>OW121786.1:30411516-31661516 GCA_933228815.1 Machimus atricapillus | reverse complement strand
TAGACATAATAGAAACTGCAATTTTGTATCCAGATTTCTTATTAACTTTACACCCTTTCGTAATAAGTAGATAAGAAAATTATGGTTTAGTTGCAAATGTTTTGCCCAGCACTGTAAGAATTAAAACTTGTTAACAAGTTACGAACCTATGTGCGAACATACATAAAAAGCACACACAGAAAAATGTCCACATGAAATTGAACAGATCTTGCATATATTTAAATAGATTTCTTTATGGTTTTCATCCAAATGGGCATCCTTATTACTTTAAAAGGACTTTTCTTATTAATGTTATTATATGAAATCTGTTTAAAAATATTAGAAATTCTACTAGATTTTAAGAAGTTTTTATATAATTTTTAGTAGTATTCTTCTACTCTTTCAAGCAGATTTGTATTACATTCAATATGAATATCACATATTATTAAAAAGGTCTTCCTCTTGGAACTAATGGTTTTCTTACTTTTTATAAAGGTATTCTGCTTCAATTTTAAACAGATTTCTATTAGATTTAATTTGAACACTGCTTAGCGTTCAAATTGGGGTCGTCTTGAAATTAAAGGTATTCGATACCTCTAGTTGCAATTTTAAAGGCGCCTTTATATGGTCAATATTATTGACAATATTTCTCTATATGGCAATAATGCTCGTTTCGAAACGAGATAAGTGCGATAATGTTGTTAATAATATTGAACTTGGGAAAACTCCTTAACAGTTTTAGTTGTGCGATATTAATTTTTTTGCTAAACTAATTTACATCAGATCAGCTCTTCATGCGTGAATATACATATAATACATTATATTAAATAAAAAATAAATAAAATATTGTGCCTGAATATAGCACAACTAAAGCCATCTTAATAATTGAAAATACTAGGCTTTTTTGAGTTGTATCACATATACTTAAAAGAAACAATAGTTTGCATTTTATTCCAATTTATTGAAGAAATTATTTACATCCAATTTACCAAATAATAATAATATGTTGTTATTAATATATACATAATATAATAGTTATCGATATTTGAGGAAACAACTCATCTACTTCTTTATAGTCAATTTTCTTTAGCACATCAATGTTCACTTGACACTCACACAAATGCTTATACGTTTCATTGCTTAATTTCCAAGACATTATTAAGTTTTTAAATTCAATTTCTTCAAGATTTTGAGAATCTTGGAATAAATCAACAGATTCGGATAAAATTACACCATCCTCGTTCACTATTACTAACTTTCCATTAAAATCTTCCATTTTTTACCTTCCAATTCCGCACGCACGTCTTCACTGCTAAATTTCGCAATCAAATAACTCTGACTAGACGTAGGCAAAACCGATCCTGTTCAGGCGAAAGATATCCCGTTAAAAACTAGACAACAAAAACATTTCTGATTGAAGCAAAATGAAGAATTCTCATAACAATCGGATTTCTTTTTGATGTTATGAAATTAATTATTGCCTTACATTTAATAAGACTCCTATTTAATTAATTCACTACTTCTAATTTCTAAAAGAGTTGTTAATTTGAATTAAATGGAAACGCGGATTCTTTTTAAAGGGAAACATTTAAAATTAAGAAGAGTGCCCTTGTTCGAACTATCAGACCCACCTTTCAAAAGCAGTCGATATCTATTTCAATTAAATAGGAATCTTATTAATTCTAACAGATTCTGTTTGAAATAAAAAGATTAGAAACAATAAGAAAATCTTTTAATATTAAAAAGTCATATTTTTCTGTGTGCAACAAACTAATTTATAACTCCTCCTTTTCCAAGTCGGTTAAAAAGAGAAACACTCATGAAAGGCTGTAGGGCTTTTATTCTGGGGTAAATTAGCGCATTGCGACAAGAATTCATCGTATATTAAAATCATGGTTTTATTCTCAAAAAAACTGCTATCCGGGGGCTATTTTCCTACTCACATTATAAGTGAACAAATGCAACCCTCAGTGGCAATTAGCGAACTATAGGTGATTATTATTTATTGCGTGCAAATATGCACGGAAAAAAGTGTGCTAAAAGTTTAATGAGACATCACATAAATGCCCTCCGCACCGCTGGTTCCGACGCGCATTGTTAGCAGGTACCTTCTACAGGTTATGCAAAACAAGCACCTAATTATTACCCTCCCAGAAAGTAACCTATTTTAGGTGCAATTATTGTCCAATAGCTAACAAGGTCTCGTTAGTGCGAACTGCGCGTTGCTGCATGTGTTCTAGATAATGAGTGCGGGACAGATGAGCTCAAGGCCAGAATCTGGGATGCGCGCGGGGACGCCAAGGAAGCCCCAGCGCTTCACTGAGTCCAGGGGCAGATCTGAAAAGCCGACAATGAGCACAAACCTCAAATGATGTGAACAGCGCCGCTAATAATGGGCCTCCGTTGGCCAACACCACCAACACACATCGACCTGCCGGCTCATCAAGTTTTCATTCAAATCAGGTCCGTTCGCGGCGGGATGCGGGTAAATAATTCAATGTAATTCACACGAAATTGTATGCAATTATGCTGCAATGATATGATATACACGGAACATGCTCCGCGTTCGCAACCATATCGCGAAGGCCGCGGGGCGCGGGCTCCCACTGCCTAACGTGCTAATGGATTAAGTCCCTGCCAGGACAGCATGACATGGAAAGTGTTCAGGTCACAAAATTGTAGCGAATTTTATCTGAGTAAGGGATTCAAAATGGATGAAGGATTAAATTGCAGCCCCTGGATATCCGGCGCCGGGTCTCGCTCCCGTGCTGCCGCCGCCGCGCCGCGCATGTTTGCCCAGCTAGCCCGATACTATCGACGGATCATAATCTTAATCCGTCACGATAACTAAAAACACGTAAGACCTGTTATTAAAATTATACGCACTCCCCAACATGAAAACTAGGCTGCTTAAGCAAATTACGGGGGTATGAAGGTGAACTCGACATACGAGCAGCACCAGTCGCACAGGTGCCTGGCTCAAAAGATATCCCCTGACAAACGATTTGCGGTGACGCCTAGGATCCGCTCTGGAGGTCAGCGGACCGCGGGTTTCATAAGTCACGCCATTACATGTAACATGTACATAATAGATCATCCTGAGTGACACATTTTGGTTACAGGCATTCCGACTACACGTGGAGCTCATAAAACCACTAGCGACATTGGCCGAGTCGACTGCACCGTGTCCTTTCCCAGGAGAACCGCTTTGAAGCCCCAAACCCGAAAACACTGACAATTTCTACAATACATTGTTGAAAATTTCCGGCTGCCAGGATTTCTGGTAATTGCAGGTTTCATGATTTGGATTAGCCCAGGTTTATTTTTACGGTATATCTTTGAATAATCAGGTAATGAAATTGTAATTAACTGGGGCAGTTACGTGCTACGCTCGCTTTGTTCTTGCGTATATACATTCGAAAATTTGGAGCACGGTTGTGAGGTATGCGTTGATACATTTTAGCTTATGGAAATTAAAGCTCCTGCCAACGGACTGGATTAAGTGCTCAATAATAAATTTTCTGAATGAAAACTCGACGCAGATAATGATATCTACTTTATACCATAATGATTTTAATATTGCATCATAAAACAGGGTCAGGGAGAACTGTAGTAATATAGGTCACTAAAAGATTTTGTGATACTGCGCAAAGGTAAAACAATCCCAAATCATTAAGTATTCAGTTTTTTATATTTGATACGTCGGGAACTCATTACTTGTTTATTACCTCGTTAACGACCTCTTTCAAATCGGTTCCAGTCATTGTAGATCGACTCGCAAAACTTCCATAAACACTCTTTTTAAACAAATCGATAAGTCCTATTTCTACATCTATTTCGACATTCCCACAGACAAATTCGCGGGAAAACAGCTAGTGATATACAGTGCTGTCTGAAATTATAGGACCAAACTTTAATTTTGCATATATGGTCTATTCCCAAGCCCATAACTTGTTGATAAGGAGAAGAGGGATGGTGACAACTGGTATATATGAAATTGTTGTGTGTCCTTAATTATTTCATAAATTTTTTTTTAAATTCATGTACTAATTTTAACAAAAATCATAAAAAACTCAATACAATAGTGTTTAAAATTATAGGACCAATTCTCTCAGCACTTAATATGATGTCTTTGGCCTTTATATACAGGGTGTTTTGCTAAGGTCTGAACAGGGGTATGCCAATCGATTCTAAATGGTCTCCTGATCAACGTTTCTTCGGACACCCCACCCCCTTAAAATCGGTCCTTCCCCCCCAAAATCGCTATTGAAAATTTTGAGGGGGTCAACCTAGAAAATGCTTCATAAGTTCTTTCAGAGATATCCTAGAATACTGGTTGATAATGCATTAGAAAGCTGAGCCTTCAAGCTTTCAAACGATACCACCCGCGACCCAATCAATCAACAAACAAGCGAGGGAGACCCCGTCAAATTTCGAAAATGGCAATTTCAAAGCCCAAAATTTGACCTTGACCCTTCATTCTGTCGATTTTTTGTATGGGAAGATCGAAACTTTTCTTGAGAAAAAGCTTCCCTGTCATATGGCCTTTCTCAAGAAAAAACCGCACTGGAATCCGACGGCGCGTCCCGAAGTTATTCGTCTTCGATGGTTCAGCCCTACGGAGCAGATGCTCGATGTGAGACTTTCCAATTGGACTTCATTGCGGATAGTGGGTTTTGATGTTGTATCAATTATTGTAACACGAATAACTTCGGAACGCGCCGTCGGATTCCAGTGCCGTTTTTTTCTTGAAAAAGGCCATATGACAGGGAAGCTTTTTCTCAAGAAAAGTTTCGATCTTCCCATACAAAAAATCGACAGAATGAAGGGTCAAGGTCAAATTTTGGGCTTTGAAATTGCCATTTTCGAAATTTGACGGGGTCTCCCTCGCTTGTTTGTTGATTGATTGGGTCGCGGGTGGTATCGTTTGAAAGCTTGAAGGCTCAGCTTTCTAATGCATTATCAACCAGTATTCTAGGATATCTCTGAAAGAACTTATGAAGCATTTTCTAGGTTGACCCCCTCAAAATTTTCAATAGCGATTTTGGGGGGGAAGGACCGATTTTAAGGGGGTGGGGTATCCGAAGAAACGTTGATCAGGAGATCATTTAGAATCGATTGGCATACCCTGTTCAGACATTAGCAAAACACCCTGTATATAAAGGCCAAAGACATCATATTAAGTGCTGAGAGAATTGGTCCTATAATTTTAAACACTATTGTATTGAGTTTTTTACGATTTTTGTTAAAATTAGTACATGAATTTTAAAAAAAATTTATGAAATAATTAAGGACACACAACGATTTCATATATACCAGTTGTCACTATCCCTCTTCTCCTTACCAACAAGTTATGGGCTTGGGAATATACCATATATGCAAAATTAAAGTTTGGTCCTATAATTTCAGACAGCACTGTATGTATGTGTATTATATTTATGTGTATAATTAATTAAAACTATTTATAAATTATACATGTTTTCTTCAAACTAGAGAAGTTAGTTCTCTACTTTCTCTAATAACTAAAAATATAGAATGAGGGAAATTTCTTTTTGAAAATGTGCTATGCTTCATTTTCAGACAAAATAAAACGTAGTAAAAAGAAAACTTTTCGGAAAATTAAATCCACCGCAAAGTTCAGAAGAAATACATAGGAGCAGCTGGAAGTTGTTAATTTTTTGTTTGGCAAAATCTTACTGTAATGAAAATTAGCTGAACTTCAAAACTACAGCTGGAAGTTTGTTAGAGATTTACCCCCTAAAATGATGAGGAAGTCTAGAGTTTTTCCATTAAACTTCTTCCAACCGCTTCACTTGAACTTTCTAAGATCCATCCGCATGTAGGTAAAATGGGTTAAAATGATACCTAGACGCCTTCGAAATAACCGAAAACCAGCTCCTTCTCAAACTTTAAGACGGCAGGTGAACTGAGCCTGAACCGGCGATATTTCATATGTGGAAGCCCGCAAAGGACACGGAGGCACCGTGCTCCAAGGAGCAGCTAACAACAATGTATTTTCATAAATTACTCTTAACAAGATATTTAATTACAGGTAGAATCACTCAGAGAGCGCAATCTGCTCCGTCTTGAGCTCGGTAGGCAAGACGGCGATGTTAAGGATTCCGCCGTTCGCAACATCCAGGGCTCGGCAAGTTTCTAGGTAATGTTAGGTGACGAGAAAGGGTAAAGATGACGGGAAATTGCTTTCGCAGGGCTGCTTCTGAATTATGGTTAACATTAAAAGCTCTCAGGTTAAGATATAATTGCGAATGTGGTGCAGGAAAGCAGAGAGAATTTTAACAAATTGGCTTCAGTTAATGGCGTCGAAATACAATATTCAGGGCTTAGTCAACGTAATGCCATTTGACGCCGGATCGCTCTCAGTGACTTCAAGGGGCAAGGTAGGCACTTACTCCTCTATGATTTTCTCCGATAAAATATTCATTAAATAGAGAACGTAGGGAAGGGCACGCAGACACAAACCGAGTTGACTGCAATCTGAAACAAAATTTCCACAAATTGAAACCGCAGGACCAGTATTAAATGTTATATGAAAAGTTGTGAGCAGTGTCAGCGGAGGAGTCAAAAGACCAACGAATGGTCGCCAAAGTCGATAACGACTAGGTAGTCTTCCCTTTTTTGCGATCGAAAACAATCAAACAAGGCATTGCAACTAATCGAAATGGCAGGGTATCCAATCGAGCGATACAAAACGCAGATAAGAGTAGAAATTTATTCAAATTAGATTCTACTTTGCCATTTGAAGAGTGTGTGCGTTGATGCCAGAGGGGAAGAAGATGGTCTCTTTGCCGTATCTCCTGGCAGATCTGACAACAAGAGGCAAAGGGGACAACTGAAAGTGATACCCAATAAGAAATGTTGGGCAAATTGATAAATAAAGGAAATGAATTCACATAATGGTTGGTTCGTTTGACGTACCGCTGCGGTTTTTCCTGAAGGAATTCTGATATTTAGTTCTTTTTAAGTCCACGGACTGCCAGGACCAACAGCTTTACCGCGGTGAGAAAAGTTGTCGTCTTTTACGATAAAGTCAAAACAATTTAAATAGACTGCTTTTTGCCATTAACGAATTTCTTTTGTTGATGACTTTATTTGCATAAATTGGATATCTGTTCACAGGTGGTCAACCGAAAAGACATTCAGAGAACGTTTTTAATTGAATTAGTTAAAGTTAAAGTTGGGTGGGATATACATATCTTAGTACTTATTTAAAGAAAAATTTGACTTCTCCAAATTGTGTTGAACTTAGCAAATATATTCTTAATAATAAAAAAGTATATTAGGTACGAGAATATAGAATTAAATTAACAAATTTTCTTTATTTTACATTTTGCAAGCCTGTTTTGCATAAAAAACTGACTACATAAGATAACATGGTTGGAGTAAACCTACACTAACTCCCCACCTCTGTAAACTTGGATTGATTTAACATCAAGAAATCGGTGTATAGCTTGTTTTATGACGAACATATACATATGTAGGTATGTATGTAATTAGGAAATGTTAAATTATATATCGAAAATTATTGTCGACAAATATGTATATCGTTTATAGTTATTAATTTAGTTTAACAACTGATCCTTTCTTCTTTATTGGGACATCATTAGGGCTCTTGTGACACTATATCATTAAGATGCGGCTTTCAGCTGCATAAATATTATATGTATATGCATTTCGCACATTATAGCCTAAGTAAAACACCCACTTGGCATATTTACATTTTAAATTTTTAATAAAATGATTTACTTGCTTTTTAAGAGCCTTTTAAAACACTTTTATCTTATTTATTAAGTAGAAAATTAGCTATCAAAATGTGTTAACATCTGATTTTCAAAATTGGGCAATTATATCAATATCGTTGTTTAGTGAAATAATCCGGAAATTTTTTTTACGGCTATTTATTTAATGTATTATATTTGTAAAGAGAATTATGTTTGGATGAACAAGGATTGAAATCTCAAACCTTCATGATAGGCGCACATTAAATGTTTTTGTTTAAAGTGCAAGTTACACGCAAACTTAATTCTGACTTGATCCTAATTATGCACGGCACGGGCGGATTTTCCATAAAAGTTAATGGAAATTGAGCGCACCTAACAAAGCGAAAGAAATGCCCTGCAATTTTCATAATAACGTGTGAACTTGCAGTTGGACGGAGGGGCTTAATGGCATGCAAATCGGTAGAAATAATCCCTCATTCCGCGGTAATATCCCTAAACGCGGAGTTGGCACTGGCCAAGTTCAGAGGTTAACGCACCAATCTCAGTCGGGAAAGCCAATCGCCCGGAAAATTATAGCATAGGTAAGTGCTGCTTTAGCCCGGCGAACTCCGCTGACCGGAGCGCGGCCCCGCCATCACAGTCGGAGCGGAATCGGTGGATTTTTCGATAACCTCTTACTGACCCAGTTTAGGAAGGCGCGGGCAGAGGCTCCCCGGCGAATGCATGCTCCTTACGGTATAGCCGCGGCTCCGCACATCCACCGGAACCTAAGCCAATCGATCGATTTATGCGCTCGTTATCTTAACTGGACCAGTTAACAAGCGGAAAAATGCACTCTGGAAAATGCTGAGAGCCGCTCCATGGCAACGGGCAGCACCAACAATGGCAACATATTTGCTTGCGATGTGATCATCAAATCTCGGGAAATCAATTCGCATCGTTGCCACCCCCGCACCCCGCAACTCCGATGCAAGAGGTCTGAAGAACGGATTAACTCAGTGATGCCTCGCAGTTTCCAGCAGGGGGCAAGGGCAGCTCGAACTTTTATGGAGCAACAAATCGCTGTGAATTTCTTAATGCATCCGAGATAAACTTTCCTGCAATTTGCGAGGTGGGCTAGGAAAATTGCAATCGAATGCTTTTATCTCGAGACTGCTATCTGCACAGCCACAATGGCGGCGGGTAGCGTGGAGCGACTTATCGGTCTAGTTTCCATGCAAATCGCAGCAGCAGCGGTACAAAAGATTATAATCCGCCGGCAGAAGAAATTCACCCGGGAGAAGTAGGTGCATGAAAATTACAGAGGTGCAAAATTGAAGATCGGGGCTAAGAGATGAATTACCTTAAGTGGGCTGTGAGTGATGAAAGTGGGACCCTCTGGCGACATGTGATGAAAACTGATTGGATTTCTGATTAGACTTGCTGCTTCTGTGCTTTAGCCACCAAAATTTTTTACATTCGATCTTTGGCTTTAATATTGGAGGATCGATTTAGAAAAGTATAAAGGTTCCAAAAATATGCTTCATTTTTTGCGAAACTCTGATGTAAAGTATTTTCTCTGCAGCATGAAGCGTATGCAAAATCTATCTTTCTATTTTTCTAAGATAAAAACTTAAGGGATAAAACATAACTACTTAATAAGTTATTAACTCAACGTCCTTGAAAGCATATTAAACAATATGAATTTTACGAAAATCAACCCGCGTATTTTAAGATAACTTTGTTTTGATTTATTTAAATTTATTTCTTTTAAAGGCAAGTTTAATTTTAATTAAACAAAGCTTTTCTATTATATGTTGGTATACAAGTATACCTACATATTAATCGGGCAAAATATACATAAATAAAAATTCAATTGAGTTTTGAGAGAGCTTTTCTAAATTTATTTTAAGTTATTTCCGCGGTTTATTCATTTCCTGCCTTTTCTAATACGACAGGACAATATTCTAATGATGGCAATTTACGGTGTCAAAATATATTTAAGTATATACCTACAGTAAACTTAAATGGAATTTTTCTATGAGAATTTAAATTAAGAAAATATCCAAACCTCCATAATCCGGAAAAGAATACCATGAATGTGATTCGAATTGTTATTATTACTTTCTTGAAATTTTTTTCTGAAAACGTTAACAATATTCGACAATATTGAAGAAAGATAAGCTGCAATCCAAACCAAATTAGTGGGAAAGCGTTGTAGCAAAAGTGAATTACTGCTTTTACGAATGATTGCACATCGTTGTTTGCAAAAACTAAAGAACAGAAGAAATGTAATTTCATATTTCGTTATGTGAAAGTCAAAGCTCATTACGAGTTTTTGCAAGAGACCGCCTAAAATTTACTTTTTATGTAAAATATCCCGAAGGTGTAATTAGCAAATAGTTTTGCATGCATTCGACTTGGCTGCGCACCACTAAAGACAACTTCAAAGGACGGGTTCGAATACAAAAGTGAAGATCGCGCAAAAAGTTAGATAAATCGGTGCGTGTCGACATAAACGCATCATGGACTTTAATTAAAATATCAAAACTGGTTTAATGGCGTTAATGACCGACACTCAGCCCGGCCCAGGCATGTCCATTGCGCTTATCGTGTGCCACATTCGTGTGCAGCCAAGAGAGGCATTTTACGGTGCAATGGATCTTAAGAAGAAACTCGCATCTTGCGGGCTTTTTGTCCTCCTGCCGGCTATAATAAGCTAAGACGGACGACCCGCGATACCTCGCGACGCGCACTGGGGAAATTTCTGCTTTGCACCGTCTCAGTCTCTTGGGTTTTATGACAAATTACGGTCGTGTGACAATTTTATTATTTCAAGAGCACTCGGCATTGTGGGAATGTGAAAGAAATTCACTCAAACGCGGCCATTCAGCGAGAGTGAAATGCTTTGCTTTTTCTGCTCCCCTGCATAAGTGGAGTTCGCAATTTCTTTGCACTTCTTAGACCTACATAAATAGTTCTCTTAATGTCCCTTGGTGATTGAAGTGCGCACGTCGCCAGCAACACGTTTCAATTATTCCATTTGCGCACTCAACCTTCAGCATAAGATTGAGTGATTTAAGCAAATTAAATTAACCGATTTATGAATTGAAAAACTTTCTCCGCTGATATTCTGATAATATTTTATCCAAGGAATTTTGATTTCGAAATCTTGAAGCAAAATGTCATTTTATGATTAAATACACGTGTGACGCAACAATGAACATATAACAAGAAAAAGTAAATATAATTGGAGTGTAATGATCCTCCTACATAATTAAGTCTTAAGCGCATGCTTCTTGGACGGAAGTGCGGCAGTTAACAACTGGTAACCCGCTAAGCACATTCTTTAATGGTCAAAACAGCTCATTCGACCAACTGGTAAAATTTCATAATATTTCGACCAAGTGAATACTAATTACTTTCAATTGAATTATCAGCGGGACTGATCGGGGCATAGCTGCCGTGCTGCTGTTGTAAATTGATCAAATCCAGCGACAAATTGACCGGATGACGGGTAATTTTTCATGCTGTTAGATGCACATGTGTAATTATTGCGGCCAAGGGGCTACTTCATTTATTACTTCTAACGTACTCGATTATGCGATAAGAATTATTCATTGCATTCATTTGGAACGTAAGATTCATTTCGGATTATCGAGAATGAGGAGAAAGTCGTATTTTCTTATTACACTTTAAGAAGCTCACATGCGCACGATTGTTTTCATGTAAGTTAAATATATGAACTTAGACGCTATTATTAAATAGGATACCGTAACTAGATTTTTAAGCTTTTTCGAAAATTTTTTGAAAACAGTTTAATTTTAACATGTTTGTTTTTGAATTCTTTGTTAGGTATTAGTTAATATTTAATAAGTATTGTATAAAATAAATCAAAAAAGTGTCCTACTAATTTTATTATTGTTATACGATTTAGATAAATTATTCCCAAATGTAAATTTAAAATAGCTTCAAAATCAACTTCGCTACATATTGATCTAACGAAATTGAGTTGGCTGAGCCTGCATCCATTGGCAAAACTGTTGAATGAATTATTTAAGAACAATTGTTTGTTGTTTACTGCAGCAATTTTTCTACAGAATATAGAAAACAATGAAAAAATTCACTTCCCACTTGAAGAATGGACTTGCTGCCTTTGAAGCGCGGACATCGCTGAATGCACAACGTTTCTAATTTACCATTTAAATGCCTATCACTAGTTCATTTCAAGTGACTTGCTTAGGAAGTTACAAGATACAATTGGAAACTTCCTTATAGTCTCCTCTGCAAATATGGACAAGTCAAGCCGAATGGCCATAAATGATAACGACATGGAACCTTCTGCAGAGCCACTGTGTCCGTTGTGGTGCTTGCACAAATTTTCCGTAGGCGATATTCTTTGCAATGCCTGAGGCAACTCCATACATACATAACATATGTGTTTTTCTGCGGGGAAATTGCAAGACTGATTCAGAGTTAATCACATGGCGAAATAATGTAACTTGCGACTTTCGTTGTGGTAATTGCTTAGAGTCTTTAAGAACATCTCGCCTTTTCTGGACGAGTTCAACTAACCATGTATTTTTGTAATTCCGTTAAGATGTCACAAGGCCGAAAGAGTTGAGAGTTCGCTATCTCATCGTTGGTAAAAATATGATAAATGTCCTGTAGTTGACTGCTTAAATCTAAGCAGTCTAGACACAAAAGTGAAAAACAATTGCATAGGAGCAAAAATGCCCACCGCAACACAAAACTTCTGCATGCTCTCATCTATGGCCATTAATGCATGCATGCGATTTTCTTGCATCTTCCCGAGTTCCAGTGCAGACTGCCGACCGACAAAGTGATCGGTGCGGGGAGCATCCACCAGCAATATCTGCAGAGCAGTCTGTACTCGGTTATGTTTTATTCATGTCAACATGAATCCCCAAACAGGAACAATTGTCCTGCGAACCATTTTCAGCTCTGGATACTCCGGCTGAATGCCTACAGCCAAAACTATGTCAAAGCCGCCTCTTTATCTATTTACATGTCTAGAGCAATTATAATTTCTTGTTTTGGTCTTCCTTAGCTCTAGACAAACTCTTTCGTCCTCTGCTCTTCATTCTGAATCTTGCACAGGAATACATACAAGTATTAAATAATTATATGTCTTCAGGTATCCTCAAGATTGATAGTAATTGATACGTCAGGTGGAAGCAAAGTCTAATCTCTCGGGCTATCCACTATCCAGCCCACTGAATTTCTTCATAGACGCAACGGAAATCCTAAATCACAAATTATTTAAGCCCCACTAAAATCTTGCAGCTGCTCTTAATTTCGAATCCTATGAATTTGAAGAAAATTGTAGAACTGAGTAATGAACATTGTTTTCTCGTTTTCTTGTTGTATTTTGTAGAGGTTAGTCGAATAATTAAATAAATAAATAAATTTCATTTTATTTAACAATAACTTAATTTATAAAGCAGAGGAACTTTTTCATTTTGCTTCTGGCTTTTAAGGAATAACATTACGAACATCTTCAAAGGTCGAATTTATGGAAACTTAATAAAAATGGCTAGTGTTTCACATTGCTTTCCTTCTTATTCCTAAAACATTTATTACGCGTTACCGGTTTTTTCCTTAGTATAGCTCAAGATCGTATCTAAAACTTTTTACATGAAGAGATAAGACAACCTCATAACACAATAATATTATAAATTATCATTTAATCTGATAAAACCGAACTTATGTAACTATAATTAACCCTATGTCAGTGTACCTATACTTGAAAACCCAAATGCGAAGGATTAATGAGATAAAATATGATCATCAGTGTGCAATAACCACAACTGGGTTGGTAATTTGACCCCCGTAAAACCTAATTCAGATTCGGTTTCGAGATCATTATCAATTATTCCCGGAAAGAACAACGCAAATCAAGCGGAAGCACCTGCAGAGAACAATAACAATTAAAATTTCTTTTAACTGCACCATAAACAATCCTTCTCAAATCTCGGGAAATCCACCGTCTTCAACCAATCCGGAAATGGCGTGATTACGGCCTTTCGTGCAAATAAAATCCCGAGAAATGTCCCGAAATGATAAGGAGCGCGCTCCGCCTCAGTCGCGCAAAGATAATTACAGACCGAACCGGGCCCTGGAGCCGATTAGTTCTTTAATCGTCAGCAGTTTATTGTTCAATTTAAATGTTCATCTGGCGAAGGTTTAATCTATTCCTCGTTACCGGAGAGTTACTGAAATCTTAAAAGGTGTCTGGAACACCTCCCTGTTAACACGTCGCCTCTGCGAGCGCTAACGAGGGGGTGAGAAGAATTGCCGTCATCATCATTATCATTTCCTGATTGGAATTTCTAATTCCGATTCGATGTAATCAGCGTCAGCAACAGCGCCGGTGAAACAACAGCTTGCTGGCCGGGCGGGCGTCGGCGGCGGCGGAGCGGAGGTGTGCCAAGTCGCCGGCAATAGCTAATTAAAACTGAAGATAATTTTGGAACAAAGATGAAACTTGCAACTCTATGCAGCTTCTGCAGCTTCTGCATAGCGAAGACGTCCTGGACCCGGGAAGACGCTCACCTACCTCTTCGTTTTAGGCACGGCGCGGCGGCGGCGGCTGCGGCGGCGGCATGCACGTCCACGGCGAACTGGTTACGTGCGCGGCGCGGCGTCGCGGCGATTAGATCAAATACCTCGTCCTCCGCGACGGCAACACGCTGCACTCCGCCAGTTAAGACATCTCGGATGAATTAATTTTAATAGTGTAAATATTTATTGGCTCTTTAAAGGCAGCTCCTGGCCCTTCCGTCTCCCGCCGGGGGTCCGGAGCCAAGGCCCGGCCCGGCTGCAGCTAGGAACGGGCGGCATGATAACAGCTGAAATATGACCCGATATTAGTTATAAACCCTGCACCTCGACTAGCTCCTGCTGGCACTCGTTTGCTCATTCTCAGTATTTAATTAATCCATGTGTTTAGTGCATTGGATCCCCTCGTAAATTGCTGTAATCAATTAACAAAGTCGGGTAATGAATGCTATCAGCACAACATTTGCATTTTCATGAGTCGGACAGACTTGCGCCAAGTACAACTTTAATGAAACTTATTAAAGTACATATTCTTTTCAGGAATGTTTTATACCCTTTAAAAACTAATTCACTCTAATCTTAATAGTAATTTTATATACATATGAGTAGAAAATTGATTACAATTATAATGTGTTTTCGTATAGTTTTGGTCTAATCCATCAAAAAAGTGTAAAATTTCTTCACTTTTAAACTTTCTGTTTGATATTCAATCAATTTTGTAAATACAAATACATATCTATACTAAATTAGTGTAAACTGCATACAAAAAGAAAGTAAAAAAAGAAGTAAAAAATACACAACTATTGTGCAAAATTCCCTTCTTTTATATTGAGTTTTTCGCTACTATTTTTGTAGTAGGTATATTTGGACAAACATTTCCTTCTAAAAAGAGAATAAAATTACACCAACATTATTTTTATGGTATCTGTCTATCAAAACACTTTCGTTCACAACCTTTTACATATTCGTATGTTACATATATTATAAAGTGTGTTTGAAAACTGATTGTTAACCTTGCAAGAAATTCTATTTAATAGGTCTACATGCCTTACAGGATTGACATTCATTCATTGTTGTGGTCCTTTTTTTTTTTGAGATAGGTATAATATTTAGATCGTTTACGAATTCAAATACAATTCCCTCATGCTCATAGGTACACCTTTAATTTACCCATAGTTGAGTCACTGAATAATGACCCCATCTAGATAAAACATTTTTAATATGTACCCTTGCCCTTCAGTATCCTACAAATAATTTTTTATGTCTACTCTTTCATATTAAAAACATCTGCTGCCATGCTAGCGCATAAAGCGAAATGTTTGAAAAGTTTTCCAACTCGTGAACCATGCGGCTCTGCACATTATGTCCTTCCCTGTTTTGTTTTTACTTCTTTTTGCGTTCAAATTTGATTCTAAACTTCCTTACCAATGCTGATATCAATACGTCCCCGTTGTACACAGATTTCATGAGGTTAAGCACCAACGATGTCACCGCTGGAAAAGAAAAAGGAATTTTAACCAGAAAAGATATAAATACAATCTGTGCCCATGTCATTTGCTGATATATTTGATTTTTGGTTTTTATACAGCCACATGGTTTCCCTACAGAACTTTATAGACATGTTTGCATCGAACGCATCGCACTATTATATTAGTTATAGTCGAAACATTTGAAAGTCTTGAAATTTAAAAATCGTCATTCGAACCTTAAAAAAATCTCAAATTAGGAGTCAGTCGCAAAATAGTAATACTCTGCTGAGAAGGTCATTCTAAACTAAAATTAAGTAATTCGATTTTAAATTAAATAATAAAACTATAGAGAGCATCCGAAAAGTGATTTGGAGATCGTGGTAGAAAAAACAACGTTTTGCAAAATGTTCTACAATATTTGTTCGTTAGTTCCTTGGAATGATACCATTGCCAAAATTTACGATTTGGTCCTAGCATATGAATTGAATAAGTACCTACTACCAAAATATTTTATAAAGAACTTTTTGATGTTAAAATTTGAGTGGATAATGTAGGTACATATGTATATACATATAGTTGCTTTTGCCATGCAAGCAATAAATAACGATGTAGGAGACCAAAAGAAGATCCATTACTTCGTCTTAAACTGCTAAAATGGCAACAAATAAAACATAAAAACAAAGAATCGGCAACAAAAACCATAAATGAATATCTTAGTCCTGAAAAGTTTAACTGTGCTATTTTGTATTGGTCGCGACTCTCGAATAGGATTTTATTCTACTCATCTTCGCTGCGAACCAAATATCGGGCTGTAGCAAAACGAAAATAATTTTCTGGTATTTGCGACAGTCTGCCTCAACGAAAAGGTGCACGGTTCCATATGCCGACGCGAACCTAATATAAATCATCTGCGACTGCGGCTATTTTGAGCAGTTTAGAGCTAAGGGAACTCGTTTGCCAAAATCTTGGGATGTTATGAATTCAGAATTATGAGTCTGGTGGTTACTGAATTCCTTACTTAGGATTTTGGTCTGAAGATCACATTTTTTCTCCGGCAAAGGGTTTCAATCGAAACAATAATCAAAATGTCAGGTTGAGAGATGCTTTGACGAAGGTTGCAGTTTTTGCAACGTCTAGTTCGCCGATAAATTAGAGTCTGTGGTCAAGATACCTTGCACTTAATTAATGTCTACCCTCCGAAAGAGTATTTGGTCGGTCCAGGT
The DNA here is from genome assembly GCA_933228815.1 of Machimus atricapillus. NCBI lineage: Eukaryota > Metazoa > Arthropoda > Insecta > Diptera > Asilidae > Machimus > Machimus atricapillus. Next base: position 31,644,542 of record OW121786.1, on the reverse strand, counting down.
TCATTTTGACGAACTTGATTTATTTGAACCTACTGGACAGACAGGAAAATATTGAGTACCCTTTTCTTCTTGAATTTAATTTCTTGCGGCATCCGCCTCTTGAGAATAATAAGCCGTGCATATTTAACTCCAGTCAAAGTCTAATTTGAGGTCCCTTAGGCGTCCCCTTGGCAAATCACTTAGTGTAAGCAACTTGCCAAGGATCTTCCATGAATCTTTAAGAACTAATTGACTTGCTGCTTAATTAATCAAAAAACGCCGCTTGAAACGCTCCGACACCCGGTATCCTTCATTCGGAATCAATTGCGAGTGGGTGCTCCCGGATCGTTATGGGGATCACTTACCTTTCTGCCATATTTTCGCTATTATTCTTGCGAAAGTTCTCTTTTTCCTTCGATGATTTTCCGTCTTTCCTTTGTTGAGAAGTCGTCCACCTCCCCCCTGATAGGGCTCACAGGAATGGGGCACTTGCCCGAACTCAAAACAATGATATGCAAATGAGTGTTGATGGGTAAAGTGCTCATGACTTATTAATTTTTGGCAGAGGTAAACAAAACATTAATCATGCTCCAAACTTTATGCTAAATTACGCTTTGCCTAACAATGAGCTGGGCGTCGATGGTGAAAAGTAGCGGATGAAGGGGGCGGGCACAGGGGCGTTATGGACGCGGGTGGCGGCACGGGCTCAGTCGCAAGATTCTGAGGAAGTAAATAAATTACGTATTAATGTCGTGGAAATCTACCGCCAGTTAAACAAAAGTGCCCCCCCGAGTAACGCAGCCGCCGCCGCTGGAGGAAATCTACCGGGCCAGGACCCATTGTGGAGTTCGTCCCGGCTTCAGGCACTTTTTTAGGTTCGTTTTTGTTTGGCCCCGAATTCTCCGAGACGAAGTTGCTGCACGCTCGCCGTGCCGCGGCAAAAAGGTTAATGTGAGAGTTAAATTTATTCGGTGAATTAATGTTTTGCTATGCAAATTTGATGTTCCTGTAGATGCTAACGTAAATTTCCCTAAGTTTTCTTTTCCGTACTCAAATATTGTGTGTAGTACGGTGTGAGTGATTAGGGTTTCCGCACCCTGCAACAAAAAGCGCTAAAATCCAGCGGATGTGTCGGTTACGTCAGCCTAATTGAATTTCATTACTAGATAATTTTGTTTATAACGGGAAGGCGTTTTCTACAACACTCTGCCAATAAAAAGTATACCTATTTATCCTTTATACTAAAACGATTTTCAAACCTGGTAAGCAAATAAAATAAAAATTATTTAATACCTGGGTGTTCGAAATCTTTTGTTTCCGGAAATTAAAAACGTTTTCACATTTGCAGCGAGGTATATATCAATTTAATTAAGCTCTTGTGTAAGTTTGGATTGCAGATTTAAAACTTTCTAGCAAAGTCCTTCTTTTGAATATTATTAGAAGATTTGTATGCTTGCGTTGGAGGAAATTGGGGGTAATACTAAAGATTTTTTTTAGTCCTTCAACAAAAGCAATAGAGACAAAATTTTGCAGGAAATAAGTATTTGACCATTTGCTCACTTTGATTTGGTGCTATTTATACCTATTGTATGTAAATTTCAAGAACATGGTTAACTCTAATACGTCAGAGATATCAGCAGCAACTTAACACTATAAAACTTTAATTACTTGCTTTTATGATAATTCGTTCCTCATTTTATTACGCTTTTTTTTTTTTTTTATAAGAAATGTTCGACCAGTACTTATTCCAAAAGAATAGAAAAGAAAAACGTCCGCAACTATTTTCAAGAGTGCATTCTTGATGTTCAAAGGAATAACATCTGGCAATCGGGATAATTTCTCAAGAAAAAACGGTCCATAAAAATAATATGTCAACTTTACCCTTGGGATTGGTTAACTACGTTTAGCAGAAAAATATTCTTGGCCTATCCGATCAGTCCATTGTTTGCCCATCAAAAGCTCCGTGACGAGGTAATAGGTATCAATTACGTCATTTTTATGCGTACACCATGTCCACAGCCAGCATTCTCTAGAAAATTCCTAATTGATTCCGATAAGCATTCCGCAGACGATTCAAAAATATCAAACTCGATTTTCATGTTTTTGCAATAAAACTGATCGCATTTCTCAAATGGGGTTTTTTGTCGGGCACCCTGCCAACTCCACAGTGAATGCGTTTTGCACTGTATAATCTTCACGCAATGCATCGCGCTCGGGTGAATCCGCGCCGCATCTGCGGATCCGCGTGCACTGGCTGCGCGATATATTTCTTCATTTGGACAAATCATTGTTCCCGACTTATGCTCTCTGGATATTCTCGCGATTCGCCAGCCTGCCGTTCTTCGCCTTCCAGTTTTTCAGGGATCCCACAGACCTCCGACAGCATAAACTTGTTGTGATTTATTTGATGTGTCAAGCAAAGCGTTCAATTAGGGCTAACCCTCTCCTTAGCTGCAGCCTCTCGAGGTACGCGCGGGAAAATCTCAACGACCTGGTTGTGTAAAAACTTCGAATCATTTCACGTCTCCAATAATGTTTGAATGAAATAAAAAGTAAAAATAAAAATAAATAATAATAATAATAATGAAGAGTCTGATAAAGTGCAACTTTTTGTGGGTGGGTATGGCGATGCGCGATGACTGCGCATTGAACTTGGCTCGCTCTTGCTTTGAGTGTTTTTAAACGGCTAAGTGGTCATAAATACTCGTTAAACCCTCGGCAGACCACACATTTCCTCGCTAAATTGGAGCTGGATACCAATTCTCGTTAATAGCTTTTCTTTCGTTGGCGAAGATTCCTTGCAAGATCCATCAATTACGCTTTATGTATGTTATAGATACTCAAAATATTAAAACTACTAAGATGTAATTTCATCTTTCATTCCTTTTGTAATGATACGGAAGTTATTGCTCACAACTCGAGTTTAAAAACTTTAAAATTTGTTAATGATTGATGCCAGAATTTTGATATTTGATGAAAATTTCTTCGAATAATGCTATCTTAAATTTATTACACATTAATTTTCTCCTACTTTATGTATGAGTCAAGAATTGCTGCTACAAAAACGTACCTATTTTAAATTGAAAGTTAGAAGAAAAAAATTATTCAAATATAAATTAAAAAGTTGTCTGTTTTTTAGAAATTATAGAACCATATTTTTCAAGCTCTGAAGGCTTGTTTTTTGAAAGTCTCGTTGACAATTTTCGAAGGAAACGTTTATTTTTTACAAGTTTCCTCAGAGTTTTGAAATCTTTGACAAATGTTAAATTATTGTTAGGAATTCACTTCAGTTCATTCATGTTGACGATAAAGCTGCTCGAAAAATTCATTCATTAGTTTATTATTTCTGCCGCTACAAGACCTTTACGCAATGTCCGTTGGAGATGAAAGAGAAATTTTATGAAACCATTTAACAAGAATCTAAATTTAAACGTTTGAAATTCTTAATAAGACGTCGTTCAAGATAGTCTTAGAATTTTCTCCGCGTATTTACAGCCCAATTAAAAATACGACTTTCGGATGACATAAAACATTTTCTATTTTACTATACTATAATGAAAGGATTCCAGCGTGATTGAAATCGTTTGAAAAGGAATGTAACTATAGCAAAAAACATTCTATGAATTGAAAATTTCACTTTGAGGTACCGAAAATAGGATTGAAGGTTTATGTAAAATACTTATAGTAATACAATTTCTACCTTTTATGTTTAACAAATTTATGAATGCTAACTACGCTATTCGAGTTTCAAAACATTCTTAACATGCTACTTGTTATATTTCTGCGTTGTTTGGAATCATTAAAAACTTTGTAGTAATGCTATAAAAGGAACAACCGCTTTTAATTTTTAATAACTGTGCACTTGTACTCATGGTTCTTCTCATATTCAGCGTTTCTCTTTTTAGTTCCAGCAAAAATATTTCAATCTACATAAAAATGTATTAAAAGATTTGTTTCTTTGTCAACTTCTCATTTTGCATGCATTAAATTGTGTTTTATTTTTTATCTTGAAAAGGCTAACATACGTCCACGCATGTACGACGCATGTAAACATCTTCCACGATCTCTCTCAACAGATCTGGCAAAATCGTAGTCGCCTTGGTAAAAGTCCATCAACCTTGAGACTCGCGACAACGTCGTGTGTGGTAAAAGTGATTTTCGACACCACTAAACAGGAAAACTGGCTAGCGAAGGAACAAAAGAGAGGCGGCAAATCTTCGAAGTGCTAATGCGCACTCTGCCTAGCTTTAAGAACCACATGAAAGCCGGCCGCCAGAGGAAAACGCCTTTAAGAAAAATCTGAGAAAGTCCGAGCTCGAGCGGGTTTCGGGCGCATGTATGTGCAATTTGCATGCGCTCGTACGTCGACATCCGTCAGCAAGACGTTCCAAAGAAATGCGGTTTGGCCGCCAGCGATTTTTGTGGCTGTCACCTTACTTTGTTATTTTGTCGCTGGCTTCTTGTGGTTTAGCTATTTTGTAGTAATCAGATAAGGCAAGCGGCGGATTGTGTGTGGGTTTAAGCGGATTTTAGAAGGGAAAATGCATCCGCGCATTGGGAATTTCACGGCGATTTAAGCGGGTACCCGATCCGCCCAAGCTTAGCAACAACAACAGTGACCCAACTCTTTTGATGTGTTTATGTTATTAATTATTTTTGACCACTGGACCACAGTAAGTAAACTTCGGCTACTTTTCTTAAATCCCTTCCTTACTGGTTGAGGTGCATTGATTAGAGAATTTCCAATAGCTATAGCTATCTGCTGCTTGCGCCGGTTTAGGTTTATCTTGCAGAAGTTCGTGGGTAATATAAACTACCTTTGCTGGAATCCGCCCTTTACGTTCTTCAAATGTAAATGTGAGCTAAATTAAAAATAAATATTGACACCCGCTGGGAGAAGATACCTTTAAACACATTCATTGTGGGAAGGCTTAAGGTCCGCCTTACTTTCAACTTGTGATACCTGAAATTGAAAAACTAAATCGGCTTAAATGATTGCCGCTGCCTGAAGGTAGCCAGGTAATATGTTTTGAGGATTTTGTCACCTTAAGCACTTTTACCGTTTAATCGCCCTTGACTATAATTCACCTGCTACTTTCGCTATATGAAATTATGTGAATTGATATGCACCCGCATTCTTAAAAACCAATCAAAACATATTTTCCAAGCGCTTTGCGCTGACATTATTTATGGAATTTGATAAATCACACGAAATTTACTTGGATTATTACTTATTCTCTTTGCTGGCTCTTCTATATAGGTAGATTTTTCTAACAAGGGAAATCAATATTTTTGCTTTTAACGCTAAGGGTTCAACTACTATGCCAATATACAAACAAAATAGGCATATTATATAAGATATACGGACTATTAAAGAAAGTTTAATTTATATTATTAGATTCTTTTTCATCTCCAATATTCTCAAGGCCATTATTAAAAATTTTAAACTTACCACATTTTTGGCATTATTCAATTTTAGCCGAAAAAATGGACCATACATCAATCAATATACACTTCTGTTCTTTTATGAAAACATTGAATTTGTAAGAATGTTTAATATGGTATAAAATTCCCCTATATTAGCTTATTTTCTGGAATTTCATTTCTTATTTATCCATTACATTTTGTTTTTCAACTTGAAGGCCTTTTTTTAATAGGGTGCGATATGTATCATTAGATATAATATACATACCTACATATATCGGAAATTTTATTGATTTTACGCCACTGATACTCAGCTGAATTCTTTTGCACGTACGATATAGCAACTAAGCCAAAATATATTGAATTGATATTTATCCGCAGGCTGGAGGAAGTTTAATAAAACCAAGAAACCCAATATAATTCCTTACGTTGCAAAAGAATCCGCAACCCTCTCCACATGCGGAACAAGTTATGCGGCTCTTACACAAGTCATCTTACGTAATCAACCCGGGCAGCGATAGATAAAAAGGTTCAACTTCCTTTAGTACCCCGAGAAATCTTAAGGACCTGCGCCCGTCCTCAAGCGGCGCAATTTATTACAGTCGCTTTATTTCAAAGTTATGTGAGAATGTTTTAATTAAGAACTTTTGTGTCCTTTTCGTCCTTTCAATTTAAGGCGACGATCCTTTCGATTAAACGCACACAAAAACAGGAACAAAAGAGGACAAGTCCTTAACTCCTTCGGGATGATGACGGCACAGCGAATATAAAGTGAGCACGAAAGGAGAAACAGGAAGGTCATGGGGTCTATTGTTCGATGCTAATAAACTGTTTAATGGGTTCGCTATCCCAGGTTAATTTGGCTAAGGTAAGCCATCAAAACTTTCTCAAGTAGGTGACAAGTTGTGAGGATGGATGTTCACGACACAACTTTTAAAGAATAAGAAAAAATCGAGCGGAGAAGTGTCGCGCAGCAGAATTTATGCTAATCCACCCATTTTTGGACGTCTGTGGAAGCTTCTCCCTGCAGAGAACTATTATTTACACGATTCTTTTCCTCGGAGGGAATTTTATAATCTGCGGGCTTGTAGCTTCTTGTGCACCTTGCAGAGATGGCGCAGGTAATTCTCAAGGAAATTCAGCGAATCGCACTCATAAACGTGTGAAACTTTACCCCGGATCGGACTTTACAACTTCATAAACATTGCGATTGAGGCCGCCAACGAGCTCTTGAAGAAGAGGACGGCAGCCCTGGTCCCCAGAGTCTTTGATTCGATGCATTAAGCCCGATTTGATTCTAATCCGATGATTTATGGGATGGACTGCGCCCAAAAATTCCCGGGATCGGACGTAGGCCGAGATTGGAGCTTCACAACCGTCACGTCGGTCGTAGAGCGTCTTCTCTTAATCGCAGGCTTTGTATTTTTCTGAGTGGAGTTTTTACGACCAATTGGCCAAAATGCGAACATTGAAGCTGAACGAGTCGAGTCGAAATTCGAAATTTGAAGTCCACTCTGGACTTCATTTACCCGCTCGGCCATTTCTGCGATAAGTTGTTTATGTCGCGGCTCGGACAATTGTGGTGCCCACAGCAGACAATTTATGTGACAGACACGGCAATCGTTTTGTGGCTACTTTGGACCGGCCGTGTAAAAACGATTAGTCACTGACCACCAGACAATTCGCCCGCCGCCGCCGAGGCTTTAATGGTTATGCAAGTCGATGGCGTGTGGTCTCTGGGTGTCTCTTGTTTCCCAAACAAAACGAAAGCTGTGCGCATTTTTGTCACCATCTCGGAATTTCTTGGAAGCGGATGATGTCTTTATTCAAATTCGGCTTAATTGGGTTGACTGATACCGCAGGAATTTTGATGCCCGCTTATCGGGAAGCTGTCTGGGGTTTTAATGGAAATAAGAATTGCTTAATTTAAAACTTAGCACTAACACTTCTCAGCTCGTGATAACAACAAGCCAAATTAATAATTTGAAGATGTTTTATACATGATTGTTTTTTTCAAAATTTCAAAATGTTGGATTAAGTCCATTAAAACTTTGATGTCATCCTCTATATTTAGTTCAAATGTTATGATAAATTATATGTAAGTTATTCGGTAATAATAAATAATCCGCATACATTTAATGGCACGGAGAACCAATAAAATACCTAACATATCCATGTTATTCTGAGAATAATTTGCTTTGTATTGCAATTAGCACATCTTTCAGAGTTATTACGACTGCTTTTTTAATTATATTTCTAAAACCAAACATAACTAATTTGATTCAACTAATGTTCAATTTTCCCTAGTTTTGTTGGTAAATAAAAGATACGCAAGTTGACAGCCCAACAGAAAATCTTTCGAGTTTCTGAAAATGTGCCTGAGATTAGAGCAGAGGACCAAAGTGGTTCAAACTCATAGCCAGTCCCACGTGTACGTTATTCGGCTGTATCAAGTCAAGTTTCGATATAATTTTTTTCTAATTTATTCCTTTTTATCTAAAGTCTAATAAAATTGTCTGCGACAAGGTCATTTTCATATCGAGAAGGAAAAAATTCCATTACTTTTAAAGAGGTGAAGGAAACAGTTGCTCTTTGGAGTTAATTTCTTAAAGATAACTAACGAGCCCTTCACACAAAGCCTGTCTCCGAAGCCGAGATAGTCTGGGATTTACTTAATATCTCAATTAGAGGCGGAACTCGTATCTGCTGCGCCGCTATTATCGTTAACCCTTTGAGTGGAGTCTGGTCGTTATGCCATTAGGAGGAAATTCCGAAAATAAATGGCATCGCTCACCTTCTTATCACCTTTCAGTTACTTTCTTCTACTTTTCTTGTGCATCACAATGAACCGCACTCGGAGACATTGTAACAAACTTCCAACATTGCCTTCTTTAAGGCAGCTGTCTTTTTAGCATTTTCTTAGTGTTCCGGGCTTAAGTAGAAATTTAGATGAGCTCTCATACCACCATCCATCCAGAGTTGAGTTGAGTTGAACATTTACATCCCCACGTGTTCTCTTCCGTTTCCACGGACTAACTTTATGTCTTCCTATCGGTGCATCCACTTAGCCACCGTGAGAGGTCTGATAGGATTACCCAGAACTTGTCTGGTTTTTATAAAATTGTTGAAAGCACTTGTCCGCAGATAAACAAATCTGTAATCCAATTTCAAAGGATTTACGCAACCTTTGAGGGGGAATTAAGGGGATTATGAGCGTAAAATTTTGCTGACCGACCTTCGTTGGAATTAAAATAATCCACGCCCCCAGCATTTGCAGTTAAATCCATGAAACATCGTTAGTTACTTCTGTTGCTGCAGCTAGCCCTCCTTTTCCCGGGCAGCCCCTAGCATAATCCCATATTTCACCGGTCGCTTTTATTCGCTTCTGGACCTCGTTAGCGAATTCTAATTCCGCTTGCTAGGATGCGCCATTCAGGTGCATACGTCACGGGGTTTCTCGGCCCGTGTAGAACTCAAATAAATGTCCAAACTCGCCCCTTGCGCTCCGAAACCACAAATCAAGCCCCATTTGAGACAGCCGGCTATTAGTTGTTGGCGAACGGGGTCTGGGTTTGTAGACACGCAGACGATTTAATTTTTATCAAATTTTCGGCTATTACTGAAATTATAACCTTTATGCATGCCACCAAAAGTTCCCGCTAGCGTCATCGATTAGGACTCGCCCTGTTAAAATCTTAGCAGTTTGAAACTTGCGCCGCAGCAATTAGATACAATATAACTGCCCAACCGCCGACGGCTATTTCGGGATAATTGCTGCACCATTATCGTGGGAATATTGAGCAGTGTTATTGCCAGCTGAACATGGTCGCTTTGGTGTATGCACTTAAGCAATTATTAATAATTCTTTATAATTTTTGTTATTTGGCAGCTTTAGCTTTTCTGTAGGCAAAGTGAAACAAGCGAAAGGTGGAATCTATAATGCTTCTCTTTTGCTAGATTTTCTGATGATCACTGACACTGAATATAACTTATAGCTGAAAACTTTCCATTTTTGATAACTTCAATCTGTTTCCAATTACATCATTTAAAAGTCCTGTAATAAAAGAATGATTCCACTGCTATGCAATCAGATTTCAACTGCTTATCGGATTGGTGCGATAATAGCAGACTTTATTTAATTTTTTTACATGTTTATAAGATGAAAAATTCTCCATTAATAAGATTTACAGAATTAAATTGATCTTGGGTTTATGCTAAATAGTATCTAAACTCTCTTTTTCTGTGTATATCGACTACATATGTTATAGAAAAGGCTCGTAGAAATCTGGGGTTCATGAAAAAAATATACTAAATTTCGAAACCTTTTCACATTAAAATCCATATGCGACTAATTGATTAGGTCTTCGCTTGAATTTTTTTCATTTCGCATCACCGAACGAATTATAGTTTTAGAGAACTACTAACTGGATACTCAACAAATTTTAATTCTGTTTATGAATTTATAGATCTTAGGTAACCTGTCTAGAAATGCGTTATTATAAGTTAAAATTTATGAGATTGAAGTTCGCCTTTATTTAAAGACGAAGAGTCCACGTGCCAACTTGACACTTCATAAATATCTAACGAGAGAGGAATGAAAAAGGAATTATTTGAGAGATTTTATTCATAAAAGGTGTCTTAAAAATTCTTGAAAAGATTTGCAGGTATTTCATATTTTAAGCGCTACTGAAATAAAATGAATGCTATGTGAATCCATTCACTCTACAGACAGCAGCGTTAAGAATTTCCCTTTACTGAAAAACTTTCCCAAGGGATGCCTTGACTTTGGAAGCATTTATAATTTTGAATTCCTCCAGGAAAAATAAAAACCAACCGTCGGACGCGTCTCCGGCCGAGTCGTCGCCTAAACTAGTTACTTATTCATGCTTGCCGCGCTCTATTCGGACAAATGACGCAACGAAAATAATTTTCTGTTTCCATAATTCGCGAAGGAATTGCATGACGTGCTTACAAAAGGAAGGCTTTTCATATATCTGCACGATTTAAAACGATAACTCCTAAAGAAAACGGTGGAAAAGTCAATCATAGAAAACTTTCCTGATTTTCAGATTTCTTAAGTTTTTATAAGAAAAATGTAATTAATGTAGCATTTCGTTTTTCTTTAATTTGCATAACACGCGAACGCCATTGCGCCACATGTTAAGGCTTCAGTTTCTTTCTCAGTGATGATTAAAAAAAAAAAAAAGTTAGTTGATTCCATCAGCAAACAGCCTTTGTCGTGCTTGTCTACCGTGAGTAGCAAGTAATTTTAGGTGCGTCAAACTTTCGTTCGTCGGAATATTTGGGTTAATTAAACAAATCAAGTTTGGCAGGAAGTTACGTTACTTGTATTACTTGGAATAAAAGACGCGGGGTAAAAAATGTACGAGATAAGCATACAGTACATAAGCAGCCCTTGAAACGAAATCTAGGGCCTATATGACTCCACTTCACATACATACTAGGATTCTGGTTGAATCAAGAAATGGGGATTCTTCACGCTTCTGCTTCTGGATAATAATTAAGTTAATCAATAATTTAGACCAATTACAAAATACTTTTTTGCGTTTAACTGTCACTATTTTCCATCAAAATGATACGGCAAATAAGTCTCCGGTTTGCATCAATATTTCAGATACTTATAACATTTTAGAAAGGACCAGAGAACTCTTTAAAAACGTTTTATAATTATTATAACTCAAGGAATATCAGCCAAACGAGTTGGTTTAGTTTGTAACCTGATTTTTGTTTAAACATTTATAAAAGTTGTCCGTCCTAAATAACTCAACTCTTAAAGTGCACCAAAATGTTTAAGTGTTTTAAATTGATAAAGTTTCTTTCAATCAAATTAAATAATAATTCTTATGATAGGGCAGCAACAAATTGTAAATAAAAAAAAAAATCAAGACCATGTTCCCAAAAACACGCACAGTAAACCTGGGAACACCCATGTGTCGAAAAGAAAAGATAATCCAATATGACTTAAGTAGTTATTTTAAAAAAAATACGTCGATTTTGTTGTCCCCAGGCAAATAAATCGATTTGTTCCGAATCAATTCCCTAAACGTATAAAGCCCCCATATTTTTCGCTTTTGCCGAAAAACGACTAGTCAGACGTAACAAGATTTCCATTAGGATCATCAGCGTCGCACTGCAATCGTTCGGCTGGGTATCACGTATCAAATGTGATAGACGGGAAACGAAACTAATAAATTTGATATTGCACATGAACGTGCCTACAAAACCGAGTCCCCGCCTCCGGTTATAGGGCTGAAATTTTCCTGGGGCAACTTTAAGGTCGATGGTTTTGAATTTATTATTCCCGAGTATTATACCCATACCGCCAGAGGTTCGCCAAAATAAGGGCTTTCATAAAGTTAAGTGAAATAGGTGCTCGCTGAGTTAAGAGCAATATTCTGCCTCTCGGAGGGCGTAGGATCCATAGGACTATTCGTAGGCCTCTAGCGCACACCTGACGAAAATAGCCTCTGTATATCTAGCGAAGATACGACCCTTGTAATGAATGAACTCGAAATAGGAATACCAAAAATTACCCAAAGTTAATTTTATATGCCTAGCCAGACCCTTCAAATTGGCAAGATTTAGTGTCCTTGTCACCTCTGGTACAGATTGCAACATATGTTCAACACGGAAAAGTGTTGAATAATTTGTAAGAATGTAATTAAGTGGGCGGAATCTCGGAAAAGCGTAGAAAACCAGCACACATACCAACCAGATGTTTCAGCGAGTAGTTCCAATTAGCTCATTTTTCTCATCCATCTCCATTTCGTCCGGCCTCCGTCGCGTCGTGGGCTTCATCAGGCGAGAATTTATCAGTCCTCGACTCAAAGAGTTAAAATTTGTCCTCCACGCGGCATCCAGTTTCCAAAATTAAATCTCAGCCGCTCGAAAAGGTAGCTTAGCTTGCTCGCTTTAAAGGAAACATTTGTCAATCAACTTAATTAGCCCCCATTGAAAGACACGCTGGAAATTAAATTTTTTTCTGTTAGTTATGCTGGTGAGCTCTGCAGTGCGACATCAACTGGTACTTATTTGTCAACATTTTTTTTTTCGGGAGGTCTTTTTATTAGAACAAAGGGGTTAGCAAACGAAATTTCAATAAACCGATTTTTTTTAAACTTTTCCTCTGAAACCAGCTCCTGTAAATAAAAATTAAATATCTCTGTTGAAAGTATTTTTGTTGATTTCTGAGTCTTCATTAAATCTTCGTGTTTTAAATTCAAACCTGAATCGTTTTAGAGCGATTTGAGTTAAAAAGTATAAAGTTGTATATTAATAATTACAATTGTGCACTAAATATTTACCTGCCACTAATTATTTCATAATCCATCTACAAAACCTATAAAAGCAAGCACTCATAAAAAATTCGTTCAGTTGCCAAAGCCACGCCAAGACGTCCAATTTTTGATCTTCAAGACTGAGAAACGCTGCCGTCTAACTTTATGAAAATCATAAGCATAAAATCTTTTGGTTTTAATCCAACTTGGACTTGACTTCATTTATCATCGGTGGAGCAGCGTTTGAGGATAATTTAAAGTGCATTCATAACTTTAATTAACAAAGTTTTTAATTACACAATCCACGACTTCCCCATTTCCCCTGTAGTTGCTTGAGGTGTTTACTGCATTAATTCCTCATGGATCCTTTAACACAAATGCCACAAAAGCACGTTTACATTAAGTCTCCAAAAACTTATTGAAAGATTTTACTTTTGTACAACGTTTCGCACTAATGTTCGTAATATCTTTTCCAAGCAATTTTGAACGTGCTCTATCTGGTGCTGAACATTCTTTGGATTTATTATAAAATTAAGACATTTCGCGTGCTAAATCGCGATTTTAATTCGGATTCAGATGGAATGTTTTAGCACGTATTTCAGTAAGAGATGTTTCTAACAAAATGAAAAAGTAATTTTAATTAGTGGCAAAGTTTATTGTACACTTTATTTTCTTACAGTGAGACGGAATAAGTTCAAATCTTTGTTAATCAAAATTATCATAAGGAAAATTTAATGCTCGCACTTATCAGACCCATCAGCCAAAGATTTTACTAGATTATGTGATAAGTATAAGAAATGTTAAAACTTATATTTGGCGAAAAAATCTCATTATCTCTGCATGAAATAAAAGAAGAATAGGTACCTATATGTACATAGTAATTAAATATGCTGTCGCTGTGGATGTCCTTATTGCGAATCTACGTGCGCAGTCTGGAAATTCAAGATGGCGGATCCAATATGGCGACCAATATTTTGTACACCGGGTGAAACGGGTAACCCAGCTAGCATAACAATAAAATGAAAAGAAAAAACTCGAGTTTTATAAATTTCAAATGAGAAGAATCTCGTTTTTGTTAAAAGTTAGTTTATCTGTCTTAAACTATGCAATGCTCTGCAAGTGCATCAGTTTCCTAATTACGGCAAGCAGCATTTTAGCTCATATTCTTATGAACAGAGATTAATTTTTATGTCCCCTAATTCAGTAAAGTAATCAGCGATCCCCTCGCTAAACGGTTCCAGCGAAATTATTTATTTGCGCAAAATAGCAGTTATTAAATGTCGCGTGCAAGCGGCCCATGCAATTATAGCATCTTTCCATGTATCACAGTGAGCTACGCAGCGAGGATTAATTAAAACGAAAATGCGCCTGACACAATGCGCCATTCATACGAGCCGCGGACATGCACCGCACCGGCGAACGGAGGCGAGTCATGCGGCAACGAGCCGCAAATGAGGCCGCCGAAGGTAGACCGCGATCCGGCGAGCTGCGTTCCTCCTCCTGCGTTGGCGTCTTCTTGCTCGCTTATTTGTTGCTGTTATTATTAACGCTAAATGTTGCGTCTTAATTAAGCTTTAATGAGCACCGAGATCATAAAATCAACAAGTCAAGTTCAGCGGGCATAAATTTTTGGTTATATGGCTGCAATTAATGCCGTGGGCAGCTTATTGGCTGTTGGGGGTTCAGATGAATATTGAGACATCGGGGAGACGCAGACGTGATTGAATTCGTGTCTTCTTCCCTTTTGCCGGACAAGGCGCGCACTTCGCGGCAAAACATATAGGCAATAAAATAAATCATGGCCGTGGTTTAATTTATTCCGGTGGACGGCTGTTACTCCCATTCTGTCCAATAAACGCGTGAAATATCGTTAAGTACATGCAAATATCTCGCGCACCGCATAAAGCGGAAATTCATAAAATTAGATTTATCGTGTTGCGTGGTGCAGGAATCTTATTCTGTGGGACGTTTTACAATTCATTCATGTTGAAACAAATTAACTACTCGGTGTATTTAATTGAAAGTCATTTGAATAGATCTTAGTATTAACTGTTTTACTAAAATTATTTTTATTGCGTATTTAACTCCTTCATAAAATGTTACGATCTTAGAGATGATTACACTCACAAAAAGTAGCATCGTTTACGTCGCATTATAACATTTAAGTATATATTGTAGATTTGTTGTAAGACTGTTCAGTCCTTGCAGTTGCAGCTTTACATAGTTGTAGAGCTTTTTTTACAGGAAACTTTTATAAAAGTACTATTTTAACTATAACCGATTTTTGTCCTACTTCAACCGTCATTAACATATTTTTCTTTTCTAATTACTAATTTCTTTAATCAACTTGATATTTTATCATGAAAAGGAAGATAAACTAGAAAAGACTTTATATAGTCTTTTGAAAGCCTATGAACTACTTTCTACCGTGGCCGTCACTAAAACCGTCCTACTTATCACGATTGACTTTTCTACTATGTATATTAGAAAGGTCTCTTTTTCTTACAAATTTCGCATTAAAAAAGGCTAGGCTGACTTTACTAACTAACATAGCAAATTGTTGCTAAAATGTCTAGCGCCGTCTTTTTTTCTTAGTTACCTAATTTTGCATGCCAATTACATTTAATATACCGTCATTCAAATGTCAGTTATCGGCAATATTCCTTTAATTAGTTATTATTTTGATCATTTAAAGTATTACATCTATTAGCACCCATCGCAATTTTCGTCATTGTATATGTATGATTTTTAACCTTTCGTGGAAGAGTAAAGTTTCGGAGAAGAAAATCACTAAGGTGATGGACAGCTGACGATAGCTAAAATCCCGACGATGCTGTGCCACGGTGAATTCCTGCTTGCCAAAAGGTTTCTGCGCGGCATTACCTTAATGACATATCACGAAACTAATAAATACCGCGTCCGACTGGATCATGCTATGAAACTTGGATAATTCATGACAAAGCGAACATTGGAGCAACTACATTCCTTCGGTCTCGTTAGATAAAGATTAGAGTCGAGTTGTTGTGGCGCTCAGTGTTTTTCTCACTTTTTGCCACGACGGTGTGCCTTCAAAAGTTGCAGTTCCGTTCGCTATTGCAATTTACGACTTGTTTTCCTTGAAGTCGTTCTCAGCCAGCCTGCATCTAAGCATTGTTGGAAATCAAGGCTTGGTATAAATTGGTTAGGATAATTAAGTGTTTCAATTGCATGGCAATTTCCATAAAATGTGGAGCAGTTTCCCCCTTACTTTGGCAAAATGATCATACGTTGAACTGGCTGGCGTACGACGCAGAAAATTGACTGTTATCGTGCGAATAAAACTGGGTTTTAACCGAGAAAATCAAATCTGATAATATATCAAAGCGAAGTGTATGCCTGAGAGATTGGACGAAACGTAATGCGAAAGACTGACCATATTACTAAATAAAGTAGTATTACCTAACAGTATTGACTATAGGTACATTGTAAATATGTTACTTTTTTATTAAAATATGTCTACGAAGTCAATACTTAGCCAAACAAAATCGCGGATGAAAATATTTTCAACGAAAAATTTCGTTTTTTGTCCTATAACGTATCTAAAATTGAGATATCCAAAAGTGATCTCATATACTGCCGATTTTTGTATGATATCTGTTTTATTTTTATGGTTACTAGTTATCAAAATTCTAATTATACCTACTCTTAGTGTGAAAAGTCACACTTCTGCCAAATGTTTTCTCAATGTTACTTTTTCGGAACTTTGTACATGTGTATGCGATAGATTTTTTAAAAACCTTTTTTTTATTCTAGGATAAGTAGGTATACATCTATGTTATAACTATCTATGTATTCTAATTTTATATGCGTGAATCTTTCTTGTATTGCAAAATCATCAGTCTTATGAACGTTTGCAGCAAAGTGAATGTCTTTCAGCGGAACGAAAAGAGAATGTCGAGAACTCTTATACCTCATGAATTCTTAACAATTTCCAGAAAGATTACGAGTTTCTCCCTGGTGCAGGTAATTAAACATTTAATACTTCCAGGAGATATGCGCGTCGCTATCTGCATACTTTATTCGCCGTTTGCTCGCAATCTGATTTCATTACATCCCACCGGCTTCACACTTTGTAATCGGAATCACCTCAAGGCTCGCCTGCCAAACGCCCTAACAAGCAATTAACCCGCTCATCCCGGGGAAGGAGTTCAATAAGAGGAACGCCGCCGTCACTCGCGATCTCCACACTTTTCGCGGCCAAATTGCTTTTGGTGTATCTTCGCGGCACGGAGCGCCAAGGGCCAGTCTCAACACTTTAACTTGACGCCTCTAAGAAGGACCGCGATCTTTTTCTTCGCCTGTTTCTCGACCTGGCTTAATTCCGGCTGTGGTCATCGCCTTCCGGACTCATCCGCTCCGTCTTAGGGCCTTTCCGCAGAACCTCAGCTTTAATAAAATTACACATCAAGTTGCTTATGCGCAGGCATAAATCATGTTAATTCGTACATTGGGGCTCCACGAAGGGTCTCGATTCAACTTGATGTAAGGGTCTTCGCAGACCGCAATTTTTCATGCGCCACTTGTTCTTTCCGCCCTTTCCTCCCCTCACGTTCAAGGGTAACAGCGGTGGGCAGTTTTGGCCTGGTGAACAGGAAACATCAATTCAGAAATTAGACTCGTGCGTTGCAAATTCTCGTTATGGATACTTCCGGAATTATCTACATATACATATACATATGTCTTGAAGTTCCAAAAAATTCCCTAGGTTGCAAAAATTTTTAGTTTTATACACATAGTATGTATATATCTACCTCAAATACATTAGTAGATAATGGCGTTTATTTCTTAAATTGTGCTTTTACGCGGGATTCACCCCAGTGAAAATATATAGACCCGAAACGAGTCTGAAGTACCTACTCCCTGAATTGAATATAAGCCCGTTATAGGCCCGAATCGGGCCCCTAGCAATTTTGAACAAAAGCGAATAGGACTATCATAATTAACTCAGATAAATGAACTATTATATTATATTATCTTCAGTACCAACTTAATGTATGAAAAAAGAATATTGTACAATAAACATACATACATAAAATTCTTTTTCTATATGTTCCGTATAATTACAAATTATTTATCTTCTGTCTATTCAACTTATATAAAGCATGGACTGAAGAATTTCTTTTTTTTAACAAACTGCTATACAAGCAGGCAAATTACTTGTTGAATGTCTCAAAAGAACAATGGAGTTTGGTTTTCTGTACTATACCTTTGGCGCCCAAAACAAACAAGTACTTTTCGCGTACATAGTATGATATATCTTTACTGCTGATTCTATATGTATTAGCTTTTGTTACCTTGTAAGCTTTACACAATCCATCATGGCCAATATTTGTTAACAGAACAACAATTTGTGCTGACGGAAATGTCTTGCATGGAATTTAATTTATTGCGGTGCCAACATCCATACGCATATACACCCTTAGAACTTTCTTCTGTAGCCGGTCCTTTCGAGCACCTCATCGACTACATTTTGCTATCTATCGCCACTTACACACCTGGCACCTATCGCGTACATTTTGATAATTTATGGCGCGCGTACTCGACTCTGAGCCTAAGCAAAATTACTGCACGCGGCCAGACAATAATTTGTGAAATTTATGCTGCACTGCACACAAAATGATCATAAATAATGCTGGGCACTGAACCCCTACTGCACAAGTTGAAGGATGCATTTTGTTGTGCTCTCGAGACTTGTGCCCGGCTTCAGTGATGGTCATTGTGGCATTGTAACGTAAGTAATCTTAGGTACTATACCTGCCTTCTGAAGAGCAAAATTCACCTGCAATCTGTCTTGCCGACTTTCTCCTCTTGGGTTGCATAACTTATTTGCACTTGGTAATTTGTTGAAGAACAGAATTTCTGTAAAATTTACGTGTGGATGACTTTCTTCATACCACCAATTTACTTCTCTTAAATCATGTTGAGGCTTCAACTTAATGGCTTCGGTCAAAATCACACCTATAAAAGAACACTTCTGAATGCAATTCACCATAATCATAAAATAAATTTGCAAATTTATGGCAGTCCAAATTCGAGAAAGTGATGGAGATACTCTCATCCCAATTATATCAATAAAGGGATATCTTATTCGTGGTAAAAATCATTATATTAAACAAGGTAGGGACCGAAAATAATCGGTAATTCCTATTTTTGTATTTTTAAACTACAAAAGTAGTAGGGAATTCTCAAAATAGCATAAAATATAGTATATCAAAATGTTGTGCGCGATATTCTCTTTAGATTCTTGTTAAGCTCTTCATAATTGAGCTCTTTTTAAAGGAAAGCTATAGCATGCTTAATATCGTTTACTGACTACTTACAATAAAAAACTAACGGTTTCCTATATTTTCGAGTCAAATATAACAAATTGTGAGATTATTTATTTTTAGCAAGAGTAAAAAACACACATTATCTTTTTATTTTGTCAAGCTCAAGTTATAAAGCTACAACGGTTCAATACCATTCTGTCTTTCTGAAAAATAGAGGATATACCTATCCTATACTTTTCCAACATCGAAAAGAAAACTATTTCGGTGTTGCGAAAAGTTGATTTTTTTAAAATAAATACATAATATATTAACAACAACTTTCAATTGCTTATTTACGAAAATTTCAATGTCGCGTATACATCAATAGATTTATTGAAAAAAAAAACGAATTTTTTTAAAAAGCAATAGCGTTCTTTTCAAATACATCTACATACATATAATCCTTTAAGCAGCATTTATTTTGTATTTCCTTTAAACGATAAACATTTTACCACATTCCTGCATTTAAGCGGGAAGAAATTTGCGGCGCAGTAATAAACAGAAATGACAAGGTTTGGTTGCATCACAGACTGGAGGATAACGTTCCACGCAAAAAAAGGAATTAATTAGTCTGCATGAAACATATGTCCAGCAATATGTTCTACAAGAAGTCCACGACAATCGCAATTGACAGTACAATGGCGGATCTAATTAATCTTGACATAATCTGAGCAGGGCCCTCGTTGTAGTTCTTTTGGGATAACTAGCAAGGCGTATCAGACAGTTCAATTCTCTGCCTCTTTTCACTAGAGTCTAGCGTATCCCATTGTTGGAAGCCTGCGCCTTTTTGGTGCTCTTGGTAACCTTTCATCTTCATTACGTATACCTGGATGTACCTGAAAACGATGTCGAATGCCTTCTGGTAAGTAAAATGCACAACGCTGCGCTAATTAGCCGAACATCTCTTAAATGTGCCATGCCAACCTATCTGCCTTTGTGCTTTTTATATCGAATATTTTTACAATGGGAGCGGTGCGCCGAGGAGCATCTTTTGTGGAGGCCTGTCGGGAGCGAACATAAACATACATATCAAGCAGTAATAACTTTTCCGCTGGTGCTCCTGTTGCAGGCGACTTCGGGCCCCGACATATTCGCATCTCGTTTCTCTATATAAATAAGATTAGCCCGGGATAATGTTAATTAAATTTTTGCAGGTTCCCGACCTCAGTGGCGGCGGCTGGGGCTGCATGCGGCGAACACACACGAGGACTTAATCGAAGTTCAAGAGATAAAGATCTGATGATAACTTTTAACAGGCACATATTACGGCAGTATTAAATAATGCACTTTGTCAAGTCCTTGTTGTCGACCCGACCATCCTGTTCGCTAGCACTACAAACTGATTAAACTACAAATTACAAATATCGGATTATAGCCTCGGCCCTCGTCTTATTTTACTGCGCCACCATGTATAGCGAAAGACTGAAGAAAATTGTCTAACACCTTCCGTTGTTTCGACTAAATTAAAAAACATGAATAGATCGACATATGGATATCACATACATACATATATGGCTCATTATTTCGACAATGTTAACAACAAAAACAGTTTTATAAAATATAATAGGTACCTACTATAAGCAAAATTTCAGTTTTGACGCACAAATTGATTTTGAGGTCTCTTCAGACATTTTGGTGAATTTTTTTAGGAATGGTAAAAAGATATACCTATACTCCTTTTTTTCATCACGTATTTGTCACTTTTTCTTTAAAATCAACACTTCTATTAAAATACGTAAGGAGACTCAAACTCAATCTGTTCCTTTTATCGCATCGACAAAATGCCCCATAATGATGAGTAAATTGCACAAGTAATTCAACAATTCACCGACAAGATGTTCAAAGCTTTTTTAAATGATTCCATTCTTGCATTAGTATTCACAGCAGCGTGCGGAGAAAACAATTAAACTGAAATCTGACGGAAAATTACTCGTAGAAGCACAAACGATAAAAGCTTCACCTGCGGAAATTCAGGTGCGCACGTAACCTTAGCGGTGCAAGATTTATTTTCTATTATCTATCGGGGTAGCAAATTTGAAATCTCTCCTCGTAATGGAGCAGAACGCTTTGACAGGCTACCATTTTTCTTGCTGTTCACTTGGAGGAGCCCTCCTCTCCGCCCCAGGTGACATACCTACACCTTCCTAAAGGCAGCTGGGACAATGGGACATTTCATTTGTATTCGGGATACCCAGGCATTGTTAAGTTTCATAAAGGGATGAAACAAACCCTCCCTTTAAGATGTTGAAGCACAAAAAGTGTTCCCCGCAATAAGCTTTCATTTATAATCTTGTATTATCCAGGAAATGTAGTGTCACATTGAACTAAATGGAAAGATCTCCCAAACAAACAAGTATATTTTTTTATTGAAAACCTTTACGTTTAAGGAATTTTATTTAATTTTCGTAATGGGGTATATTTACGTTGACCATTGCAGTTGGTGTTAACCACAACTATTTTAAAAGCTGTATCAAGTGTTTTAACGAATTGGGTTAAACAAATTCTACAACATACCTATTTGAATTTATCACACATACGGCTTAGGTTAAGAAGTATAATAATTTAATTAAGAATAACATAAATTCATTTAAAGTACATATTTGTTCTTCTTTAAATTCTATTAAATTCTATTAAACACAACATTGCCTCAACATTAATATTTTAAACCGTATTTTTGCAGCAGACAGTTACATATACTTTAATCTAGAAAGTACTTCCCTCTTATGCGCTTAATTTAAAAACCAGACATAATTTATATGTTTTAATAAATCGAAATGAATTTCTGCAAATTGAGTTCAACCCCAGACTTAGATGCCCTTGTCCAAACAGCTCCTACTTAAATTTTTGCAGCCCTCCACATTTTTTAATCTAGAGGCGGAGGGAAATCAAAGGGTTGATTGGAGCATGTCCTTACAGGCAAATTGCACTTGGGCCGTCAGCTGGTATCCTCCACAGCAAATAAAATAGCGATGAAATGTTGCAAGGGGACATCGGCAATATTGCCTCTAGGCATGTTGTCGCCCAATCCAATGTACAAGGGAAGTGTACAAAACACCAAAGCAAATTGTGGCACAGATGGCTCTAGTGGACACTCTGTGTTAATTGATTCAATCCGAATTTGTGTAAATTTTCCTGCAGATGCACGCAATATGCCCCAGTCGTCTACTCATTTACATAACACAATCCGAGGAGGAGCCGTCGTACACGCCCATATAAAGCCTAAGGAGGATTAATTTATTTTTAAATTGTGTGTGACATATTTAAAACTTCTATTTAATTTAGGTTAGCTTGCATTTCCGGTATTGCTACTTTTATAAAAAATTGTATACGTTTCTACTTAATGGAGAGCCTAAGAATGCGTGGAAAGAATCACTGAAAAAATATTGGATAAAGAAAGGTCGGTTTTACATTCATGCGTTGTGAGAGTTCGCGGTCTATAACCTACGAAAATCTAAAAACTGTTTAAAAAATGTCTAGCATTATTCATCTCTTACTTTATTTTGTTAATTTTAATTTATTAACATAAGCTTTTCGATATCTATGCATTTTAAAGTAGGTACCACTTCCTACTATTTTATTATATTATCGTTAAGACTTCATAAGATACATGTATACACATGTACTTACATAATTTCACTCAAGCGTTAAACTCATAGTTAAAATATAATCAATTCTGCAAATTAATCCAATTGGCGTCGATTAAGCAAACATAAATTTTTATTAGAATTAGAAAATTTTAAATAACAGTGGATATCAATAAACATGGCTATGTCATAAAGCAGGATAAACAATCCGAGTTTATGAATTCGTTGTAGTCCCCATTTAGTTGACTTTTCGAATGACATCCGCGAACGGCGATAATCCGCCTAAACGTTTTCTGATCAACACACACAGAAAAACGGTGAGCCACCCGCATAAATCTTTAGTTCCCATCGGCCCGGGACCTCTTGCAATTTTCATAATTTTCAATTTTCATAAATTTTCATAAACGTCAAATTATGACAAATACCACGGCCCAACTATTTTGGCGGATTAAGGCTCAAACGCCAGGCGGAGGCAGCCGAGCTCCACCACCGCGGCCCTGCTCCTCGATCATCGGAAGCAGCCGCGGCTCCAGACGCAACTCGAGCGGGGCCCGGCACAACTTGTTTCCACTTAGCCCTTTGCCTTGAGGAGCGCTGGCCTCCTTGGGGCAAAATCGGCAACTTTTCAATTTATTACTCAAAGTGGTTCAATTGGCTTAGCCCCAAATGGTTTTCTGATTTATGGCGCCGAGGCACGCAATATTTATCTGGGATTTGGCAGTGCAAGTAATTATTGCGTCAGTGCTGCCATTTCTATTTATGGGCCCCGGCAGAAAGTGAGTCGCGGTCGCAGAAGGGTTAAATTGATACGGAAACCTCCGCAGATGGAGTGATAGCGCTAGGCCGCCGCGGTAATTGCCACCGCTGTCGGAACTCGCTGGAAAGACTTCCGCGTTTTTCTGAATTTAATTAATTGCTGCGGAAGTTATGCTACCCGGCTAGCAGTTATTGCTAATCAGCCGGCCCTTCCCGCTCAAGCAAACAGCACCACCACTTTCGTGATCTCACTTTAGTCCTACAAAATTAGATGCCTTTGGGGACAATGAATATCCAATTTTAAAGGCAAACTATTCAAATTACTTTCGAAAACCAATGGATTTTCCAAGTAAAGACAGTAAAAATATAATAATTTTATCCCGCGCAGTATAAGATAAAGTTTCGAAACACTGCTCATTATTGTATTTTTGACTCATAAAACTTTTTGAAACTAGAGCTAAAACTATTTATTAAGTTATTGTCCGAACTGACATTAAAGAAATACTTTTAATTTGATTTTTCAATTCGAAATCAATTCCTTTTCAGAACACTTCTTTTACGATTTTTTGCATTTGCTACCACGCAGTTTAAAAAGATGTAAAAAATTTTTTAGCTATGAAAAAAAAAATCCAACAATTCGTTATTAACTTCTATAAAGTCGAAACTTTTCGATACAATTCAATTTGCTTATTAAAAATTGAAACAAAGATACAGACTCATTGCAATTTTTCACGAAAACAATTTGCTATCATCAGGTCTGTGAAGTCACACTTCACGGATACTTTTACAAGGTATTAATTTACCTCCTGTTCGAAATAACCATGAACTTACTTCCTTTTGTTCACACGTGTTGAAATATTTTATTGCCGTTCTTTTTAATTGAACAAAAAATTGATTGTCTAAGGAAGGCATTTAACAAATACCATGAACCGGAATTAATACCTAACTACGTTTAAAAATATCTGACAGAGCGAGTGAGTGTTGTTGCACTTGTCCATTTATGAAGTAATGATATTTAACAAAAGCAAAAGAGGGTACATTTAAAAGAAGGTTACAAGTAGCGATTTAATAAAAAAGAATATTAATAAAAATCTCTGACTGAAGTATTGCCGCTTCACGCTCATTGTGCCATAATAGATTTACTGTATTATGTTGTTTCCAGCTAATTTATTTTCATAGAATTATACTGCCACTAATTATTCGATTTTGTCATATTTTCATGCTGCTTCGATATGCTGAATTGGTTGTAACTTAGCTTGTAATTCTTTTGAAAATTAATAGCTTTCTAATTCAAACATGAAGAATTTTGACTAGAGCTTGCATAAAACTATTTTCATAGATATGTAATTTCAGTATTAACATGTGGATATTCACGTAAGAACAAAAAACCCCTAATTAAGACTGACCAATAGATTAGAAAGTGCTTTCCTTCAAAGAAATATTCATTTCAATTCTTCCCCTCGACAGATATTGCCATTATCTGCGTTATCAAAATTCTCATAAAATTCATCAAAATGTAATAAACTCAAGCAAAGACGAGTTAACTATTCTAATAATTCTTGAATTCCTCACAAAGGAAATTTCGTTTTACAATTGCTGTTGCCAGGATGCCATTTCCTTTAAAAGTCTTTCTGGTCATTTCTGTAACAGCAAGAAATTTAACTTATGGACTATGCAAAAGGGAAATGATAACTTGCAAACATTTCCAGTAAACATGAAAATTTCTGGTTACCAGGCAAAAGGAGCTATGTATGAAAATTTATCCCTCGCAAATATTTGATGTTCATTAAAACTTTCTCTTTGATGTTGGGATCTACAAGGCGCGGCGCTTGTTAATAAATTCTTATCCCTAGACCTATTTAAACATTATGCACGGTCGCCTCTGTGAGAACGCCTAAGTTGTCGATTAGCCAGATTTAAAACAGTTTAATTAGAATGTACCTAATATCGCCAATTTAAGAAAATTCCAGAACAAGGCATCTTCTATGATCAAAAGAAGCGGCTATCTTGCCCCTAATCACCTCATATTACTAAAGACTAAATACTTGTAGATACTAAAGTTCCAGTGAAAGTTGCCAGGTATTCCTTTCATGGACGCAATTATATAATTTTGACGGACGAAAATTGAAAAAATTATTTAAGAAATTCAAAGATATTGTTTGATATTTGATATTTAACTTGGTTGAGCTTAAATCATCAAAATTAATTTCTTTATTGTAACCAAAAACCTTGTAGGCTTGAAAACCTGCAGTGTACCTAATACCTTTTTCGTAAATGTAAATTTATTTCTTGGTTCTTATTAACATTATTTTTTTGTCAGTATTTCTGAGACAAAAATGATCAATTTAACCACATCTAGTTCAAAGTTTGCAATATATGTAGGTACATAAGTAAACTTTGTTTATTTTAGAACTAACTATTATAATTCGAGGAAATAAAACATTATAAAATTGAAAATTTTTGTTCGTAATACCAAAAAGGGTTTCTCTATTGCATTGTATATATGTACTATACTTTTGTATACAAATTTATTAAGCTAAACCGTAATTTACCGCGTTTTTCATAGTTGCTGACGTGTTATTAGCGGATACATCAAAACCAAATGAAAGTCCCCCCAGCGTGGACTAATAAATCGATGCAGATCGCGATAATGCTGCGAATGATTACCATAAAAAAGATATCATTCAGAGACAGACACAAGCACTCCGACACCATTTCAAGGAGCGCCTCTTTCTTGTTAGAGATTATGCGATCCGACAAATCACCTTTAATCCGTGCATTCATTTGCATATTTTAATTAGAATCATCGCGAACGACAAAACGGCGGCGGCCAGGCGTTCGAGGCCAAGTAGCTATATTTACCAGGATGCGAGATACCCTGATAAAAAAATGTATCAACCCAGAGACCAACATAATCCTGAGAGGCTACGGCGTGATAAGGTGCGAGCACTCTTCTGCATGACTTTTCATCATTTGATCTCGCGAGCGATATATGTGAGACCAACTGTGGACGGAGCTCCACATCACGAAGTCCAGGTATGTGCTCCGACTAGATTAATTGGATTTAAAGACAAGATTTATGCAACCTGAGGGCGTTTTACTGCGCGAGTTTCGAGGAGTCGAAGGTTCTACCGAGATTAATGCCGTTTCTGAGTGTCTTCTTCTGTTTTTCTTCTCAGTTCGAGACGCTGATTTTCCACTGAAGATTAAGCCATGATTTGCCAGGTCTGGACAATTTTTTAACCTTTGCCTAGGGGCAAGTTCACAATTTAGTGGTGAGAACGGCGGTTAATGTTTGGTTGACAGTAAATGATTGCGTAAATTAAGAAAAACGTTTGTTATTGTAACGAACGCTAAATTGAGCTATCAGTCGCATCTTCGGCCCAGACTGCACCAAGCGCAATCATAAGAATAATGAAAACAGATAATTCAACTTCGAATTCGAAATACTCATAAGAACGTTTTTCTGCATATTATCGCACTTTTTTTATTTTATTTTATTGAAAGGTAATTGTAATATACATTGATTAAAAGCGAAGTCTCTATATACCGCTTTGGTTAAATTATATAGTTAAATTTTTCAAAATAAAACAGGTTTGATTATTACCGTAAGAAGAGATATGACCTTAAAAGGGATACCTATGTTTAATCGAATGTTAAACTTTGCGAAAATGTACAGTATACACAATATTAGTTAATAAACAATCCAAACATTTATTTTTAAAGTATTTTAATATTAACACAGACACACCCAAAATTACACTTTTCGACACATTTTCTTGAAAATTTGCCTTACTGAATTTTGATTGAATTTCCAACATTTCTGTGCAACATTTTTACAGCCACTACACACATAGGTAGATACATATATGATTAACAAATAAATTTTAATTCCATTTAGCTCCCCTCATGCTCAAAAATTCGAAACTATCCTCACGTATGGTTTTGAATTCCATTAACTTTAGTTGTGCATTTGCATCAGACTAAATTTAGTATTTTTTGCAGAAGTTTGTTCATTAAAAGTCCCTCGAATTATCATATTTTCCCAAAAAGCAGCACAATACTTTTTCTCTGACATCGTACGATTTCGATATGACTGCAAATAAGGACAATTCATTAAAGCTAGTTCGCTGACAGAGAAGTTTCGCAAAAGTTTTGTATTCATAGTGAAAACTTTCTTCTCCATGCGAAGCACTTGTCGACGACAAATTTACTTAACTTGTTGTTCTGTGCCCTGGGTACTGTAGATTTCAGCGCCATCCGCTTCTTTCCTTCTCCTTTCTCTTATCTACTAAATCTTGCAATATCATGCGCTACAGTCACGAATTTCCTTACTGGAGGAAACTTCTATAGGCTGCCTTATCACCCTCCCGATGGTATTCAACAACCTCATCGAGTCGCAAAGTACTTTTCCTTTGGAAACTATTTCCTTGTCTTGTTGAAGTGCATTCCCTCAGGAAAAAGTTTCTTTCGAGGCAAGAACAAAAACACCGGGAGCAGCGGCAACAGCAACAACAAAGAATTTGCATTTGAATACAAAGCAAAGCCCTTAAGGAGGTATCCCCTCCGACTTGCAGGACGCTAGACTAAGGCAAAAAATACTAACAGGATAAATAGAAAATGGACGAGCTCAGACCATTTACAGAAAAAAAGAAAATCCTTTCCGGATATTTTCCTGTTGCTAGCTTTTCCTTTTGCACTCATAGCGTGGCTTTCAGTTCAAATAATTGCATTCGAAACTATTCCCTGTAATTTTTATGTCCCTCCAGGAATTCTCTACGGTAGAAATTTCCTCAGTCCAGGACCTGATTCCTGGGGCTCAAGCCACGCAAATGAGGCCCGATGGGGAGAGTTATTACGAGCTAACTTGAGGTTAAAAGACTCAACTGCAAATTATTTGTCTGATGTTTCTCGGTTTCGTCCTTTTCACTCCATTGTCTGAGGTTGGGAATCGCTTCCAGCAGGAGATGGAAAAAATATGCAATTTAACTGCACTGAAGTGAGGATTCAGCTTTGGCGAATATTTTTACATGGTTGCATTTTTTATCGGAGTGAAATCAAAAACAAAAAATGAGATGAAAACTTATATTCTAGCCTCGTTTATTTTTAACCTCAACTTAATTAACTTATTGATCGAAACCACGGAGCTCTAAATCGAAGTAAAACTTAATGCGGGTTGTGAATTCTTGAGTTCTATAGTTATCTAAAAATTTTAACCTGTATAGGTACATAATGAATATGTATAGGTACTCATTGTATAATACAGTTTTTATTAAATTAAACGGAACGTTTACTTCAAGAAAAGTATTTCATCAAATTTATTTTTCGAAATAATAACAATAATTCTATACAATAAGTTGAGGTTTCTTAAAAGCTGAATTAAAATAACCTAATTCTTCCCAGACAATTAAAGTTACATATACACACCATATGCTTGAAATCTGCAATTTATAAACATACATAATACTTACAAGTTGGGTGGGCCCAGCGGGTAGAATTCTGGCCAAAACCCGGCGGAACAGGAGAACAAGAGCCTGTCGCAAATCAACAATTTAATGAGATCACGTCTTAATTAGTCTTTAATTAAGAACTTAATAAATTATTGTTGGTTTTGATCGTTCCTGATTGTCAGCCCTTCGTTACTCTTTCTGAGCCAAGACTGCTTTTCATATCGCAATCTTACGAATAGAATGAAGCGAAGCGAAAGGGGAGAGTTAATTAAACGTTTTAAGGGACGTTCGGCTTAATTGTGAGTACTTAAGACATTACATGAGTGGAATAAATACGTGCAACAATTCTGCACGGCCGGCGGGAGAATAATATACATAATTTCCACGGTGTACCCTAACTCTTATGATTTACCAATTAAAATTCATCAGAATTATCGATATTTGATGAATGAGATATAATTAAATATATTCAGTAGTTGTTGTTGTATTGTAAGATAGATTTACGTTTTGAAATCTTTTTAAATTTTTATGAATACCACAAAGAAACATATTAATTAATTAATTTAATTATTTATTTATTTAATTGTTTATACCTACCTACTAAGGAACAATAAACAAAATACAAAAATTTGTTTTATTTTCAGGGGCTTCATATATTTTGAACTATGAAACTTTAAGAATGAGATCTTAGTATTTTGTTTTTATACATTGTATTGTAATCGCTTAAATAATGTGAACTTTTTAATTAGTATACCTTATTACATGTATTTTAAACAAAAAGCGAACCAATACCCTTTTAGGGACTCTTTCTACCTATTTTTATATTTTTACTCAAAGAACTTCGTTAATTACACTACAATCGCTATTTAACTGATTCTAGTTTTTCCACAAATGGTTATTAGGCTTCCGTCGGCATGAATGTAGGTTACTGCCTAATGCCGCCTTTATGCGAAGTACATAGATGTGTAATGAAGTATGTTGCCTTGCATACTCCGGCAGCATAGGGGGTATCAATAAACATCCTTCACCTCCTGCTAATTGGCGGGATCAGCAGTGCAGAATACAAGCGCAATTACATTCAATAAACAGCCGAGCCTCAAATGG
Organism: Machimus atricapillus; assembly: GCA_933228815.1. Taxonomy (NCBI): domain Eukaryota; kingdom Metazoa; phylum Arthropoda; class Insecta; order Diptera; family Asilidae; genus Machimus; species Machimus atricapillus. The sequence goes on along the minus strand of OW121786.1, from coordinate 31,614,600 downwards.
CGGGGCGGCAATAAATTGTGGCGCGAACGGCGAACTACTTGCAGTCGCGTGATTACGGAAATAATATTTTCCACTTCCTTCTTTGCCACACATTAGATAAATTAGCCAGCAAACTAGATATCACCTCCCACTCGGGTGCTTAATAGCTGTGGAAACCGTTGCTATTGCCGGTCTATTTTTAAAAGGTCCCCTAGAGCGCTATATTACTTCTAATTATGTTTTTATGATACCGATAATACGTGGATTTCAATTAATTCGACCTCTCATGCACTTTAATTATCCGCAGGTGAATTTTTGTTTTACAACTCTAACATGCTTTGGAGTGCTCTGAGCTCAATTACTGGTACATTTACATACACAAATGCAGGAATTGCTTTCGTTTTTGGACGGGCAAATGAAAAAGCTAATGATTTTTATTGATTGAATTTACGACACCATAAATCGTTTTAGTAATAAAAAGACCGGACAAGCTTCTCTTTGGTTGCGTTTATTTTTGTACCTACTACTTACAACCTACCTACGTCAATAGTTCACTGATTTAGCACGTCACACTTTTTTTATAAGAAATCAGACACGGAAGAATTCTAACTCTATAATTCTGAGTTAAATCACGCATATTCTACGGCTAAAGTTATCTTATTAATAATATCTTTATATAAAATAAATATAACTAAAAGAAACTTCTTTTTCCATGACACTATATCTCCATATATTGTATATTATAAATTAAGGTCATTTTAAATTATATTAAAAAGTAAATTGTATTGTTTATTTAGTTAAAAAATAACAAATTTTAGGTAGTATGAGATTTTATATTTATGAATCCTTATAGCAACACTATAATCATCTGATAAACATTTTCAAGAATAGGTAATTTAATATCGTTTTGTCTGACCTTTTCGTCTCGTTCCAACTATTTTCGCAGTTTCAAAAGAAAGGCCACAGTAATGAAAGCCAAAATTCCGAATAAATAAAGTAAATCGTTCACACCACACATCCCCTAGAGCCTAGGCCCTACCACTACATAATTTAAACATCTTTTAATTGTTCTGAAGTGGTGTGAAAAAAAGTTTAGGTCCACTATGCATTACTTATTCATTCTTCTCTGTAGCATACAATATAGCCATGGTCTATAGGTTGGATGGCTGTTATTTTTTACTCAAGTACGTACACCAAAACCAACACATTGTTGGCCCGAGCTCAACTGAACAAAACGAATCTGAGGGCAAGAAGAAGTTGGAAAAAGAACAAAACAAAACTTCTTAATAACATATTTCCTCCGCGGGTACTTCAATATGCCGCTCTTGGCTCTAGTCCCCACGATAAATGGGAGGAAAAGTTCTCCACATGACCGTGAGTAGTCGCGCAAATATACAACTTCTTCAAACTTTCGAGTAGTTCAACCCTGATGCAGGGAGGTCGCAGCTGTTCTGATTGAACCTAAATGCTTTGATCCGGAATCATGTCAACGAGTCACTCGCGGTTGCACAACAAACTGCAATTAAGCATAAAAGTAAGCCAGCATAAAAGTAAGCGTTGAAAATAATTTCGCGATAAAACAGGAAATACAGGAATCTGCAAGGGAATGGGTGTGGGGAGGCAATTGCCTCTGTTGAAGTGCATACGCGAAAAAGTCACGGGGATGAATGCAGTTTTTTCTTATTCACGAAGTTTTCCCGTGCACTTCGATTGCAACGTCTCAAGATTTTTCGCTGTCTTAAGACCTGCAGGAAGCCATACCGATACTTTCTTGCAGCATTGACCCTATCCGACATTTTATTCTTTTTCACACAGCAAAGTATTAGCAAGAGTTTTCTTTGTAAAACGTTCACCACCTGCACACTTAAGTTTTCTTAACGTACAGCTGTTTTTAATCTCATTGTTTCTGCGGAACACACAACTAGCTTCAATTAATCTAAGTGCTTTCGTGGAAGAATAAAGCAAATAAGATTGGCTTCAATCCATGAACCTCCTTTAAGAGGAACATACGAACAAACATTCTGAGGGCATGAATTTTTAACCAACCACGGTTTGACCTATTTTGTCGAACCAGTAATAACTATTACCTACAATAAGAGAATAAATGAATTATTTTTCAACAAAAATACATATTGTTGAATAATATGTATTAAGTATCATCAATATCGGCAGTCTAGAAATACTACACAACTACGCGTATCTCATTTGCTTTGGAATTGGAATCTAAGAAATCCTCTAGACAAAATTAAAATGATACTCGTAGTTAGTTAAATAAGAAAATTACTTTTGTTGAACTCTTTTGAATGAATAAGCAATGTTCGTATTTAATTAAATAATGGTTTAAAAGTTTTTATCCTTTTCAAGTTAGCTATACATTTATGCTGTATGTAGAAACCCAATATATAACCATAATCGGATGTATATAATATTATATAAACATAGATGTGTCAATTTAAAAAAAAAGACTGCGAAAAGGTTTGTTATTTCCTTGACTCGACGTCTTTAAGAAAAGATATCTACTTACTATATAAATATTAAAACTATAAAACGAAACGTGACTAGTACCGTGATTGCGAATTCTCCTGAGTTGCCTTTTCGCATCTTTTCTAAGAATTGGAGTCGATCTGTTCCTCGGTTTTATTGCTGAATATTACGCCTTTTCTTTATAAAATTTATCCTGTAGGCAAAAGGACTTTTCTGCTTTCTCTCTCTCAAGACATATACTTAAAAAACGATTCGCTCGGAATCAGAAAAATAACGTCCTTTAAATTCTAAAAATAAATAACAAATTTTCTATGAAGGAGTTACTAACTATGTACGTACATATACATATTTATTATATAATATAGTATATGGTTGGTAACAGAACAAACTAAGGATAAATTAAAGTCATGAAGGATTGCGGGAAATCTGCGGAATGAAAAGTGAAAGAACAAATGAAGTATTAAAGTGCCAAGGAGCAAGGAAACCCGACAATAATCTCTTTAAAACAAGATGCTCCCCCAGATAATTTTCGTTTGGGGCGCTGATTAAAAGGTACCTATGTCTCGAAGTAAACGACGTCGCTATCTAAAACTATATAGGACCACTGCGACAGTCTGCACATTCAATGACCAGCTGCTTACAGGTCAAATTATTCCCGGTGGATGGTGCACGTTCCAAAGCTACTCAGACTCTTAAATAACTTATAATTCCAAAGATTTAAGCCTTGCTCGGTGTGTAAAAATTCAGGCGCATGAAGACTTACGGTGGCGCAGCACTTGGGGGAAATATCTTTTATTTACTAAGTAAGTTCTTTCGCCTTTAATTAAAACCACGACGACGAAATTGAAACATTTGCACTTAATTCTAGGAAAATCTCATTTACTTTAATGATGGCATGTACAACTTTTCTCGGTCCTTGTGAGAGGAAACTCCGGCCACCGCTGGAGCCACTCCAGAAGCGAAGCAGCCCTTTAACAAATCTCCAAACTTGTGAAACCGTTGAACGTCTCTCCGTTTCGCTGGCCCATGCAGACCAGAAAGGGTTTTTAGCTTTTATAGGCCTAATTAAAACTTATGGTTATGGTTGCGTCCCTTCCAAACTTTTGGGCAACTTATCAGAAATTTTATGCCCCGCCGGGCTAGCGCCCACGCCAGTGTCGCTCAACTTTACATCGGTCTCGGTGCGAAATAAAACCAAAATTAGAAACTCAGCGACATTGAAGTGATTACCCTGTGCCCTTGGATGGACCGATTACCGAGAATTTATGAGTCCTTCCGAAGGACTCAAGTCAGATGGTAGCGCTCGTTGTGAAAACACATAAATAACACATTGCGCGAGACTCTCTCCCGAAATCTCGACCGAGTGGCCAAACCGCTTAATGCAAAAAATATTTAAAACTTGAATCAATTCGTTTTACTGACATCATCAAATGAAATTTCTTAAGCGTTCGTTTAACATAAATAAGTTAACTAACTGCACTTTCGTCTTTTATTAAAGTATTAAATGCGACTTCAAGTAAAATTATATGAGTTTTAGTGCCATATTTGTAAATATTTAAATGAAAATTTTGATAAATAGTTAAATATATTTATGGGACTGTCGTTATGGTTTGATTTAACTAGTAAATTAAAATAGTTTTATATAAAGTTAAAAAGTTATTATATAACAGAAATTTTGAAAGCTGAGAATTTTACGCAATGGAATGAAAAAAGTCATGAAATTTTAAAATGAAAAAAATTTTATTGCAAAATTTGTAATAAATGTTTAAATTTGAAAGATCATTTAAAACATTAGGCTGATTTAAACTGGATTAAAGAAATAAAATTTTATTTCCGGTTGAGTTTAATATCAAAAAGTTCTGGTTTATTTATTTACATGTAAAGTGATCAAAGTGTGAGCTAAATAACTTGGTTTCCTATACTTCGATAAGATCAGATCAGATAGCAATTTCATAAATTAATAGTAGCCATGATCTCAATTCGTGCATTTAATCCAAAGCATCTAGCCAGCCTTGATTTTGAGGCAATGATCGGGTCACGCGGAAGATATATCCCGAGCGAGGGGAGATTTGTTTCCTTGAATGCCAGCAGTCCTAAGAGCAGGTAGATCGCGGGGATGACAAATCGACCCACCCAGAACATCCCAACTAAAACAAATTTCTCATAAATTCTTGATACCGATTTGACAGTCCCCGAGTCACGTCTGATATCTTTGTATAAATCTCAGATACAATTACATTGCTTTCCTCAAAAATGAAGCGACCGCAGAGAAACCCCTTCGTCTTTGTTGGACCGCGATGAGTAATGAGGGCTGTCTTACGAAATTTCTGCTCCAATGAATGGCCTACGAAAGTCGGAAAAAGAAGTCCGCGGCGTGGATCTTTTCGTGTTATAATAAAAATAATTTATCGTACGTTTTTTGCATTCTTAATAATGCGGTGCACTTTGAAGCCGCCACAGCGACGGAGCTTGCAACTCGACATTTCGCATATAATGAATGGGACTTCAGTAATAGCATCATTTGTAAATTCTGTTACTACTCCTGCTTTGCTGTACTACATGAATAATTATGAATTTTTAATAAGATCAGTTTCGCCTGGCCGTTTGTTAAAAATCCTCAAAATATGATACTTTTAAGATCGCACGGGATCTGTCGGCTGCCAACTCCTTTATACTTCTTATTAATGCTAATTGGGAAGAGATTATTTTATCATTATACATACATATGATTACAATTTGAACACAATTAGGTTGAAATAAGCATGCAAACATAATTAATTTACTTGGGAATGCACAAGGGATTAAACTCCTGACATAAAACGAGAATATAATAGGAAACATAGTATCGAAATTTGACCTCCCTTGCAGGGAAGGCAAAGGAATTTAAGCTCATGTAGCTGCAGGTGTGAACGTGATCAAAATGATTTCATTTAATTGGTTAAAGCCTTTTGTTTGGGAAATTGTGTGCGGGTATATTCGAATAGCTTATTTACCTATCTTAACGGGAATGTGCAAAAATGATTTACTTTGTGTTTATTTTTTTTTATTTGCTCATCTATGACTCAGTACCTTTCGAATGAAAAAAGTCTATCATTTTTTAATAAATACTGAAAAGAAGGTATACGACAATTTTCGATGTTCACGTATTATATAATAGGTAATACCAATAATAATAATAATTTGAATTTCCATTTGATTTGACTATTACTTTTTGCAGTTACTCTCTGGTAATTGGTTTCGTTATTAATGTCCACATCAATTGTCACCACATAGTCTCTTAGAGCGTGAGCGTCGAGGGTATCATTTCGAAAAGGTTAAATTTACCAAAATGTGGTCTGTTGAGATGACACTCGCCGTTCACAGGCCAAAGTTGCACTTGGAATCTCGCATCTGAGTCACGTTCTGTGCATAATTGTCCCTAGCTTAATCCAAATGAACGAGCGAGAGGATACACAAACACTAATTAAAGTCTAGACCAAGCTTTCGCTCCGCCAAATTGATCACTTTTTTATAGCTCTGTAAAAATTACGTTTAGACGATGACTTTTTCGCAGGACAACAGGGGCTCGGTGCATGGCATTGAGAATCCTACGTGAGATGGGTGCATAGCATATTCAACTAGAATTGCTGCTCTCAGCACCGGCGACATTTTAAACGATTCTGGAAGTCGTCATGTTTTAATGGGTGCACCAAGATAGCACCAAGAATGATGCTGTCGCCAAATGCGGTGCATGAATGTCGCTCGATGGCAAAACTCAGCCATTTCGCTAAATGGGGTAGGCTTTAACCTCAAAATGTTAAAGTTTCACCAAGTAAATACCTGCTTTTCTTCACTTTTGCATATTTTTTTATCCAATGAAAGTAAACTCAACCGAAATTCAGCAATAGTTAAGGGAAAGGACACAATTATTTGCCACAAAGTAGGTACTATTGTATCTAACTAAGAGTTAAACTGAACTAAATCGGATAATTTTATTTTGTCATATGACAAGCAATTTTTATAAAAAGTTCTAACGTCAACGACAATTCTCTACTTGTTAAGCGGAAAATTGACACGATTTCTTATGTAGTCTGCAATTTCCAAAAGCCATCAAAAATTGTATGTTCACAACATTTTAGTAAAGTGATCAAAATGTGGCGATCGATATCGTGATAGCTCTCTAGTAATTATAGTCAATGATCTAACAAATAGACCCAAAGAAGACAGATCAAAACTTCACGGATGGCTAACTAAACTGAAACCTGCTCTCGATTGAAGATCGCGATCTATGGACTATGACGAGTTTCGATTTAAATTTTTAACTATCATCATGTTGGTACAAGCTGTCCTAGGCGTTGGTTATTAACATTGATCACCTGAAGTTATTGCTGCACTGTCGTCATTCCAGCCATTGAACATAAATGTCAGTAATGGAAACACCGTGTATAACAGATCGGATCTAAGAAATGTATTTTGCCTTAATTCTACTTTATCCATCAATAAATTATCAATTGCACTCTGCGGCCCGCTGCGGAGAACTGTTGCAATTTTGCCGCTCGAGTCCATTGGGAGCCCATCTGGGGATTGGAGATCGCAAGCAATCGCCACGATCTGGCCGGCCCGGGTCTGAGTGCGATTCTAAATAATATTGTTAATATTAATAAGATTATGATAAATATTCGTGCCAGTGCGCAACTACAGAGCGTTTCCCGCCGAGAGCCAGTAGAAGAACAGGTTGGAGAAAGACAGGCCGGCTCGACGCATCCCGGTGCCCGAAGCTAGGGTTTGATAGCTAGCTGTGACTGGTATGACATTAGCGATGGATATCAATAAATGTTAGCATACTAGCGTGGTCACTTAGCGATGCGTAATTCCATGTTTTGGTGCCGTAAAATCTACCGAATGAACGTGTTCTTATCACAGAATGTCGACTAAATTTAGTGGATTTCTGGACTCTTCTAAGCCTGAACAATTTAAAATGTCTGTAGGCTTTTATTTTAAATGTTTTGTTTTTCTTTTAATATAAATAAATTATCTCTATGCATAGTGGGCAGGTTGTTTTTCATTCGATTCCTTTTCTGTGTTGATTGTTGAAGTAAAAATTATTTAAAATCAGAAAAGACGCAGTTGAAAACGATTACCTACTCAACTTGGGTATTTCTAAAGGAGAGATGACATGGAATGAAAGGGACAATTCAAATTACGAGCTATTTATAAATCCTCTGAAAAAATATTTTTGTTTTCTGCCTGCCTGTAACTGCAAATGTGTCGATATATTACTGAACTTATTCAGGGTCCAAAGCAAATTTTTTATAATTCTTTCCAAACGTTTTTTTGAAATACTTCAAATGGTTAATGAACTAAGTACCTATATGCCACTTATTTATTCAATTACAGCTAAACAAAAAATAATTACCATATTTTTAATTTGTGTGTGATTATTATAAAAGAGACATGACAAATCGTCATGAAAGGGTCGTGTAGGTATGCTTCAAAGAATTGTTAATATTCAATTGATCTTTAGGAAGAAAATGTGAGACTATTGATTTGCTACTGAATTATTTATAAGTCTTAATTTTCAGTTAAATTGTCTTTAAGAACAAAATGTAAGACTATTGATTTTTAATTAGGTTTGGAAAAGTGATTTTAAAGCACAGGTACGGACTTATCTATATACGTATAGGTACCTACATTTACTTATTAATATTCAGTAAAGTAGGTACAAGGTGATATTCTCCTCATTATTACGCACTGTCCCTTTAATAAATATTCCGAACCCTTCCAATGCAGTCCATTTTTGAAAGGGCCAAAATACACATTTATTAAAACTGAGAAAATATACAACTAAGAATAAATTGTATTTTATTTCAATAGTGATATAACTGAGGTTTCTAATTCTCTTCGTAACTGTTTAATTGGTCATCTCATTTATTTAATGCAACCTTCAAAATAAAAATGTCATCAAATCTCATCCCACTTCTTCCCTACACAATAGGTATGTATGTGTTTCATTTACCTGGCATATTTTCAAAACAAAAGACTTCAACGACTCATGCGATCATATTACATGACTTAAGCCATAAGCCAATTACTTTCAACCTTCCATCCTTTCATAAATGTCAATAAAAAATTTGGGGGAGATTGGCAACAATCTAATCCAGCACTACACGTAATACCTTAAGTTATCTAACAGCTCAATTAATTTTTCTGCTCCAAAAAAACTCGAGATATCACTCCGAATTTTGGACAAAATAATTTGCGTCAGTCATACGAGCACTTCGCTAAAGGCTGACGAATGAAGTGCATGACTCAAACAAATCCGAGCAAATTGATCGCGTCGCATAAGAGGCCGCCACTTACCTCAAGGACTGGTCCAGCGGCCGCCGCACTTAGGCTAATTAAGCACCCGAGGGCGAGGATATCAAGGTTTCAGGTGCCCGCCAGAGACATGCATTCATTAAGTTTTGCACCTTTGGCCAAACGTCGACTCCTCAGTGTGCGTCGGGCTCATTACTTCAAAATTTCTTCGCGGTGCCATGCCGGCCACTGTTTATCCAGTCATCGAATAAACTCGCGAGCTGATTGAAATTCCTCGATAAGCGCTAGTGAGGCTGGCTATACCAGGTGCTGGCGATTGAGCCTCGGATGCAATGGCTTAATTAAAGATCTGTGGGCACAGCCGGCCAGGTATCTTTCAATTAAATCAAAACTTGCGCATAAAACAACACCCTGTCATAGCGCGCATAGTGGCCGCGGATAGGGCGCTCGAGGCGGAGGCACTTTTGATTAATTTGGATCTAATGAGGAACATGCACTTAGAGACCGCGAGGGGTTTGTTGTGGTTGTGGTCAGCACACCCCGCCGTTTTAATCCGCCGCGGCCGATCAGGTGTCTGGCGCAGCACTCCGCCGCGCGCCGTGCAGACCCCGATGACTCCGGCTTGTCGGATTAGATAGAATTAGAGATCGATTAGCCGCTCAGTTTTTGCCACTCCGCGGTCGCACGCATTACACTCAGGTGTGGAGCCAAATGACTGGCGCTCGTTGACCCGAATGAAATCAAACCTGTCTTTTGGATCAAACATTAATTTGCAAACGAAATCGAAGTTGGTTCGTAATCACTTTCAGTGCGCAGCCTTGGCGTCTTTGATTGAGTGGTTCCGTCCGCTTCGATTGATACATTAAACTAATAACTTTGGCCTCGTTGTGCCCCACATTGCCTAATTGATTGACAGCCACATTTTTAGCATTCCGGAATGTGTGTGGAATTATGAAACAAGCAGCAAACATACGACATATATTTTAATTGATTCATGGCGGAATATTTTTTGCAAGGTATCTAAATAACGTTTGATTTGGTTTTTCACGGTTTTCTTAACACGGTTCTACTTAATTTTAAACAGTTTCGAATACATACATCTAATTTAAATTTTCTTCAATAAATTAAAATATGTATGTATGAATGTATTATGCAAAAACATTCTATAAACTATAAAATATTTACTCTTCCACTAAACTTCCGCTCAGCAGTGAAGAGTTTAATGAACATAGAGGATTCAACATTAATGAACAAGTCAGGACTTTTTAAAAATGTTTTATGCTCCCCTGAAGCAGACTCGTACGTATGCCTTTATATAAAGAGAATGAATTAAATTTCGGTGAATTGCTTCGTTATGTGCAATTATTAATCTAGTACGTCGATTAGCATAAAAGAATGAGTTCGTCAAATTTAGTTCTAAAGCGAAACTCAAATGAATAGAACTCGCAGAGCAACATTGCCTAACTACCCTAACTAGCATAACTATAAATTCTTTCCGAGGATACTTGAGCTAATCAAATAATTCGAGAGTAGTATTAAATCCCGCCGCGGCATGCTCTCAAGTGCAACCAGCGCGACTGCACTTCACATATGCAAACAATTTCAAAATTGGGTCAGAGCTTTCAAAATGTTTGAGGGAGCCGACAGGAAAATCAAATTATGCAGCTGGTTGACACAGCACCGAATCCCGGTATCTGAGGCTTCCTGAGTCCGCGACCCCCCTTAAAATATATGCAAATGTATATAAGTCCTCGAGGATAGCAACGGTAGGCCCGCGATTTTTTTATTATTTATTACGCGCACAGCACCTGCATTACCTTAATTACAGAATTCATAACAAATGCAATTCGCAGTCACTCTTCGCCAAGGCTGAAGTGAATCGGGATTTTCTAATGTTTTTATATGTCAAGGGATAGAAAATTGTTTCAAATAGAGCAAGAACAACGGCAATGGTAACAAATATTGCAAGCAAATAAATTATGTTAGTACGGTGCATTTGCATAAAATAGCGAATTCGTGACGAACTTTGTTTACTTTGTCGTCGCTGCAGATCGGAGCCAGTGAAGCTATGGCACAGTCTGGTCATACTCTAAAACATAAATTGACTTAAGAATTTATTTCGCCGGATTACGGGCAGCACTGCGTAGCAGGCACGGCGATAAATATTACGGAAATTTATTTATTATTCGGTTTCGCTAACTGGCAGATAAATCGTTCCATTTGTTCCTCGATTATAAGAAATTCATTGTTGTTTAATTCAACTCCATGTCGGGCGGATTGAAGTGATTTAGATTGGAGCGCCCGGCCGAAAGTGATTTGATACATTTTCCTGGCAAATAAATCAGGACTACTAGAACTTGCTTTCGTGACAGTCACGCAAGAACAGGACGTGAACGCAAATTGAAAGGTGACAGTCAGCCCGTGGAACTGTCCATAAATTTGAGAAATTATCGTTCAACGTTCTTTCCTTAAAAGTTGCGCTCTTTCTTTCAAATGCGTGATTGTTTATTTTGGTGATTTATGAAGTTCTTGAAAACCATTGGTTGTACTGCTTCATTGTAGCCTCAGCACTACCTACCTTAATTTAATTATATTTAGCTATCGTGAAATCTTTTGTTTAAAACAAAAAAATAATAGTAGATATCACAATCTTACTCAAGTCTGGATTAAGATAGATAGGTTAGGTACATAGTAAATAAAATGAAAGTAACTAATAAATTAAAACCGGCAGGGTATTTTAATATAAGATTGAAAGTTTTAAACAAAAACTTAATTTCAAACAATTTTTTACATTTCAACTCTCTTTAACTATTAGGTACTTCATTTATTTTTTTATTTTTCTTCGTTGATATTTCCCTTTATAGGTTGCTTCTCGACGTCACTTGAATTTCTAACTGGAATACTTCGTACTCCAGATGAATAAGTTTTGGAATTTCAAAGACAATGTTACAGACACAACTTCATTTTGATAACTAAATAGGACTAAACTATTTAGGTACGCTTAAACTTTTAAAGATTTGTTTTTGATAATTTTGCGACAAAGTATACATTGTTGTATTTAAGCACTTGATGATTGTAATATATTGAGGTGAATACAGAAATGCGCCTTAAAAGCATGATTAACCGGAATTTATTTAAAGGCGACTTGTTTTTAAGAGCTAATTCAAGCCCAAATATGTAGATTCTATTGAAGATGCCGCACAGATATAATTATCTGGTGCGTTTTTGCCTACTGTCAAGCCATAAATCTTTCAGTGGCATCTGCTATTTTTCGTTAACCTATATAAAGTAAACGGGAGAGCCATTGAAACAAATAAAAAAGTAAACTGAAAGGAAAATTTATTAATTGTTGCGAAGAGGAGATCCCTTCAATGAGCACCATTAGCCAGCGATAATAATATGGCGGTCGTATATCGCACTTTTTCAGCAAAATGCTGTCAGCATAAGACGACAGTCTAAAATGAAACTGATCTTGTCGTCTTGGCCGACGACGTCGTCGTCTTCGGTGTCGTTCGTGCTATTCGTCTTGGGGAAGGCAAAAGCGAAAATACTTCATTTCAGAAGATAAATGGCAATTAATGACATGTCCGTTCAGAATAAATTTATCAAACCGGAAAGTGCCAGACGATCTTGTTATAGCTGCCCAGACGACGATCGCACAATGGTGGTGACTGTTGGTTTGATCCTCAAAAGTGTTTTATCGCTGTGATGATCAGGAGGAATTATGTCAAACAAGGACAGGGTATCGTGTATATTTACTTAGTTATCCAATAAAACTCATCAGATATTCTGGGCGTTTTTGTCTCGTGATGGGCAGACCAGCGACGTAATGTTGCGTCGGTGCCAGTTTTTACCCTCCGCAGCCTTGTCATATGCGACCATTGGGAATTCCAATTATTAATCGAATTAATAATATTTTCGAGGCATTCCACAAGGGCAGTTTTAGAGAATATTTTATCTCGTATATTTTCCAAGAAAGCGACTGCTTTTACCGAAAATAAATGCCCGTACAAATGTAGGTATATGATATAAACATCGTAGGGTTTCCCAAATAATTCCTTATCATGTTTGGTCATAAAGGACGGGCTCAAGAGACTGGAAAAATAGATGACGAGTTTAGCAAATTACGACAGTTGAAAACCCGTCGTGCGAGGAAATTTTTGCTTTCATTCAATTATCAGGTAAGTACACAGCAAATTGCAGACCTTGGCGGAAATTCCTGGCAGGGTGAAAATTATATCGATTTTCTGGATTTTCCCCCGGTTCGCTTATGAAAATAATTTCACCGTACACGCGACAGGACTTTGCTTGGCCTTGTCATAAAGAAATTACCCCCGTCTGGTTGTAGCTTAAATAGGATTATTTGCTCTGATTATGTACTGCTAACAAGCTCCCTCTGAGAACAATGAAGTGAGCTCACCAGAGCTCTGGTATTAACTTCTTAAGCAAAATAAATGCCTCAATTTAATTTCGTCCGACGCGACGGCAGGATGCCCTGCAATGGAATCGAAAATAATTTTGAAGACCTCCCGCGCAAACGTACGCTTCCGCAAATCGAATGCTGCCATTAAAATGAACTCAGCAAAGTTGCCCACTCCGATCTGCATATTTTAGATGACCCCGGAACACATCTTCCACGACAAACGAATGAGGACTGGGAGTTGGGACTTCGTATGTGGACAAAAATTCATTTCAATGAGTTCAACTAATAAGTCTTGTGGCACTCCGAGGGGGAGGAGTTCTATCAGTTTTACAAGCTTGCGAGGTTCCAGAAGTTTGGAGCACAGGAGGTCTATCCGCCTCAAAAAGACAAAGTTGGGTAACATTCCGGAAAACTTTCCCTGAACAGTCGCTCTACAGACGGCGAAGTTTTGCGTAATTCCAGTTTGACAAGTGTTTGTGGCATATACAAGTGCGACTCCTGCAACTAAAATCGAACTTTAATAGACTTCAAACAGAGCTCTTGATATCAACATCGTTTCCTAATTTCACATGCATACCAAGTGTAAGAATTACCCACTCAAATATCAATCTTATCTTTTTATGTGATTCAGTGCACAAATAAAAATTTTCGAAATGATCTTCCGATTATCGAAATATTTTAGCTTCGAAAATATATTGCTAATTTTGATTAGATGGGTTTGCTATTTTACACCAACTATTGTAATTAATAATCGTTTTCGATATGTTTTTAAAAATTTTTTGTAAACAATAATTGAACAAATATTTTTTTTTTCGAAAACAAGCTCTTCTTTTATTCTATACCATTTATGGCCTAAATAGTAGGTATACTGATGCTATTTTCTTAAACGTATTGTTCAATTGTGTATTCTGTTAAATAAAAATAAGTTTACCTATTTAATTTCGATATCAAAAAAATTAAAATTTGTATAGTTCTAAAAAGTCAACTACATCTACGAAAAAATAAAAGGTTTGTAGGTAGGTACTCGGTACAAACATGATCCCAATTTTATATGATTACATTAAATGTTAACTTATGTCTGCCGAAAATCAAAGTTATTTATTTCGCTCAGAGCCAATATTTTTACGCTGCAAAAAGCTGCAAATGCTGCGAATTCAACTTCACTAATACCATTACTATCTTTGTCTGCACTTGCAGATACAAGATCTGTGGATAAATTGGCAACATAACGCAGACGTGTCAGAATCTTGTTTCATGTTAAATTTGAAAGCATTCCGATAAGACCGCGTCCGCAGGAGAACTTGTAAATTAAGTAAATGCAGCGATTAATTTAATTTAGTCGACCTTTATCAGCAAAATGACCGGACGAATTATCCTCGGCGCTTAATTGTGAACGCAAAATTCCAAGGTTTCTTCATTAAAGTATTCCGGTACCTATTGCCAAAACGTTGCAATTTCTTGCAATTCTCGCTTGGTAAATTCATTGCCATTTAATTTGTGCACCTCAAGAGTCAGATCGTATGAGTCGCCCGAGCGGACAAATCAATCAATTCCGACTGTAATGACCGGTAATAAGGATGCCATTTTCGAGCCACTTAGGCTCAATTGTTTCCTACAAAAACTTACCGTTCGTAATTTTCCGGAAAATTATGCGAAACCTGGCGCAATTGCCATAATCATTGGCTGTAAGGGCGAGTATGAAGTTTTAGCCATTCGTGACATACAGGCAACAAGCTTGGAACGCGCCTGGGCAGTTATGGAATTATGTTAACCAAATCACCATAGATGAACGATCTCTTTGGTGTTTCTTGTGCTGAGCAAAATCATAGACCAGGCTCAGCTTTAGCATTGTTAGACAATTTGAAATGCAGGTGTCGAACGAATCCCCTTCCTCCGGAGCGGTTGCTGAGCATATCTGCGGAAGTTCCTTACAATTACATAACAGTTTATCTTATGCAAATGTATCAATCCAAAACCGCAATTATTGATAGATCAATGCCAAACCACAATTACTGATACTTGATAGTTTGGTCTCCAATAGTGGTCTTGTCTTATTTAAGCCATTCGTAGTGGGTATTTACTTTTGTGGGATTTCGGATGTCTTTAGATAAAGAACAGAGTCTGCTAGTGGTGCTTATAGCTATTCGATGCTGCTATAATACATAGATTGAAAAATAAAAATACCAAATTATTGTCATGTATACACCATGTAACTAATTCTATTCGATATCAAATACTTTTCCCACTAAAATGCATTTTCTAATCTTACCTAATGTCCTCAGTTTTTCCACTAAATGTAAGAAACTTTAAAAGGTCATTCAAATTCTGGAAATATATTAATAAGCTATTCACTGGACTTGGAAATCTATGTCGTGAGATTTCATGAATTTTTAATAATACGCACGCGTCCACTCTGAATATGTAGCCCGATTTGACTTTTTCCTTTTGGATGTTCCAATAATTCTCCATAAATTTTTGCATATTGGCGACGGCAGGAGCGCTTAAATAGGACCCAATATTTCTGATCTTCTTTTAATATCGCCCAAGAAAATGGCAAAAAAGAATATCTCAATAGCCAGGGCCGTGCATATGCAGACCTAGCAAAAATCGTCTGCGATATGAATATGGTGTATTTGCATATAAATCAACGGTGTTTATGGCCTAGATGTCCTCTTAAAAATGATATACAACAAGTCGAGTGTGTTTGTTCTATCTTGAGAGCGGATAAAATCCCCGACTTGGGTACCCCCGAAGGAATTTATGCATTTCACCAAGATGCTGTGCCCAGATAAGTGAGCTGGCGAAGTTGGGGTGGAGGCAAAATATCCGTCTTGATAGAATTTATATTTATAACACAATCCAGCTGTTATCCTTCTATCCAATTGTCCCCAGATCAGGTTTATCGGGTGATATATCTCCTCTCAAAGTATTTTCTTTATAAGCGGGTTAAGTGACTTCAAATTCCAAGACCGGTCCACGGGCTTAGCAAAGTTCACCGAAGAATCAAAATGAACCATTTTAGCTTATTTCGTATTCCACAACGTTGCGGACTCTTGAAAAGAACGTCCTATGGACCATAAAGATCTAATATCTCTGATATCAAAGCCGTGATGCAGTATCAATTCACTTTTACTCTCTTTCGGCAAGAATCCCAAACAAGAAAAAATTGTTTATTCACTAAAACAATTTATATAGACAAGTAATCGTCTTGTAAAATAAAATCGAATGTGTATAGTTGGACTGCAGGCAAAGGATAGAATTGAAAAAGAAAGTAGATACTAATTTTGTATGTAAATATACATATTTATAAAGATAATTTTAAATTGTGTCTTGAATTTAACAATTTTTTTTAGGTAAAGAGTTGGTAGAAATTCGATTAAATCTTTCAATAAGAAGAGCCAGCCATACACTATGGTGTTACATTTTCATTTTACAACACAGCTAAATTCATTTCCTTTTCACTGTCTATGTAATGTAGGCACGAAATTTTCTGCTTTAATTGTTCCTTTTAAATTACAAGAAAATGAAAATTTAGAGGGGAGTGCTGAATATAAATTCTTTGCTTCTTGAAAAATATTTCCCATAAAGTTTGAAACTTCTCTCTTAGCAGAATCTTTGCGGAAGAAGGAGTCTTAGTGGCAACAAGATGCCATTGTCTATTCACAAAGAGCAAAGATCTTATTAAAATTATTGAAAACGGCAAAGCTTCTAAGCTCCTTTTGCTCGGTTGTGGTGAAATTAAATAGAACTTCCTCGTCAGTAGAAAGAAATTATGCTAACTACAGATATATGATATAGGAAAGAAGCTTAATACGTTCGTGTTTTAAATATAGATAAATGATTTTGAGAAACGTTTTTGCACTGGGTCTTTATACATTTTTTATCTGTCTTGATGAAATTTTTCTCAGAATTGCTTACCTG
The DNA here is from genome assembly GCA_933228815.1 of Machimus atricapillus. NCBI lineage: Eukaryota > Metazoa > Arthropoda > Insecta > Diptera > Asilidae > Machimus > Machimus atricapillus. Next base: position 31,597,496 of record OW121786.1, on the reverse strand, counting down.
AGAACTGAGTAATCTGGGAAGAACGAGAAATAAAATTATGCCTCCGATTAATCCCTTAATTAAGTGGATCCCGTCTGGTAAACTCTGACGAAGAAAACCTTTCCGTTCGCCCGGATCACATGTCCGCAAATTAGGTGTCGACTTATGACAGACAGACTCAGGGTAAATGCATTTTTCGTGCGGTTGAAGCTACGAGTAGTCCCTAAAATCTGTCAACCTGCCAGTCTCACGACACCTCCACCTGAAATTCGAGTTGCCGGGAGCAAAGTAGTAAGAACGGATCCCATGTCCGGCCATTCCGACTGAGTGAAACCTTTTCTGACACCTTACAATCAACCAGGGCACCCAGGTTAGCAGACTCAAGGCATATCCCAGACCCAAAAGTTTATTTTGATTTAGTGCCTGTTACGAATGCTGGCAAACCCTCCGTCCATTTCTAGCAGAGTAATATTTCTGAAAAAAATTACACCCGTGATTTATCAGATTCGTTTCTGTGAGCTTTTGATTATGCAGCAGGAAACATCCCCTGGAGCATAAACGCGGCCTGATGCAATATTAGTCTGAAATTTGTGGCAGAGCCATTGACAAAATTGCAATTATCATCAATCTTCCGATCAATTAGAGTCTGCTAGACAGCGAACTCGCAGCCGGATAATGGCAAGGCGCTGCTGGGAATTCATTGTCCGGCTAATGAAATTAACAAGTTTTGTGGCAGCCGCCTACTAAAGTTGTTGTGTAGGTCTAATTGCGAGCCATTTGATTACACTCAGTCACTTAGGACCAATTGAATTAGGAAGTGAAGCGAAGCCTTAAGCACATAGAGCTCGTGCGGTAGCTGCGTGCAGCCGATGCGGCGGGTTTAAGCCCTCATATTAAACCCACCTCTGCGGGAGCTCTTCTTTGTACGACTTCGGCAGCTCTCTAGGCCCAACAGGAGGACAGAACTAAATAGAAAATTAGAACAAATAATGGAGAATTTGCGTACCAGAATTGCTGCAATGAGCTCGTGGTATGCAGCTGTGCACATCTGCATCGCCCATGGATTAATTATTCTCCAAGTAACTAATTAATTAGAAATTTTATGATCTTAATTCGCTTCTGTAAGCTGTGGCTAAGAGGATTGCGTTCCAGAAGTGAGATTCATGAGGCCGCTCACAGCACACGTATAGCTCTAGGGAATAAGGAAATAAATAATTAAGAGGATATTTCTTTGACTTCAACAAGATATACGGAAACAAGTTTCTCCGAGGCTTTGCTTCTTTGCATACTATAAAGGTTTAAACGCAGATAAATATCTATGAAGAAATTTATCTTTTCGAACACTCAATTAAACTTATAAAATTCCGATAACAAGTGGAACAAATCATATAATTTTAAGAAAATATGTATTAAAATATTTTTTAGATTTGGGAAACATTAAATGATTAAACACTTTTTTTCACAAGGGTATGTCTATAGAAATATTTATACGTAACATTCAATTATCCTACAAATTATTGATAGAACAATGCAGTCAAAGCTGAAGTTCCTCTATAAATTGCAATTAGGTACTGACCCAAAATAATGTGATATGTGGCATAGACTGCATAATATCCGACAAAACAACATCTGTTACGCTTATTTGTAGAACACCTCTTTGAGCACCCAACCCACAGAATTTGTGAAATGCCACGTGATCTACTTGAAACGATTGCGATTTATTGCAAACTTTGGATAAATTCCCGTCAACACACCGCATCAGTATGAGATACGCAGGGATTATGGGGGATTATCTGCAGGAGTAGCCGCACACGATGTAATGCAGGAACAGTGCCAAATCAGCACTCGCGTCGTAGGCATCCTGCTACATATTTACGAGTGCAGTTTATAATTGCTATCTAATTCCACTTTACATGTTAATTTCGCATATGATTAGCCCTCGTGTTGCGCGCACACCGTGCAAATGCCTACCTGGCCGGTGACTGCACAAGACCCCGTCCTTATCTGGGATTCCAGCCGAGCGTAAATGCACAAAAGCATAATTCCAAGTAATAAATCCACATAAATCGCTACCTATACACGCCTATGCTGCCCGGGAAGGTGGTTCAAGTTCGAAACTAAACTTGCAATATTGCCTCACTTATGTTGGGCGATATTGGAGTTAGCAGCTTTGCGCCCAGCATACGTTGGCCCATCTGCGGCAACGCCGCGCCGGGCCTGCTCCTCTTATCGATAATCCCAGACAAAGTGGTACACGATAAATCCTCATTATTTGACTATTTGCTTAACGCAAAAACTCATTCGCGTCTTCCATTGTTGCGAGTGCAGCGGGCTTTGTGAATTTATTCCTTCAGCGCACCTTCGGCTGGCTGGTCACGGGCGCCGTCCGTCGACGCAAATCGCCGGCTTACAAAGTGCAACTTGTTATTAATAATTATTTGCCCGGCGAGCTTTTCGCCTGCGAGCGTTAATCCTGCGGCCGCCGAGTTTGCCATGCGTAAATTATGGCTACTTTGATTCTGTTTACCTGGCCTTCGGGTTAATCGATAGCACTGCGACTGCGGGAAGCGTGGATCCTACGCGAAAATTACCTGTTTACAAGCCGCACTGCAGTTCGAGGAGTGTCTGGTTGCCTAATTGAAGCTTAAGTACTTTTCCGAGAGAAACATTATCCTTTTAAGATACGAAAGTATAATCTCAAACTAATAGAAACGCATGTTTATTCAAATCGAATCCAATTTACCCTTGCAACATTAGTTCTTGGCTAATGTAGGTATACTAACTATAGTAATATAGTAGATATAATATATAATAATAATACTATGCTAAATACTAGTTTTAATCAAGAATCGTACTTATGCGGTTTTTTCTTATTATTAAAGAATCATTTCTATTAATTTTGATAATAAATAAAAGAAACTAATATTAACCTTCATCAATAACCTTTTAATTAATACGTTATTTAAAAATAAATGTTTAAATTTCTAGACGTGGATCACAAATTACAATTTAATCACATAGGTATATTTATTAACCTCTTCAAGGACGAATTTTAAAAAAGTGGTAGAAATACTTTTAACCCTTATTTCATTACTTATTTTATCGAAAGCTATTCAGTAACTAATATTCAGTAGTAGTACAAAAGGAAACTAATGCTGTGTGCGAATAGTGACTAAATGTTTACTAAACTAATTTTTTCACAATTATAGTCGAAAGTCGATATGCAGTATATATAGGTACAATAGCTGGAAAATTTTGTTCACTTACATATGTAAATGATATAATTGTAAGACTAAAATTGACAAATATCTATCCAAGATTTTGAACAAGAGTTTTGGAAAACATGTTTACGGACACACATGAAGTGATTCATTGGGCAGTTCTTGTTGAATATTGCTTATGCAGCGCCAGTACTTTAGGCAGAAGGTGGATCCCTCGTCGAGCATTAAAAAGCATTACGATTTTACCACGTCCGCATACACCCGCATGCCGTGGGCATTCATTGACATAAAATTACAGCACCACCAAGGGAGATAAAATATCCTTCTTGCATCCGTTTCAGTGTAATAAAAACGTAATTCGACGAGGTTCCGCTTCGTTGTCTAAAATCATAAATATCCGATGGAAGCCATATCTCGAGGACTTTTAGATCTCGAAAGCTGCTTTTTCAGCTCATTGCGAAATTTATGTTACAAGCACTAGATTCGCAATGAAGGTTTGCTACGTGGGCGTTACCAATTTGTCAATGAAATAGCTGCAACTTTTTGCATCCTTCTTTCAATGTGTATCTACTGTTGCATTTAATACCCCCACAGAATGGCTCTTGAGAAGCTTAAAATGGGATTTTCTTGCTGCAAGTGTAACATAAACCTCGTCACGTTGCATGTGCACTTTCAATTATCTTTAGGGTGATGCAACTGGTATTATTATGTAACGCCACCTAATAAACTCAGGCTTATGCGGTCTTTGCTACTCACGTAACTTAGGTTTTAATTAGGTACATAAATCTATCTCTGACGGCGATTACAAGACATGATCCTCCGGACCAGTTCAAATCGATTTTAATCTGAACTTAACCTTGTTTGCCGGATGACTATAAAAAATAAGAAAAAATTTAATTCTGGATGAAATTTGTTCCACATGACTGTCTAATTTTGTGTAAATGAGAAGCGGGCGGGTAGTGCGGGCAGAAAAGTGAACTTTTACTTTCGTTATGTCCTTCGCCGGCGCCGTTTGTTGATTACTGGCCAGGTTCGTGGCTCACTTCTTCCTACAAAACATGGTCAAGCGCGGATCTCATTCACAAATTAACCCGAACTCAATTTCGTCCAGAGCCGTTTGCAGTAGAACGAATTGAATCACGTCCGAGATTACAAATTGTGACATGACTTGTGATGCTGGGCTCCAGGTCCTCTGCGCTATCCTAGAACGCTGGACCGGGGGTTATCCAGCAAATGGCACAATTGGGATTTCGGTGCAAGAAACCTTCCAGGTCCATTGCTCGGATCGGTCGTAATTGGAATGCAATTAAAAGTCATCTCATCCTGCACGATTCATTAACCCCGTCCCGTGCGGGGAAAAAAGCTCCGATCGGATTAATGGTGTTGTTCCGCCGATAAGGCTGGTGGTCGTTTTCGAACCAGCTTAATTGGACAATCAATTGTAATCGCTAAATCACGTAAAAATTTATACTCCGGGATGGCGTCAAGACGCTGGGCAATTATAAAGACATTAAGACATTCTCATAGGAGGGCACATAAATTTACTCGACGGAAGTGTGAAGTATACGCGATTTTGGCGGCTAGGTGTTGTTCTCAAAGTGATTCCCTCTGCCTCCGGCTGGGTGATCGTTAAACCCGTGGCACAAAATTATTTAAATAATTTTGAACACAATTATAATCAAATTTCGAGGTATCAAATTATAGGTAACTTTTTACTGAACTTTTTCGGATAAAATTTTTTGTTACGCTTCACTGAAACACGAAAATGAATTTTCTTATGCATGATGATAATTTCAACAATTCATTTACCGGTGACATTTTAGTATTGACACGCTGATTAAGGCTACCGACATATATGCATTGTATATGTATGTATATCTCATTTATTTATTTTTTTATTTTATACAGTTACAGCAAAGAAAAACAAAACAAGTCTAATTTTATACTACCTTAAGTTATTTAAAATTTAGAGTTATGTGTGTAATAAAGAGAACTCAAAATTTATACAAAGGAAGCATATAAGTGGGTAAAAAGAAAGATCAAGTATATTGTCATATATGTCCTCGTTCTTCTTACCAATACCTACAAGAGAACAAATATTTTAATATAACAAAACATCTTATAGAAATTACAAAGGTGACTGTGTAAAATGGTTTAGTTTAGGGATCTGTAGCTATAAACAAACAATTCCCATTCATTGTTTTTATTTTTAAAATTTATATTTTCAATACATTTGTTATTTACCCTTATTTTTTTTTCTTTTTTTCTTTTTGTCCATTTTTTAAATTATTATGTATTTTGTACTAAAGGACTTTTCTTCCTATATTCACTTTAGTTAGGTTACTAGAAAAAACATATAACCAGAAATAAGAAAGTTACCCACTTACTGAAATAGGAAAATCTGGAAATATGTAAATATCAAACACTTTTCAGAAATGAAACATTGCAATAACTAGATACTATAAAATTATATTATATATGTACATACATATGTATATTGCAAATTAAATGACTTGATATAATCTTAAGTTTTAAACAACCTTTTAAAAATTTCTGACGATAATTGGTCTAATTATGAGTGGATCTTAAGCTTGAACTTTAAATTTGCTACGCTTTCTCTTTAATTCAAGAAAGTGTACGTAATCGAGACGGCGACACCAAGCAGTGTGTGGCCGCTTCGAGGACGAAAGGAAGCAAGGAAACTCCGACACTGGCTGGGTGTAATTCAAGCTGAGGCGGGTGCAGTGACTCCTTATTAAGTCCTCCAGAGACGGCCCTGCATCCGCCCATCGGTCCTGTAAACGGCGCTTCCATTTACTTAAACTACTCGCTCGAAATCCGATACGACTACCGCGTCATAAGACCCATTCACGATTTAACAGCTCTTGAGGTAAAAACGAGGGAAAATCATTTAATTGGGCAGAAGCAATAACTCAGATTCGTGGCCAAGCGTGAAAAGTTTGCTCTCAGAGATCGGCCGATATTACGGGGAATGAAGGCCTGCTTTGAGTCTGACTAGGTCAAAAGGGAACATTCTTGCAATTCGGCGCGCCAATATTGCCGCTGCAGGAAAAATGTGCACTAAGTCATCTCATCTCATTCTCAGATCGGCCCCTGGACTCTGAAGCAGGTTGGGGCCCTCCGACGCCAATAAATCTTGTCGCACCTTATTCTTACGAGCGCTTCGCCGGAATCGATTCTCTACTTAGTTTATGTACCCCGCTCGGTGAATCGAATGCAATGATTTTGCACTATAGGTCCTCTGTCATGCTGGCTCTTTACAGGTACGATTGCGATCTTGCAGCGCTACATGGCATAATATTTTCCCATTTTACGTTATTGCTGTCTCACTAATGTTTCTTTATAGACGATTGTTTCAAATCGAAATTTATGCCCCAGAATTGTTACTCTAGTATCAGATGTACTTGTCGCAGCAAAACCTGCGGAATGCCTGAGTTTAAAATGAGCCACATGCATAATGCGCGCAGATTTATTGCCCCGCGCAATCGCCGAGACCTCTTGCAGTGCACCGCGTCGCGAAATTCGAGGAATCGGTTCTATCTTTGCGCAATCATAAGAGATCGATTAACGATTATGTTTCCTCTGACTCCAGGAAGCGCCAGTTGCGACGAAGGTGCTGCCAAGATTGTGGCGAAAATGTTTTTACGCGTCGTGACTAAAACGTATTGGGTTACGGCTACCGGGGACTCAGGTGCAATAAAGTGATCTATTTTCTATTCAAGTGATGGGGAAGTTGACTACCCAGGCTGCAAAACAGTGGACACCTTAAAGGTTCGATATTTGATACCCGCCACGCCACCTTCGGATTCCAAGGAAAGGGTAAATCCGACAGCCTTATAAAACTTCCTATATAAATTCAGCAATCGAGAATAAACAAAGGCCACTTAGGGAGCAACTTGAGATGCTAAATTGCTGCTGGGCTGGAGAGTATCATTGAAATGGAAATGAATATCCGTAATTAATTTAAGTGGCTCATGTATCTTTTAAAGACTACACAAATTCACAAGTTTTTCTGTTCTTCATACCTATTCGAAAGACAAATCGCAAAAACTGTTTAAATTCCCACTTTAAACTATTTATGTATGCAAATTGTATTCTAAACCTTTAATTTATTCATTCTTTACGAAAAATATGTTGCAATAAATGAATATAAATAAAAAATGTAATATTGATTTGGGTCGATATTTAAATTCTTACTAAAATAGACAAACTAAATTACGTTAATTATTTAAACATCCTAAAGTAATAAGGTTTTGTCAGAATAATGATCTTTACGATGTAAATACGTGTCTTAATCTATGAATGTGGCAGTCATTCGCTTATATCAAGAATAGTTAAATTATAGATAGAAGCCTCGTGCTTAAGTCAAAAATAGTCGTCTCTAAATAGGTAGCTAGCAGCTACCGTGAATAATAAGTGTGAATGAGCACCAGAATGTTAATTAATCTAACACAGAAATTTACTTAGCACCTGTTCGAAAGTGGCACCTGAGCCAGTATGCCCATTAAAAATTCTTTCTTCGCTCATAAAAATAAGAAAAGAAAAAAATGACAAAAATTTGTAATTTATGGCAGTTACCCACCACCGCGAGCTGTTTCCGCGCAAGCATCGGCGTGGATGTGGCTCGCATTTATGATGTGCCAAGATTTTTTCGACTTTATTAAAAACTATCAAAATGAAAGGTGTCAAATGAAATCAACTTTATTAAAATTTCCATAAATTACAGCCGTCAAAAATGCGATACCAATTGATGATGCCTCAAACGTGACGACCATTTAGATCGAGTCACTATTTCGCTGGTCGTGCGTCGTTACGCGAGGTGACACGAATATTAAGTGGACTTACAAAGGTGACATGCCCAAACTTTCACCCGGACATGGACCTGGACCTGGTCTCTAGTCCTTAACATTTTGCCCTAAGACACACCGATGATTATCGCGTCGCGCACTTCCCACAACTTCGCGCCAAGTGATAATTAATTTTAATTAAAATGATTGGTGTAGCAAAGGTGTCACTGAGTGATGGTGACACGAGCAAATAGAAAGGTATTATAACGGTAATTGTTGTCTTTGACAGTAATGGCAGCAGTTTGTTTCATTCGAAACTTGAGATTTGTTCCCGTGTCCATGGTTAGGCCAAGCACACAGAGTTCACCTGGCGACATTTACCGCTGTTTACACAGCGACATTCGGATAATCCCCGTTCGTTTACACGCCCACATATAACAAACGATCACCGCGAGCAGCTACCTTGCGCTCATTAATCAAGCGACAAAACTTCGGCGGCTGATCCCGCGGCAATGGAGATCACTCCCTGGCTGTTCGTGGATGGGGTTTCCACGACTGTTCCTCATTCTTCCAGTTCGATTGGGATCTTTGACTAAGAAAACTCCTCTTTGGCTTCTTGTAGGCTCCGAGGGGAAATAAATTTCTAGCGTTTGATTGATTGCCGATTCAAAGATATTGAAAAGAAACTCTTTAATGGGCTCCACTCCGAGATAACCGCGCTCTATTTTCTAAATCGCCATGTGAAATAAAAATTTCGAAACTCCGGTGAAATCCAAATGGAAAATAAATTTATGAACAGAATAGTAAACGCGAGAAAGAAGGAAACAAGTTTTAACATTATTCATCTTTTTAGTTTTACGCATTTTGTTAACTTTTATTTCCCTTAACCTTTTATCGTAATCTTAATTTCATATGATAAGGCTATTGAACCTCTTCGTCGTTATAAAGAACAGCTTTTTCGGTTTTAACGAGAAGACTCAAAGAATTTATTTTATTAAATTTTCAAACAGAATCATTTACATATTTTTTTATTTCGCCGATATCAATTTATTTTAACTTTAAAATTTTTCTCTGAGTTTTGATATTTTCTTTTTTCACAACTAGAGCAGAGCGCAGGATTAAACCCTAATTCTACCAACAATTTCGACCAACAAGATCCAATAAATTGAAACTTTACTAATTTTTTGCAACACGGATCGAGGAAAAACGTCGTCTACCATACAATAATTTATAAAATCCCAAAGAATAAATAAAATAGAAAGGATAAGAAGAAGATCTTAAGCAAATATGTAAAACATATTAATCAAGAATTATTAAATATTATAGTCTAGTAGGTTGTTTAACATAAATCTTCAAAAAAAGAGACTGATGCAATTGCATTAGAGTATATGGTCTTATAATTTCCGACTGTCCTAAAATTTTTTTATTCTTACCACCTTTTGTGGACGATTTCAAAGGTTTAAGACTTTGAAAGAAAAGGCAGGCTCAAAATGAAATCGTGGTTAGGTAGGTACATGATTTACGTCAGCACTGTAAGATAAAATATATGAAATTATTTAAAAACTAAAATATTGCTCAAACCCCAACTATTCACAATTTTTGTAGTTAAGACGCTAGATCAATTAATGCTAACAATAAAAAACAAATATCGAATTTGTTCCTTATACGATACTTTAACAAAAAAAATAAGGAAAAATTAATGTCTTCCCAAAATGTAAATGAACTAGGTGCCATTTGACTCAAATAGTAATCACCCAAAATAAAAATACATACATATGTACACATATATTGTTTTTGATTATTAATTTACAAATTCTTAGCGCTGAGGGACGTTCTCCGAGACAGCTTTGATCGGGTAAATAAATACAAACTATGTACGTACTAAGCTATTTTCCAAATTAACTATTCCAAAGTTATTACGTGCGAACGATTTCAAATAGATTCAAGGCTCAATATTTCTTTCGGCAATGTTTGCTGAATATGACGGCTTCATGTTTCACCTATCCACACCAGGAGCAGGTGTAATTTTACCTCAAAGCACACATTTAGTTCGGTTGCTATTTAATTTATAAATACATAAATAACTCTAGGGAGTCAATTTTGCAATTTGTGGAATTCATAAACACACAAGTTTTTCTGGTTAGATCGATTGGTGATTGAGAATTTTAAAATACTGCCTCTGTAGCAATATTGAATTTGTATATAGGTATATTTTGGCTCTTTTGACCCCTTCCCTCCGTAGACGTGGGTATTGGATGCCCCTCTCGACCCTGTTTGTGCATGTGAAATTGTAATTAATTATAAACGTTTGGTTTTCATCAATTTCGAAGTAAATATTGGCTCGATGGTAATTGATTAACGTTCTGATTGTTGTTTAAATATTAGCTCAAGTACTTTCTGGCAGATTCTTGAAGTCTGGCTATCGGAATGAGCTCGCGGTTATATTCAATTAACATTAGTGGTTGAGAAATTCGTCATCGTAGGCTTCATTGAAAGGAAAAACGAAATCAGTTCAAAGTCATTCTAAAGGCTCTCTATAAGGTCATTCAGATAAACAAAAAAAAAAAAATTAAAATCAAAGACACAGTGTCCCGCTGGTTCTTTTAATTTGTTTTAATTTCGCTACAACAGTTGAGGGCGCAGGAAGTCGAATGCAAAAAGCAAAAAATCTGTCAGACCCATTCCAAATTTGCCGTCATAATTCCGCCATAAAAAATTTATTTTCGTTTCATTGGCATGGAGCACAACATTTTCAGACAGAGCCCGGCGGCGGTATAAAAGTTCCAAACCGAGGTGGTTCATATTTATAGTTAGTTAAGCGTTTCTTCACCTGCCGATGAGTCCAAGATATTTGTCCTCATAAATCACACGAGTCGAGATGGTGTCGTCTTATTATTAATCCGGCATGCATATAGCGCTGCCCGGGCGCTTTTTATGTTGCGGCTTTTCTGACACATTGCGGTCGACTTGCGGCATTCTCTGACCAGCGTTCTGACACTTAAATAAGCCGGAACAAAAAAAAATTACACATTTCATTTCATGAGGAAACCACTAAATTTAAAGCTGAAATGAACTCACCGAGACATGCCGTGATTAAATTGCGGTTTTGTTTTTGAAGGATGGGGCGTATTTTGAATCTTACTTTGTTTTGAGTTTTATAAGCCTGCGGTTTCCGTGAGACAAACCAATTATTAAATTACAATAGAAAACAATTTGCTGAAAATAATAAACGAAGACAGACTGATATGCAGATGTATGGTTAAGTTATAAAGTCGGCTATTATAGCTACACGTAAAGAATTTAAGATCTTCAAACATATAATGTTATGCATATACATCTTTAATGAAAGACATAAAAATCGCAAAATGCATAAAAGCTTAATATTACTAACTGTCATTCTTTATGGAATATGAAAAATAATGTAAAAAGAAAGACCAATGTTCGAAGTCTTCGAAGTTGAATAACTTCTGAAGTTCTGGGCCGAGGATAAGTTGCAATATGCCCAAGAAACTAAACATATCTTTTCGAAAAACAATGTTTCCTTGCCCACCCCTCCTTACTTTTACATAAATTAATTGTATTGTACAATAGTATAAATTGTAGGTCTTAGAAGCCAAACAACTTAAATCCAAATAAATAGTTTTGAGCTCTTTGAAGCTTAACGAATTTTTGTAAAAGAATAAAAATAATAGAAGTACTTTTTTTTGCTATTCAATTCATTGGAAATTTTGTTCACACAATTCAATTACAGTCTAATCTTTATAAAAGACAGCGATTTAATTAAACAACGTAATTTGATTTAGTAAAGCCGCTTTATACTAAAAAAAAAAAAAAAACACCATTGTGTTTCGTAATGAAAGCATTTTATGTTTTGGTCTGGAATTATTTAACAGTCTTAATCCTTTGAAAAGAACTGTGGGCGGAAACCGAGAACTCCTTACGATTTGAAAAGTCTGAAGGGGACGGGAAGAAATCAAGTTACATTAATTATTAATTATACTTTGTTCTATAGATTTGCAAAATTTCTTTTTGTATTTTCAGCTCTTTCAAACAACAAAGAAAAATTCCCCTTCGATGAACATTGTAAAAAGGACTACACTGAAAAGGAAAGTAACATGTGTACTTTTTAATTTCAGCTTCTTTAGGCCTTGTCAAAACCAAGTTATTGTGCGATTCACCCTACTAAATTCGGAATTGTTTTCTACTTGAAGCCCACATGAAATTTACTTAGATAGATTGTTTTGGCTCTGTTTAAACTGCTAATTGTAAAGCCTTCCCCAGGAACAAGCGGAGTTGCTTTTGTTTGATCTAAAAGCAATAGGGTAAGGTAAAATGGCACATCTCCTCCGACGGAATCGGAAGCAATAACGCAGCATTAAGAGTATCTTGAGAGCAGGCCGTGCTTAGGCATTCAAACAATATCCGCTTGCATAACACATCAAATCGCCCTGGTAGTCAATTACCGGCGGCAAATATTTGTCCGATCATGTGATGAAAATTAAACGCAACATTAATAACAGGCCAGTACCCAGTCCTGCGCCTGTTTGCTCTACTCATTGGCTCCACTTCCGGGTTTCGAAACGTCGATGGAATTCCTCTAAACCAACTTCTGCTCCATTCTTCAGGAGGCGCTCCATTTCTATGCCTACGTCCCGGAGTTATAAACAAATATGTGGCCATACGAATCCAGGGGCGGGGGTTGGGAGGCGGCGACCTGGCAGGTCTGCCGGCCAAGGACAAACAGGAGGTCCGGCAACCAGATGTTAAACCAAGGCATAATTCACATGCCGTGACGGCAGAACCTGCTCCCATTCCCCAATTTCAGCTGTGACAGGATACACCAAAGCGCCTGTATTTGCTCAAAATCTCAATAAATAGAGCACTCCGTCCCCTGGGCCTGGATGCTATTTGAATTCGGATGATGTGCAAAAATAGATAACCGCCGCAGACGTACCTTGGTGTGTACCGCGTGCGTTCGGTTACTGTCAATAAACATAAATTGAAATCTCTGTTTTGATTATGAATTATTTTGATGCCATTGGGAGCGCAAATATCTCCTGTTTGCACGACAAGTGGGCAGTGCCCAGTCGACTCTGAAAATATTTCGTTCGCTTAACCAGCCTACCCCACACTTGCCCTGGCGAACCATTTTCATCCGTAGGGAAAACAAACTGTCACAGTTTTAGAACAAGCAAGAGTAAATAATTACATAGATTTACGATGGAAAAAATAGCTTTCAGTAGAGTTTTTTAAGTACTTAAGTATTATTCATAATTAGTTTTTGCTTGAAAATATCTAGGTATTATAGAAATATCAAATACTGCAAAATTTTAACGACACTTTCCAAAATAACGCCACCCAAAATATAAAATGCAAAACTCTTAATTCGTAGATTAAAATTCAACTTTTCCTTTTGATAACTAACACATCGTTTAAATCCGTTAAGTCCGGTGCTCAATTTTTTTTTGAGTTTTTTATTATTATTTATAAAAATCTCATTCGCCTGACCAAACACTGATTCTTATCTACAGATTTCATTGACAACTGACATTATTTCTAACTATATTATTTGTAATCTACTTATCTATTATGTATAGGGGGAAGCACTGTACTATACTTATTTATTAATGTATTTTTTTTCCAATTCTTTTAACACAGAAAACCGGCCAAGTGCGAATTGATCTCGAGCCCAGAGGTTTACGTACTTTGGAAGGAAACACATACAACAGTAGATATTTACTTCAATTCATCGATACGTAAGTACCAATCATACTACACCTATGTATCTACTTATAAAACATAGTGCATATTTTAAATATAATATAGGTATATTTTATTATCCTTCCTTGTATATAATTCATTAAATTATTCTCTACTAACACTACTAACTCTAATTATTTCACATTTTTCGATTTGCAAGCATTGGTGATAGAGGGGGGAATAGCATTTTTTAGATATTTCTTATCATATGTCGAAAACTACTATAAAAATTTTGTCTTTTACAAAGAAAATAAAAATATATTTGAATTATTTAAAACTATTCCATTATTTAAAACTATTCAATAGCATCAGTATTCAGTGATTACTATAACAGAATGATGTATGCATATGCTACACAAGCGAGCAGTTTTAAATTAAAGTAAACGAATATTTGAAATATCTATTTTTACCATTTTTATTCAGACATGTTTTTCTAAAAACCATATTCGAATCATTTATGAAACCCCGAAATATGCCAGTTACAATTTATGAATTTCGCCAGCATAAAAAGACTATTTTACCATCGCTATTAAGTTCAATGGAAGTGCAGGTTGCAGTCAAATGACCCCACCACGTATAGATGATATTGGGGGGTAGTAAAAGGGTGCGGGACCTCTTTGCATCGATTTCGCGTTCGAGCAAAACAAATAAAAAGCAACACGACATCCCTATTTTTTTGTAACCGGGGAAAGGATGCTAAATTTCGCTCGAGTGGCGAACCGGGCGTGGTATGCATCTCCCGAGCCGAACGTGCGCTCGGATGAAGAAGTTTCGGCTCGTCACAAGGAGGATTCAATTTAAGACGGGGTCGTGTCTTCGCCTCCTGTTGTCGAAATAAATGTTCCTATAAATGTCAAAGTTTTCACATTGTAAAAGATACCATCCACCCGTTTTTACCTCGTTTGCCTCCTTTTGTTTTCCTTTGCAAATTTTTTATGCCCTGCTCGCTAGAAATTGGCACTAGGATGATCCTTCGTCGCGCTTAGAAGGGGTTTTGCAGTTCTTCAAATTGAACGAGGGTTGCGCCGGATCGGGCGGAGCCCCGGGGCTCCACATGTGCTCTAGATGGGGCCGCAATGAATCATTTCATCTCTCATATGCGGATGGCGTGGACCCGTGCTGGTGCCGGCTGATGTTGACTGCAGATATTCAAATTTATTGCATCACTTTCTCTCTTTGATGCCGGCCCAGCCAGTGCTTGATGGCTCAATTGGACTCGACGTCATCTTATTTATTGTTTCCTTTGTGCACCTCACCCGGCTCCGGGGCGACCATTCTGCAGAATCAATATTACGAGTGCTCATATCAGATCTCCTCCAGTTTATTTATTGTTTCAATAGAAATAGCGACAAACAGTTCAATCCCGGGGAAAGCAAACAACTTTGCTTTTGCAGGATTTGTCTTACGGAAGTGTTTTCAACAGGCAAACGCTTAACCCGACGATGTTTTGTGCTGGGTTTGCCTTCGAAAACAGAGCTGCTCCCCCGGGTGCTATCCACCCATTGCGCCGTGTCCTGCGATAACAGTTGCGTAACATTCAGAGTCCAGTCTAGAGAAAATTTCACCGGATTCACGCTGGGGTCGACTTATTTTCAAAATAGAAAGGGGGTCAATTGAACCATTTATATAAAGTACGAACTGTAAACAATAAACAACGTTTACAGAATTTAAAAGTTATAACGCTCCACATTAATGCAAATTTTTATCGTAAAATTAAAAACTTAGAGAAGTTCACGATGTATTTATACAAGTACAAGGTGTCTCAAAAGTCAGTTCACATTTGCTTATCTTATTACGCGAAAGCAACTATTCTGAGGGGCGCGGGGGGTATGTCAGTCGGTAGTCTGGCTCTTGGGAATTTAGTCGCTATGGAGCGTTTCTCTGGTGCGGACCGTGCGTTGTGCGTACGTGAGTTTTACAAAAACGGTAATTCGGCGACTGTAGCGCGTAGAAGAACATCAAGAACGGCCAAGAACATCAAGAACAGCCGAAAACGTGGACAGTGTTACTCAGTCTATTCGAGATGATCCAAACCTCTCGATTCGGAAGCGTGCTGTTGCTTTAAATGTGCACAGATCTTCATTATGCCGCATTTTACACAAAGATTTAAAGCTGCCGAGCTTTCATAGGCAATTTTAGTGCCCGACTAAATGAATGCCGAGAGCGCAACGGTTTACATTTGGACGATGTTATTTTTAAAAAATAAATTCCCAAACAGTGTACTTCAATGTAAAATAAACATTTTTTCAATAAAGCTAAGACTTTTCTTTTAAAAAAAGATTTAAATGTGAACTTTCTTTTGAGACACCCTGTATTACAAATTCAAAACCTGGTCAACTTACATAGTTCGGCTATTATTTTCCCAATAAATTTTAGACAAATCCCTATATTATACAATGAACTTCTTTTTAATTTATTATTGCTTATTTGTTTATATGTCTTTTCAAAGCTAAATCACAATTTCTTTTACATCTACGGTATTTTGCTTATTATATTTAAAAAACCTCTGCAAAATAAAAGTATAGTGTTTTGATGAGTACGAGTAATCAATTAAGCAATCAGTAAAAAGTATAAATTAATAAGGTCTCAAAAGTAAATTATAATATACATATAAACCCATTACAAAAAACATTATTTCGATTAGTAGGTACTGCGTCCGTTATCAGCAACAATTTGATTAGCAAGATCCCAGATTTGTCTATCCTCTCAAACCTTAGGTAATCATTCTTTTCAAATACTCGAACCTCCTAATTAAAGATCTCGCTATTGACAGCGTCTCCTCGCCTAAAGGGATAAGTTGCTGTTAATCTACCGACAAGGTGTATTTAGGTTCTAGGATTCAAAAATCTTAAATGCCGTCACCTGTTTCAAGTCAATTCTGACACTTGCCACAATAGACTTAGGAGGTATTTGGTGTCGACTTTGCATTTTCCTTGAGATGTTATCGTTGATTATTTCAAGGAATTGTCGCCATGGAGATGTTCTTAACTGCTAGCCAGCCAGCAAATACTTTGGGGTTGTGATTAGAGCATTCCGAAAGGAGACAGCTTATTCAATTTTCCCTCGGAGCTAAGCCCGACAATAGATAATCGCCGGCATGGAGGTCGACCCTTCTTCGTAATGTAAAGATAGGTGCTCTCACAACAACACTAATCCTTTTCGGATTCCTTACAATTTTTTCTTCAAAACCAAAGTGGTTTTTCTTTCAACGAAAATATATTACGAAATATTTGTACATATGTATGTATTTGTACATTTTTAATTAAACAACATAACTAGTAGAGTATTTACTTGCAATTGGCGTAACACTTACGTATATGTACATAACATAATATTGAAAATTATCGCATTGGTCATATTCACCAGTGTTTTGTTTCAAAGTAAGAATGAATTTACGCGTTGTTCATTTCAGTCAGACTTTCGGTGGGAATAAACAAATAAGTTTGATTACATTTCACTGTCAACTGACTGAATAGTGTTCTTTAACTATTCTAAAAGGTTCAATTTCCCAAAGCTTTGTAGAATGAAACTCTGATTATAGATAGTATGAAACAGAAAAAGAGAATAATTTCAACAAATCAAACAAGTGTTCTTCTGATTAAAATTTAATAAGAACGAAAAGCGACAAGGAAATTAATTCCCCAAACCAGCGATGGTAGCCCAGAGGTGCGAAAATCACTGTCAAAAAACAAACATGCTGAATAATGGTCTCTAACCGCGGTGTCTTGTGGTGATCAATCGACCGCAACCTAAATAAAACATTAGTTCTACTGCTTATCGTGATTGTAGCGAAGCCAATTTCAAACACTTCCTCATCTCACCTTAATTTTGCATATATCAACATAGCGATAATTACAGACGTTCTCTAGCCAGCATACCTCGAAAATTCTCTCCCGCTAACAGCCTACTTATTCACGACATCGTACTCGGTTATCTCTGCAAATTCAATGTCAAGTTTTTTGGCATTTTCATAGATGAAATGATGCTGATTTCCTGGCCTTTGTCGTTGTAATAATAGCGCTAGAGGAGGTCACTGAACGCCCGCACGTTTTCTAAATAGGTTTGCATCCGATTGGAATCTCCAGGTGTCAGAAATTTTGTTCCCTGTCATCCATCAATCATCTTCGATGTCTTATTGGAGATACAAATGCTCTGATAAGATTCTCGCTAGAAAACTGCATGGTGAGTTCTAAACATTTTCACCAGCTCCCTGGTGGATTCATTTATATGATTCAGATCAAAGATCAATAAGTAGCTAATTGACCTGTTGCTTAGTTAGTTCTATGAATTAACTATGTATATAAACAGGTACTATGCAGTTGTATATTAATTACGACAATTGCATTAAAAAAATACAATTTGTTTCATTATGAACATACAGTTTTGGAGAATGCGTACCTACTCGTAGAATTTTAAAATACACACATAAAATTAAATTTTTGTATGGACTCTTTTTCGCATAAAAACACATGATTATGAGTTTATAGATTTACTAAAAAAATCTAATAATTCTTCACCTAATAAGAAACTGAATATTCACATCTAAGGTTTATCGTCCGACGCAACGTGGCAACGCAACGTTCTTTATAGCTGTTACAAGAATTTTAAGACAAATTAATGGAAACTAAATAAAGAGTTTTTTTAAAAATTTAAAAAACCAAAAACTTCTCAATTCAAGACAAGAATAGAATGTTCAAAAGAGAGCATGTAGGTATTTATCAATAATCTTAGCAATACAATTTTTTTTTAGAGAACGAAACTAAGGAAAAGTAAAGTGACTGTAATTGACTGGAATTTAACACAAACTGTGTCGTTTTCTGTTCTTAGAAAAGCAACTTTCGGAAACAAACAATAAACGCTCAAATGAAACGTGAATGTTATAGGCGTATACAATTTCTTGACATTTTAATAACCCTTCAAAAGCACTCAAAATGAAATTAGGAATTACTTTTTTGGCCCATTTACTGGCCGGTTGAGAAATCGAGCAACGAACGTTTTTTTCCCCAGAAGGTAGGTAATTCATCGTTGTGTAGACAAAACAAGCAAAATTTTTTATTAGGCCACAAATAGGTGTTTCGGCGCATTCTGAAATAAAAGTCTCAAAAAAAGACACTTTAAGCAATAGACGGTTGCATGCAGCACGAAACGATCCGCTCATTTAATAGTGTCTTAAGGCTATAACAAAACTCAAAAAGTGGCACAACATCGCGCACACATCGCGGCTGGGAAAGTACGCGTCGCGCGCTCGCGGCTCGGTCTGGTGACAACTTCAGAGTGGTAACCGCGATGGTGATACAATTCGGCGCCATCAATTAAATATGACCAGGGCTGTAACAGCGCCATAAAACGATGAAATCCAGGACGCCACACATCGCGGCATGGAAATGTTAGGGCAATATTTCATCAAACGCCTAATTTTTGCCAGCGGTGGGCTTGCCAAGTCCTCCACCGAGCCGATGAATTTAATTGTCGCGGGGCACCTTGCCAAATTTTGCGCACCCATTGTGCCAGGACGAAGAGCTATAATTCATTTGTCTTCGCCGAAACGCCGAAACGGAAGGCCCGGCCGAGGCTAGGGCTAATTAATTGCTCAACGTGATTCTTTTGATGTAAGTTGGCCTATGACGCCACAGCACGATTATTATGACATTAGCAACACCCCCGTTACGCGGACTGGGCCAATTATTTGCTGCCTCATCTTAAGGCGTCCTAATTAACCTTGTGCACATTATTCCGAGCTGGGTTAATCGTATCGCAACTTTTTCTTCAGTTTTTGCCTCAGTTGTTTTTTCTTTGTTTCCAAAAATTGTACAAGTAACCGGACGGTTGGGCAATCTGCAGAACTAATTAAAACAAAGCTTTTTATACACATTTTATACACATAATTTATACGTACATGCGTTCATAACTTTGCTGTTGGGAAATTTATGATACATTGTGAACCTTAAGCCACACTACCGCTGAAGTCGACTAAAATGAATTTTTTTTTCTTTGCAGTATGGCGGCCATCTTATAATCATCATTTTGGTAAGTACCTACTGCACTTGAATTACATTTTGTACATATAAAATTTGGATATATTTTTCTGTCAACCTTATTGAACAATGTTGTAGGAAATAAAAGTATGAAAATAGGCGAAATAAAATCATATCCTAAATTTTTTTATTTATAATTGCAACTACAAATTAATGAAAACTTACTGTTACGTAAAGGTATTAACTAATTTATTTATATCAAAAATGGGAGTTCTTCATGCTATTAAATAAATGTTTAAGAAAATTATTATTCAACCTAGGAGGAGTAAAAGGTCCAACTTAGGGCCTAAAAGTTTTCGTGAGAGAAGGAGTAAGAGGTTCAAACTAGCTGTAGTATTGCGTAGTATTAAGTCAGGTTCAAGTGTAAGAGTAAATTCCATCAAAGAGTCTTAATATTTCGTCTCGGGTGTTCTTGCATTATAATATATTTTCTTTTAAATGAACCCTAACCTAATTGTCCCTTTGTTAGTATCCAGTTCTACATAAAAATTAAAATAACTTTGTATCGAAGATAAGTCGCTCTGCATTTCAAATTACTTAAATTACTTGTGAAGGTATCAATTAAACTGGCGGTTGACAAAGGGTCATTACAAATACACTTCATTGCACCGGGTTCAAATATTTCAAAGATAATTTATCCTTATACCCGTTACCTTACCCAACAATTTGCAATAGTTTAGGAAAATCGAGGCTAAAAGTGTCGGTCTCATCGGAACCGCGATCCTGACCCTCCTCAACTCTCCTAGATTTATGCCGGCTCAAGTACCTTTCACTAATACCGCAGTATCGCTTACAGCAAATTTGAAATTCCAATGAGATTAAGCCCCGGCAAAGAAGTCGGGGGAGTTTTTCTTTGCACTACCCGGTTTCATCCATGTAGCGGAGCTCCACGGGCGGCGCCGATCTGATATACATATTTGCCGGTCTGGAGGACAGTGACAGCAGAAGCTATCGGAAAGTCTAATGCAATGCGATTACGTCTAATGCCAATCTTTCTTAAATGTAATTGAGCCCATGAAGACAATGAATTTATTTGAATATTTTGTTATTCAATTACACCGGGGATTGTTTAATATTGGATTACGTGCCGATACGGAAATTTAATAATAACGCCTTGATGCTGCCTCCCGCTTATTGATGTTACGCAACATCCTGTGCAGACAGAAGGTGCGATCCAGGAGAGCTGGGACAACCTGAAATATGAAGTCCTGCCAGTCTGGACGAACGATGGCATGCCAGTCCCCCGAATTAGAAGGTGTTCGACTAAATTAAATTTATTTGCACGCCTTGCACCGCGTCACCTCCGCCTCCGCCGCAGCAGCAGCAGCACCTGGGGCGACTGCAGGGCACTGAATTCGAAATTCGAAATTGAGTCCCGATTGTATCGAGTCCGATGCATTTGTCGAACCAGTGGACCTATAATAATCGGAGACTTTCACAGGAGTAATAACTGGTTGTCGTGGATATGAAAAATTGATTATCGCGGTGCAGGACGCGCAATCGAGCCAATAAGTTATCACGACACCTAATAAATCAGCTGCCGAACACTTGGGTGTTGCGATCGCGCCCAAAGAACAGCGCAATTTAGAGCAGTCATTTGATACCTGGCGTGGTTCCGACGTATCTACAAGACGGCAAGCTATTTTACAAGGCGTCCCTACGATTTTATCAAGATTGGCGCTCGCAGCAGCTAAAAAGTATTAGAAAGTGTTGCTGGACTGCCTCAGCTTTTATCTTTGGGCTCGTTTCTCTGTCTAATGGACTCCAGTTGAGCTCCAGGTTGAGCCGCCATGAGCCGATCCGCGCCGCAGCCTCGTGCTTGCAACTTGGGCGACTGCACTCTGACCTAGACTTTATAGGTGCAGCCCGAGGTCCACGACGCGACGTATACGGAGAAATATTTTATTATTCCTGTGAGATTTTATTCAGCGGTTGCATTAAAGATGTAAATCAAGTGATAAGGCACCAACGCTCTTGGAAATACGTTTTTATTTTTATTTATGTCAAGCTTTCTCAACAAAACATGAGTCTGACAGCGTGATTTGTTTACCATTAATAGTTCTAATTTATCAACATAATGAAGCTATTTTATTACACGAAGTTTGAGAATTAATTACCAAAACAGGAGAAAAAATTACTCCGGTGAAAATGGATAGTTGCAAAATTCAGGCGACTAATACACATCCACCATTTCCGGAAATTATCCCGCCTCGGTTATTATTTCGAACAGGACCTGAATTGGTTTCAACGCACGAAAGCTGGCTCGTGTGTAATCGGCAACTAATTATAAAGTAAACTTAATTTGGTTTCGTTTATTCCCTAGCTAACATTGGCTGTTTGAGCGGGCGGTTCCCTGTTCGAGCTCCCTCAGGTCAATTACTCAAGCTCTAATATCCCTATTTAATTAGCTTATAATATGAGGCGGTCCTTTCATTTAGGTGCAACAAATTCATTTCGTACAGGTTCATGTTTTTCTGATGCATATTCATATCTACATATATGAGTTGCCACAAGTGCAATGTTGCAAGTATTTTAAACTTTTTAAATTTGCATGCGTAAATCGTAAGAAGGCAAACAATTTCAGAAAATAGCAAAATTGCCGCATTTTAATTATTTTAATAGAATAGCTCCTAAAGGTTCTGAAAACTCAAATATGTATAATTTATTGGATGCATGACTTAGAACACCGGGGTAAGAAATTTACAATCCGTTAACAAACTGACAATTTTATTGGCAAAACGTTAAAATCAACTGTTTCTCCTGAAATTAAATTTGTTTTCTTATCTGTAGATATACTATACCTTATTATGGAATTTTCGAAAAATGATGCAAATCTAAAACTATCCTTTTAGTACTTTTAAAACTGCAAAAATTTCATGATTCATTTTCAAATCATATCTTGAATCCAGGATAAATGAGAAACGATCTGTGTATGATACACATATAAAATCACATGTTATACCTAATTTTAATTTCCCATTGATAAAATCAGTTTTCAATAAGGAATAATCCGAACTATCCTTTAAATTCTAATGAGAAGTGTTATCGACCGACAGGTAATTTATTACAGATCTGTGAGTATAGCACCAAAATTTCACCAGAAAATTAATTATGAAATGTCTCACCTGGACAACATGCGAGAACAATTTCCTGTTTTTATATAAACACATTTTTCATTCAAAAAAAAACGCCTCCAGCCAATAGAGTAAATAAGTAATAACTTTATGCAAATTTCGGCCTGAGGCAGGTCGCAAATTCTACTTTGGTAGAATTTTTTTTGAGAAATCGCTTTTTTTATGGATTATTCCAAACCGTTTGAATTTTGTTCCATGACACTTAACAACTCTTACATGTCACTCATTAATTTTCCCTTCAGAAAAGTTTCCGGAATACGGAATTAGCCGGCAAGCACCAAATTGAAAATTCATTTATAACGAACGACCAGGGACCGTCTGCTCATTTCTAATCCTATTTACAAGCTAAACTAATGATAAATGGACGCGCCAAATGAGCTTTCTCAAATTACCTTTTTTGCGGCGATTGTCCATCCATCGAGCTTTGCATTTACAAGCACCGTGCCATGAAATCGGTCCGGGTTCGGAGCCATCCGGACACGACACGGTACGAGACATACCAAAAAAATTTAGATTTTAGAGGCTCCACCAGTGACATAGTTCACTTAAACAGAGCGTGTCCACTCGTTGGCGCCCACTCAGCATTATGGCAGCAATTAATCATACTCCGAGTGCGTCCGCGCTGCACCGATAGATGCAGTACTGGAACTTTTAAGGTGTGTTGACTCACTCCGTCCAAATCGGTGCCCATTTAGGGTCAGTTTACCAGCCGTTTCGATATTTATCGGACGATAATCCACCCGTGTGGAACGCTTAAAACTGACTAATGGCCCATTCTGCTCAAAGTCCAACTAGAGCGAAAAGTCGCCCAACAAAAGATTCCGTCCTCCATCGCAATAATTCTATGGCAAATAAATTAAATTACGTTTAACTAATTACCTGAAGGCTCTACGAAAGATGCCCTGGAGCAGCTCCTCCGAGCAGCGGCAGGTTCTGTGGGAAAAGCCTGAACCGGGAACCCGGCGAAAGTACGCGAGTTCGATGTCACTGTCTCAGGTTAAATTTTTTTTTCGGAGGTGTGGGATCGATATGTTGCTCGGAGGTGTGGGAGCGCGGTTTCCCAACATTCCCGGGTTTTCGTGTCAATTGATCAGCTCCGCATGAGACCCGATATGTTAGGTAATAAGTAGCTTGTCGAGTACGAACCGTGAAATTAACGAAACTTTTAAAATTGTTAGATGCTGCCGGTGCTCCGTGGAATCTTTTCTTAAGTTTAATTGAATTTCCGTATGGTGTAATAACTCATTTTGTAATCGAGAGCAAGTGGGTGGTAAAATCTTAAATTTAGGAAATAATATGAAACGTTATATCTACTGTAAGCAATATCATTAAATAACTGAATCACCTTCGTGATCTTTTTAATTTGTTTGAATATTTTGTATATTGGAATGATTGTGAGCTGGCGGGAGGTCAGGATCACTTATGTTAAATTCCGATTTACATTAGATACACATTCATTTTAACGGAATTTTTGTAGGTATACATTGCCGTTACTGGTGGTATTAAATAAAGAAATATAGCTACTGTAATTTCACAAAATTATTATACCTCTTACGGAAATTATTAGTCATTCTCAGGTCATACCAGGTTGCCTTCAAATTTTTTCAGGAATTTATACCCGTATTCAAGAAATTATATATGTATACCTACGTATAGAGAGCTACATATTTCCTAACATTCTAATAATTAAGGTTTTCGGAATCAAGTGATTGTTGCCCGTTTGTTCGTCATAACCCTTTTTCTCAGGTTTCTGTTAGAGATATCGAATTTTAAAATAATTAATATCAAATACTATAAATATTACAGCCTCATAGTCCTATAAAGAATTCAGTTTCCAAATTGATTTAATAAAAAGTTACGGCCTTTTAAAGCTTATTTTCATACTGATAAATCAACTTATAAATTGACACATCAAAACCTATAGGGTATTTTCCGTTAACATATAAAATCTTGGCATTTGGAAAGAAGGAAGGTTTCGCATCTCAACTAAAGGGAAAAAATCGAAAATCATTCATTTTAATTCTATGTCGAATTTTGCTTTTATGTAAGTCAATATAATATTTCTGAGTTAAAGTGGTAAAATAGCTATGTATTTCATAAAGCCATAAATAGCTGGTAGCAAAATTAGAAATTTATGGCTGATGTTTCTTCGCAGCTATTGGCTATTGACAACTTTGACAACCAAATAAACGAGCGGTCGTAACGTAAAATAACTACCACAGAACTACACAGATAATTTAAATTTAATGCGTTTTGTAAACTTAAGCATTTTGCACTTTCGTGGTTATGATGTTATTATCTCTACCTTTACTTTACTCATGCATTGAGCAATTAACAAAATTTTTCCGCTGAATTAAGTCCGGTTGATTCTAATATCAATCACCAAGGTACACGACCAGCTAATGGGGTACCTATGCGCTTGGGTCCCGTTAGTTTCGCGTTCATGCAAAAATCTCGAAAAACGAGTAAAATGGTTTCGCGCAGAATTATCGAAATTTACGAGTGCCATGGAAACGTTGCGAAAGGTGCTTGGCTCTCGGATAGAGCCGGAGTCAGCCGGGTCGTATTTTTTGTGTTCCTGCAGCCTGCAAACGGTGCAGCAAAACAGACCGGCTGCGACGGGGCACCTCACCTCGGCTGCAACTGCAACGCGCTCCTTGCGCGAAATCTTTCCCGTCGCTGCCGGTTCATTTAAGACTCAATTTCGTGATATGCCATTAATGTAATGGAGCTAATGTCAGGTGAGCGCCCCGCCGCAGCCTCAGCTCCGGCGAATTCGCGGAATTCCTTCCCCGCAACACGCTCCTGACTGGGAGCAGCGCACCGGGCGCGAATCCACGAATCCAACGTGTTACGTAAACGCGAAGTGAAATTTTCTAATTGGCCTGCTTAGCGCAATTTTTTTATATAATTTAACAGCTGGGAAGTAGTCGGGCAACGAATGGGTGCGCTCCGGTTCGATCCAGCGATTTTGCAAGCCAGTCTTCGATTCCCCTTCCTCGTTAGCGATCGGGCACTATAAAGAAGATGAAAATCCCAAAGGAACAGGCCCGCGATTTTTAATTATAGCTTCTTACCAACGCCGTCTGGGCCGCGAATTTCTGAAGAGCAATAAAACCAATCCGAAACGGATCGTAAAGTTCACATCTGTCAACAAATTTATCATGCGCATTAACGCCTCATAAAGTGTTCATTTATGACGAATTTCGAAGGGATGTGGTGTGAAAAGTCGTGCATCTTCAAAGTAATTGTTTAACCCAAGTAAATTGACTCTTCTAAGTATTGGCAAACTGAGTGGCCATGTTCCTGCATCCACTTAACATGCATTAGGATAGTTTTGTTTTTGATTCGAGCACCACAGCCATAAATCACTTGATAAGTCAGTATATGCAGTCATAGATTTATTACCGAGAATTGCTCCTCTGGGAAATGCTAATGGCAATAAATAATTGAGACATTAAAAGTCTTTGAACCACTTTTTTTCCCTCACTGTAGAAACATGGGATTATACTTACTTAGCTACACTTTTTGGGATTAATCATGTATATTAAAGTTTGATAGATGTCTTGTCCGAACTTGAAATGGTCTAATATTTACTTTCAGAAAAAAGTATTTACTTAAATACAACTTATTTTATGCACTATCTAGGTCTAGCAACTGATATTACCTTTTTTTTAAATTTCGTGTTATAGCATAAGTCTCTTATAACGTTTCGGACCTGCAACATTTATATATCATCTTTGTAATTATTATGTCCATTCAATTCTAAAAAAAATGCAATTTTAAATATGAACTTCATATTACACAAAAATGTAAAAATTTTTGCTGGAATGTAAAATGCGTATTTGTAGACAATGCTACATTTTTTCATAGAAAATGTGTTGGATTCCTCTTCAATTCATAGTGATGAATAAAATTAATAATAACATAAATGAACTAAGTATAAATGAAATTTAAATGAATGGTTTACATATCTAAATTAAAGGAGTTCCTTGTCCCATTCACATACAATTCATATCAGAAAGGTATGAAGAAAACATTCCAGTACATTTTTTCCTCGAACAACATTATTATGAGATATCCCAATACCAAGGAATCAAGCAAATACCTTTGAATAGCAGTCACGGTAGGTCCACAAAGGAACAAAACTAGAATCTCTCGTAAGTGCCCACCGCAAAAGATTAATAGCGACATGTTTGGGGTATGAAAAGCTAGGCGCAACACCATTAAAGTGAAATCAGTTTGATGACAGTCATAGCTGCAGGAAATATCATAAAAATATCTCCAGCACGGAGCACACCCACCGGAGGCCCGGCCAGGGTGCGTATACGAGAAACTTCCAAAAACGGAGAATTCTTTTCATACGCTCCATAGTCCCACGACGACCTGCTTTCGTGAAAGGAATAATAATTGCAGATTTCACTTATCTCTTTCAGGTAATCACCCTGTCTGGTGCCTTGTCCCTTAAATCAGACGAAACGAACAGGTACGCGTCGTCATCCAGGTATCCTTCCTCAGGTCGAAAGTAAATGAAGGCCGGCTCGGTGAAATAATTTTTTATCTCAAGGCAAAACCAGAGAAGGTCACTCATCCGCAGGGTGAATGAAGACGCACTGGTCGTGGTGTGACAACTAGAGGCGTGATATATTGCCCGAAATGAAAATGTGATGGGTTTCGGGTCCGAGTTTGGGGTTTTCATTCCACAAACTGATTTCGGCGAAGGGGAATCATAAGATTCTCAGAAGACGTCTAGAGTACGTGAGGGTAGCGCTACAGTTTGCATTCTAACTATAAAGTTCGCCATTAATGCGCTTTCTTATGGGCCAGCGGCAGCATCACTTGCAGGGCCTGCACCTTACTCAGAATTTTCATCATAAATACTCGTTAATTAAGAAAGTTCTGACTTAACGTACACCTTAAAATAAGCCGTGTGTTCTCCGCGAAGAAGTGTTGCTCAAGAACGTGCTATGGACTTAATTTTGCACCCGCAGAGCTAATAAACTACTTCTTTCTACCAGAACTTTAGCTTGTGTTAATTGCTTTAAATGTTCCTTGGTGATTTTAAGTAAGATGATAAAAGGTCCCATCTAGAAGAGAGTAGCTAAATTAAATTAAATCTTCCATAAAATATTGGAACGAAACGGATCGTGAAAGAGGGCATGGCTTAACATTTTTAAAACTTTGTAGACGGTATTAAGCAGAATAAATGGTCACTTTTCAGAAGTATCTTTATGACGAGTTAGCTCACCTCTGGTTTTTTAAACCTAACAAACTTTCTATCTCCTGAAACCTCAACTAACTTAAAAGTATTTAAAGTACCTTCCTTTTAATAAAGCGATTTTGTATAACTTCAAAGAAATTACAATAGTAATTCATTAAGTTACCTATATAATTCTTCATGAACTTAATAATTCATTATATATTTTTGAAAAAACGTGTTCTATTTGGCACGCTATGTGAGTAGTTTCGATCCCGAAACTAGTGTAGAATTTGTTCACCCGTAGGACCAAAAAAACTTTTATTTTTCCCAATTCTTTGGTGGGTGGCTATTTTAATAAAATTTAAGACCTACATTTACATATAAAATTTAAGACCTAAGTTTACTGATTCTATATTACGGCAATATTTTAACTCAAGATGGCTTATTTTTAGTCTGTAAATGGTTAGATAAGGCCTTCTTTAATAAATTTTAATATATTTCGATATTTTCTTTACCAATGTTCAACCGACTTGTGATTCTTTATAATGGCCCGAATATTTTTCAAACCAAATAATTTTAATATGTATGAAAGGAAATAAATTGGGTTCCTCGAAAAAATAGGATATATTGAATGTGAAAACGTTAAAAAAAAAAAAATTGTCACCTGAATGACTTCATAAATTTACAGAAGAAATTTTTTCAGAAGCGTGAAACTTTCCAATATCGCTAACTCTCCCATTAAGACTTTTATGGTTTTCCTTCACCGCTTTTACTTTTACGACACCACAAATTCTATGTGAATCGGTCCCTAATTTTTTCTTAACTAGAGAAATGCGGCCACAGACTGTCATTTGGGCGGGATTTATGGGTTCTTGTTACATAATAATTTTATCGTTCTGAAAATTTTAAAATTTGCCTCAATTTTCTCGCTCGTATTTAATAGCGGAAGTCCATTAAGAGGAATTGTGCAGATGCATTTTAAATTTCGGTTATCATCGCTGCGGGACATAGCACCTCTCTGGGAGGGTAGAGGGCGCCGTGCTGGGCCGCTCGACGCGAGCACATCACGTTAAAACCCCTAATTATGTCCTCTGCATAAGCCGTGGGTTCCGATGAAAGACAAAATATTGATCCCATCAATCAGTCAGGACTCATCTCTTAGTGAAAGGAATTCGGGGAGGGTACTTTTCCAGGGGCTGTTATTACCTGGCGCCAGTTCAGTTCGCAGCAGCGCAGGACTCTCGTCTGCCTCATAATTTTGCGGTGAAGAGGGAGGGGAATTCGGTCGCAACGTCAGAGTCGGCCGAGGTCATCTATTAATTAAAAAATTAGCACACCGCCGCCTACGAAGGAAATACAATTTTTCACCTTCTGCCGGCGCGCGGTCAGCGCGACACTTTTGATATAATTACGCGACATTCAACCGCTGCGACGTGGTCATTGCACCTGCCCGGTAATCGCCCTCCGTCCGGGTCCGCGGTCACCTCAAACCCGCAGAAGGCGAGCGGTGGTGCTCACCTCTGGTTGAGAAGAGCCAAGACAAATTGCCAGAATATGCCTAAGCGAGCAATTACTTGGCTCGTTACAAATTCCACTTTTGACACTTTAAAAATGGCACCTTGTGTTTACACTCGCCAGGCCGCTCTTGTCTCCCATCGCCGGTGGCACCGGCTTCTGCGGCGCGGAGGCAGCGCATTAAGAGCAAAAATGCACCGCATAATTCTGCAATTTGTCCTTTTAATTGATTGTGAATACATTTCCTAGCCGCGCGGAGATTAATTCGGTGCCAGGGAGCTCCCGGTCCTTCCTGGGTCCGTGCCTTCCGACAAATGTCATGTAGGCCGCCGTTCAGATAAGACCTTCACTCGGACAGCCTCTGAACGGAGCCGAACGCGCAGTCGCAATGAGCCAGAGTTGATCGCATTGTTAGCGATCCATTAACAATTTTCCAGCTGTGCCCACAGCAGCGGAAAATTCAGGGCATCCAGAAAGAATTCCCGACGCGAAATCCAATAAATTACGCTGGGACGCAGCCCGCGAATGAAGCCTACTGCTTCTGCGTGGGACTCACATGGAAGCCTTTCCGCGGCACAGACTTATTAAACCATTGAAAATATTAAGTACAAACTAAAAGGGGTATTTGTTACAAATTTGAGGATATTTAAATCGCTATGGCAACTCAACGAAAGTTAGAAACAACATTGTTCTGTTCATTCCTTCTAAATTAGTTCTATGCATCACATTCGAATAGGTATTTACATATATTGATTGCACAAAGAAATCAACTTAAAAGCTAAATTTATATTAAGTATTCCTTAATTGAACAATACATACTATCTACAATCTACAAACCATAGTCGAAATAAAAGATATATGTACATACCATCATTTCTATACTTATCTTTTTTTATGATTATAACATTATATTATGTTGTATGTCCTATTATTCAACTTATTTTCGTTGATATATGACTAAAGCTAGGACATAAATCAGCCACAAGTTAGTCAATCAAAATATTTAAACAGCTTTAATCATACATCGAGCGAATGTATATTCATAAATTAGTTCAGGTTGCTGCCTGGTTCCTGACGTTTATCTATCCCATTTATTGAAAACTAATCCACTTTAAGCTGTAAATATTCTAACGAGCACTTTGACGGGCAAGTAACGCGATTACAGATGCATTAGTGCCCCAGCCATGAGCCAGGTATAATGGCAGTCCCTGCAATATCTCAAATTCCACAGATAATTAATTGTAAATTTCCATAATTACCATTCTCAACAGAACTGTGGGGGATGGATAAATTGTTTTCCAAGGCGTAGTTCAAGATGCCAACCTGAGAGAGACAAGAAAAAAAATGGAGAAGACCCTGAGAAGCGTATCAATGGCAGGTCACTCTGTTTTCTAGTCAAAGATGATTAATTAGCCATGCCATGCCATAATCCAGGTACTTTGGGGAATTAGTTTACAAGCAACACGAACCTGCCAAAGTGTCTTTTTATTTTTATACTTTTTCCCCTTGTAATCGTGCGATTACGCGCTCGTTGCATGTTTATGAATTAACACTTTTCGAAGATTGCATATTTAAGCGAGTAGAGGGCACTTACTGAATTAAGAAAACAGTGCCTCCTGCATTCTGGCGAGGGGAGGGCTGAGGGGCTCGCAGGCAATTAGGGACCTGGGAGAATTGATATGTGAGTCTTCTCCGATATCCAGTTCAAAGTGTTTCCCAGTCGATTTTATCTCGTTTATTAATGATCATTAGAGGCAGCCAATAAATTATTTCTTGTAATATTTCGTCGGACGCGAGTCCGCACTGCGACGCAGCCTTCTTCTTTCCAACCAGAGCCCATGTCGCGACAAAAGCAAGCATTAGCGCATTGCACTCAGGTTTCAAAGCGTGCAGGTGACAACGAATCGCGAACACATCGAACGCAGAGGGAAAAACGAGCAGGAGACGTTTAAAAGGTGAATCAGATGATCTGTTTCCTTTTAAGTGCTCTCATGCTGCCCTTAATATTGCGTTTGTGCGTGCAGATGTCCGCGAATTCCAGGATCAATTGCAAACCCTAATTCGTCTTTTTACTCGCGCCTTTTATGGAAGAAGAATAAAAACATCTGCATTCGTCTTGTCACAAAATTGAATAAGTATTTCTGTCAGCATGAATATTTTTATTTTGTCACCCCATATTTGATTGTTTGTTCTTCATAAAAGTTTTTATTTGAGACTATTTTGATATTGCGAAAAACAAACCGTAACAAATACATACTTGCATAAAGATGTTGTTTCACGATAACACAAGGTATTTCGTAGAATGACATATTTAACTTTAAAAGTAGCTTTAAAATAACATTTTACTGAGATCTTTAATTTATTATGCTGTAGGTACTTTAAGGCTAAGCATCCAATTAACTCCACTACGAATACACAATATACCCTTACTAAGCTGGTTGTGCAAAACTTTGACATTGATCCACACTAAGATTTATAGTAGGTATAAATTTTAACCTTACCAAAATAATTAAATATCAGCAATTCAAAATTCAAACTTTAAACAAGTTGAGATAAACTTAAATTGAAAACTTTATGTGCCATGTGCACCATATTTGATTGTATAAGCATAAAGTATAATGTTCTAGTTATTATTTTATAAGGTCCAAATCTCAGATTAAAGTTTAAACGCAATAACCGTCAATAGATCTAGTTCATGCGCAAAATAAATATTTTGTTTCCAAAATTCCTTCCTTTAAGTATATTTTACCAATAACGAAATTTAATTAGTTATATTTCTACAGGGAAATACATAAATGCATACATTCAAAATTAAAATACACTTCCTTGAGCCAAAAATAAGAGATGTTAAACCGCCCCTAAGAACAGTAACAAATTCACTTGGCGGTCTCGTTAAAGTACCTTCGGAATACCTTAAATTGTAGCCCGCCGCCAGAGCCACTTTGTTAGCGCAAGTATGCTAATTAAGCGGCATCTTTGCGCCTTTCATGTCAGTTCTTACTAGAATACTTTTTCATGGGACCTGTTCGAAGGGAAGGCCTGGGCACCATAAGTCGTTTCGATGAACAACAATAAATTTTAATTATGGATAAGCAAATAATTGCCCATTTCGCAGCTAGTTTTAATCTATAAATAATTTTCTGAAGTACAGATGTCTGCGGCTGTTGGGTCGCGTATCTGTCATCGCCAGAGCACTGCTAGTAAAGTGTGACAATTAAGACAGATTCACGACCTCTCCGGGAGTCTCTAATTTATAGAATGGCTAGTTAGCTCAAAACTCCGCAGTGACAGATTTGCGAATTTTGTGCTCTTGCTGGTGTGAGAACTTCTTTAATTTTAAATATGAAATTCGATCTTGGAAGGTGCCGCTCCAGAATTTATAGCCACCAGAACCACAGTGCTAATTATTTTTAGCATTCAGTTAAGGTTCACACGTTGTTTCATATGTGGCTAAACGCATTCACTTGGTAGCAAGACAAGTGTCTCGACGACCATATTTCATAAATCCATTTATGGACCACCTATT
The DNA here is from genome assembly GCA_933228815.1 of Machimus atricapillus. Classification (NCBI taxonomy): domain Eukaryota; kingdom Metazoa; phylum Arthropoda; class Insecta; order Diptera; family Asilidae; genus Machimus; species Machimus atricapillus. The sequence continues at coordinate 31,564,318 of OW121786.1, read as the reverse complement.
ATTAATGAGAGGCGAGAAGCCCTCGAGCGCGTCCTGGCGTACAAAATGAATTTCATAATGGAGACGTTCAATAAATAATCACGCCGTCAGGAGGACCCCTGGGATCATAAAATCTTGATCTTCATAAACCTTAATTTATCGCCGATCGTCCACGTAACAGGATACCTTGCCTAACATTTTTTTCCGGAGCTCGTCTCAAGTCCCATCGAAGGCCATCACATAAAGCGGAGAGACGACATTATTTGTGGTAAGTATGTCACGACTCCTTGAGAAGAGCACAACGACGCTACATTCTGCAGGGTTGGTCCGTTTGGGATTTATTTCTTTGTTATGCGGCATGCGACAAAAAATATCCGAAGATCGTTATCGTGTCAGGTCGATTTTTTATCTTCTTCCTCTTCTTAATCTCCATTGTTGGAACTTTAATCGTGTCCTCGAAGCACAGTCTAGGGACGAATGGATGCCTACCGAGCCCATACAGAAGCCGATATCGCCCGATTCGATCTTATTTTCACTGTCCAAAGGGCAGAAAATTTTTTCTTCGACTACATGATCATTTATAATTCCTACAAATAATTTCTGCTAGATCTCATGCGCGGATAGTGACCCTCCTACTTCTTCTGCTCTTAATGTTTTGTCAGGGGACTGTTGTTGCTTTTTGTCATATTTAATGGAAGCTTCTGCGGTCTTAGGCGATCCAGTTGTTTTGATAAGATCAAGATCTTTGGGGTATTCAATGTGGTTGGGATTTGTCTATTCAGGCGGTTTTGCTATCTTTGCAATATTGACATTGCGATCTAGGATCATGGCTCCCTTGAGGAAAACGAACATCTTTGTTAAACTCTGAAAACAATCAACACAATGTTCAGGGATTTCCTTTAGAATTTGAAGGATCAAAACACAAGCTGCCTTAGCCAACAAATTCACATCAAAACAACCATCAAACGTAGCAAAAATACATAAAATAAAATTACAAGAAGGTCAAGAAGACACTATAATAATATTTTCGACCAAACCAATTCATAAAAAAACTTGGAACGTAAATTTATGGTCCACTCCTGCGAAATAAAACGAAAAATTACACAGTGTTCTGCAAAATTTATATTATAGATAATTTTGGGGTGCTTAATTCATTTTACGTATTAAAGCGACAAAATTATTACTTACTTTTTTAGATTAACAAACAAACAACCAATTGCGACTACTTTATGCAATAGAAACAGGTGAATAATAAATTTCCTCAATATATTAGTCATTCAAAGAAAAGCTGTCGCACCGTCCTAGTCGAATTACTTTCTAATTACACATTCCGAGTCAATGAATTACGTCTGGGACTTGTCTCTCTATTAAATTAACCTGCTAATCTGACAGGCGATGCGACAGTGGAAGCAGGGTAACAAATTTTCTAACACTTTGGCCTAATCGTGCTTTTATTGTAATTTAATTGTACCTTCCAGGTTCCTCCAAAACTCACCCAAACGAGGGAGCTCATTAAAAAGTCATAAATAAGATCACCACGAAAATTGAAGGTGGCAACACAAAGGTATTATTGACACCTGTATGCGAGTTTTCAGCTCTCGTCTTTGCGGGCTCATCTAATAATCTTCGAATTACTTGCTGCAAATGGGAAAAGACGTCCGGTCGGTCGGCCAATCTGCCGCGGCAGTATTCGATTTTGAATTATTCTAACGCCCTGTGTAATTACGTCTCAACTCATAATTTTGAGGATTACGTTCGGACAAAGACTGTCTCGATTCGAGGAACAACCTCGGCTTTTCGGCTGGAGTGGCCAAGTGATAACTTCCTCAATTTATTGACGGCACCGGTTAGTTTATTGCCGTAGATAACGACTTCTTCTTTTTTCGTCAGCACAGTAAGGGAAATTTGCTCACCCTGTTATGTAAATTTTAACTGCCTCCCAACAATTGAAGCATTACAGCAGGGCAAGAAGCCACTACTGGTCAAGACTTCAGTAATGCGGTCAAAATCCCCATTAATTCGGATTTTAAGTTCTTAATTTGGACGTTGACTTCTGGAGGTGTTTTGCTGCTTTTAAAGTTGATTCCTAACTTTAAATGGGGACGGGCTACCGTGGGACTTGCTCGGAGTGAGCAACACCCAAGTCTTTTAAATTCTAATTCCACATATTGTGACGGAGACTTTCATTGACTAATTGCACAAAAGCAAAACGTTCCAGCTGCTGGCTCTAAAAATAATTAGGGGATAATTGAGACTCGACCTAAATGGTTAACAGATGCAAATTGCCTTGAGTGGGCTTATAAGAACTGGATATGTATATTCTGTAATACACTTATATCACCTTATATGTATGCAAATGTATATACAAATACAAATCATGAACGAAATTATTCCGCAAACTTTTAGTTAAAGAACTAGAATTAAAGAATACACATCTGTAGGTACCTATAATGAAAAAATTTAGTACGTAATTATTAAAGTTTATATACCATTTGTAAGACACATTTTTCTACGAATTATAGGTAGGTACAAATGTATAATTTTTTTTTGTGAATTTAATTGCTCTAAGTTCAAAAAAATAAAAAAAAATACAATCTGAAAAGTTCCTTTAAATTTTTCTTTGTTTTTAACGACTTTTTAGAATATGTAGTCTGTTTTGAAAAAACCCCGAATATAATCTCAAACATTAAAGTAAATTATTGTTGGTAAATAGTCCCACCGATATTTGCACCTCCTTTAAGGGTATTTTCCAGCTGGTGTTCCTAAACCTTGTTGACCATGTTTTGACCCTTAAAACAATCCCACTGAAATTTAAGTTTATTTTCGCCATATTATTCACTATTCAGCGATTTATGGTAAGATATTAAATGTTTTATTAACCTACATACATATGAATATCATGCTGAATATTTGTGTCTTCCTTTTCAATATTTCATGGGAGGGGCCACATTTCAAAATATTCCAGAGGTCACAATAGTTCTTTAAAAGTCCCTGTGGAACTTAGATTTACATCAAAGGGATCCATGAGAACAGTATACCTACATTTTTTGTTAGAAACAGAGTTGACACATTCATCAACCGATGAACCGAAAGATATCTGACACGTCCCCACATGTCCAGGCCATAAAATAGGACACACGTACTGTGGCCATCTTAATGAGCGTTACGGCAAATTCCTCCTAATTCCACTAAAAGCGCGTAAAAATGAAATCATAAATTTTCGGGAATTTGAAACCCGTTGAGCGAGCACCTGGGAGGTATCTCGGCGATAAAGTCAGTTTTTCATTCCGGAGCTGGCTACATTTAAATCACACCGCGGTGAAGAGAATTTTCAGTCACAAACTTTAATACAAGGTGTCAGTAAACCCGCAGAGAGGAGTAAGACCTCGACATATTATGAAATTTTTGGTCCGCTTACTTCGAAGATGCCGAGCTATGATAGCCCTGCATAATGCCGCGGTTAATATTCCGAGGCCAACATGAAATTTGTCATTCTTTGTAGCTGTCGAGCTGGTTTAATTGCTCTAGGAGGGTATACTTACCGGGTATGAGGCCTAATGGTTTCAGTTCACTTGATCCCTTTGGATACTCATGTAAATTCCGCGCTAGTAAAAAGTAACAACCAGAGGCTTCTCCGAGCAACAATACCTCGTTAAAATAGTTCTTGACGAGCCCCATGATTATTACCATTAATTCTCCGCACCATGTTGACAACAGCCCATTAATAAAGCGTAATAGCTGCTGTGGGGTTGCATTAAAATTTTCTAATTTAGAGGAGCTCGCTGGTGGAGCCATGTGGGTCCGTGCAGCCTGCACAGCTATCTATTAGTAACGCCACATTACAAATTTCTGTCTTGTTGGAATTTGCATAAAAAGAATTTATTGCACTTTTCACGGCGACTTCACAATTAGTATTGTCTGAAGTTGGAGCGTACTCGCAACGGGTCGGACCTTATCGACCTACTGCCACCTTATAAATTTGAAATGTAATGCTAACCTGGATTGAAATTAACACGCCTCTTGACGCTGGAGGCGGAGTGCCGTGCGCATTCCCACTATTATTCGACTTAAGAGGAGAGAGTTATCTGCACATTTCGTCCTTACTCTAGCCATATACATACACTACGCCAAATTTTTCTAATTGAAGTAGACAATAGAAAAAAACTGTTCTGTCACACACATAGTCTTATAAACATTATGTAAATAAAAGGTTTTCTGACTATCAAAATCCCTTTTGTACTTTTTTAATATATGTAATTCGAATCCAGTCCAGACCAACACGTATAGATAAAATGGCCTTTCTATTACCTACAAGCTAAGAACTATGAATTTAATCCAATTCCATATAGCCACAAATAAAATTAACTTTTTGCAGTAAAAATTAAATGACTGCCACTCGGTAGATCAGTGGTTACCAGATAACAATACTTATGCAAGAGAAAACTTTTCCAACCTCGAAATTTTCGGGAGTTTGAAACTTCCGCCCAACAGCTATGAAATGGAATTTCTTCAGAGCCCCCACGGGAAACTTTTGCTTGACCTGTTGTACTTGAATGCGAGTGCAGTTGGTGTCCAGGGACCGGCCGGACGAGCTCCTTAAACTTTAATGGATTCATGGATCGGCTTAATAATCCGATTACGCAGAGTTAAGATGTTCCAGGTAAAATATTAACGTGGTCATTTGTCGATGCGCCTTCGAAGGGCTTGTCCCGATCGTGGCACCCTGAGCTGAGCCCCCAGGAGCCTTTGTTGGAGGCTTGGAGGGCGACAAAGGCTCGATTTGCCGGTGCGCCGAGGTTCCCAGCCAGGAAGTGAAATATGCACATCCGCTTTGTGAGCAATGAGAAAAGCGCCTTCCCGGCTTAGTGTCGGGCGCTGGGGCCCTTATTTGTGGGGCCAAGGGGCTTCGGAATTGAAAGGGATTACTCAGGATTGCAAGTGTCTTTGGTTGGTGGGAAAAAGGCGCTCCTGTTGAGCGTGAATAGTGCGCCGGGTAACGCAAACATTGCATTCAGGCGTGCTCACTCAATTAATTTCCGCATATCCCACTGGCTTCTATAATAATTTGAAGAGGCCGGCAACGCGGCGTAGGTGCATCGGCAATGCCTTCAGTCGTGAGTGCAAGCAAGCACTTGAGTGCTGAACGCATCAACAATTTTCGAAAATCATGTTATCCATAACAAATGTAGAGGGAACGTTGACAACAGTGCTAAACATGAACGGCATGTTCGTCCGCCAGGCACGCCGAAGTCGGAGTAATAAATGCCTAACAAGGTCCTCAGGACGATCAAAAAGCCCCCCATGCAACTCATCGAAAATTCCCCTAAACCAGACGCAGACTGGCTATTGACTGTGGAACTGAAACAGACTCGTCCCAGTCCCGAGTCCCGAGTCCTGGTCCCAGATCCCGGATCCCTAACCCTCTATGCGCCGGAATGTCCTGAAGTTCAGTTTATATCCAAACGTCCGCATATCGTCAGGATTTGTTTGATTATGTGTCCACCTGTGCACGGTAGTGCACGTGGGGCGGGCGGACGGGTGCACTCAGTCACTATTAATTCAGAGGAAAACAGGAACCTTCGGGTGGACAGGATGAAAAGTCTCCTACCGACGATTGAGTGCCAAGGAACAGGGCGGAGGTCAGTTTTGCAGGTCCGTAGAATGAAAAGCGATAAATATTTATGTGTCAACACGTTGCCGTACACGTTCGGCTCTAATGTGGCTGGAATTTCGACCTGTCGGATGATTTATTGTTTTAATATCTACTGCAACGGAAGCAATGAGAGTCTATTTGCGACCCAATCGCCCACACCTACACCCTCTACGTGCCTGGCAAGCTCGAAGTTGGTGCGTCCCAAGTGAAGCCAAATTGACGACATAATTAAGTGCAAACTACGCCTCCGGCGGCTTTCAATATTCAGCGCAAGGGAAGATGGATTGTATTAAAGTTGGAGTTGGAGCTCCAACTCAGACATATACATTTTAATCGAACTTTCTTTTATCACAGTTTAACGCCGAAATCGGCTTAAGTTTTAAGTGAGATAAATAATTATGTACATTGTTATGAAACGCTCTTTAAATTGCTGACTGACACTTTTAATTAAATTATTTTTTATTTCTTTCTATGTTATCTATTATGTTAACAGCCATAGTAAGTTGTCGTTTGTCCCTGTCTTTTGGCTCAACTAGTCAATTCGAAACAACTTAAAATGTTCGGAAACAACTTGCAACTAAATTTCTGATTTAATATTGACTAATGAATTCTAGATATACCTACCCCAAAAATTATTCCGTTAAAAAAAATGGATATCTAATTGAAATATTTAAGTAGAATTCTAATATTAATCATAATGTTAACTTAATTTTCGTTCGAATGCACGATTTTTTCTGTGGGCTTTTTTTTCTATATGAATGGTTTGCAAATTAGTAGCTCAGTTATTCGGCAAATTTTGTAAGTCTCAGTCAATTTCACTTACATACATATATCTTAATAATTCTTTTTCATTCTGTTCAATTAATGACGCTTTCCAATTTTACTTCATGAATGTAAGTAATGCATTTTAAATGAATGAAAAACCTGGGATTTCTGATCTATGTAGGTACCTAACTTGGTTGAATTTTAGCAATAAGGGGCAAAAGTTACTATGCACTCTTAGTTAAATTGTGGTTTCAACTGAAGATATTTATCCCTGTTTTAAATCCAGACGGATAACAAACACATAATGAAAATTAAATAACGTGAAATGTTATAGCCACGAATATCTACTTTAAATAGATTATAACCTTAAATTCAAGGATATCTGTTTGAAGTTTGGAAATTGTAGCGAAATACAAAACATAATTTTCTCTAGTTGGACCTTTATTAAAACATAAATTTAACGATGTTATGACGCTAACTAGCTCACGGCTTTTTCACAGATTTAATACAGTTAAATAACTATCATAAGTCATCTTGATAATTTCATTGCTCTATGGTTATTGCCTTTCCATAGAAATGCGCGTCGTTTCGTTTCGATATCTCTAGATGGAAACAAAATTCTATAGATCCACGTTGCGGCGCATCGCCATATAGGCGAAACATTTCCCATAAATTCCACTGCAGCGTCGTTAACACAATTTTGCTTGTCACATAAAAAAGAATTAAGTGCAATTTTAGTTTCTTCGAAGCATCTAATCAGGGCACAACTGGGCCCAAGAAACTGGCCGAACAATGAACTTGAAGGCCCTTCTCCTTCGCTTTTGGGAATCGCAACTCGCGGCACAATAAAATTGCTTTAACTGGATGCTGGCGGAAAGTTAGCCGCTCAAATGACCAGAGGCTCGCCGGATCCGCTTTTCAGTCGGCTCGCTACCGTCGCGTCGGCTCGACGAATAAAAACACTTTTATTGGTTAATTGCCGAAATAACTTTAATGCATTGTAAAAACTATTTAATTGTTGAAAGTGTTTTATGACTCGCCGTAACTGTCCGAAGTAAATACATACAATGGTCAGCTAGCGTTCGCCGATGACACCGGACTATAATTTTCCCTCGATTCAATTTATTAGGCCTGATTATAAGGCCCAATTACATTAAGTTTTAAATTATTTTAAGTGGCTGACTGTCGGGCTTGCAACGAGATTAAATCATTATTTAATTTCATCGACGTTCGAGACGATAAAAAAATAAAAAGCATAGAAATTGGCTTTCGATTTTAAAGCCATCATTTTCCTCTTAAAGCAAGGAGTCTGTCGTTTGCTACAGTGGATGATGAATAAATGAGTGAGCAGATTTTTCTAGTATTTGTAAGGGCATTGGAACAAGTTTTTCATTAAGTTAAGGAGTTTCATTTACATTTCAATTTTTGCAATTTAAGTTATAGTTTGGATAGTTCTCCTAAAAAAGTTTTTAATTCCTGAATCCAGATTCGATTTTTTCGGCAGTGGGCGAATTGACTAAACCAAATTTTCAGACGTGTTACTAGACCTTCCATTTGAGGCTGTATGCTGAGTTCAGGAGTGCAAAATGAAAAGGAGGACACAAACAGCTACAAAACGAAGCCCCCAGGTGTAATTTTTGAGTCGTCTCTATCGTCGTCGCTCCGCCATTTTTTTGTTATTGTTGCGTTACGGAAAAATCATGAATGACAAGTAGTTCCTATTTTCGTTCCTTTTCTGTTGGGTATATGAAAAACAATTTGTCCCTCGAACTTTAAAAAAGTTTGCACTTGTACATGGATTTTACACGATTGTCCTGTCTTCTATCTCTTTGATCTGTTCCAGGAATTCATAACAAATTTTACATTTCTCGTAAAGGAGTTTTTTTTTTTTATTTACGTATATAGCTTCTTCTATGATCGACATCATTAGTTACTGAATATTGAATATATTAAAAAGTAGGTCATTTTTAGAGCTATATTTAAACTTTGCCATGTAAAAAAAACCAAATCAAGCCATCGAACATAGAGGTCAGGATTTTAGTCTTTTCCAAAACAACATTAGCATGAACAAACTACAAAGGCTTGTACATATTGATAGTAAATTATGTGTATATTAAAATGAAAAAAAAGTATGTTTTACAACAGCGCAATGGACAAAATACATTAGTATCGTCATCTTCGCCGTTTTATCCATCCCACTAAAAGGATGAGTATGTCACGTAATGGTATGCACGCTCATATTTTAAGCCAAATTATAAATCAAAATCAATTTATTTGCATTAAGTGCAAACACAATGGGTACATTAGCAGGCGAACAACTGCAGGGGACTGGACAAAAAGGGCAGACGAAGTATCGCTGAGGCTGTGCAGAGCGCGGCTACGTTTCTGGACCACTGCACAAGGTGATACCATCAGATATGCCCTTAATAAAGAAACCATTAAAAATTGTTGCATTTCTATATAAGTGACATTCCCGCTCTTATCTGGGCTGGCAGTCACTGAGGGCGAGGAAAACTTAAGAAACCGCCGAGTCCTCGCCGCGGCCGCTGCGGCCACCTTGCGCAGGGCCATGCGATGACAGCGCGGTGTGGCGGCGGGAATTCACCGCAGAAATGGTTACACGGTGCTCTGGTCTAAAACATTCATGCGGCCGGACCAGTGAAAAGGGTGTAGGTCTGTGCAGTTCTCTTAATTAATGTATCACAGATCTATAAGATCCCCCGATTGAAACAAGTATTTTAATTGCTACTAAATAAATATAGCGTCCCCGAGTCCCACAGGAGCCAGTCCTCGGGCCGGTCGAACATCTTGCTCGGCAGGCGCGGTTTATCGTCAGCAACTTTTTTGCATGTCCGCCACTATCGTGCACAGTTTGAGGTCCAGCATATTCGATCCGTTCGATTTTTACTAATTCATTAATTCTGATTTTTGGCTTGGAAGCCATCGGGCACAGTCGCAACACGGAAGATAATTCCGGCCCGATAAGAAATTTCGTACTGGCAGGGAAGGAGCACAAATAATGTTCCCAAACGGTCGCTCCTTGGCTCCGTCGAAACTTTCCACTCATATTAATCTTTCGGCGCGGAGGAGCGAGGCTGCAGCGGCGATTGTAATTCGCCAGGTAACCGGAGCTACCTTCATAAGATACGCTACATGAGCAAGAACGAGGCTTGGCAGATGATGAAGCACGGCGTCTTTTGTATCCTTCAGCGTTCTGCTGAACGGGCGTAAAATTATCTCCGCCTGCTAATAGCTCTAGTTAAGCTGGTGCCAGCATTTGTTTTCGACATTCGTGCTGATAACAGGTATGCCGCCCGCCAGTCCTTCGCACCTTCACGTGGCTATGGCTTTATCACTTAGAGATTATGATAACTATTAATTACAGGGCCGTACCGCCGAAGAACGCAGCCCGGCGGAATCTTCGCTAGTTCGCCCCCTCGGGGCGGCGGCGGAGCCTGAACATAGTCTTTGCACCTGCCCGCGCTAATTTAAGGTTTTGACACTATACGACCGCGGTGTCATGAGAATCTATGAATCTTGATGTCACCTATCCATCAAATAGGTCTTCAGAAGAACGACGAGTCCTCGGCTATCTCGACATTTTGTTATTTTTACCCTGGAACAACGCGCGGTAATTCTCAAAGTTAATAGCCAGTCGTGGTTCTGTGGGTTTTTTGGGCGGTCGAACGAACGCAAAACATGCACAAAACGAAGCAGAAAAATACCAGTCAACTCCTTGGCCTCTACTAATTGCGGAAATGCGACCTGCCACTTTAATTGTGAAAATTCCCAGCATTTTGCAAAATGTTTGAAGCGGTTGAGGGCTGTGACTACTTTCTGATTGCTTCATTCGACTTATCCAGGTGAATTAATCAACATCGGTGGGAATCAGAACTCAAGGCCGGAGAAATATTTTATCACAAAAACACTTTGGAGTTTTGGGTTTCAATTAATTAACTATTCTTGCGAGTCCCTTATCTGCTGGACATTTCCTGAAAAATGCTTAATCGGATAAACATCCGGGTACGACAGAAAATTTTGTGCTAACAACGATATAGTTCAGAAATCAAATTAGGTTGACAAAATAAATTGTATTGGTACCGGAAATAAAATTAAGAAATTGAAAGAAAAAAAGTAACATTTGTATTGCAATTTTTATTGCATCTTTTGTAGTAATAAAATGAATAGTATAATACCCTGGAAAAGGAAAATACATTCACTTAGCATATAATGTTTTTATGCCTACGTATATAATTAAGTAGTAGGTATACCACCTTTTTGGTAGTTGAACACTTAAATGAAAGCTTAGTTATATTACAGGATAATTAATAAGAACTTACTTTGGTTTCCCGACAATATTCTGTTTAAGGAATCAAACATTTTTTCCCTACGATTACTTTATGAATTTATTAATACTTACATCATTTGTACTGCTTCTCTTTGCAGACGAGTACCTAAGATACATGTATACCTAAATCTGAAAAGGAAGAAATTTCTCTAAATATTCCTTTTGAAGAAATCAAACAAATACCTACATACAATGTATTTACATATACTATGTAGGTGTTTTCTTCTGTTATGTCTGGATTTAATTAAAATAAAATGTTTGAATCAGAAAATTGAATGTAGCTATTTCTTCTTGATTTATGATTATTGATTACAATCTTAAATTAATAAAATCATAAAGTGGACTTAAGGTATAGATAGACAACCCTCCAGCCAATGCCAGCGTATGTTCAATCAACTGTAGATTTGTTATTATTTTTGTCGCTTTTATTAATGTTTAAGACACATTTTCTTTTTATTGAGTTGTAATAGTTCTGGAGCCAGTTTAATTGAACATTATTATGGCACCTAATTTGCCCAGAAAGTTCTTTGAAAAGGCGATAAAAATGTTTCCTAACCGCAATAAATGTGCTCGTAAAACGTCGCTTTCAAAATTCTTCGCTCTCATAAATAACGACAAATGCATGTCTCTTTGACTAGCCGTTTTGAACTTTGAAAAGAAGTCGCGGCTACAAGACACGTCTCGAGCCGCATTTATGTCGGATAAAGTGCTCCGAAGATTTATGCAAACCCAATGACTTGGAGCGAGTCCAGCGATTGCTTCGTTTACCAAGAGCGCAATCGGTGCAGCCCGGACATCGTCCAATTTAAGCCGAGGACCATAACCCGCAACAATCGCATAATATTCAAATAAAGATGTTTTTGTTCGGGGATAGTGCTCATCGGCATGCTAATTCACTCATCAGCCTCTGCACCGTCAGGTAACGCCGGGGTGATGCGGGGCGATACGACATCCGCAGCAGTACCTATTTTAATTTGGTCGTGGCTTTCTTACTTCAGCTTCCAGTAATCCGGCCATAAATACGGAGCTTAAACAGCTATTAGTATCACATAAAATTCATGAGGGCTTGAGGAGGACGGCTAACCAGCCGAGTGCCGTATCTCTGCGGAGTGTCACTTCCGCTCCTAAAATTCACTCTTCCTTTGTCGAGCGAAATGCCGAAAATTCGCTGCTTGCGCGTCACAAATAAAACTCCACTCGTGCCGACGTCTTAACCAGCTCCGACGCCTCTTCTTGAGAATCCACAAGCACTTAAGCACCGCTGAATGTGCCCTGCGTTTTGTTTATTTATTTCCATCGCTGAGGTTGCGGGCACCATAAATTAAGACAGCGATTATACAAAACGCCTGTGACATAATGACACATGTTTTAGGTATGTTAAATGCCTCCCCACTAATTTCAGGAGTAAAACATTCGTAAAGCCAGAACAAATCGGGAAAGGTGTGCGAGTGATAAAAATTAGCCGCTCCAGACGGTGCTGTGGGATGATGCGAAGTGGCAGCATGTGATTTCGGGAAGAGTCTGAACTCCTTGACGCGCCCGCGGACCAAGTCACTGACTACGGCGCGCCGCCGCATCGCACAAAGCGGAGCGCAAGATTCGAGCATGTAATTCGAACGCAAATCAATTTGTTCAGTTAAAACCACTCTTTGTGGATCCAGAAGGCGTGCCAAATGCCGCACGTAAGGCAGAGGTTCCGAGAAAAGCATCTTAAAATTCACTGCATACTCAAATTTTTTGGCAGACCCTTGCGTAATGTGTTATTAAGGAAACTGAAACTATTCTTTCGAAATTTCAAGAAGGATTTAATCGCGAAATAAGAATAATTGTTCCACTTAACATATGTAGTGTTTTCTCCAGCTATTAGAGCATTTTTAAAAATTCATGTCACCAAATAAAAGCTCATGGCGTTCATTTAATATTTCAATTCTCAAATTTGATGGGGCGTCAAAAATTTATTTGAAATCAAATACAAACATATTCATCTTCTACTCAAAAAGTACTTTTCAGCCATTACCCATCACAAGAATAAGAAATGTTCTTTTTTGTTTTGTTTGTCCTGTGCATGTCAATTTAAAATATATAATACGTATTAGGTAATATTTTACATTTCAATTTTAATTATTAGAATTATTATTTTTCCCTTCATTCCCATATCAAAAATAGCATGTACAAAGCATTAGATGCTAGCTAAAATTGTCTTAACGTAAAGACGAGCAGGTAACCTATACTGACGTCACCGTGTTTGCTTTAAATATAAATAACACAAATATTGACTTAATTGGCATGATAAATGGCTTTAATTTTTTTTTTAAGTTGACACTTCTTGAGTAAAAATCTCAATTATAAAGTCTTAAGTCACAATTATGTAAACACATTAGGTACTCAAACTGCCTTCTTATTCAACATTGGCCTGGTTAATTACAGGTTGTTTATAAAAACAATGTATTTACATAATTAAAAGAATCAAACCGCCATATTTTGGTGATCTTTTCGTTAGTTCTGATCGTAGGTGAAATTAGGAAACTATGTATTAAAATGTATTTATTATCAAAAACAATTAATTCGTAATCGTTATCTGTCTTCAACTGATTTAGTCCTTAGGCTAATATCTAATCAATAATTGCGGTTTTTATTTTTGTATCAATCAAAAGTTTTAATGCAAATATCAGAAAGGTAGATATTGCTATTTAATTGTTTTTTTTTTAAATCTAACTTTTAATCGCTACTTTCGAACTTCCCAGTGGATATTGAGTATCAAAATTGTTTAACCGTAGCGCCCAGATCATGTTTTCACATGACACACTTTATAACCAGAGGACTGAGCCCATCACTCCCTCACCGGCTTTAGGACCACTTAAACTCTTCCACTAAGTGAAGCGTCGGGCGGGTGCTGACAGGCCTAAAATCCACTATATGAACCGGCATGTCACCACTATCAACATTTATCTTTGTATCGTCGTTCTTGTCATTCATATCTCTAGCGCGCTCAAGAAATATACTTTTTTATCGTGTTTCTGAATACATTTGCCGAGCCTCTTAGCCCTTTGAGGGCACAAAACAAATATGTTGAGCCGGGGATAGTCGGAGACGGCTCGCATCATCGGGTCTTCGATGTCAAATTAATTGCGGTACAAAGCACTTGACAACTTTTCTATTATCAAATAAGTGGGCCGCCCAAGATGCCGAAGAACCGAGGAAATCTCAGCCGACGAGGGCGAATGTCAAGAGAAATTCATTGAGGCTGCGAACATGCCCCACAGCCGCCCGTGCATCCGCCAGTGGACCGCGCTGACGAACGTGACCACATGGAAAGGTCAGAGGAAAGTTCTCGGGCGGGGACTGGGCCGGGGGGGAGGAAACTCAGCCAGAACACGAGAGATATCTCGGCGCTATGGGACCCGCAGAATTTCCCTTTTATAATTGTCACACCCTAAGTCTTGTGGGCCTACGTTGTAATTTCCCATAAATCAAGAATCGGTCGTGTCTCAGGGCCTTTGAATGGAATTGAATGGGTCGCCTTATGCCGCACAATCGCTTGGATATCGGCATTTACATGGGCTGAGGAGAGGCATGCACAATTGAAAATTTGCATAATCGATGGCTTTAATTGCTTTACAAATTTCGAGTGATAAGGTCTGGCCAACAATGCTTTTCCGGTATGAAGGTGTGGCTGAGCTGTGGTACCGGCCGAAAGCCTCAAGGGCCGTGTCGAACATGAAATCGAAATGTTTGCTCTGGTTACTCACCATCACCTGACATTTTGGAAGAAATTTTTACGATAGAGTAAAAAATTTTAATATTTTAAACTTTTCGTTCTAATTCGAAAATATTACTAATCGAATAATCAGAAAACTGGAGGAAACAAATGGTTTATCATCCACAATTTAATTCCCTTAAATGAAAAGAGCATAATATGATGTTTTAAATGTAATAAATTAAATCATTCTTGGGCATCGCAGGTATATTTACCATATTTAGTAGCCTGCTACTGCAATAGATGTATAGCGGACACGAAAAAACTATTTCCACCTTAACTAAATAAGTTATTATTTGATTAATTCGTGTTTTATAATAACCTAAGATACTAAAAGTCGAAACGAGTAGGTACGCTCGGCCGCTTCCGTTTCAAAAGACTGCGCGCCCTTTTGAGGTTTAATCAAAATTTTAAATGGGATTTATCCGTCCACAAAGTAATCGACATCACCTCGAAATGAAATAAATATTTTATGATACATGCTTGTAAAATGAACTATAAAATAACTTTATACGACCATGGCAGGACAGAAATGTCCACAATTATCAAAGGTTTACGACTATTTTAGTTCAAAACTCAACAGGGAATGAGTCTATGAAACTTCACTTCGTCATTTTAGAAAATAAAATGAAAATATTTTTAATTTGTTTTTTTAAATTTTAAAGTAACATAAAGAGAAAATAAGTGAAGTAGAAATTTTACTATTTTATACATAGGTATATGTTTGTGCTATTATTGACTTTGTATTATATATTCATATCATATAATATTTAGTCCTTTTTAGGGTTCCTTACCTCAAAAGGAAAAAAGAACCCTTATAGGATCACTTCGTTGTCCGTCTGTCTGTCTGTCTGCCTGTCTGCCAAAACACTTTTTCTCAGGAACGCGTGGGAGTATCAAGTTGAAATTAATATCAAATAGTCAAGTCTGCAATTCCTTAGAGCTGTGAAAAATTCAAATTCCTAAGTCAACGCAGTCAAAAGATACGGCCGTTTATGCAGCATATTTTGACACTCGCAAGGAAATCAAAACCTATAGGATACTTCCCGTTGACCTAGAATCATGAAATTTGGCAACAAGCAAGGACTTGCAACACAAGTAAAGAAAAGATCCGAAAATCGTTAATTTGTAGTTACATCTCATAAAAAACAATATTTTACGGAACTCTCGATGCGCGAGTCAGACTCGCACTTGTCCGTTTTTTTATATTTATTTATATTTCTGGTTGAGAAGGATGTATGTATGTAAACGAACTTAAAACATATATTTTTTATCGATGCCATCACGCGGAAATTTTCACACGTTCCAAAGGTGCCTCTAACGAGGTAGCATCACTTTGATCTTGCTTTCGTTCCGGACAACCGTAACAAGTGTAACGAATGTCGGAATCGCAGGACAAAGGTGACAACGATTTGTTGCGCCGTTGGTGATCTCAGCGCAAACAAAACGCTGACGGAACTCCGAACGTGCGAACAGGTAGGTCCTGCGTCAATCAAAGGGAGCCCCCAGTCCATTATCCGAGGAGCCGACCTTCGTCGCGGAGGTCCGTTTTCGAATATGACTTGAAGAAAGAAATGCGCTCCTAAGACCTGAGGCACCGAAAGCGGCCTTAAAACGCTTCTTCGGCTGAATGCTTGTCGCATGACTTGACATAAATTTTTGAAATAGACAGCGGCAGGACGACGGAAAGTGAGAATTTAGGAGTTACTTTGGACCGGGAGGAGGGAAATTATGGGGCATTAGTTCCGCATTTGAATTCGAATGGCGCTCGCATTTGTCGGACTGGCACACTAAACACTTACTTTATCCCGGGAGCGGAAAACGGTCCGTCGCTTTTGTTCATCACTAAAAGCTAATTTAGCATGCATCTGTGATTTCGAATGATGCCGTGAGTTTTAATAACAAAAATAGCTTAAAAATTCCATTTGCACTCCTTCATACAACTTAAAATATGAAAATTCTTCAAGCAGACTGAAGTCTGCATGGGGATTAGCTTCTTAGAAAAGGAAGCCTCTTTGCAACCAGCAATGTAAAATAAGCTCTTTCAAAGAACCAAGCAGGCATTTGTTTATTCTCTGCACGACAAAATTTTTTTTTTGTTTCCATACTTACAATGTGTTGTAATATGTAAATATTTTTTGGGTGGCGCGGAGCTTACAAAGTCATTGACATTTTATAACATAGATAACGTTATACACACAATCGTTGGTTACACTTTGAGATATGAATATATTTCTTAATAAGTGTAGCTGAAGTTTGGGTTCTCCATTTCTTAATGGGTTAAGTTAAAAAAAACTAAAAAATAGAAGAAGTTTATCAAAATTTCAAATATTTTAGCTCCCTTATAGAATACTTACAAAAATATGTGTATCACCAGAACTAATCCAAATGGAGTAACTCGTGAAAGACGAAATTTTAGTAGGTAGGTAGGTACTATACTGATGTAATCAGACATGGAAGAAAATCGAAGATATTCGCTTGCGTATAAAATCATGCTGAAAGATTCAAAAATGTTATTATATTATAGTGCAAAACATTAATTAGCACTGTTCGACGACTTCTCAATAAAATTATGTACATACTTGTTTATTGATTGACTGATAGTACTTAATGAAAACAAGAATCGGAAAATTTCTTTCATATCATTTAAAAATTTTAATTCCTTGAAACACTTGTTGGGTTTTTCAACAAGATAACGAGCTAAAACATACGTCAAGGTTGTTCAAAGATTAAGTTCCAGAAAAATTACTTCATATCATGGGCAGGCGCCCACAGTCACCAGATTTAAACTGACCTTTTCAAAGTCAATAAATACCTACTGTTTTCAAATTTTATGCACACTTTGAACTTTTTACCAAAATTATACAAACAAGTCTTAAAATAAATTTGGAACCAATTAACACAGTTTATGCATTAAATAAAACTAAATACAATATCAACTTATTTAGAATAAATCTTTGCAGAAGAAAGTGCCCAGTATTGATTCTTGATTTTACACCGGAGTTTATTCCTATTATTCAATAGTAGCCGCTTATGACAGGGAAAGAAGATAGGAAGAGAGAAGTGAGGTGATTTAAATGCAATTCGATATGAACTAACGTTTAAGTGCGGCCTCCTCTGAATATTGAAACATGTCCGTTTATTGCACGTTTGGAGTCGAACTTGACCAAAAGATAGCGAAAGGCAGAGCGAGTCATCCGCCTGACTTATTACGATTGTAATGCAATAATAAGAAGCGGAGATGGTTAATCATGTAACGAAAGGTAAAGCTGGAAGACAATGCAGCGACGCTGCAGTTGGCCGTGGTAAGCCGAAAAAATTATGCAAAATTATAAGTTAGGTTTAATGGAAACGGAGAACGCGCGTACTCCAGGGCCTGCGGTGAAATCCGTTCGCTGTCGGTGTTTCGGACTATGCGGGCTGTGCCTGAATTACATACCAAATGTCTGTTTCACTTTAATAGTCACACTGATAGGATTTTCTGGAATTGCCTTGCGTATCTATTACGCGGGTACACGTACGGCGCCGCGACTGTTTACAGTGTCAGTTGTGCGTGAAGATATTTCAAGGTGAATATGAAAGACGGCCCGATACAGCCGGAGAAGCCATCTGTATCTTGATTTGTTTATGCAAATTTATTTAATTCTAGATCTGCTGCCGGTGATGAGGGATACTTTAGTGCATTGTATAGCCGCCGCAATCTTCCTTAAAGAAGCGCCGAACTATAAGAACCAGGAATTCTTGGGGAATTTTATCACTGCAGAAATCTTCCTACATAGGCGCAGGGCGCAAAGTTGCAATTTTACAGTTCTGATTTAGTTTCGAGCAATTTCAGTATTAATAAACACACCCCGTTTTTAAAGTAGCGACAACGTGGATGCTTCGTCGGCATCTTTATTCTTTGAGTTTTATGTTTAATATGTTCCGCTGATGAGCACACAAATAGGAGTCATTTGGACCCTTACTAATTTCAAGTTATTTCGCTACCATGGAACAACTTCATTCTATTTTGATTATTCTGAAATTCAAATCACTTTATCTCTTTAAGAAATTTTTTTTGTTTATATTTCTATGTTGGAATTTGAAATCTTCAAAATTGAATGAGAAAAAATCAAATATTGGTGATCACAGTTAACTTTTTCCAAAATAATTATTAGTATACTTATTTTATTAATGAAGGAAGGGCCCTGATTGTAAATGGTGAAAATTAAAATGCGAAATTTGTTAAGCCTGTTTGTTACAGAAAAAAAAAACAATTTTTCGCATGAAAAGTGTAAATTCTTTCAAACAAAATATTCATAAATAAATAATAAGCTGACTCTAATCATTTCTACATATTCCACCGCAATCTATTAACTTGAAAGGTGACTATAAATTTAAACAATTCCAAAGACTTATCAAACATATTCAACTAAGTGTTAATTTAAAAAAGGAATTGCGACTTTTAAGTCATAGAATTTTTACAACCATAAGGAAAGAAAAACCGTAGGCAGCCAAATCAATTTGGCCTGATTGATACTGCCTCATTTATATCCCGGCCCACCTAAGCGATGTATTATAACATCAAACAGGCAAACGAAGTACAAATTGCATGAGCATTTCTAATTATGAGCCTCAGATGGCTCCTGTTTAGCATAGCAAATAAAGCGTCCATTAATTTCTGGGACCATCACTCAAAATCACAGATCTCAGCCACATCCGTCATGCAGGTAGCTTTAACATTGATTTATGGGATCTTGACGCCATAAAAGATTCTACCTGGGCGGATCCGAGTGTCTAGTTTGAATGGTAATATGCATGAGGGGATACGCGGACAAATGAGAAATTGTTTCAGCGATTTATCAAGGGGCTGCTTTGCGGGCGTAATAATGCCTACTTAACGCATACGAAACCTCTGCGGAGCGCTTTAATTTCACTCCGCCACGGCTACTTTTATTGAAGCTTAACTCCGCGCCCGCCCCGTGCCGTGCCGTCCTATTGCCATAGTGGAAATTTCCTGAGCACGACTCACAATGCGGTGCAATCTAATTAAAAGTTTTATTTTGCTGAGGGCACCTCTTTAGAGTTATTTCTCTAGCCGCCGAGATGGCGGAATATCACGATCTGCTAGAAATATCTGTTCTTAAACCGAGTTCCCATTCCCTTTAACACCAAAGCGGTAGAACTAATGCCTTTCCTCTAGCACTTTGCATCCATCGTTCAGGAAAACAGAGAATTACTAATTAATTTCACAGCACCACCGGTGATAATTTTAAAATCAAGGTGCCACTGAACGATTAATACCAACTGTTTTAATGGCTAATAAGAAACGTAATAACAGTTGGAACTGATGTTCGAGAGACTTTTAGATACGTATAAATCAACCAAATTGCCATTTTAATTTATAGATAAAATAAATACCGATTATTTTATTATACATTTTACCTAATATAATTACAGTATCATGAATATTGTGGTGATTAAATTTTATAGTTTAAAACATACATATCTTGTAATTTCCGTTAAGCAAAGATTTCCTCGATTGCAGTGGATAGTGAAGATTCCAGCAGAGAAGCGGTTTAGTTTGAAAATCTTTTTAAAAAATGTTGCCTTTATACTATTAAAACAATCCAGTATGACTTTCAAATTCAACTTATACCCCAGACAGACGGGCACGAACGAATGAACGTTCGATGAATGATCGTTCTCTCGAATCTTCATTCGTTATATGCATGACAGACGGCCAACTTCATTCGAGTCGAGAACTTTTGAGTTTAAAATGCGCACGAGTGAATCGGTGAAATTAATAGCAACTTTACGAAAACGTTCGCAAGCTACTAAACGTATTGCAACTCTTCCTCCTCCTTCCCCACCTCCATGATCACAGAATTAAAACTCAACTGGCTGGCTGGCAGTTGTCAATTCACACTTTGACACTGGAAATCAGCTGATTCTTCCAGGATTTCCATGCTCGTTCTCTGCGAATGAAGTTCCCGGATCTTCATTGATGAGAACGAGAATGTAGTTACGAATGTTCATTCAAACTTCATTCTTGGTGACAGACGACACGGCAATGATCATTCTTCGAGAACGTTCATTCGTTCGTGCCCGTCTGTCTGGGGTATTAGAAAACATAATTAAAATTAACCAATTCATTTTCGTTATAGCAAACAATTCGTTTTTAGGGCTTGTTAAAGTAATTTTTAATTTTTTTTTCAATGTGAGATATCCTAAAAATAATATTGAATCATGGCATGATAGCTAAATATACTTACTTTCCTTCTTTTTATATTTTTGTGCACATCAGTGCTGGAAATAGTTAGTTAGTAGATGTATAAGTATACGTATAATCACAAAAGGCTAAACTTCACGAAAAGAATTAGCATATTTTTACTAGTGTTGACACCTACTTTCAACTGAATATTTGTTTTATAGCAGCTGCAGTTCATATTTGTTAAACAGCGGGAAGTTTGTTGTCGCAACTGAAGTTGCTGAAAGGCAACAGAAGCTTAAGGAGAATACCTGTCATAAATTTTCCTTTTCACGAAAATTTTAATCAGAGGCAGGAAAAGAAACAAAAGCCAGTTTATGGTTGTACCCACGTGCTGTTTATATTTAGTTGATCCTTAAGAAATCCTAGGACAAATCCCTGTGGATTTTCTAAGGAATTTGTCTCATCCTTACTATGCCTTGCTGCTCTGAACGTGCCAGTAATCTGCAAGCGAGCTCCGAAACCCTCAAAATAGTGACGGGCCACACGACCCAGGTCAGCAGTTTACCTGGCCCAAGGCTGCCGTTTGCCGATTGATCTCACCTGGAAATTAGTTCCACGTAGAGTATCCTTGCCCGGGAGAATAGCAGTCGTCACCATTTTCATAAATGTCGTCTCCTTTGAAGGCAATTCCATCACGCAGAACTCCCTCGTCACTCGAAAGAATTTCCTCGTTTTATTTCATAATTATCAACGGCCTGGTGCTCATCCGGGTGTCTTTCGAGCGAATAAAGGATACCATAAATGACCATCAACGTCTCCCAGCGCAGGGTGGTAACTATAACAAATTTGAGCCCCTTAAGAATTTCACTTGGGCGTATCAAAATACCCATCCATTTCAAGCTATTGTCTCCGCTAAATATTCCCGCCAGGGACATTTGTGCGCCGAGAAGTGGCTGTGGCAATTCCTCCAGGCGTAGCAAATTTCATTTAAATCTTCGTAAAGTTGTCTTTTGTGAGAATCTCCGTGGTAATTTCAAATGCACCCTCCGGCAGCAGCGCAGCCAGCTGGTGGCACTGAATTCCTTCAACGTATATGTGAATGTCCGGGAATTCTGGTTCAATTCTAAACATTAATCTGTCTGGGGATTAGATGGGAGCACCGTGGCTAATTATCCTTTTTCTAGCTTCATTGCATTTAACCAGGCGTGATTCAGTGCAAGAATATTGTTTGCTATTCTTTGGATTAGTCTACGTAGTCTGTGATTTGTGAATAGAATTTTATGTTACAGGCTGCTCTTTTTATTCCACTTCGCATGTTTCGAAGCCCCTTCAATTTTATCTTTTCATTTCTATCCGCTTCTTCAACTAAAAAGATTACAGTCTTAATATAGAGTGCGTTGCTTTTAATACTAAATTGGAGATTTTTATGACTGCCAGATTATGTGTCATAAGAAAACAAGCAAAAACCCTTGAGTCAGAAAGTTCGCACATGTATTTATAGTGACATCGACACAAAGAATAAAACAGGGGATAACATTATGTATATGACGAATGCTTATTTTAGTTGAAAAATCATTAATTTTTATTATTTTAGAAATAGAAATGATCTTTTATAATGGTGTACCCACATAGTCTTCCTTAAATAAATTTTAATTGAATCATTTTATTAATAAAATCAAACACCTAATTCTTTACATCGAAACATAACATAACCAATGCCATACCAATACCATTCCTAAGCCAATTATTAATTAGTTATGAGCTGCCAGAAAGCAGTTCGGGTTTTAAGCATATATTAAAGTGAACATAATTGCAGGCAACTAATGGTCTGCTGCACCTACAGAATTCAAAAAACTTCCACTATGTTTACAAACAATTTAAAATTACGACAAAACTAGCCGGTTGTGTGGGCACTAAAAGTGCTGTCGAGGTGCTTACAATTCTCCTGAATGCCTCGAATTTATTCAAGACAAGTTGACACCGCCGCATAAGTGCGATATTTCGTCAGGACGGTAATGACTGAGGCTATTAAGCAATCCCAGCTAAACTGGTCCTCGTATGATTTCTGGGGAGCGCTCGACAACTCCCCGGGTCCAAATTAGCAGCGCCCATTGACCGCTTAGCCCCAGCAGTTTGTTGCAGACCCGAAAAGTTTTGCTTATGGCATCCATCCTACACCTAATTATGATCTCAGGCTGCTTTGTCTTCGGCTGTGCTATGAGTTGTTTATGCTGTTTATGCTGTTTATGCCGGCGTGTATAGTGATGTCGACGTCTGACCCGGGACCTCGTCGCAATTGAGACGTAGGCCTGCGCTCCCCGGGTCTTGTCAACCCGAAGTTGTGGAGTCATAAATATCACTTGTGGGCACTTTTGCGGCCCTGATCTCGATTTTTGAGCCAGTCATCGTGCTCGCAAATCGCTCAGCCCGAGCTTGTTAACACTTTGCTACAAACAGACTTATCGGACATCTACGAGCAATATCAAGAAAATGCTTTGGGCAACATAAACAAATTTCGCCCTTCCAGCGCCTTGAGTTGTCAGCAAGCGGCGAATGTCGCACATGCTGAGAAATTCTCGCTAACCGATTTGCTTGTTGGTGTCTAGTAACTTTCAAATATTTCACGCAGAAGTAAAACTTCGAACGGAATGTGTGGATTTGTCAAGACGCTGTCGTATAAGTAAAATTTCTTGAATTTCTACATTCACACGTCACTTATTCCACTGAATGGAGGATGTGGAACTGCTCCCATTTCCTTCCGAATAATAGCTATCGAAATTCGAATCAGGATTCGTCCTTTAAAAACCCGAAGCAAAATGCGAAAATCTCCCTTTCGGTGGTTCTTTCATGGCTTCCTCGTTGGAATGCCAAGGTGAGAGTTTTCTCAGACTTACACCGAAAGCTTAAGCTCCCTAAATTTCTTCAAATGTTTGTAATTCACTCGAACGTATTTAATTCCTCAAATTTTGTGTTAAATCCCCAAAGCTAGAGAATGGAATTCAATCACAACCCAATTGGGGGAGATGAGGAAGATTTGCTTAATCAGGCGATCCCGGAATCCCCTGAAACCCGTAATTGGAGTACTAATTAAAAGTCTGCAGAAACTAAAACAATCTTCGCTCAGCGAATTTCCTGGATGGGCCCCGTCGATAAGGTGAAACGTCGAAATTGAATATTTTTAGAACTTGAGTCGATAGACAGAAAAACTCCTTTCCTTGAAAGTCAGCAGGAAATTTACGAGCCTTTGGTGCTCCCGGAAAAGGTGAGGTCACCGAGTCTCATGCACGAGGTGTTTAATGGTGACACAAGCCGATTGTACATAATAAATTCTGAGGACAAGTCAAAACATTTTTAGGGCCGCTATTCAAAGGACTTTAGGGATTTTATGGGTTGCTTGCTACCGAACACAATTTGAAGGAATACTCTGCATGTTTATTACCCGCAGTGAAACATCCTTCGAGGCCATGACACTTTTTAATGTTTTCCCACAGCCCACTGTATTTTATCGCCAAAAATAAAATGTGGTCCTGCAGGGAATATAAAGGACCGTGAAAATTTGTTTCGGATGTTTTATATACTTTACAGGACAAGGGGCACACGTGTATTGTTTACATGCAAAAGGTAATGAATTTTTTGTTCATTCCTTTCCTACATTTATACAAACCTTCTAAAATTATACTATTTCTGCTTTTCTGAAAATCTGAGGATCGAAATGTATTCATTTCTCTTCTCAGAAGTTAAATTTTTTATTTATTTCGGATTTATCTTCACAGAGTTAGAGAAATATTGACGAAATTCAAATTTAGATTTGTGGCAGTAACAAATCACACATTCTATATATGTACATTTTGCAAGAAGGTAGAAACGCGACCAATTTGTTCTTTAAATTATTGATTGTATTATGTATTATTGATTGTATACAGACGGAAAGTATTAAATACAATTAAAATTACGAAAGCATCGTTAGCAATTGTTAGAAATTACTGCGTATACTGTCATCTTAAACTTATGAGACTTATTTGTTCTTATACCTACTGAATAAATACATAAAATCTTGAATTGTTGATAAATAAATCACTACAATTTAATTACTTAAAAAATCAATACCTAAAACAAATTAAGGCATTGTTAAAGTATTTGGTACCTACTTTAGGAAAAATTGAACAATATATACATAAATTATAATGTTGAATTTATCCGGTGTTGCCATTAATGCCAGTTCAGAGCCTTTAAAAGATTGATGAAACAAAAGCCTATTCATAAAAAGCCCATTTGTGACAAAAGGCAATTTATGTGGCATCGACCTCACTTGACCCAGCCCAGTGACCTACTTTTCGGTAGGCTCAAAAAAGTGTTCATCCACTTGAAGCAAATGTTCTAAATGATTATTGTCAAAGCAAATTAAGGACCATAAATATCGAGCTAATTGGACGAGCATTTAGGAAATTACAGTGGTCGTCTGGCGTTCCGCGGCTGACTCATCAGCCGTCGCCCGCGCTCGTCCATCAGCGGTCCAATAAAACTAATTGCGAGGCAGCCGGCTTAAGTCAGTAAGATAAACACGAGTTTTGACATTTGATCCTGTCCATCTTCCGAGACCTCGCGGCGAGCCGGGCCACTTGGTTTTTAATCACAAAAAAAAAAAGAAGTCAAGACGCTAATTTGTCGGATTATCAAGTTGCAGCACGGTGCGCCAACTTCCCAGCGTCAGGGCGGCAGATATGCGGGGAGATATGCTAAGGTGTGGAACGTCTTCGCGAATCTCAAGGCGTACGCGAGCGGGGGGACCTCCGGCTTTTTAACAAATTTCATCAATTCCCCGACACGCCGCGCCGCGACGGGGACGCAGTTGCTGTTGTTGTTAATAATTTCATTCGGGGCCGCGGCGAGTGCGATTACTCATCGCGACATGAGCCCTCGCGAGCGACTACCACCTGCAAAGCCGGTGAGTGCCGTCGAGGTGCTTGGCATGCCTGCGGTGATAAATGTGGTTTCGAACTGATGACTTGGAAAAGAGTTACAAGAATTAATGATTTTATCCAGAAGTTCATTATCAAGCGCGGCTTGAGTGGAAAGCGGAATTGCTGCGGCGGCGGCCATGCGTTAGAGCTGGGACCCCACCGGCCGGCACGAAGACGCCGCCGCCGGACCCCGGGCTGACTGGCTCACGGGAAACCAGGGAAATTCTTGGGTAATTAGAAGCACATCATTTACAGTGCTATTGCAATAAATTTCGATTGCACAAATTTTTCATTTTGATTTATTCCCAGAAATGGCTTGACCACCGATTATTACAGCGACAGAGTGCACACGGTGAGAGCTTGCTAAGATTCGTTGAGCAAATGTCCGCTAATTGCGTGAAATTGAGTTTGGTGTCCAACAGATTTCGTTCAGTTTGAGCAGTTCTTCTTGATGCGAACTTAGATGGAGATACGGATATTGGATATACGTGCGAAAGTCGTAAAATATTATGGCGATGGATTGATAGAAATTTATTAATCCATTGCAATTTTTTTTTTCGTTTTTAATCGGCATCACACGATTAAATTATTGGAAAAAGGACGTTGTACCTACGCTTTTGTAACAAAACTGGCCTAAAAAACACTCATTAAAACGACGACAAATTTTTGATATGATTTAACATAAATGAGTAAGCTACAGCTCAAAAAGAGATAATCGATAATCCATAAAATGCTTTGCTATAATGTTTGCAGTAAGGGATAGTATCGTGGATTTCGTGCTCTTCTTCATATATAGGTACTTTATTATATAGGGCAAAAGCAAGCTAGATTTGTTTTTGTGAGTCGTCGACTTTATTATTTACATTATGAAGTTAAACTTTCTGGTAGTTGACTACTGTTAGTATCGCTAGAGCGTGAAGCAATCTGCGTAAATTAGTGAGCTTTAGTGCAATAATTATTATTGAGTCGTTACTTTTGAAGGTGGTATAAATTCCCTTTTTGAAAACTTCTACACGATAATATACACATACCTTACTATCATATGTTAGAAGTTGATTTCTACTATTTTCAACGGCCCAATTATTAATCCTTTCTTAGCGAACACAATAAGCCCACAGGTTTTAGTTCTGAAAATTTTAAGATGTCTGTCTGTCTGTTTTTGGTTTTTATTTGTATAGAGATTAACAAAATCAAATTCCATATATTAAAGTGACATAAAAATTGCCCAACAATTATCACTTTTTATCTGTTTATGATAATTTCAAATTAATAACAGGTAACAATCTAAGTCCAGATTTTGAAAGTGGTACCTATTTCATGCTTTGTCCAAGAGGTGGGTTTCCTTTTAATAAATTGTTCTCGGTATAAGCCAAACCGCCGTCAAATTATCTCGTCAATTTGGCGGGTGTGTGCGGTTTTGCATTACATAATGAGGCCACTCGGACCGCCGGCTGGCCACCACTGTTTTGAGTTGAGCTCTGTCCGTGCCACCATTTGCCAAACTGTCCGTTGTTTTTTTTTTTTTTTTGTTTTTTGCGATACTCTTGTCCGCGGCCGGGCGGTTATTTACATGTGCCCCACATGACGGAAATCAGAAACAAAAACATGCCGGCCATTGTGAGCGCAAAAACTCCCGTGCAGGCAATCGCTTTTATGTTGAGAAATGGAATCAACTTAAGGCCCGATTGCCACCTACGACATTTCAGCGCTGCTCGAAACAAGGCGCAGCAAGTCGCGATTCGCGACTATCCGCGCAATTCGGGTCCGCGATCGGCGAATAAATCTCAGGTCCTCTCATGACAGATCTGGAGCAATTGATCGTTTGCCTCCGCGGCACGGTGGTCGGCTGCGTTCATTTGCTTATATTACGCCTGTCTGATTACCGCGGCCGCGATCGACTTTCACTTTTTCCCTGGAAATTCACCAGCCTAGGTGCTGGCTGCTGCGAGTGATCGCGGACCAAATAACCGGAGACCGGTTTTATTCTTGCGATTAGCCCGCTCCTCGGATTAGGTAAGCAAACGTTATAAAAACACCACCAGCAGGAAGTGCAAAAAGATGCAGAATATTTTCTCGCTGGTAGCTAAATTAATAACTTTTGATTTCCAGGCGCCCCGACGCTTGCAAGAGGCAATTGTCTGGCAGCGCTAGGTTCGTTATGCTCCTTTCTGCGCTTTATGAAAACTAACAGCGGTTTAAGGTGATTTTCCTTAATTAGGCTTACACCACTTTATTTAATTGAAAAATGTATTCCTGCCTACTGCATTCCGCAGCGCCGCTAATGCAAAGTCGTGAAAGGCTCGCGAAATATGGGCGTTGTCGCACTTATTTCTGCTCTACTTCCTAGGCAGTAAATGCCGAGATTTATAACTGCTGCTCGTACAAACTTGTTTTAATCACGTGTGGCTACCGCAATGCTTTTACATATCATCGTTAGAAACAAGGCACGGGTAAGCATTCGTAACAACATTGAATAAATTCAATAGACAATATCGTTTAACAATATTTCAGAATTCTGAAAATGTATACCTAGTAATAAAATTAAAGTCTACCGACTTCAGCGAATTGAGCACTGTCATGTAGTTAAACGTTTTGCGTTTTACTATTAGGAGCCATCAGTTTTAAATACATGTGTATGTTTTATTTTAATTGTTTTAACCTAGGAACAAATAGGCGAATATTTGATTAATGACGATTTGAATGGCTGTGATTATTCAAATCAAAGTTTGCTATAATTTCTTAACTTAAAACAAGAATCTATTAGTATACATATACCTACAACTTTTAAAATTAATTTAATAAAAATAATGTTAAAGTATCGGTTGAACAGGTTTTGCAGTCCTATTGATTTTAAAAATGATTTTCAAACATCATCTTTACATCATTTAAAAAATATAGGTACCTACCTACATAGGTATACATATAATATCCACCTTCCAAAGTGATATGTGATAATTCCCAAAAATGTCTAGCTTGAAGGGTCTATTCGATTTGATCTTAAAATTTTAACTGGTTTAATTAACGATATTGTTAAAAGACATAACAACCTGAGACAAATTCTCAAGGCTGGAAAAAGAATGGTTTTACTAGCCGAGGCGAAACTAAACGAATTTAACAATAAGAATTTGTGCAACTAATCGTGTATGTAGGAGACCAACGCCCACTACCCACTCGTTAGTAGTTGACAGGAAAATTTGTCAATTTTCAAAAAAACAAGAATATTTGAACGGATATTAAGTAACACTAGATAAAAGAGTTCGCATCGCTATTATGTACTGAACATTTTTCAGTCTCTTTTCTTGCCGGAAAATAAAGCGACTAAAACATTTTTTCAGAGTTTATTAGAAATATGTCAAGCTTCCAACAAGTTCGGAAAGTGCAGCCCTGGCATTGTGCAGGTAGTCGTTTAAGTTGCATGTGACGTGCAAGCTCCAAAAGATTGGTTTTAGTAGGTAATCGGGCGGCCTAAATCTGAGGAGAACAATAACAAAACGAGGAGCCATGCCGGCGTTATTCAACATAGCCGCAATATTTCGAGCCCACGTAAGCGCCATTGCTGCAGCGCTAACTTGAAGTTTTGTTTTCATTTTCGGCGCTATGCCGTTCGAAGGAAATTATGCAACTAGCTAGAGTTTGGGTCCCTAATTAATGGCCGCCACGACGGGAAGGCGGTGCAGAATGGCCCCTAAACAGATTCACATCGACGCGATGTTGAAGACCGTAAAAATCATTGAAATTAATGAAAAAGAAGGACGCAGATAGTCGGTGTGATTTATCTAAAAATAATTAGCAATTGATTTGCCACTAGCCCTGCTGGGGCACCGAGACCGACTGCAGCGAAGGCACTCAACTCCGAATTAGCTTCATTAAGGTCAGATGGCGGCGATCGAAGCGACTGCTATTTTTACCTTCTTTGAAGCCGTGCTCTGAGCGCGGATAGATCTGACCTGGCCCGAGGATGGGCGATGGCACTGGGAAGGCTTTGCGTCTTTCTTCTGCTAAGTGAATGCTGGCTAGGTCAAAGCAATTAGCCTCTGAGAGCTGTCATTCGAGGAATCTTTCGACATAAAGGTTAGAAGAAATTTGACATATTGTTTTTGCTTAGAGATTGACGGACTGTGAACTCTGGAAACCATTAATTATGCTATAAGTGGCTCTCCCATAAGAACAGTGTGTAGTCGCTATTGCCATTTAATATAAAAGCGGCACAAGGGTGATTTTTTTTTAATGACTGACACTATTATCAAGATATCAAGATGGTTGGTTGACTTGACTTCATAGTGGCTACATACCTTTAACTGTGGTTCTTGGATTTTGTTTATCAAATCTTTTTCAAAATTTATTAATTTTCAATTTTATAGAATAATCTCTTTAAACTTCAAACTTTTACGAATAAATTGAAGAATTGAATCGCCCTTGTTGAAGTAGGTACCTAAAGTAGAGACACCCGATAAAGTATTTTTTTTTAAACAATGTGTTAAAAATTATTTGTCTCTTCAAAATCAATTCCATTCTCTGCTTATCAATTTTCCTCGTAAACGACATAATCAGTTTTCATGTCATAAAAGATCACAAAATGAGCCTTATTTAGTTCAAAAACAATCATTTCTCTGTAATAATATTATCGTTCGTGATTAAGCCGGAGCCGCCTTGTCAGCTCCAGCTTCAGAGAAGCGCATTCAGTGCACTTTGATACGAAACCAATTAGCACACTTGTTGAGCTTACTATCAGCCAGAAGAGTTTTGCTAGGAAATTAGCGAATGCACATCCTTCCTCCCGAACGCATAATTATGGCCTGAGCATAATGAGATAAATATCTCACCAAGCGAACCAATCCGTTATTAGCCTATAGTCATTGATTCAAGGTGTCGGGCCTCCTGACGGCGCATCCTGGCTCACCTTAAAGGTGAGCAGCAAAAGAGGAAGTGGCAAAACAATTTTATTTTGCTCGCGATAAATTTTGCACTTCGCGTAATTGTCGCCGCTGCAAAACCGCATGTCTCTGACGGTGTGTTTGTGCACGCTGCAAACGCAAATTATCAAAGATATGAGCCTGCGCTCTAAACGTGGTAATTATCGTCATTACACGCGTCTTATCGTTCCTATCCGGTGAAATATATTCGCCACAGAAAACTGGAAATCAGCCAAAAAAGCGCAGCGGGCGCGGGTTGTAGCATGCAAATTACAAAGCCAGTTAAACTGGAATGACCTCGCTGCGTTAGGCACTGAATGAGAATTGCATGTAAGAGGATTAAAGTGTGATTAGGGTGCCGTACGTCATCGGGTCCACAGATAAGGAAGCTGCAATGGCGGGACAACACTCAATATCGCAGATACAACATCATATACCAGTGATAAAATACGACCAACATGGGGCTTACTTCTATCCTTTTGGTGATAAGACTTGTGAATCTTACTCAGGGCATTTTAACATATGAAGCAAACTCTATAAAGGTAATCACTTTATACTTAAGAACGGGGGTTTTGCACGTCCCGTCCATCCACTTTGATTATAATTTTGTATTCAGTTTTGGTTAACGTTGAGCACACCTCGAATATGGACCAGAAATATTTTTGAATATTGTATATATGTATTTTATATACACATAACTTC
Organism: Machimus atricapillus; assembly: GCA_933228815.1. Classification (NCBI taxonomy): domain Eukaryota; kingdom Metazoa; phylum Arthropoda; class Insecta; order Diptera; family Asilidae; genus Machimus; species Machimus atricapillus. The sequence goes on along the minus strand of OW121786.1, from coordinate 31,533,047 downwards.
CTCCAAATAGTTCCAAGACAAAATCGAATAACACTAAAACTTTTGCAGATAATTTATGAGGTACAAAAATACTTGTTTCTTCAATTTACAAACTAAGATTAATTTGAACGTTGAAAACGTGTTCAAATTATAAAAGCAACTGAAATATACATAGAATTTCGTTCTTTTCCATTGTGTTTTTAGTAATTTTTCTTTTGCAAACGTAAATATGTAGAATGAGAATAGAATAGTACCTATAACTATAGTAGAACCCAAAGATTTGAAATTTTTATGTATCCACTGAATTACGACCACGTCAAATTAAAAAGTGAGCATAATAAGCACCTATTAGGAGAAAATTATAAATGCTTATATTCATATTTTTCCTGCCGAAATTCAAATGCGTCAAAATAAGTGTTGAGTGTCGAAGTGAGTAAATTTTAAGTGTATATGTATGTGTTTCTTATCTTTTCTGCTATCTTTTTCATTTATTACCGAAACGAAAGGAAGTAAATCTCTTATGTATAAATATTGATAATTATCAAAACTGTACTTTGATACTGAAATCAATTAGGATTGTGAATTACACTGAAGACCACCAACTGTTCAGGGTTTCCTGTACCCTACCCGTTTATTATCAGTCAGCCAGGCTCCAAAATTTCATTTCCTGTGAGAACCCTGTAAAGAAAATGTCCCATAAAAGAAAACGGCGCAAGAGCATTCTGATTACTATCTGCACAATCGGTTCAATTCGAAAATCAATCATATGCACGTTCTGGGCAAGTTATATTTCGAGCTGCTCGTATGTGATTAATTAGCCAAACGCGGCGCGATCTCACGTGCAAGTCGCCTCTGGGATCATTTTTATCTTGATCTTGGTCTGCGTATTCGTTCACCGGGTCTGGACCGCCGGGGCTCTCCTGCCTGCCCGGCCTGGATTTTCTCCTTTTCATAAAATCGGTCAATGAGTTCTATTTTGAGATGGGACGTTGCCGGCCTGAGCTTAAATGGTCAATCAAAATCAGTTCGAATTCAATTTTACATCCATTAGGAGTTGTCTTAATTGCATGCACGCATCTCCTCGACCGGAGCAGGCACGATGAGGAGCAATGAGAGGTGCAACCAGCCTCATTAAAGCACCTATCCACAAACGCCGATAAGTGATAGTTATACACTCCGATAGATGGTAACGATAACCGAGCAACTTTCAGACCGGCTTGACTATCGTCCCAATATAAAATGATAATGTGGCAGCCCCGGAGAAAAGTTAATTAAACGTCTCGGTGCCGATCTCAAGGGCTCAACGAGACTTCATTTAGCACAAAAGCGTGACATGCAAATTATTCAAAAGTGTTTGGCCGTCAATCATATTTGTTTTGAGGAATGATTTATCATGTCCACCGCAGAGGCACCCTGGCCAAGAAGTGCTCCCTTTCGAGACAGCCACTTCCCATTTCAGAGTTGGAGCGAGACCGGGCACTTCAGTGAATCTGGGCTCGGCCGGGGCAGGTTCGAAATTCGTTACCTGTCTCGCCCAAATCGGTTCGATATTCATCTCTGAGAATTCTTTGAAGGATTTTCATTACACACACTTGACAAGCCGGATGCATTCTGGACGCTCTGCTCCACGAACACCTCCGGGACGGACACCGGCTCCGTGATCCAGCTCCCGAGTGCACTTCAGGTAGCTGGTGCACCGCCACACCTGTGCAGGGAGACACAGCCGCCGGGGATTCGTATGATATACGAATTTACATATTTTGATTGATGAATCGGTTTTCGGTTAGGTAGCGATGACCCCTTCGAAAGGGTTAAACAAATTCTGCGCTTGCCACCGCCGCCACCGCCGTAAATTGTTTGCTTTTTGAGGCCGCGGGAACGATCATCTTACAGTGAATATCTCAAGGACTACTAAATTATTATGCAGTTTCTTCAAATTTCCGCGCTATACGTGCTCTGCCGGATAGCGAAGCAACTTGGAAATCATTAATGGAAAAAATTTCCCGTACAGAATCGAAAATATCTTAAACGAATCGGCGGCGCCCTGCTGTGCACATTTTTCAAGTCGACCAATCTTCGGATGCCGAAAATGGCGTATACTGCGACTGCTCCGCCACCAAAAAATTTTTATAGCGATGGAGCTACTGATAAAAAGTGAACAGAAATTATTTATGTTGACAATCTGTGGCCGCCGCCCAAATTAATTGTGCGCTTCATAGCAACCCTAATTAGTGCAGGTTCTTCACTTGTGGCTGGGACTAATTAATTGCTCTATTCGGTCTCTACCACAATTTTTCAGGTATGCAAATTGTGGATCACTTGGTTTTATTATTTGTTGTCGTGTTTCACGCCATTTGCTGTGAGACTTCCTCTCATTATGGATGCGCTGCTCCTCCCATCACAGAGATTTTCATCTTGATGAATTTGTTTGACACTTTTCCGCAATAAAGAACATCTTCATTAAGTTCACTATGACTATGCAGTCTAAAGTATTTAGTACGGTGAAAAATATAACTAAAGATAGACTAAAAAATATATACCTACCTATTTTTTTATCACCTATACAGTGAAGGGAATACATATTTTTCGATCGCCCTTTTTGATCCGAAAAACGGTAGAAAATATATCTTTTTATTTTGTTTTCTAAAGTTCAGAGCTCAGTTTTTAGTTTCCATATTTTGGAACTCTGAACCCTAAAAATAAGAAATAAAGAAGCAGGAAAATGGCATTAAGAAGACCTTGACATTAAATTTGGTAATAATCATTGACTTAGTAGCAGAGAAAAGCCTATTTGAAAACTACGAAGGCAATAGACAATAAAATCCAATTGCAAGAGGCTTGACCCATATTCTTTTCTTCCATAAAATATAAAATCTGTCAAGTGTGGCATAGGAAGAAATCGATTATTCAGCCCTTGAATTAAAATCGGAACACATTCAGTAGTAACGAAAAGTCGTAAAACCGGTTGAAATAGCCATTAACTTCTTAGAATCCCTCCACTGAATCTAAACCAGAAGCTACAACTACACCGGCAATTTTCTTGGGGAAAGTGCACGGAACCTAAGCCGTAAAACTTTCTATTAATAAAATTTATGAAAGGCTTCCCGTCAACATATTTTGAATTTATTGAAAAATAAATTAGGCGGACATTTAACGAGGAATAGTCCTCACTTTCTGGAAAAGTAGATACTTTTATTATCTGGTGAGCCATAATCTTCATAGCATCCCGGTCCTTGTGGTCACCGACGCGACGCGACGGCAAATGGCAAACAGTAGTGGCTGACTCTGTTTTTGTCACGAAGCCATAAAATGTTTGGGAATCACGTCCTCTGCCGCAACAAGAAGATGGTCTAGAGCCAGTAAACAGACGTCTTGCTACTGACTAATTCAATAAAATCAGTAAAATTTCCAAAAAATGGCTTTATTACAATGTCCCTGGAGTAAAACGTGGTCCGGCTTCCATCGGGGGAAGGCGCTGTTTGTCGGCCACCATAATTTATGGTATAGTCTCTTTTTGTTTATTTTCGCTGCAGAGGGCGATAATGATTCATGACGTACCATTAAATAAGTGTAGATTGAATTTATAAAGAAAGTTTCAATAACGTGATAAGAAATTGCCGTAAAACTATTTTTGCACGAAACTCTAAAAAAACTGTTAACTTTCCAGAGTGGTGGGGATGAAGCACTGGGTCTCAGCACGCTCCCCTTTCGTGTTTCGAAATTTTTTCCCAAGTCCCAAGTCCTCCACGTCACTCAGACGGTGAAGGAATTTTTCAATTTCTAGTGAATTAACGGCTTAATGGATCCTTCCGCAATAACTCCTTAATCCGCGAAGGCGCTGGGTAAAAATTAGCTCAAAAAGAAGCATTAACCTACTAAAGCGCGCCATATCGATCCATTAAAAATGAAAGACTTTACTTTTTAACCGTAAACACGCGATGAGCCCTCTGCGAACATGTCAGGGTCCTCGCAGCGCAAACCTTTCCTCCTAGCAGGTAAATTGCCACATACGTGCACAGTGGAATAACGAAAAAAAATAAAAAAATAAAAGTCTGTTAATGGCTGTTAACACGTCATTTGATAGTGCAACGAAAAGTAGCTAAACGACTTCAAGTCAATAAGCCGCCAGATGGGCTGCCCGACAAAAATTCCGCTCAATCGACGTTCGGCGATAGCGCCCCGCAATGGAGAAAATCTTGGTTGCATGCAAATCCTTGCATCTGGACAAAGCGAGGGCCACACTGCCTCCTCCCGGAGAACCGAACTGCATCCAACCGGCAACTCATTGCAGCCAAATAAGCAGCCAACCGACCGGGGGAGATCCAGTTACACTCTATTAATTCTCCCAGGTAAGCCGAGGCGAGGACACCGGCTAAATTCGATAAGTCCCTTAAAATTCACAAGATAGAAAATCTGATGAGGAAGTCGACCGGCGCGGCGGCCGATGGAACCCAGAACACTGGCTTTGACAGCTTCTTTCGCAGGCGCTGCACCTATGCAGGCAATTAATTCTTAGACCCGAGTGCGACGTTACCGGGAGATTTGCCTTTGATGCACACCGGCCCTGCAATCAAACGGAATGCAGTTGAAATGCAGATGTTGCACTCTTACGAGATTTTTGATGTACAGAGTTATGCCTGTTTGGCAAAGAAAAGAAACGGTCAAGTGCGAACTTGACATAAGCTATCGTACTATTTGACAATGAAAGGATCTCTAAGGACAATGAACGGATTTGTAAATTTCCATAACTGCGAATGCCATTACCCTGAAGGTGTCCAATTGAATTTATTAAAATCAAAACAATTTTAATTTTTTTTTAAACTTTTTGCTTATCCGACGCACCTATGTGTATAATTCTATGTTAGAAAAGGCAATGTCTAAGTATTGTTATTGCAAATCTATTCCCCGTTAAAATGGAATTACTTCAAAATAGGTATACATATATACCTACCTATACTTCATAGCTATGCTATCAAAATAGCGATTTCTAGAATATTTCTTCACTTGTTTTTTATATATAATATAATAAACCTGTTATGTCTTAAATTCAACGTTTTTGTATAATTTTTAATACTTACTTATATATTTATCACACCCTTATTCGAAACAGAAGTAAAAAAAAACTTCAAAATATTTCGCTGATAATAAAAATATTGACGTTTTTAGAGCCGATTTAAAATAATTTATTATTAAATGTTAAGAAAAAATTTTTCATTTCTTTGGTACCTAAATTTTTTATTTAAATTTCGTTAACCTTGAATGCCGTCTCATACGCATATGAATATGTAATCATAAAACAGCACCTGCAATTGTAGGAAAATTGCACGGTTCTTAAAGTACCTACTTTTTCCCTTACCGAATCAGTATCCTATAATTATGAAAAAAGGTAACAAGCGACTATAGGCAATTTTTTAATTTAATTTCGGCAAAGTATCGGATGTCGTGATATTTTCCACTAAGAATCAAAGTTAGCCGGAGGCAAAATAACGTCCAGTTTGAATATCGATCTAATTAAAAAGTACCGCCGTCCAACCGCAGAGTGTTCAAAAGACCTCCAGGCAAAGAAATGTCCTATAAAATTATACTAATTACGGCCACTTTGTTAGCCAAAAAGTGCGATCACTAAAATCAAGCGAAAGTGTTCCTGATGTGTCCACCGGAGCTCCTTGTGGTTTTTCGTGTTTGAGGCCAACACATGTCGTGTTGCAGGCATCATCGGTTTTGCTGTGAGAGCGGAACTAAAACCGGAGTCTGTTTAAATTGATTGGCTCACCGCCGAGACAAGGATGTGTTTTGCTAATGGCGCAGCCGCAATTAGAAGTCCCGCAATTAGGACAATTATTCAAATTATGCGGGGATTCGAGTCGAAATCGATTTCCTCCAGCACAACCTTGAGAGTTCAATTTATGCTCGAAGGCGCTGGCCAGCACTCATTATGCAGTCCACGGCGCATAATCGAATAACTAAGCTAATCATTAGGCAGCTAAGTGCAGTTAGTTTCATTAATAACATTGCGGGCACATGGGGCTTTCTTCCTTTCTTCGGTTCTCTCTTGCGGCTTGATGGCGGCAGTTACTCTCGTACTATTATTTACACTTTTTCCAATGAACGTTCGATGGCAGTGTTTGGCTGGTGCAATGCTGCAATTTCCGTTGCATCGTTGCATATGTGTTAATGAAAAATGCAAATTAGCTCAGCCGTCTCATGAAATTAAAAGCGTGTCTCATGCGATCCGGTCAGTTGAGGCAGTTGCGTGTCCAACTGTTCTCACTGAGTCCCGGCTAGTTAAAGATATTTACAAAAGATAGCACACTGCTAGAATTTCAATATTTGCATAACTTGAACGTGTAATTGCTTTCCCCTTTCCATCGGAGCAGGAAGTTTGCACACTGTCGATGATATTGAACGCTCCCTGTTTATGCTATAGGCTCTATGTTGCCCAAGAATTTAGAGCGATGATTTGTATCGGGATTTATCTGCACAACATTGGGCCCTGACCAGGTGTACTCAATTGATTTTCATCTTAGCTCGTATTTTATGTATATTAAAATTTCGTTTATTTATGGTGTGGTGCTCCTCTAAATAACTCTGATTTGGGGAGAACATTTTAAGATGAATCTCCTTCTCGAGCTCCTACCAACGGAATAGATTTAGGATCGATATCATGCTCTGATACCGGATTTTATACAATTTGGAAGCAACCTGCGATAATGAAATATTCTCGAAGCTCGTTTATTTTTTCTTAAATTTAGAACTTTATCTCGAATATCAGATAATTCAAATCGCGACTCACAATACTGAACCTACAGTTAGCAAAAATGAAAAAGGATATTTCGTAGGTTTAGTATTTCAACAGTGTAAATTGGGGTAAATTCCATTCTCAGAAGTAAGTTATTTATCAGATCTAATCTGATTGCAAATGCATAGGTATACGTATAACTTAATTGATGTATGTATTTCAGTTTAGTTTCATATTCCATTAATTTCGAATTGAAAAACTAGTTCTCAAGTTTTGTCTGTAACATTAATTCGTTTTTTCGCAGTGAAGTATAATTGATTTAATTTTTACAAGATGTATGAATACTTAAATCATTCAGTTTTAGTAGTGTTAATTCAGTAAATTATTCTTTCGTATAAATGAAATAAAAGAAGCTGAATATATTTCCCCAAAAAGCAGCATATTACCTATAGTTTCTCAAAAAAAAAAAACATACATATGTAGATAAATTAAAAGGCGCCAAATATATATTTTAATTGATCTAACTAACAATGAGAGCCAATATTGATCAAGTCGATTTCCCTTAAGCATCAACAAGCCGCTAAACAAAAAAAGTAAATGGAAAAAATCCTTAGTCGAAGCGATCTTATTTCATCCATCTGTTCTGCCAGTTACACGGCGAAATAGGTTTTTTGTTAAAGACAATGAACTTTTGGATACGGCCAGCCATTCCTCGAGTATGATAATTATTCGCTTAGTTAAATTCTCCTCACCTTTCCCTCACCCGTCGGCGGGAAGACATCAGAAATGGCACCTCTGACATGTCTTTGGTATTATTCAAATTCCTCACCCTCATCCATCGAATAGGAGCAGAAAAAAAAGCGGAGACGAAGAAGAAGGAACGGCTCTCAGCGAGACCGTGGCAAATTGGAGCCTCATTCGGGCAAGTCATCCTATGACTTTTCTTACTGACATTTCAGCTAGAAAAACCGCTCCCATCGAATTACACCGCAGAGCAATATGTCAAAAATTTATCGCCTTTGAATTCGCCTCCGAGTGCGCCACATATTGAGTTATTAATGGTTTACATGCCGATGGTCTACCGAAAAGGGCGTGCGTTATGTAGGGCCGCGTAACATAGGCTCTTCGAGTCTTCGGCAGCATAGATATCAAACAACGGTGCGTACTGCTTCATCGGTTACAAAAGAAATTTCTATCCCCGCCGAATGATGCTAGAGAAAAGCACCAAGAAGCACATTTTTCTGCAACTAATCGTCGGACCATATTTCATCCAAGTTGTAACTCCGGGCGAAACTGGTACACGCCTATTTACATCTTCGTCCCGACGCGACATGTCATTGAGATGGGAACAAGAAGAGGGTTGGCTTAAGTTGTCCCGATGTCATTTGGGCTCCATGCGGGGCGTAATGTATGGCACTTTAAAGAAGTCAATTCTTAAATTATTTCACTCACCGAAGCCCGTCCGTGAAGCGACGACCCCGTTTCCCACACGCCCGGGAAGTCGCCGAACGTCCGAAGAAATTGATCGATTGCCGCTCTGGCACAAATGGGTTATGAATGGGAAATACTTGGGCTCATTCGAAGCCAGAAGAACGCAAATGACAGCCGGCATAATTAGCTTCTCGTAATTAGAAATTCCTCCATTTGCTCAAAACCAAATTAGGCCCCGGCTATTGAGAGCCGACGCGATGTAATGGGGCACCTCACAATAGACCAGCAGGTCGCGCCTAGCGATTTATTAACACGGAATAATTGAGTTCTTTATTTCAGCAGGTACGTCTAGACCAGACTCAGTCGCTAGAGTTCCGACCTGAAATCAGCCACAGTCATTTGCTTAGCAGTCGCGATTTCTTCTTAGCCAAGTAATTGCGGAAATGTTAATACAATCATTAAATTTTCTCCTTCTTGGCACTTCTTAGTCCCATTTGCTAATTGCTCCGTAAATCATTTCCAGTGAGAAGAATATGTGCAGGTGTAAAAGAACAAATCGGTTCGCATGCACTTCAAGATCATGTAAGCGAATGTTCACTCAGGAAATCATAAACTTAGGTCCTATATTACTTACAAAATGGAAAAAGAATTTTATGATAGCACTCCCCGGAAGATTTAAAATATAATTTCTTGCAGAAAGGTCTTATATTATATGTAGGCATAGCTTAATGGCCAATATAAAATCTTTGCGAAGAAACTGATTAAGACCACGTCTATATATCTTTGTTGAGATTTCATATATGTATTTCATATCTTGTAATAGATCTTCTAAAGATCCATATATACACATGTAGTACCTACCAATTTGTCAATGAAAATTCGCCGTTTGGTCCCTAGCACATATGTACATAATCTTATTTAGTTAATATGTGCATGGTGGTCAATCTAGTCAAGGTTTTAAGAATTTACGAATTTAAAAAGTTAACAATAAAAAAAAAATGAAAATACATACATATATAAATTAGTTAAAGTTGTTTTTGATTAAAATCAATTTATCACTATATTTTATATGTATCTTCTTACTTTTCTTTCGTTAATCTCAAATTTATATTTCAATTACAAATAAAACTTTTAACATATGTATGTACTTAGAATATATAAAAAATACTATTTCGAAATTAAAAAGATCTAAAATACACCGGCCAACACCAAATTTCAGTCCGAACAAATAGCAAATCATTTCTATAGGACTTTTTCCGTAGATTATACAAATTCGAATATAAAAACACTCAATTTCCTTCCATTTTCAGTAAAAAGAGGGTTAAGAAGTGCAAAACACCGTATTTTTACCATTTATAAAAAATTATTACAAAATAGTGAATTGTGCTAGGAGCTAGTTCTATAACTTAAATACAAGCTTGAATCTTAAACAAACGACTTCAAAACAATTCGAAGTTATCCAAAAATTTGACTTTTTTCAATAAACTGATTATGTATTTCATTTTCATACAATAGAAAACGGATCAAAATACGGCTTTCAAATCTGTATTATTACAAAAGCATAACTTTAAGGAGCGTGTGGGAACTTTTTCATTATTTTTAGACATGACAAATAAAATCATTATGAAATAAAACGACATTTTAAAAAAAGATTTTTTTTTGTTGATCGGTGTTAGTTTTCTTAAATCTGAACAGTGTCTAAAAGTCCGACAAAAATGTTAAAATTCAAATTACATATAAGAATATTTCAATTTTGAGGAAAAAAGATACTTAATTATTTGGCATGTTGCGGAAATAAACATAATTTTTAATGCAATCAATATAACGTTATGCGATCGTTAAGTAGGCTCGTTTGCATGATGACCTTCATGGAATTTTTCTCAAGTCAGTACCTGTGGTGCCATCTGTTGATGGAAAATGTTGCCGATCTGTTAAAGAGAAAACAAACACGAACAGAACAAGATCGGGAGAGAAGGAGATAAGAAACCGATCTTATCCGCCGCTCCAGAGCATTTCGAACGGTGGTGGGGATGAAGAGACAATGAGCTGTGAAAGTGTGCGTAAGTGACCACCGCGCGGTTTTCTTCTGTCGCCAATATTTTCCCTAAAATTAATCAGCCGCAATCACGCGGCATCTTGATGCACATTTGCATATTTTTCCCGTAGGCGCGCATCGGTGGTGGTGACGGCTGGGCTCTGCCCCGGTGTGGGTAAGTGCATCGAGCAGGCGAAAAACAATTGAAGGGTGCTCCTTCACCACCACCACCACCACCCCTCCGAGTGCGCTTCGAGTGGGGCGTGCAGCCAGCCAGTTGCATTATTTGCGATGGCCCCGATGCCGGGGAAAAACTCGAGAGCCCTTCGCCCCTTCGCACACGTGAGCCACCACGGCAACGGATAAATGAATAGACGGCGACGATGAGAACTCCGAACTCCGAAGGCTGGAACTGGAACTGGATTTTATGTTTTTATATTCTTCTCCGGTCAATGCATGTGGTGGTGGTTGATTTGATGGTCGATGGCTTCGAGAGTGCCACTCAGAGGAGTCAGTTTGAGTTTACTCGTCGTGCGGTGAACATGCTTCAGCAGTAGTGTCGGCTGACTGCAAAAATTTATAAAAAAAAAAAAATAATAACAACTCGGGACGAGCAAAATTTACAACCGCAACCGACCCTAAAGTGACGACTGATAGTGCGGCCCGCGAGTGATGGCCAAGTAGTTGCGCGAAATTCGTCTTTTTAGAATCGAAAGATTTGCCTTGATTTTGGGCCCCAAACGATGGCGCCTCAGCTGGTCGTGGGAAGCCTGTTGCTTCTGGTGGCATCCGCCGCTAGCCAGTGCTCGTGGGAGTACAACCGTTCGAGCGTCAAGTGCCACCTAAGGATACTGGAGCCCCAGGGACTGGACCTCCAGGTGGTGGAGACTTCCGACAAATTGGATATTGAGTGCAGTGATAATTTGCTTTTCGCGAGTGACCTACCGGCAAGCTTATTCGGGCGACTGCAGAAGTTGAACGAACTCAGAATCGAATCATGTAAACTGCTAAAATTGCTACCGAACGCGTTCGAGGGACTGACTTCGCTAAAGCGGCTCGAAATAAACACGCGAAATGGAATTTGGGGCCCGGGGAAAAGTTTGGAGATTCATCTCGGTTCAATGAACTCCATGCGTGAATTGCAAGTTTTGGACTTGAGTGATAATAATTTGCGGCAATTGCCGGAAGGTGTTTGGTGCCCCCTTAATAACCTTCAGATTCTTAATCTGACCTACAACAGGATTCGATCTGCAGATACTTTAGGATTCTCGGATAAACCTTGCGGAGGTGGCGGAGGTACTGAGCTGCAAGTGCTAGACGTTAGCTATAACGAGCTGCGTTCAATTCCGGACAACTGGGGAGTTTCTAAACTTCGCCGGTTGCAACATTTAAACCTGCAGCACAACAACATCACACAATTGTCGCCGGATGCTCTTTCCGGCCTCACCTCGCTGCGCATTTTGAACCTTAGCTACAACCACTTTGAGACTCTGCCGGCCGAAACGTTTGCGAGCACAAAAGAGCTGAGGGAAATTCATCTGCAGTACAATGAGTTGTACGACTTACCCAAGGGTTTGTTTCACCGCTTAGAGCAGCTACTTGTACTAGATCTTAGCGGAAATCAATTAACTAGCCATCATGTCGATAACTCAACGTTTTCCGGCCTTATCCGGCTGATTGTACTAAACCTCGCGAATAACGCATTAACCCGAATCGGATCAAACACTTTCAAGGAACTATATTTCCTGCAAATTTTGGACTTGCGCAACAACTCGATTGGACTAATCGACGAAGGGGCCTTTCTGCCGCTTTATAACCTTCACACCTTAAATCTGGCTGAGAATAGGCTCCACACAATAGATAATCGCCTTTTCAACGGCCTCTTCGTATTGACAAAGCTGAATGTGAATAATAATCTAATTAATGTAATCGAATCACATGCGTTCAGAAATTGCTCTGATCTCAAAGAACTTGATCTTAGCTCGAACCAACTCGATGAAATTCCGGAGGCTATTCAAGAACTTACGATGCTGAAAACCCTAGATCTGGGAGAAAACCAAATTTCTGACTTCAAGAATGGATCTTTTAAAAATTTGAATCAGCTGACTGGACTTCGATTGATTGATAATCGCATTGGAAATATTACAAGGGGGATGTTTTGGGACCTACCTAGATTAAGTGTGCTTAATTTGGCTAAAAATAGAATCCAGATGATCGAAAGGGGAGCATTTGAGCGAAATTCGGAAATTGAAGCAATTAGACTGGATCGAAACTTTTTAACGGATATAAACGGAGTTTTTGCTACACTAACCTCATTGCTCTGGTTAAATCTTTCTGGTAACCACCTAGTCTGGTTTGATTTTGCTTTTATCCCGAGCAACCTAAAATGGTTAGATGTTCACGGTAATTACATAGAAGCCCTTGGGAATTATTATAAACTACAGGAAGAAATAAAAGTGAAGACATTAGATGCAAGTCATAATAGAATAACTGAAATTGGGCCTATGTCTGTACCTAACTCAATCGAACTGCTTTTCGTTAATAATAACCTAATAAGTTCAATTAGCCCAAATACATTCGTGGACAAAACTAACCTGACCCGAGTTGACCTTTATGCCAACATGTTGTCCAAACTGCAGCTGCATAATCTTCGAGTTGCGCCGATATCTGGCGAAAAACAAGTTCCAGAGTTCTACTTGGGAGGAAACCCCTTTGAGTGTGATTGCTCAATGGAATGGCTCCAGCGAATCAACAACCTGACAACACGACAGCATCCGAAGATCATGGATTTAGCGAATATTGAGTGTCTCATGCCACATAGTCGCAGCGCCCCAATTCGTCCTCTGCATACCTTAAGCAGTAGGGACTTTTTATGCAAATATGAACGGCACTGTTTTGCATTATGTCATTGCTGTGATTTTGATGCTTGTGACTGCGAAATGACTTGCCCTACGAATTGCAGCTGCTATAATGACCACACCTGGTCCACAAATACTGTTGATTGTGGAAAACAAAACAATAATATCTTCCCAGTTAAGCTACCTATGGATGTAACTGATTTGTATTTAGATGGAAATAATTTTCCAGTACTGCAAACACGAGCTTTTATCGGTCGAAAAAATCTACAATCACTTTACTTAAACTCCAGCAACATCGTGTCAATTCAGAATCTAACTTTTGTTGGACTGAATATGCTACAATCATTGCATCTAGAAAACAACAAGCTACAGAGGCTGGAAGGCAACGAGTTTACGCATCTATCGGTTCTTAAAGAGCTCTACCTACACAACAATTTGCTGACCCACATAGGGAACGGCACTTTCGCATCTCTCACTTCCTTGAAAGTACTGCGAATAGACAACAATCGCCTGATTACCATCCCCATGATCCAGCTGCAGAGTCTTCAGCATCGTGGTACCTTACAGGCAGTAGTCCTAGGTCGTAACGCATGGAGCTGCCGGTGCAAGTTCTTGCAAGATTTCACACAGTTCGTTTCCGACAATGCCATGATCATCCAAGACTCGCAAGACATCTATTGCGTAGACGGAACCATAAAGCGGGAACTTGACCTCAACACGTCGTCGGACTGCAGCGAATACTACGAGAGCACCAGTGCTTCAAACCAGAGCCAAGACCTGGCCAGCGGCTACATTCCCCTTCTGGCGGCGGTACTTGTGCTGATCTTCCTGATCATCATCTTAATCGTAGTGTTTATTTTCCGTGAATCGGTCCGCATGTGGCTATTTGCCCACTACGGTGTTCGCGTGTGCGAATCTCGTTTCGAAGATGCCGGCAAACTGTACGACGCCATTCTGCTGCATTCGTCTAAAGACTATGAATTCGTTTGCCGCAATATCGCTGCCGAACTGGAACACGGTCGGCCCCCGTTCCGCCTGTGCATACAACACCGCGACTTGCCACCAGATGCATCTCATCTGCAAATAGTCGAGGCATCGCGTGCATCACGTAAAATTATACTCGTTCTAACGCGAAACGTCTTGCAGACCGAGTGGATACGCGGCGAGTTCCGCAGTGCATTCCACGAGGCCCTCAGGGGACTCGCGACCAAGCTAGTGATTATCGAGGAAACCGATGTCAGCACGGAAGCCGAAGAAGTTGCCGAACTTCTGCCATACCTGAAAACGGTGCCCTCCAACAGGATTCTCACCTGCGACCGATATTTCTGGGAGAAGCTCCGGTACGCGATCCCGATTGAGCTGTCCCCCCGCGGAAACAACTACACCCTCGACCACCACGAAAGGTTCAAGCAGCCGGTGAGCCCAGGTGTTATATTTCGGCAAGCACCGCCTCCGCCGGCCTACTACCAAGAGGGTGACGACGCGAATTACTCTTCCGCGACGACCGCGACGCCGAGTCCACGCCCCGCGCGCCACCCCCTCAACGACATCCCCCTGCGACCGCCCTCGGAGCACATCTACTCGAGCATCGAGTCCGAGTACAGCGCCTACGACCAGGAGAACTTGTCGATGATGCCCAGTGGCGCCTCGTGCGCGCACGCGCAACAGACTCAGCAGGGCCGGCTACCCGCGGCGGTCCAGCAGACGCAGCATCCCGGCGCCGCGCACCCAGTCGGATGGCGCGCCCTAAGCGCCGCTCATGCGCAGCACCACCGCGGCGGCGGCGCACAGCCCCAGGCCCAGGCCCAAGCGTCCGGTTCGCTGACCAGCGCCAGCGGCGGCCCCGCCAACAGCTCCGGCGGCCAAGCGTTCCTCGTCTAGGCCGCTGATTGCCGCTAACCGCTGCGGGGGCGACAACAAAAACAAAATGTGATATAACTGTATTCTGTAATTAGTGTAGGTCCGGCTAAGTTTAGTGCTAAGACAGTTGCTGTGTAAATAGGCCCTATATGTAGTAAAATGTGACTGATAGTGTTACGCCTGTGACGTCATGCGGCGCCCCTTCCTGCTGTAAGATAAGAAGACGCCGTGCTCTCCGTTTTCGATGTCGAATATTTCCGCGAACTGTTTAGCATTTTTTACATTGTTAACTACTTTTTTACCGACTTATTTATTTCCGCGTAAGGTAGCTAGTAGTTCCAATTCGTAACTGTGTATATAAGTGATATTATAGCGTAATGTCTACTTAGGAAACAACCAATTCCAAAATAAATCGATTTACTAAAACTATCCGATGTCTTTCAACGCTCCCTTATCCCCCTTTATTCTTTTATCATCCTATTTTCAGATTTCTTCATTCCACTCTTATCGTATTTAGGACGAAATTGATTAACTATATGAATTTTTACGTTTTGTCGAGAAATTTCAAATGCGAGTCGACTTTATAGTTGAGCATTTCTTCGTTGCATAGTTTTTTTTTTAAATTCTTAATTGCTGAATCCATTATTAGAACAAAGAACTGATTATGAAATCGATTGATTATAAAATATTTGTTTCTTAAACATTTAAATTTATTAAGGCTACGAAATTGTGATGTGTTTTAAAAAATAAAAAAGTCACACCAAATTTTAATCAACTTTTTCAACTATGTGATGAACTAGTATTAGGAAAATTTAGAATAAAAATCATTGAAACTAAACACGAACACATATTAAATTTATAAAGACATTATATTTTCAGGTAGAGTCTATATTTATGTTTTCCTTCAGGGGTACTTTTCGCATTCAAAATTCAAATATTGAAATATTATGCATATTAAAATTAGTTCCAATTTTCAACTTAAAAGATCAAAACATCGGGCTCTTGTAAACACTTTCAGATCTAAAAGTTATTAGTTTCGTAGTGATAAAGCTAACTCCTCTACGTAGGGCAAGATTTAACTTTAATGACACTGAAATATACACGAGCTGATTTTAGGGAATACCATTTTACCAAGTTCATAAAGTATAGAGTCTTTATTATAAAAATAAAATTGTCCACTCTACTCAACATCATCCCATGGAATTGCCAAGAAATTCGCAAAATTAATTCATTTCGTAAAGATACTCGTAATACACATTTATCTTTATACTTGCTTGTGTTACAATTTATTTTCCAATCACAAATGACACGAACAATTTAATCGCATTATACGTATAAAAATTTTGTTTTATATTATTTCTCTGAAACCACCCTTTGTAACTTCCAAAACTTTTGAAAGGGTAATATGATTCACGGATGAATAATTTTGCGTAGATCAATTCATGCAGTTTGATTTTAATTGCATGTTAATTTCAATTTCCGTTTTTTCAAGCGGTCTGACCACACCTATTGGCCAGAATAATTTTATTTTCTCCAAATTGTTCGAACGTAGGGTTAGGGGTAGTCAGTTCATATCAACATATTCGATCGTAAATCGAAAGCAACATTTTTAGGAGTGCAGTTAGCAGGCCTTTTAAACATATTTATGCATAAGTTTCGCCTCAATTCCCTTTCAGTTAATCGTTTTAATTACGGTCTTTATTTAACGCATTATTTTCGCCATCAAGCCAACATTTTTGCATGTATGCAAAAGTTTCGCGTTGCCAAAATAATTTACGTGTAATAGCTGCTTTTAATATTTTATCACATTTTATAAACGATTTTGCAGTAATTAAAATCTAATAGGCGAACATAATTACAAAATTTCGGGATTTTATTTTGGCATATTTCATTCGAATTCAACATAATTTTAAATACAAATTGGGCGAGTGTAGCATCATCCCATGAACTCTGCCATTGTCATCTTCTTAATGTGATTAAGCGTAAAATGCATTTTGTTTTTTGGTGACATAAAGATATATCTAAATAATTTGTTTGCTCACTTCTGACAATAATTACATTAAAATTATATAGTATCCGATAATTTGTAGGGAATATTAAATGAAACTGGAAAAATTTACTGGTAATTTAAATAGAGAATATAAGCGGTATTGAAAGTCATATTCTTCCACTGTTTTTCCTTTTAAATTAAATTGGATTAACGCTTCCTCAAACCTACAGTTTATAGTGAAAATCTAAGTTTTTTTTTTCACTGATTTACCATAAAACAGTATTATGCTTGTTAAACTCAATAAGTATTGGGGTTTGAATATGCATATGTAGGTATACATGTACCTATATCAATATCTTTCTATTTCGAGTGAAAACACGTTGGGCTCACACTATCGTAGTTTCCAATTAGAGCGCTGTTTCTAATGTCCATACTTCTAGAGTTAATTTTAACATCTGTCAGTTTCAAAAGGTTACCGGTGTCAATGAAATGATAATTACCCTTAAATTAAGTTAAGCCGCTCACGAATGCCTCTGAAGAAAACACGCCAATTTACCTGTTGCCTCTAAAAAACCGGATATAATTTTGTAATAATTCCTTTCGTAATTAAAACCGCACAGGCAAAAAAATCGTCTGCTCGTGTAGCCGCCAGTCGCTCTGCACACTGAACGATCCAATTAACTCGACACCTATCCGACGAAATCACATCATCCGTAACGTCTTATCTCGACAAAATCAGTGCGATCCAATCCAGTTTCTAATTTCCTAGGCTCTGATCAGTGTATCGAGGCATCTTTAAATCAGATGGGACTTTTTCTTGCAAATGATTTATGTCACAAAAAATGTAAATATTACTTTTTTGGCGATTCTGGGGCTGAGCACATTACAAAAGTCGCAGGTTAGTTCGGTCAAAAGTGAGATGAGTTGCTGTGGATTTGAGAGGTGACTGCCATAAAAATCGACGAAAAAAGTCGAAATCTGAGCAATTGAAGACGTCGATTAGGACAAATAAAAGTATCTGTTTCTTAATTTTGGATCTCCACCAGCTCGATTAATTTTTTGTTCATATTTTAAACTTGGGATCAGAAGCTCCCTAGAATCGTTAGCAAACGACTCGTGTTCTGGTTGGCGGCTGCATGTGTGTGAATTGTTTATTATTTATCTCCAGAATAACCCGCAAAAAGGTCGGAAGGCGGATGATTTCAAAGGAGCTCGGCACCTTTTAAAAACTCTAATTCTCCATAATTTCAAATTTTAAAAATTCTTTCAGAGGCTATCGCAAAGCTAATACAAAGCGACGCAAATTAGCTATTTAAAAGAGTTATCAACTCATGAAAGACGAGGTCACATAAATTAATCTAAGTTATCCCAGCCAAGTTTATTTATTGTGCCATTGCCTCGTATGACGTCTGATCCTTTGCAGCTTGAGTTTCCAATTATAATTAGCGTGGCATAAAAAACTTTGATAGATAAAAATTTGTTATTATATTTTGAAGATTTTAATTAAACTCATTAAATACTTGTTTCACTGATTTGCGTTGCAGCTCGGTAATTCAGCAGTAATGGAAAATATTAAGTGAAAAATGTTTAAAGAGAAATATCATTAGCAGATGTAGAATGTAGATATGAATTAATTGCTAACGCTATTATAATTTGTTCCATAAATGTTATATTTCGAAGAGATTTGAATTAGCTTAGGTATAAGAAAAGCTTTGTACCGAATTAGTATGTAAAACTGCGAATTAAATTTTAAGCGGCTATTTTATGTACAGTAACAATTCAATTCGACCGGGCAAGGCAAAAGTATATTTTCTATTGCCCCACATGGAGTTTTAAAACCTCATTTCGAAATTTTTAAATTTAATAGTTATTTTCATTTTAATTTCTTTTACTACTAGCTCTCGAATCGAAATCTCACCCTATCTACTTTTCCCAAGTTTGTGGTTTTAACCGTTTTATTGACTGATCTATTTATTTTGGGTTCTTCTTAAAAAATTGAAGTGTTCATTGGTTTAGGATAAGACGATTTTTGCTTTCAGAAATATTTTCAAATGGATATTTGAAGTATAGAAGCGGATTAGGCGAGTTTTGATTTGAAACGCCTCATGTGTTAATCAACCAACTCAATTTCCACCTTATACATACTTCCATAGTAACTCTACGGAGCCCTATTTTAACGTATTTCGACAAGTACTTGCCCGTTTTTTTAGTTATTCAAGAAATGATATACATAAATGGAATTGGTCATTGGACTAAAATCTAGATTGAAAAGAAAGCACACATGTCACATCTAGTGATTAGAAAAACTCTTGAATCCCACCCCATGCTGTTCCATTAAACGACCGTCCAGGATCTAGGCCGAGCTTGCAATTTCCCTAAACCAACAAGGACGCTGCGAGCTCCTGGTTGGATTAGATTTTAAATTATTAATTGGCTGCCGCTGGCCGGGGCCATAAGTTAAGCGCCCGGGCTGCAGAGTGCCCGGGGATCAACCCGTCAAAGTCGGTCGGAATTGCAACTGTTCGGCGAGCTTTCGGGCGAGTTGCCGTTTTCCACCGGGCTCGGTGCGAGGACTTCACATTCACACGGACTGCAGAAGCACGCGCTGCCGTCCGTCGCCGGAGCTGGTCTCCTCGGGCTCTGGAAGATGCTGCAGCCGACTGGAATTGCATATAAATTCCTCTGACAGACGGGAAGACAGATGGATACATGTCGAAGAAGATTGATTAAACTTGTTTCCTGTTGTTAGCCGGAACGAACCGATTCCCACTTTGGTCTAGCGAGCTCCGCTGCAGTAGTCCCAAAAGGGGTAAATTTAGAAGATGCAATCCTCCCCATTGATCTCTTGACTATTGACTCCCCTGAAGCGAAACTAAAAGACATTCATAACTCCAGGACTAATTATATGCCACAATCATCGTATAATGGCTGCTAGTACACGGCTACAGGTATTTCAATTAATTCTCGCTGCGTGCAGACATCGCCGCACAATGGCGTAATGACTGTTAAAACCGAAACCTCCGCCACCGAGGAGCGCGCACAAGAAAGGGTTCTGGTTCTGGCCCTTTGTGCAGGGTGTGGGAACATGTGCGTCCTTCACGACATAAATTGGGAGTGACTCATTTCAGTTCGAGGCACCCTGTGAATTTGAATGGGGAGCATTGTTACGTGCCACTGAGATAAGGCCAAGTTGTTATTAACAACCATAAATTTTCGAGGAGCACGGGCCACACCGTTTCCCAAATGGAAATCCGCATTTACCGCCAACGTAAAGTGCGGGCGAAAATAACAAAATGAATTATTTCAAAATCACAACTTGAAAATAAGATAAGGAATTACATCGAAATTGGCCTTCAAGAACGAAAAATTAATAGACTAATTGGAAAAATTAATATTTTGCAAAGTAATAAGTTATATCAAGAATCAGGCGTTATATCATTCCTTTCCTTCGAGATACCATTGACTTGAAAGTTTTAAAGGAAAATTTAATCACCCTGCAACCAAAACGACAAGTTATGTAGGTACTTCAAAAATGCCCTAAAAACGGATTGTTTGTAATTTTCAGCAATTCAACAAACAGTTCTTTAAAACTTATGTAAGTATTTATGTTTAAACAAATTAATATGGTTAATGCAATTGAATATTAAGTTAATTAAAAATAAAAGTATTAAAGAAACTCAGAAATGATAAGATGTGTTTATATGTGTTTATATAGATAATTGAATGTGCATAAAATTGTACATTTAGTTAGTGAAAATGTTTAACTATTTTTATGATATTTTAAATATGTATAATGTACCTATACATATATGTACATAAATATACCACCGCATTGCAAAGGCTACAAATAATTAAATTGTGGAAGCCCTATAAAAAACCTTGCACATTTTATGATCAGTTTTTTGCGGAGCACTCAGCTGTAACCAATTTACAGAAAGAGAGGGCTCTTCTTGCCCCTGCTCGCTATGCATATTTCGTTAATTATGGGCAGTTGGACAGAAGTGCAACTTCTAATTACTGCGAATAGCCCTGGGCATTTTTCTTAAGCACGACTAGATAGCTCAAGCGATGTTACTAGCTTCTAGGGCTTTCTTTTTGGCCCCAAACCGACAAGGAAATGGAAGTGACAACGACCGTAACGACTTCCATCTTCCCACCTGCGTCGATGGCGGCGACGTCGAGTGCAGCCCAGCTGCATACACTCGAGCGGATAAAAATTTTACGACGGGATTTACGTGGGCAGCGGGTGGCTGCGACAACGTCTTCTACTCTGGACCGCTTTGAACGTGGTCCATGCTACAAACAAAAGCCGCCTGTCCTTTTAGTGGGTCTTCAGCACTTTCCGTGATTTATTTCACACATATATGTGACGTCTGCCCTTTACCGTTCGACATTCCTCCGGTGCGTCGCGGCCGCGTCTTGCGGCGATCTCATTTCCCAATATCTCCGCGGGCGCGTTCTTTCGCGCGGCGAGTGAAGATGAGGAGCCTGCGATCGCGATGCCATTAAAAGTGGTCCACACATCTCCGGCCCCGCGGATCGCTCACCGTCGACGGCTCAACCTGATCCAAATTGAACTGAAGATCGCCGCGAGAACCAGTTTCGATGGCCGCGAGTGCCGCAAACTAGCGATGGCCGCGTTCAGCGGACTTAAAACTGAAGAAAACTGAAGACGAAGAGCGTCTTGCGGTTGTAGTGGCTACACATGTTATTATTATTACCCTTGACTTCTTGGCGGCGGATATGCGTACGTAGTAATTATAGGAAAAATCGATAATTAAGGCCGCTCCACACTTGAGTACCTACTTCACAGATCCGCACCCGGGCCACAAACCGGATTAATAAATGTATTAAATTAATTATGCGCATTTAGCGCGCTTTTATTCGTGACGGCGGCAGTCGCCTGTAGTTGCGGAACCGTTTCCCGCAGGCTTTCCCGCAATTTATGACTTCTGCACCACTAGCCACTAAAAAAAGAAGTTAAGGCGGGGGCGGAAATCGCTCCTAAGTCGTCCATTCGAAGGAAAGCTAATGCCCCTCGTGTCGTCGTGGTCAAAGCAGTTTCGTCGACTCGAGGTCCCACCGAATGTCGGCAAGTGTTGCAGCTCGTTAAACTCGAAAACGGGAAGGTGTAAACAACGCTCGAGTTTACGAGGCTCATATGTCCTGGCATCACACCGCCAAGTTCGAACCTGTCCGGAGTTTTATTGTTATCGCGCGCACGAACACCAGCCGAGGACTTTATTTACGATTTACGAGTGTATGCCCCATGAAAGCCACGGACCCGGCCACATATGGGTCGTATATACAATCGAAGATCCAATTCGAATCGGTTCGATTTTATAAGTTTTGTGGAATGTATACGGACTTCTGGCATATGATTTAGGGTCCAAATTAAAACCTTCACGCTTTACGATCGACCATCGCGAGCTAGGCGAGACCACTAGCCATCTCCGATTTCATCGTGCATAAAAAAGTTGACAAGTTTGCTGTCGCAGAAGGTGAAAATTGGTCTACCAAACTCACATGTGGGTAGCAAATATTTACTTTATGGCTAGAAATTTATTTTAATTATCTTGTTGGCTTCTATTGCCTCGCTATAAACGTTTGTCGCTTTTGCATTAACAAATTATTTTAAACAGATCAACAAGAATTTATAGGCATATAATATTTGCAATATTGTATACAAGCCATTTTCAGTTTCAATCCAGGTTTATTAAGGTAGAAGTAATTATTACAATTTATATACCATCATTCAAATTTTTATTAAACATCTTCTGCTCCTAGAAGTAGTGTTTTCTTTAATATAAAATTTAATAAATAAACGTTGAAACATTCAAAGCATATATGAATATGTATGTAACTACAAAATAACAAAGAAATCAATCAGCATGTGGGAACAATCATTCTCAGTTTTTAATTAGGTAGGTACTATTATATATATTGTTTTGTATAACTGAATAAGTGCTAATTTCAGTTGAATAATCATAAATTATTATTATTATTATTATTATTTAATTTCAGACTCATACTAGAGAACCTTTGAATTTTAAAGAAATTTATGATTGTATTTATTGATTGTATTTGATTAGGTATATACTCTTTGCTGCTTTGCTCTTTGCTTTGGAAAGAAACATATTTACATTTTGGGTAAAGAAGATTGAAAAAACGATAACAATTGCAATAAAATATTGATTTTATATCGTCCTATATAACATACATATATGTATGTAGCTGTAACTCCTCCGAGAAAACGGAGATATTTCTTGTTCCTTGCATATGTATTTTCTCAAATTAATTCAAGAGTTATGCATAATTGCACGCTTCGCACAAACCACTTTATACCAATGAATTCAAGGTGAAATTGCAGGTTGAAGCCCGAAGGCATTGTAATGGCTTTCTTATGTATTTACTAGAATACCTATGACGTATGAGAAACTATCGTCCGCAATTTCCATAAATTTATGATTTAAGCTGATATTTGAATTTTACGACTGAAGCCATCAAAGAAATTGTAATAAACCTGAGAGTACCGACCTGTCGTGAGTGGATTAGTCCCGAGAAAACTAAGGGCGAATTGACCGTAGTGGCTCTTAACACATAATGTGGTATGCTCCACCCCAAAGCCATATTCGTAAAAGATGAGAATTTTAATGATCATCAATTTAATATTAGCATAAAAGCTGTCATTGCACCTGAAGAACATTTATGAGAAACGCTATTTAAGGTGTCGATTTGATGGCTCGATTGACAGAAACTATTAAAATTTTAATTTCAGTTGTGCTCATATGAGTAGTATGGGTACCCCCAGTTCTTTTGAATAGAAAGGCTTCAACTGAGATTAATAGCTCCTTTAACTCAAAGGTAAAAATTAAAAGTTAAATTTTGCCTCTTTTGAGTACTAAAAGATCCAATGCCAGTTCTAATTATAGATATGCATGTGAAATTATTTACATATCTAAAAAGTGAAAAAATTATTTAAGTACGATATTAGAATTAGTCTAATATTCCATTGGAAATTTAAAATAACCAAGATAATTATTTTAAAGCTTTAAATAAGATTGGCTGTAAATTTTCTCAAACTAAAAAGTTGTTATCCTAAACTCAGAGCTATCCAATTTGGAGAATAGAATAATATATTATCATATAGGATAACTTTAAATTTAATTCGAATGGAATTCAAAGCTTTGACCTTTTATGTATAGGTATGGAAATTATACGATCTAAAAGTTGGATCACAAGTACTTTTACACTATGAGACTTAGAAAAAAAGAACATTTTTCGAAGGACCTTTTACTCCGCTCATGCATGCAATTTTTTGTTGCAGCTGATTTAATTTAAAGCGATATTTGTGTTTTCGTGTCTATTCGAATTATTAAACTTAAGATTGTTTAACTTAACCATATATGAGTTTAATAAAGGTTAGAATTCCTTCCAAAGTATGAAAATGAAAATATAAACATAAATTCACTAGTTGACTTTTTTGCCGAATGCAAATTTATACATTCACTTTTCCTTAACATAATTTATTCAGAACATTCGCTTTTATGATAGGCAAGTCGAGGCCGTCTTCTAGTTGAAATCGTTGTGCTTGTGCCACATTCTGTCTCCGTCCTTTTTCAATCAGTCTGGGTGCATTCCCCGAATTCCTGGTTACAATTTCCCCAGAGTAATAAATGTACAACATCATACAATTGGAATCAATAAAATCCGTTCAAATGCTCGACTTCGATTGCATAAATCGAACTTGTTAGACAAAAGGTGCCCGGTGCCGTGCGCCGGACCGCACCGCGCGGCGTCACTGATCCTCGTGGAAGCGAAGCCCGACCGCGGCGATCGGCGCATTGCCCGCGAAGTGATCAAAGGCCGCGTGTTCGGCTATTTATGCCAGTTTAAGTTGAATTAATGTAAAAATTGCAGCATTTGCCATCGTGTAGTTGCTGTTCGATTTCATCCTAAAGTGTCATAAATTGCGCAATTAAGCCGAGCACTGGCAGTCCATTGAGGCCCTGATTGAGCGCATAATCAGGCCGACTGGGTGTTCAGGGCTCGGGTACATGTCATCTTAGGAAATTGCAAGCGCTCCGCGGTCTCCTCGCGATAATTTCCAAAGTGACGTTTTGATTTATCTCGCCTTTATCATTCGAGCGAGGGGATCCCAGCCTCATTCATCTTGCGCCTCCAGCCACGTTCGCCGCGGCCCGGACGTATGCGACAGAGGACTCCGTCCGATTTTAACGAGTGTACTGACTCCCAGCCCATTTAAGATCACCGCGATTATTTATGGGTTCAATCGGGCGTTGTTACGATTTTACCATTCTCAGAGGTGATAATAGCGATCCTCCCTTCGAATCCGCCGATTTGATTTACAGCGCCTTTAATCCCGCGGTGTAATTGACACTGTTTTCGATATTTCCTGTATATAGGACCAAGAAAGGGGCTGGCCATTACTTTCCGGCCGACAGGCAGGAGGCACTTTCGAGTTCCGTTTCAATAGACCTGCAGTGACATTCGCGAAGGCGCTAGGTGCATCCACGTGACTCCCAGGCGAGAATGCGCTTCCTTTTCTATGCCCGCGAATTCCATTCCAACAATTTTGTTCACACTTCCCGGGAGGGGCGGCCGCGGGCCGCGGTTGATAAATGACTTCTGAGAGCGCCGCAAATTACAATTCTCTACCTGGTGAGTTATTAATTTACAAAAATAAATTTGCGCCGACTAGGCACTCACCTTATAGCGCGGGCTCGTATTAGCGCGGCTCACCATAGCCTCGTTGCTATAAAGACGTTAGCTAAATGCACCATTTTATGGCGCATTAATCCCCCGGTAGGCTGCAGACGAACTCCGGTCCCGCCGGGCTCCATGATTACTCAAATTAAGTTCATCGCGCCAGGACAGGGGCACGAACTTGCTCGTTCGTGATGAGAGGGCATTTATTTTATTTCAACAGTTTTTGACATATTTATCACAGTTTCCTCGTTGGCCATTACCGCCGCATAAATCACTCCGCATACTCGAGCAACTATTCCACAGTTTTGGGCATTATTTACGGGAAGCCACTTAATCCACGCATCTTGCCCCAATGAATCATCTGAACTTACATAATATTCATTTTCAGCAACATTTAGTACCACCAGGAGCATACCTCCAAAAGGGAAGTTAAATGAAACGACTTGTAAACAAATTTTTTGCAACAAATTAAATGGGAACATTTTTAAAAGAATCACATTTCATGCTAATAAGGTATCATAATAGAATTATTGCACATTTTTCATTTTGTTTCTTTTCGTCATATTGGTTGTATAATATGTATGTACAATATATAAACCAAACAAAATGGTTCAGGAGAATTCTTCTTTGGTTTAGTAGCTAATTTAAAAGCATAACTCAAAACTTAATCAAGAATAGAAATTATTCTATTCTTATATAACGTTTTTATATCAAACCCCTTTTATGATATGAGACAAATATTCAAAGGACCCCGCACAAAATGTATGGAAAAGGCCTTTCGGTGAAATGAGCTGAAACTTTGGGAGTAGGTAGTTTTTGTGATGCTGATCAAAAGTCCCAATGGGCTGAAAGCTCCAAAATGGCTACTGGCTAATAGCTGGTTGAAGTTGCGAAAAATTGACAATGGGTCCACCTAGAAAATGCTTAATAAATTCTTTCAGACACATCATACAATACTGGTTGATAACGCATTGGAAAGCTGAGCCTTCAGGTTTTCCAACGTTACCACCCATGGCCTAATCCGCTAACAAAAAAGTGGGATAGACCGCGTCAAACTTCGAAAATGGCAATTTCAAAGTCCAAAATTTGACCTTCATTTTTAGATATTATGTTTTTGGTGAGAAAAATAATTCCAATTTATTTCTATATTATGAGGAATGGTTTATTCATTTAGGCATACTATCAAACAACAAAATTCTTGGTTAAATGTTACTGAAATTCAACCTCCAAGCGACAATTGCAAAGTCACATTAGTTTCAAGTTACTTGTTTGTCAACATTATATGTAGTTTAGTTTCTGAGCTGTTGTGCTTATCCTATTATTGAGTTTTCTGGTTTTCTTTGCATATCCATTTTGAAATCCAAGCTTCTTAAAATTTATGTATCATAAAAGCCGATATCTTTTTCTTTATTTTTAGTTTTAATGAATTTAATTTCATTTCTAAATGGTAATATTTAATTGGAACTTTGTATGTTTAGTAGGTACTGCATGAGTTGGTGAAGTGAATTAAAATAACTATTGATTTTCTTCGTTGGCGCCTTTTCAATCAAAGTTCTCAATGTTTTTTATCAACGTTTTAATATAACAGTCAAAATTTCATTAAAATAGTATAAATTTTATATAATGTATAAATTCTTATGTTCATTAGATTTATAGCAAAGTTGCAGTTCAGAAAATATTCTTCTCGACTTTTTCATATGAATAGATCAAAGAAGATATAGGGTGACATGCACAATTGGCCGTGATCTCGTTATTAACACTATAGTAACTTTCTTTGCAACCGATCCAGAAACTTCCTGGCGCAGTTTTTCTGGAGAACAATGAAAGTCCCCGCCAGATAAAAGTCTCGTCGCGGAAAAAGGAGCCTTTGTCTGGCTAAACATTTGTCACCGAGCATTCTTCAGAGAGAGCGTGAATAGCGAAACACACGCTGAATCCTTGCTGCGCTGCGGCTTTGAATAGCAATCAGCATTCAGGCCCGGAGTGATAAGGGTTTACTTGAACAAGTGACGGCATTTAAGTCACAGTGGCTGCCGCAGTAATTACCCGCATTCAGATGACGTGGTTTACATGAAAACGGAGCTACGTGCCGAAACCCCCGGCACGATCATAAACTGCCCCTAGTGGCTCTGTATATTCGGTTTATTTTCGTCTGTTGATTTGTCAAACGAAATAACTGGCGCCTCCCCCGCCCGAGCCCCCATCAGGCCCTGACTTCTCACATTAATTAAAGGCTTCGATGGCCGCGCGGTGATTGCCCCATTTCTGGCTGATGGTCGAGGAATTTGCCTAATCAATTATGTACCTGGGTGCACCTCTCCGCGCCAATTGAGTGAGGCCCATCCCCCGACGCGACCCCGCAGCATGAGAGGGGGCATTTTAGCGGCCCGGTAGCATGATAAATTTCATGAATTGCCCTCGGTGCCCAAGCATCCCGCGGTTCCCCCTCCGACCTCCCGCAGGCGAATGATTTCATTTGAAGCTAAATAGAAAAATCGGGGTCGCGAGCAGCCTTTGCGGGAACTGCTCCAATCGGAGATCCTCCGTCATGCTGTGTGCTATGCGACCCGGGTGTGTTATGTTTCATGACACCGGAGCCGCGATAGGGGCGCAGGCAGTGGTATCAAATGGCACTATCGCGGCGTTTGCATATTCCGACGGGGGCCCAAACAGCATCGAGCCGATGAAAATGCTCCGCCTGCGAGTCCCTCTGACATGCAGAAAAATGGTAAAAATTTAAATTTGTAATCGTCTGAGGGGATTGGTTCACCGAAAATGTCAAAATGTCAAGTGTTGCCGGCGGTTCGAGGAAATCTTTGATTTACCTGGGAAATGTACGAGTAGCTATCGTTTTCCACTGACAAAAAAACTAACATGTCCCGTTCTTTGGGTAAAATTTCCATTTCGAGCGGAAGTCACCCTGGGCCCTTTCGGGCTGGTCAATCCTTTGGCTAACCGCAGACACTCCTCTCAACGTCCAGGCAACTGTTGAATGGCTCTCATGAGGCCAGCTCGGGAAGTACGTGCCAAAGAAATTTCAACGTTCGACCGGATTTCCTTATTTTGAAAATAAATTTTGCATAATTCTTGCTACGAAACTTATATATGTAACACAACATAATCATAGTTTTTGAATTTCATTGCAGTATTGCTAATGTTTTAACTACCCTAATGATTACGCATTGAACCACTTATAATTTTGTAATTTCAGAATTGTGTATTTTCATACATAACATCAAATCAACTATTTTCTGATGATTTGATCAGATTTAGTAGATATGCTACATATGAAATCAGATAAAATCATAATGCTTTTGTACATAAAAAAACATAATTAGAAGTTAGGGAAGATAAGATATTGGGCTCTATTCTAACTTTCGTAGGAAACGAATCGAAAAGAGCCTATTATTATATGTATGTAGTACATTATTTGTACCAAATATCCACATAGATTTTGTAAAAAAAATTCATTTGGGCTCGACAATGATAAATATGAAAGAAAAGAAATACTTACATAAGGTAGTAGCCCATCACTTTTTAAAAGGCAAATAATAAGCAACCGATAGATAAAACATTCCTACAACGTTTTAAAAAAAGCATTTTAAATACCTATTACTTAATTTTATAAATATGGGTATCTATCTTTGGTAGGTAGGTAGCTATACTTATTCCGTGAAAGCCGTCTCAAAGTTGAAAAACAGAACATGCAGACGCTGAAGATACGAAATCCCGGCGCACGCAATTTTCAATTAAACCGCAATGCATGTATAATATCATTGGAAAATAAATCACGTATGGGGGTTGTACCCTTTTAGTAACATTTTATCCGAATGTAATTATGTACTCTTGATTACTGAAGAAATCGTTGGAGGAGCTTTAAGAATTTTACGTTTCTTATTAAGACTGCACGCCAGCTGGGAAATTTAAACAGTTTTTCTACTTTAATTACACGAATTGTTTCAACATACATGCAGAAGCGGAAGTTATGTTTTGCGATTCAAGAAGAAAGGGCCACCACAATGCTTAACCTTTGCCTGGCATTTGAGTGCCTTTTTAGGATTCCGGAGAAGCTAATCACTTGCGGACTCCACTCACGCTCCGGCTCAAACGGTTGAGGGTCCTAAATAAATCGCTGGTCACAGTACGGCACCTCCGCTGGCGGGGCTGAGATCTGAGGGCTAAGAGTTTTCAAACATACATTTAACTGCAGCGATGTGGCGACCACGGCCGAGTCTCTTCCCATGCTATGTAATAATAATAATATACTCGTAATATCGTATCACGATTTTATTTTATCCAATTTAATGAAGAGCTGCCCCTGGTAGCGACTGTTGGGTCTGTGTGTCGGCACTTTTGCAGATGGCGCAGCAGCTCGATTCCCTGTCTAACTGACTGCCAGAGGAGTTTCATTATAACAATCTAATTAGGAAGGTTAGCTCGTGACGCCGCCGTTGTGCTCCCAGTTTCGTTCATTGTCTGCAGCGTCCCGTCTGAGACCTCCGCTATGTGAATTCTGCTCATTCGCCGGGTGCACTATCGCATGCCACTGGCAGATAGAAAAAGTATCGATCGGTGTCTTCGTCCTGTCCTAGGCCTGCCCAGCGGCGAACGTATTGCGCCCCGGTTGCGGCTGCGAAGGATATTGAAATCTTCCGACTGCCACGATTGCCCTTATCCGATGTTTCAGGGAGCCCCTTCTCCGCAAATTAGATTGAAACGATCTCTGATTTCGCTGTTCATTAGATCAAACAGTAATTAACGTTAAGTTAATCCACGAGGCAACTGATTGAACAGCGAAATCAACTTCCTTGGTCCATTTGATCTACGGCTCGGATTTACATACTGAACGCTCACGTTTCGCGATTCGCATGCTCCCCAAGTCAGACTCTACGGCAGTAGCCGCTGTTCATTTCTATTTCCTTCATTAGGATCTATAACATATTCACCGCTTTGTCTTATACAGCCGTCTTATACAACCGCGGTTTTCACCATTATTCAATAACAACTATCTGTGGATATTGAGACAGTTTAATGAGGCGGTTGTCTGTGAAACGCTAACAAGGTGGACTATATTGGCGGCTGTTGTAATTCGCCATTTCGTTTGGCAATAGTTGCATTGTACTTAATACGTACATATATTTTGTACGCACCAATTCATTACATAAAGTGCTTCAATTCCACTAAAAGTTGTGTCATTTCTAATAGATTCATAAATTCAAAAGCTAAAACAAATAAAACCCAACAAGTATGAGATATATGTATGTACCTACATATCAATAAAATTATTAATTATTTTCATTCAGTGAGATGCAATTTATTTATAATAGAAAAAGCTACTCAATTGAAGTGAATTTTTGAATCAACAATGTTATAAAATCATATTTTTAAAGATGATCCTCGTTCAACAAAAATAAATGAGATCAGAAAAGTAGAAAAGAATTGATGGCGGTGTCTTTTTTTTTGCTGCGCTTTTTACTTACAAATTCACGTGACTTTTAAGAGATACGTATTACAAAATATTTTAAAAGAGATTATGCGAAATGAACTCGGTATAGTAATTTTGTGTTAAGTTAAAAAACATTATAAATTCCAGAAAATAAAACTGTCTCCTACAACATTTTATCCGTAAAGAGACCTCGAATTTAGTCACAGCTTTTTAAGGCTCTCATAATGCTCCACAGATATAAATTTTTTATATATTTCAATGCCTTTGCCTCCAAAACTATTAAAAAATTGACTGGCAGTAATTTTCAATTGCTGCAGTATCTCATAAAGTTTGACGGCAGAAACACGAAACATTGTAAGTTGAAGTTAATACATACCTATATGGTATATTCAAAGTTCGCTCGGAATTTTTGTAGTTGTTTTAAAACGCCTATGCGAAACTACTGCTATCAACTTTTATGAATGATGCCACCATTAGTTAAATTTATCGCCCCTCCCGTAGCGCCGTGAGAAATTGTAAAAGTTTGTGTTCCTCCTTAATATAATTCGTCTGAAGGGGAACCTACGACGGAGTAGTGAATTAATTGTAAATACACACTTTACGTTTCCCTGTTAGCATCTTTTACAGCACTGTTTTAAAGGTATAATTGCAAAACGCAAGCACCTACGTAGCGTGCTGTGGTTCTCGTAGACATTCCTCTGCATATCCTCCAGTTCCGACCTCAATATCAATTTGCATTTAAGAGCAAATTTAAAGGGAAATCAGTTGATGTACTGCTCACAGTTAACATGAAAACTCGCATTGGCCAAAACATGAGCGGGAGGAAACTGCGCGTTGGTGGCGTGTTTTATAGCAACTTAATTAGAGGGCTCGTACTTGATCTTAAATCTCGAGTGCGACCAGCCGCCCACGTCTCGCCAGTGCGGTGGTTCTCACTTAAGAAAGGCGCAGAGGGCAGTCCAATGATGGATTTCACTTGCGGAAAGGTCTTAAGGTCCCCCAGCAGCCAATCTCATTGAAATGAACACGTCATGTTACATGGAAGATCACATGTTCAGATGAAGTCCTCTCTTTTATTCAAATTAATGCAGTTCAGAGAGGTGAAGACAATCGTATCGCAAGGACACACTCTAGGGACTTACAAATCTTTTTCTTCATCCTTAATTAACTATGAAATTATTTATTTTCTCACAGAGTGTATAGTCGTATTGCTGGAGCCAGAAGAATTATTTAGTTTAATAAGTGTCAGTTTGTACCACTTTTGATTCCCCGCACTTATTTTTCGATAAAGATTTTGATTGGAAATATGACAAACTTTCCTTTCACTCTAATTAGAAGATTAAACGATGCGACTAATGACTTTATTGTCAGTATCTACAATTATACCAAATTTGTCTTAATTTTAAGCAGGTTTTAAGACGAACTCAGAATTGCATATTGAAGAAATAAACTTAGGAAAATCACTAATTACATACAGTGCTGTCTGAAATTATAGGACCAAGCTTTAATTTTGCATATATGGTCTATTCCCAAGCCCATAATTTGTCGGTAAGGAGAAGAGGGATGGTGACAACTGGTATATATGAAATCGTTGTGTGTCCTTAATTATTTCATAAATTTTTTTTAAAATTCATGTACTAATTTTAACAAAAATCGTAAAAAACTCAATACAATAGTGTTTAAAATTATAGGACCAATTCTCTCAGCACTTAATATGATGTCTTTGGCCTTTATATACAGGGTGTTTTGCTAAGGTCTGAGCAGGGGTATGCCAATCGATTCTAAATGGTCTCCTGATGAAAGTTTCTTCGGACACCCCACCCCCTTAAAATCGGTCCTTCCCCCCCAAAATCGCGATTGAAAATTTGGAGGGGGTCAACCTAGAAAATGCTTCATAAGTTATTTCAGAGATATCCTAGAATACTGGTTGATAATGCATTACAAAGCTGAGCCTTCAAGCTTTCCAACAATACCACCCGCGACCCAATCAGTCAACAAAGAAGCGGGGGAGACCCCGTCAAATTTCGAAAATGGCAATTTCAAAGCCCAAAATTTGACCTTGACCCTTCATTCTGTCGATTTCTTGTATGGGAAGATCGAAACTTTTCTTGAGAAAAAGCTTCCCTGTCATATGGCCTTTCTCAAGAAAAAAACCGCACTGGGTCGCGGGTGGTATTGTTGGAAAGCTTGAAGGCTCAGCTTTCTAATGCATTATCAACCAGTATTCTAGGATATCTCTGAAATAACTTATGAAGCATTTTCTAGGTTGACCCCCTCCAAATTTTCAATCGCGATTTTGGGGGGAAGGACCGATTTTAAGGGGGTGGGGTGTACGAACAAACTTAAGTCAGGAGACCATTTAGAATCGATTGGCATACCCCTGCTCAGACCTTAGCAAAACACCCTGTACATAAAGGCCAAAGACATCATATTAAGTGCTGAGAGAATTGGTCCTATAATTTTAAACACTATTGTATTGAGTTTTTTACGATTTTTGTTAAAATTAGTACATGAATTTTAAAAAAAATTTATGAAATAATTAAGGACACACAACGATTTCATATATACCAGTTGTCACCATCCCTCTTCTCCTTACCAACAAGTTATGGGCTTGGGAATAGACCATATATGCAAAATTAAAGTTTGGTCCTATAATTTCAGACAGCACTGTATATACATTTTTTTATGAAATTATTGTTTGATTTTAACCTAACAATCATTGTGTACTTATTGTTAGATTCTATTCATAAACACTTATGCCTAAAATTTATTTACCTATTTTCTTATATTAATTCAGAACCATAACTTAATAACGAAGGGAAAATAATTTATTTGTATAGCTAAGTACCTAATATCAGTCAAATTTGTTATACTACGAGTACATCCCTTATATCATGCAACTAGACGGTTTTGCAGGCTCTATAACCGCCTTGCATTAAGAATTTTAAATCACTCAAAATTTTTTTCCATAAATCTCCCCACAAATGACGTAACAATTAGCGATAAATTAACCAAAAGGCGAATCCCAACAGGGGTTTTCATCTGCTTACCACGAAACATTAATCCCCGGCGTGAGTTCCCCTGGACGGGAATAGTCGCATTTCGGTCGGCAAACAAAACTGCAATAAATTTAATTCGCAGGAAAATCAGCGCATGATCAATGCATCGCATTTACATATTTTAATTAAACTCCAACGCTCGGGGATACGTTTGGCCGGAACGAAGAGAAGACAAAAAAGCCATTCTCCGGCACGTAAGACACTCCCCTCTGGGCCCAGCTGCCTAGCTCCGTTTCGGTTGCAAATTTTACAGGGTTCCATACTCCCTGCTCTCGGTAGATTAAATTAAGATAAGGATTACGGCTTACTTCCCCCGAGTAGCGCTTCAGAACATAAATTTGATAATTGCTCCGGATTGCTTTTTAATAGACTCGGTATGGAAAATTGAACCGGGCTCAGGCTGAAGACAAATTTGATTACGCCACACGTCGGGGTGGGATAAT
Source organism: Machimus atricapillus (assembly GCA_933228815.1). Lineage (NCBI taxonomy): Eukaryota > Metazoa > Arthropoda > Insecta > Diptera > Asilidae > Machimus > Machimus atricapillus. Next base: position 31,498,477 of record OW121786.1, on the reverse strand, counting down.
CTGGGCTGAACTTTGCCCCCTCCCACGCATCTGCCCGGGAACCCAATGAATTCTTGATGCAAAATAGCGTGAGCATTCGAAATGTTGTGTCGGATTCCCCCAATAACCTGCAGGATCTTCGTCCCTGCAAAGTAAAATTTTGCAAATCAAAGTCTTTCTGGCTTCGCAATTACCATAAAGTGCAAAGGCGTTCGCAAGATGAAATCTTCCGGAACCTATGCGCTTGCAAGGCTCCTCAATTGCATCTGCTTTTTGCCATTAAAAATTCATGTCGGGCGGTTTGAGGTGGTCCACGAAGGAGTCTGTCTGGACTGGCTCGTAAAAAGCATGTGAATAACCAGATGATACGCTTCATATGCACATTTTCTGGATCCGAGAATGTTCTTTAATGTGCTGGCAAATAGCCCCCTGATCCGATATGAATTTATTGGAAGCTGAATCTGCTGCAACTCACTCGAACATGCTTAAGTAGTTGGCCAGAGTTCTCTTGAGCTTCTTCCTACAGAATATTCTCCGTCATGCCAGGATTTGATTGAGAATTTTGTTGAAATGAATTGTTGCTGCTTTGCGCTACACAAGACGACGGATTGAAACCCATCGATAATACAAACTCAAAGCTACTGGACCTCCGCCATACCTCCGGCTCACGATGCGGTCCAAGAGTGGGTTTTGTTATTTATGGATCCCGATTGAGACTTTTGTTAAGATTGGTACTTGACATGGCTTCTAGCAATATTGGTAGTCATCATTTCCAGGTAATTTTGCAAATCTAACAAGGCACAGGCACTTTATTCCTCTTGCTTCGTTTGCGCTTGGGGAAGCCACTCTCAAGATCAATTCCCACTCTGACCACTGCTGGGAGTTGAGTGATAAAAAGACAATCGGATGAAGGAATTCGCTCATTTGCGTATGTTGTTTGCTTTTTGAGCGCTCCTGCTGAGAGTGTATGGCTCCACTGTTGAAAATGCAAATTACTCCATAAACAATCAGTAACACTTTAATGCAAATTTATGAGAACACATGTTACCTGGATTTAAGATAGATCTGCTATACTCTTTTAGGTTTTTTATTATTGTATACATACAACCTATCATCTAAACCAAAGTCTATTTATATTATATGTATATACAGATTCGATTCGATTTTACAGTTTTCATACGATCATTGTGCATTTTGCCTATGGAAACTTTAGCACAAAATATGTGTAGGAAATAAAATAACCAAAAATACTTTCGAAATCAGTCAAAATTCGTCCACGTACATATCTATATCGATTTATTGTAATTTGGCTGATTGACTTAAAAAATATCCAGAAAACAAAAGTATGTAAAAGAAGAAAATATAACATACCTTTTCATTAAATTTGTATAGTTTAAAGCTTGTGATTCTGTAACGTAAGTGTGCATAGTTTCAATTCCCAGTTTAATTGTGTAGGTAATTGAGATATCAATCGATAAAGTAAAGATGTTGTTGAACGATTGAAGTTTTATCAAATCCTACTCATTCAATTTCTCAATTCCCTTTTAAAAGTTTCAAGCCTTTAATTGGTTCATAATTACCAATTCAGAGAAAATTCCTCAATGAGGATTACACTAAAATGAATTGCCAATTATTCCCTCCCAGAAGTCAGCGCACCTTTTAAGGTGATTTTTCTCGTTTGGATAAATTTGCATACGACAACAAATTCGTGATCCAAATAATTTTCTTGCCACCACACACATTTAAAGACGAAAAAAATTCATTTGACTTCGGTTAGATGCACGTCGCCCATTGGATCATTCAGTGCCCCATTGTTTGATCCCTGAACGTATTAAAGGTAGTTGTGCGCTGTGATTTCCTCTCCTCAGCGTTCGTAACCAATCAGAGTGACCTCTTGCCCTTATCTCCATAAAATTTCGTGATGCAAGCAAATTGTAAATGGTCTTACTTATCGCACCAATAACACGACCAAATGAGCAGATGGGGGTACGGGTGCATTGTTTGCTGGGGTCAGGTCCCGATCTCTAATTTTATTATTTCAAATTATTTATTATAGTGGGCAGGCAGGAGAATGGCAATTATTGAACCAAAGGGATTGTCATTTGAATTTCATGGTGATTTCTCGTGCGCATTGGCATCTATTTGCAAGGCAATGCTCACTTTTATGGCTGTATTGTTGTGAGGCCTAACTACAGTATTTAATACCATCTTTATACAACCTCCTTACAGCTTCCTAACAACAGAAGAATAGGATTTGTAATAAATGCTTCAAGGTATACCTATACAAGCTATATAAAGCATAATTGAATATAAAACGAACCTCACATTTACTTTAGGGGATTTTTAAATATCACAGTCCATTATAATTTATAATCAGGGTGTATTACGCATTATAAAATTATATTTGCTTCCTCTTACATTCTATTATTCGAATTGATATATGTAGTTAAAATCTCTCTCCATAACTATACAAAACTGTATTAAAATCTTCCCATAATTTTCTTTTCCTAACTGAACTGGAATTTATTCTTGCACCAGCAAAAAAAGCAAAAAATACGTTTGGAACCTTTTCTCAGAAGAGTAATGCAAGAACAAGCATAGGGACAGTGCAAGGAGTGTCTACTCTAAAATGCGGCATAACTAAATTTATGCAAAATTTATTTTAAGTCAGATGCAGTCATAGAATGATAAATAGCCGCAAAGAGCGCAAGAAATTTGATGTCATATGAATTTCTTATCACGTTGCCTTTTATTTCTTCATGGAAGCATTTCTTCGAGAGACTTCTGCCATCTGAGTGGTGGATTCGCAGAGTAGTAAACAAAAAGCAGAGGTAAAACATTTCTCCGTGTTTTATTACAACTCTACTGCAAAGTAACCTCGTCTACTGTCTTTTCTCTGACGTTCTTGGGATTTTATGATTTTTCTGATAAATTCATCCAGCCGCGCGCACAGCACATACTAGATGGATATATCGCGAAATGGGAAAACAGAAAACTCTGTGAGCTCCTGCCATAAACTCTTGTAAATTTACGTAATTGCAGGAGTGCCGTAGTTCTTGGCTTAATATGCCCGGGAGAAATTCTGAAATCGAATGGAGGTACCACCAGGCTGAATTAATAGTATCCCTCTTATTAAATAATATTACAGTGGACTCCGGCTGGCGATGATTGGCGCATTGCTGCCTTAGGGCCTATGCACCAGTCACAAAATGCAGTAGGTGGAGCTGGAAAATCGACAAGAAGTCATGCCGGAGTAGTTTTTAGTCCGTTTGCTAATGAACTTTGCTTCCCTTGTCTTTTTTCATACTAATTCTTGACTGATGTTAGTGGAACTCAGAGATTAGCGAACAATTCGCTTCATACTATAGTAAAAGAAGTTCCCCAACCTATCATCAAGCCTTAAAAGGAAGATAAAGGTAATATTTTTCTAAATAATTTCATTTTACAGATTACTATTTATGTCGGTATATACATATCTACCTATGATCGGCAGCATCGTGACGTAGTTTCTAAATTCTTCTTTATTTTTGTCCTATTACATGCTTATTTACCCGTAATTTTAACTGGGTGATCAAAGAAAAGACAATTAATATGATGCACCTTTTAAAATGCATTACTAGCCTATAAAAGCTCGAAGCAAAAATTAAGAACATGAAACATATCAAAGACAAATACAAATAAGAAGATCGTGAAGACTTCAATTGCCTGCAGACTGAGTATACAATTAAAACATACGAAAGCGGATGTGGTGTATACATATTTGTAAATCCCATGCAAAATTATGTAATCTTTGGAATTTCGCTTTCACCGCTTCCTTAAAAGATATCGAGTTTTCACACCATTCACCCCAGTGATCATCTTAATTGTTTCATTAACGATCAGACCGCATATATTGATTGCACGCAAATTGTAAGAAGATCTCTGGGAGTGTTGACGTTTACTCAACAAATTAACCACTAAATACTCGATGCCTTAAGTAATTATTTCTCACGAAATTTGAGTTAATTGGGCCAACAGCCTGGCCACAAAACTCCATGGAATGCTATTGGGAAAAAATGTTTCTCATATAAGTTTTTCTCCCACAAAGGAAGAATTATGGGAAAATGAATTTCTGCAGAGCTCCCATTGCACCAAATGTATGTAGGTTTAGGTTCGTCTACTCTCCCTGAGGTCACCAACATAAATTGCGCCGTCTAACGTTACGTGGAAACCCGATCGCATCTCGCCTTATTAATTTCAGCGCCGAAACAATAAAAATCAGAGCGGCGCGGCGCACACTGACGTCGCGTCGGTCTTCGACGGAAGAGCTCCGGGGCTCCGGGGATTCGGGGGCTGCTTCTGGAGCCCCCGGTGCCTTGTAACTCGCAATTAATTTTCCCATTGCCGATGCACATTTCACGCTCAATTTAAGATTACAAGGAGGCAGGTTTAACCACTAGCCGTGTGTGTTCGCGCTGTCTCCAAAAGTATCTCACAGGTAATCTGCGCGACACGGCTCCGGTGGCTCGCACCGTCCTGGTTTTATGCTCCTCAGATGCGCGGTGGCTGGGATCTCGGTGCCGAACGGGGGAAAAAATTTATGCATCGGGACATGCAGAGGAGCGCCGCGCAGAAAGGATGAAATTTGAGAAGTTGTTGACATCTTCTTCAAAGGAGCTGCAGATGTCCTTTCATCTTTTGTTTCAGATATTTGGACGGGGCCGCTGAATGCAAAGTTAAATGACGAATTGTTTTGAAGTGTTTGGACTCAGGCAGAATGGGGCATTTGTTCAATTCTCTCGACGTCCCTTCTTTTCAATTCTACTAATTAAAATTCTGGGAGGTTTTTGTTTACGTTTCCGCTTTTTTAAGGAATCTCCTCGTACAATTTCCTGTCATTACATTTTGGCCAGTAAAAATAAAGCTTTAAATTCATTTATTTAAAACATCAATGAAATCTGCCCTTTCTGTACCTATACGTATTTTTGTTGTAGAGGTAAATAAAAACGACCGCACGAACGTAATGGCCCATTTTCTAGCTACACTTTTTCGAAAAAGTCTCTGAGTCTCTTGTATTTTTACACTTAATAATACAATATAAAAATGTACTATTTTAGGATATTTTTCTAGGTTTTAGTCAATATTCTAAACGGAAAGTTAAGATTTCTTCGAATAATCTGAAAATTATGTTTAAGTCAAACGTTTGGAGATACATAATTCGTTTTGTTTTGAGAATATAGTTTTTTTAAATTGCAACAACTTAGTGATAATTGTTTTGAGGATATAATTTCTTCAATTCAATTGTAACAACAGACTCAATAAATGTATCTTCCTATAACTTCTATTTAAGACTTAACAAAACATAAATTAACCCTTTTCAATAAAGGTATTGGTTTTCTATGACTTACATTAAGCCCGCTAACTCAAATTTTAAATTATAAATTTTTTAAATACTCGTTTTGAATAAGTGACTCTCTAGATTTAAAAATATTTTATTCAAGGTCAAACCTTTTAGTCTCATATATCGAAGACGAAGGGGAAAGAACTTGTAAATAACTCGCATATTATTATTTTCTACCTCACTTGCTTAAAGGCACCTACTTTTTTACAGCTCATCACAACTTTATTCATATATATAAATTCCAGAGGAAAACAAATCTTTTCGAAATGTAAGAAATTTGAGAGCAGGTTGAACAATTCAAAAAGTTTAACAAGTCTTTGGGTAAACCTTCGTTCGTGTGATAGGATGAAGAAAACTATTGAAGAACAAGGGTTGATGATTTCGGACCACTTTGTTAAATTCTGAGCTGAGTTTCCACATGTCGAACAACAAATATGTTATTTTAATTTTAAAGGAGATTTAATATGGGATTTCTGTTAAAGTTGAAGCACACGAGGGTTATACTGATGGCGCTTAGCTCTAATTTTCATAGAAACTTTAACTTTTGTGTTAGTTTCTTATGCATTTTCTATGTCTATGCGTTCATGAAAATTGTTTAGATAATCCTGGCAAGAGCATTGCCAGATGTGCGACAAGTGGCGGTGGCATCCTGGCAGCGGGGTCAAAATGGGTCTTAGCTCTTAGCATTCGCCAATCCGTGCACATGGCCGCAGAACTTGTGCAACACTTTCACGTAACAAAAACCACTGCATTGCTTGTTTACCACACATTTCATGCATTCTAAGAGATTTCGGCGTATAACCCGCCGCGCCGGGGCGCCCTCTGGAAGGCGGGCGGCGGGCGGCGGGCAGCGGACGATCGGGCAGACAGTGTTGGACTCAGCCCACAAAACCCATGAAAAATTCACACCTTGGTGCCGGAAAAAACCGCAACCAAAAGTGCATTTGAACTGCTCCTCGAAGAAAGAAAAAGTGCCAGAAGTTTACTGGAGCAAAAAGAAGCCATCGCAATCGGGGCACGGCTGCAGACTGCGGGACAGAGGGCGCTGGTGCCGCGAGCTAGCTGGATGCAGACATTTTTCAGTTTTGCAACATTTTGCACGTATTCCGCTGCTCCTTTTATATTTAGAAGACGCGCACAAAACATAAGCGGAATATGTTGGAGCTATGTTGCGATTATATTGGTTGTGTCCGTGCATGTTGGACGACGCGCACAGCCCCGGCCGTCGCCGCCGCCAACGGAATATAAAAATGTTCCACCGGCTGCAGGCTGCATTTGCATTGCCCTGCACCCGCCCGTGTCCTGAACGCTGCACTCAGATCGGTTTGATTTCGTACGTGCACCGCGGAAAGACCAGAAACAGGTTGTCGCTTCCACCTAGCCCGCAATCTTATTGTGCAGCAGGCCAGTTGCAAGATTGTCAAGAAAAATGCAGGCAGGCATTAAATTATTGCCCCGCGTTTTGCGCATATAAATGCCATTTGGGCTGCATTAATGTGCGCGCACTCACGGTGCTTGTGCGCCCAGTACGTGTTTAATATTTTCCGCGAACCGCACCGACCCCATCGACGCCCTGCACAGCCGCGGTCAAGGCAGCTCCAGATGAGTCCTAGGCCCCGATCTGAGCGACTATCTTGACCACGGATTGCTGGAATTTATCAATTTCTGCGTCCTTCTCGGAACCCAGGGCCATGAGAAAATTCGAACGCGTTTCGCGAGGCCTTCCGCCTTGCGCGGATGACACCGGCCCAGGCGTAGCGCTGCAATACGTCAATGACAAGTGCTAAGTAAAATCGAACAAACCTCATCAGCGCACGACTCTGATAAACGCGTTCGACGCGCACGATCGTGATGGATTTATTGCAGGAAGCTCTTATAAAATATAGTTTTATACCCTGGATTGGCATTCTGCAGCTTTTTGTTGCTATTGGAGTGTCTTCACTGAACTTTTCCATAATAAGATCACACCAAAAATTTCGCAAGAACAATTGGGTCCAATTTCATTACATTCTTTAACTCTTTCACCAGCTAAAGACTTGATACTTAAACGGCCCCAAAGTTTCATTCTGATTCTGATATCATAAAATATCTTAATACCTTTAACGCCGATTTATTTCAAAGCAGTTTCACAAAATACTTCTTTTAGTTAATTTATTTCTAAAATATCAGAGATATCTACATATTTTGAATATGGTATCGTAATTTGAATGTTGATCTGTATTTTAGACTCATCTTCCAATAAGGCAAAATCAGTGGATGACGACTAAATCTATTTTCAAAGCCAGGATTAATTTTCCGAAAGCATTTCAATCAAATTGAACGTGTTTTATATTTAAAATGTTTTGTTTTATTATATCATTAAATGTTCGCTACAATACAACACATAAAAAGGACCCTGACATTGAATAACGAACAAATACTATATTTTGTTTAGGTTTCGAATTCAAAACGTTTAAAGTTGTAATTTGTTGGTTACCCTGTATTACATAGCTGTAAGGATTTTTTAATTGTATTTTTTATATAAGGGAGTGCTTTGTGACGAAGTCAAACTTTTCTTTGATGTATGTAACTTCGCCTTTGCAATTTCAATATAAGCGCGTCGACAAAATGGTTACTTGTATCGTGCAAAAAATCTTTCTCTTTCATCTAATATGTATATTTTTTTGCAACAATTTTTGAAGAGGACTACAAGTCAGTACCAAAATAGCTATAAAGATAAGCCGCATCTTATTTATGGTATGCCATTTTGGGCCCGATTCCTACGCCAACTCAGAGATAATTATTCGCAGAACTGGTTTGTATCATTGAGATAAGTATCAACTGATAAATATGAAAAACTTAAGGCGTTTTTGAATGGGTCGTAGAGAGCTGTTTTTATTTATCAGAAATAGAATAAAATCAATAGATCCTTTCTGCGTAGATCTGAAATTCCTTTATTCAGCACTGCACCTTTTTGCTTATCCAACATTGGTTCTTAGAGTCTATGGCCGTTCTGAACACCCTCATTTCCGCGTTTAACGACTCTGAGATCGGTGCTCTCGCCATTAATTAAGTCGTAAAGCGACGGTGTGGATGTTCGAACAGTTCCTTCCATTAGCCCGCGAACAGCAAGTGGGACAAGCGCTGTTTAGCGACTTTCCCGGTCCCAGGTGAACAAAAGCCGAAAGCGGTGCAGTGACTTGGGGCCCAGACATCGAAGATGCAAAGCAGGAACTCAAACAAAACCAAGTTGACAGTAGCGGCAAAGTGGTGGAATCTTGGAGACATGTTAATTCATCGAGTGATAACATTGTCGGCAAATGGTCGCGACAAATGAAGGTGCTCGCTTAATGTCTTTATTGGGTTCCGTGGCCACGAAAGAGATCACGCCAGCGCCAGCCACTTACAAACTCCAGAAATCACTCTCGACCTGAAAGGTTCTAATCGACTCGACAATGCCCTGCTTTCCGATATCACTCAATCAAATTTGGCTTTTGTTGGTCCCATTGTACTCTGACGCCTCTTCAGGTCGATCAACACTTTTTTGTCAGCCTATTTAGCCGGCTGATAGGACTCCTCTTTGATTGTATCCTAACAAATTTTATCGCGACAATTTAAGAGAATTAGTTAGATATGTACCTTAATGATATCCATTCCGTCTTAATGCTTTGAATGAAAGCCAGTCACGATCAGGTGGAGAACAAAAAGGTTTTTATTTACCTGAATATGTAGCGATCACGACCCGAAGCAGCCGCTTCCTAACAACGCAAATAAGGAAAGAAATGCTTTAGAACTACAAGATTGTAAAAATACACAAACCAAACTGTACGTGGAGTTTTGAAATGTAACCAAATTTAACATTTTGATTTCGGTAATTTAGCTCTTGATTTGAATCAATATCCATTATGTCTATATCAATGCGTTTGTAAGATAGGTTTATTGTAAAAATTGTCCAAAATAAATTCTGCTTCCAGTGAACACGTAGAAAAATATTGAGCCAAATCGAAACTATACAAAACGTCCTGGTTGGCATGGCAATAACATTTTCGGGATAAATTGAATTCGAACTTTGTGCGAATATGCAAAAAAAAAATCGTAAATTTTCAAAATTTCACAGATCGCAGAAAATACAAGTGACCGAAATTTTTTCCCACATCATCGTAATTTTTAACTTCAAATGAACACTTATACAATGTCTTTTCAAAATCCAAATTCCAAATTCAATTTTTTTCCAATTTTGAATTCCTAAACTACTTTTCAACATTCGGGATCTTTATTTAATATTGATCTTGATGACTAGATTTTTGGTATAGTCTGAGTTTTCTAAAACATTTTGAAGCAATGCACTTCATTCCAGAAATAAAGTCTAACCAGCAATGATTAAGAATATAATATGTATATGTATATTTGTTGTTTTGTTATAAGAAATAAAATAAAGTCGCATAGTAATAAAGTGCATCGACTTTCCGGGCGTTGTTTTAAACGCCGAGTAATAAAAAACAAATTCTGCAGAAGCTTTTTACGTTTGGATGGGTTTACACTTTCCAGCTAATTAATGTCAGCCTCGAGCAGTGTCTGGCAGAGCGCGTTATCAGTGTTGTATCTGTTATAATTAAATACAAGAACAAATCCACATAATGCCCTCTGTTGTGTTGTAATTTATCAAGAAAACGCTGTTATTCCTTTTATTGTTGTCATAAATCGGTTTCTTTAACTGGAGCCGCTTTTATAGTTTTTCTAGACATTTCGTCTTGAAGTGATGAAGAAATCTTCTCAAAAAGCAGGGCTAAAAGGAAAAAATCAACAAACGTCGAATATTATCTCAAGCCGTTCTCACGTCTTTAAGAAAAGTGAGGGCCGGCGGAATTCTTGAGAAAGATCTTAATTAAGGTGATCCTTTCCTTATCAGTGTCACCACCACGAGCGTGTCTGGCACAGCAACAGACGACGCCAGGAGTCTCAACCACCGAGGCATATGCCAAGTGCCTTTCGTTTCGGGATGAAGACGGCGACGTCGGAGGCGGACCATCTCAAGAGTGAAAACCCAAAACTCGGGACGGAGCCATCCACCCGCATTTATTGGAGGTTCGCTTCACTTGTCACCCTGCTTGGTCCTCACCCTGTAACAACTTTATTATCTCCTCGAACGCCCCCGAAAGGGCCTGCCCCACCGTCGCGTCGCATCGCTCGAAGATGACCTGGCTGCTTGAGTGCAATTAGCATGTTAACTAGGTCTGAGGGGCGCTGCCTTGTTTGCGCCACTTGTTTAACCCACGTCTGGGACAAGTTCGGGGGGCGGAATGAGGAATTAATAAAATCGACAAGTTAATTACGAAATTCTTTTTGGGCCAATAATTTGACCCGGCTTTTGGCCGTTGTTCCCGGCACGTCGCGTCGCTCGTTTCGGTGGCCCGCGGCCTTAGCCGGAACTTGCCAGACCTTCCCGCTCTACGTGACTTACTGAGGGGGAATAATTAGAAAATGAGGTAAATAAAGAAAACACATGGCGTGCTCCGGAACAGAAGCTGGCTTAGTGGGAATAGCGCTAAAAACCAAATTTTAATTGCTGCTGGAGGTAAAATCCACTTAGCTTTCGGTCGGATTAAGCTCGTCTCAAAGTTGCAGCCGGGGCCCGTCAGGGCGCCCTGGGAGGGGTGCAGTAATTGGCCGCATTTACGAGGCGGCGTTGGCTTGCCTCCTCGACTTATGCCAGGTGAGCTGCTGGCTTTGCCCTCTTAAGTAAGCCCTTCCTGACAAGAGCTATTTCATTTCCTTAATAATGTTAATAGCTCTTCCGTACACCAATTAAAGTTTAAATAATTTCGAAGAAAGCTCCGCAAAGCCAAATGGGAATAATTTTGTTCTAAGTATATGAACAACTATGCTAATAAAACCGTTGAATTAAAATAAATTCGCAAACATAAAACACCCTACTACGAATTCGTATCGATTTTTAAAAAGTTTTTAAGCAACCGGTGTAGCATACCTTCTCCGAGGACCGTTCCATGCTATGAGTTGGCATAATACACTCAAAATACGAAATCATAAGAGAATCTGCTTTACTTCGAGCATCTACTTCTAATAATTTGAAATTCTATCAGCTCTTCACCATTTTTCAAATGATAAAAATACTTTTTTGTCGTATTTAAAATTTTACGAATTTAAATATAAATTCTACAATATCCTCCCATTATTTTTGCCTATAAATAAAATCGAGAAACTAAGTGACAGCAGATCTGTTTTCCCCTTAAATCAGAAATAAAGATGAGGTCCATAAAAAGTTCTTCGCATAAAAGAAATAAGACCAATCGGCATGATTTCATTTTTAGTATACCATTATTATATCCATTATGTAGAAAGAGAATTGTTGTTTTTATTGGATATAAAAGATGTTATGTAAACTTCAGAATGTTTTATTATTAAAAAATAAGTTTTTGCTGATTTCGATTCTAATACATTTCATATTAAAGATTAAAGATGTCGAACTAGGAAACACTTATTGATGAGAGACTTTTTACCTCGCGAAAAAAGGACTTAAATACATACATACATAAGTCTATGTTGTATGTACATTATCGATTCGAGTGTTAACTTATTTTTGGGCTCTTCAAAAGTTCATGCCTCCCACGAATTATTTACATAAATAGATATAGCATTTATGCATATCATATAGGGCTTCTAATTGCAGTGAGAGTATAGCATGAATTTTTTGATAGCAATCATCTTGGAACATCTATTTTTAACGCTAATTCTCACCATACAATTAAGGAATTAATTCGAAGGCTCAGAAGTAGCTTAAAGAAAAACAAAAGCCTGCTGGGCAACATAATCCCTTTGGGACACATACGAACGAATGTAGGCTGAAAGTCAAGGAGCTAATTTAGCTTAATTATAACTCGTCGAGGACCTCCTTGCCGGGGGAGGGGAGCAATCATAATGTGAACGACAATTCTCAAGGATATCCCAAATTAGTCGCTACTAATTGTCATCGGCGATATGCGGAGCGCGTGTGTCATGTAAGCGATCCCCTACTTACCGCGCTCTTTGCCCCAAATGACTTTTGCATAATTTAGCAGGAGGCACAAAGCAATAGACCACCACACCGCCGAATTTATGGGGAGCCCGCACATGGGGGTGCCTTTCTCCGTAATGAAAAAGCGGGGAAAAATGTAAATAACCGGCGACGAAGTTGAATGCGCAACAATTTCATCAGCTTAATCCCTTCATAAAAATAAGTTCAAATAACGCCTGGAGGGGCTCCTTGTTTTCCGGGGCTCCTCCTGAGCAGCCATCGATGCCGCCGCCGCTGGGCTGACTAAGCCGTTGTCATCATTTTGCGATTGCGGCAGAGGAAATGAGCGGAGGCTGGGCTGGTCCAGGCGACGAGCGACGACGATGTCCCCGGCGAAGAAAGTAAAAACCGGGAAGCGGCATCTTCCGTCCTAAAACATATCATCGGGATCGGGGCTGCAGAGACGACGGCAGTCTGCTTCTGGATTCGGAAGGGTTTTGTATTCCGAATAAATCCCACTCGCTGACAATAAAGGAAACCATATTTTGCCCCGGGAAATGAGCTTTTATCAAATTTATCCTCACTTCATTATTTTGCGTTTTCACTCTTTTGAGGCGGCTGCGGGAAACCGGCAAGGGTTGTTTTTGTTGTTGCCTCCGCGCGGAGACGTCTTCGGTTATGAAAGAAAGCATGCGAGCCCGAGCCCGAGCCCCCGTTCGACGGAGCCGTCGTTATCCCTTATTTAGCATTCCAAACAGATTTTTGCTGATTGCTGGGTATAAATTACATTACACTTAGTGTGAAGAATATCAACGGCTCGGAGGATGCACGTCCCAGAAAAATATGAACGATGGCGCTCCAGGCAAATAATGTTGCAAATTGAACTGGTGCGCCACGAATACGACCGCCTCGCCAGACGTAGTTTTAGTGGCGCATAATTGAATTTGAGCGGTTTTAAGTGACGAGCGCTGGGAATGTTAATGCTGCACGCTGATGGGATGCTGGTAATTAGTTGACTTCTTTCGTTGAGGCTTCCTTCTTACTCAGAAATTTGTCACTTTAACTGTCTGATGCAATCAGGTTCTTCGCGTAAAGTTTGTCTGAAGTTTTCTAGTCTCAAAGAAGCTTCCTTTCTTAACGTGAGATAGATAAAAAACGTACATTCGTGAATCTCCCGGCGTAGAGATAGTGCAAGTCAATTTACTAATTTGCTTTTTATAAATCTAAAGGTATTGTTATTTTTTGGGTGACTCGGAAATAGGAAAAGAAGTATTCGAATCAAATTTGTAAAGTAACATAAAGAATAATTTTGGCAAACTTGGATGACTTTCAAAACCCACTCACTTGGAGATTTTAAGGAAAAAACCTTGTAAGTCTATCTATATAACAATTGCCTTTTTGAATATTTGCAGCTGGAATTTTAGATTAAGAGCTTCAGACAACAGAAAATAAATAAGAAACTATCAAAAACCTTGCAAGATTTTTTTGAGTTAAGTTGTTGCGTTGGTGGGTATATGGTAGTTTGCGTTAATTTAACTTCGAACACTTCCACATTTTGTGTAAAATCATTCAAACAATCGCTAATTACTTATTAAAAGAAACTATACATGTGCACAAATTGTTCAGAAAATAAGCTCGAAGTAGTATGAAAATCAATTCCATTTAAAATTGTTGATACTTATTCATGAAATACTCATATTCAATGAAACTGCACCAAACTTTAATATAAGTTCCTTCAAGGTCCTTAACAAATTCTCGAAAGATAAATACCAAACACATATCTTAAAGAATGTGTCTCTGTGATAATTTTAATATCTACTTAATTAGAAAAGTGCTTTAAACGTCTGATTAAAAACTGTTTTTTGGTTGATAATGAAAATTGAATGAAGTTATTTCCTGTATCCGGTTTGTAATTAAAACTTGAGAAAAAAAAAACTAACCATTTATTCTGTTGGAATGAGCATAAATTTTAGCGATTCCATTAAAATCCTTTAATTCCACAACTTTTTGTTCGATTGATGAAATTAATGCCGAAGCCTAATACCACACAGCCACCGACTCATTTTCTTGTTATCGATCGAGCCAAAGCCTTGTTTTGGGCTGCCGCCAAAAATGCCAGATAACTCGTAAAATTTAAGATCTTCGGGGTTTTTGCTGGACAGATCCGCAAATCAGAAATTATTATTATATATCAAATTGAGCAGATATGAATTTTTATTAATTTAATTCTGCGGTACCCTTTTCTTTAGATGAGCCAAGTTAGTCGACTGAAACCACTCAGGCTAACGTGTGTTGCTTTGTCTTAACTGAATGTGTCTCCGTTTTTTGTTTCTTTAACCAAGCGTTCTGCAACAGCAATAATTTATGTGAGTTTTGTATTAAATGAGGAAGACCAGCACGATCAAAATTGTCATCTTGTATCGAGAATTAATTTTTGAATATTCCTTGGACCGCGCCACAAGAACTGGACACGCGGTGATGCGGATCATTTGAGGAATTTGTCTGAATTGCTTTATCAGGCGACGCGACGTGCTGTTGAATTTTTTTGCTGGTTCAGCTCCAATGCCAGTGGATTTCGCTGAATTAATTAAGCCATTATTTAAACCATTTGAGAACAAGACGTTTTTTTTTAAAACAATCCCGAGAAGCGGACAACTTTGTTTATGCTTTACGCTATTTTTATTCGTCTTTACTTCCCCGACTAATTGATAATTAAAATTTAAGATTATTATATGTAATACACACACGACGTCTAACTAGTCTTTTTAGCTAGAACAAAAATTAACACCAAAAGCTTAAAGATGTGCTTCGAAAAAATTACAAGTAATAAGTAATTAGTTTAGATACATTTTGAAATATTAATTTTCGTTACTTCGTTCAAAAGGATTACCTTTAAATTAAGGTTTTCGCTGAAAAATCGCATTCAGCTGTAATACTTTCATGAACTTGAAAAGATTAGTGTTCAAGGGTGAACCTTATCTAAAATCTTTAAGATAAACATCCGGGGATTTATAATAATCAGCTTAAACACGAAAAATCTTAAAACGAAGGAATTCTCCTGAAAGGGTCAGAAGTCAGATATGTCTGCAGGATAAGTCTTTTAGAGTATTATGATAGGTCAATATTCCGTCTTGTGGTAAAAGTTCATAAAGTGTCAGCAGAGTTAAGTTGGATTTTACTTGACAACTCAATTCTTCTTTTGGATTATCTACTGCTTGAATAGAAAATGAGATAAAAGTATGCAGGTGCACAAAAATGCTGTGTCACTGGAAGGTATAGTCTTTATTATTACAGGTGATGTAGCAAAAGACGTTTTGATTTCTTAATTATAAGTGCTTCCTTTCCTTGAAAGTTGTTTATAATATCTATACTAACGATGTATGTATACATATAAATATTTCTATATTAATTGAAGTTGTTGTGTGAATGATATGCAAGTTTTTTAACAAAACTGGTATTTTTAAATAATTATAATTATCTTCAAAAACGTCTTATTTTATTTTCGATTTGATTCTTTTGATATAAGTATATTCTTAAAATGTTTTTTATTGAACTAAAAAGATGCTACATCGACGAATAAATAGAATTTTGATTCAAATATAATTCATAAGTGAAATAGTATTTGTTAATTAGTCAGTTTTTCTTTCAAAATTTATGTTCTCTAGACAACACAGTTTCGATATGCATTCTGTACAAAATATATTGTATGTATTGTATTACGAAAATGATAATTTTGCAGCACTTCGACTGTAGCGGAAGCAAAATCAAATGAATAAATAAGTCTTCTTCTAAGTAAATAAATCATAAGTTCTCTAATTCAGGGGGAAGAAGGAAAATAATTTCTCTGGTCTGATCATAAAGAAAATTCGTTTGGCGTTTTACACCGCGTAATTTCAGTAATAAAGTCGAACGCAGGGAGTGCGCGTAGAAATAAGTCAGCGAATAACTTATCACTCATTTAGCAAAACCAAAGGCACCCTGAAATAAATAGCCGAGACTGCAGCAAATAAGTATCAAAGCAGGAGCTTCCCGCGAGTCTAATCACCTGTTGGACGGGTGTATCATGCCACGCAAAAATAAATCCTGCTGCGGCGAATAAATTTGCGTCTCGAGCCGTTCAGAGTTGCTCAGCAACAGCCTGCTCGTGTG
Organism: Machimus atricapillus; assembly: GCA_933228815.1. Classification (NCBI taxonomy): domain Eukaryota; kingdom Metazoa; phylum Arthropoda; class Insecta; order Diptera; family Asilidae; genus Machimus; species Machimus atricapillus. The sequence continues at coordinate 31,481,978 of OW121786.1, read as the reverse complement.
ATTCGGGGCTATACCTCAGTCGGCTGTAGGCATCTGGTTAAATAAATTAATAACAGGAAGCCTCGGTTGATTGCATGTAAAATTTCAATCTAGGACTTGCCGCTCTGAGCTCCTGATGATTCCATTTCTGATTTAAATAATTCCGCGATTTCCGCCGATGTGTGGTCTGGCGGGCGCGCACGAGATCTCTAAATCTTCTTCGACCGACTCCTTCGTGGTTGACTCACGCTGCTTCGCCCCGTCTCCATCCAAATAGCTGGAACAAGTCGCCGTTTGGTCATAATTGCTGGTTAACTTCTCAAAATCCGTGTTTTTATCGTGTCGAAGCAGCCAACTTTAAGAATGCACGAAGAAATGCATCCAAATAAGACCGACACTTTTTTCAGCCACACAAAACCCTAGTGAATTGATGGAATCCGATCGTATCAGACAGTCATTGCGAACGTAGTAATAATTGTATTCAAGTCGATTTTCAGATTGCGATCTGCCACTAGTGCATAAAATTAAACGCGAATCCGGAGATGGACTCCAGATTCATTATTTAGAGCGGTTCCGCCCAGCCGGCCACTGGTGCTCCGGCATTCTTCCTTCCTCCATCCGAAGCTCATTTAAATGCTATTCGGAGGTACAGAGAAAAGACAATTAAATTTTTTTTTTTAATAATAATTTGACAACCTTTCACGGGTCGGCTTATCAAGATGCAATCCGCGATGCTTTCCACCCAGGCCATTGTTGACTTGCCCAACTCGAGGGAATCTTCTTTTGCCACAGGCGGCAAATGCTGCCGAGAGGTGCAGCCGATGCACGAAGTATGAGGCATTGAAAAGCTCCGGTGCAACGTCTTGATTTATGTTGATCTTCATTTGCGATAAACGATCTTGTGCTGTGCCTGGTTATAGATCTGAAATGCGAAACTTCGATTTTCGCAATGCTCAACAGGAACGGCTTCATCGAAGTGCCTAGCCCAGCGAGAAATAGTTTTTCACTTATTCGATATTCGATTTTGGGACGCATTAATGCCATACCTCGTTTAATCAGAGAACCCAAAAAAAGTCTGCATACCAACCAATTGTGAAATCCAGAACTTGCAGCGAACAAATTTCAAAATGTGATTTTATGCTCCAATTGAATAAAGCTAAGGAAGTTATTTTAAATGGTGCATTCCTTCAGTTTACATTCGCTACTTTCAATAACAGAAATCTGCAAAATTTTAGCATCAACAAACTACTTTCTGTATATTCTAATTACGAATTGCCAATCGATTTTACATGATCTCAAATCTAACTGCTTAACTTGCAGCACTTGAATTCTGTTTGAATATTAAACCATCACTGTAAAATCAGAAATTTAACTAAATCCGAGCTTAAGTGTACAAAATGTTGCTAATATGAAATCAGTCATAAAATTCATATAATCAACTGAACATAAAATTTATTCTAGCACAACGAGCATATCAATTTAAACAGAAAAACATGATTTCGCGGTTGAATTGCCATTATTAGAAATTAGTACACCTAACTACATATTAAATGGGGGCAACAATGATAAATTTCAAGACAAATAGAAAGTTCCTTCAAAATAACTAGAAATATTAAACACTGAAAAAGCGAAAATCTTACACTACAATGAAATTTAAAGAATGGTGATATAAAACAAAGCCAATGATATCCCTAAATTAATCGCACTCAAAAGGAGACCAAAGTAATAAAATGGCTTTAGCGATATGAACCATGTCTCCTTTAGTGTGTTTATCGCCTTTGACGTCAATAAACTCGGTACTTGGGATCGCAAGAGCTAATTAGTCATTCATGCTCATAGGAGCAGACGTATACATTTACATAAATAAATAAAATTGCTGATATGAATTGGCAAGTAAACCACCGTCGGCAGCCGGGAGTCACTTCCACATCTGAACTATCCCTTCAAACTTTATCCGTCCTGGTTCTTGTTTCAGGACCTATACATAATTCTCTGATAGCTCGCCAAGTTGCTGAGGTAACAATTGCGCCAAGACATTTAAGGTTTAAGTTGCTGTTGAATGCAGTTATAAAATTCAAATCGCATAATTGCCCGAGATGTCTGTCTTTTATCGGTTTGATTGGAGAAGAATGCAAATGAGGGCACATGGCCGCTTGCGCTTGGTGGGTACCTCTGACCCGGGCCCTAAGTGGCTGCCTTAGAAATCCACGCAGCCATTTAATATCCAATTAATTGCGTCTGGGAGTCCGTTCTCCGTCCGCCCAAGAATAGCTACTTTGCATATGGTTTACATGTGTAATTACGGCGCAGGCATCCCCGCAGCTGTAGGACGGAACTGCAGGTGGCAGTGGGGCTTTTATTGCACAATCGAGAGACAAATTGCTCTTCCGCAGAAACCATTCCACCGAACGATCGACTAGTTCAGCAGGAAGTGGAAATGTCTCCTGTCTTTTATCAATTATTACGAACTCTTCTTAATCGCATCGAAGGGCGCTGCCACTCGCCTTATGAGTTATTATTTATTAATTTACTTTTTAAATGCAGCCTGTTTGCACTCTGATGGTATTGTTGTCTGGGCGTCATTTATCAAATGATTTCAAATCGATGATATCAGATCGAAATGGACTGCAGAATGCCCCGGTGCGATTCCGCTGAATGGTCGCAAAAATGCACAAAACCGAGAAGAAATAGGAAACAGAGTCAGACAAATGGAGGAAGAGCGGGAACTTGCAGAAAAACCAACCTGCCTGGAAAAAAACTGGAGCTCGCCAGGCCACGCTCGCTTATTTATGGACACACGTCCGCTTATTTATGGTCTTTAGCCATGATCCGCTCCGCACTGGCAACTCATTTCTTTGGGGGCAAGTGCCAGAACTGCACTCTAGCTTGTTTCGTGATGTCATTTGGAGATAGTTTATCAAATAAATAAGTGACTAGCAGATGAGCCTGAGATCTTGAAAAGGCAACACTTACTTTGGACACGGATTTCGAAAATTTTTATCCTCTATGGTTAGGTGTTGACTTCTAGAAACATCTTGTCGCTTTACACAATGTCAAGATTTTACCAACACCACTTTAAAAAATTAAAGTTACAGACAATTACTTCACTAATTTTTTATTTTTACTAATTGGTATACTTTTTATTTTGTTGCTTATCAATTTTGAAATCTCGTTAATGTATTTGGATGCATTTCCAAGGCCAAGTGAAAATTTATGAGCCGTAAAGGATTACTAAAGGTAATGAGTAAAATATAATAAAATATGTATGTACAAACTTTCAGTAGTAAAGTCATTTACAACATAGATCTAACTTTCAGTTAAAATGCTTACATGGAATGCCGTGATATCAATTTGAATATGATGAAAATCGATTTTTCGAATTTTCAGCAAAAGAGAAATTATTTAAACAATATTCTGAAATTAAAATATAGCATACTTTTAGGCTTAACTTATTATTGATAAAATTCAATTTTTCAAATTCAAATTAAATCAAACTTCTATATATACATATTGATTTTTTTTAAACACTACTTGAGCCTTGGATTCTATTTTTGTTTTTTTTCGCATTTATTATAAATGTATAAAGGTATACTTCTTTAACTCGTAACCTCTATTAACCTCATTGGATTTATAAGTGCAATGCAAGAAAAAATTGGGCACACATTTGAGTAACGCATGACTTTCTTTATATATTTTTATTTTTTTAATACACCAAAAAACAAAGGTTTAAACAGTAAAAATGCGTATTTCGCCAATAGACAGCTCTTTGAAATTATTATTAAGATGAATTGAAAGCAGCCAACTAAGGACTACTTAATTTTAACATATATAGTTGTAAGTCTCAAAGTGGGATATAATGTTCAAATGAAGTTCCAAAATGCGGAAACAAGCAAATCTCGGCACCGAAAGTGCAGAAAACCGCACCCAGGATCTTCACTAATCATTTTGAACTGAAAATTTGGCACGTTTCGGCTTTAGAGCGTATGGTTAAATCGCTGAATACTTTACACTGCGAGCATCCGGACCGTCCAAAGTGAAGAATAAAAAAGCCTTGTGATTATGCAAATGAAGAAATATCGCAGTCCGGGCTGGCGAACGTTGGCCCAGGATTACACAACATAGGGGACCCGAGCGGCCAGAATTTGGCCCGGACACTCGGTTACATTCATACGGGTGCCCCGAGGGTGAGTGCATTTAATTCGCATGCACTGAACGTGTCTGGACATACGCCCTGTGTAATAACAAACAGAAGTAATTTCTGGACAAAGATAAGAGCTCATAATTGCAGACGACTGGACGGGATCATACCCCTTGTAATTGTGGGCAAAAAGGGCCTTTACTTGAGAACGTTGCCGGGTATAGTTATGTGCCCTTGTTTCACGAATATGAACAATTCGCTTTTAAAAAACAGAATTATTACACCTCACCTGGAAGTTCAAATTACTCCAAAACCCTAAGGAACTCGTCTTTGTGGCCACGCGTTTTTCGCGATTCCTTTGCCAATGCTTAATTAAATTCATTGATTGGTGCTGTTGCACAACTTTTATACCTCAGACGGCGGGATGTGGGCATACATAATTGAGCTGTTTTCCAATAAATGAGACCTTTTATAATTTTCTCTCATTCCTTTACGAACACTTTCTCACAATTAAATGAAACCTAAATTATTAATTCATGATGAAGTCCTTTTACTTTTCTTGATGTAAAAATGTGTTCTGTATAGAACCCGAATCGTTTTTATAATTTAATTTATTCGACGTCGAAAAGGCTTAAAATAGATATTTTAAATAGAATGTTTAATCATTCGGAAAGATTGATCTTAAAATTATTCTTTAACTAGGGCGTTTAAACTAAATTAACTTTCAATGAATACAATAATGTAGGAAAGGAATTAACTATGAAAATATAGTTTTTTAATTAAGATAGTGTTAGCAATGTTAGTTTTTAAATATGCGCTGTGTATCCAGAACTTTAAATTGGGTACAGAGGATCTGGGGGAGGGGTTCACATATAGATCAGGGATAATGTCCCTGTATATCGTTTTCGTAAGAAAAGTAAAAAAGTGGTAAAGAAATCGAGATTTATATGTGTACATATGTAAAAGTTTTAAATGTACCTGAGTAGCTAATAAATAATTTGAAAGACAAACAATTAGAATATACAACGGCGGAAGAAGCAAAAATTTCTTATATTTTCCCATCTTATTATTAACTGTAGAGCTTCTCATTTTGTAAAGTTTCGTTTAATTTGAATTACTCAAATACGGCCAATCTTGGCCTTTATCTTGGAGTGCCTTTTCACAATTTGGCTAATGCTCTGGGATCAAATACTAAAGAGACAAGCCGCAAAGGCGGGAGGAGGAGACGCATTGCTTCTGTTTAACGCCATTACATGAGAGTGGGGAGATATTTATCAGCTTCAATTATTTTATTTGCTATAGATTCGACTGCGATATGAGGCCCTTCTTCCACTTAATTGACACAAGAAAGAGCTGCCGCAGCCATAAGAATTTAAAAAAAAAGGACAGGTTAAATTTTTAACCTTAAGCGAGAGGAGAAAATAAAAACTATTCTAACAGATAAACTGATATTCAGTTCATAAATAAAGATACAGGCGGGCAGAAACTCTCGTCCTACTGAGCGCTTTTATCGGCCTCCAGTGCTGTCTTTGATTATTTTTGCCCAGCCCGCCGTTGTTCCTTTCCCTGCGGTCGATTTTTTCTTGGTTTTGCCCTGCTGGGAGGCTGGGACGCCGGGATGCTGCTAAGTAAGAAACTTTTATCCTGATGCCAACAGATGCTCGACTCTGATTGTCTTCTCGCTGCCCTCCAACCTTCCAGTATGCCCACCATGACTACACTACGGCCCGATATAATCGATTTGGCATTGTTTGGCCATCGATTAAAGGGCTCTGGACCAAAGAACAATGGGGAAAAATGTGAAATTGAAAAATCGACACACGAAAAGAAAATTTTATTGATTTAACCTTTTTGGCTCATTGGTTCGATGGCTTTGCTCGGCTGTGATTACGAATGGTTTCGAGCGATTATGGCTGTGGTGGCCGTCCGTGCTCTCGTTCGGAAAGATGTAGGACGCCTGCCCAAAACTCATACAACCCCATAGTATTTAATCGCATTTCAATCCAACAAGATGTTTGTAACATGACCAAGCATTATTTCAACTTCCCTAGAACTCACAAGAGAGTCACTAATTGCAGGCATTGGTTTACTATTGTCCATCGAATATGAGAAATTGAGCATGCCAGAACAACCATTTTAGCAAAAATTTGATATACTTTACCACTTATAAAAAGCGATCTGATGTTCTTCGGCGGTCGGGAAACTCCGTATCTCTTAGCAGGCGCTTGGGTCATCAAATCCAGCAATTGCTGACCACGAGATAATATAGGACTTGGATCAAATTCCGACTAATTGCCTGCCATATCGGTTTCTTGCAACGGACTTATCCCGGTACAATGGCTTTGCTAATAGACGGCTGAGCTGATAAGTACCTCCATAGAGCTTGCCTATGTCACAATTAAGATGTTTATCGGTCAAAAGCTACCCTGTCTTCTAGCTTTGTTTCAATACATCCGATAAATTACGCTATAGAATTATATCGGAAACAATCGGGGAGGCGGAACCCTCTGCCGCATGCACAGGAAAACTGCCGGCTTAGCATTTCTGCAGCTAGGCTCTATTCAATAGAGGCTTTTCTAAAATCGGGGCAAATCAATAACCTCGTCAGAATAATTAAGCAAAATACATATGTATGTACTTAATAAATACCCTACTCTTCGAAGATCTTTAATCAACACGACTTTTCTTTAGTTGTTTTAATCTTTCGTTATACATTAAGGGTAGGTAGGTATTCATGTGTCGATCAATTTATAATAGTACAAATTTTTTGACTTTTAATTTGCTGAATATAAAAACCCAATCAAATCCAATGTTCTAAATAAAAAATTTTAAGTGAACAAACTTGATAGTTTAATTAGACTTTTGCTTGCATATCTCAAAAAGTTATAAAGTCTATATTGATTTTGAACAAATTCCAAATGCAAATTGTCCGTAGAATTCAATTTCTAAAAATGTCAAGCATATTTGCTTGTATTGTTGCACAATTGTGCAAGACGTTCTCATCCCAAACTAACAAGGCGAAACTTTCAGCATATCTGCTATAAAGTGTTCCTCAGAAAATGATTTGATCCGCCCATTTTCTTTTTATATTTGGAAAATTGAAAAACTTTGCGATACTCTTTGTTTCAGAATAAACATCAAGCCCAAAAGTTGAATGCAGTGGAGAAGTAAGTTCAGATCTACAATGCAGCGACATGGGAGTGTTGGTTATGATGCAGCTTCGTTTACTGGAAGCAAACCAGCAACGAACCTCCGTCCGGGACCACTACTCTCCCGGAAAAAAAGTTTTTTATCCAAAATTAATTCAAATAAATCGGGCAATACGGTTCGCCGAAACTTTTGGCATAGTCGTAAAAGTTTGAGTTTCAGTGCATTTACTTTATGGTTGTACTCCAGTGCAGTGCAATATCATGCCATAAAACTTTGAATGACTTAGGGGCCGTTTATGAACTTTCGGCCGGATGCTATTTTGCAGTGGCTGCTCCATCGGCCTAAATTTTCGAACACACAATTAAAGACAGGCCCATTTAATTCAAAGTTTTCGCCCTAAACTGACTCACGTCAACTAGTTTAATAGTTTAATTTGACATGAAAGTTTATGAGAGTTATCTATACATACATTGTTTAATTAACTTATTTTATGCTATATTAACCATAAAATGTCTATCTATTTTCCACGCTATGAAAAAGTAGGCTAACTCGGGTTTTCTGCTACATATTTTACATATGTTATTATACTTGACAAAAGGTAATTTTTTTAATTAAAAGCAGTTATCCTCAGATCAGGTTAAAAAAAAGGCGTTTTAAGGGGTTATACATATCTGTTTGGAGTCAAAGAACCGGCTTTTTTTCACTTTTTTTTGTGAGCTCGTTTTTAAATAATGAAAAAATTTTGTTTCATAAAATACATGAGTTCTGCTGTTGAATTAGGTACACACGATCTTAGTTTTCGACGAAAAAATCTACTTAAATTATTTATATTTTTTTCCTTATTTTCGATCGTTAAAATCGTGTGTACTTCAACAAATAATCTAATGAAGAAGAAGAAGGTACAGTTCAAATTTCAAGTCGATCGGATGAAAATTCTTCGAGTTTTACTGTGTGCCGATTTCACAAATATGATTTCGAGAAAAACGCGTTTAAAGTTTGATATACTTAGTCGAAATTTCCTAGTGTTACACCGCAGAATTGCTCCAGAAAAATTAATTTTCAGAACATTTCTGAGTGTTTTTCATGCTTGAACGTTATTGGTTATGAATCTAGGGATGTTTTGGCGTAATACTATATACCAAACAGATATAACCCCTTAAGTTTTATACATTCATATAAATTATCTGAAATCAAATTTTCAAGAATTTTCATAAAATATATGCATGAGAGTGGTTAGAGCTTATGTATAACTATAACATATTAAAATTATTAAAAAGTCAAAATATTTAAAATGAAAAAAGTACTTGCGCTGTTTTTAGATAGATATCTAAGCTTCACTAAATTATATTTTAAAATAAAACCAAAACTGAGTCGTCCTCTTTTTTCGTTCAAAATTTATAGTTATTATTCGAAATACATATGTACCTATGTACATATGTATACGCTATGATTCGGCCACCGAAAGTTTGTCTAAAGAGCCCACTTAACTATTCCAATTTTAAAATTTTTTTTTGAAAATTTATTCAGAAAGGTTCAACAATAAAATGAATAATAATAGATCTTTTAGAAACTCAAAATGAGAATATTCCTTTAAAAAAAATTAAAAAAGAAAAGTCGGCCAATTAACTTAAATTCCGACTCCAGAACTGTGCCACATTGTACTAAACCCCACTTAGTAGCCTCAAGCGTTGATTACGAGATATTTTTGCTTGACTGAAAATTAGCGCGGATTCGCTGCTTCTGGAAATTTTAAAGCAAAACAAATGCCGTGAATCACAATTATGATTTTCCCGGCAACTGACCCATTTATGCTTGCGTCGCAGCTTCTGCAGGGAGTCTTGAGCCGAGAAGTCCCAGCACCCACACTGCACCTGAGCGCGTCAACGTCTGGCGCTGGGAGCAAAAACACCTCGCTAAGTGCTCCAGCCAGGTCCTGGTGCACGCTGCGCCGCCCGTTTCAGATGCATTGTTCTTCCTGTTCTTATTTCGCGACAAATAAAAAGAATAACGAGCACAAAGGGCTCCTGCTCCTTCTCCACCCGGAGCGGAGACAATGCGCGAGTTATGGCTCCTCTTCCCCTTTAAATTTGCATAATGGAAGTAAATTATGTCACTGGTAACAAGCAATTGACATAAATTTAGGCCCTTTGTGCTCGCCCTCCAGACCAGCAGCACGGAGCAAGTGAACAGATGCGAAACAGTGGCGCAGCAACCCCTCGACGCCCCCGCGGACCGAGTCCTTCGAGCCGCCCTCCTCGCCACCTCGCGAAAGTAATTAAACAAAATGGTGATCCCGCAAGATAACGAGTGGCCTAAACTTTCGCTGGGACAGATCGATAACTTTTGAAATCCGATAGCCCTTCGCACTCACATCTCGTGCTCGTTGGCTTTCTTCTGAGCGGCGAGTTTCCCGGGCTCCGCAGCTTCACTAACAAAGTGCCCTCTGCCAATTCCAATAACTCCTTGAAATGACGTCATAAATAAAATTTTCTTATAGACCGAATCGCAGTCCTAAAACAACGTTGACAGCGTACCAAAAGCAGACTGCACAAGCAAGCTGGCAATGGATCTGCACATCGGATTCGCAGAAAGTAAATCCAGAAATTTATTATTTTTACCTGTGGGGCCCATAAATTGGCCTCTTATTGCAGACCACACACTGATTACCAATGACAGAATTATTGGATGCTTTGCGCGCGACCGGTGTCCGCGTGCCCCGCTAAGCCGTTTGAAAATCATAAAACCTGGTTGTCCTTGGGTAATGGTCATGAGCTCCACATAAATAAACAGACATGAAGCGCAGGTGAACTCATACTTCGCTTAATTTAAAACCGAAATCTTGCGTCGTCCTTTTTTGGGGGGCTTATGTTCATGTTCCATATTTCTTCATTTATTCCTTTCGACAACAACGGAATATACGGCCGATATTCGTACTTATCGATGGCAACATTAAGCATTCAACTTATGTTGCCAAGTCTTCCAGCTGTCTTTACATTTTCTTTATGTTTCATCGCACCAAACACGATTCAAAATATTTCATATATGACTTAAACTTTTTCGATCATGGGAATATTAAAACAGAAAATTATTTTCAAATACTTATATAAACATACACAGACTTTGAAAACTTGTTTTTAAAATTGAAAGTTTTTAAGATAATTTTTTAAATATTTGATACTAGCCTATAAAAACCTAAAAACGATTTCTTTTCAAAACCGTATTCAACTGATAATAGAGCAACATACCAAGTAGAATCGAAGGAAATTTCTTACTAATCTAACTTGGAGTTATAAAAAGCAATATACTCCCGCAACTAACCCCTAAATATTTTCATTAGGTAAGCTTCAGTTTTCGAAACACGTGTAACATTGGAGTAATATGCTAAGAACTAAAACGTTAAAAGATACGAGTATATTAACTTTTACTTCAGGGTAATCACTGAGGAAGTAGCAAAAGACTTCAGGGTCGGGTATGCAATTACAAAATTCATATTAGAAATCTTTCAAAATATTTTGAAACAAAAATAATCCATTTCAAAGGGTAACCAAGTTCTGTTGCTTCATGATGTAAACTTTTACCATTGGATTTTTACACTCAGTGTCCTTTTATAGATTCATTTTGTGTTTAACATATAATATAAACCTATTACTCAGCAAAAGTTCGCATTTCGGTTGCGACTATTTCATCCCTTTGCAAATGGGATGGCTCGCACATCCAGGCGATGTCTATGTTGTAGATATTTTGCAGGTAGGTAGAACCCATTCGGGAACACAACATAAGCCCCGGTATGTGTCATTTTCAGGTTGATTTATCGCATTTTAATTGGAACTTGCGTGCACGGTAGTGTAATTTATTTCTCTGTTCAATTCCATCCCGCATACTTGCACACTCTGGTCGCCGGTGGGGCACAGAATAACCACTCGGGGGTGAGGGACATATTAAGGGAGGCCATACCTTCTGTCATGGCTCCTATTTTATTTCCGTGACTTTCGGATATTTGTTCTGCTTGGTAAGCACATGCAAAACGAGTTTTTGGCCTTGCTCAGTTTTTAAAGCCTTTTTCAGCAGGTTGCTTCTGAGAAAATATATAATTCAGGTTTTTATCACCTGAAGCTTAGTCTCATATTTCGCTACATTTCTCGTATTCATTATAAACTTACATACGAAAATTGTGGGTCTTCATAATTCGACTGAATATAATGTTGGCAAAAGGACAGAGGTGCAAGCACATAGAAACGAATTCTAAAATCAAATAGAAGCGAATCCAGGTCGCATCGCAACTCATTTGAAAGTTAAGGCCGTGACAAAATGGATAGACAACTATAACTCAAAGTGCATTGTATCTTGGATATCGATTTTTAATGCCTTGGTTTGGATTTCGAACTGGAATTTGGAACAGTGGAAAGAGGAAAGAACCAAAAATCATAACCTTACAGTTTAGCAATATCTACGGAGTTCAAGTTTTAAACTACTTTCAAATCAATTATGAAATAAAATCAATGCCAGTCACTAGGTGTAAAAATTTTTCTTAATAAGATTTGGTTCCCCGTGTGATTTGATTTTGAGATTTTGATAAAACAGGCAGATCCCACAGGATTACGCGGTGAACTTTTCTATGCACATCACAAGGTATTCTTTCCAAAGAAGTATTTCCTGCATTTTCCATATTGAAACGGATATTATTTTTATATCAAGCTGCACGTTACTCATGTGATACATATTTTTTTGTATCGCATATTTTCCTTTTTGTTGCTGAGCCGGGCCTACATCTCGGGGCCACGTAACACACTCTCATTGCTTCACGTCAAGACTTTGGGTATCTATTGAGGAGCAAATATTGCATAAAATTGCTTACAAAGCAAATCCCAAATAAGATATGTGGAGCATATGCCAGAAGCGTACCATACCTATAGTAGTTGCTCTAGAGGGGTAGGTGGCTGAATAGATACTTTGTGGTGCCGGAGAAGCTCCGTGCACGAGTTTGTCATATATTTGGAATTTCGTTATTGAAGCACAGCTTAAGGTTTGCCCCGACAATATGTTGGAACTATTTTCTGCTTTTCCCAAGAAATCTTTCCGGTGCTCCGGAAAGAATGCTATTTCCCAGCATTTCCTTTGTCATAGTTGATACCCAGGGCTAATGAAATAGTAGGTATGTGATATTTTTTGTTCGTATAAAGAAATATTATTTTTTGAAAATTTGTTTATGCTCAAAATCTGTATCTCCGAGCAGTCTTCAAACTTGATATATGAAATCCTTTGAATGCTTAAGCAAAAAGAAATTCGTGTTGTTGCTATGCTAATTTACAAAAGCATTCAACTACGTTTTCAAAGGACTTTTAAAGAAAAGAGATGAAGTCGGATTTTCATATCTTAACCCTTTCACTGTTGTTTTGTGAGCTTACTTGATAGAACTTCTTTATAAAAAGAAAAGAAATCATACCATAAGCTTTGTGTTTTAATGGCATGTAGCTAAGCAGGTGAAAATGGGAAACAGTTAAAAACAATTTGAAGTTGCTGACCTGTAGATACTAACCTACTATAAAAAAAATAATACTGTTTTTCCCAAGCCATCTTAATAAATCAGAAAAATCTCTCTCTCTCTCTTCTAATTTTATATTCTTTATATGCACAGCATAAACCGTGGTACAAGTTATCATACATATTTTCCTCCTCCGATTGCGACTTCGGCGTTTCCATAGACGAATTTTGATCTCAAAAGAAGCAGGTGAAAAATTCCAAGGGCAAACTATTGGTTGTCGAAGCGATACTAAGAAACGTTTTGAAACATCCAGAAAATAATTAATTAAAGATTCGTTTCATATAATCACTGACTACATAGAAAAGGTGTTCCCGGTAATTCTTCTGGTTGACAAGACCACAAGCAGTTCGCTTAATATTAATTTCGCAAACATTCACTTCTACCAAAATTAGTCCCAATCGAACTGAGTAGTCTATCAGCCAAGCAACGCAATTTGCAGTATATTATTTATAAAATTGCATGCCGCAACGCCATGTTTGAAGATTAAATGAAGCTAATGAATTATTACAACAGAAATGAGGCCAGATCCATGATAATTTCAATAACTCGTTAAATATTCATAACTATGAAGTGCATTGGGCCTGATTGAAAAAATATTGTGAAAACATTTTTTCGCAGATAGGGTAAAAAGAGCAATAAAATTAGGTAAAACGTTGAAATATTGAAACTTCCCAATTTCAACTTCATATTTCATAGGAAAAACGTGTGCTTTATGGGAAAAGTTAATTTTTCATTTATAACACCTCCGTTACCCCCAACGAGTACCCCTATCAATTTTTATTTAGCATATTGAACAGATGTGTCTCATAAAAAATTGCTTTGACGTTCTCCAAATCAATATCAATTTTCATTGCTGTTGATATTGTGAGTAGGGCGGAATGGTTCTTTTTTCCTTTACAACTCCTGTGGTAGCCATGAAGCCCTTTCACACATTGTTTCAACCTTATCCTCTGTATGATGCTTTGTTTCAAGTAACAAATAAAATATTTATTTCATGTTTCCTTCTGTCTGGAGATGTCCTTTAATTCTGCACGAGAGACTCCTTTACTGCTTGTTTTACCGGTGATTTGAAAGGAACGAATGCCTCCTGTGATTAAATTTCAATCAATTGGAGAACAATACTCATGCAATTCACTTCCTTTTTCGAAATTAAATAAAAATACCCGGAAACACCTCTGTGTATTTTTAGGATTTATTTTTTGTTTTATAGTCGTCTCACCCTCTTTGAATTTATACAATATAAAAATACACATTTGGTGAAATAAAAATTTCTCTTAAATTCTTTACTGAAATGTAAGTTCACGTGATTTTTAAGGTCAGCACAATTACAAAAAACTTCAAAAGGAAACTAATATGTCTCATATCATAGATATCTTTAACAACCATGCCTTTTTCTTTTTTATGCGTCATAAAGAGGATTCTATTCTATCCTTCCAAAATTAGTACTTTTTATGAAATATTGTAGTTTATTTCTGTTCACGTTTTAATTTGAAACAAAAAATAATTTTATGTCTGTATATCTAAACAATAATATTCCGTACAATTTTTATTGAAACTTCTTCTTCTAATGAGCCTTTTATTTATATATAACATCATATTTGGAAATTTTTGGTATGAAAAATAAACATCCAAGCATCCAACTCACCACGGCACCTTATTTTGGTGGAAACAAAACATAAAACCTAACTTGAAAAAGGGATTACACTTATCAATCCCTATATTGTTGACGTAACTTCCCCAAAAAATCAAAAAGTATAGCATATATCAATATTCTACAATGTACCACTACACTTATGAATATTTAAATGGTATAAGTGCAACTGCAGAAAAAGGAAAACTTGGTGCAGGGGAGAAACGAAGACGGAAAAATACTTTTCTGGAAATGTCCATCATATCCAATAACGAAAGTTTTTTAATTTTGCCCAAGAAGGCAAAGTAGTGGAAAGTTATGCAAAGACTTTCCTAAAGAAAATGCTCAGACATCCCAAGTTCATTTTAAGGGTCCCTCAGACGAGAACGGATCGTTGCCTTACTTTATCCTGTGGAAAGAGGCAAAAGTTTAATCAATTTATTGACAAATGAAATTTAATTTTGCTCATATTTTTTATTGCTGACGGGCTAGCTGCGAAGAAGACCATACAATGGGAAATCATGTGCTTGAAAATGTCCAACTCTTGAAATGCTCGATGGAGCGAAAAATCAAGTGCAGATTTTCTGATTACTTAAGGAATTATTACCGCATAAACGAAAAGATTTATTAAAATTAAATTTTGAAATGAATAACAGTCCGCTTAGTATGCAGGTTATCGAAAAAATAGTTCTTGAGAAATTGGTTTCTTTATAATTAACTATTTTACAAATACTTATTTTCATGACATTTAAAATACGCTTATTTTATTACTTATTGATTCTTGAGGAGCTTTGGAAATTTGAATACATTGCAATATTTTTCGAAGGTTTTATAATTGTCTGTCTCATTATTATGTTTTCTTATTCTGAATTTGAATCGTAGACAATATTTCTCAAATTTTAAATCTATATAGAAATTAATTGGATATGGATTTTAGCAATACATTTTTCTTGACAAGCTGTTAAAAGTGTGTTCAACTATCCCTAGGGGTAAGCAGCAATAAGGTACATAGGTTTAAGTAAATAGGCACCATAAATATCCCCTAATAAGACAGGTCGTACAAGTTCCCCAGTAGTAATTTAACAGGTCTGGATGGCACTAACCTGTCGACATAAGGTGAAAATTCTTCCTTATCTACGGCAAAGTAGTGAAAACACACATAATCCGACTTCCTCATCTGACCGAAGGGATTCGGAGAAGTTCCGACCCCAGAAAAGTTCACAAATCTGTAACATCTTACGATCTTACGGTCAGGAAAAGCTCGGCTAACAGGCATTTGGAAAAAGATATAAATTAATTTCCCCCTTTAATAATGGATTCTTATCCATCCTACACCTCTGCAATTATTTAACCCAATGACTGTGTGAAGGCTTTTGCGGGACATAAATCTTGACGGATGGTATTTTGCGGAGTATTCGTAACATAACATCGGGGACGAAAAGGCTGAGAGATTCTATTAACTTTTAAATTAAATAGAGAATTGTACGCAAGAACATTAGATTTTGGTAGATAGCCCTTTATTTTCTAGTGCAAACATCTTCAGAATATTTCGTATTCTAAAGCTTCACAAAAATACCTGTGCGGGAATAGATCTTAGGCGCGTTAAAAGAAATTTCCATACTCCGTCGCCGGATTGTTGGTCTCCTGGGACAGACAACAATGTGACAACTATGAAGTGTAGAATGAAGCAGAAAGCGCCCCTACACTTCGCATAACCTCCAGCATCTGCTTTATCTGCTGGACCTTTTCTAATGCCCCAACAATCTTGAATTATTACTGACCCGGAAACCATAAAAACTTTATCAACCCCAAACAGTGCCAAAGGAGGATGTCGTTTTCAATCCTTTCGAAGCCCACTGACGTACAGCTTTATTAGGGGACAGACATTGTAGAAGGCGTGCAGAGGGGGGGGGGAGTATTTCACCCGTATAAACACCCACACACCCCCGGGAATGATTTCGAACGAAAGCTGTTTTCAAAGTGTGCTCTTGGCCATAACATAAAATTTCAAGAGGAATCTGAGAGACGATTATATTCGAGTTGACCTCCTTTCAGAGAGCCGCAATGAAATGGAATCGGCTATTGATAGAAATAAATCTTTAAGCGTGAGCCCACTCAGAGCGCTCCTCCAAAGTGCTATAGATGGCGATCAGCACGGATCCAAGTGCTATTATACTTTGATGCAGTTTGGATGCATTTATGCTCTGTGGCTCCCATTCACTCGCTGTTATCCAGAACCGCTTTAACTCTAACTAGGGCAGAAGATTTAGGTCAAATTTTGATATGGATTAATTGGACAAAGTGAAAAAAAAAATAAGCTCAGAGGGTGTGCAATGCAATTGCACTCTATGCAACTTTTTATACAGTGAACGAGAATATTTTTTTTAGCTCCTAAAACTGAAAGTTGCCCAGCCTGATGCAGAAAATTTAAAATGAGCTTATATACATTGACCTCAAAGTCAATCCAGCCAGAAATATGTTTGATATTAGTGATTCTACTCAAGAGACACGAAAATGAAGTTATTTTCAGCACGACATTTTGTTGGTATCTATGTATAAGGTCAGAGAAATAAATCGAAGTCTAACTTAGGTCGTTCTCTAAATAGGGCCAGTCCAAAAACTAAAATACAAAAATTTTAACATGTTTTGATGTAACAGGAGACTGATGAAAGACAAAACTTTATGTTATTTTAAAAATACATTGAAAATTATAATATAATATTTTAGTTCAGATTTAACGCACACACAAAGTTATAATTCAGCCTTAAAACTTTTATTCCAGACAAGAGACATGTCATAGGAGATTGTGAATTTGTCACTTTAAGGTAAGTACAATTATCATTATTATTTAAAAATTTAGGAACGAGCTAATTTTAAGTGCCTTGCTAGAAATAATGTACATAGAACACATACTAATGCAAATCCTTAAAATAAAATCTTAAAATTCAATAAATAAGTCACACTGAATCCGGAATTATGACTCCCGAAAATGTACATAACCTTTAAGACTTTGAAAATTCCAAGTGGTTTTCTGATTTAAGATATGCGAGTTATCTACTAGTTTTCCGAAAGAATATTTTTTATCTCAAGATCTTAAGCAACAGTTTCTTTTCTTAATACGAAGTTACAACACAAAGTCCCTTTTCCGCAGGGAAAATTCGCACTGCAAAAGATCTTGGTGTGCGAGTAAATTGCATTACACAAATTTAGTTTCATGTTACCTTCATACACTCGTTATCATGAAGAGACATAAAACATAACGCGTTGCTTCTGGCCGTGGGCAGCCTGCCCTAAAATTCCCTTGACGAATGGTATTACCTTAGAATCCCAAATTATTCATGGCTTTCAAAAGTGGATGCTAACAGCAGGAAAAACAATCCGCCACTCCCGACAAATGCCCTTGAGGAGGAAATGATGGGATAGAGAGATGTTATTCTGCTGTATCTAATTCTGGATTCCAAACAGATTTTCCCTCCATTGTTGAGTTATAAGGAAAATGGGAAAATTAGATTATTTTCACTTTGAGAAATACTCGAGAAAAGTTACGTATGGTGGCATATGCACGAGCGGGCAATCCGATGGATGGATGATGTGTGGACGCGCACCCTAAAGATTTGCATGCAAAGGAAACAAGGTGTCTGCGCCGGGGAAGCCATCCGAAAGTGATACAAAGCTTACTTTGTATTCGTTTTGTCGCATAAAATTGTAATTTGATAAAGTGGATAACTCTGTATACGCTGATACTTTCGAACCGAATTGCTTCCCCATAAACTCGAAACAATATCGTTGCTGTTGTTGTTTTGCAATTTCTTAATGCGAACCTGCTCATAAATTTTTATGCAAACTTTAAAAATTCAAAACAAAGTTCTAAATACATAAATATGTACCTCATACGATGCACAATTTTCATATCACATTACCATACTTTATTATGATGAAACGATTCGATTATCTTTATTGTATAATCAAAAGTTTTAATTTTGTCCGCACAAAATGACTGTCCCTTTTGACTATCTGTGTATTCAGTTTAGGTTTATGTATAGGTACCCATATGCTTGCTTTTCCGAAAATTCCTTTTCCCAGACTTTCGACCTAATCCAAACAATTTCCTAAAAATTTAAATAAACCTGTATCCCGTCGACTTATCCATTTTCATTAGCCCTCATATAATCCTAAGCGTACCATAAGCTAATGATTACCTTTCAGGGAGTATAACCTCTTTTACTGGAGTTTTGAAGTTATTCGTAATTTTAAATTAAAACAAGATATACAACATTTTCATAGTGAGCGACCGTAGGTACATTCATTTCTTAGATTGTAAAGTGTAAAGATTATTTTCTGAAAAATTATGCTTTTTCGATGAATTTTTTATATTAAGAGAAATATCGGCATGCATTTTTAAAATTTCAAAGTGTGAAAAATTACATTAACAGAACGATGTCTTTTAATTCCTACATCGCAAAAGTTTCTCCATCTAACTATTAATAATATTACGATTTGCTTTGCAACAAATGTACCTATAGTTGTGTTGTGGAATAAACCGACACAATTTGAAATTTACACAAGATATTAAATTTGTTAAAGGTGAAGTAATACAGTAAAAATGTCATCTTATAAAAAAAACAGAACAAAAAAAAAAAAGACGGCATTTTAGTGTTAAGAAAAAATGTGTTGTTATTACCCCAAATAAAACTAGATGGCGCTGTGCAATTCCTAGAAAGCACTAAAGAGAGTTTTATAAATATGTAATTTCTTTTAAATTAAACGACGGGTGAAACCGCGGCGTGATACAACTAGTAGGTACATATATAAATAAAACTTATTTCTAACGTTTTGCTTCTAAATGTACTTTGACTTTCAATTTATTATTTACGATGTTCTAAAACTTTCTAGGACATGATCAGTACATGTTTTCACTATAATTACGAGGGCATATTACCATTAATGAGAGCAAATACATGCACGTGCACACGGGTCCTTCTTTATTAAAGGCTTCCCATTTGCTACAGAATTCAAGGCTCAAATTACTCTGAGTTATTAGGAGACGAAAACGAGTGGGTACAAATTTTCGTCTGAAAATTTCGAAACGGCAAACAAATTTCGACAACGTGAGCGCAAACTTCGGTTTTAAGACGAAGCGTAGGCGGTGCAAATAACAGCGTCGAACGCGATAGTGCTGTGCTGTGCTCCCAAATTACTTGCAAACTTTAATAATCCAACTGCGGTGTTCAATTTGGTCTGACTATCGGAAAGTTTCATTACAGCCGCGCTGGCCGTGCTACGCGGGGAATTTTAATTACTGACCTGAGTACCACGAACAGCAAAATTTAAAAAAAAAGAGTTTTGTTCTTGGCCCTCCCCTTGTACGATAATTACCATAATATTTGTTCTGGCCGCAAAATTAACACACTTTTAACTTTCACTCCCACGCAAAACACCTAATAATTAAGCAAAGCATTTACTTCGCCAACCGCCCGATGGTAGGTGGTCTGGAAATTAGCAGACAGCCACGTGGCGCATGCAGGGGTCACGTAGGGCTCCTGATCTAATTAAGGTCTAAAACCCTTAATGTCGGTGCAAAACTGTTGCAAACTACCAATCGCGTTTTGGTCGAGCTAATTAACGCCTAACTCGCAATTTAATGAAATTAGAAGCCGCGCCGCACCCACCATATTTCGCTGATTCAGGCAAATTAAATGCGACCAAGAACGCAGGCCGCCATGCCACCCCGGACCCCGCTGCCGCGCCGCAGCACCATCTACACCTGCTGGAAGGGCCCCAAAGGGTAAAGATGGCACCGCCAATAAAACTAATTTAAGTGTTTGGAAAAGCGTAAAATTTGCTTGTGAGCACTTCTGTCTTTTTTCTTTGCGTATATATCTCGCATTCACGCACCGCCGATCAAAGCGATTGCTATGCGGAGTTTTCAGGCGGGGCGAGGTGTCACAAACAATTCCAGCAAAAGAAAGCCGGGAAAGGAGCAAGGAGCAGGGCGAGCAGAACTGGGGCGTGTGTGACGAGGGTGGGCCAAATTTGTCTATGGGCGAGGCGCCCTCCTCAGCAGCCATGTCCTGAGCAAATTTGCACAATGACGTCAAAAGGAAATAAGATAAAAGGAAAACACCTCAAAAATAGCAGGTAAGAGCCGGGTTCTCCTTTTGAGCTGCAAACATGCCCCCGAGGAGCGATGCTTTGTGCAACTTATTTAATGAAGTAAGCAGCCGAGTGCTCCTGCTCCTGTCTGGCGGTGAACGTGGGCAGGGTGGAAAATATCCTGTCTAAAATTCATTCCTGCTCCGAGTCGGAAAAGAAGACCGCGTGCTTGCCTCCAGTTAAACCATCAAACTAACGATGGCACTCCAATAACAATTCAGAGGAGTTGGTTCATTAGGCCGGCCTTTCTCTTCTCAGGTTGCAAAAATGTACATAGCTTTTAATCTTATTTGGTTTTCATATCAATATATTGCAGAAGAAATAAGAAAACGAATACAGCAACAAATTAAATTAAAATTTACTTTTCTGAGAAGAAAATAAATGTTCGGCAAAAGGCTTGAATTTGTTCAGGCTCTCTAATAAAGTGTTTCTTTAAGTGGTGCTTCAAATAATCTGCAGTCGTAAAGGACTAATTTCTTAAAGGGGCAGTACTAAATTTTAATCCTTAACGACAAACACAAGCTATTATTTCTTTTTTTAAAGTCCACAAAGTATAATTTCTATTTAAGAAATGTCTCTATGCCTACAAGGATGGGCACTTTTATCAAATTTACCATTTTTGACGTTTCTCTGATCTGGTTTAAATTGCACACAAATCGCACAAAGTTGTTGTTAAGGAGCTGGTGGCAAAAAATGATTAAATGATTTCATTCGTTCATTTTTGTAATGCAGACTTTTTTTATTACTATACATTATTAACATAGACCGGAGTGGAACGAGTTGTTTTGACTCGGTACATTCGTATCAAAAACGATTTCATTATTTTATATCATTTATCTTGACAGAGTCGTTTCGTGTTACATGTGTTAGTTGAATACACATTTTTTAACAGTTCAAATTTCATTGAAGAATTAATAATTACTACATTATATATTGGTCACTGTTGGATTAAGTTTTTTATAAAATTCAGTCTTTTTCCGAATTTGAAAATTCTCAAAATTGCCAATTATCTGATTAAGAATTGTGCTTTCGTTAGAATATAATTTTAAGCAAAATGCCTAATAAGTACTTTGATTATGCAAGAGTTGAAGTTTTAAATGGCTATTTATTTAAATATCCATTTACCCAGGTGCAGGAATAAAAAATATAACGCAACAACCCATTTTGCATATTTACCCAAATTGGGAAAGTACCCAGCGAAAGCACCTATCTCATGAAAGCAAACAAGCTACTTGTTTCGAAGTCAAGATTCCCTCAACCAGAAGTCCACCTCAGTTTCCACCAGGCCCCAGTCAATTTGTGTAAATTGCAAAGTGATTCCCAGCCACCCCCGCTCTACCAACAGAAGGTAGTCCACTTATTGTTAAATAAATCCGCCCACATTTGGCGACGATTTGGCTTGCGCCGGCAAATCAAATTTGCTTAAGTTAATTTTTAGGTTTAAACTCTATTAAAATCAAATTGAAACAACAAACTAATTTAAGGAAATTTATTCATTTTAACGGGGAGGTGAACTTAAATTTCAGAATTTCTTCACACAACTGTTGTAGCAGTCGTAGAACGAATCTCGAACTCGGAGTGGTCCCAAACTCTGGCAGGGATGTGTTCCTATGCAAATTGAATCTTTCCCAGACGGTTGGAATAACCGAAGTTGGTCGACAAACTTTCGCTATGAATATGCACAGTAATGTGTGGGACAGCTTTTTGCTGGAGCAGGCTCCGCAAATAATGAAGAGTAGCTGAGACATATCAACTGCACGAGCGAGACTTCTTTATGGCATTACAGAGAACTAGCAATTAATTTGTTTTAAGCAATTATTTGGTCTGGTTGCATAGCCCTTCGTACCTGGACCCTGTGGTACCTTGTTGGATCATCCTCCCTCCTAAGGAAGACTGCGGACGACTGGGACAAGAATCCTGGCAGTCCTCAGTCGATAAGGGAACTTAAAATCCATCCCCAAGGAGTTAACACCAGTCCTAACAGGATTTCAGGCGCCAGCTTCTTCATAACTTCATAAAAGTAGAGGGCGAAAAGTGCAAAATACGTGTTGTCTGCTATAAACTAGGGAAAATGTCAAAAATATTTTACGGGAGAAATAAAATGACAGAGAAATTCCGGGAATTGGTTTAGATCAGAGGAGCATAAAATTGTCTCTCAACCAATTTCTCAACTTTCAAGACGTTAAGATAACATCGGAGGCAACAAGCTATCAGGACAAAGGAGAAACAGAAAAATTAATTTTCAGCTTTCCTGCTTGTTTGCGAATTTCATCTGTTGTTGTTTTTTCGCTCGGTGGCAAGTCCGAATGCGAAAATTCCCCAAAGTATTCGTCGACGGATATAGAAAAGCTGAACCTGGAATAGGGGCCACAACACCGGCTGTGCGAGACGGGGGCGCGGACGGTGCAGGGAACTCCGCTAGAGACGAGAAGATACATAATTGAAACGACAATCAAATTGATATTTCGAAAATTTAATTTGATGGCGAAATCGAAAATTGAGTAAATTGTTTTAAGGAATCACCCTGTGCACTTTTTTGTTTCTTTACCAAAGTAATCTTAGGGGAAGATCGAAGACCAAAGACCGAAGCAAAAATGATCGCAATTCCAGCTCAACTAGCCAATTTAAGTAGAATGTGTCTTTCCACATGAAAGCATTAAGTCAAATCAAATTATTAAAAATTAATTTAAATACATACATACATTAATGTATAATATACATGTATGAGCCCGGCACCTTAAGAAAAAGATAAGTTTGAAAAAAAATAACTTTTTCTTTCAAAGTGGTTAAAACAATCCGATAAAAAAATCTAATGGAATTTTAACGTTATGTGCGAAAAAAGTCAAATTCAATGTCAAGGTATAACTAAATAAAATCAATTTGTGAGAATGAGAATATTAGCATCAAATGAATTTGTGAAAATGACAGTTTAGCATCTTTATTAGGGAGTTTTTGTCCAAAAGGCCTTTTGCAAAATGTTTTCAATTCGATTCGAACACATTCAAGAATAGGGGCCAAAGTTTGTATTACATTGCTTTTTTATTCAATTTTTGTTTTAATTTCTTCTTGAAAATGAAAATGTCTCATCAAATTTTCTTAAGCATACATCGGCCTAAAGATATGCACAACGTTTTGAAACCTGTGCAGAATTGGTCAATGATCGTTAATTTCTTTGTAAATATTCCTTAGTTCGCTTTAGTGCACTGAATTTTCCATAAAAATAGCTATAGGGAATCTTTTTGCTTTTGAAGAGTTATGTTCGTTTTTACCTATGAGCACATATGTAGTTTTCTCTTATTTCTCTTATTGTATCTGTAATAATATTTTGTTTTAGGTGAATTATGCACTCCTAAATGTAGACTTTAGAACCTTTCATTATTTTTCAGACTACTAAATTTCCTCATAATACACTTCAACAAAAGACAGACAGACAAACAGACTTTAGAAGCTCAATGTTGCTCAGTAAAACTGAATTCATTCAAAATTTTGTAAACACTGGTATTTATTTGTATAGAAATAAAAAATTTGCATATTTAATTTTCAAAGGAATATTTTATTCATTCAGCAAATTTCCTTTGCTAGGTGCAGACAGAGCAAAAAATTATAAATGAGCATGAAAAAAGAAGATGTAACAAATCCTTTGTGCCGAGTTATTACTTTTTTTGCCTTTCTGTCTAGTAATAGCAAATATTTAGTAATTGCGTCAAAAATAAATGCAAACACGAGATTCTATAGCAGACACCCAGGGGAGGCCTGTTAAAGTAGAGGCTCTTTGCTCCCCTTAAAAAGCTGTTCCCGCAGGATAATCAAGCGCGATATGTCGAATCACCCACCATCACCACCCGCGTCATGACCTAGCACGACTAAATTCAGGTGAGTGGAAACTGAAGTGGGCCTTTCCCGCCTGATATTTTTCACTTCGCCGAACGCCGGCTTGTGCCGGCGATTTCATTTTGCATAAATTTTTACCGTCTGTTATTGTCAAATATGCGTGCACAGGGGTTTTTCCCATGGCCGGACGTACCGTCGACTGCTCTTAATGTACCATAATTCAGCCAGGGGCTCCTCTGCGGCAGACCATCGAAAAATTTTTCCCGGCCAAGTGGAATACCGCGGGTGCCTTTAATGAAAAGTTGCTCGAGCGAAACGAGGATATCATCTACACAACAGCTGCGAGTTTCAGGTTAATCGCATACTTTCCGCGGATCTGTAACTTCTGAATAATGCAAAAATTTCATCGTTTTCAATATTCCGGATACAGTCCTTGTGTTTTGCACTGCAGTGCTTCCGTCTGCAGGGCGCTTTTGATCCGAAATCGAGTTACGCCCGAATTGGGTTTATGTGCTTTTTCGCCCTGGTGAAAAATTTTGTTTGCTAAACTCAGTTTTTGGGATTTTTTTCCATTTCAGCCGGGAGAGGGCAAACGTGGAAAGTTGCTCTCAAACCTTCTTTAATTTTCCAATTTAATTCCCTATTGTTGCAAAAAGCGACCGATCCTCTCTAGTCCTAGTCTGGAGTTGTTAGACTCTAACATAGGCCGGGGGAGTTTCGGGATTTTCCCAGGGCTGCGGATCTATAAACTTTGGTTTCCGCCACCAGAGCTTACCGGGGCCCTGAACTGGAGCTGTTTGATTCATTAAGGAGCAAGTGCAGGAAACGTTTTTCAGCGGAACACCCCAACGGCCTCGGTTGTATAAATAAATCTGTGTTATCAACCGGGGCCAATCACACATGGTATTTTAAGAGGGAGAAATATGGAAATTATTGCTTAGGGATATTAAAGTTTATGGCTGGAGCCGGAGCCGGAGCCATGCTCAGTCGACCCGTTCTTACCCATATGTGTGCTCGAAACCGCGATCTTGGCGGGGACAGCGAAACTACCCGGGATTATGTCGTAAATTAGCCCGCCTAGGTCTATGAGTGCGGGGGTGGCTGCCGGCTGTATTTGCTTGAGTAAAATTTACTGGCTGAGCCGGGGCGGGGCCGCGGGGGTTAAACTAATAAGCCCCCCGGACTCAGAGTAAAAAACACGGACGTAACCCTCGTGTGCAAGGGATGTGCCAGTTTTAATGCCGAGTGGCTTTCCGCACTGTGTCTGTAAAGGTTTGCATACTTTTAACTTGCGGGTTAGCTTCCCTGGAAAAAGGGTTTTTACATGGACCAAATGAGTTCAGTTCCGCTGATACAGATATAGGAAAAGGTAAATTGCCTGCATATGCACCTTCGCTGGGAAAATTGCAATAAAAGCCACGTGGGAACGAACGGTGCAACGCTGATGCTTTAATTAATGCGTTGAATTCTTTACACAGGATGGCGAGGGCGTCTGGACAAGCTTTTGTTAATGCATATTTTCATGGCAATAAAATATAGCTATAGTGCAGATTAAAACGTATTTCATTACTGATGCTCAATTGTGTTTTATTTTTTACTATCATAACAGCTGCACATTTTTGGTCTAGAAAATCTTATATGTATGTATTCACATTCAAATAAGTCCCAGTATTACAAAGAATACAATTATTATATGTATTATTTACAATAAGTCGAAAATAAAACCTGTAAGAATTTTTTGTGATACTAAGAATTTTAAGTTTACTAGACAAGTGGTTTCGCAGAAAAATAAGAATTGAATAAGTATACATATCTCTAGATTGATTATGTTCTCTGGCTGAACATCTAATGGACAAATATTTTTCTTCAATTTTTTATTCAATAAACCTAAATAGCACCTACTTACTTACTGTATGTACTTCAAAAGTAAATTATTATTGTTGTTTTCATGATTCAGGAACAAAGTGTAAAAATTTATGGAAAGTAACTTTTTGGTTTTTGGTAAGAATAGATTTTTTAAGAAAAAATTTTAGTTTTGATTTAAAATCTTTTCTGTAAAGTCTATTCTTCAACTTTAATCAATCATTTTTGATTTTAAATAATTCAAATAAAGAAATAAGTATAAATATAATAAAATAAAATTATTTCACATATCGATTCAAACTTACTAGGTACTAAAGATTACGAAAGATAAGTTTGAAGATTATTAAAACATTATTAAAAAGTCAAAAATTAACAAAATGGCGGAAAAGGAACATTGACATCTACTTTTATTTTGCTTTTAAAATAAGTATAAGAAAAATAAAATTATTCTTTGTTAAGGTATAGATAAGCTAAAATAAATATTTTCAAAATAGAACTAAAATTGAGTCGATATCTTATTTCATTCACAAAAGAGAGCATAGATATGTAGGTACCTACATAAGTTCGAAAAATGTGCGTTTCGGGGAAATAGCGTTTAACCACAAGTTTAACGTTTCAGTACGGCATGATTTTGCGAGCGAAATTTTGTCTCTAAATCCGCATATGTTTTTCAATTTTCATTATAACAAAAAAATGAAAAAAAATCAATTTGTTTAAAATTACTGATGAAAATGCCATCCTTAAACTACCAAAGTTTGTAATTGACAACGCCGACACTGCTGACAGGAAAAAATTGCAAAACTAATCAGTTTTGAGGACAACGACAACCTAAATTATATTTTACGAGAGATATAAATTTTATACATTTTACCGAATATAAAGCTGATGAACTTTTTGTCGTTTTGATTACATCCCTCAACTACATTTCTGAATGTTCCTGGCGTGTGACAGGAATGGATCAAATTTAAGTTGAAAATAATCTCCATCAGACCAGACAAATCTAAGAGCCGGGGTTAATGTATTGAAAACAATAGCTGCAGTAGGAATTTTCCGGCATGCGCAGACTCAGAAATATAATTTTAACCAGCCTAGCCGTAAACAGAGTTGAGTTCAGCTAAAAGAGCAAAACATTTGCATTTCTTAGCCATTCATTTTCCCTACGCCTTATATAGTAAGCGGTAATTTGCCGCAAACCTGATGAAAACTTTGAGTTAATTGAATTAAATGTCCCAGAGCAGTCGTATAAACTTTTTCCATTCTTCCCTAAACCCGTAAATAACTTTTAATCATCTCAAGTCGTCAGAAAAAAGAGCGATTCGCACGGGACGGACTTTCCGCTCCGGGAACCTTCTAGTTGATGGCAATAAAGCACACTGAGAAGAGACAGACATTGCGCAAAGTTTCCCTTTTGAGTAACGACTTCTGGTGAAAAAGACCCATCTACTGGCAGAATTGCAGGAAAAAGTAGACAAAACTTTTTACTTGAGTTCATTTACATTCGCGTGAGGATAAATGTTTTATGTTTCATCTAACATACACCGGAACTCTTCGGATCGTGGCCAAGTATTCGCGCCGACTAAAACTTTAATGAGGGTCAAAATTGAACGTAATGAAAATATCGACAAGTCTTTGCAGAAAGTTCACCCTGCTCCCAAAGAATATTTACTCGTTTATTAATTTCCGTAATTGATTTCAAATTTTCTCAATTACTTTATGAAATTGACTTGCCTCGAGCAATTCCTAACTTTGCAACTTTCCAAGACTTTCTTTGAGAGCCAAGCAGTACATTATAACAGTTTCGCATTAATTCCCAATGGTCGTCGAAATTTCAGAAATTTAAATAAAATGCAAAATTCTGTTAATGAGCATCGAGTTTTCAGAATTTAGTTCGCTATTTTGTTGTCTTAAGTGTTTTACCATCTCGAACAAATTTCCGAAAAGCCCGATATTAACAAAACTTCTTTAGAAAAAGTAAAGTACATAATTTGCAAGGAAAAATGAAATTAATACGATTAAATGCAAACCGTGCTTTATTCGATTGTAATGTTTAGTACTGACAATTATAGCATTAATACCTACATAAATAAAAGTGAAATAGGTACTTGAGACTATACGTAGCTAGAAATTGTAAAACTGAAATTATTTCTTATTTTTAGAGTTTTATAGCCAAAGGATCAATTAAAATAATATTATTGTCTACTTCACGTAGGTTTGATAATGATGCAGAATGCATTTCAGTGCAGCACAACAAACCCTTAAACGGCATCAGATCTAAATTATATGCAACATGTATTCAAAGCACACATATGTATGTACTAAACAAAATATTTACATCTCATTAAACACAAGTGGTTTAAACTAATTTTGAGGATTTCGCCAAAAAGTCTGCCAGTTTTATCGAACAATTATATAATCGAAACATTTATCCACAACTAAAAACCCATAACTAAAACTTCATTAACCGAGCCAATTAAAAAGTTCTGTTTTGAAACAAATCACACCCAAAGGGATCATGCGTGGGAAAATTTGGGAATTCTACCGATTCAAATTCTCACGGAGAACTATTTAAAGCAATCCCAGAACAATAATTCTCGCAATTTTACAAATTGCATAGCACAAATTCAGAGCTAACCCCCCGATTTATTTTCGCGCCACAAAGCCATAACACGATTTAATTGCCAGCTAAATTTGCTTTGTTATTAACATAAAAGTAAAATTTCGCTGTTTTTGGCTTGACTTGAACACTTCTCATTTACAGCGCGGCATTGAAAATGTTGTTACGCGTTCGTGTGCGTAATAAAAAAGGATTATGCGTGCTAATTAGCCGGTTGCTTTCCCTTTGCCTTCCTGCAAATGATGCCACCGCAAATGACATAAAAAATGCTTTGATCCATTTTAACGGAGACGCAACACCCGCGAGTGCACTCGACCGCAGCCGCGGTCTGAAAAATCATGATATATGCCTTGGAACGTTGCCTGTTTTGCTGTTCAATTTCACCCAAATTTGGCTCTTTATTTTACAGGGATTATGGCTTCCTGTAAATTCGCAAGAGCACTACTTAATCGCATCAAAGTCCATTTAATCTTTGAAATCATAACATAATGCCGTCACCGTTTTTATCGGTTTTTCATTGTTAATAATGCATGAAATATTCCGACCCAGTTTTTTATGAAAACTTTAATTCGCTGCCTATAGCACAATTGTGGGATATCAGGATTCAGGAATTAAAGGCGGATGAAAAGCCCTCGGTTTAAAGTATTTTGTTTGCATAACAAATGACAGGTTTTTATTCTTTAAATTTTCTACAGTTTTATTTATCGGAAAACAATTTTATTTACTTATAATACAAGAAAACTTTGTAGTAGTTTATTTTTTAGTGCACGAAAGAAGCAAGATCAAAATACCGACCCTATACAAAATATAGAATTTTGGTTGAACCAAGGTCCATTTTCACACTATAGCAAAACTATCTATGTATGTATACTCTGGGAAAAAAGAAAAAATGAGAAACAAACTCTTTATTTTACTTTATTAGTTTATTTTAATTTATTTGACGAACTTAATAAATGAATAGTCATTTAAGAAAACTGTTTAAACAGATATTGCGAAAAATCTATTTTCCCTAACTTTATTATTTTTAAAATCGAACTTCAATAAGAAACTCCTAATTTTCTAATTTACTATTCAGTTAAATTGAAGCATTATGCAATACAGTAAATTAAGATAGTATAAAAAAAATTTAAGATAGGATAAACAACATTCTATTCTTGTTTACTTAATATTAAAAATTTATAAATTTAAAATACATAGTTGCTCGTTACCTTTTAAGAGGACATTATACTTTAACGCGCCGAAGAAATATACTTTTTAGAAATTATCCTGTTGACAAGACAAGTAGGTATAAATATTTCAGTAACATTCTCTGAAATTTTCAGAAGAAAATTCTAAATACTTTCGAAGTTGTATAGAAGATTTATAGATGATTAAACGTAAGTAGATTTTCATATGCATACATATACATATATAATCATAGTCATATCTTTTCTAAGGATATTTTTTTCTGGCGTTCCAGTGAACCGGAATCGTGCACGACATCATATCAACATTTTTAAAATGGCTTCTATGAAGCTCAACAAAAACTATAAAACGTAATTTAAAATATGCAGAAGAATTACGGACCCCGAAAATGTTTTTTTATTCATTTATCAGAGAATGTTTAAGGTCCTCTTAAGTCGCTCTATGTCCCAAATGAATTGAAAAAATCCTTCTATAAGCCATTTCAAGTTGTGTTAATAAAGAAATAAGTAAAGTGCAGAACTTGTGCTCCCTGGGAACGAAGAAGTCACCGGTAAAAATTAGAGCGACATAAAACCGTCCTGTTTGCTCCACCGAGTTTACGAGCTGATTGCAGCCAAGGAGCGTTCCAGAAAATAGTAAGGTCGGCGATCTTGAAGTGCAGGTGTTACTTTAATTAATTTAATTAAAATTTTTACCTTGCACCAAGCACACTTGGTCACTGAAACCGGATTGGATCCGGCCGACTGCAAGCGGAATAAAGTTAAAGTTTAATTTAATGAAATATTAAGCAGTTAGTGGCGAAGGAAGTCGGCCACCCCCGCCACCTCTTAATAAAAGGAGCTGGAAACTCGAACGCTCCAAGTATTGCGCCATTCATTCGACGACCATCGGAGTCCCGGCCCTTAATTTCTGTCCAGCTCCTCCCTTCGGACGATGGCAACTTTTGAGCACGTTCCCTGAACGCCTTTCTCTGGACGTAGAAACTTTTGCATTTATTTCCACGTTGACCTCCTTCCGTTTTGTCGTGCGGGCAGTCGTCGGCGTTATTGAAAATCATTTCTCGGTCTGTTCCCGTACCCCTTCGGATCCTGGAGGGCACTTATTTGGCGGAATTCATTGCGAGGAAACAAAAAGTGTTTGGTCAAGCTTTTGTCGAAGATTGTGGAAACTTTTCAAAGTAATTTCATACCCAGCAGAAATAAGGAAAACTTCTCCCAAATGATGAAACGATAGGGTCGGCTGCTTTGGTGCTGCCTCCGAGGTTCCGTCCGCTTTTTTCTCGGCTGCGGAAGAACTTTGCTGATAGTTTTGCGGCGATAAAGCGTAACTTTTGTGCTTGCTTTGTTTGTTTCGTTAAACAAATTACTTCAATTTGTGCTTGAATCGTCGAGCTGCGGTCTTGTTCTATAGTCCGCTTTAGTTTTTCTTGTTTTTCGACTCCTAGAAGTTTTATAACCAATGCAAAACGATATCAAATGCAAATAAATTTACAACTTTGAACTGCTTTTTATTTACGCCAAGCAATAAAAATTACCTAAAGGTACATACATACATATTGCAGGAATTATTATGCCAATCGATTCCACAAAATGATCTAGATTTTGTACTATAACCCTTAAAATAGGCTTTTAATTGTGTGCTACTTACTTTAAGAAGGAGCATTTAATAATCCATTCAGAAATATTCCAGTATTTGGTCCTCATATTTGAATTACGGTATACATTTTCACTTCATCAAAAATATTTGAAAAATGTTGTCAAAGTTTAAAAAAAAAAAAAACATAACTTTTCCCCCAAATTCAGCCTTTTTCCTGCAAGATTATTGCAAGCAAAGCATTGAAATGTGCACAATTTTCGGACTTCATTATGACAAAGAAAGATTAATTAAAAAAACATACCTACCTATTCAAGTTTTACCATGGGCAACTAATCTTTTTTTTCTATTCTAATATTACTTCGAAACATCTAAAACTTTGTACTCATAAGCAATTATTATTCAATTGCATTCTTAGATATGCAAAATGTTTTAAACTACGGATTAACAAAATCGAAATATTACGTATTACTTTAAAGAGCAATTATTAATTTTCTGTATAAATGATTTGATCGTAATAGTTTGATGTTTTCGAAAAATTTATAATAGGTACCTACAGTTTTAGATCTGCTATACTATGATATCAAGTGTTTACATATTCCATACCTTTTTAAACACCTGTAAAATAAACACTTTCAAGTAATGGGTTGCTATGTACCTATGATTTACCATACCTCCACTGAGAAGAAGGAAAGTACATAGGAGCAATGTTATGAAACATTTAACATTTAAGGAAAACTTTCAACGCTCTGATTACCTTTAAGTAAAATAATCGTGTTTCCCTTTTTGCTCTGACTAGATAAAATATCAGAAAGTCAGAAACTTGATAACGTTAAAGTTAAGTCATCCATTTTGAGAACTAAGTATATTTGTCGAAGAGACCTAAATAGATAGCAAAGTTAATTATTAACTATTATCGATGAATCTGAAAACGAACGCCTACGTAACTGGTTTATTTATAGCAAACATTTGCTAATGATCCGAAGAGAGATAATAGCAATAATGTCATCAAAACCCCCGCAGAGCATCTTAAGTTCGAGTTGTTTCAAAAAGTTTCTTTGGATTTTATTGGAAAAGAATCGAAAATTCAGCAAACACAAAATGAATTCGTTATGCTTAAAATGGTAAAATTTACAACGCAGAAGTAAAGTTCGATTGAATTCATTTTTGCCGAGGGTCCTAGTTGATCAGAAGAAAAAACAATCCCAGTAATTAATTCATTCTGCATTGAAGTGCTAGTGATGTTCCGGTGTACCCCGCAGTGGGATAAAATACGTTTGGTGGTTTCAGGAAGAATGGACTCTGCAGGAAACACATTAAAGCATATTCAATCTGATGTCGCCCAGCGCATCCCACCGGGTTTTGTGGCATCTTAAAAGCTCGTGTTGGGTTTCGTACATCAACCGAATCGCCTCCAGATGAGTCCCATTACATTCTGCCATTTGATAGTATTAAATGCAGCGGGAGCGCACTCTGGAGCTCGGAACAGGAACAGCCACATTAGAGGTCTCCCGTATCGATATTTCTTTTCTGATGTTGATTTCACATTACAATCGATACAAAGCATCTCGCAATCGCAAAGGACATGGCGCGGTGGATGCTGTAAACCGCATCAAATTACAAAAATGTCTGCGAATGGAATGTGAGCGGAATTGAAAAGGAATTGAAAACCCTTATTTTGATGCCATCTCCCACCACTAAATAGATCAGCGAATTTTCCTTTTCGAATTTGTATACCATCAGGATCAGAGTAATTTGATATCGTGGGTGATTCCCATGACCCACACTCACAACAAAATTATGTTACAAAGTGGCTGTTTTAATCTTTAAAATGATACTGCCTTAGATGTGGGACACGCGTTGTCTACACGTTTTGTGGAGTGAACCTGAGGATGACAGCTAAATATCTGCTTTTGATGTTCTTTTATGAACAAAAAATCAGAACTTTCCAGGAACTATAAACATAAATTTCCTTGAATGTAAAATATATCAAAAGAAAATAAAGACTGACATATTCAAATTAATATAAATTAAATATGATTGGGGTTGATCAAAAGTTTTGAAGTCGATTTTTATTTTCTTGCAAAATTATTTTTTTATTCAACATGGGAATTGCTTCCTGCATTTATTGTTGTAATTATTTCATTATTGACTTAAGAAGATTTAAAAAAAAATAAAACTGAACTATCAATTTTACTTCGTTGAGAATTGCGTAAGAGCTATGAGTTTCTACATTTTTATTAAAAACATTTCTGGAAAAATCCTTGAAATAAATAAACCAATTAATGAACTTTATTATGTACCTACATACTTAAAACAATAATAAACATTTAATTTTAAATAATAATAAGAAGCAAAACTGTTTTTCGCTATACATAGTAGGTACAGAGTATTTTATATAAATTAAAGAGCGTCATTAATTATAAAAAGAAAGTTAAAAACATGATATGGTGTTAGCCTTAATAAGCGACCCTTAAGCCTTCTACAAATTTTAATTGTAAAATATTACTTATTTGTATTTTCTTATTTTTACCTGGTCTACATAGGTGGATGCACCTATTCCTTTAAATTATTAATCACAACTTCTGGAATCGCTAACTATTTTTTCCCCAGGAAGGTCTTACATTTTAACGAAAGCCATTTCAGTTTATGATCAGAATTTTGCGGAAGTAAAGTGGGCACATAAAATTCTCGTAAATGTGTCCTCTGCGGACGCTATCTAAGGATCAACATTTTATTAAGCTGTTAGACACTTTTTACGAGAATGATAGTATATAAAGCGAAAAGCCACTTTGAGCCACTGATAATCAACATCGCAGCTACCACTTTGCGAATAATCAATTTTTCACGAAACAATCAGCGAAATGAGGCTTCTTTCTTACATCACATCAAGTTCAACAACATTTCCTCAAATAGCAACAATATTTATCGCAAAATATAAAAAAAGGTTACGAATTTCCACTTTGTTTTTACAGCATCTCCGACAAACCCATCAGAGCGAGAATATTCGCTGAAGAGCTCGCCGTCTCCTTCGAGGCAAACAGGAGCAGGATGCTATCCGGCGAAACACAAGAGGCCATTACACAAGCACATTTAAATCCAGTTTTCGTGCCATAATCTCACTCGCTGGGTCTATCCTCGCGCGATGCTCTTACCACGGATAACATATGTTAATCCCTCGTAATTGTGACAATATTTCTATAACGAAATTTCAACCTCCGAGCGCTATCTGCCCGACTCCCGAGTGGGGCTAGACTCCCAGAGTTTATAACGTACCTCACAAGAGAGTTGCTGATTTAGCGCTGATGTTTATGGAACGACCATTATTTCACCGCAGTCACTTATGACCCAAGGAAAATCCGAAAATGTCTTCCAAACGCAAGAGCACTTGCCGTGAAACAACAAACGTG
Source organism: Machimus atricapillus (assembly GCA_933228815.1). Lineage (NCBI taxonomy): Eukaryota > Metazoa > Arthropoda > Insecta > Diptera > Asilidae > Machimus > Machimus atricapillus. The sequence goes on along the minus strand of OW121786.1, from coordinate 31,446,890 downwards.
TACAAGCGAATGCTTCCATGATTTGTAACTGGCTGACTTTCAAATATAATACACTTTTGTTATACCTTACGATGTGCCAAAAAAGTTTTATTTCAATTTGCACGACTGAAACGCTGCATTACAGCTGAAAATTGCTTTCACGGTCTTATCTTCCAGCTGTAAGGTCCTGGTTGCAGAGATTTTTTGGCTACTTGGAGTTGTACTTGTTCAAACTTGTCTGGTATGCGACTAGTTTTTTAAAATTCCAGTGAACCAACAGATTAAAATTAAAACTTAAACTATTTTCCCCCTTAGTACTGGTCATAAATTAACCGAATTTTATCATAATCCTTTTTCTGAATGTTGAAAATTGATCCTAAATTATATATGTACATACATATGTCGCCATCATGTAATAATAATATAGCTACATAGTAAAATCAGCGGTAAAATAAACTAATAAAATTATATTTAAAAATTTGTGAAAGTTTCAAGAAAATCAGTGACTCAAAAATCCTTGTAAATGCGAAACTAACATAAATCGCTAATAGCTTGTATTAAATGAGGACAGGACAGGGACAGGGACAAAGTTTCCCCGGGCGGACAACTGATAGACCCATCTAAACCTTGTTAATTTTCCGTAAATTTATATCCTTCCTTTGGTCTCGCTAAATAAGCCTCTATTGTAACTCTGCAGTAAAGCACTATCTCATTCGGGGGACAACTAAAGTACATATTTTCAAATCAAACCGATACAAATTTATCAAATAATTAGAGGCGTGAGAACGAAAAAATAAATTAATCCTTAATCAAATCCAAAACAGCGTCAATTTTTCAATTGTGATCAAATCAAGTCAGTAATAAATACATACATACATAAATATATATTTCAATGCTAATACCAACTTTGTTTATTCCAAATTTAAGAAAGTTTTAAAAACAAATCATTTTCAAAAACAATACTTTAGTTCAAAGTGTACAATTTAATCAATATTATTTCAAATGTCGATGATATTATTGTATTATCTGCTTTAATCCTATAATAATTAAAAATGTTTGAAATAATCGTGGCTATCGATAGAGACAAGTATATAAGTAAATCCTTAAATCTATAGCTATATTGGTTTTTGTGCTACTCACAATATTTTTCTTACTTTAATTCTATTCTACAAAAGAGCAATCTATATCTTATATAAATAAAAATGAATCGCCAAATGTGTTGCTAAGCGCAAAACTCGAGAACGGCTCGACCAATTCAGCTAATTTTTTTTTTCATATTTTCCTTAAGGCACAAGGAAGGTTCTTATGGAGAGAAAAAACATAAAAATTGCTTGGAAAATAGTAAAAACAACGCTTTTCTTTTCCCGCCAAAATCACAGAAACAACTGTGTGCAAAAAATTTAAGTCAAAGTAACACTTTCCTTGCAAAAAATGTATGTCAAAGTTTACTGAGATGATTTTACGACAGAAGTTTTACACGGAATTTCAATTCAAAAGAGTAGTTTTAGAGTATGTGGACCCATAATTTAAAATTGATGTTCATAACATATAGTGGATTTTGAGGTAAGATTTGGTGAAAACGAAATTTTGCAAACAGTTACATTGATCAGTCATTGATTTTTAGCGATACTCGATTAGTTTTGATTTGATACACGAGGATTTCAAGATTGTAAAGTTCTCAGTGAAGAATAACATGGTAATTTCGATAGATTTCATTGGTCCTCTAATTTCAACATTTTTAAAGGTATATAAAAGCTTTTTAACCAAAACTTAAACCGACAAAAAAGGAACTGAAAAATGAAAAATAAAATAAACCCTTTTAGTCTGAATAACTGAGCACCTAAACTAATGTAAGTAACTAATTTTTAATCGCCGCCAAACAAACAAACAATTTTTCCTTTGGCGCCAACTCAAAATTAGTTACTTACATTAGTTTACATAGGTGCTCAGTTATTCAGACTAAAAAGGTTTACTTTATTTTTCACTTTTCAGTTTTTTTTTGTCGGTTTAATTTTTTATTAAAAAGCTTTTATTTCTCACTTTTCAATTTCTTTGTTCATCGGTTTAATTTTTTGTTAAAAGGTTTTTATTTACCCCTAGGAGTAGAATTTTGTTTTTAAATTTATTTTAATAAATAAATAAAATAAAATAATTTAAAGTAAAATTACAATTCTAACTAATATTTATTTTATTTATTGACGTGTATTTGGACATACATATGTTGCTCTCATTATTTTTGGATATAGCGCAACGGTGAAGTTTCTAAAACAATTTTAATTTAATATATTAACCTACTTCTATTTCATGCATGAACCTATGAATAATATAATCGGCCCCTTAAAAACCAATATTAAATCAAAAAGTTTTCAAAGCATACATAAAGTGAGAAATGCACAAAATTTTCATATCTCATTTTTCGTCATTTAAAGGAGAATTCAATTTTCAGTTCTTCGGCATAAGTTGCCAACACCGGACCTCCTACCGTCTGTGACTCTGATAACGCTTTAAGTGAAAAACTTTTTAATTTGACTGTAAACTTTTTCTCTGAACTTGTTCAAATATATGATTTTGTGTTTTAACTTTTTCGCACTTTTTCCTGAGTGTAAAATTTTTCGAAGCTACCATGGAAATGGGACACTTCAAATGAGCAGGTGCCGCCAAATTTTCACAATAGCGACAAGAAAGGTAGGGAAAACAAAGAATGGTGAAGAAAAAAGTTTCAATGAATACCTAAATTGATATTTATGGAGCTTACCTGTAGCAACCAATTGGTTCAACAGATGTTTAGCCGTAATGGTCCTGTCGGGAGGTAGATTAAAGAATGATCCGAAGTTCTTCCAACCCAAAGGAATAAAAAGCTTTTCTCAAAACCCTTATGGACGTTTTGAGGATTATGAGGATAAAGCGAGTTGACCACTCATTAATTAACTCAGGAGTCAGGATACGGGTAATATTTGATTATTGGTAGTTGGTAGTTCAAGAACTTTAAAACTTATTTCATCAATATAATAATTTTGTTACCAATTATTATAATAATTTTAAGGTAAATAAAATAATGAGTTACAGGGCAATTGAATATCAATTTTAAACAAAAATTTCGGAAGGGATGCTAAGCTTATTAAATCAAATGAATTCGAAATTAGAAATCCAAATAATATTCCATATGAGGAAGCAATCACTCAGTAAATATACTAACCGAACCCTAACCCTAATATGTCGAGATAATTTCACAAGAATACATTTCCACTAGTTCCACCACTAAAATAAATCGGATAAAAACCCACCAGACTAAAATTATAGGAATTGATATTCAAGTATTCAGACTCCTTCCGCAAAGAGCTCTCGTAAAAGTTAAAAAGCCTTCGCCCATAGCCGGAATCGAAAGATTGCCTCGTCATTGCAGCGATCAATGAATTCACTTTGCACCACTTTGGACACGTGATCGCCCCGGTCACGTAAAATGGTGCGTAATAAAAACAATGTTCTCTCAAACTTTGCGCTTTCGATATCCTTAAAAGCAAAGTCCATTATCAGGACCTTTCCAAACAGAAAAAGGCAAAAACCCTTCCAATTCCCATACATCACGTTTCTTCCTAATCCTTTCAATGGCTTCCTTTTTTCGTCTCCATCACAACAGAATATCTGCGGAGGAGGAAAACTTTGTCACCAAAAAGTAGTTAACCTTCCTCCTCACTACCGAGTCGTGCCGCTGCTGCGTAGTGTATAACCCAATTTATAAACTTTTTATGGTCTCAGGGTCGACAGTAAAATAGAACCGACGGCTTTCATCGCTCCTCCTCATTTTTTTTTGGTTTTGCCATCGATAGAGTCAAAGATATAATTCACGTTAGCCCGTCTATTTTCTGGTTCAAAGCGTCATCAAAATCAATTATCGCATTAAAAGCTTGTACGTCTGAGTGGACCGCCTACGAAAGAAATTCAATCCAAAACAGAAAATTCTGGTTAAGCAAGATTAAAACGAAAACAGAACGAGAAAAAATAATCGGGCGGAAAACGAAGCCAAATGCTCCTTTCAACAGATTTTAATGCTTTTAAATATTGAAAGGTTATTAATTTTGCGGTTCATTTCCAGTCGAGTGTTTTTAATCTTCGGAAGGAAACCCTTCTGCCCTAATTTTGTTAAAAGCATCCCACGTCTTCGTCCAATTTATCTAAAAGTGAGGGTAGGCGCCATTATTTTAATAGCGTGTTACGTGAACAGACCTTATCCAGAAAATGTTCAACTTTATCGGAAAGTAATTTAATAGCGTATTACCGTTCCAAACACACTCAATCAAATCAAAATATAATATTTATTGACTTACCCGCATATTTGAGCACCCACTTTAGCTTACCTAATATAGTAAGGTTTGTGAACCACTTTTATTTCTTTAGAAGGACTCCTTAACTCTTGCCTTGCTAAGTCCTAATTATAAATATTACAAATTCGTCTCTGCAACCCTATTGGTATTCTAAACGTTTTTAAAATTAATAATTTCAAGAGACTACAAAATCTTGATGGATGCCCTCAGAGATTTTCGTGAACTCACATCAAGAATACTTTAACTTACCATTCATTCATTCCTATCAAAATCCCGCAGGATTTGAAGTTGTACCCTCTTTAAGCTTTGAGGTGAAACTTTCGTATCTAAGGGTGTTTGAACAGATGACGACACCTTGTTTCTTTATATTTTCCTGTTCGTCTGGCGCTCAAGACAGACAGCCACAAACCACGCCTTGTGATGTCTTAAAATTTTATGGAAATGCAGAGAGAAAGCACGATGGAATATTCCTTCTGATTTAATTTGCTTTATGTATAAGGGCACCTCAAGAGTATGGATTCTTAAATATTTTCTCAGATGAAATTTCACCCGAGCGCAACGAGTTATTAATAATTTTTTTGAGGTATATTCAAAGAATACTTACTTTCATAGTATCTATTCACATACCTATGTCTTTTAAAAAGGAATTCATGAAATCTTGTACAATTAAGAAAATTAGAACTGTTTCTAAAAGCGTAAAGAACAAACTTTATTTCAAAAAATACAAACCCATCTGATAAAAAGAAATTGCTAACTAAAATGCGCAAAAAAAAATTAGTTGCTATAAAATACATAATGAATAATTATAGGATTGGCTCAAATAGGGAGTGAGTTCTGAGTGAATATTATTTTTTATCAACTGCACACGGACGGTTGCGGAAATAAGAACTTAACAAAATGAAAAATTTAATATGGTTATTGTAGCAGCTCTGTTTTTACGTTGTTGGTGCTACCAAAAGGGTACCTAGTGTACTCCTATTATCGGAAATATTTTCTATTTTAGCTGACTACTAACCGAACTAAATACAAATTTTAAAATTAATTTACACACAAAACTAAATATTCAAATATTTATAGGATGAAACTAAAATTCTGAAAAAACTAGTGCTAATTTTGAAAAGTGTTGGTATTCGTGTACTTTATCTTCTATAATACACTCACAAAAACTGATACTGAATCTGATTCCGAGTCTTATTATTTTTCTTTAAATTGAAAATTCCTACCCAATTTCTAAGAATTTTAATTAATGTAAAAGAGGAAAATATCATTTTTCCCCCTTTATCAACTATCTTGGTTTATGATTTTGCATACTCACTTCAGTTTTTAATGTCTTCTTTATTTTAAAAAATTCATTTCCTATTTTCCCAACAACCATGGCTAAAAAAAAAAGATTATAAAATTTTTCGCCGGGAGAAACTGGCCCGAAGGAAGTACATCTTGATGAACGCTGAAATTGATTTAAAAAAAATTATATTCATTTTTTTAATGTACTTAATTTCTTCCTTCCTTTTAAAAATGCTGTTTTATTGATGCCAAATTATGATGCATTTTCATTAAAATTAACGTAGTTTTTCTTCAAAAGCAGTACCTTTTCTTCTAAGTGTAAGTGTGTCTGCCTTCTTGGGAAGTATCACAACAAGAAATGTTAAGTGTGTAAAACCCTGAGTAGAAAATTTGCCTTTGTACTAGTAATTACGGTAAATGCATAATCTTAATTAGCGATTCCCTCTTAATTTTCCAAGATAGCCACAATCCTCGATAAAAAATTCAGGCAAAGCGCCCAAGAAATAAATCACCCAAAGGCATAAGGAAGCAGCCCGAATCCCCGGCTTTGTGCACGTAACCAATAACAGATTCATGGCAAATGCCAACAAGGATGGCTTCCACTTTAGCATTCATTGTTAAACATTCAGACAGAATAAATCTCGAGAAAAATTCCTATCTTGGCCGTTTAACAGGGATTTTAATTAGAAATGGCGGAATTACAGTGAGCCCCGGCAGGAGGATGCCACCGACGCTCTGGCGGAATCGCAGCCAACATTATCCCGAACGAATCGTGTGGATTTGATGGTCTAAGCAAAGATAACCAGCAAGGGAAAGGATAAATCTTTCCCATAATACTGGTGGCTGGAGCTGAGAAAGATCTTAAATATTCATAAAGCAGTGTGGGCGAGACAATTAAATCTTCTTACAGCTTCAAGGAATTTACTTTGCCGGGCAGGATGGCCAGATAATGTTCTACACAATTTCCTCCACTTCCCACAATTAATTATGTAAAAAGTTAATTCGCGGGCCTGATACACTTTTATCATTGTTATCACAAGCTGTGGTTTAGTCCCTTTTTAATCTCCGTCAGTTCGGGTTCGGCAGCCGTTTCATATCCTGGACACCAAAACCCGTCGCAATTATTCCTCGGCCAGGATTCCCGATGGAACCGCTCCGGGATTGTATGTATAATTCATTATTCTTGTTTACGCGACGCCCCATCCGCCCCCTCAGCTCACTGTAATTAATTTTTCCTAACCCCTTCGCTCGCTATCCCGGCCAAGTGAGTAGATTTTTATACCCCGGGACTCCGTGGGAATGCGAAATGAATCAAAAGTTATTCCCCGGCTATGTTGGCGTCGTGTATGTTTGACGCTGCAGTGACAATGACAAAGCCCGCGCTCCAGAGACCAGGAGCAAACATCGACGGAGCGGAATCTAACAACGTTTGTCTTTCACATTAAATTGTTTGCTTTAAATTATTAGGGTTCGCCATTTATTCCTGTTCGGCCGAACCGGGCAAAGTGCAAATTAATGTCATATTTATTACGGTCGAATATATCCCAGTACGGTCCGCAGACCCATGACCTTTTTTGTTAAAAGCTAACCAAATTAATGCGATAAGCGAACTTGAAAATTTGGTCCTTTAGGACCACACTGGTTTCACAAAAAGGGTAATGATAATTCATCACTCATTTATTTATTCGTTCCTCGGAGATGTCCGGTCCCTCACCAACTTTTCGACATGTGAGTGTATAACCCCATACTTAACTGTTATTACTACCTTCACCTTTCACTATTAAAGAAATTACAAACATACATTACTCATTAGCAATTGCAATGCACTATTATAGATTAGTCAAAATTGAATTTTCGCTGAAATTTGGAGAGTTTACTATTAATTAAAAAAAATATATGAATAACTAATCAATTGCTATTTGTCTGAAAAAAGTTGCACAAGCCACACTTAAGAGGAAAGTTTTAACTTTATGTGATAATTTTGATAAAACAGTCAATTTAACTGAAAGCATGTAGATATAATAATAGCACAATTCATGTTAGTGATCTTTTTAATTTTCTATTGATTGATTTCTTTTAAGCCTATTTCCATTTTTCTATCAATCCAATGGCGATAAGCGGCTACTCGTGTATAAATCCCAGGATATCCTTTTCGACCACATCCCATGCCCCACGAGGCGATTCCTATTATTTTGTTATTTTTTGAAGATAATGGACCACCCGAATCTTGCTGGCAGGTATCTTTATCACCATCAGACGTTCCAGCACATAACATTTTTGTAGTAACAAATGCACCGGCTTTCCTATAGGCTTTCACGCATTTTATGTGGTTGACAATTTCTACAACCGCATAATGAAGTACATCTGGTCCTTCGCTTTCATGTTCTGATGTCATCCCCCATCCACTGATAAATAAACGCGTTCTGTCCTTAATCGTCTCTCCAAAGACGGGTAATCCGATCGGTTGGACGGAATCTCCATACTTAAGATTCTTGGATAAAATTAGCAGAGCGATATCGTTTTCCACAGTCTGACTATTCCAATGCTCGTGTTTTATGATTTTATGTACAGGTATAACTTGGCCCTCTTGGCTCTTTAATGTTGAACCAACTGCAACTTCAATATCCTTAGCTAGAACTTCCTCAAGGCAATGTGCTGCGGTCAAGATAACCCTCTCGTTAATAATTGATCCACCACAGGAGTGGGATCCTCGATTTCTTATTGATACTTGATAGGGAAACTCCTCAATTGTAGTTGTTTCCCCTCCCACTATGCGACCGTCCAGAACAGGAACATTTCCTGCAATTGCTGTGCTAGACAAGCAAACAAAAATTCCCGCAAACACTGATAACCGAAACATTTCACTAATTAGCTCTGTCTGAACTGCGCTTTCTTTTTATACTGCCATAAAGTCGAACTAATCTGAGCGAAAAGCTGTCTTATCATAAGATTCATTACAAGTACTTAAGCTTAAAATCAGTCTCATACAATTGATAATTCGATAACTTTCGAACGTGATTTAATCCGGATGTTTTTTTATTCTGTTTATTTTCCACCTGTGTCAGAAATATTTACCAACTGATTGATACTGCCAGCACACGTTGTATGTTCGATAACTTATGACGCCGATCTATAAACAATATTCATCAGAAATAATTCCATGCTTTAATCAATCAGTTGATTTTAAGAGGATATGTAACTTTTGTACCTACTTTCCTCAAGTCCAGCAAAAATATAAAAAATTTTCTATTTTATTAACGAACAAAAATACAATTTTACAAATGTAATATTTTAAATCGTCATACTCAATTGCAACAATTTTGGAAATCATGGAAGAACGTGGTATATGAGTGGAAGTTGCGGAAAGATATAATTACTTCAACTGTAATTAAAACAGTTTTAAATGTTTCAATAAATTTGCATATTTCCCGGATAAAAGATTGCATATATTTATGTATGTAATTGCGATTGCATGCATTATCTACAGAGAGGCGGTGTGCTTTTTAAAAAGTACTTTTATATAATTCCCTTAACATTGTAATTATTGTTCGTTTAGCGTGAATTCATTTCGTAATTTCCCCGATGTTTTTCTATGATGAATGGTCGACAATCACCACACCACATCTGGGCTTCGGAATCATGTTTAAATTTCTCATTTCATAGTAATGTTTTGAGCGTAAAGGGATGATGGCATATTTATTGATATATTTATAAATACCGAGTGTTTGGTAAAAATTGGGGCTCATCTACGATAAGATTATTGTAATTTGCAGATTACGACATTAATTTTTGTATTCATATTATGCTATAAAACGTTCCAAATATCAGAAGCCGAAAAGTACAAAATAATTTTCTCTTTGGAATTTTCCGTTACTTCACTTTTTAAGAGTTTACTACTATGTATATACATACATACATACATACATATGTATGTATGTTTGACAGCTTGCTGGAAACTTCTGAAATACTAGATGACCAAACAATTCCGAACACCTTGTCATCCAAGGTCAAACATACAGGTACTCATCCGATATTCAATCGACGCAGAAACGAAACTCTTTCGATGATTTTGCTGGATGGAATTTTTTTTTTTTTTTGTCAGTAAGTCAGTTTCAAATTTTAATCCGTTCTGTGCACAAGTTGCAGATAATTTATAATTTTCATTTCAACTATGGCAGTCCTTGCGCCTAGGTTTTTCATACTTATTATTTTATTTTTTAATTCAATCTTAAGCTTTCCAATAAAAAAATAATGTGCGAAATCGGTTCACGCGTTCTAAAAAGTATCTTAAAAATTGTCTAAAGCCTAAAAATCGATTTTTTCAACACCAAGCTCAATTTTTCATGAGTGGGATTAAAAGCAATCAGCAGTGTGAATTGTGCATGGCCAAGGAAGCACCACACATCGGTACACGGGGGCTCCTCCCCAGAACCCCAGTGGCCCCTCTTACGCAAAATTTAATGAAGCTCAATGAATGCTCACTCGCAGTCGTGGGCATTGTGTCTGCCAAGGATGCTACAAAGCGTTCTCGGCTCATTCTTCTATTTGAACAGGGAATTGATTTCACTGCAAGGACTCTTCTGGTCGGCAAATCCCTTTGGAATGACGTTTTAAACTCCGGCTGCAGCCGGACCCATTGATTCGACAAACAAAATTTCCATTCCCGTCCAAATAACTCCTTTGAAACACGAAACACCAGCCCGCATCGTAGCCTCTCGTTATGGCCCCAATATTTGCCTTTCGCTTTTGTGCGCCATCAGAGCACGAGGAGCCAAAATGAAATTTTATCAAAAATTTAACGAGCTGACAGCTTCCTTAAAATTCAATTAGAAATGAGTTTATCGGATGTTGTTTTTCAATTAAATTTCCTAATTGTTTGCTATCAATTATGGCAAATGGATCTGTACATACACGACGACGTCCTCTTCACCGGAATTCGACGGGCAGTTCGTCTTTTCGGATGCACCTCCGTACAGGGGGTCTTTCGACTCCTCCCGAAACGGAGCAGATGTCACCCTGTTTGCAGATTAAAGAATTTAATTGAAAATGGTTTGGGTTGTGTGATCACGGAAAACTATTAACATCGTCAAGATATACGAGAACACATTGCAGACACCTCCCAAAATGTGCATACTGAAATCTATCGAATTTAATTTGTGCGGTCGAAGCACCACAATGCAGAATGGAGAATATCCAAACTAAATTTCCTGCTTAAGTTATTCGCATTAGTTTATAAAGCATTCATTTTCATACTATTTCATTTAGATCACATATTTCGTTAAGAGTGCATGCAACGTTTAAACGCGTTTTCCTGATAATTTGTTTTTGCAATAGGGCTACAAAGAAATAATAATTTTTGAGATATATGAACGAATTTTGCGGCATTTTAATCAATGGTCTTATCCATTCATTTTCTGCATTTTATTTTTATTTTTTGGGGCCTTTTATTTTATTTTAGATGATTCTGTTACGTGTTCAGGTGGCGCCCAAACAAAGCAGTTTTTTTTAGGAGCTCACAAAAAACGCCCAACTCTATTTAATAATAGATAATAATAGTTTTTTAATTACTTCACAAATTTTCTTTATTTAAAAAATGTACATATTAGGATACAAATAAAGGGAAAAAGGATGTTAAAAACGTAGTATAATGTCTTTCAAATAAAATCCCAGAAATCATGTATTTTCTGAGTGTTTTTATTTAACGAAATATTGGCTTTTAATAAACTAAAATGTCCTTTTTCAGTTCAATCAAACATAACCGAGGTAAACCGAAAATATAGGTAATAATAAAACAAGCTAGTCTTCTTCATGAGGTTTTTATACATAGTTTTTTCCACTCCATATGTAGTAAAAAATAATAACTGAACAGAATTTGTTTTACAAAATCAATATATCAAAGCTGTAAAGAATAACTTAAGAAATTCTAAAACTCTTATAAAAAAAATATAAATATTTTACTCTGTAAACGCTGAAGAATGTCACGATATTAGTAAAGAATAATAATAACAATATAACGAGTTATCAATTATGGTAACATACAAATTTTATTATATTATTTCGACTTCGAAAAGTTTGTAATATCCTTTGTATTAACCCAAAATTCGTCTTAACAATTTTTAGTATAAAGTATGTATTTCATTATTTGTGACCATATTTTTATCATAGGTTCTATTTATTTATTTAATTATTTCTTTATTTTCGCATTCAAGTCCCAATTTTTAGTAGCACATTCAATGTCAGTTATCACCAATACTCTTGGTACAAATTAGTTTCATTTAAATCTATAGAATTTGGAATACTAAGCATCCTAAGGAAAATTCAAAGAACCAAATTCCGTGGTAAAAGTTTTAAAATTGATAATTTTTAAATTTTCTCGAGCCACAACTTTACAATCGAATAAAACGTCAGATAAATCATCATTCAGTCGGTTAAACTGCGCCGGCTCTGAACAACATAATCACTTCCGGTGCGATTTTCACTGCCTCTCTCACATCACTCCCCACAACTACGCCACTGGCAAAGACCAACAGTGGAATAAGGCAATGCCGAATGAAACGGAACCAGGGAAATGGGACTAGGAACGGGCCAGGAGGAACGAGCGAACCGTTCTTCCAGTTTATTCGTGACATTTGTCAGGTAGGCTCGATTGGAATTTTATTCTATGGCGTTGGTTAATTAATAGCTGTTATTATGCTTTTTATTACATAATTTTGGCCTTGCTGTGACGGAATTTCCCTCACGTGTCTTTCAAAAACGTCGTCTTTGAGCACAACGCGATTATGCAATAATTTCCTCCTCCCGTTCATGGTCCACTGTCCAGTTCCAGTCAGCATATGTTCGGTGTTGACATTTCCAAAAGTTCTAATTCCTTTCCGAGCATGCGCCTTTGGAAATAAATCGGATTCACTCTCCACTGAACATTGACAGTTCAAGTTTTGTGTTTTGTCTTTGCACAAAGAAAATATTCCTCAAATTGGCTCGACACGAGGCGATTATGCATTTTTGAGACAGTACTCGACTTTAATTTAAACTCTGACCTAAATTTCTAGTGTTCGTGGTTCAATTCAGCGATTCTGTGCCTGCTTTCATTTGTATTCGTTAGATCTCTGCATTCCCTCGATTGGTGCTATTTTTGCCAATTCGGTGTAAGATAAAAATATTCCATAAAGAAACCAGAGGCCGGCTTCTGACATAATCGATTTGATAGACGACTAATTCGTTTAGTAATTACGGCCGTATTTTCAAGGAGATCTTCGAACTGATCAAGTGGTGGGTCTTCCCGCAGGAGATTCTGTCTGCTCATGGATTGGTGCTAACGCGGTGCAGTCGTCTGGAGCTCCTGGATCATCTGGATCGTCTAGACTCAATTGGTAACTTAAAATTATGGCTACCTATTACGAAAGTACAACAGTCTTCGACTTCAACTGGAAGCAAGTCACTCAGGCGTTTTGGAATCGCTACCCAAATCCCCTAAGGTTAGTTAATAGTTGCCCTTGACCTTAATCTAGAGAGCTCTTACGTTATTATCAATCTCTATGCCAGGCAAGTGGTTACATAATTTGCGTTAAGTGCCCATTTCTATTAAATTATGCCTTATTTTAAAACGTCGTAATATCTTAGCAGATATATTAATTTATTGCGATTGATTATTCTCTAGACAAAGGGCACTTTTCTTTAAAGAATTTTCAAGGCAAAAAACAAATTGAATAGCAAAATAAACTGAAATTTGTATTAAAGCTAAATATAAAACAGCTTAGAAGTTCATTTAATAATAATAATAGGATAGCAATTAAAACTGGATTTCAAGCACCTCGCATTTGCAATGTTATTATTTTCAGATCTTTTAAAATATGTTTCAGTGTCTAGAATATATTATATATTCATCACTTGCTAATTGCAGCTCCCACGTTTTAACTGAAGACACCATAAAAAGAGAAATTCGCGATGGAAAATTATATACCCGCCGCTTGTTGTCTAAAACAAACCACGTGCCTAAGTGGGGAGAGCGATTTTATAATGCTAAATCTGTGAAAATAGTTGAAGATTCCATCCTAGATCCAGTAAATAGAACACTTGTAACATACACACGAAATATCGGTTATAAAAAAGTTCTGGTACATACGCTTCTATGAACCTTAAATTTGAAAATGATTAAACAAATATTTTTTAGAGAGTTGACGAAAAGGTTGAGTACAAAGAGCAGGAAGACGGCAAAACGATTGCAGTGCGATCAGCTTGGATAAGTTCCCAAATTTTCGGATTTTCTAGAGCAATAAGGGCATTCGGTGTTGAGAGGTTTAAGTCTAATTGCCAGAAAACAGTAAATACAGCATGCTATAAGCAAAAATGAAGGTGAACTAATTTGTTTCCCCTCTCAAGATTCAGGGATATAATTACGTACTGCAGAAAATGTTCCCCAACCACCTGGTGGACATGCATCAGCAGCATCCACAACACAAGCCAGAGCTTCCGCCCCAAAATAAATCAAATCGGTTGAAGGACGCCAGTAGGGTTGCCTACGATTGCGTGAAAGGACAGATCAGCAAAATATATCAAATATTTTCCGTGAAAAACTGAAAACACCCGAAAGAGTATGACTCCTCTTCAACGAAATCAAAATAGCTCCGCAAGCATTTCCTGAACAAGCAGATGTGGTACTTTAAGATAGCCGTAGTAAGTCATGTAAGAAACTGGCCCTGGCGGTACGCGGTACTGTCAGCGTTTTGTATTCGTATTAAACGTTAAATAATTCCTGCAGCCCATTTAATGATGCTAATAGAGGTGAAGGACAAACACTTCTCATATTATTAAGCAACTTTCCTTTCTTCCTTCTGAAAATAAAAACCAATATAAATCAATCTAAGTAACACTATGTGAGTTAAGAGTATTATAATGAGTGTAACATCGTCAACACTTTCCATTTTAAAGTAAGCCTGCGGACAGATTGTGAAGATTGGATTGAATCTGCAGACTTGTTCGTGTCCAACGGCAGTAAGGCATTCATTCCAAAATTTCCGGAATTATTTTGATATTGATAGGGTTTCTTTTAGTTCTACCATTGTTAAAATTTGATAAATTGTAATTAGACATGAGGAAGAACAAGTTGTTTTAATGTGTAAAGGGACTTCAAAGTAGATAAGTTGCATTTTTATCTCCTATAATTCTTTGGTGGTGTTTTCTAACTTTTCAATGTGTCTAAACAGCTTTGTAATTTTTGTTTTACTCAATGATTCTTATCTTCATGGTTTCTAGATAACTCGGCGTCAATTAAATTGACGCATTTTATTTTGTTGAATTGAATAGCGCAATGAATTAATTATAAAACTGATTATAACAAGAAAAGCGTACTATACATATGTATGTACGAGTACCCCTTAAAATAACAATTTCAATAATAACAACATTATACATATCATGTTTATTTATTGCTTAAAAGAAACAATCGCAAATCTTCGGGGTGAAATTACAGGATCAAATAGGGGCACTATAAAACTTTTATCAATTTGATTTTCCTTAAGAAAAAGAAGTCTATCGAGCAAAATTACTGTTTCTATTACAGGAGCAAATGTCATTCGAATCAAATAAAATAAATCCAGTAGTTTAGCATCGCGGGAGTGTCTTTCCATCAAGGAATTATACTCACTGGATTTCAGCAAATTAAGACTCAAATTGGTGAATTTGCGTGAACACTTTTCAACGTATTCCTCGAAGCTCTCAAATTTCCTAATTTTCCCCACTTGAACACTGCTTCCTAATTCAGGGGCGTTTTCTTTTATCAAAATTTCCAAAAGTGCTCTATAGAACAGAGATTTGTTGGGAAGCTCCTTATTTGTTCTAGTTCGATGAATTGATTGGGACGCCAACATTCTTGCATTACGGCCTAACCGAAAAGATTTCTCGCGCAGGAAAGCGCTCATTGGGAAACCGTGATGAGGACTTCGCTTGGCAATTTCCTGATTTACAAAAACATCATCTTCCAAAAATTCCTCATTTAGAAGATGGTAGCAACAACCAATGTTAAAAAGAATTTTAGTCGCATTTTGTTCGTAAAATAGCTGTAAGCAAGTCGGAGCTAAATTTCCGCAGGTATGTAAACCGCAAAGACATATTTCTGGACCTTCTGCACTATTAAAATGATCTCGAACCATTGTTGCTAAGTCTAGTTCAGGTACAATGAATTCGTTAATAGTCTTATAATTTGCCGAATTAGCTGAATGGGACTTTCCTCTTGCAGAGCCAAGTTCTTCCTTAGTAATTCTTTTTCTCCGACGGGGTGGAACTTTGCCTTCTTTAATAAGAACAGCTCTTTGTGTAAGACCGTTCCAGGCGCGCTGAATAATTTAAAGGCTAAAAAATAAAATTCCTATTTTTGATAAGCATCCAAACCTCTAATTTGTTACTTCGCTTTTTAGCGCCTTCCGTATTTACTTCGTTAGCATCGATCCCTAACACTTTGAAATGGTACTGCAAAGCAAGTCGAGACGATAAATATCCCTTGCCATCTCCCGCATCCACCACATAAATTTCCTTCCCACTTTCTTGTACGCTTATTAAATCATGTACTAACTTTGCAGCAATTTCCACCTAGAGATCATTTGTTAAACAATTTATTGGAACGATTTAGTTAGACAATGTAGATACCTCGTGACCTTTCTTCTCACTCATGAATTCCTTTATACTTATGCCGTCCTTGCAAGTGGTTCCCAAGTGCTTAAATAAATCACCCTGCTCACATATCTCAGAAAAATTTTCCAAGGAGTGATGCTCAGTCTCTTTAATGAATTCAATCAGAGCAAGTTGATTTTCAGGAAATTCCTCTCGGGACCAAAATGCTTCCATAGCTTCCTCAAGGTCAGATTCGTCGCGTATCGCATCTTTTATCTTTTGAGGGACATGCACTTCCCACAGACTGCCTGTTATGTAATCAACCATGTGGCAGTTTATAAAGGACATGTAAGGCTGCAGGAAGCGAAGTACTTCGTCTAATTTAGAGCGAATTAGTTGGACGCTCATATTTGCTAAAACGTCAGGTCCTTTTTATCAACGCCCTCGTTAGAAATCCTCAAAACAGCCTTGACTTTCTTGAATTGCGTTCGGATGTTTTCAATGATCTCCAAAATGTCCTCGTCAGGATCGTTGGTTTTCGGGAAATTCTCAATTGATAACTTTAAGTCCTCAAGGAGTTTCTTTACCTTCACAGACTGCGGTTTCAGCAAGGAAGCCGCTAAAATCCCATAAATCGAGCCTAATTCACTGCCGAGCTCAACTCCCTTCGCGTAGCCCAGCTGATACCCTTCGAGGTTGCCTTCATTTATACCCTCTTTAAAGCCTTCCTCATAGCCCTTCTTGGTGATGCGCTCCTCGGTCAAAACTATTTCATCAAAGATATCGTTAATGTCCTTTTCTACAGCCACCATAACCATAGCAATTTGCAAATGAAAATTAAAAACCTTGCTCCTCTCAAAAATCTACACAACACGTGCGACGTAACTGTCAGGCCGACAAGAGAAATGTCAGGTCTAAATAGTAACGTCAGGCGGATGAAGAAAAGGCGACATCTGGAAGAAAATCTTAAGAACTATCGACGAACTATACCGGAAATGAAAATTCGAAAGTTTGGCAGATCCTAATTTTTAATTCGGTGACTCCAAATTGCAAGAGACTCGGATAAAATAAAAGAAAAATGATTGAAACTGAAATGTTTTTACTATAGATTCGTTTTGAAGAGATAATACCTAATTTATTTTATGTAAGACATAAAAGCTTACATTTTGCTTATAGCCATAACCGCCTTATCCCAGTAGATTACTCAATTTGAATATCACAAATTTAAGTGGATTACCACAAATTTTTATTTTAACAGAGGATCTCTTACTACTTCACAATTTATACCACCAACTGCTTGAAGGAGAACGGATCTGCTGTTAAATTTGATTTCAGTTGGTTCGTTCTTTAGTTGCTTGACGTAGTGATTTTTGAAGAAGTTGATCAGTCCAACTCGTACTTGCAGCAAACCAAACCTTTCTCCAATGCAATTTCGAGGTCCAACTCCAAATGGCATGTAGGTAAACGGAATAATGTTGTCCTTGTTTTCTGGGGCAAATCTGTCCGGAATGAAGGTGTCTGGGTCCGGGAAATACTGGAAATTTACAATAATACAAAATAATTATCCCAAACAAATGTATCCAAAACATAAAAAACAGAAAATAGCAACAAAAATTAATGGTAATAATTTATATCGAATTTTTAACTTACGTTTGGATCCCTGTGAATAGCATAGATAGGTATGAATAACGGCATTCCGTTGGGTATCTCGAAAGGGCTAAAGGGCTCAAGTGAATAACCCTCCTCGCTTTCGTAAAGGTAACATTCGCGATCGATGTAGGGCATAAGGGGGTAAAGTCGAAGGGTCTCTTGGATGACACTGTTCAAAAAATTCATGTTCTGAACAGCTTCGTACGTTAATTTTCCATCGCATTTCTCAAAAACGTCCTTAATTTCATCTCTAAGTTTCTGTTGGTAATGAGGAGCTTTTGAGAGTTCGTAAACTGCAAACGACATCGTTGAAGAGGAAGTCTCAAAACCTCCTGTGAAGAAAAGGGCAGCCTGGGCCAATAACACATCATCATCAAATTTAATATCGTTTTCATCTTCGTTTGATTTTGATGCATCTCGAATGTTCATAAGAGCATCTATAACGTCGCCTTTTTTAATACCCTTTTTTTGCCTATCGTCCATTACATAGTCGATAGTTGACTTTAAAAAATATTCAGCTTTCTTCGTGAATATCTGAAAATATACAAACAGTGATTTTAGCGCAAATTGCCCGAAAACTGAAATATTTACAAATAATTACTTTAAATCTGCATATTGGTACTAACTCGGGTAGAAAGAAAAAGAAAGAAAACTCGATTGCTCTGAAAATATTAAAATTAAATATTTCACGCCCATTTTTCCTAAATTCGCTGTCTTTATTCTTCAGGCAATCGGGGTCCAATCCAAAAGCCAAGTTTACTATTAAATCAGTCGTAAAGAGCGCAAAAGTCTCCTTCATTTCTAACTTAAATGAGTTTGTTTTTGAATCAACCGGCTGCGAAGACAAAAACGAGTCCAACCTTTCACTTATCTGAAATTATAAGTTTTTCATTATTTTATTTTATGATATAATCACATTTCTTTAACCTCGTTGAAAAATATAAACATCTGCTTCATTTTCCCACTTGTAAAAATAGGCGAAATTTTATTTCTCAACTTTTTCCACTCGGGATTTTTCATGAAGAATATATTATTGCCTGCTATTTTGTCATGAACTGCATCTGCCTTTGAATACCTGAAATATTCGTAAATGTAAATAATATCACTAAAATTACAACAATTTACGTACCTATGTGAAAATTTGTTAAAGTCCCTGATTAAAATTTGTTTGATTAGTTCTGGTTCTCTAACAAGAAGTGCTGACTTATGAAACAGGTGAATGCCAACGACTGGCTCATTTTGGGCGACTTTGTGATCGTACATTTTTTTAAGAACTTCAGCGGCATTATTTCTGAAAAGCATGATATCAGCTATATTTCCAAATATTGGTTTTGTGGGTATGTAAGGAATATGCTTCCGCTTCCAGTAGGAATATCGGTATAACATCCAAATGTATAAAGTTGCTACAACAGTCGCCAGAAAAATTAAAATTTCCGTCATGTAAATCATTTTGCTATAAGAAAAATATTGTTATTATAAGGAAACTAAGTCAGTTCTGGTGTTTTATACTTCAACTTAATTAATTAAACATGTGAATATTGGTCACTAATTTAAGAAAATTGAAAACTATTTAATCAATTAGCCTAGATAAGATTTCACTTTATAAGTGTGACGTAACAATACAGTCAACAGTGGCTTTACACAATGCAGCTACTCTATGTAGTCTGGTTTGCAATTATTGAAACGAATCACACCAAAAATATTAAGAATGAAAGTACTCTTATTAGATAACCATATCAATCAACAACTCAAAGCGAACTTTTCAATTTAAAATCTATTCATGTTTAAGTTTTTCTGGCTTAAATTATTCACAAATTCTGTATGCTTATACTCAATTGCGATCATAAATTGATTTAATGACCTTGATTCTTACAACTTTCCACGTTTTCACTACAATTTATTGATGTTCACTTGCAACAGATCTTATATCAACTAGCCAGCCTACGACGTATCAATAGCTTTTATAACTTCCAATGACATAACAATTGTTTATTTACGCCAATTTAATCAGAAAGATTGCCCCCCTGAGTAGCTTAATCAAAACTCTAAATTTGTATATGCGCTCCCCAAACCGAAAATCTAGTGGTGTAATTATTAATATTGAACTTAAGGTTTCAAGTTTAATCTTAGAGATAATAAAAAACTTTAAGAACTACATACATAAATGTATGAAATTGATATTGATGATGAGTTATTTTTCTGTAATTAAGTATTAATCCTAAGATTTCAAAAATCCAAATTTGAGTAAGGAAGTCGGGAATACCCGAATCCTCAAATTAATTAAACGAAAGAGTATTTTTGTCTGAACACTCAGAAAAGAAGTGTTTGAGTGTTTTACTTTACAAACCTTTATACATTACATATTTAGTATACATACATCAATAATCGATTTTTTAGTGTTTGGTTGCCTTTTTCACTATCAAAATAAAATAAAAGTTTTTGTGCGATTTAAACGGAATTGAAGACAACTTTGAATTCGATATTTTAAATATATTACATCATTGGCATCAAGTTTTTAAATCAACGGCTCATTGTGGCCTAAATTCGCGAAACAGTGCCTGTTCTCAACAGATTTCTTAAAATTAATTTAAGTAAAACAAATTAAGTTATGTAATTACAAAAAATTTTTATTTCAAAAGAGGATCTCTTACTACATCACAATTTATACCACCAACTGCTTGAATGAGAACCGCTCTATTATTAAATTTGATTTCAGTTGGTGCGTTCTTTAGTTGCTTGACGTAGTGATTTTTGAAGAAGTTGATCAGACCAACTCGCACTTGCAGCAAACCAAACCTTTCTCCAATGCAATTTCGAGGTCCAACTCCAAATGGCATGTAGGTGAAAGGAATAATATTGTCCTTGTTTTCTGGGGCAAATCTGTCCGGATTGAAGGTGTCTGGATCCGGGAAAAACTGAAAATATACAATAATACAAAATAATTAGCCCAAACATACAGATGTATCCAAAACATAAAAAAACATAGAAAAAGGAGACAAAAATTAATAAATGAATGGTAAAAATTTATGTAGGTTTCTGAACTTACGTTTGGATCCCTGTGAATAGCATAGATAGGTATGAATAACGGCATTCCGTTGGGTATCACGAAAGGGCTGAAGGGTTCAAGTGAATAACCCTCCTCGCTTTCGTAAAGGTAACATTCGCGATCGGTGTAGGGCATAAGGGGGTACAGTCGAAGGGTCTCCTGGATGACACAATTCAAATAAGTCATGTTCTGAACAACTTCGTACGTTAATTTTCCACCGCATTTCTCCAAAACGTCCTTAATTTCATCTCTAAGTTTCTGTTGGTAATGAGGAGCTTTGGAGAGTTCGTAAACTGCAAACGACATTGCGGAAGAAGAAGTTTCAAAACCTGCTGTGAAGAAAATGGTAGCCTGGGCCAGCAACACATCATTATCAAAATTTATATCGTTGTCATTTTCCTTAATTTTTGAGGTGTCACGAATATTCATAAGAGCATCTATAACATCGTCCTTCTTAATACCCTTTTTTTCTCTATCGTCCATCACAAAATTGATAGTTGATTCAAGGAACTTTTCTGCCTTTTTTGTAAATAACTAAAACAAAATAAAATACTGATTGGATAAAATTGTAGGAAAAGATAGGTAATTACTTTAAATCCACAAACTGGCACTAGCTCGGGCAGAAAGAAAAAGAAAGTGAACTCAATTGCTCTAAAAATATTAAAATTAAATATTTCACGCCCATTTTTCCTAAACTCGCTGTCTTTATTCTTCAGGCAATCGGGGTCCAATCCAAAAGCCAAGTTTACTATTAAATCAGTCGTAAAGAGCGCAAATGTCTCCTTCACTTCTAGTTTAAATGAGTTTGTTTTTGAATCAACCGGCTGCGAAGACAAAAACGAGTCCAACCTTTCACTGATCTGAAATTATAAGTTTTTTATTATTTTTTTTTATGACATAATCATATTTCTTTAACCTCATTGAAAAATATAAACATCTGCTTCATTTTACCACTTGCAAAAATAGGCGAAATTTTGTTTCTTAACATTTTCCACTCGGGATTTTTCATGAAGAATATATTATTGCCTGCTATTTTGTCATGAACTGCATCTGCCTTTGGATACCTGAAACATGCGTAAATGCAAATAATATCACTAAAAGTATAACATTTTACATACCTGTGTGAAAATTTGTTAAAATCCCTGATGAGAATTTGTTTGATTAGTTCTGGTTCCCTAACAAGAAGTGCTGGCTTATGAAACAGGTGAATGCCGACGACTGGCTCATTTTGGGCGATTTTGTGATCGTACATTTCTTTAAGAGCCTCAGCGGCATTATTTCTCAAAAGCATGATATCAGCAATGTTTCCAAATAGCGGTTTTGAGGGTATGTAGGGTATGTTCTTCCGTTTCCAGTAAGAATGTCGATACAACATCCAAATGTAGAAAGTTGCGATTGCAGTCGCAA
This sequence comes from Machimus atricapillus, assembly GCA_933228815.1. Taxonomy (NCBI): domain Eukaryota; kingdom Metazoa; phylum Arthropoda; class Insecta; order Diptera; family Asilidae; genus Machimus; species Machimus atricapillus. The sequence goes on along the minus strand of OW121786.1, from coordinate 31,424,597 downwards.
GAAAAACTAAAATTTCCGTCAAATAAAACATTTTGCTGGAAGAAAAATTAGTGTCATTATTATTGTGTAGCAATCCATCTTTTATAAAAATAAGAGTTTCTAACTCGAACATTTAAAAGGTGTGTTAAAGTCTATGCTTGTGATGCATAAAAAAGATGAAGTAAAATTAATGCAGTCATAGAATAATAAATAATTTGGAAATACTAAGTACATATTAAGCTTTTTTTATAATTAAAAACAAGATCAGTGTAGCTAAGCTTAGGCTAATCCACCAAAAGCTATGATTTATGTATTCAAATTTTGCTGTAAGTGATAAAGCAGATGTTGAGAAATCGTTAATCATTGCTATAAAAAAAGTGTATACATATTTTGCAATGGAGCATTAACTTCTTATCGCTATAATAACACATAAACTCTTTTCATAATTTAACTTCACTGACATAAAACATTCACATTATCAATATTTGTGCTATGCTTTGTCGTACATTGCCTTATTAACCTTGATGCCTATTTATGTATGTTCTGTGTTGTGCGCTACAATTTTCTATATTCACTTGTGAAAGATGTTATATCAACTGATCAGTGGATGGTCTAGTAAAAGGCTTTTATAGCCGTCAATGAATCATCAATTTTTTATTTACGTCAATTTAATCAAGAAGATTGCCATTGAGTACCACAGTTTAATCAAAACTCCAAATATAATGGTTAGGTCTATTTAGTTTAGACTATCTGATAAAACAATTGCGTACGTATTAATCTTTTATAAGTTTGCGCTTCTTAACTTAGAGATAATCAAAGGTGTTTAGAATTAACTGGATTTTGTAATAGTTAATCATCATTATTCATATTTTAAATATGAATCATACCTTATACATGAAGGTACAAATGAAAATTTTGTGTAAAAAATTTAGCTTTGACAATTTTGGCTGCTGGAAGATTTTAATAAATATATATGCGAAGACAAATGTTTAGAAATTAACAATTGGTTTAATTAATTGTAAATTCAAAGTCTATGGACCTAAAGATTCAAATTTTATAAATTTTAATTTAAAGGCAATTCGGTGAAATTTCTTCGTCAATTACAATTTCCAGACAATGATAACCAATATCAAGGAATATCGCGGATTTTATAATTTGTCTGGTTGGACAATGTTACACAAGTGCTTCATTTAATTATTCATTTAAATTTCAACTGTCAAGTAAAATAAACGAGAACGCAATTTTTTATCAAATATTTATTTTATTATGGTCACAGCAATGTTTAAAATATTTATACATACATATACATAAAACAAATTTAAAAGCCACTTAATACCTCCACAACCTTATAATTTTAAAAGATAATGCTAAATTACATATCTTAACATTTTATCGTAATCTAAACTTATAGGCTACCTTATAGTCATCTTTACTTAAAAAGTGGATCCCTAACTACTTCGCAGTTAATTCCACCATCTGCTTGAATTATCAAGGCTTTCTTCTCTAATTTCATCGTCTTAAGTGTCTTCTCAGATGGTCGTACGTAGTGATTTTTGAAAAAGTTCACCATTCCAATTTTTGCTTGCATTAGTCCAAACCGTTCTCCAATGCAATTATGAGGTCCAACTCCAAAAGGCATGTTCGTAAATGGAATTAAATTATCCTTATTCTCGGGGGCAAATCTCTCCGGATTAAACTCATCAGGGTCTGTATAATACTAAAATGTAAGAGGAAACAATAATATATTACACAATTATCAAAAATGGGGGATGTATGAGAGGACCAGTTTACGAGCAAAAATATGAATGTTTCGAAAACTACAGAAAACATTACATCAGGCAATAAAACATTATTTTGTTTTTAGTGGTAAGTTAAAACTAAAAAACTTTTAATTAATATCAAATTAACTCTCAAGACTACCTCACGAATATTTATACAAAAGGAAAGAAATTTTCAAAATTTATCTCTAACTCTACGTTTATTAAAGTGAAAATTATGTACATCATAATGAAAAAAACTTACTTTGGGATCCCTCTGTATTCCGTAAATGGGAATTAGAACTGGCATTCCATTAGGAATAGCATAGTCGCTGTAGGGTTTCAAGGAATACTCAGTTTCACCTTTCTCCAAAGTGCATTCCCGGTCCAGGAATGGAAGTGGTGGATACATTCGGAGAACTTCTGAGAGCACCATGTGTAAATACTGCATGTTATGAACGGTCTCATAAGTGATTTCCCCATTATTTTTCTCTAAAGTTTCTTTGATCTCCGCCCGAAGTCGTTTTTGGTATTCTGGTTTTTTACAAAGTTCATACAGCCCATAAGACATTGCCGACGAGGAAGTTTCAAATCCAGCGGTGAAAAACACTGCGGCCTGTGCCACTAGAATATCACCTTCAAATTTTATATCATTTGTAGTAGTGTTGTCCTGTGATGCTTTTTTCAAAGTTATTAAAGTGTCGATGACGTCATTTCTATTTGCACCAGATTTTTCACGTTCACCCATCACATAATTGATAGTATCCCTTATAAATTTAGTAGACTCTTTTGAGAAAACCTAGATAAAGAAACGAACTAAATTTAACAAATTTTATACGTATTGGTGAAAAATATACCTTGAATTTGAAATATTTTACAACTTGGGGCAGGAAGAACATTGCAGTAAATTCTATGGCTCTGTACAAAGTGAAATGAAATACACGACGCCCATTTTGTCTAAATTCACAATTGGGATTTTTTAAACTATTTGCATCCACTCCATATGCTACGCTTGCAATTACATCTGTTGTATATAGTGCACATGTTTCTTTTAATTCCAATTGCGCCGAGTTGGTTTTTGGATCCACAGGAATAGAACAGAGATACTCGTCCAGTTTCTTACCAATCTAAATTTTTGATATTTTTAATTTATTTTCATAACTATAAAACCATCCAATAAACATTACATCATTTACAAGCGTAAACATTTGCTTCATTTTTCCACTGGTGAATATCGGCGTCAATTTGGTTCTCATTTGTTTCCAAATTGGATTTTTAACGAAAAACAAATTATATCCGCCCAAAGTGTCTGAATGGATATCGGAACTTGAATATCTGTTCAAGTGAAGTGAGTTATAAATAATTTGAAACATTACTTATAAATACAAAATTACCTATTCGAAAATTTATTAAAATCTTTTACCAGAATCAGTTTAATTACTTCGGGATCTCGGATAAGAAGTGCCGGCTTATGAAATATATGGAGACCCACAATCGGTTGGTTTTCTGAAATCTTGTCATTATACATGTCTTGGAGGACTTCTGCTGCGCTTTTCTTAAAGAAAATAATATCGCCCATATTTCCTATTAAGGGTTTGGTGGGAAGGTACGGGACATTTTTTCGCTTCCAGTATGAGAAGTGGTACTTCATCCAGACGTAAAAACACAGTAGCACAGTCGTCGTGCATATCAGAATGTCTGTTGTCGAAATCATTGTCTAAAGAAGGATAATAATCACTTTGCTAGTTAATAAAGAAGTTATTTTCCGAGACTATACTAACTAATCTAGAATAGTATAAACGATATAAATTCAAAAAGTAAAAGTCAATTTTGGTAATGCTAACAATCAGCTAATACTCTCAATTTTAAGTAATTAAGAAACTTGACAGTCTACTAAAATAATATTCACATTTTAACATTATTACTTAATTATCTACCTATCGATGCTTTAACTTTATTACCGAATTACTCAGAAATGCAACGTGAATTGAAAGTCGTGAAATGAATGAATGCAAAGCACATCCGAGAAAATAACACGCGGAATGCATACAAAGTTAATGTAAGTTTGCCATTACTTTGAATAAAGATCAATTTTGACTATAATCGAAAATAGGTTCTTAACTATGTACATATACATATTACGTCAATGGGCACAAATAAAAATTAAATTATATTGGCAGAGATAAATCAATAACATTGACGTCTTTAGACCGATAAATATCGAATAATAAATTACTTATTACAATTACGCATAATAAAAAGTGTACATATATTTAAAATCACACACATATGTAGAACTTTTACGCACTCACGAAAAAATAAAACCGTTACTAACTGATAATTTTTTATTTACAATGATGGCAATCTCCAAATACAATTTCTAAATATATCCAAAAGAGATGTGCCAACTTTGTGTAAAATTTTGAAGATAGCTTTTCGAATTATCTGCGTGTCTTCAAAGATTATAGTTTTTATCAATTTCTAAAATATTTAAAAGACTGGATAATGTTGACCTTGATTCTATATCCGACCATAGAAAATAGATTAATTTATTGTTGTTAAATTCTTTGAAGGTTAAGATGATTGGAGCCTCATGAGCCTTTTGCGGGCAATTTTGCATTTATTTTTAATATTAACCAATTTAACGTTCATAAATAGGCAAATCACAATTATCTAAACATTTTGTGTGATATTTTATTTGGAATGTAAAACTCCACTTAGAAATTTAATGATAGCACTGCACTATGCACAACTCTGGTTTTCAATAATTAATAATATATTATTTGCAAGCAGGTTACGACATCAATATTATTTCAAATGGTTCGAGTTCCTTGTCTTTCTAAATGATTTAAACTGCACGAATCCAACCAGCAGTTATCTATATATTACTCTATGTATATGTATATGTACAATGTACATACATAAGCAATTGAAAATTCAAGAGAAAAGGAAATAAATTTTAGCATAATGCCTTGGAAACTCAAATATGGGATAGTTACTTTACAAAATTGTACGATACTTTCAAACATAACACTGAACCTTGCAAATAAATTAACAGCTATCCAAACAACGTTGTCCTTGAACTTGACTTACACCTTTTTAAAATTGTATGAAATCCACTTAATCTATATTTAACAAATTTTCAATTTATCATTAAAAACACTCAAACTAGTTGTAGTTAATCTTTTAATAAAAATGTACAGACCAAAAATTGATTGATCTGTTGTTGTTTTGCAAAAATTAATAATAGCACTGATCACTTAGGTTACTATCTTTTTGGTAGGCCGTAGGACACTGAGAGATGTAAGTGGTTTGATTGCGCAATTGCTTCTATAACTTAACTTGAAGAAAACACGTCACTCGCACTAGTTGAAGAAAATCTGGTTTTCATCGTAATTGATACCATCGTAACCGATCGAGGTGATTCGGTAGTTGATACTGACTTGATCTAAAACACGCTTCTACTTAAGTCAATAGCATTTACCTAATAATTCTAGTCTCGTTTTTTCTAACTCATATGGAAATTATTAAAATCTATTGAAAGTACACTGAATTACTTAAATTTCTGCTCCTTTCAGTAACACGCTTCGAATAATTCTGAAACTGAAGAAATTACGGGCGGCAGTAGGACTTTTATAGCTTCATTATCGGAAGCAGCAAGCGCACCAACATATTGGTATTGATAACGAATGAACTATAGAAAGTTAAAACTTTTAAACTCAATAGACCTGAAAACAATGATTTGACGGAAATAAGTTTCATATCACAAGTCATACATAGATTTTCAGTTGTGATATTTATACAGAGGTATTTAAGCAGGTTGTGTTTTGCAATTTGATTCTATTTTAGAATTACTCTTCATTTGAGTCTTTTGCTTTATATGAAATAGGAAAATTTTAGAAATTTAATAATTTACAAATTGTATAATACAACACAGATATATACAGGTTGTATTAAGTGATTGAAATTGTTAAACATTTGCAAGCGTAAACAAATTTCATAATAATTAAGACGGTTTTAAACTTTTACGAATTGACATTTCCTTGTATAATCTTGTAAAGCAAGGCAGCACAACAATAAACAAATTCTCTTCTAAGTTATAAATATGTAGTTCTTAGTACAATACTCGTAGATTTTGTGTAAAAAGTTAAATAAACTGGTTCAAGTTTTTCAATGGATTATTAAACAACTAATTATTCCATTTTACATAGTTGTTATTGTATATGTACATACGTATTAAAATAATGTTCTATATTCCACTTTCAGAAGGTTGAATATCATAAAAAAAACAAAATTTATAATGTAGGTGATGAACACAAAGAGGTAATTAAATATTGTAAATTGATATAAAATTAAATATTATATTATTCAACCTGAAAGAATATTGATTCATTTTAAATGGACAATATTCTTGAGAACTGAGGGAGCCAGTTTTGCAAATAAAGAGAATTCGTTTAAATATTTCAACCTTTTGTTTTTAAGAAAATTAAAAATTGTAAGTAGGTAAATTAAATCGAAACATAACAAAGATCAATTTTTATACAAATCTTTTTTTAATACAAGAGGGTTTTTATTTGCATCAGGGTTTTTAGTGATTTACATAGATATGTTTGATTATAAATCCAAAATTCGTGAATAAATTAATGACAATATCAGAAACGATAACCTGCACGGGTATAGAAAACTAGAAATTCCGATGAATTAAAAATCCAATTGCTAGTTGCAAAATTAAAAAGTTCTTAGTTTAAATCAAAGTTATCCTAATCTACTCGTCGAACCCTTTTATTCGATACCCAGGTCGAGCGGGTTGTTATGGAAATATAATACAAAAATCGTGTGTGCGAAACTTCTCAATCATATGTCTATTAAATTACTTGGATATAAATGACCAGTATCAAATATACATATTCACATAAAAATTATTTGGCAAGTAACAGTAAGTAAATACACTAGGCTACTTTGACGTCACACCAGCTTGAAACTGGCAAAAAACGTTAGCTCCTAACCACAATACGGTATAAAAAATGAACATTTCAAAATATTTTGCATTGTCACAGTCCTTGTTTTTATTTATTCAATAACTACCAGTTTCCGATTATATGTAGTAATTATGTAACCAAAAAATGTTGATGCTAAAAATAAGAAAAGAAATTCATATAATTAATAGGATGACGACCAGGGAAAAGTAACTCAAGTTTTATACGGCACTCGGATAGTGATGTAATTTCTGCTTTTGAGGCTAACGGCCTCTTCCGATTTCAAGTTCATTTTAGAAGAAAAAAATATAATTGTTTTTATGATAGATAAGAGCCTTGTTTTTTACGATTGTTTTCATTGTAAAAAGAAATGAGAATGCACTGATTGCCGGACATATTTTTCTCATAAAGCTAAAGTAAAAAGGGTATTATTTGATAATAGCTCTGAAACTTGTTTCGACGACCGAAGAACGATAATAATGAATCAATTGCCAATTTTAAAAGAGGAGAAAATAGACACGCACGACCAAAATAGTCATAACGTAAACGTTGTATCAAGATGAAGGTAAACTGCAAAAATATCTCTATTAGAACGTGTAGCTATTTTAGGTTTTGAATTGGAATTATTAAGTGTCAAGAACTGAAGTACAATTAAAATTTATAATTCAATACTCTCACGCAATAATAAATGGTTATAAATTGCGTTGTAAATTATGTGCTAATTAATATATTCCCCGAAACGTAAAATATTTAAGATACAACAAAATTCTTTTAAGATTTTTGTTATCGTCTGAATAAAATTCAAAGTCACTTTTTATGTAATCGTTCATATGTACACGCAAATAATCATTTCTTCTTATTTTTAATTGAAAAGCCGAGTCATCTTCGATTCAAAACATTTAAATTAAATCTGGCTTATTTCCGAGTGAAATTAGATTGTTGTTATGAGCACATGGCAGGTAAGTGAAATTGTGCAGATTATGAAATTATCGACGAAAATGCTTTCTCATTGCGGCAGAAAATAGCGATAATTAAGTTGAAAATTGCAAAACTTCTTTAGACTTTTAATGCTAAGCGAAAAACAAATAATATTATTGTGATTTATCAAATTTGAGATTTTGTCCTACTTAATTTTTACTGGCTGTGCATACGTGCTAGATCTGTCTTTTCTTAATTGCACTTATCTCAAAAGACTTTAAACCGATTTTGGTTTAGTTTGTTCTATTTTATTGCTCACATTGGATTTGTTTTTCGTTTCACCAGTTTTATCACAAATTTTTAAAATTTTAAAAAAATCCTTCATTTCAACAGATACCGATTTTCCTCGACATCTTGCTTATTGACTAATTAAAATATGTTTATAGAAGCGATATTACATACTACATTAAATTGAGTCCGTTAAAACAAATAATAAATTATAATGTTAAAATCAAAAAAAAATATGTTGGCTTCAGCAAATTAAAATCTATACCTACATACATCACTAATTGCATTTAATGCAATATAATTTAAAAACTTATTAATCGTAATTCACGTTCTTGACTTATCAAATGTGAAGACAATTTTGTAATCAGTGGCTGCGTTTCATTATCATAAATTTGTTTACACATTTTTTTTGGTATTGACTGATAAACTAATTACACACGAGTTTCTTAAGTTTTAAGAGTAGACTTATCTCTTAATGCAGCAACGTTGCATTTTTGTGCAAACATCAGCGCATTTCACTCCGAATGTAGAAAGAAGTTGTATGATCATTAAAATAGTTGTGGATGCATTAAAATGTTTTTGAGAATATACATATGCGTTTAAAATAAGTGAAATTAAAACGAACATTAAGTAAATAGGGGTTCTACGATTTTGAAACCATAACAAAATTAAGAAGTATTACAATTATCCAGGTTTTATATGGAAAGAAAAGAATAATATATTTATAAATAAAACTTTTCAGTCAAACATGTAACATAATTTCTATAGGACTCTTTCCGGTAATTACGAGTTTTGAAACGAAAATGCTCAAATGATCCTGCTTTCGAGAAAAATAAAAAATATTTGTGGACATTGTTTTCTAAATCAACAATATCTTACTCAAGTGGAAAAAGCAGGGGGCGTCGCATGTGCCACTTCAAAAAGTGAAGTGCACTCAAATTGCGATTTCCCACCGATGGCAAGTAGCGACTAAAGATAATCTTTTAGACACTTGAAATAGAATTACGAATCACTTAAAAACTATATGTATATGTAAATAAAGACGAAATGACACTGTTAAAGACATTTATTAATTAATTGATAGAAGCATTACAGTAAATTCAGTCATGTTCCACCAACTCTTGAGTCGTATATAGTTGCTATATAAAAAATAAATATTAAATAGCCAACCTTGTTTAATGGTTTAAATTAAACTTTTGCAAATTTATTTTCAATGTCCTTAATGCGGCACTTAACTTCGGGTGACGTATCTCTCTCAAAGATTGGCAATTGCTCTTCGAATGACTGCTTAACACGAAGCAAATGCTTGTGATTTTCTTTACCACTTAGCTTCTTAATTAAAATTAAGATAATATTAAGAGATTCTTTCTTCAGTCCAGTGTGTGGTAAACCTAAATGGGATAAAATGAGGTGATGACTATTTTTTATTTGAAAAATTGTATAAAGCTTACTTGAAACATTGAATACCGCAGACAGCACCTCTGAACATATTTTCTCTATAATAAAATCATTGCTATGTTCAACTTTTGCCTTCTTTTCTTTACTATCCTCAACTTCCTCATCAAAAACTTTTAGTCTTTCTAAGAATTTAGAGAGAGCAACCAGAAGGCTTACTTGAACTTGCCTCGTGTTGTCTCGGAGACATTGAGAACACCTCTCGGCGAACTGAATTTGGTATTTTTGTTGCGTGTCCACAGAGTTTTTGGGCCAAGATTTTCCGAGCGTCTCGCAGACCGTCTCCTTTAGTTTATTAAATATTTGAGCCCGTTTCCCACGCTCATCAGCGGTTAGCTCTTTTGTGTCTTCTTCATCTTGAGCAATCGATTGTGCGCCCTTCTGGTCAAGTATGTACCAAATCATGTTATAAACTTCCTCAAACTTGTCAACCTCGAGATCATCAAGAATGTCGCCAATGGCTTTTAGTGCATGAGTGCGATACTGCGGTTCCTCCTTGCGACACTCCTTCATAACAGCGTCTATTAGTTTCTCACAAATTGGGTTTTCTTTATCGAGACCTTTACATAAGCCCGCCACGGCTTGCAGAAGTCGTTCCTTTCCTTGAAAAGTTCTTCCAGACAAGGAATTAAGTAAAAGATTCAAAAGTTTTATTCGATTGGTCTCATCAAGACTAGAGCCAAGACGCTTGGCAATCGTATTCATAGCATTAGCGCTTTGGGCCTTTCGTAACCAACTGGGATCTTCTAAATTTTTTTCAAGTTTATCAATAATTGAATCTAAATTCAATTTTATTCCGGCATCGCCAGGACTAATTTCATTCCAGAGTTCCTTCCAAAGTTCGATGTTGCTTTTATTTTCTTCAGTTATTTCCTCATGCATAGCAAAGAATATGAGAGGCAGAACATCTTCCATATAATCTTTAAGTAGTTCATGGTGTCGTTTATTCATTGATTGCACAGTAAGAGGAATTCCCTTGTTGGAAGGACACTCTAAATAAAATTCGAAAAGTTTGGCGAACATATTCTTCACAGATTGTTCCTGTTGACCAAATAAATTGAGTACAATTTCTTTAAAAGACATAATTCTATAAAACCTTTGCAGTACCAATAAGATGACCAATAGCACTGGCAAAATATTTGCGAACTGTCGGATTTCTGTCCTTTAACCCAGTGAAGCACGCTCCTAAATACTTTCCGGTCAGAGGTGTCATTTCTTGACCTAGCTTAATGCTCACCTAAAATTTAGTACTAATGGTTTGAAGATATTTTTTAATTTTAAGAAAAAATATTAATTACCAAACAAACAAAATGCGCACAGCCGATCTTCGTTCCTAAATTAACTGTGGATTTAATGAGATCTAAGACACCAGGAGACATCTTTTCAAAGGCCTCAAAATCAATATAACGGACGCACTGAAAACGAAGTCATTTCATTATATAATAATTTTTTAAAGTTGATCTGCATACTTTTGTAATAGTCTCCGTAGTATGGTGTGATTTTGCTGCTTCTGCTCGAATCGAATCTACGGCCTCCTGGGCTTCACTTTCTCCCCCTAACCGTGTGGATAAATAGGATAACTTTGGTGTTTCAAGTTCTCCCGTGGCTTTTAGCAAGCAGGGGATTAAAATGGGAAGATGAGGAGTTATAAGTACTCCAGAAGATTCAATCAATTCGGATATTGTCTTGATGCTGAAAAATGTTCACATTTTATTAGGCAAATTTTTGGAAGCAAACAATCCAGTTTTATGTGTATATAGAAAATTAAAATATGCAGTCATCTATTTTCAAAGAGGCCTATTTATTTATTCTGTAGATGCTCACCTGATTCGTCTAACTTCTGGTACTGTATGAGTAACTCCAATTTCAAGAAGTAAAGGAAGAATAGAACTTGCCACAGCTCGACCTGAATTTCCATGATTACTGGAGGCTGCTATAACGCAAATCTATAAATCGAAGTCATAAAACGTTTGCAAACAAGAAATCGCGTAACAAATCATACCTTGCTTAACGTATTTGCAGTGCCTTCTGCAGCTAATCGAGTTCCTTCGTGAATGTCATCCATTACACGAAACAGCTGCATCCACAATTCCTTCAATTCAGGCTCCAAAACGTCCTCATCTAAAAATTATAGTTATAGAAATTGGTGGGTTATAATTCCAGATATATATTTATTTATATTTATATTTTTATACATATATATTATCTGAAAATTATAACCCACCAATTTCCATAACTTCCTTATCAGCCAGCTTTCCTGAAATATTGCAAATTATATTATTTTAAATTACAATTAACAACATTTATACCTTTCTCCTCACTACGAAGTCTCAATCCATTTGGCCTCTTTAACAAATCCCTCACGGCCAGACAGCAGGCGATTCGCACCCTCCACTCATTTACAGTAAGATTGGAGAGAATTTCTTTCATAATGGCCCAATAGTGAGTTTCAATAGCCTCCTTCGAATCACTCACAATCGAATCCCAAATGGAAATCATTGAATTTTGGATCCTCGGTGTAGGATCGTATTTATAGCGATACAACCTCGGAATTATTTTTCCCAAATATGGTTGCATTTTCAATTTTGCTTCTTTCGAAATTGAATTTAAACCAAACGCTGCACCCAGTTTGCTGTTCCAAGCAGCATTGTGATTAGCAAGCTGCATAAATTGGTAAATCATTTCGGGTTGATTTAAATCTGAGGCCAAACTGCACAATTCCTTGTAAGTTGTTATATTACCGCTGTGAAAGAATAACTTAATATTGTAATAAAATATATTGAATTGTTAATTACCCTGTTGGACTTTTTCCCAAAACGCCCTCTGGAAATAGCTCGGTATCTTCGTTAACCAAGTTAACTTGTCTTTTCCCCCCAATCAATTGGTCCAGTAACGAATTAGCTAAATCGGTTTGACTGTTTGGATCCGAAAGGGAAAATACCAAGCCAAGACCTCGAGAAGCTACATCTTGCACAAATTCTAAAATATATATTTTTAGAAACTTATTTCGATTTGTTATATATAAAAAGTACCGCTGTCGTCTGAAAGAAGTTCGGTGAATGCGTACTGCAACATTTGTTTCTTTGGAAGTAGTCCTTTGCGATGAGAACAGTTTTTAACTACCGCCAGTAGCCAAACTGAAATAGCCTGCGAAATAACATTTAAAATAGCTCTCTAAATATTCATGATTGTTATTTACCTGCCTGCAGTGGGGATTGGGATCAGTCACAAGTTTTATCAATGAATTTAAGAACCACTCAAAAACTTTATCGTCGCAATAGATATTTTCAAAATCAGAAACCCCACAGTTGACATCATAACCAAGGATACTACAAACAATAGCCTGAGCTATTGCTATATTGAGAGCGGCATCCTTCGCCACTTTCACCATTGAGAGAAATTTTTCCAAATTCTTTAAAGTAAAGAATTTTCCGTCGCCAATTGCTAAGCATCCTAAGCACATCGCAGCATCTTCACGTATTTTAGCGCGAGTACTTGAGCTTTTTAAAAGGTTAAAAATTGACTCAAAAACAAAATTTTTCGATGTTGCTGAACTTTCTGTAAGAAATTTTAGATTCAGTAAATTAAAAACTTTCAAAGTTAAATCCATTATTTTACCTTCTTCAACTTCCATTTCTTCTCCAGTTACTTTTTTTATCGTTAATTCAAATTCTGGTAACTCAGTTGCTTTTCCGATCAGCGCAATTCCTTTTACCGCAGCAGATACCAGAAGAGCGTGCTGATCGCAAATAAGTTTGACTATGCAAAAGAATGAAAAAATATAAACAATTCTAAATATATCTCATTCGAAAGACATAATTATATTCTATTAAATTAAAGAAGAGAGTTATGCCAACGTATTATAAACAAACAAAATAATTAAAATACAATACAAAATTTTTTCTGTAATCGAAAATAAATAATAAACACAACAAACCTAGAAGCTCAACACTTTTAACAAACTCTGGCCAGTTCTGAACAACTTCACTCCTATTTTCACTTTTTAAGCTGCTAATTTTCCGACTAAAGGCGTGGCCGATAACCAAGATCCACCCATGCTTATTTTCCAGCGATTTATGTGACAATGAGGATAAAATCTCGTTTATCTACATTTAATATGTTATTACAGTTTTTATGCGTAGAAAAATCGTTATTACAAACCTCAAAATTAAAAGAAACATCATCCATTCCATAAGCAAGTAGAATTCCGTAAATGTGACTTACGCGAATTCTTAGTGTCTCAGAAACATCCTTTAATGAGAGCGCCAAAGGATCTAATAGATGCATCTGTTTTTTTGTCAATATCTCTGGTGCAGCATTCAGTAAATCATACAAGCAGGCCAAATTTGTTTCATCTAAAAATCATTTAATTAGCTACTTCAAACACAATCCTTACATTAGCGCACCTCGCTTAGCTTCAACGGATGTCCTGACCAACTGAAGGTATTTGTATATTTCATTGTCTTCGCTGTCGTTGTAACTGGCCAAAATATATTCTTTAAGTTGTGTTAAATGCTTCTCATCACCGGGAGCTGCTCTAATACCAGCCGAGAACCAAAGACAAATTCGAAGATAATCTAAAATCTACAAACATAAAAAAATAAATATTCTGCTTGGTCACAAATGAGAGATGATTTACTTCCTCGTACACGTTCAAGTTGAATGGTAATTTGGTTTTTCCTATTACGGTTTTAGGCGCTGAACTGGCTAATCTGTTCCGTACCATCTCGCAAACGTGGTTTACCATAACTTTGAAAGACGGAAGCACAACACGCCTTTGCTCTGACGAAAGTTTATTGTAATCTTCCGAATGGGTTTCAGGAAAATCAATTGAAGAGAGCATGTTGTAATTTATATGATCTTTCTTTGAAACGCCATATAAATAAGATGTAACATTCTCCCGTAATGATGATCTAAATGCATACACAATATTAATTTTAATGAAGAAAAGCTGTAGAATCACACCCACCGTTCACCAGCTATTAGAAGAAGTAAATAGCGAGCAGGAGCAAAATATTCTGGGAAACAAGTTGTTAAAAACACGCTTGTTACATTCTGTATAATCTGTAATTTTGATTCGGCATTATCCGACAACATTGCCAAAAGTAGGTTTTGCTGTGGACTCATGACAAATTTCCTTTCATCGCTTCCTTCTACTTCCATTGCATTATAATTCCAGGCGAAAGCTGGAGCCATTGAAACAAGTGCTTCACGAATCGAACTATGCAAATCCGGGGAGGCAGACGAAAGATGATTAAAGTAAGAAACGATTATTTTTAAATCTTGGTTAAAGACAAGGGGACACGTTCGAGCTAATTGCGCCATTGCAGAATACGCAGCGTTTTGGACATCGACAGGCTCTGATGAATCCTTCCCAATTATCTTCGAAAGTCCGGTTAATATGACTTTACAAATCTTCGATAGTATTTCCTTAGGGCCACTAAAAAGCATTATTTGTTGCTACAAAATATATTCAAACAGTACTTCATCTGCACTTACTCTTTAATTAAATTCTCGCAAAATTGTAAAGCTAGTACTTTGCATTTCTGATTAGTGTTTTCTCCAAAAAGGCCTTCAAATATTACCTTAATGCCTTTTATAGTATTAATGCCTTTTCCGCGACTTTTTATTAAGTACTGTAAGAGCTTTTGCCTAACACGAGCACTGCAAGGAGTTGTGTTTCTTAAAGCTTCTTTTCGATCATATCCCGAAAATAGCGTATAGAGAGGAGCTGTTACTTGTGGATCTGTGAAATCAAGTGAAGTGCATATTTTGCTAAGTTCAGCAATTGCTGGTGTGGCTACACTAAATCTAGTATCAGATGATGCAAGTACTAACAAAACGAACGTTTCCAAATCTGAAAATACTCCGCTGCATATAAAGCGCACAATTCCTTTTTTCAGTTGCTCGAGTTCCTCAGCTTTCCAATTATTATTAATTACTCGAGCAAATGAGTAAAGACTGAATCCAGGTGGTAATTCTGCATCCTGTGTCACTCTAAGAAAAAATGTTATTTTAAATTAAACCCTAAAGCTAATACAATTACTTCTTTAAGGTAAAGAATCCGTAGTTCAAACAAGAAAACTTAATATGATAAAAATCGCTTATTCACTTCAGACCTCCTAAAATTGGTGAGGCCGATACTTGACATTGGACTACAAAATATTTCATATCGATACTATGATTGTGTGTTAAGATAAACCGGAAGTTCTCCCCTCAAGTGAGTTTTTATTGTTTATTAACTGAGGGCCTTCCTAACTACACAATCTTCAATTGGATGGACTAAATTTGGCTTAATATTACTCGAGGATAGAAGTGACTTACCCATAAGGAAGTAATAAAATATCCTGCAATAGAGAGATAAGTTGCTTCTTCGTTGCTGGCTTGTCTTCAAGATTAAGCACACCGGCCCTTTGTTGTGGGTCGTCGGGCATTTTCATTTCGCCAAGCAATGGCACGACCAAAAGAAGAAGCCTACAAATAGAATAATTCCTCAAGATTCTTCCTGAAATTCGATATTAGTCAACATACTTGTCCTGATGATTTTCGGGCTTTCCTTCTAAACACTGAAGCAGCTTGGGTGCTAACTCCGCTTGCTTCGCAACAGGTAATCGGGGAAATCCCATTGTAATATAAATTATGCCAAAATTGTGCGGAAACTGAGAGTCAGCGCCCTTGTACTGGTCCAAAATAGCCTCCACTGGTAGCTGAACAAGCGACCGTGACTTGAGCCGCTTATTGATGTGCACCAGAGCCTCCATGACCTGTAAAAAGATGCATTTTCATTTTAAAACCAAGCTACTCGAAATTGACCGAATCTTACCTTCAGACGAACATTCTCATGCGGAGAGTTTATCTTTAGGATAACAGGAACAAGGAATTTTCCAATTAAGACTTCGAACTTTTCGTCTGAATCTGCACATCCCAGACGAAGAAGCACCCTCTCGAGCAATTCTTTATGGAAAAATTTCAGGAATAATTAATGAACAATAAAAACTTTTCACTTTAACCACTGGAACATCGCGATCTAATATAAGTAATATTTCACGAATGTTCGGAACTTCCCTTTTAATATATAAGAGAAAGAAATCTTACCAATTTCCTCCATGACCGATGACATTTTGTTTCTGATTCTGTGAGTTCGCTGACATAAATCATATGGACAACTGTCGCCATTTGCAATGCTTAAGATGAGACCACATTCGAGGCGACTGAACTGTCAGCTGCAAATGTTTTTGCAGCTGAAGCTTAAACTGCAAACTTTAATACCTCCAGCATATTTTGCTAATTTTGTTTATTTCCAGTCGCTTGTTTTCTAACAGTTTTGTTTATAGAATTCCAAAAAAGCATTTTGCTACCACGGATTCGTTGAACACCTGTAAAAATCTTACTTTTTTCTGCAAGGCTATTTCTGCAAATAATAGATTTTCCATTTTTAAGTGGGCCCTTCAAAGTCTTTCCATTAAACCTTGCTAATGATATTTGAATTTAGCTACCAACTTCTACTACATATTTTTCACCCCAGTTCCATTGTGTACTCTGTAAAAAATGTAGGTACTGAACATAAATTAAATACTTTAATAAAAAAAAAAAACGACATCTTAGTAAAGCAATGATATTTAATTTTTAAAATAAAAAGTAAGGTAAACTTAATCGAGAAAACGAATACATAAAAGTACAGGGCAAATAAGGATTAAATGTATTTAATAATTTATTTTCGAATAATACTGACTTATTCATATATTTTTATTTTTATTGATTTCATCTTCAAACTGAGAACGCAAGAAGCTCCACTGGATGCCATCAGATCTCAAAAATTAACATTCCTTTGGTCGCTATAAAATGCATCTTTACACATCCCAGAGCACCACATGAGCTGAGTATAACTTGGTTTTATTCACGTTTAGGGATGATAGTGGGGAATTTAAGTATCGACTGCACTATCGAAGACGCCTTTATAATTTATCTAATCCTGTGGGGTCCAAAAATTGAGCCTGGTCACAGAACTTCTTCCGCAACAACTGCAGCCAATTAAGTGTCCGGACATAAACTGAGTTTCTTATGAAAGGCTTCATGCCATTGCCATTTCGGAGACATCATCAATAAAATGACTTCACAACGAATAAAAATAATTATTAAGCTTCACGTCGATTTACGTTTTACGTTGCGAGTTCTATGAGAAGAAAATAATGGAATAACAAAAATGTTCTAAGTCGGGATTTACATTATATTAGACACGTTTAGCTGGAATTAGTTGGAATTAGCTGGAAATGTTGCCCCAATACTACTCCGCACAGTTATAGAAATAGTAATCATGATGTCGTTATACCAATTTATTAGGTCAATCTTTCATAAGTTAATTTTTATCTAAATTAAAATATGCCTTTTTCGAATTTTCGTTAAATTTGAATCGAATTTATATTTAACAATATGTACATACAGTGCTGTCTAAAATTATAGGACCAAGCTTTAATTTTGCATATATGGTCTATTCCCAAGCCCATAATTTGTCGGTAAGGAGAAGAGGGATGGTGACAACTGGTATATATGAAATCGTTGTGTATCCTTTATTATTTCATAAATTTTTTTTTAAAATTCATGTACTAATTTTAACAAAAATCGTAAAAAACTCAATACAATAGTGTTTAAAATTATAGGACCACTTAATATGATGTCTTTGGCCTTTATATACAGGGTGTTTTGCTAAGGTCTGAACAGGGGTATGCCAATCGATTCTAAATGGTCTCCTGATCAACGTTTCTTCGGACACCCCACCCCCTTAAAATCGGTCCTTCCCCCCCAAAATCGCGATTGAAAATTTTGAGGGGGTCAACCTAGAAAATGCTTCATAAGTTCTTTCAAAGATATCCTAGAATACTGGTTGATAATGCATTAGAAAGCTGAGCCTTCAAGCTTTCCAACGATACCACCCGCGACCCAATCAGTACACAAACAAGCGGGGGAGACCCCGTCAAATTTCGAAAATGGCAATTTCAAAGCCCAAAATTTGACCTTGACCCTTCATTCTGTCGATTATTTATATGGGAAGAACGAAACTTTTCTTGAGAAAAAGCTTCCCTGTCATATGGCCTTTCTCAAGAAAAAAACCGCACTGGAATCCGACAGCGCGTTCCAAAGTTATTCGTGTTCGATGGTTCAGCCCTACGGAGCAGATGCTCGATGTGACACTTTCCAATTGGACTTCATTGCGGATAGTGGGTTTTGTTGTTCTATCAATTATTGTAACACGAATAACTTCGGAACGCGACGTCGGATTCCAGTACGGTTTTTTTCTTGAGAAAGGCCATATGACAGGGAAGCTTTTTCTCAGGAAAAGTTTCGATCTTCCCATATAAATAATCGACAGAATGAAGGGTCAAGGTCAAATTTTGGGCTTTGAAATTGCCATTTTCGAAATTTGACGGGGTCTCCCCCGCTTGTTTGTGTACTGATTGGGTCGCGGGTGGTATCGTTGGAAAGCTTGAAGGCTCAGCTTTCTAATGCATTATCAACCAGTATTCTAGGATATCTTTGAAAGAACTTATGAAGCATTTTCTAGGTTGACCCCCTCAAAATTTTCAATCGCGATTTTGGGGGGGAAGGACCGATTTTAAGGGGGTGGGGTGTCCGAAGAAACGTTGATCAGGAGACCATTTAGAATCGATTGGCATACCCCTGTTCAGACCTTAGCAAAACACCCTGTATATAAAGGCCAAAGACATCATATTAAGTGGTCCTATAATTTTAAACACTATTGTATTGAGTTTTTTACGATTTTTGTTAAAATTAGTACATGAATTTTAAAAAAAATTTATGAAATAATTAAGGACACACAACGATTTCATATATACCAGTTGTCACCATCTCTCTTCTCCTTACCAACAAGTTATGGGCTTGGGAATACACCATATATGCAAAATTAAAGCTTGGTCCTATAATTTTAGACAGCACTGTATATGTATGTATGTTAACAAAAATTTCAAGATCTAAAACTTTAAAGTTGTCTTTTTTTACTTTATTTCCTATTAAAATCGGAGTCCATTTTGTTGTAGTTTTTAACCTCTGACGCAAAAAGAGGAGTGTAATAAATTTAAAGTGTGTATCTGTGTCTCTGGCATCGTAGCTCCCAAACGAATAGACCGATTTTAATTCGGTTTTTTTTCTGTTTGAAAGCTGACGTGATAGAGATGGTTCTTAGGGTCTTACCAACTTTCACAGGTGGGATTGATTTGAAATAGGTTTTTTTTTGTCGGGGGTCATTTAATTTTCAAGTTAAGTTTTTTCATCTGTTGGATATCACCCCCGTACGCTTTCAACTCAAACATTTTCGTAGAGCTTACACATCTTTTCCATTAGATATTCAAATATTGAGGAGAGGATCTTAAACAACGAGTCCAGCATAAAAACCGAAAATCTTAAGAAAATAGATACCATAATTATAGAATCCTTTTGGCTCCGAAAACCGTGCCATGTATATTTGATATATGAAACAGACAGGAATATTACTTTAAGGTTTTAAGATTTTGTACAGAACTAATCAATAATAAATTTTTATTATCCAGAGTCGGGAAAATAAATGCTTTCTTTATTTAATTTTTTTGCAAATTTATAACAATTTAAATTCACATACATACCTTTAATAATTCATATCAACTTACCTTGCTTTTTTAATATAGGGATAGTTTGCTCCAAAAAATGGAATTTTTTGAAACTATCAGAAAAATTTGTGTAAAGCAAAGAAAAACAATTGCGTTTAAGGTTTATTTACTAGCAAAAACCCTAAAAGAATGGACCGTTATAATGTTAACTGAATTTTTTACAGGAAATCCGCAAACTGTTGACTGTTGGCAAAAGCGATTTTTGGAAAAGATCTTATAACGCCGTCAGAAAGGACCAAAATTGTGTAAACAAAATGTGTCTACGTTCTTATACATAAATATTATATGTATAATGGGGAAAAAAAATTTTGTTTGTTCAATATATGTACATACATACATATGTATATAATTTTTTTCTCACAAAAATATTCTGTTTTTTTTTTAATTCGAAAACGAAAGATCTCCTTAAATGTATTTCCACCTTTCAAGTTATTATACACTGACCCAGTTAGAACAAAGTCCACGTCCACGCGGTCACTTCGAATTTGAATGGCCCAAACTGACATCATTATCCAAATAACCACGAGACTTTGTGTGCCTTCTGACCTCAGCTAAAATCAATAGAGCAAAGAAAGACACGTGGAGGTTTTCATCTGGAATGCATCTGATGAGAGCACGCAAATCCTATTATTACTTAATCAGTTTACCTGAGCAGCGGTAGTCCCGTGTTCCCGACGGTTGTAAGCCGGTAAGGGTTGGTACTTGGCTATCCTTATTTTTAAATAAAAACATTTTAACAAATGTGACGGAAAATCGATAGGTGGACAAAAGGGATGGAAGTGCTACTGACTACCCTTCGCGGCGTAGGGGTGGCGAGGCGATCAACGGCTGCGATAATGCTGTTTATACAAAAGGAAAGAAATGAAAAAGAATGCGGAGGGAATTTCGAAAACTATGAATTTTAAGCTTTCGCTTAAAAGGTGCCAATCTGGCGTTGCCATGAAGTTATTCTTCCCAAGAACGCTCATATGCAAAAGGGTTGGACTTGGCGCTGAAACCACTCGTTCGCCTTCTGGCTATTGTATTATGACTTTTATGGCGGCACTTCTGTATTTATGTCGAGAGGGCTTTTATTTTCGCCTCTCTTTTATGCGCTTCTTTAAGACTTAAAGGGTTTTTGGGAATACGACGAGATGATTCTAACGAGGTCATTTGCGTTCGGGACAAGGTCCAGGACAGGATGTTATTCAGTATTTACGCAATATCATTTGATGGAAGTAATCGAAATCGATTTCTTTTCAGGTTTTGTAAGACATTGCAGTTTATTCCAATTCTTTTCTGCTATTTTCACTATTTTCGTATCATTTGGACTCTCAGTTACGTAAATTAAAGTAACTCGTAATAAAAATTAATGGAACAAAGTTGTTGTAACGAACATACATAGGTCAAGCTTCCAAATACGCGCATATAGATTTTTGTACTACTTCTAACACTATATAATAATGACGCTGTATCATAAATATGTCTGACGATGTATGACGCTGTATCATAAATATAGTCTCTAAATAAGTAAGAGAATATTATGTTCAAAACAAGAAATATGTTATATAACAATCATGAAAGAACGGTAACAAAAACTTACTTTATCGAAGTCCAAAAGTATGAAATCATTATCAGAGTAGATTTTTCATAACAATCAAAACAGATTACGAAAGGCAACGGCACTACAACACAACTTCTTTTGTAATTAAATTGTGAAGTAATTTAGAGAACGCATTGTTAATTGTACACACTACCTATGTATATTATTTACGTTTTTTAAAGAAATAGAGCTAGCTAGCGTATTATGCGTTATGCATATATTTTTTAAACCCGTTTTTAATATGCCCATTACTTCCATTTTTCTTTTACTACACCCGGGAATTTTCATATGTGATGCAATATATCCACATTTTGCTAAAGGGTTCAGCACTGCTATAAAGTGCGTGCTTCTCATAAAATTAATTTATTGTAGATCGATGTACTATGGGCTTTGAGGAGGGAACTAAAGGAGGCGACATGTGATGAAAAAACCGTGGCAACTTTCGTTCTTCTTCTTGATTTTCTAAAAAGTCAGAGGCGGCGTTAAAAATTGTTGATGGCTGTTTTATTTTCAAAAGAAAAAAGATCCTTGAAGAGGAAATGGCTCGAGCATATACAATTGCTTTTCTTTGTATCACTTTCACTTAGTCCAATGGCCATTAACCATTTCCTTCTTAAAATTTCATCTCGAGGTACCCTACAAAAAGTAGATTATACCTTTTTTTGACTACGCTTCTGCGCCAAGTTCCTCTTTGTTTACAAAAAAGTGACAGTCAAGGGACCTATCAAAATTTTTGAAGAGTCAAGATGGCGAAGGTTTTGGCTACGCTGTCATACATACATTTTACTATGGGATGTCGCGTCCTTTAGTTCCCTCCTCAAAGACTATGGGTAAGGCTAATTTTACACCTTAGAACAGTATGGAACGGCTGAGCTCCTACCTTTTGCGTACCACAATTTCTCTTGTGTTAGAGACTCTTGTATTTGTATTAAAAGCTCAGTACAAGCCGAAATTTTGGGATGATATAAGGAGGGGCAACAAAAACAATTTGAAATAGATTTGGTGAAGTGAGATTTATTTATTTAATATAAAAAATAATTATAGGATTATTATTCCTAATATTATTATGTGCTTATTTTCGGAAAAAAAAACTGCTCGATATTTTTAAATGCCCCCATACTCCACGAATTTGTACCTTTTAGACGCCACCACTGTCTTAGGTGCTTTGGGATTTGCAAAGACACCTAACACTCAGAAATTCACTTGACAGTTCTCTTGCTCGGTTACACACCGACACTACTAATACTTTGAAAATAAGGGTATACCCCTCCTGCCCCGTTCCTCAGGAAAGTGGTCGTTCACGGACAGGGTTTTTACACGCCGTAGCCGTTCCTTACTTATTTTATATTCCAAGTTTTACACCATTTCACCTGACATAATGATCAAATTGGGGAGAGCTCCCTTTAGCTGCTTGCTTTTTCGCATGACGTGATTGTTTCACACGGCACAACATTGCGTGATAGCACTGCAAGTTGCATGTCGAGATTGACCCGTGATTGTTGGCATTAAGTGCAGCCGCGTAGGTTTGTGTATGTGGTTTCCTCTTCAATTTGGCCCAGTGGCTCCTTTAGAGGCTTTCCCTAATTGCTTTCTTTTTCCGGAAAATTTCCGTGAAAAGTAGTTATACGAATATAGATCCTATATATGTATATACGCACGTCGCAGTGATTTCCTTTCTTATTTGAGTAGCACCAATTATATTTATAATATATGTTCATAATTGAATTTTAAAAACGTCATGTTGTATGTATAAGAGAACAAATAATATGTGCGTTGGGTAGAATCTTTAAAAAATGTATCAATACATAATTGTATAGGACTGAACTGAATTGTATTATACAAAAAGAAATTGTTTTATTCCAAATTTGAGCCCAAAAAGGATTGATGCATCACAATGTTAAGATGATTAAGTATTTTTTATATACATCTTGTTCCCTATTTTCATGTGAACATTGCAATTGAATGTTAGTTTAAGAAGTAAGTATACATATAGATATATAAAATTATAATAATAATAATTGGTAGCCTTATCTATAAGTACGAGTCATTACTCGAGGAGCAAGTAGATAAAATCCTTCTCTCTAACATATTCATATACTAAACTAAAGATGTCACATTCACTACTTGAATTAATAAACAACTTACTTCCACCACTTCCTCCATCACGACCCGAATAATCAGAAAGTTCACCATTTTCATACCATTTTCAGAGGAAACATGTAAATTTCTTCTTATCGTCTGATATATCTGAGAAGCAGAGTGCCTTCACCCCCTTGACTTCGTGATGCTCCCTAAAGTTGGTGGCTGTTTATCAGTAGGTTACATGAAGCTTATTAAATCGATAACTCAGGTGGATACAATGTTCGCTGTAATCCAAAGAAAAGAAGCAACAACCCTCTTGGGATTTTTCCTCCGCTCCTTATTTTAGGAACATTTAGCGGGTGAAAATTTCATATGGTATGTTACGCCAGGCATTTACGACGGTTTTTAAAGTGCGGATGAGTCTTTTCCTTGTTCAAATGTTAGGGCACTTTGCAATTTTAAAACCCACAAGAAAAAATTTATGGCATATGTTAAAGGACTCTGTTTGATTGCGATTGTTCAAAGAGGTAAAGCAGATGGCATATAGTTCAGAAAAACCTCTAAAATATTTTTGGATATTGTACCTAAAAGAGTTCCACGTCGAAGTATGCGACTGGTTTGACTATTTTTAGGTATTATGGGGTGCGCCACAACTTGTAGAACTAAAGTCAGGAATGAAGTCAGATACAGGGCGCGACATCGCGAGTGGAGTCGATTTGCGATTTTTATGTAAATGCGATTTTTTTATGTGCAATAAATCACTTCAGTATACTCTTTTCGAAAAACGAAACACTGAGTTATGAAGTTTCAATAATCGATAAAATAAAAACCTCATATTTTCCAAGGCAACAAACATTGTTTGACCTAATAACAATATAGGGTAAAATATATTTCTCGGGCAAATTTATGTGCGAAAGATCAACACATTCATAAAAACTGTGTCTACTGGACCCCTGACCTTGAAAAACTTAACAAGCTATTATCAACTTTCTGGACGCGATATTCTCACAATTCTTAACTACATAATTTCAATCCATGTTTTCCATACATCGGCCATATCCGAAAATGGGAGGGATTGATGAAGTTGTTTTTTGTAATTCTCAGCACTGCAACATGTTAACATCACTTTCAGCAGTTATTTTTTTTTATAGTATTTTTTAAAACTAATATTGAAAATATTACTATGGAAGTCTGCTACATCCTTTGCATTCGTTTAGTAATAATTTTCCAGGATCCCTATATTTTCCCATTAGTTATTACTTACATATGTATGTACCTCTTTGCAAAAACAAGAACTGGTCTATTAAAAATAACGGTGATGTACATTACATATATTTCTCTAAATTTTTATTGCGTCTTAAGAAAACTTTCTCCAATCAAAATTGATTGCAATGAATAGAAACATTTTTATACAAAGTCAAAAAAAAAATCGTTTGAGGACGACTTGTGGAGAAATTGTGGGGGTTTGAATTCTCTTTCTCAAGCTTCCTAAGGTTAATAACTTTAGTCACGATTGTGCTCGCACACTAAATTATGGAAATATTCTGTTCTGGCGCATTTATTGCTCCTCATATGGATTTCCCCACCCTTTTGAAAAATTAATGAAATTCAGCTATTTTTTTTGGTATTTTTAGATGTCTTACGACAGACAAAAGGACTAATTTTTTTTAAAGGCGAGATCATAATATGCGCAAATTCGTTTTGTAAAGAATTTTTACCCTGAGGCGCCTCTATATCCTTTTTGTTTCTTTTATCGAAATTAAACGAAGGAAATGCAGAGCGAATAGCTGATGACTTTAAAATACACTTAAATTCTGTATGAAATTCTCAGATTTATTTCAACGTACCTATTTTATGAAAAAAAAAACAAAGCACAACCCATATAAAAAGAAAGCCATTAGAATTTATATTTTAACAAGGCAATTACAAGACTAGGATCAAATGCTAGTCATCTTGCTTGTTATGCAAATTAGAAGCGTAATCGACTGATGGAATTACTCTGGCCAAAACTGGTACGTGAAATTAGAACAAATTTAAGGCATAACGCCACAGCATGAGATCATAGCAGTCATTCAGGACACCTCAATTTAGGAAGTGCTATTTGTACACCTGAACGTGCTGCCTTGCCCTATATCTAGCGTTGATTAAATTGATGCCAGAGCCAATTACAAGGCCAGTAAATAATCCCCTCGGAAACAGTCCGGCGTGCACACGTTCAGCAAATATCCCTGTTCCCGCTTCCCGCTATTCTAGGAAAACATTCGCATATGTCCTGGAAGCGCATTTCAAAGAAAATTCCATTTTTGCGCATCCATTATACAAATGTAACACGCAACTTATGATGACATACTGAACGAGCAGCTTAAATTTGAATATAAATGAAATGGGCGGATATCAAGTTCTTGGATATCATTGCGTTTCCAAGGTTGATTGGGAGGGGTAAAACACACCTTAGGGAACTGAATTGGCTCGCCTTTATAAAATATATACGACCATTTTGGGTAGTTTCTTTAAAAAATTTGGCTGTTCCCAGGAGGACATTGAGTGATGTACATATACCCATGAGCTTACGCGGGGGGAGCTAACGGAAATGCACTGAAATTAGCTAAAGTATATAACATTTCATGAAATTTATTACATTTGAAATCTGAAAACTCAATCTGTCTTCTGTAAGTATATTCGATCAATCTAAAAAAAATGTTTGTTACGATTTGTTGTATTCATAACATAAGCAGGAACCATAATGGAGAAATTAAGTTTAGTCAATAATTTATAAAGTTTTACATGCATACCTAATATGAACATTAAAATAGGACAGGTGCATAAACAACAAAAAACTAGAACCGTTAGTGGTGCAAATAACAAATAAAAACTGTAATTAAATTATAGATATCTTGCACTACTGAAGGGTTACCAAAAGTGAAATATATGAATTATGTAGATATTATTATTGTATCAAATATGAATAGGTATAGAATGATTAACAATCTTTATTTCGGTCTTTTTGTTTTTTAACTAAGAGTATAAACTAATCACGCTTAATTGAAAATTCATATTACAACACAACACAATCTATGGACATTTCAACTGATTACTTCTTATTGCGTCTACAATAGAGCCTTCTACATATATTGGTGACAGACAGACTGACATCGTCGACCGTTAGGAGTTGGCATCATCAGGATACAGAACCTTAAAAAATCAAAAACTTATGTACAACGTTCTACCTACGTCTATGAAAAAGGGGTTTATCGCTACCAAGTGATCTAGGGATAAACAACTAATAAAAATAAGACTAATTAATTTTTCAACCGAATTCGAGATTAACTTGCAAACTTCATCAAAACTCAGTCAAGCGTTTATGCAATCCTAACTCACCTCAGGACGAGCAAACAAACAATCAGAAAGAAATTCGTAGCTCTTTCTATACATATACATATAATAAAACCCGCGTGTCTAATCTCTGAAACTACTGAAGAAATTTTCATGGGGTTTTCACAGGTAGATTAAGCTTGGCTTGGGGCAACATATAGGCTTTGTTTCATCGAATTGGATGTAGGAAAAAAAGTTATCGTCATTTATCCTTCTCCATTGTTTATTGATATAAAAAATTGCCAACCGGTAAAGTAATTGATGCATGAATAGTTCACTTATGACACTAACAATTTCATTACATTGCAAATGATTTTTCCACTCAGCTATACTCGACACTCCTTACAATATTATATTTGTGGCCTTATCTAGATAATGCTGTGGCGAATATCCGTATATACTAATACCACACGAACATATGACTAAAAATATTGTCTATGCCGAAGTACTCTAAATTACATATTTATAAATAAACCGATTTCTTTTGAATTAAACGGCGCGGGGGTGAAATCGCGAGGAGCACAGCTGGTCAGCCATAAATGTACAGAATTATTTATTAGGCAAGTACATACATACATACATATGTATGCACCTATATTGCTAACAATTGTTTCATGGAAATAATAATTACAATAATTCATAATATTTTCCTACTTATAGTAATGCAAAACCACTATTCAACTCCTGGCTCTAGAAAGTAATCGCGCTCCTCCTATTTCTAAAAAGCCAGCGGATTCTGTGCGCCATTTAATTATATTTTGAAATGTGTCACAAATCGCCGAGCTTCGTCGGGTACAAATTGTGATTTGTAAAATATTGATTGCCTTCCCCGATATCCTGCAATAATGAATCCGTTTAGTCCATAAAGCGGACTATCATTACAAGCAGGCACTGTTGGCCGGGGCCACCCCCGCGCGGCAGAAAGCAACGCAGGATAATTAGTCTCCCCCGCGAAATTGCCAACACCACCGTAGCACGACAGGTGCGGTTTATCACGCTGTCACAACCAAGATATAGGAGACCACAGTCCTCGTCGAACGACATCAATTCAAATTGTTTTGTCGATATCCTCGAGTCTTCACGAACCTCGAGGCGAGCTTTGGTTTATTGAGTCACGCTGTCAGGTGCTTGGCATTTCGGTGATAAATATAATCCGCTTTGGCTTTGCATTAGCAAAACCGAGGGAGGAAAGGGCGCTCGCAAGGGTGGAGTGCGCCGCACACGACATTCTTTTAAATTCCTTCAAGTAGCACACTGCCAGCGAAGGTTGTCACAAATTTCGCGTAATAAGAGTTGCTCGCGGGGCAGGGATTTGCCTGAAATTTATGAGAATGTTTTATAAATAGACTCCACGGACGGCGCAGTATGCATGAGCACGGCGAATGGAGCCCCCAGAGGGACCTTCTGATATGAATTGCAACGGACCTGAGGCACCAGTGGCTTTTGGCATTTTACCACAATTACAATTTTTCGCTTCTCTGATTCGCGTTTGCAAAAGTTGCCTCTAGGCCAGAGCCTTGCTCTTTAATGCCGGAAGCCCCAAACCAAATTTAACCGCTCCCATGTTTACCCTCAAACAAGAAGTCACTACCTAGGTACTACTTGGTTATGTAATCATGGAGAGTGGTATTATACCTTAAATGAGATATATGATTAAAATACGACTTAAGCGGGATGATACGTCCTAGCAAATAACTTTTACGAAATTGTAATAAACTACGTAGTTGAGGTGCTCGGCTTCACCCGACATATAAAAGTTATAATATTAATAAAGGCATTCTATAGGCATTCCTACACGCAATTACGTATTTAGGCGTGAATTATATAACGAATTAGGGCCAAAAAGTCGTGTCGGAAGTAATTCTGATGTACTACCCTTAAAACATAAAGAAGGGTATTTTTTTGAGTGGTGGCTGTATGTCTGTAAATTTTCTTTTTCTTTCACACAATCTTTGAGAAAAACAACCCAGTTTCAGGTTCAGTGTTGTTTTTACTACAAAGGATAGGAGTTTTAAAAAGACCCCAATTTTGTAGCAACGCATGACCACATTGGTGGAAAAAAGCGGCATAAAACAATAACTTATGTTAATTTTTAACACCTGCAAACTTTTTTCTAAAAAGAAATGAATATTGGGCTCTTTTGTTATTGAATATTTAACTTTAGATCTTTACGACGCAATTATAATTTACAATCTCAACTTCTGATTTTCGTAGTCGTAAACAGTGAATTGACGTAATATTACATATCGTTGGCATACTGTTCATTGTTTGAAAATTTTTGAATTTAAATTAATTTGTACTAGCAATCTTATGTATGTATCTAAATAGGAGATGTAGGTAATGAGTTTAAGTAAAATGTGACCTACCAGCAAATATATACATATATGTATGTACATATGTTAATTCATTAATTAATTCATTTAAAGTAGCTATTTTAATTGCTTCTTGCGATCTTTAGAAATGCAAATGTGAGTTTGCATATTCTTAAACCTTACCGAAAGACCAAACATAGGGCTCAAGTATGAGCTTGTAGTATCGATACCGAACACCCACATTATACCGGAGCCATGGTATCGACATCCAATTAAGTATTGATATTACCCAATATCGATAATTTATTTAAAAGGGAATTTAATACTAATTGATGATGTAATAAATCTTGATCTCTAATCATATGACGAAGTTATACAGAAAACAAATATAAGTTACGTTACAAAAAAAAGTAAACCACATTAGGGTTTATGATACCATTAGTTTCCGTTTAATTTTAGTTACACCTTTATACTGAACACAATTGAAAATAAATTCATCGGATATACAATGCATGTAGAATCCCAATTCTCAATCAAAGTAGTACACCTACTCGGTATCGGTATCATTTAATCCTATACCCAATATGGAAATTCCATTCGATTTTTTTTGGAGGAGAAGAGTAATATTTCGAAAATCAACTCACATTTAAAAGTAGCATTGCTTGTTTGATTTTTATTTGCAAGATAATATTTATTAATTAGTAAATTAAATATTTGTAGTGAAATCCAACCGATACACATACATACAACCTTGCCCTACGAGAGTCGAATTGTGGGTAAAAATTCTTTTTTGTGAAAATGCTAAAAAAAAGCTGGGCAAAGTTGCTAATTTTGCAAGATTTATGTAGCTGCACAGATTTAATTACCATTATGCAATAATTTGAAGGGTTCTTCAGACAAGATAGGTAGGTACACCACGTTTACCTCAGCTAGTAAAGGAATATAAAAAATAAAAATAAAATAAAATACATACCCAAAGCCCTAAGACCATGCTTACAGAGAGCAAAATACCTGCATTAAGTCTTAACACAGCAACTTAAATACGAAGCATTCAAGGAGTTGTTGGGTGTTAAAATCGCATACAAAAACTTGGGAGTTATTCCAAAGTTATACAAAGCCCCGGATCACAGAAACTGGCGACGTCGAGTTCCCCGGAGCCCCCCATGGAACACTTGGCGATAAGAAGCGGCAGCTTAATTTGCCGGCTGGTCGAGAGCTTTCCCGTCACGGTGCAATTAAAATTAGCATTCCGCCCACTTGCATCGACGAGACCTCGCTTAGCAATTGAAGGTGTCCTTGCAGGTTCCTTGCAGAGCCGCGTCACCGGTGGTAAATTAAATTGTCAAAACAAAAACAAGCGAGTAGCCCCACAACTTATTCGGTGGGGTTGCCGCTGCACATCGAAGCACCCCCGCGCGGCAGCGCCCTCTGCCTTTACCTCGCCTAACGTTGCAGTTAAATGAAAGCGCCCTGTTGGGTGGGGGTACGTCAAAAGTTGCACGTGCAAAAAGGGCGAGGGTAGGCGGTGGTAATTACCGCAAGGCCCTTTGCCTTGCTCCACCAGGCCCCATGGCCTTCCCTTTAGTCACAGGGCGAGGGGGCCGGCGAGTGTGGCCACCCCCCGCGACGACAAAGTGAAATATCGTTGCTCATCAAATTGTTTCGTCATGAATAACAACGGAATGCGCAACTTTGACGGCGCAGTGCCGCTTTGCAGTTGTTGCACCAAAAGACTGGCCAAAAGTTTCGTCATAACTGAGCGCATACACACACACACACACACATGCAAGTGCCGCGACGACGACGGTGCCTTCGAGCCTGCCAAGGAAGACCGCGCTGCGGAGGACTCCTTGACACTTGTTTGCATGAATTAGCAACGGTTGGCGGGCAGCGCGACGAAAAAACCTAACCACCTTTGAGTGCAGCCCTTCAAGGCTCTTAAGAAAGTAGGCCCAGAACGGCCCTTAATAACTGATGAGACAGTTTTCTTAGCCGAACGGGTCCAGCTACGGAGCGGAGATTTCTTAAATTTCTGGTATCTGCGGTCGGACCAAATCTGGGTCACACTGAGACACTCAAACTCAAATATTTAGCAGCGGCGAAATTCCATCGAATACGACGGTGAGCGCAGAAGATTTCGGAGGTCCCGTCCCCGGCGTCCCTCCCCCTGCTCCCCACCTGTGGAAGCCCGCAGGTCGAGGCCATTGCCTTGCCACATCGTGTTACACTTACAATCCCCCTCCCCCCTGCGCATAAGAACAACCCATCCTCACTAACCACCCCTTGGACATGAGGCGCCTTCGTTCAAAGTTATTTTTCTGTGAAGACGCTCAAGTAGAATTTGGAGAAAACAATTGAAATTATTTAAGGGGTTATTTCGATTTTTAGGGGTCAAAAAATCGATTTTCTATTTTTTTAAAATAATTTTATTGTGAATACATTTAATCGCAGCTTAAAATTTTATCATAATTGGCTGTGCTCAACACTATGGGTCAAGAATATCTTTCTAACTTGGCCATCGCAAACATTGAAGACTTACATCAGTCGAAAAACTTTTAAATGAATTTTGTTTGTAATAAAAACAAATTTCGTAAAATTCATCCTTCTTGATTATCCGGAAAAAAATTATGTTTATATATTTTTATAACAAAGATACATCTTGTTTTCGACGAAACTTAATAATTTCTCCGCTCCTGCTATAGATTAAGGATTAAACCGCAAGGTACTGTACATAATACATATGTACTCAATTCAGTACTTAATATCATGCATCTTAACTTTGAAAGAAGTTGTTTTGAGGAAAACGCGTTTAAAGATTGCAAAATTAAAGTCAGAGCTTTTATCTCACCCTTACTATTTTTTTTAAGATCGTATTCTATACATATGTATGTAGATAAGTAATACCTATACGTAATAAAGCTCAGCTTTGTATAGTAAGCATTCATGACTCATGAGCATTGTGTAAAGATTTACTATTATTACGTACTCCCTCCCTCCTGATCCTAATCCTTGTATTCGCAGGGAGTCGCTCTCTTTCCATCGGATGTCGAGGGTTCGATTGGAATTGCCGATGGGGTGCCAATACTTCGATTCGGTCCCGATTGGGATGGAAGCATCAAGTGTTCGGGAATCGAAAAGTAGAAAGCTAATCTCATGAAAATATTTGCCCAAGTCTCGCGTAAATTTATTCGCCTGCAAGGCGACGGCATGAAAGTGTCGACCATTCATAACCCTCCGCCAAATTGGATTTTTGCCTTTCTTTGAATTCACCAGCGCCATTGCGACCCGCTGCAGCAGAGTCGGGTGCATTTAGCAATTCCCTGTCCCTTTATGTAGATTTGATTAAAAAGCTCACCCCTTCTATCGCCGTCGCCTTTTATTCACCGGTCTCCAGCTCGGTTCAATGGTGCCCCCAGCCCCATTCAGGGCTGGTTTAAGCTCTAACTGGGCACATTTCAATTGAACTCTGAATGGATATCCTCAAGAGGTGGGTGTGTGCGGTTAATTAATTGATATATAAGCCTCTAAGCAATCGGGTTTCCAATTCCTTGCATTATTGTTGTTAAACAGCTTTTATACAAGATGTTCTGGCGCTTTAATAACTTCTATGGAATATTTAATCTGGCCATATTATTTCTCAAAGTTTATTTTATACAACATTGGCTGTTGTTTCCGGGTTTGCTGGGCAAAAATAAACAGATGGACAGAGAAGAGAGTAAAATTAGGTTAAAAATTAACACATTAAATTAGAAAAGTTTTCTGTTTATTTTTCCTGCTGTATAAAAGTTGTGCTTTAGAGCCAACTCAAGAGCATTCCATAATAGTAGCCATGTGTGAAGCAGGATGCCATGAGATCAACTCTGGCACCTTGCAATGACCTTGAACTTTATTTTATAGACACTGTAAAGCCAAGCTGTGTTAAAAATTATTAAGGCGAATTAAATTACATATAAAGTAAACTTTTCAATAAGTTATGGTTATAGGGAACGAGGGTTTGTATATACAGTAGGTAGGATGTACTCGAAAAATGAAAGTCTAATGTTTTACTGATTTGTTTATTTCTTAACCAAATGCCATATAAAGTATATGTAAGTACAATGGTTATCATTAACGTTTTAGAATCATCGATGAATTACTCGAATTAAAATTTGATGACGATATTTCTATTTCTAATGTCTTCAAGAAATAATAGGACGTTAAATGATTAAACGTGCATTTTTAATTTTACATTGTTAACTTGATTTTCGATAATTTGAGGAGCTCTAACTAATTAAATTTGTGTTATCTCAAAATTACTAGAAGATATGGGCCTCTAAGAAAATCTGAGAAGTATTACAGTCCTTCAGCGATTTTGAAAGGCAAAAAGGTATACTACCGGAAACAGCACCTTAATTATCCACAAGGTTTTAAGAATTCCTACAATTTAAAAAAAAAATTTCATATGAATTCAGCATTCAAGAAGATTGGAATAATACAGAGTAAGAAAATGTATCCGCTATCTTGTCAAAACAAATACATAGAGATCATTTCTAGCCTTAGTAATCACACAATAAAGTAGTAATTTGCTCCATTTAATACAAAGAAAATGTTTGGTCTCGAAAACCAGTTATTTCATCTAGATTTATTTTAAATCCTTAAAACATGCGTTGTAATATACACCGATTTTCAAATTCAAATTTGTATTAATCGTAAAAAATGCATGAGACGCTTGAGGTAAATAACCCCATTAAGTTTGTATGATAAGTATTTAATAAATAATAAGGTCGGAATTTGTACACCCACTATCTACATGCTTTTCAGTTGCCGTTTTTAACTCCGTGCCACTATCTACTTAATAATCAATTCAATTATCGCACATTATGGCAATTTCTTCAAATATGATGCACTTCATGAAATCGATAATGTAACATTGTTCATCCGCTCTGTATCCCGGTTTCCCCGGCCCAGATCATCGAAAAAGTTATTATTATCTCGTGCACCTGCAGAGAACTTAAATAATTAATTAATTCCACCCCAAAAGCCACCACACACGCCAAATCTTTTCACTCGTTGGCAATCTTTCGTGACTCAAGAAGACAGGAAAATGTTTCACATAATAAGAGGAGGCATCGCTGCGGCCAATCCCAATCGTCGTCAGCTTTTTTTTTTTTCAAAGTATATTCCGAAGTGAAAATTAATTCTACAGCATAAACAGACGCAGAAGTGACGCATCGACGTCACGGCTATACGACAGGCCGCTATCGATTTAATGAATCATACCTTTTACCGGAAACAGCACGCCAAAGAGAGGGTAAAAACGAGAAACGGAATAGAGTCACTCCGATGATAAAAGAAATGAAGATTGCCGTTCGAGTCGAGGATATAAGAAAAGGACGCTCCTCTCTAATATAAGTCACGTCCATGAACTCTGCAATAAGTGGGTATACGCTTTTGGTGGGAAAGAGCCCTCCGGGCCGGGCTCCTGGTGGGCCCCACAAGGGTTCGAAAAGCCATCTACTCAAATTTGCACCTTATAGCTCCCCCTCCCATCGTACATACATATGTAACTGTATATAGGATTAAGGATCAGTCAAAGCTTTCTTCAAGTTTCGCAAAAGCCTATGACCTTGCCTGAATTAACCAGCTCTATCTAGAGACGCACTGTTGCCAATTTACGCCGAAAAAAAGCTTTTCCAACATAATTTTGCCAATTTATATGGAAGGAAGCCGTTCCTGATGCTCCTGCAGAGAATTTTTGCAGTTGCGGCCTTAAGTCTCCCGAGGACACCTTGCAGTTCTAAGAATGTGGGAACGGGCAGGTGCCGGGAAACATGCAGAAAGCGCTAGTTTACTTTTATTTCAATTAAATTTCCTTTTGTGACTTTGCAAAATGCAAATAAGGCTGGCGGTGTGGGGGGGAAGCGGGCAATGGGTGAGCTACGGCAGTCTCTCCAACACAAGACGGATTGCAATGGGATCAATGAAAGGGAGGGCGGGAGCATAAGCGGGGGAAGGGTTGCTAGAAAATCTCCAGCAGGGTGGTAGCAACAAGTTAGGACATGTAATCTGTAGTAGAGCATGCGCTCCACTGCATCGAATGGTGCAAAGGAGCGAGATTGTCAAGCTTTTAGGCGCCCCCTGCCGGGCTGGCACCGCGAATTTCTGCCGAACACCCCCACCCGCCCCCGCGGTGTAATAAACGTCTTATGCAATGTTAACGAACTGCCATGTTACTTTGGGCTTGTCGGCGAAGAGCTTCCAAGCCATTAGCTTCTCACAATAGCACATTACTACCACTTCACTTGTCCTTCTTATTCTGGAGCGGAGGTGCTTTGCATTCCTTCTCCGGGAGGACTCCTGACTGTGAGCCCGACGGCGTTCCTGTGAGTCCCCGCCCCGCCTCCGTGGGGCCAAAGCAAGTCTGACCCAAATGCTAAACGAACAAGTCCTGTTTACCATTTTCTGCCTTAGCGTGGAGCCCTTTTATGGATGTGTACACGCCGTCGTCCTTTTTTAACCGCGGGAATCTTCCACTTCCAAATCCACGCTGTAATTGCCACATTTATAGGCACCAGGGCTCTGATTTAGCGACTCTTGGAGGAATACTGTGAAAAGATCCGCCTCACAAAACGGCTAATCCTGCGAAGAAACAAACTTCCGCCTCGGTTCGGGCACGTAAGAACCAAATCTATGGGGAGTAATTTAGTTATCTAGTCTTACACAGCACAACTTTTTCAACTAGAGTCCTGTAATTTTCTACTAGAGATGGCTTCCTCAAATTTTTAGTACAAATTTTCTCTAGTTTGTAATATGATTTTGTTGTAACTTTAGCAGAAATCGATTGATTCCAAGAATTTTCCCTTTTTAGGGCAAGTATTCTGAAAGGGTAGAATATGAGCACCCAAAACCTTAATACACACATTCAATTTACACCAATTTTAAACTTTTCCGTCGTACCAATTTTAAGGAATTGTTATTAACTAAGCAAAGTGACCTTAGGAGTTAGAAATAACCAAACCGAAGTAGAGTCGTTCTCGTGTGGTATTATTTTCGTGAAAAAACAAGTTATAATAAAAAAAAGTCAAATCACAAATTTAACAATTATTGCTAATATTAAAAATAAGAAAAAGAAGTTTCAAGAGTTAAAGAAAAAAAAATATGACGACAACATTTTATAAATTGCAAGATGTTCTTTGAGATAAATATACATATGTATGTAAGCGCCAATTGGTTTTTAATCTTTTAACTGAAAATATCGCAGGGAGTTAATGTTTGAATAATAATACTACACGAAGTTTAAGGTATTTCAAAGCTCGTATAATTAGATACATTTTTTAAAAAAATGTAAATTAATTTTAGAACACCTTACATCTGTATTCTCGTATACCTTGTTTTACAGTATCTGCACAGTAGTTAAATAATAATCAGCTTTTACATTTTGGTTCCTTCATTTGAACATGATATAACGACATTTCTTGATTGGTTGCCGAAGAATTATCACAAGGAATGATCACAAGAAACAAATACAGAATTGCAAAAGCTGAAGTTATCACGTCATTTGAGTGCACCTGTCGGAACCAGTCTCTGAAATTGGTATCACGAACCTCTTAACATAAGCAACTTGTACGTCGCCCCAGCTATCTGATAAAACCGAGCACGAGGATTTATTTCCTTTAAATTGATAACAGCGACATATGTAGCTTACTGTTGCACGGGAAAATTAGTTCTCGTTAATTAAAATAGAACTGGTTTGGAGATGTAATCGGTGTAAGATAGCACTGGCCAATAATTCTTTTGAAGGTGTATTCTATATAGTCATTTATTTTATTACTGCTTTTTGTATGTATATTGGCAGTATATTTAAATTATGGTTCCTCGGAATTTTAGCAATAATAATTTTATCATCGATGTGGAATTGTTTGTTTTCGGCACTCACAATGAATTTATGAAACCATTTAAAGTCGGAATAGATAACGATTAGATAAACATTTTTGAAATCAAATTCCAATTGTTTCCTTGAAGCAATTCACTGCACGATAAAGATATGCTTCGTAATTGTTTATCTGTGTACTACATAAGTATAAAATTAAACTTTAAATTCTGATTAATAAAATGTTATTGTGAAATATTTAGTTTTGTATTTTGAAAAACCGTTAAATGTGGTATTGGTTGGTTGGCTCGAATAACTAAGGGAAGTATCAAGTATGAAACTTCGGATCTTATTTATTCAGTTTTTCTGAGTGACATAACTATTTTCTCAATTTAATATATATGTATGTACATACTTATTTTAACGATGGTCGTAAGAGTGCACATTAATAACTTAGTCTGCAGATTACCTACTAGGTGTGCTCTGTTGAAGCGGAAAATCTTTAAAATTATAGTTTTCTCTTCTTTATCTAAAAGTTAGATAATATTTATAAAACCTAAAGACTTACCTTTTGAATGAGAAAAACTTGCAAAATATCGCCTTCAGTTTTTATAAAAGTTCGCAAGTCGGATTGAGTATAGGAGAATTAAGTATAATACCAGTAATACCAAGCCTGTGCAAATTGAATTATTTTGTTGTTTCAAATAAGAATAAAAATGAAATAACCTAATTATTTCAAATAATCAGTTATTTCAAAATGAACGAAGTAAAAATCATCGGCTTGTTAGTGGGTCCTTCTCATTTTGAAAAGCGTGTTTTACTTACTGTAAATAAAAAAATGATTTATAAATCGATCTCATTTTTTACTGCTAATGCACTTTTCCCAACCAATTGCAACCAGTTTTCAGGCAAATTGTATTTGGTTTGTATTTACAACAAATAAGCATTTTATTTCAAATAATTATTTCAACTCTCACTAAATAAAATTTTATTTGAAATGATTATTTCCAATCTTATTTCAAATATCGAACTCATCATAAAATTTAATGGAAATAATTTCCTAATTAACATTTCATTTGAAATAATTGTTTCTTATTTTATTTGAAATAAAAAATGCCCAGGCCTGGGTAGGGTAAAGTAATGTAATACATATTTTCATACCATAAATCTTTCCAAGTCTTCGTAAACATTAATTCAATTTTCTCCAAGGTGTTCTCCAACCAAGGGAGGAATCATCTCATCCATTAGCATGCAGAAATGATCACTGCAACCAAATGCACCGCTTCGAATAATGTCATTCAAGATTCCAATTATCCAGAATAATTTACACAAAAGCACACCTTTGTTAATTTCAGTGAAGTCATTAGATCTAGACCATTACTGGAGTTACATTATGTTTATGTTTATGTGTAATTATGAACATTACGGTTAAATGTTAATAGGCTGGAACAGACGGACAGACACAGGCGTGCTTTCATTAACGTCCCTTTTAGCAATTTTGATTAACCCTAAAAGAAATAAAAATACACCTGACGAATGGTTCGCTTTCGAAAGTCGAGGGCTCAAATTAGCTCGCCCCCTCGGGCTTTGTTGGCCAGGTAGGTTACGTGTTGCCACGATTAAATGATATGATTGGGCCCCGATAGCGCTATAGGTGGAGCGAGCCGCCGAGTATCTGATTTTTATTAAATTAAGAAGCCGGGCGTGCGGGCGGGCCAGCCCAGCGCTGCACTGGGTTTAATTATTCTGAGCGCGCCTAATTGCGGCTAATGGGGCCCGTAACTGTTCCATAATCGGAGCACCCGGTTTTCCCACAGATGTCGTGTGTCGCCGCATGCACACGTCTCTGCCAGCGATGTGCTTGCAGGGCTCCGCTGCGGAATTGGGGACTTCGCTAGCGATGAAATGGGGCGCCGACGCTCTGCGGCCGGTGGTGCCCCGCTGCCGTTCGCACTTGAGAAATCTCAGCATTGGGCACGTCACCGGCAGCCTTGCTCTCGGAGGCCCGGAGGAGCCCTTTTTTCGAGCAAAATTCGCTCCGCTGCCGCCGCCGTCCTACAAGTGGTTGCTGATACAGCCGAAATGGGGCTCCGCACGGCGGGGGCACCCCCTCCAGCGCCCTTCGATTTCTTTTACAAGCGTCCGTCCGGTCGCCATTGTTCTGAGGAGTCGCGGGGCCGTGGCAGGAGCGCTCTTCGCCATGGGAGCCGTGGTGCCGTGGGGCTGCGCTGGGCATGGGGCCGAGGAAGAGGAGCGCGGGCAGGCGTAGGTACCCTTGGCTCTGGAGCTCCAGGAAAAGCTCCCCTTTATTTATTTTTTTTTATGATGGGGCACGGCAGGGCAAGCTTTGGACGATGCCGAGGAGCGCTCCCATAGAGCGCCGTGTGCTTCGCCAAAGCAGGCCCCAAAAGTTGACGCATTGCAGGTGCGTGGTGGCTGGGAAATGCGCAAACTCAATGCAGAAAAAGTTGGGAAGCGAGTAAACAAAACCGCACCCATTCAACCATCATTACAGCGGCAGCAATAACAACAAACGACCCGTCGCCAAATATAAAAGCAAAGGGGCAAGCGAGAGGCGAGTTGATTTTCGCAAAAACACTCTACCAAATAACATCCAGAGCTCCAGTGGAGGGCACATAGGCCACGAAAAGGACGAGACTCGTTTCGTGTTTTTGGATA
Organism: Machimus atricapillus; assembly: GCA_933228815.1. Lineage (NCBI taxonomy): Eukaryota > Metazoa > Arthropoda > Insecta > Diptera > Asilidae > Machimus > Machimus atricapillus. Next base: position 31,384,690 of record OW121786.1, on the reverse strand, counting down.
ATAAAATCATCAAATAAATAGCCCCCAACCGAAAAAGGCGAGGCGAGGCGGACTCATTTAAAATCGCCCCCGTGGAGCCGAGAAGGGTTCTACAGTGTTTTCATAATTTGAGTAGCCGTTAAAATTTGAATTTACTGGACGTTGCGGTGACCGCTGAAAGGGACCGTGGAAGTGGCACATTGCGGTACAACACAAACACATCGAAACGGCCGCTCGTTCAAATATTCGTCGTCGTCAGCTGTCCGTTTCCGTTTTGTCGCAGCGTGAGTGTGTGTGTGTGTACAATTCCGACCAGGGTTGCCTAATCCAATTTGAATCGACGGATGCTGCGCTGGTGTGTTCGCGCAACTGCAAAATTTTATAATCGCCCCCACTACACGCATAAATTCGGAGCGCAGCGAGAAAATTTTTCATAATTCGAGTCTGAGCCGCGCAGGTCGCACACGAATACACTTGAGGGAGATATTTTTTTTCGGGGGTGCTTTTTCAACTTTTATCCCAATTCCGATCGGACCTTCGCTGTGCGCAGTGTAAAGTGAAGCAGTTCCATCATTGAACACGTCGAGTACGATAGCGCTAGTGTGCAATTGATTGCGTCTCTTCTTCTCTCCCTCTCTGTCTCTTTCCGGATTCTTCTGGTGGTGTCGCTGTAGTCGGTGTGTTCGTGTTGATATTACGCTATAGTTTGTGCTCAATATTTCAGTTGCAATTGAACTGTGCTGACTGTCGGACGTTTTACTGGAAACGCGTAGTAATTGTGGAAGATAACAGTTTGAAAGTTTTTCAAAGACATTTGCTTTATAATAACCGAGAGTGGTGATACGATTTTTTCTATTAAAACAAGTGCTTATCGTAGCTGAAGATCCAGATCTTCTAGAACCTTAAGGATTAATTAAAACACTTCTTAGAAAAAAAAAAAGAAAACAAAAAAATGGTAAATATTCTCGTGTAGGCTATTTTTCTGTTCAAATTCTGGGAAAAATTCGGCATAGCAAGTTGAAAGTGGTTACCGAGTGTGAGTAGTCCCAGAAGAGCTTTTTCGCCGTATTTCACAAACGTGGAGCAGCTCAGCGGCCCCGGCCATGGTGGGACTTGTGGAGGAGAAAGCCGAAGCCACAGCGATTATATTATTATTTTTTTTTTTTCCTATAGTATCTTTTGACAGAGTGCCCCACTCCACCTCGGGGCTCTACCGCGCCCGTCAACCTCAAGAAATTCCGTCTAAAGTTCCTCGGATTTTGAGGAAAAAATTCGCACGAATACACAGGGCAAATTTCAGAAGCGGCGAAGAATTGCTCAAAATGGCTGCATTTTTGTTTTCTTCGTCACCTGTCGCCGCCTTCGTTTCGACACGACGACGTCGTCGACGATAACGTTTTGCCGCATTGCGGGTCTTTCGGGCTGTCAGAGATATTAACGTGTTTAAAGCTTATTAAAGCTCCTAGAAAGGCGCAAAATTTTATCGATTCTGCGGAAAACGATTATTTTTGGACGCGGTCCCCAAGAATTTTTCCGAAAAAAGAAAAAAAAAATGGTTCTTCATGACCCGAGGCCCCGAGGTGAAAAAAAAAATATTTTTCTTCTCCACCGAAAGGGAAGGATTTTTTTTTTTTTTTAAGGTACTTCAGCTTGTTGATAGACTACCCTTGCGCAAAAGAAGTCGCTTCATTGCCGCTACAACGGCTACAAGCTGCAAACGCTCCTCTTTGGATGTGTGAGAAAAAGCGGAGTGTTTTCCTGAGCAGTGGCGGATTCGCTTTCCGCCGAGACAACGATCCCAAAAATCTTTGCCTGCGAATGCTCAGCTCATGATATCTATGATGTCATGCGAATTCCCCCAAAGGTGATATGATTCAATGAGCGTTCTACCGTACTGCGGCACTGTAAAAAAAACAGAATGCCTTGAAACTGTGCTAGCAATTCACCTAAAAGGCGTGCTGCTCTGCTGCTGTTGCTGCTGCTACTCCGTTGCAAGCAGCAGCCACTGCGCCTGAAAAAGAATCAAGTCAGGCCGATCTCTTGGGAAGAAGCAGCACTATTGGCACAGTTTAAGTAATTTTTTGAAGAGCTCTACATCGGAGGGAGATAAGCGCAAAATCCAGGAAAAATTTCCTTAGTCAAGGAAATAGGTTAAGCCAACTAAAGTATCGATTTTTCAGCTCTCCCAGAAGAAGTGCTATTGACCATGTTCACAGGTTTTCCAAGCAAACATTACCTACCGAGAGTTTCTGCAGAGCAAACAGTGTTGAACATGAACACAACAATAGCAATTGTCTTTTAGTTGAAAGAACTTTTATGTTTTTGTAATTACAGGAAATTATATTAGAAAGAAAATTAAATTTGTATTCACTAAACAAAGAAGTTATGATAAGATTCACAGAAAAGAATATAATTGTATAATAGAATTCAATATACAAAAAAAGTGCCAAATAAAAGCAACTCTTAAGATGCAAAATTAGTCTGTAGCAGTTTTTATGCTCAGTTTTGATGTGAATCAATTGTTTAAGACCTTTCGGTGACACAGCCAATAGGTTGGTTTTTTTTTTTTTTAAGAAAATCATAATCCCCTGAAAAGTGTTTAAATATGCTATCTTGTTAGAAAAAAAAACCGTTTAAATGAGGTGTTTCTGTTCTCTAATCGAAAACCTTGATACCCTGAGTCGCAACGCAATGACTTGATTGGTTGATTGAGACTACACACGCAGTGATTTTTCTCTGCATTTATAGAAACTATAAAAATCGACTAATTCTAATACATAGATATCGTATCATCTATATACACATATTTACTTTTAGAAAATATACAAGGACAAAATATTCATGTTATATCACAGCAATAACCCCCTTAAACTTTAAGGCTTAAAAAGATTGCATTGTATATTTACTTAAAAGTTTTTAGGACTCAAATGATGAATCATAATAAACTTAAAATATTGCAAGGAATTTTTGTACAGATATTTGTACGCTAGATGTTTTCATAGAGGCACAAATTTGATGAATTAAATTCGGTAATTTTTAAAATTGCAAAATAGGATAACTTGAAAAATCCAAATTTTAAAGTTCAAGTTTTCATTTTTACTGTAATTGTAATACCAATTGGATATCCATCCCATAACGATTAAGTAATTTGAATGCAAATAAAAATTTGTCGAGTCAAGATCACTTTGGCTAGAAATTGCTCTTCAGTAGTATATCTGCATACATAAAGTTTTCTCAACATTTCCCTTCTTAACTGAATAAATTACGTATCATTAAAAATTAAACTGAAACGTATCTCACCTCCTCCTATTAAGGGTTCTTATCTTTTTAAGTACAGTTATAAGCATTGTTGAAAAAGTCAATACTATAGCTCTTAGTAATTTCTTTGAAAGAAAATTGTAAATATATTTTCTGAAAACATTTGAAAAAAATGTTTTCACGGAAAAGAAAATATAAAAAAACGTCTACTTTTATAATAATTTTTCCCCTTTAGGTTACATAAAAAAAAAGCTTTGTAAGCGTTACTAATATTGTTATGTTACTTCAAATCAAGAAGGATTAATGTTGCTGTAGTTTTGCGCAACAGTTAAGTATACAAAGGGACAAGGCTCCGGCACTAATCAGTTCCTTGGGCGGCGGTACTTCACTCGGACCACATAATAGCATTAAAAATAAAAAGCATTGGGCGAGAAAAGCAAACACCGAATTTTCCCTTGGTTTGTGCATAAATATATATAACTTTAGTGATCTATTTCTTTTTTAAACAATTTTTGTATCATTTTGCAGGTCAGAAACCTTATAAAATACAAATTGAAAATTAAATTCTCTTCGTTTTTAAATAACAGCAGCGAGACCTACTTCGTTTTTCTTTCGATATTAAGATTTAATGATTGTAAACTCTCTGCATAGAAGAAGATTTTCTCGGAAATAATCAAGGGTTTATGTGCATAACTCGTTGAAAAAAGGCCGACTTAAATGAGCTTCCGGAAGATATTTGTATTTCATGTTAAATAATCTGCTATACGGCTTCGCTAATTCTTCGGAGTACTCAAGTTGATGTGATGCCATGCTTCCTTCTTTTCCGGCTATCTGATGTAAATTGGATCATTTACGGTCCCCTTTCTTATGAAAGCGTTTTATCGAACTTTGTGAAAAGAGTACGTTTAATTGGAATGGGGGAAAACATGGGCGAATATAATGTTAATCAGCGCGATATCGATTGGCTGGGACAAAATTATATGAATCTTCGAAAACACCCATATTATCGTCAATCCAAATGAATGGCACAAGTTTTTGTAAAATTAATAAAATGTTCAATAGTTTTCCCAGTAATAGAGTACATATTGAATATGTCCAGTTCATGGAATTGGCCGTTCTGAAATATTTTAAAGTATGTCATATTTGACTGCATGTAAACTGAATTAAACAAATATTTTGTATTTGTTTTAGCATTGAATATTTCAATTACATACACGTTCGTCTCTATCCACGATTTTTCTCAGACTATTTAACGGAAAAATTTAATTTTCGGCATATTTTTCAATAATTAGAACTTTAAAAAAAAATTCAAAAACTATTTGCCAAATGTTTTGAACTAACTGGATACATTTCACTATTTCAAAAATTCAAACTATTATATTTATAATAGATAATAATTTAGACATATTTGTTATTAAAACAGACAAATGCGTTCGCGGATCGTAGGAAATTTTGAACTAGGGTTGAACATTTACAAAATTTAGCATTCAGTTGCAAGCTGCTTTAAAAGTGATCCGCGTGAATTTGATTTCCGTCGAATTCTCAAATTTGTGTGATTATAATATTTAGTATTATAGGTCACTGGCTTACGGAACTCTTTTAACGCGAGTGACATATCTTTATATGATGAATGTAATATTCAGTTCCACTTTTTTTTTCATTAGTAAAATTTTAATTCAATTAAATTATCACGCTTTCGGGAGATCGGTACCTAGTGCTTAAAATTGGTAGCGGAATTAAAACATTAATGAATACCATATTAATTGGTAGAAAGGGAGATTTGGGAAAGAATGAAGTCAACATTTTTAAAATAAGCCAGATTTGAAAAGTAAATAAATCTTCAATAAAGTTAGAGAATATGTGCATTAATTCAGAACCGATTCATTAAAATTTAAGACAAAGTACATATTCATTTCATTTAATAAATATGCGTTGCAAATATAAAAGCATCTCAGCATTCAAATTTGGAATGTTTTTACATACTTATTTTTTTATAATATTATTGTTTTTCAATTCCGTATTTCAAACACATACCATTATCAAAGGTTACTCGTACGAGTTTCTATATAACATTAGAATTAGGATCGCGGGCACTCGAGCGATGTGTTTATTGATATTGTTCTTATGAAATCTAAACAATCCCTTGAACGTAATAATTTATTCCTAAAACATTACTAAAGTCATATGCACTTTGGAGAAACATTAAAATTTCGGTGAGATTACTACATTGTATAACCAAAAATATATAATTTAGTTATTATTTTTATGAATGAGACTTTAAGCTGTCTGAGCGTCATTCAACATTGGAAAAATTGTTAATTAGTATATTTAACATATTCAACATATCGCAAATTTTCGTGCACCTACCGAATGGGTGGTGTAAGTTAGTTGTGACTGTGAGTCATTAACGCGTTACTCTGCTTAATAGAATCACAGGTTGACCGGTAAATCATGACGGACAAAACGTGTTAAGTGTCAAAATTGCGTTTTAGAAAACTCAATGATGAGATCCACTTCTAAAACATAAATTTCCATGTATGTTGGTTCTAAAAAAAAAAATACACGTTTTTGAGTTAAGACTTTATCTATTTTTGATCCAGTATAATAAGCTGGTAAATAATAATATTTAAATATTTAAATTGAATAAACAAAACATATGTGGGTATAAAAAACAACAAACATTTTTTGCAAATCATTCTTCTTTTTTATCATTTTAAGATTGTCACAACTTTTGAAGAGATACACATTTTCAAAATTTCTCTTGAGCAATGTATCTGTGGAATTTACGATATATAATTACTCAGCGCCTAAAATAATTTATTACATTTAATTTTCGCGCACACTCGCACACATATGCATAACTTTTTGCTGGTTGAGTGCGAAACTGAAAATTACCAAAGAATATCACTTGCGCGCGCTGCTTCTTCTGGCTCTTCCATGAACTAATAAATTATTATTTATTGCGCAAGGGCATAGTTTAATGACCATTGCATGTGCTCTGTGGAATTGTTCTCCTATAGAGTTAAAAAAAAAAAAGAACCGGGGCAGGTATTAATTTTTCGAACGAAACCACATTTTAACGTCATGCGAAACAAAACGAGTGCGTCGCGTCGTCGTCAGGCCGGTGCTTCTCATGGGGAGCGTTGGACGACGCGGCGCTGCTCGGTGTGTTGATCTTCGTCTTGAAGACGCACCAACACTTTAATTCGCGGCTGATCTTTTGGTATGGGTTTTGTTGGCGACACCGCGATCAGTTTGCATCAATTTTTGCATTTTCACACTGCGAACTCCAAAGCCGGCTGGTGGCAGCCATCCCACTCAAAAGCGGGGACAGCTCCGCCGCGATCAGCAGCCGGCTTGCTTAAAGATCGTCTGGCCGCCTCATTGCGAATCCGCGCGATCTCAAATCTGAATGGCCGTTGTGGTAACGTTCGTTCGCGCGGCGCAAGATCGCGTATTTTCCATGGGAACGGGAATCGAACTGAGCTCTGTTCATTTGATCTGGCGAATTTCTTAAGCGCGATCGCGAGAACTTAATATTTGCTAACATTTCCGCTTGAATTGTATTACTTTGTTTGCGTCAAATTGGGAGGGAAATTTTCGAAAAAAAATCAAAACTTCATTAGCCGGTTGAAAACGATGAAAGCTACAATAGTTGCGCATATTAAAAATTATCTACGTTTCCGTTACATAATCAGCTTTTTATCAGATCAGTGATAACAAGTTTACGGTTTTGGCATATAGGAAATAGTATACATATTTTAACTCATTTTTTACATTGTTTAGGGTAATGAGATTTCTGAATTATTTCAATCATTTGAAGTACATATTTCAATCTGCCAGAAGGCAATTTCCAATAGGAAAGAATATCCAATTACAGCGGTTCTATTTGAAAAAGATTTTTAAAGTATTTTTTCATGGTAAACAAAAAAAAATTAAAACACTGTCTCAATTTGCTTTCGAGATAACCAACTTTTACTTAGCTAATTTATTCAGAGAAGATTTTTTTTTCAAAATTATTTAATTGTTTTATTTATCGATACCTCAAAAACAGGTCCAGATGAATTTCTTTTCACAACTTTCTTGTTTTTAAATCGAGCTTTAACCGAAATCGTACTACTATGTGTACAATGACTTTGAAATTTTAATCGTTTTGGTTATAAATACATATGTATCTTAATTGTAATTGTAAAACCGTGTAGAAGTTTATATACATACATATGTTAAAAATCATTCTACAAATATATTTTAAAGAAATAACGAAATATGGCGAACATATGTTTACACGTTTTTTAGTTAGCACAAGTTGATTAAAAAAATAGGTTTGATAAGGAATGAGCTATTTGTAGGTATGATAGTGAATTATTGAAAATTAACATGATTTTGAATAAAAACAACGTTTGAAATTTTGGCTCCATATGTTTATTCGCTTTCGGAGCGTCACATTTAAACAAATAACTTTATCAGTTTTAATCTGATTCACTTGAATCTTTAAAAATACATATGTATATGTTTTAGACCCTGTACTTGCAAATAATGTTTTGATTTTTCAATTAGACATTATGTCTTCGGGAAAATCTTTATGGAAATAATGCTTAATTATTCTTATAAGAATGATAATTAAATTTTAAAAAAACAACGTAAAACTGAAAGTTGGTCTCGTTGCTGTAATTAAAATGTACTCTTACAACTTTATTTTTTGCATTTAATAATAACATTAGTTTTAGAATTGCTTATTTTTTTATTATTATATTAAGTGTCCTTATAAGAAAAGTAATTGTTATGTGTTTTTCTTTTTATTTTTTAGGCCGATCAACTAACAGAAGAACAAATTGCCGAATTCAAAGAGGCATTTTCACTGTTTGACAAAGATGGAGATGGCACCATTACAACAAAAGAATTGGGCACAGTTATGAGATCACTAGGGCAAAATCCAACAGAGGCAGAATTACAAGATATGATAAATGAAGTCGATGCTGATGGTAAGTGTCTTATGTAGTTCAATACGTACTTAATAGAATAGAATAGAAATTGCGACTACTGAATCTTCAACAGATTCAAACTTTATTGAAAAATGCAGGTGTAATCATAAAACATTGACCCCTCTATTAAATACGAGAACATCATAAATATTTTTGAGACTGCTTTGTCTGGGTCGAAATTTTTTCTTTGGCTAAACGATTTCTTATTTTCTCTCTAAATGGAATGTGTGTCATCAGGCAACGCTCGAAGTGTATCTAAAAGGCTGATTGCGCATTCTGCATAACAATTATTGCCTTGTACTTTGAAGCATTCCGCTGTCTCCATTTCTTCTTTTTGGATGGATCACTCTAACGCAAGTTTGAGAATTGCATCTATAGCAATGGATATAAAGGGGTTATTCAAGTCAGTTAAATAAAGCACTTTGGAAGCATGCTGTGTCCTCCCTTTTAGACAATACTTCAATCTTGTCCAGGCTTATTCTGGACATATTGCCAAGGAGCGACAGGCGCAGAGTGTACTTTTAGGTTTGTTTGTAGTTGTATGTGCTGTACTATGCCCAAAAATTGTTGAGTGCTCTGAAAAGCTTAACATTTTAAGGTAATGTACCTCGGAATGGAATATTGATTTGAATGATGAAGAAGACATTTCTTGAGTACATACCTTTCTTGTTTCAATAGAGGAAATTGCACCACATCATAAATAAAGATTTTTTTTAAATTCCTAATTTACTAGTTCAATTCTAATTCATAAATATGACATGCAATCATTAAAAATTGTGTTATGTTGTATTATTTTTTTTATATACATATTTAACACAATAATTTCATTACTTATTTTTACTGTGAAAAAAAAGTATTCAGGAAAAAACCGTTCCGTGTAAAAATTTTAAAGGAAAGCCACGCCATGTGCGCTTGTAAACAATTTCGCACGAAATAAATGGAAGCGTTCGAGTGTTTAGGTTTTGCAGAAGACAAGCGAGGGAAAAAGATAGGCAAAAAGAAGAATTTCGAAGAATATTTGAGAAAATTGCGGGCTAGGAGCTTTTTCTATCTCATTGCTTTTATGTGTCGTGTAGATTTGAATATTTCGATGCTAATAATAGAAAACATGAGAATAAAACTTCATTGGTGGGTCGCGGCGGTCGAGTGTTGCTTCTTCTTCTTTTACCTCTGCTTTGTGCTGTCGGCGGAGTTTATATGAGTCTGTTCATCTCTGATGTATTTAAAGAAAAATAAATTGAAATTAGAGAATTTTACTTAATGAATCTTCAAGCAACAACGAATTACTGCAAGATAAATACTAAATGTGCTGTATTTTTAGATAGAATTGTTGCGCTTGAGTAGATAACACGTTTAATTCGTTGTTTTCTGTTTATGAATTTTATCCTTTAATCTATACAATGGGCTAAGCAGTGGTTGATTTTTAATATAAATTCTTATAGGTTTACTAAAGAGGCATTAGGAAAATTATCTTAATATTAATTATTCCATACTCTAAAAGTTGTCCGTTAACCTGTTATAACTTGCCCCACAATTGACTCCCATCCCTGTGACCACTTAACCGAACGCAGGGAACTTTCAACATCACCTTTAAAGTTTGCAAATTTGAAAACTTTCCGAGCAATATGAATTTATTAAACCACAGGCAAACGAAACGGCAAGCATTTTGGAAAGTAAAACAAACGCATTTATCCTTATTCTAAGTAACTTGAAATAAGGTCGATAATCGCTAGCTGAAATAAATAAAAAAGTCATACCAGCTATAAGATCTTACCTCGCAAAATAAGGCATATACAGTGACAGAGAAAATAATACATACATATGTGCAAAATCTAAACTAAACATTCAAAATTTGATCTGGCAATCACTTCAACGGAAACGTTAAAATAAATAAATCCCTGTACATTTAGTATAGTATATGCTATAGAGTATACTAAGAAAAATTTGTTATTTACATGTTATTGCGAACTTATAAATTTGTTAGTTTTTTTCACATTGTACTTATTTTTTCCACCACTGCACACACATACAACAAAAATAGAAAATAAACAACATATTTTAAAGTTTAGGAAATAAGGTTGCTCTGCTCTATTATTATTATAAAAAAATGTTACTCAATGAAATATTTAAACTTCGAATTCCATTACATAAATGCTCCAAGTATGTGAGTTAATAAAATTGAAAATCATAAAATTTTGAGATGCATTACTAATCACTATTTAATGTAAAAGAAAAGAACGGAGAACGGTAGATCATTTATTTATGTAAAAGCAGAGAGTGCATTTGGATGAAAATAACTTTCTGTTTTTAAATATTTTATTGCAGTCATTACATTTTGCAACATACTTTCAGAATAGCCATGAGATTTTGAAATATATGTCTGATGTTTTATTATAGTAAGTACTAGTTGACTTTCATCCGACGTTATTGCGGCGTATCTATTTTTAAAGTCAACTGGAATCTTAAAAAAGCATTTTCCGGATCATATACATATGTACATATAAATGTACCCAGAAAACCATTTATTATTTAATTTTATTTGGAAAAGAAAAATTTGATATATGTTTAAAAAGAAGAAACATTAACACATATTTTCCCACCTACATAATACATAGCATGTAACTGTTACAAAAAGATTTGTTGACAATTCATAAAGTTTTGCAAATCAAACTTAAATTCTGAATAACAACAACGAAACAAGAAAGTCGTGTACCCATTCTCTATACCAATTTTCTAGATTGACATGCCTTAATAATTAATGTTCCAAACATAATTAGTTTAAGCTCCATCGTTAACCCATGTTAATTGCCTTTTCTCCTAATGGAACTCACCCGTCATATGTGTCCAGAGCTTTCCTCGACCGATTTTTGTATATGTATATTATTATATATATTATATATAACGTACATATATATATAATATATTTACAGAAAATCGATTTCATGGAGCAATTGCAGAGTTACAATCACGTAAAGCAATCATGTGATAATATATAAGCAATTTAACTGGATATTCGTTACGACGAAGGTTGAATGGATTCTCTTGTAATAAATCCTTTAATGCAATTCAAACAAGAATTTGCATCACATCATTTTAATATAATATAATTGATATGGTTTTACAACGTGAAGACCAAAATTGACTGTCAGTAGAAGCTTAAAATAACATTTTGTATATAATGCAACACTACAGAATTTGAGGGATTATCTTTTTATAACTTTGGAATAGTCCTTAACACGTTTCCTGCCACGTGTATTGGGCGATTAGTTCACGTTGAATGTTATTCGAAATCAATTACTTCTACTCATATCATGAAAATTACATTCAAAAGCAGCTTGGCAGTAAACGTGTTAAGCATGGCCTGGAAATTTACCCTGAAGTTCGTGAAAGTATTTAAATCATATTGTAGATTGTAGGAATTTTCTGTGACTGCCAGTTTTATTAGCTTTAAGGCTTTAATTTTAAATTTACCAACGGTTAAACACGAATCGTATTGTTGACTGGTGACTTTAAGTCACGCATATTTTTGTTTCAGAGAATTTCGTGTTGCGCGAAATTAAGTTTTGCACTAGTATACTTTTCTATCCGTCACTAATAATGAAATTTTATACATCACATTAATAAATGAAATAAGCAAATATCGTATGTTGTAGAATGTTTCATAAAAGGGATCCAATAATATTGCACACTTTTTATTTGCTACTTTTGTCTTTTAATTTTAATATTTTTTAGATTGAATAATATATAGATAAAAAAATTCGGTGAATGGAATAGAAAATCCTTTACAGAAATTTCATAAAGAACATACCGATTTTACAATTGGTGAGACCAAATAGAATCAAGCATCCATACGAAATGTCTAATCAGTTTTGGCGGCCAGTAATAAAATATCGTAAATGTTATGTTATACAATAATGTGATGGTATCCGCAACGAAACATTTAACATTATTAAATTAGAATAAAATATACACCCCCCTACAAGCGATCAATCAATTCAAATTTGCTGGTCTAGCTAGAATTATCTCAGCGGAGTGCTTGCGAGTTTCTTCCAAGTGACAGGATATATTACTCTATTTTCATTTTACTGGCATTTTAATGACCGCTTTGATAGCAACGGACTTTTCGACAAGGGCGAAATTTGCATAAACAAATATTTCGTTTTATATCATTTTAGTCAAAAGGCTTTAGATTAGATTAGCCTTTCCTGTCCCTCCAACCAAAAAGGTTCATTGTGAATCCCCGATTTCCTAATCCTAGGTCAAGATTTAATGGATGATACATATCTATGGAGCGAAAAAACTTTGTTTTACCAACTCAGAAAAATTTCGTTGTATTTATGTAAATAAAAAAATATACAAAATAAAGAAAGAAAAATTGCCCTTATCGACCTATTGACATTCGTTAATATGTATTAAAAATACTTAAAAGCACGAGATGAAAACACATATAATTCAAGACACTGATGATGATGATGATGATATTAGTATTCGGTGTAAGGTGTTGAACGTGTCACCCCGCTTTTATTTATATTTTTGAAACAAAGCCTACGTGCCGGTGAACAATGTAATCATCGACTATTAGTTAAAGGTTATGATCGCTATTTACTATTGGAACTGGTTATTCTTCATTTCATCTCGAAAAAACAATTTACGAAAAACAGCGTTAATTCTTCATTAATTAAATGCATTTCTATTTTAAGTAAGCTGGAATCCCCAAAAGGAATTCAGATAACACTTCCTGTCTTGAAGTGACACAAAAAGAAAAAAAATTGTTAAATGATTCACCCACGCAAAGTTTTAAGATTCTATCATCACACAGATTTACATTTGTGACTTTGCAGGCATTGTGCTAACCGCAGTGAGCTCATCATTTTAGGTCAATTAAATTAAGCTGACTCAGTTCTACGATTGTTTACTATACGAATATATTTACTTCTTAATTGTAGCAAGTTACTCCAACACTCTGGCATTGTTGCTTAATAATTATCTCGTGAATTAAAACACAGATTGTTTACCTAACGTAGCTTCTGCGCAATCACATCATCTTTAGCTGGTTCCTAAGATTTAAATCTTCCATGTTACTCCTGAATTGACTGATCCTTTTTGCACATCTTATAGATGTTTTCCATTAACATAGATACAAGTTTGCAAAGGAAATAATCTGATATTGTCATAAAAACTGTTATATCGATTCTTGTAATTAAAATTTAATAAAGACGCAGATATATGTGAATTTGACTAGTATTATCAGTACTTCTAAATGTACTTACTATTTAATTGAATCCCTCTGGACTGCAGTAAGTTCCCAACAAATTTTAACTCCTGAAATAATTTTTACTCTAAGAAATCATTCACTTTATGTGCTAGAGTTGTTGAAGACATTAACAAATTTATACACAATTCTAGAATGTTTAGAAATAAAGTCGATTCAAAAATTGCTGAATAACCAAAATTTAAACATCTTATCTGATAAAATTACAAAGTTTTAAGAACGAAGTTTAATTCATGATATTTTCTTTTATAGGTAATGGAACCATCGATTTCCCTGAATTCTTAACAATGATGGCAAGAAAAATGAAGGACACCGATAGTGAAGAAGAAATTAGGGAAGCATTCAGAGTATTCGATAAGGACGGTAACGGCTTCATTTCAGCGGCTGAATTGCGTCATGTGATGACAAATCTCGGTGAAAAGTTAACAGACGAGGAAGTAGATGAAATGATCCGCGAAGCCGACATCGATGGTGACGGTCAGGTCAATTACGAAGGTAAGAATGCAGCAGAATCTCCCGACTCAAAGTGTCAGCTCTCAAAGTTCAACCACTCTTAATTGTTTTATTATTCTATTTTTAATCCAAGGGGGTAAAAGCGAATATAATTATCCCATCTGTATACATTGCGATAATAGAACCGTAAGGGATTTTTTTTTGTATTTGTCATAACAAATTCCTTAAAAATAGAATCAAACAAACACATGATTCGTATGACGGCGAAGAGATCACATTTTCTTTTGGTTAGACACTATTCAAACATTCGAGCTTATGTGGATCATGAGACGACATGGTCGTCTCACAATAACATCATCGGTATATGTTCGATGACTCGAGGAGGTTCCCATGTGCAATCATTGCCGAGCTATTTTTCTTGAATAATGCAATATGAGATTTTTTGCTATTCAAATTGACTTGTGATAATTGATGTCTATCCCGAGGATAACAAGTCTCACCATTAATAAACGGATTTAATTCAATTGACTTATCCTTGCTCAACGCACAGAGGAAGCGTACTAGTTTGAAGTTTTCGCATTTTTGAGCTATCTCATTTTAATTAGATGACAATGCGTTAGAAGTGCGATATTAACTAATCCAACATTTTGTGATTCCTTCAATTTTATTTCGCAATGTCACTTCATAAAAATAATTGTGTCATTATGTTTTCTTAAAATCCATATGATGCCAGTTTTATCTCGTTAACCTCTCACGTTTAGTCAGTTTTACTCAAATTTTACAACTATTTAAATGACTGGTTGCAGAATAATTTAATATTCTTATGTTAAAAATTCCCGAGTATGGCTCCCTAAAATATACTCTGATTTCAAAAATTCTAAAAGAGTACGATATAAATTAATCTTAAAGTTATAACTAAGTTATAATTCATAATTAAAGAGATTTTTCCAATTATTTTGCAAGGATTAAAAGTGCAAGCAAATGCTATTAAGAAATTGTCTGAATTTGGAAAATTGATGAAGTTCAACAAAGATGTACCTATGTATGTCTTTTGGAAAATCTAATTGTCTTAGGAAGTTAAAGGTTTAAGATCCTTAAAACTGCGACTATAATAAAGTTAAAAATACCTTTTTATTTGTTTATCTTATTGTAAAAATTTAGCTATTTCTGGGTTTGAAAATTTTTATTCTCATAATTAGAGTATGTTTCCACGCTCAAGCACCACACAAAATAATAATAATAACAATTTATGCATTCTTACTATAAAGAATTACATCTTAATGGTGGAAGAGATAAGGATTTAAATGTTCATACTATTTCACACAATTTAAAAGAGTAGGAAAACTTTAAAGCGCATATCTTTTCAATTTCCATAAAAAAGTAAATTTTAAGAAGTACTCAAACGAATACATCAAATTATTTCTTCGTAGCTAATTTTCGCTTAACTTGAAAGTCAAGCGGTGATGCCAATTCATTGTTTAATTAACTGAAGAAAACAATCAGCTACTCTTGAAAATTTCATTAAGTAAAAACACAGACCGGCGAATTAAAATTTACTCAATTAATGTTGTGACTAAAATTCATACAAACTGAAGTTTGATGGGAGATTTTATTGACTGAGGGTTAATCGATTAATTCATAAATATAGCATAGATTAATCAGGTCACACGTGTGCAATTTTGCATACAATTGTTTAACCAATATAATTTTATAACGGTTACAATTTAATATGTATTTGCTCTACATATATATATACTAAAATTCGTGAGAAAAAACTAGTTTTTTTAATGTCAAGTCAATTTGAATTTTTTTAAAGTTGCATTTAAGTAAAATTGAAACACTGTATTAGGCCATCCCATAACAAAGTGCGAAGTATGGATTTTGAATTTTTGCAGATTTTATAAAAGTCTTAATTAGATTACCCTCTGATTTCTTGTATATATTTTTAAATTTTAAGTCTTTGAAAAGCAAATGTTGCGATACCATAATTCTTATGGAATTGAAATCCCCAACTTACTATGTTTGTGTAATGATATTTCTCTTTTGCAGAATTCGTGACTATGATGACATCGAAGTGAGCAGCTAAATTTCTTTTTAAGCCTTTCTATTTGTTTAAGATGTTGACGAAGACTGTAGCTGTGCGCAATAACATCGCGCGATGCTGTTGCTATGGGTGGCAGACAACAACCTTTATTAAATTTAAATTAAAAGAGAGAAAGAAGCAAATTTCGATATAATTGATGATAAAAGAAACAGTAATTTAAATTTAATTGTAACACAATTTTAATTAAGAGTAAATAAAAAATGATACAAAACATCTAAAAATCCAAAAACAAACATATTAAATATTATATATATAAAAGTAAATTAATCACCGTTACAACACACCCAGCTCCCCATCCCGATCGTCCTCGACTGGTCCTGTCTACTTGATACCTTCGCATCCCAGTTGTCCTCCTTTTACCTTTGGGTCCCCGAATACATTGAGAGTTCCCTCCCACTCTAAACTTTCTCTTACTCTATATTTGTGTAAATTTTTGTAAAATATATATATAAAGAAAAAACAAAGTAAGAAATAAAGTAAAAAAAAACCTTTTAATATAAAGAAACTGACAGAATTAATTTAGAAAACAATATTAACAATGAAACAAGGAAAGTAAACAATTTCGGACAGTGTTGCGCGCTCATGTTCTTCGTACAGTGTAAAGTTGCTGGCTTACAGCTGTTTTGTTTTTTAATCCTCAGTACAGATAGCAAATCTTTTGTTTTCTTTGAACGCAAAGAACAAGCGAACTTTGTATTTCGTGTAATGAAATCAATAGTAAAGCGATATCAATTATATTTTCGATTCAATAAGAAACAGAGCTAATTTTCGATAAATAGGTGTCGCTAATTAAAAGTCTTTATAGGGATTTGATATATTTTTCACAGTAAATTTTCGAGATAGATTTGTTACTTATAACTAAACGATAAACAAAGTAATTTTAATCTTTTTTCGATGGCTTCATTTGTTTTTTGTGTGGAGATGAAATTTAACAAGTCGCAAAAGGCCGCCTTTTTGCTCCGCAGTTTTTGTACTTGGTTAAAATTGAAAGAAAAAAAGTCAAATCAAATCATAAGAGAAGATAGTGTTCGATTGAGAAAAACGAGTGGTGGAATAACTTTTGCACTTGTACAAGTTTTAGTCTCTTTGTGAAGCAAAATGTATAAATAATAAGATAACTGTACGGTCCCATTTTATACACATTAATTTAATGTAATTTATGGAAGAGAACACTTTGTGTCTTTTATTTTTATTTTCAATGTCTGTCGGTGTCTGGTGGCATTTTACCTTAAAAGTCTTCAAACAAACGCAAACACGTGAATTTCCTTTTTTAAAAGCAATTAGCTGACTTAAGGGTCTTTTTTTAATTTATTTACTTCATCCATAGAAATAGTTTGTAATGATTATTTATTTTCAGTATATAAAACAGCATTTACCTCTTTAACAAAGAACAGAAAATTTAAAAAAAAAAAACTTTAAAAGTAAGGAAAAAACATTAAATGTACCTAGTTGAGAGATTTATTAGTGAAGCGAAAAACAACCATAGCAGATTAATGCAATAAAATAATTTAACATTACGAAAGTGAACTATACCTTTATGTGTAATTCTCCTCTTGATTTTTATCTGTGTAATTGATAACGATTTCATAAAGTTTTGATATGTGAAAGAAACAAACAGATGCAAACTTACTTAGGACAGAATTGGAAGGGATGTAGCATACTCTCCCAGGTGTATGTTAACAAGTTAGATGTTTTATTGGCATGAATTTTTCTCGGTATCTGGCAAAGTAAAAGTATAATAAAAAAAAAGTAAAGAAGTAATAGAAATTCATGACAAAGTAACCCCGAGGGAATTTCTTCCTCCTATTTATTAAATTCAGTCTATAAATGAAGTGTTTAAAACGACAAAAATGAAAACTTTTAAAAAAGTATATATATTTGCAATTTCTTACCCTCTCTAACAGAAATGACTAACAACACAAATTGAACATAATAGAAATCCAGAAGAAAACAATTTATGGACACTATTCCAATCAAGAACAGTTTAAATTGAAAGAAGAAAACCACAAAATATATATATATATTAAAAAAGACAAAACATGAATAAATGTTTCTTCATTTTTAGGTCAAACAACAATTATTGGTGTTTTAATTCAACTTGATTTATTTTTGCAATTTTTTCAATTTTACTTTTAAATTCCCATTTTCCATCCCTTCCTAGATTATCCCTTCGAACTGTTTTTCTGTGACTCTGAGGTGTCGATGATGCATGAGGACTTGTACATATCTTCCCTTTATTGTAAAATCAAGACTCCTCTTGGTAATGGTGAGTATATTGTATTCTAATTCTTAATTAGAGAAAAAATTTGCTCCCTGGCCTTATTGAAAATTCAAAAACGAAAGTTCGGGATAATAAAACAATTTCATGTTTGCCATTAAATTGATTAAAATAAATTTCACATTGATTTATTAATTTGAAAAAAAAACTATTTCCCATTCAATTTTTATGAAATCAAAAGTTGATTTTCAAATATGTATTAAAGCAAAAAAACCAAATGCACCTTCCGGCTTTATCATCAGCCCAGCTCAATAGTGCCACTATATTGCGATGTCATCAGATTTAGATATGTATGCAAAATTTCAGCACAATGAAGTGGATCTGTGAGCCTGTTAAAGCTTAATTTTATATAAATTTTTATATACATTTTTCCTTTGTTTCTAAAGTATTTCGTGCAACAGTATTAGAAAAATCAACATAAAGTCAAAATAAGACAAATCAAGTTTTATATACATAAATTATAGTATATTTTGTGTTAAATGTAAAATCAGTGTCAATTTCTTACAGTGCTGTTGTACAGTATTTAATTTACATATACTTTTTTATCTAAATATGAAAGACGTTCATATTGGAAATTTGTTCAATATGTATGTACATATACTAGCGTTTAGAATTAACGAACCGCTTAAAAAATCGAATAATCTTAATTTTTAAACCTTTGCGACCGTCGCGTCGTCCTGAAATTCAAATACATTCTCAGAGCTCGGCGGGACCTAGCTAGATTGATTTCTCTCCCCCGGGAAATGAGGACTTCATTGCTTGTGTATATATACATATTTACATACCTACATTAGTTTATTTGTTTCGTTTTTCAGTTCCATAAGCTAATGTCTTAGCCTTAGATCTAACACCAATCCTCCAAAAATTTACATAAGACTCCTAGATCAGATTTGTGAAGGGCGCAGAGTTTAGTTCCCCATATAATTAACATAGGAAAAATAACTATTTTGCATAAGCGTGAATAATTTGTTTAAAAAAAAAAGTATTTAACAAACTAATAGCATTTTGCGAAGAATTAAAAAAGGTTTTTAGGACTAAATTTATAAATCCAAATGTTACAGGGATGTGTTTTATACTTGGACTTTAAACATCTAGCCCGTATATGTACATAGGTACATACAAACACGCCCGCTACTGGCATAGTACACAGTATTTTTATAATAAGTTTATTTCATAATAAACGATACAAGTACATATTTAATATAAAAATTTTCCATTGGTAAGGAGGGATGAAAAAAATTGAGTATTCGGCTAGCGAGAAATTTGATGAGAATTAATATGGTAGTGGTAGGTATGGCATGGTAACTGTTGTTGCTGGGGTTGTTGGACATATGGATTGTCATAAAAATCAAACATTGTAGTGTTGCATGATATTTGATAATTATAGTGTGGACAAGATGGAGGAGCGTACGATGATAAGTAGTTAGCGATAGGTGAAGTACACAGCTATTCTATTTTTTAAATGAAGAGACCGGCTAAGACTATGAGTTACTGACGTGTTTAGTATATTTAGACTTGCTTGGATTTTTAATTAAAAAAAACATAAAAAACTTGCACCCAGTCCAAGTTCGTTATTTACGAAATTTTCGGTGTAATGATCCTTGTGCGGTGTTCAAGAGGATTTGTAAAAGGGAAATCTTGTGTTAGGTTGAAGGCATCTCCTCATTTTTTTAGGGGATTTCCGAACAAACTTTGACAATGAGATCATGTAGAATATGTTTAGACCTTATCGAAACACCCTGTGCATCTTGCCCGTCGCTTGGATTTTTTTTATTTAACCACCTTTTCTACACGATATTACCATTTAATCGATTTTTTTTCCTAAAATGCGTCACCAATTTAAAAATATGAAGTAAAATCTTAGGATGTTGAAAATGGTAATTTTATATTCTTTAGCTGGTTTTTTTTCGTATAACTCGTCGATAGATCAATAGCCAATTTTATAAATTTCAAATCACCTTTTGTTTCTCCAGAATACAAGTAAAAAACACAGCTTTTATATTATGCATTTGTTAAAGTTCTTTGGTATTTGTCTTTTAACAGCAGTTTGTATTTTAAAATTTTTTTTTTTAATGCGAAAAAATTCATAATATAAAATCACAAATTTTGATAGAATTATTGTCACCAAGTCCAATAAAATAATTATAAAAATACAACATTTATTCTGAAAGGGAATACATAACAGAATTGAAAAGCGCTATACCTCCTCCGGGGCTTTGGTGTAAAGTTTGCCAGCAAGCTACCCGTTTGTGGCTACCTCTGGCAGCACTGAAGCGGCTAAACAGGGAGCTTTACCGTTACCGCGTCTCGGAAAAGTCTGCCTATTTTGAGCAAATTCGCTATTTTTCCTTCGCGAAAGCGACGATGTAAACACAAAAGCTTTGAGCACTTCGAAGAAGAGTTTCAGCGCCTTCGCCGGGAAGTTGACAGTTGTCTTGGGTTTCTGGTTCGCGCGGTGGAACGAAAGACGAGTGACGGTGCGGCAAGGGAAGGGAATCTGCGCACCGCGGAGAAGAAGCCGACTTTGGGCTCCATTCGCGGACGGTAGACGCGTCCTGCGGCAGTGCGCGGCGGAGAGCTCCGAGTCCAAATCCAAATCCAAGCGCCGGCTTCTGGTTCTGCATCGTGTCGGGCCGCGAAAGGGTCCTGGTCCTGGGCGTGCTCAAAAGGAGGACTGTGGGAAAGGGCTTTTTTTTTTTTTTAATTTCAACGGCGGGAGCTTTCGTTACGGTCCTTTCCGATTCCGACTTCCGTTCAGTTTGTAGAGGCCTTTCTTCCGCGGAGGGTGCGTCGGTCGATCCGCGTAAAACAAGCAAAAGTCGTGTGTGCGGTGGCTATGTTGGGGATGGTCATTTGATCCCCCGCAGTCGAGTGTCTCAGTGTCCTCCGGATTTTGCAGGGCGGCCCTAAATTTCAGTGATAGTGTTCCGGTTGCTGCAGCAATGTGCTCCCGATGCTCGGCGCTCCCGCCGCCGCCGTCGTCGTAGTGGGGCTCCCCTGGACCCGGAAGTGTAAAAGTGAATTTTCGGCTGGCTGAGACGAGTGCAGAGTGGTCCAGGTGCACTCGAGTGCAATGAAGATGAAGATGCAGCGACTGCCTAGCAATGAGTGAACGAGCCTTAAGCGGGCGATTCAGCCGGGTCAGCCCCTCGCCGGGGAAGCGGAGCTCCATCGCCTACTCGCCGTGCCCCCGATCGGACCCCCAGGAGATCGAGATGGCCGGGAATGTGCTCGCGATTCCGCTGTCCGCCATCCAGACTGGACCAAGCTCAGGTTTCCGTCCCAATTTCTTTTTGCATGATTTTTAAAAACACTCGAGCACCTGCTTCCCTGCCTCGTTAGAAGAAGTGCATTTGCGAGCTTTCGGGGCTAATTCACGTAGGCCTGCCGTGGCCCGTGGGGCCGTGGGGCCCTGGGCCGCTTTGCAGCACTTTCGGCAGTGTCCCGTTGCATGATCTCAGGGCAGTCCCGAGTTTGTTTACTCCACCTGCACGAGGCGCCCTGCAGATGCGTCTGTTTACGGGGACTCGATCGATTCTGCGACTGCTGCAGGGCGGCCTGCTCCTCTGCACCGCTGCACCTGGCCCCAGAGACTCCTTCACGACCTCCTCTGCATTTCCCAGTTGTTTTGATAGCAAGTCGTTAAAAATTCAAGTCCCTGGAGGAGCGACAAAGGGCCTGTTACTGGGTCATCCCCGTGCCCCAGCGGATTTCGGATTATCTGCCCTTGCAGCGGGGCAACTCGACAAAAACAAAAACTATTTAAGGCATGCAAAAAGTTACCCTTTAGAATCCCTGCTAAAGAACGAAAGGTTTACTGCCTTTGATTTAGAGTCACCTTTTCTAATCGAATATCAATTGCACCTACGTTATTTTACAAAAGTGAGTTCTATTTTAGAATCTATTATTTGAATTGCAGAACAGTACCTAAACAGTTCGGAAATAGTTTTTTTTCAAACTGTTATTTTAAAAGAATGAATTATATTGACTGATTGATTGATTAACAAACAAATTAAAAAAGTGAAGATTAAAATTGGTTTTAAAACATTTAAATTGTTCGCACTCCAAATAGGTGGGTAATATATGTATGTACGTGATTACATATGTAGGTACATACCTAATAAAATATATGTACTTACTTTAAAAAAAAAAGTCAGCAAAAGCCAGCATTAAGACTCCTTTGAGAAACGTGACTGTGCCGAGTCAAATAAATAATTTATTTAAGGATCGGATGAACGACATTTCATTAAGTACACATGTACATATTTGCCTTTTTGCATACTTATTTTTATTAAAAGTATTTAAAATTTACAACATTATAAGCCACGATGTGGTGATAAAAAAAACCCCTTGCTTCACTGAAATTTTGGTGAGATTAATCGCAAAATAAAAAAATAAAAATTAATTGATATCCAAATGAATGGAGCTACGGTTGAACGTAACGGTTCTTTTTAATATTATTATGTTTTTCATAAAATGGCGGCGACTTTTTTTTTTAGTACTCGAGAATTCGCTATGATACAAGATATTAGAGTTGTTTTCAGAAAAACGCATTGGAAGTTTTCGTTGCATTTTTCTTTACCTATATGAAAAGCAAGGCATAGAATAGAGGCTCTCACTGATAAGTTAGTCAATTTTCGAAATTTTAACATTACATTTTTTTGCATATTTCTGAAAATGTATGCTTTAAATTTAAAAAATACAAAAGACAAAAAATCGAATTTTTCCATCACAGTGGCGTACCCCCTTAAAATAAGTTTATTCTTAAAACTGAATCACAAAATGACTCAGTTAAGTATGATTTACAACTATTAAAGCGACTTTTCCAATCACTCGCGCCATGCAAACGGACACGTCTGCCAACACTAAATTAGTTTATTAATCAATTGGTACTTTTTGGCTACGACACGACACTGCTAATTGCAGCAAAAGAATTAATATTAATAATTCGAACTGATGCTTTAATTATCAAAAATTGTATAAAAGGGCACCTTAATTGTAGTTTTCTTATTAAAAACAAAACATTATGGCACTAACCCAAGAACATGCATACCTATATAATAATAAGGTAAAATTCCTTATCACGAGACATCTGCCAACTCCCGGATATTTAAAAACTAGCGTATTATCAGTTTGATAATACATTATTTTTACTAGCAAGGAGACAATGAAGTGAATTAAATTAGACTTACATATTTGCAATTACTCGCCTTTTCAATAGGGAAAATTCCATGAATTTTGTTTATTATAAAAGTCACGCTCGCCACTATAATTGCTACTTTTAATGTTTTAAAGTGGCCATTAAAGTGGTGATAAATTATACGCTTTTGGTTGCTTTATCGGTGAAAAACAGATATAATCAATGCAATTGAGTAGCAATTTAATTCAAGAGCTACATGAAAAATTTTCCCATTTTAATAATTTTTGAGATACATTGTTCCACAATATAATCCAGGGTCCGCTTAGGGTCCCTGGTCTTATATACAGTTCTTATTTCTGCGCCTTAGAGACGTCGCCACGACTCTCGATATTTTCCAATTCTTTTTATAATCAACTCGTTAAAAATGCACAACACCGAAGGAGCAGGAAAAGGGCGCTTTTACTGGGTCACGAGCCCCACTCCATGGACCTCAATTTTGTAAGTCTTTCAATTTTCACGACTGAAAGTTTTATGCCAGCGATAAATATTCCCCGTATGACTTGTTTCGAATAAAACTCTTAACCCAAAATTATTTACTGATGCTAATGGAGACTCCGCTAAGTTCTTTTAAGTCTGAATATGTTTGCAGCCTCTTTGCTACTTTCCTCGGGAGACCACAAAGTCTGCTGGAGGGAAATTTTGCATTAAACATTTACTGAGTGCTCTGCATTGTTGTCTAGTGAATAAAACTCAAATTAAGCTCTTTCGCCGATGGCTGCGCTCTTAAGTTTCTGTCGAAGTATCTGGCAGCTGCAGGCGCTTTTTGCAGTAATTTTGGGACAAAGGAAATTTTCTTGATAGTTATTTACATTCCATTAAGTCTGCTATTTCGACTTGCTTTCCTCGGGATGTTAATTAATGATTCATAAATTTAAGATAATAGCGTCTTCACAGAGCAATTAAACTATATAGTCTATGATTACAACAAGAAAAACTAGATAGAACCCTCAGTCATTCTTATTCGTTGGATGCAATATTAATTATGTGATTTCAGATATATAAATTAGGACAGCTTTCAACTGTTTAATTGTTCTTATTAACGAATAACCCAGAAAAAGTTCAGTAAAATTTGCCAACATAAAATTTTTCCCGGAGATTACAACTCTGTTCTTTACTCCCAACTGTAATTCAGGTTTGAAGGTCTATCTTCATGGGTGGTTCCACTAAGAAGGGACGAAAACGAAAATGAAATTATCCTGCAAAACATTTTTCTTTCATCGATGGTCAGAAAGGTAACTTGAAGTCTAACTTAGATCGTTCATTTACTGATCTAAAACGGTCAGTCAAAAATATAACACACAAACATTTTGGGGGAGAGACATGTCAGGAGACAGAATTCGGCACTTTTTCGGCAATTCGGCAATTTTTGCAAGAAGTAATTTAAAGATTTAGGAACGAGCTTATTCTAAGTGTTATAACTACTAGAAACAATTGAGATATATGTATAGTTTTAATAGTAAATTTATTGCATTGATTTGCTTACAAAAAAATGAGAAGGTGATCCGTGGAAAATTCCTTCGTGAGTAAAACCAGTAACCATCCACATAGATTTCTCATAAGAAAATTTAGAAATAAAACTCTAATATCAGAAATTTTGTTTAAAAGATGTTAAAGTGTTTTTATTCTGTAACCGTTTTATGCCGTAATTAATAGCTAGTAGGTACATTCAAATTGTACTAATAATTCAAAATGGTATTAAAATCTACGTAAATGTCCAGACGACCTCAGATGTGACGATACAACACGGCAACAAGCACGTCCCTTTGCTGCAAGAAGCCCTTCAAGACAACACCGCAACAAATTATCTGTGCCTGTTCAGTTGTCCTCAAAATAGGCAGTTCAGGAGTCGTTTATCGAGCAAAAATGTCCTCCAACCACTTGTACGTCTGCTGACGAGTCAAAAGGCAAGACTCACACGCGAAAATCAATCAAAGCTGAAAAAACAACTTTTTGGAAGCTCTCAAACTTGTTTTTGAAACCGGAAGCAATAAGCCGTCGAACAAAAATATTTCAGCAACATCCGCACTGCGACAAGATATTTCCGGCCGACTTACTCTGTAAGGTGGGAGATTTCCTAAGAGCAAGAGGTTATTTATTATATCGGGCTCATATGGTGATATTGGACCTACACACTCATGTGGGAAGTAATTGCTCGTTATATTTAGACAGCGCTTTATGCCTTAAGCTAAGCTCTGCTGACCCTCAGGGGTGGATTGACAAAAATTAACAGTGATGGTCAAATGAAAATCAATAGAGAGATTTTGTTTAAAAAGGTCATGATTTTCTGGATTAGCGTGCGTGGTTACGTGATTCCCCAAGTGGTGCTCTGAGGGAAATTCCTTGACATTATTAAAATTTTGAAAACCTTAAAATATTATTTTACTGCTAAATGGATTCTTTTCAGAGTTACGAGTTTAAACTCTTCCTTACCCTGAATTAAAAGTGGTATAGTTATATGTGTTTTAAAACACCTATTAAAATATTAGTGGATTGATTCAGTAATGGTTAGATCAATATTCTTGTAAATGTGACATGTGCTAGTTTCTAAAATATATGTATAGATAAATCCGTTGAAAGTAAAGAGAACCGAAGAATTTTTTTTAAACATAACAAGTTTGAATGAAATCTTCTTGAATATGATAATTAATTGCTGGGTTAATGCTTCTTCATTGATTTTCTTCATTCTTTTTTTTGATAAATCAGATACAAAAATGAAGTTTTCAATGAACTAGTTTACACTTACCTCCTAATTTTGATTAGTGGAACATGAATCGGTCTCATGCCCTTCAAGACATTGGTATGGTATGACTTCGTTCCGTTCTATGTTTGTACTACACGTGTAATGTCGTGTGCAAGTTCTCGCTTTTGCTCAACAGCTCGAGGATTTCGTCCTTAGCAATTTAATATATTTTGCAGCGAAACATTTAATTGTTTGTTTTGCTAAGTGCAATTGCTTCTACCGGCTCAAAGTTAACAGCGGAAGTAAGACACTCGCTTGAATAAATTCCTTGCGTGATACCATGCCGAGGTATGCCAAGAATATGAATAATATGGCCTTAACTACTACAAAAATTCTATGAGTATGTATTTATATAGAAGCTTTGAAACTTCTGCCAGTTTATGCAAAGATTTGAAAACGTGTTCAAATTGCTCTATTAATTCAAAATTATTTCTTATAGTGTTTATATACATAAATTATTTTAGATTGTAACAAAGTTATAAACATACTGATACTCATTCAGTATTTATTATATAAACTAAGAAAAAAGTTAACTTAAACTTTTTTTTATTTTTATGTCATATAGAAGATTATTATTTTAGATTCGTATTTACATAGAACCCCAAAAACTACATAAAATTTTAAAATTAAAAAATACTAAATAAATCAATTAAATTCAAAATTTAAATGAAGCAGAAATTTGGTTTGACTATTAACATTAACTAAAATAGTTACGGCAAAAAGTATAAATGTAGACAGGGTAAACACGGTCAACTTGGTTTCATATGCTCATTCCGAACTCCAGAATTCATTTTTGAAGTCAACTTGAACTGTTTACAGATCACAAAGTCATAAAAGTGATATTAGTACCATAAACAACATTAAAATTGCTTGTTAGACGTTGCCTCCATTATTCTAAAATAAGAAGGTATACATTTGGTCCACTTGGCTCCAAACTACTCAAAGATCCTTCCCCCGCCCCAGCCAAAATCTGCCAACTAAGCACTTAGGCTTGGCCTACCCAGACAAATCAATCCTTTACAAACAGCAAATCGATTACGATTTCCATGACCTCATAAAAGTGTCACTAAGTTGTTTGGTTGGAGCGGCAAAATCTGAATTATATGCTGCCTCAACACACGGAGTCCTTCGGGCGCTGGGAATTCGGCTCTTGTCCTTAACAAGCTCCTGAATATAAATGGGTGCTCACGTAAGCGGTCGCCGGCGTCCCGCAACCTCCTTTATTTTTAACCTTAACCGGCCCCTGCAACTCCACCTGGCTGAGGAGACCGCCGGATTCCTGCTCCTGGATCCGGTATCCAGTTCCCGGCTCTTTAAAATTGAATGCAAATCCAACAACGAAGCCTTCTCGGATGTCACCATGAAAAATAAATTAATTCGATACCAATCCCCGCCGCCTGGTTAAAATGCAAAGTGCAATTCAAGTAAAAACAAGAAATGCGCTCTGACAAGTAGCTTTCTTCGTTAAGTACGACAAATCCGCCGTATTTGTGCCACTTTAATTCTCTTAAGGTCGCGGCGAAGGCATAGTTCGTCTTGCATTCGCTTATCTTTAGAACACCCCATTTCCTCGGAAGTGTATCCACGATAAAAACATTTAGGCGGCACGGAAAGGGCACGTGCCGCGTATGCCCAATGTTATGGCATATTTAGGGTTATCTTAAATTGCTAAAAACTACTGAATCGGTTTAGCCATAATGTGGTATAATTATATAAGATGAACTTTGAATGATGAATTTTGGGCAAAGTCCAAAAGTTTTGTATTGATATTATTTGTGTAGCATTTAATAGTTTATCAGCGTTATAACAAATAAAAGCCTAAAAAAAAGTTACAATTGTTTATAAAACAAATTCACAAAAGGATGATGATCATCAATCTTTCATTAACTACCCATTTCTAAAAATTCGATAATATAATAATAAAAGAAGTTATTAAATTCTTATTCAACTAATGTAACTACAATATGATACGTAACAAGGTTTTCAGGATATTTTGAAAAACCGGGAAGATTATTATATTACTCAATCTAGTTGTCCTAAAGAATTCAACTTTGGATCACGTTCTCTCTGTAGATATACCTACATATGTATGTAGTAATTTTTAATTAACTTAATTCTAGTTTAGTTTTCCTTGTGAAAAAGAATGTATAATGTATAATTTAAAACCAATGACTTGAAATAATTCGTTTTACCTTCAACAATCTTATAATGGCATAATTGATAGAACGTTCAAAACTTTCCTACGAAAGAATTATCTTTATACAGCTATCGATTTTTTAGCGCTGCAATCAATTTAATCACTTGGCAAAATATATATGACCAGACTCTGCTGCATAAAAAAGCAATTAACAATGTAATTTTTTTTATAGCTTCAGAAATAAATTGCGAAAAGGACATTAATGTTCCGCAGTTCTGCCACTCCTAACGCGATTGGCACTCTTTGTCAATTTGTATGCAAGCCTGCCGTACCATTTTTATGCCTGTCGCCAATGCGGAATTGAAAATAATCGCCGTTTTTTCTAAAGGGGTTTTGAAAAATATTTCGCCTTCCCATAAATGTCTGCATAAAAAGATATCATCTAATATTCCCCGCTCCCGACATTCATATCGATTCAAAAGCGGGGTTATGTGCAGTGGCTGACGACAATTGAATTTTGGACCGCATATGCTAAAATTCCTTGGGCAATGCATATTCAACGCGGGCGAACGATGCTGCACGCGAAACTGCCGTTAATATTAGATTTTTCGATTCCATGCAAAGCTGTGAATTACTCAATTAAGGCGGCGGGGGCGCGGGCAAGCTTTCAACGCCACAATAAACGGAAGGGCCTGTGTTTAATTTGGCCGGAAATCGTTAACTTCTCATGCGGAAGCAATAAATGTTTCCTCATCTTTTAGAAGTGTTTATTTTGTTGATGTACGATAAAGGCATAAATAGGCGTGATTTTTGCAAGATAATAGCGAAGGCCACTTACATACATATTTTAGGAGTAAGGAAAGTTATATTTCAACTTAATGACGTTAGATTTCTATGAAGCGATCAAGAGCCTTTTATTAAAATGTGGTCCTTCATAGTTTAGTTTAGTTATTATTATTAATTATACGTAATCCCCTACCTAAAATCGCTTCATCATTCCAAAATAACGTCCCAATTAATTTCAATTATTTTCATTTTATAAATGTGCTACATATGTATGTATGTATTTACTTTGCCATTTCAACTGAATCAAAGCTGTGATTTTTAATTAGTTATTATTTGTAAGAATAATACACACACTCAAATACATGCAAAGTAGGTATAAACTCATTATTCATTTTCTCTTTTGACTTTCCTACAGTTTTTTCAGATTTTTGCTTTTTGCCAATTTGTTAAAAAATCCATGAACATTAAAAATTTAATTTTGAATTGAAGTATACAGCCGTATTCCCTTGATAGTGGCATTTACTCTAAAAATGAATCTGTAGCTAGCCATCAGTTATGCATAGGGAAATTAAACGATTTTCTCAGTGACGTTGAAGCTGGATCCTTGTCAGGGTTTCATTTGTGCTATCGCCGTCGCCCAGGGACTTACAATCACTGAGCTAAAAAGATGATAAATTGAATTACCGCCCCATGTGGAGGCGACCTAGTTTTATTTATTGTATTCAGCATTGCAGTTAGTTGCGAAACGACATCCCAAGTTAATGGAAGGAACACTCTAGCTACAGTGGGGGTGCTAAGGGGAAAAGTGTAAGAATCATGATTTTTGCCGGGAAAATATATCATATCCGGGGGCGAATAAATCAAAAACACTGAAAAAGCCCATCACGCCCTGATTTGCATGCCCTCTCTTTATTTATTGAATTAAATTTCCATTAAAAATTGAATCAACCTGGTTCAATGCATGTTCCATTTTGTTTTATTCAAACGGATATCTGCAGGACAGCAAAACGTTTTTAGCCGCAAAATCCACCTCAAACCCCCGCCCGCTCATACGTTGATGATATCTGGACATAGCCGCAATGTTTGTTTTAAACCCGGCCCCTTGCGTTTTCTGTGCTCATAATGCTCCAGTTTCATTCGGATTGTGTGGAGCCCCACAGCACTTTAAGTTAAACCTCCCCCTAATGGGGTT
The DNA here is from genome assembly GCA_933228815.1 of Machimus atricapillus. Classification (NCBI taxonomy): domain Eukaryota; kingdom Metazoa; phylum Arthropoda; class Insecta; order Diptera; family Asilidae; genus Machimus; species Machimus atricapillus. The sequence goes on along the minus strand of OW121786.1, from coordinate 31,354,309 downwards.
TAGTTCTGGTATAACTCTGAAGATGTTGCGGCAAGGATTACATGTGTTCGCGCCATAAAAAATATAAAAAAGGATATCTGCCTACTTCGAGCTCTTTATAGTCATAATTGAATTCCCCCGCAAAAGAGTCATGTTGCTTTTTCTCAACTGATAACACCGCGGGTGTTGTTGCATTCTAAAAATAACAACAATGACGTCATTGTCCGGAAGAAGCGCCCCTTTGACTTTCTTCTTTTAATCCTTACAGCCGAAAGCAATTCCGTATTCATTTGTATCTCATTGCACCCGCCCCCGATATCCAGTTCCAAATTATTTGATTTTGATGCGAATGTGTGATTCTGCATAGTTAGAGCTACTGCAAAAAGGAGCGAATCCTTATTGGTTTCTTTTGTGCCCCAGAATGCCCTGAATAGAACCAGCGACCATCCATCGGGGTGCATGCTGAGTTCCAGTGGAGCTCGAAAGGCACTGTGCGAAGTAATTCAAGTACTACAACGTGCCTAAAGTCAGACGTTTTGAATAGCGCTGCAATTTCAGTTGGCTGAGTATGCTGCATTTTCATTATTTATTCAAAATGAAGCGTACCTGACCCACACCGAGCACCAACAGAAGACTTGAGTTTCTTTTCACCCAGTATACATTTATTTCGCTTCTCGAGCTGTCTTAGGTGCTTTTGTTGACATTATCTTTAAAAAAAATGTATTTCACTTTCTGAATGAGTCTAGTCATTTTAAATTTATTGCTTCTGGGCGAACAGCAGAATCATTAATTTTTTTTTCCATTAAGTTTGCATTGTGTGATTTAGTTATTTTTAATTTAAAACGAAGTGAAGAGAAGCCGAATGTATATACTTTTAAATAAGTTGTAAAGTTGTTTACTATAAGCAATCCTAGATCACATGGCTTTAGGGGGTAGTTTAGAAGAATTTTTTTTTACAAGCTTAGAAATTTTAATTTTATAATTACATAATAATTACATAAATACATATAATAAGTATGAAGCTTGTAATAATTTTGGCAATTGAGTAAAAGGGCCAGATGGTCAGAAGCAGAACTCAAATAACTAAAACTTAGCTAATAATTGAAATGCTAATTATATCGTATAATTATTTCAAATGTTTTTTTTTAATCTATGAACTCGTTGGAGCATAATGTAGCTACATTGAAAGATATAAAAAACCACTAGCTTCTTCCTTTTCGCTCAGGTTGTGTCTTGCTACATGAGGCAACTTTGCTCACTCAGAAAAACTAAGTGCAGGAAAGTCGACGTTAAAAACTGAGATGAGTTGATCCTGGGTGGTGCTTGCATTAGATACATAAATGGGGAAAAAAGTACTATGTACTTAAGTATAAAGTTTGTTTATAAAACAGCGCTGCTTTCGTACATTTTTCCCAATTTATCTATTTAGAAAAAGATCCATCCCAGTGTATGAGTTTACTTTACTTCACTTTAGTTTTAATGTAACGTAAGACAAAATTCTTTACGAATAAAAATATTGTCTTCATAGTTATAAAACTTATCATTGGATTAATAGAGTTGTGGTTTGAAACAATGAAAATAAATACATATATTATTTTTGAAGAAAAATGTCCTTGGATTTAAGAACATTATTGATTGAAGAAAAAAAAAAAATCAATTTGATCGAGCCTTTCAAAGATTCAATTTCATTGGCGTCAAATAATGATGCATTTGCATTCAAATGAAAGTAGTATTTCTTTTTTTTTCTAAAGTGTAGTACAGTTTTAAGTGTATTTCACCTCGCCAATTTAGATGAATCTCATTTCTTTCATCTTTTATTTAAGGTACAATTTCTCGCTGTTTCGCATAATTGATAGACAAATTTCGTCTAGTTCATTAATTCTTTTCCGGGTTATGAATTCCTTCTGATTGGATGTTATACCCAGGACCCAGCCATTAGGTAACCGACCTTGCCAAGTCAAAAGTGAATGAGGCTTATTCGGCGCAGGATGCCCCAGTATTCAGATTTTTCGTTTATTCGAAAGAGTGAAGTACGTGAACCAATTTCCGTGCATTGTTTGCGGAATGCGAACAACGCCGCGTCCTCGCACCGCCATTGCCTTTCGGGGAGGCGGCCAGGAACAAAGCGGGCTCTGCATCTGCTCAACCGTCTAATTGTATCAACGCGACTAACAAGCGCAGCCACATCGACTAAGCGCCGATTGTGCATAATTAGTTCATAGTTGGCGCGAACATCAATTCAGACCTGCACGGACGCTTACAAATTCGTGTCACCAAGTGTCTAATTAATTTTCATGCAAGCAGCTTTTTTATTTTTGCCCCGACACGCCGCCTCGAGCCATCTCCCGTATTCCTGCGAACCCGAGTTCATGGCAATCGGACGGTGGCGGTTTTGTTCTAATAATTTTCTGCAACTTGTGCTCCAACGCCCCCAGTGGAAAGAGCAAGAGGCTTTGAATTAAGTTGGTGTCTTGCTTGGAATTGGATTTATCGTCCATGAAGGCTGTGCTCTTGTGGGTATGAGTAATGGATTTCACCGAATTAAAATAAACTTTAGTTGGTCTCGCGTTATCAAGCAGCGGGGTACTCTTAACCATAGGGGGCGAACTCCCCCGGACGTCCAGAATGCGGACGTGTAAGTAAGTTTCATTATTTACGGAGGATGTAACATGGAAGTGAATCAGTCATCTCCCACCAAAATACAATCTAGTAAAGAAAATGCCCAGAAATGCCCCACATAACATCCTTGGAGAGGAAACCATAAACCATAAAAGTAGTTCTCTGGAAATACATGTGTCCTCTAAACTCCTGAGACTACCGATGTAAACCTACTAATGCCTGCATAAAATGAACGTATCTAGAGATTCTAGATGTGCTGTGTCTTCATTTGAAACTCTATTCATTTTATTTCACTATTGTTTTGCTCGGGAACATCCTTTTACATCAAAAAAGTATTTTGGTTGAATTAATAAGAATTTGCTATATTCATCTATCCCTGTGGGAAAAAATCCTTCATGAAAGCAGATTAATTTGAAATTATGATCAACAACTTTCCTTGACCTCTTCAGGGATATTTTCACATATGTGTGCGTTTAGTATTTTAGAAACTAAAATTACTCTAACTGAAAAAAAAATTAAACCTATTAAAGAACTATACTTACAAAATTTGGCACGATTTTTATAATCCATTATTTGTTCTATATATGAATTTTTGTTTTCTGTTCACAATCGAAAATTGTTAAATTTATATACATATGTACATAGTTTTATTAACATCATGAACATATTTTTATTAATAAATGTTTTTCTAATTAATGTATTTTGTGTTATAGATGAAAACTGTGTTCAATTTTGTGATTAGTTGAGTAATTTTTACATACATATGTACTCGTAAAAGTTCATTGAATTTCTTAGAAAAGAAAATCGGAAATTGAAAAAGAAGCTCTTTAAAAACAATAATCTTTTCAAAAATTGTCTGGTATCCAACAAATAGCACCACTGCTGTACATACATTAAAATTAAACCTCTTTGTCTGAGAGGTCTTAAAAATAAGAATTCTTGATTGCTCCATAAATAAACGCGCCAAAATTACGTTCGCAGCATTTCCTAAAACAAGCTCCCGCCCGAAGCTTCGTGCAGCTTTGATGTCTGCTGGTTCCCGTTCTCGTCTTAACGAGGATGAGACGGGATGACGTTTAATTTTGTTTGGCCAACTTAAATAATGAAGCAGCCGAACCAGCCGGCCTTGTTTGTAAACATTTCAAACGCCAGCTGATCCTCTTGTGATGCGAATTTTGCAGGCTGAAGTGGGATTTCCCAAAAGCACTTAGCGCTTAAAAGAAATCTGCGTTTATTGAAGTCCCCTAAACTCGTTATCATCAAAAGAGAACTGGATTTAGTGCTGTGGATTTAATTCCTTCAATTGGTCCTTTCATTTTCAGAATTGCACTTATTTATGTGTATTTTTATAATAAGAAAATACTCTTTAGGAAATTAGGAAACTATTAATATTTACTGAGAACTATGCATAATCTCTAAACTTTTATTGATTTTAGTTAAAAACTAATTTTTCTGCAATGAATTATGTATAAAATTCTGTTACTCATTGAATTATAATTTTTTTTCATTCTAAACTATAATCTATGTAGAGCTTCAGAATATCTATATTCTTTTATATTTGAATATGTCCTAATTTCAACTAGTTTGTACTTACGTAATTAAAAATTTAAAGTCTCCTAAAATCGCTGTCGTTAGCAAGATAAAATGAGGGCTGGGAGCTGGGAGATATTCAAATTCTGTTATACTGCCTAGCTCTAGCAGAATGATAATGAAAAGTCTCGGTTAAGAGGGTAAACTGCCCCAGGGACGGTGTAAATAACCTGCATCAGCAAAGAAAATTTATGAAATGTAATCGCTTTAGATTAAATTTATTTCATCAGCGGACAAACAAATTGAATTTTATAAAAATCGATTTTCTTTCTTAAATAAATTGAACACATAAATGTATGTAAGTCATTTATATTATAAATTCTAAATCTTATTTTCGTTGTTTCTTAGTTACTATAACAAAGTTAATAAAATAAACCGACTACGATATATTCTTATTTAAAGCAATTTCAAAATATTAGCTGAAACACTTGTTTTTAATTATTCGTTTTTAATTATATTCACATACCACACCTCGAATTTTTGTCTAAATTTCTAAAATTGCCAAGGGTTTAAATTGCAAATAGACCTGGTAGCAGCTACAAGAATACACAGGAATTTTGGTCGGTTTTAAAAAATAAACTAAATACCAACAAAATCGCATTCTAGTTCAAAAAACTTCAATATTCTTTTGACTTAGTTAGCCAACATTCAATCAAATGAGTTCTGCCTTGCTTCTTAAGCATTTTGTATTTTACAAGATTACAAGATTGTAGTTGCCATCATAAATATTAAATAGAATAGAATGAGCCTAAGTATTAATACTTTTATGCTGTACTTCTGGTGCTTTTTCTGATTCAACTGTGCGTTATCAGGCTCATCAAACGCCAAGAGAGCAAAGCAAAATTGACGCACTATCGCTTCAAAAGCCCCCGACTGTTCAATGACACCCTGAAAATATTCACGTAAGAGAACGTTGTGCACATATGCTAAATTAAATTTTGACCGTCTTAATATTTGGAAATGAAAAAAAGCTCATAATGAAATCGTCACGCTCACTTCAGTTTTTCGCGACTTTTCAGTTTTGCTGTCACGAAAAATAATTTTCATTTTGGGTGATCGGATGTGCTCGTGAAAAGTGGAAAAAGTGAACGATAATTAGCAGCAAACCATAAAACGTATTTCACGCTCAATGACCATTTGCGTCTGTCTGTGCACACCTTTTGCATTTGTAGTTTTTATCAGCTGCACTAGGCACGGCCAAACAAACTGCAGTCTGCATTCGCAATAAATAGTTTACGAGTACTGTGGCTAATTGCAGCCCCACCGCGAACTCAATTAAAATTACGCGGAAAGTAGGGCTGATCACTTTTTGAACTTTTCAAATTCCCTTTGCTATTTTCGGCTAGACGGTGCGATTCCGACAATGGAACCAACCATGATGAAATTTAGCGTAAATATTCTGAAGTTGCAAATATACATAGTTGATAAACACGAACAGCTTCTATTTTATTTGCAACTTATTCGATGCGCTATTTTTAACATACTTACGTAGTTGCCCTTTTCTGATATGTAGCTTAAACTTAATCATCCGAGTATAGACAGAGATTATTAGGGTCTTGGTTTAATTTTAAATATGCAATAACTAAATTTAGAAAAACCTTTCAACGCGTAGCGCAAGCATTTTACGATAAATATTTTTCTGCGCAATTTTAGTGTGAGGGTCATTGCTACTTTGCTGTGAATAGGTGATTATTCCGAGGAATATTTAGTGGTATTAAAATAACCAATATTATCCGGTAAATTCTGGATTAGGAATAATTTTATACGTGCAATCATTTTTCAAAATTGTATTACGATCAAGAATTTATAAATTGTTTTCCTTTCTTCAGTGTACTGCGCGGGATACCCCACAGAAAATAAATTGAAATGTTATTGGGTCCACTTAATACCAATACTTAGAGTCTAAATAAAAATATCAAAATGTAGGAAGGAAGATAAATGCAATAACTATGTAATTTTCAATTTATTATTTACAATACTTACAAAAAGTAATAAACGATACTTAGATAATCTAAAATAGTTAGTAAAGAGTAACTAATTTTAACAAAACAAATTATGTGCATTAATGAGTAAAGTAAAGTAAGTGCCTAATTTTTACACCACTTCCACAAAATTAGTTATGAATATTTCACAAGTAGTTGCATAAAGTCTTCCTGTTTACCAACATATGTTTTTTAATGTGCCACACTGCAGCAAACTGATAAATTTCCTCATTCTTGAGGTAAATTGTAAGTAATTAGGACTGTGGTGTAGGGACGGACGAACTCTTGCTTTTAAAAAAAACAGCCTTTTATAAATTAACGACGGTTGGGTACCCCTTGACTGATGGCGGGAGTCCGAATTTATCGCCTCTGAATTTAGACGCAAACCTTAATTTTAACCAGCACGCAAGAAAATTAGCATCCTTTTAGCCTTGTTCTCTTATTTACGAAGAATTCAAAAAAACAAAAATTACAAAAGCAAATTGGCGCTTTGAAGGTGAATGTTTTAAAAAATTCATGTTTTGCTCACCGCATTCAAATATGAACATATTGCAGATTTAGTGGGTACTTATTCTAAATATCATCGTGGGTATGCTTAAAAGATGTCAAAATAAATATTTAATTACAAAGTAATTATACATTGTATTAATTATGATTTTGAATCACAAATATAAACAATAGCCGCACTATTATAACGAATGCAGATGCAATTGTTAGCGTATCTGATTAATAAGAAACTATCGATGTACACACACACCCAATTTATTTTTTTTAAAACTCTGCACTTTATATATTTTGGCGGTTTGTAGTAGGAACTGATTCAAAATGAATTTGATGTTTCGTAAAAACTTCCGGGAGGGCGGGAAGTCAGCAGGCGGTGGCGGTAAATTGACCAGCAAAGTAAATCGATCACAAGGAAAGCGATCAAGAGACATGCAGGGATACCAGATGCAAGATGAATTCCACTATCGCACGCATATCTTCTTTTCCCCAACTCGATCTGGTGGATTCACAGGAGCTCAAGAAGGTGCTTTTGTTATTTTGCGAAATAAATAAAAAGTACAGGTTGCAACTTTAGCTACAAGATAAGGCGCAAATGACTTCGCAAAATGAATGAAATTATGTTACCTTTCGGATTATAATATTTAAAAGATACAACACAAAGAACTCTTATCTAGTTTTTTACACTGACCCATTTGTGGAAAAATAGCCTTGATTCTTGTTTCAACTAAAAACTGTACCATCATACTATATGAATATAGTTTTTTTAAACTGTTTGCACTGTCTCTTTAAAAATTCACAAAATTAGTGAGCATTAAAAAATACAGCGATCCTGAAAAATGCTTTGAATCTAATATTTTGAAAATAAATGTGATGAAGTTTAACGTAGACAGATTTAGGGCAACAAATATGCATTCAGATATAGAAACAAATCTAAGTAGTTAGTACTCAATTTTATAGAGGAATCGTTAGTTTTTTGCCATCTTCTTTGTTGGTATTTCGTTTGCAAAAACGTAAATAATTTCTTCTAAAAGAAATTTATTGAATTTTCTGGTTGATAAAGTTATTAGCTACAATATTTCGAAATCCATTTTCTATGTACATACATATAATGGAAAAACTTATTTTTTCTTGCTTCTTGTCTGCAATTGCATCCGTGAGTCCTACATCGCGTTTCGTCAACCATTTAACTTCAGTTGGTTGTGACGAGGACATAAAAGCCCCTTGTGGCGTTATCCTGCAAAGAGGAAAAGTGTGACTGCAGTCGATAATTGAAAAAGTACTGTGTGCTCAGCTCTTCAGCGAAATTGCAAACTTGCAGTCGGAGTACACCCTACTTAATCGCTATTGTCAGTTCTATCGCAAGAAAATTGACATTAAAAGTTTCCAGAAATCTCAATATTGTCTTGGAAAATAAGAAAGGCTTCCGGAGATTCCCGAGGGAATATATTTTTTAGTTATGCGCACAACAACAAAATCTGCGAGCTCATTTCACTTTTTGGTGGAGTTCAAAATTGATACAATTTTTCTACGACTAAGATTGGTACAATAATAAAACATAATCATTTCTCTGGAGTATTTTAACCAAAAAAAACCTTCGGTCGACTTTTGGTATCCAACCGTTCAGTAATCAAATTGATTAATTCATTCTTCAGTTTTTTCTTAATCGATTACATAATTCCTTCAAACGGTTGGTTAGGGACGGGCTTTTTGTGGATATAATCTAGACAACAAAAAGTTTGAATCCGACCTTTTAAACAACTTGGGAGTAAACATGAGATTAATTCCAAGAGACCTAAAAGTTTTTACATAAAATCGTTAATAATAACTCTGTAACTGAATAAATATGCAAACTATGTTATGCTTTTAGCATTCTTAAGGATTGCATACTGTCTCCACAGATAGTGTATTTTTTAAAAGTTGTTTCTTTAGAGTTGAAAATACAATAAATGTTTGGTAAAATATACGTTACGTTTTTTACCACCCAAGGAATGTTGTTATTTTAATTTTATTTCACACTACTGGATACGAGTTCTTTTGAGTTCGCAATTATTTTCATAAAAAGCTTTTTTAATTAACACATTTAGTTTATTATAAAAAGTAGTAAATAACAATTAACACTTTCTATATACCGTAGATTACACACTGCTATTATAATTATATAATTATAATTTCTATATAAACTTTAACACAGTGATATTTGATACAATTAACGTTAGGCTGTAGTACAAAAGTATTTTATTTGATGTTGAAAGTAAGAAATATTAATAAACATGTAACACTTTTTAACAAGTAATTTTATGCTATAAATAAGCTAAAGCAACTAATTTTATTGTTTACCTACTACATGAGTCGTTTATTTTGAAAGTGGCTTAAATTTACAATGGCGTAACGACGATTATAATATTATATTATTTTAAGGCAAAATGCGTCTTTATGACATTTGGACTTGAGCCACCTCCAAAATAAACGCCTCATATATGTATGACAATGACAAATTAAAAATCTATGTGCTACGCTAAAACAACTAAGAATCATAAACTTTATGTGAAAGAGCTTCAAACTATGATAGTTATTCCTTTATAACATTCGTTATACATACTTAAAGATGTATACCTTATGCATCATCAAATTGCTGCAATAAAAATGTGTCTGAAAACTGTTTAAAATAGTGCGATTTTCGCACGTTCTTTGAAAACTTATGCTCTAATTATTTATAAAAACGTACTAAAAACCCATTCAAATGATGTCAATGGATTACCATTGATATTGTTTTAATTCTTGTTTAAATCGTTAAAAATATTCAATAAATTGTCTTAAGCCCTGTGAGTCTGGTTGTGGCCTTGGGGTCTTTAACTGACTCTAATTCATTCTTATTTTTGTTATCTAAGCGTTTTCAACATTTGGGTAGTACTATAAATATAAAATGAAACAAATTCACTTTCATTGTTTTCTTATCAACATTTATTATTTAGTCATTGGCCATTTTTGAACTGATATTAGGACAAACTCGAGCTGCCCTGAGTAGACACTATGCACATAATAAAAAAATGTTTGTCAACAGCTTGGCGGTGTGATTTATGTGTTTATGAATGTACTTGTTGTTGTTAGTTATGTTCTTTCGATTGCATGCAATGAGCGGTACTCAAACAAGCGCCGTAACAAACTAATTCAGGTGCTTCCAGCCGCACTACTTACTTATTTTATTGCAACGCTAAATGTTATTTTGTAGCTTACCAAGATCAATTATAAGAGAATAAAAAGAATTTGTATCGTATTGAAGTATCTAGTTGTCTATGTCACCAGTAAAACATTTACAGAGCGTTGTGGCCCCGTTACGGGTGCTGCCAACTCCTTTCCATTACCACCTTCTTCCTGTGATGTGGATGCACCCCAACCCTTAGTCGATCGTAGACCATCTGTGTCATTATTAAAATGGACCGCTAGCAAAAGGAATGATGCGCCTACGCCTCTCGCTGCCAGGCAAGGTTTGAGTTGCAGTTTGAAATGATATACAAACATTTAATTCCAACACAAACATTATTTATTGTTACTCTATTGTTCACACTTGTTTCCCTACTTTCTTTTCATGTACTTAAATGTTTTATAACCTTTGTTTAAAGTAGGTTACGGTTTTAAAGTTTTTATTTCATTGTATTATGTAACAAGTTCTATTTGTACATACAAAGTTCTATTTGGGTTATGTGAAAAATGTTTAGTGTTATTGATTATCGTTCTATCATGTGTTTAATGATTTGTTTATTTCAGTCGTTATTATTATCATAAGTTCATTTTTACATATTTTTACATATTGTTTTACAAATCTTACATACATATATGTGTTACAAAAAATACAACAAAATTTCAAAAAATTTAATTTTTCAAATAAACCAGTTTTAAGTATGGCTTCTTTCTCTAAAGGGGTTAAACAAAGATAATTGTTTTTTAAATTTATCCAAATAATTAACATTTCTAGAATATGATGTAAAAACAAATTCAAGCTAATATTTTGAAATATACTCTCTTTATCGATGACAAAAAAATTACTACAGCTTTTCAATCGCGTTTTTTTTTTTTTGAAATTTCGATTTTTTGAAAGACCTGTGAGGTGATATTTTTTTGAAATACATACATATACATAAGTGGATCTTCTTTTTCGGTTGGATCTTCTATACGCGTTTTGTTTTTCATTGTGCCATCAGTTTTCCAAAAGAAGAGTTTGGGAAAATATGTTATAATATATAAAATAATAATAATAGTAGTAGAACAAATTCCCGATACTAAATATAAATAATTCTATTGAAACGGTTTTTGTTTTTGAGCGTGTCAGAATAACTAATAAGTAAGTATTCTGGAGTTTTTGAGATGGGGAAACACAGAAAATCGGAATCGAAACTGATTAGCCAACGATTTGTTATACAATTTTAAAACAAATTAGAGCATATGATACTTAATTAAAAAACCTTTTATATTAAAAAAATATTTTTTACATAACCCGAACACAGAAAAAATTGAGTTCTCTATAAAATGTCATTCAACTCGAGGGCAACTTTACGCGAAATTGTCACTATCTTTACATATTTTGTTTTATTTTAGAAAGAAAAGAAATCTGAACTTCTATATGCATGGTTTTAAAAAGCCCTTTGGTGTGGCAAGGTTTGTGTATGTGTTGAAAACCTAATTAACTCACGATTTTTCCTACTAAATGTCTAATTTAAGCAGTGTGGGTGCATGGTTTTTTTAAATTTAATTTGCTTTACGCTATTGTTGATTAGACAAAAACACATATATAAATATATATCCGAGAACAAATCATAAAGCACTTTGATAGAATTAGAAAACAAAAATTAAATTTTATAACAGCCACACAAGACAGGTTGCAACACTATTTAAAAGTTGTAAAAATTTTTGTGAACAAAGTTCTTAAACAGAAATGTTTTCATTAATACTATTAATCCCTTTGGTGTGTTAATATTAATTGCATAAAAAAACTTGCAGTAAGTTTTGGCGGAGCAGGAACGGCTCGAACAGAACCCATATCTCTCGCAACTTTAGATCGTGATTGTTTTATAATACCTGTACACAGTTTGGATCGGTTCCTTCCAGCTGGTATTCCGGTAAGCGGTGGATTTCCATAAATAAACCCTTTACTTAATATTTCAAATGCATTTGCTTCTTTTTCACCCGCAGCTTCCACCACCCAAGGAAGGAATCCCGTCGAGTCCTTTGAGTGTCTTGGAAGTTTCAGACCCGAAACTCTGCGTCCTGGTGCACCTAATGAGCCCTTTGGAGCCGATAGACCCCGTGCTGGAGTCGCCCTTGTCTCACCCTCTGATGAAGCAGAGGGCTGTGGCCGCGGAACTACTCAACGAGGTGCAACAAGCGAACACAGCCGTTGGTGGCATGCTACTAGCAAACATGGAAAGGAATTGTAAGTATGTATGAGATTTTATATCTTCATACATATGTCGGTATCTAAATATTATACATAATATTGTACGTAAATTTAAAAATCTAAATCAGGTTATGAATATAAACTTCCTTAGAGGTAATTTATCATTTCTGAAACTACCTTAAGATTAATTTATTTTATTACAATATTTTTTGTCTAAATCCAATAGGTTGAAATTGGCACAGCATAACGCATAAAAATATGTTACTTGTTATTTATGAAAAAAAGCATTTAACTTCGTTACCTTTTCAGCGGAATTTCCTTTCATAACTTATTATGTGATAAATACGACTCAAACGGACCCATCAAATTTCTATACAGGGATACGAGTTTCATCCTTATCGAAATTTGAACCAAGAAATTTAAGGTAAATTGTACATATAATAAGTTTGAACATTTTTGACAATACTTTTGTTGCATTATAAGTTTTCAAATAAGTTATTTTAAACAGTAGAAATTTATTAATCTCCTCCTGTAACCCTTTAACAACAATTATAAAAATTTCGAATTGAAGCAAAAATGTTGATGGCACCAGCAAATAATAAATATTTAGCAATAAAAAACAAACAGACATCGTTGATGAATTTTATGAAAAGAAAAGGGACTGAGTGGCTGCCTTAAGAAATTCCTGAAAGAACCAATAAATAACGTGATTAAGAGATAAAGTTACGGCAATCTGCGATATGGTTTGGCATGCAGATTGAAAAAGTTTCTTATTTTGGTCTAGGACTCTCTAAAACTTTTATGGAAATGAAAGATTTGGCTAAAGTTATAATGTAATAAATATAATTTGATTTCTTTTCAACTTTGAAGGAGCTAAAAGCTATTGATCAGGTAGAAAAAATCGTTTTCTAAAGCCTCTTGAAAGATGGGCATAAACGAGTATCAAAAGGAATAGAAATTTTTCGAAAATAACATAAATTATGGTTGTAAGAATCATCTATATTTTTCATTTTATAGTAATTAAAATACTTTTTTATTTAATCTTGATAAGTAGCGCATCAATCACTGGCTTCGAATATTGCTTTTCAGGTACACTGCCGCCCATACTTTAGACTTGTACTGTGAAGTGGCAGCGATTTGTCGACCTCCTTTAGTCTTAGCCCCAAACGAAATGGGGAGCTTTAAGAAGTCACAAACGCCGAGCACGGGCTACATAATTAGTGTATATAAGGTGAGGGCGCTAGATCCCTGAGCGCAAACCAAAATCTAAATTAATTAATTAATTATTTTTATCACAGGTCTTCGAAGGCGACGACGGCGAACGCTTCGAGAAAAATTGGCTTTATTGGACAGGGGCGAGAATGTTGTACAGGTGACTACCCCCTCTCTTAGCACATCCTTGAGAAACACTATAACGATTTTAATTATCGCAGATATTTACCAAGAACGGCGGGATTGCGGCGAATAGCACTTCACAAGAGTGTCTCACAAAAGGGTGATAAGATGTATCTCCTCGTTTGTGAGTGCGCCGATCTCCTGAAGGACATTTCCGCGGCGGCGTTTCTTATCCCCGCACTGCGAGCGCGTTTGTGTGGGTACACCGGACTTTACAGACCCATTCAAGTCTTTTGAATGTTTAATTCGCTGTTGCTTTTATCTCAGCTTTTATTACTAAAATGGCCGTGAATTTGAAATGGTTAAACTTTTGGATATTTTCAATTTTGACGAGGCTGAGTAAACGCATTTGATATATACATATATCAACGAGGTGCTTTTATCTCACAAAAACAACAATTTTTTGGCAATAGCTTTAATTAGTTAGAATTATACTTAGATATTTGCCTTTGTATATATTTCTTCAAATATACATGCGCTTAGACTATTTGTCCCATTTCAGGTACCAAAATGCTATTTGCCACCCCCTTGTAAAATAAAAAGGTATATTATTAATTAAAATTTATTTTTTTTTATTTATTTACGAATGTGATTTATAATTTACTGCCAATCGAAATTAACGGAACTGACTTTTAAACTTCCATAATTTTGAAAATGTTTTATTAATTATAACAAAATCTCTTTGCAATAAAAGATAAACAAATTTATGAAAAATAGTAACTAATAAAAAAACCACAATCACTTACTTCCCTCCATTTTGCACTGAACTGATTTTGAACGAAACTACTTAACAAATAGCAATTAACATTGTATTTTAATCGACAATTAATATTTATTTTAGCTTCCGAACTGAACTGTTAAATGGTGAATTTCATTTCAAAAAAGGTTCTGAATGAAGTAAAATAAATAAGAAAGAATAAAGCCGACTTAAAAGTAAAATATTTTCTTGTTTATTAATTTATTCATTATCTATGTTTATAAAATAAAGAACAATTAGATAATTTGGAGATTATGGAAGTTAAAAAGTATGCTTTGTTTATTTGGCCTTAGACGAATATTTAAAAAAGATGGTACCTATCTGCATAGAATTATGAAAATACTCTGGAAGTTATCAGGAAATGCTTTTTCTGGACCTACTGCAGGATTTGGACTAACTGTTAGTTGTTTACGTAAAATGCATTTCTAAAAATCGGAAATAACTACAATCGTCTAGGGTCAAGATATAATTATGAACAACTTTTTTGCTTTTATGTAGTAAATATCATAATTTTATAACATCGCGTTGAGCAGCAATACTTCTCGAGATTTTCAGTAATTACTCCGGATAGTAAATTCCGAAAATTTTTTGAGTTTTAATCGATAAAAATATTTTTCGTTTTACTGAATCAATTAGCATACGTGTATAAAGATACCTCTTCATATTCGAGATCGTTCAAAACATTCAATTTGGTTTTATCAACAATAACAAAAATTATAAATTATCTATCTTTAGCTTTCTAAATCAGTCACGTCAACCAACAGTTGAAAAGATGATAAGAAAAATGAGTTTAATGCTTTAAAACTTATCCGGAGCAATGTCAGGTCGAACCATCTGTTCACATCTTCATCAATCTTAGAAACTTTTACCTGAACTTTTGAATGTTAATCTTAACATGTTAGATTTGTAAAAACACAGATAATATCTGAAATAACGCCGCGCCGTCCCAAAAAGGTACGACAACCTCACTGAAGTTTTACGTTTTTATCCTGGTCCTGGTTGTCTACTGAAGTAATTGACAAAACCTTCTTGAAGGACATCTTAATTAAATTACCTCACTTATTAATTCGTTATTTGTGAAGTATTGCTGCTAACCTGCATTTTATTTTTGTTTATTTAAGGCCGCATTTAATGAAAGTGTACTTCGCTTGCTCGCTATTTTATAAGCACTGTGGTTCAGATTTTCTCCCCTTTGCTTATTTCCTTATTCTTATTACGAATATAATAAGGTATAAGTTGATCAGCAAATAAATAAACTAGATATTCTAAATTAGAGTAGGAATTGTGCTAATTAAATACTCATCCTCTGTGGAACACCTATAAAAAAATAGAATGAATTCTTTCTTCAAGGTGGTGAAATAAATACGTTAATCACAGATGAACCATAAATTTACTATTAGTTGATGAATGTGACCTCAATAGTTTGAAAAGCATGGATTAAACCACAAACCTTGTTCTTCTATCCACAAACAAATGAAATGTGAATAATTTAAAGTAGCCTTTAAGCAAAGTTCCCTTATTTACACAAAATCTTAGATACACATAAGACAAAGTCGTATTCAAAGTATAAAAGGGAAACATGTTAAAGAAAAGACAAATTCAAGCTTGATTTTTAATATTTTTAAAATTTTTAAAGTTAAATAACGATATGCAATCATACCCACACAAACAATCCTTTGAATCTTGAGTGTCAGAGTAATTAGGAGCATCATACATAATATTTGAACGTTTCAATTTAAGTTTTTTTAAAAAGATCATATTGGAAATAATTTGAGATCACCGCAGAAGCACTTATTTATGTATGTACCTTATGTCCAAAGTTAGATTTTCAAGTTCTATAACTCAATAACTTTTCAAAAATAACGGATGTTTGAAAACGTAATTTAATAATAATTGTAGAATATTCAATTTCACTTCACTTTCCTTTAACTTGTTATATGTTGATGACGAGTCACGCTTCAATGTTGTATCTACTTTGTTTATTTTAATTTAAAAATTACTAGAGTAATTCTGACATGACGGGCATGAATTAATGTCGCCCAGACGAAAGGACGAGAAAAATTCACTCATTTTTATTAAGATGTGATAATTCGCAGGACTCTGGCGTTATATTAACGCTATGAATTAGGAAAAGCATAAACAAAAGCTCCATGCGCGAGCTTGCTATTTTTGAAAATTTTCAGTCTTACTTAAAAATAGAAACAATTTTACTAAATATTTTTCAAGATATAATAGGTCTAGGTGCTTACTAAATTTTGATAGTATTAGTATTGGTAGGTTATTTATTGGAAAATTAGAGCATATCACGATACACATATAGAAAAATCATATCACTTTCTCATATACTCGTAAATCATACTTAGAACTTAGAACATATTCAAAACTATCATATCATCTAACTTTAAGGATTCGAAAATTAAAGCGCAATACGTACCATTCATATCGATAGTGCCGTAGGATGTATTATAGATACTAAAAAAATTGTAATGATCTTATATTTTTATTCTCTTTCAAATGTTTAAGACCGCAGTGAATGTTAAAATATCAGCAAGTGTACGTTGTATGTACAAAGATATTTAAAATATATTGTTGAAATGAGGTGGAATGTCTGGGTATATAAAACATGGAACAATTTTGAAATACAATGAAATAAATATATAATAAGAAGTTAATTTATTTGCGTTGAAAGTCCTTGGTATAAATAAAACCTTAAAAAGGCAATACGCTAAGTATTAGTTTCTAGAATTTTACCAAAATCGGAAGCTACAGCAAACATTTTTACTTTTGTACTAGAAGTCGTGCTTGAAGTGTATGAAAAACTTAAAAAAATATGAAATTAGATGATTTATGCACTTGAAATGAAACAATATAAAAATCGGAAATGTTCGAAAAAAAACAAGTTACACTTTTAATTCAAATTAAATAAATAAAAACTTAAAAATCGTAAATAAATTCAAAAGCAATGGGACTTTGGATAAGTAGAATATCAAATGTAATGAACCATAATTTTTCTCGATAATAGTTTTAAGAATGAAAAACACAAAATAGCAATTAACGTAGAAAATAATTGAATCTGTAGACATAGGACTAACAAATCGAACACAATAATTAAAAAACATCAAGCCTTTGTGCCAATGAGAAAAATGCCTATAGTGGCCTTGCAGCATTTTTTAATAACTAGAATAGAGAAAATAAAATCCTTAATAGTTAATCTTCTTTAGAGAATCATAGTAAAATATTTCTTCTACTTCTCCATAATACTTTTCAAATGATTTAAGTTTAATGATAACAAGATTTTATGTTCCACTGGTAAATAACGTATGGGTATGAGAAATTTGTTTCTCCAAAACTGTTTTAAGTAAGTGAATAAAAATTGGGTGGGGGATAAAATTAAGTTTAGCAACATGACTAAAGTCATAAAAAAATATACATATATATATAGATATAATTGAAAGTGGGAGTGAAATGCCTAATTTGAAATTGGACTGTATTATATTATGTATGTTTATTTTCTCTCTACTTTTTTATAACTTGTTTCTATCCTCAGCCTTTTTCCCATGTAAGGGTAGAATTACAAATTATACCGATTAAATCTCACTATTCATCAAAACAAAAGATATTTTCCTATATGAGCAGCACCAACTTTCTCGCAGGCGATAGGAAGAACCAAAATTACACGAAATTGTGTTCTCTCAGACCCATTAAAATTCTTCTAATCTTCTTAAATCGGTTTTTTCCTTAATTAAAAATTTTGAGATTAGGATCTGAATGGGAATGCAATAAATGGAACACTATTTGTAGAAGGTGTCCATCCTGACTTAAAAATTTGAGAGTTTTGTCTTTTAAGATATGACCAAAAATGTTAGTATCATAAACATAACATTTGTTGATGATTTTATTCAAATCAGTATTCTGAATGTAATCACTAATGGTTAAAAGAATGAAAAAGTAAAGCAAAAAGAATTGAAAAATAAACATGTATTATTTTTGCACTATGATGCGATACAATAATAACATTTTAAGTTCCAATCAATGCTTTCGAAATTTTCAACTTTTTTATGTAAAATCCTTTAATTCGTGTTTATTTGGAGAATTTTAATAGATTGCTTTTGAAATGATAAAACGAGAGAATAAGTACACATAGTGCATAATGGATTATTTTTTCAACAAATAAATAAATTATACGCCATATTCTACTTAACAATCGACATTCGTCAAACAGCAAAAATATTTTACACTTTATACCGTCTTTTTACCACATTCAGAATTTTCTGTTACAAGGTTTTTTATTATTTTATTAACGTCCACTTACAGTTTTATTTCTAATTAATTTCGACGGAAAAACATCTTTCTATTAAAATATAAATCACTTTGCAAATCGTGTAATATAAAATATGACTCAGTTTATGTCAAGAAAGTAATAAATACAATTTTTTAATTTGTTTACGCAAGACACGAAAAATAAAATGAAATTGCACACTTAGAACTACAATACAAGAAAAGGAAATAAAAATTTAAATAAGAAGGAAAAAAACATTAAAATCGTCGCTCAAATAAGTGTAAGAATTTTTAAAATTATCTTGTAATCCGAAATTTTCAATTTTTATTAAAGTATAAACAAAAATGTACTACTATATTAAATAATTAATAAAATATGAGTAATAGCCTGACAAAAATAGATCGCAAGTAACGCAAAATGTGCTGTGATAACGTAATCAGTGTTTTTCTCGAACGCTATTTGATTTAAAAGTTTAAAATGAAATTCATTTAAATATTGTTAATCACAAAAATTAATTGGAGTTTTTTTTTTACTTAAAATTAGCTAACCTGTTAAACGGTATATAATAACACATCGCAGTTACATACGATAAAATTTATTATTTTATAAGAAATATGTGAATCCCAAAATTAATTAAATTGTAATATTTTAAATATAGATTTTATCAGGAAAATACTTCAGTTCTCTATTACTCTCATAACCAAATTTATTTGGTGTTGGTCGTGGTCCACATTCCCCCAATTCCTGTTCAAACTATCGAATATAAATGAATCATGATCAAAAATAAGGAATAAGCTTCCCCAAGCGTTGTATATTTTAAAAAGTAATAAAATACGTTTATGTAAGTTTGATTAAATTTTATTGCTACAAAAATTCCAAGAGCTATTTCTTTTGTGGTCCTTAATTTCAATTCCTTTTTCCTTAAGTCTATCCCTAATTGAATCACAAACAGTGAATAGTTCCCTATTTTTCGTTTCCATGGCACGGATTCTAATTGAATTTCTTGTGGCTACAATCTCTTCAACCAATCCATCGAAATCGTAAGACGTTTGGAGCTCGGTAGTATCTTTTGAAAATTGAAACCCGAATATTTTTAGGAGTTTCGAAGCGTAGTTATCGGCTGCTCCGACGACATCCACCAAAGTGGCTGCGTAGTTCAAATCGTCGTTTGGTCCGTTGATTTCTTTGCTGACAACTGTCGTTAACTCCGCCAAGTGCCCCACGCACTTCGCAGTGTCAAAGTCGTCTTTTAGGGAGGCCTCGACCGAGTCGGACACTTTTCTTAGTGTGTTGAGAATTTCGCAAGAGTTTACGATTTGTGGCGTTTTCTTTCCCTCTAAATACGCGCGGCAGTCCGTTTTAAAGGCAATAAATTTGTGAAGAGTACCCGTGGCGTTCCGCATCATTTCGTCGCAGAAATCCATCGAGTGTCGATAGGTCGAGAGTAGACAGGCCATCCGGAACTGGTCACTCGTGTAGCGCTCCAGCATCTGTGCTATGCTTATTGTGTTTTTGAGGGATTTGGACATTTTGTCTGCTTGTCCACTCACCTTCAACTGACCCGTGTGGACCCAGTAATTGACCCATTGATCGCTTTTGTGGAAGGCACAGCTCTGGGCTTCTTCGTTCTCGTGGTGAGGGAATCTTAAGTCCAAGCCTCCAGCGTGAAAATCTAAAGTGCTGCCGAACAGTTTGCTTGCCAGAGCGCTGCACTCAATGTGCCAGCCGGGTCTTCCCTCGCCCCAAGGAGAAGGCCACGAAGGTTCGTTCCCTTTTTTGGATTTCCATAACGCAAAGTCCAAGGAAGACTCTTTCAGATCGTGGCTTTTATCGTCCGGATTTAAGCTCTGCAGCTTGCCATAGTTGGCGTAAGAGCCCACTCTAAAATAAACGGAATTGTCCTTTCCTACATAGGCTAAATTGCTGTCTAGAATTTTTTGAATAAATGCTACTATTCTTGGAATATTCTCAGTCACCCGGATTTTAATATCAGGCTCCTTCACACCCAGTCTTCGCATATCTGTCCAAAAATCGCTCTCATACTCCCTGGCCAGTTTTTCCCAGGAGGTGTCCGTCTCAAGACTCCGCGCGATGATCTTGTCGTCGATGTCGGTTACATTCATCGCAGTGACCAGGTTTAGGTTAAAGTAATCCCTCAGGACCCTTTGGATGATGTCCAGTTTGATGTAGCTGCTGGCGTGCCCTATGTGGGAGCTGTCGTAAACCGTGGGGCCGCACGTGTACCAACTGGCGTACTTTTCAGTTTTAACTATCAAAGGAACTTTTTTCCTTAAGATGCAATTGTAAATTTTTATCCCAGTATCGATTCCCTCCGGCTGGCTCCACGGTGGTATTTTTCTATTTAAATCAATCTTTGAGTGCGCCGAACGGCAGAGCAGTTTTCTCAAGTGGGACATTGCTATGCAGTAAATGGTGTCACTCTTTCAAACCTTAAAAAACACAGAAATTATCGACGCAAATCGGAAATTTCGAATTGTACTCACCCGCCTTGTGCAACTGGAGAATTGTCATTTGAGATTTGTGATCAGCTGGGCCACAGCTGTTCATTGACAAACAGCTGACTTTTCCCAGTTTTGTAATTTGTAGCTTCGACCCAGTTGGAAATTAGTGGTTAAATTTAAGAAGTTTATTTTTTCGCCATCACAGGGGTCAAGAAGTAACTGCCTTTCAAGATGATGCGCTACGAAGGAGAGGAGACCCTCGCGGACAATTCGCCGTGCGCGGGAGTTCGGGCAGATCTGAAAATGTGCCTTCTCAAGAGCGACTGCTGCGTAAAGGTAAATTAAACGTAAAACGGTAAAAAAGGGTTTTGGGAGCCCTCTCAAACGAGGAGGCTGTACTATAAACTACAAAACTTTGACCTAATTATATTTTTTAAAACAAATAAGTATCTAATGAGGGTGCTCTGAACATTATTTGATTTGAAAGGATTGCATATTTCGAAAACAAAACCAGAACGTTAATCTGTACTTGTTTTTCCAATATTCGGGGGTCAATTTAAACTTTTTTCATTGAATCACACAAATTCCGATGGAGAAAATGAAGTTACATATTTGCACAATTTTATATGAGAAATTTAGAGAAGTATGTAATTCAATATTTTTCAGGAAAAGAAAACGCCCAAAGAATGTCTTAAAAGAATTGATGGAACCGTTCCGCACGAGTGTCAAGTATTAAGGAATACGTTTTTCGAGTGCAAGCGATCCCTTGTAAGTAGAACACCAGTATTCCATAGAAAAAAAAACAAAACAAACAAAATATTTCTCACTATAGCTGGATAACAGGCAGCGATTTCGCGGTAGGAAAGGTTATTAAATATCTTAATATTGATTTGATATAATAACTGTAGACCTTAAATATGTAATAAAATAAATTTTTATTGAAATGAATAATTTTCAAAATAAGTCAAATAATTAAGAATTTAATGGCCAGTTCTGGTAAGAGTAATAAAAACAAAATATTTAACTATAATGAAAGCTTAATTTTTCATAAATTGATGATTCCGCTGCATAAACCTTTTGTGTCACAAGGTAATCTCTGACGATCTTGAAGAGGGTGTGATGGTTAGTCAATGTTAAAAAGCTTAACGAGAGGATGTTGTGCCACTCGATTGAAAAACAGAGTAGTAAAATTTGTAAAACTACAAGGAATGTCTGAAGTCCAGTCAAGATCATATAGAGCAACGATGGGTTATTAAAAACTCTCTGTAAGGGAAAATAAAATTAGAGGCAACTCGATACAAAAGTTAGATATTACATAAAATCGGTAATGAACGTTATTCCCTGGCACCGCAGCAGTGACCGGTCCACAGGCCTGGTATAAATCTCCAGAGTAGCGAACTACGGTCCCCGCCGTCCAGGTGGTGCTCTTCATCCAAACGACTGGCTGTGCGCTGGTGCGACTATCGATCCTGTACCATTGTCCTAGGTGGAGTGCAGCTCTATGCAGAATATCGCAATATTTGGCGGGAAAACTGTATACAGTGCACATGGTAAATCCCCCCAACCAAACAAATATTATGTGTTGGGTGACCCAAGTCACGTCGAAGTAGATAAAATTTTGCGCGAAAAAGCAGGGAACGAACCCCGCGTAGTACGCATTTATCACTGAAGTAAACACAATTTGTTTGCAGCGATTGTTGAAGTCGTTTTTGAGGACGTCCACTTCATCTCTGATATTTGAAGCATTTGTGGAGCAGCAATGGACCGGCATGCCATTTAGATAAAACCGCTCAATTTCGTGAGCAACCCTCATATAGGGTTCAATTCGAAAACCGAATGTGAAGAAGTACACGACCAAACTGAAAAATATCATAGTTAACGTAAGTTAGATTTAAATTCAGAAAGCTAAGGTAGAGAGCTCTTTACGTTAGGTATTTGGTTTTGCCACTAAATTCCCCTTTGTTTGAATGTAAAAAAGAAAATTAATATAATAAAATAGATTTTTAGTTGTGGGTTGTCCAATAAAAAATCTATCTTGAGATAAAAAATTAAAAGATAATAAAAACATAATAATAGACACTTTGTAAGGAAGCGAACCAAAGTAACTCCGTGAACTTTCTAAATAGAGTGAATAAAATTTAAAGGACTTACGGGTACAGAAGCAGAAGTAATGTGAGAAAGTTCTGCTTCGTGTGCATTTTATAAGTACACCAGGCGAGGAACAACACATGGTGTGTTGTGAAAAAGTACCTTAAATAAAAATTAACCGCTATTATTTTATCTCGTCTGAGATTCTAAGAAATTACTTAGCAATTGCCTTCCGGATCTTTATATCCTTTTCGTCAGAGATTTGCTCCAGACCACTGTTCATTAAGAAGTACAAAATTCTCCTTGAGATGACGACGCAAATAAACGCAACTAGGTAAGGATCGATTAGATACAAGTTCTGAAAAATATAAAAAAATTAAGGTTTTTGAAAATCAAAGGTTTTAGATCTTACGATGGTGTGGTTCATGTGAGAATCTGGTAGCCACCAAACAGTCCTGTAGATGTGCAGGAATTGCATACCAGCTGAGAACAGGACAAAGAGGAACGTGATTAGCTCATTGTTGAACTCGGAGCTGTGCGGCACTTCCGGGAAAGGAATGTGTTTGGGCAAGGGTGCTGTTGAAGCGCCTTCGGTGGAGGCCTCTTCGCTGTCCATGTTCGCTGAGAAAGAACTTCCTGAACTGCACGACGCTGATTGGTACTTGCTGCCCACCTTGGGCATTTTCCTATTCAATTTTATAAGCTAGACTTTGAAGTTAAGCCATTAATCGCAAAACGCCGGGAATCCGTAACTCCGGCCAGACGAAAATAGCAGAAATTTTCTGTTCTGACGTTTACTTGTTTACATATGAAGTTAGATTGAGTTGAGTTTGTAACGGTTCCACATTGGCTTCAGGCACTTGTTGACCGCTGTATTCGAAGTGAATAGATTTACAAATGTTTTTACTTTAATGCCGAATTAAAATTTGTTTGTTTAATTGAACGAAAAGCAATAAAGCGGCAATGTCTTGAGGGAGCAACTAAGCAATACCGAATATTAAAAAATGCAATTGAGCGTATTTCTGAGCCCTGCAACTTTCAGCTCAATTGTACGCACTACGCTCTGACGTTTGGTTCTGACAGAGGTGTTAAGACGGCTTATTTATTTTGATGCGGTGTCGTGCTATTTTTCCGCCGTGAATTGTAGCAAATTAAACATTATTCAAAATCCAAATATGTAGTGAACGATTGTGCACCGTCGCCTTAGTTCTGTTTTATTAGCGAAGGAGATAAAAAGTTCTTCCCAAAGATGGATCCAGTAATGTTCTTTACCGTTTTAACTTCCATTTACCTCGTTGCTCTGTTTTTCGACATGTTTTTTAAGGTATGTATACAATTTGCTTGCTTTCTAAAGATTAATCTAACTGAAACTGAAAATTTTCTCTAGAGCTGCATGCACTACCCATACGATGCATTTCTCCGGAACACCGGAGTCACCATTCAATTCATGCGGATTAAGTGGTACACAACAGCGTTTAATCGAACAATTTTTAAATGGGGCTCCTCTTGGAAGAGGCTTTTCACACAGAGCTTCAACATGGGGGTCATCGCCACGTTCTTTTTGTTGCCTGTAGGAGTGGTAATTTTGTTCGCTTCACTTTTCCACAGTCAGGACAGCAGCACTGGGGGGAGTCGAAGTAAACTTTCCGATGTAAGAGTTGAAATCCTCCTGCCCGGCTTAAGCTTGCCGCTAGAAGAGATAGGATACTACATCTTAACATTAGTTGTTTGCACTTTAGTGCACGAATTAGGACACGCACTAGCGGCAGTTTTAGAGGACTTGCCTGTGACCGGGTTTGGAGTAAAATTTTACTTCTGCATCCCGCTGGCTTACACCGAGCTTAGTGGAGAACACTTAAATGCACTCAAATCATTGCGGAAAATGCGAGTACTTTGCGCTGGGATTTGGCACAACCTTCTGCTTTCGACTTTCTGCTACCTGCTCCTGCTAAGTCTGGGGATATTTTTTAGACCCTTCTACTATATGAACGATACAATTATCGTCACAGATATCACGCGGAACTCGCGACTTCTTGGAGAAAAGGGACTTTTCCCCAGCGACATAATCACGCATGTGAACCATTGCAGGGTCCGCGACATGGACTCTTGGTACGATTGCCTGATACAATCCATCCAAAAAAAACCTGCATTTTGTGTGTCTTCCGACTTCATTCGATTGAATGATGAAAGTGGTCCGATTTCGCACTCGTACGACGGAGTGATTCAGTGCTGTGATCCGACCAACCTTAAGATGTGCTGCTTTGAATATATCGACGACCTAAGCAACGATGACCCCATCGAAATACCCCAGCACGTTTGCCTGGATATTCGCAAAACAATTGAGGATTCGAGTGGGTTTTGCACTAACTCGTGCGACAAGGGCTTCTGCATAAGACCTCTGCTCAACAACGCAACTACGATCATTACAATGCAGAGGCGAGCGAAACCAGACGTTATTTACATCGGACACCCTGCCGACGTCTCCCGGTCTATCAGAGTTTCAGGATTTGTTCCAAAAACGGGAGTGTTTTCGCCACGATTTGCGGACTCGGCACTCCTCTTCCTGAAGTACAACATTGTCTTCTCGCTGGGACTGGCTATAATCAATGCCATCCCGTGCTTTGGCCTAGACGGGTACCATATCTCAAGCACAATCATCAACAACTTTCTAGTCACTAAGGTTCCCGAGCGGGGCAAACGCGACCTCGTTGTGCTTTTCGTTACCAGCCTAGGGACACTGCTGTTCATTAGTTCGGTAGTGAAAGTCCTTTGGTACTCCGTAATTAAAACCTTCGTTTAATGCTACTTTAGACAAAATAAATAATTTTAGTTAACTCGATTCGCGTTTCAATTCTTGTCGCATCCGCTGAGCTGTAGACTGTTTTGAAGCTCGGTTAAAAATCGGTTCCCCTGCTGGAGAAGCATTTTAATCGCTAGCTCGTCGGTCTGGTGCCGGTTGTTTCGGAAATCGTGCCTGGCCCACTCTTTTAATTCATGCTGGCTGCTTTCGTCAGGCACCTTCCTGATCGTCCTGAAGATGTTTCTGTACAGTTTCAACACCTCTTGCCGCAGCATAAACTGGAAGATTACAATGCTGAAGAATCACTTTCATTGCGAAGTCTATTTCTTTACCTGTTTCAACGAAAGTGTAGCTTGTGGGAGTTTGTTCATCTTCCTAAATTCATCATTTTACTACTCAGTCCCAAAACCTTATAAAATTAGCTTGTTTTGATAGAAATCAGCTGGCAGAGGTATCGGTTTAACACAACCATTGAAATATTCTTATGGATGGTGCTTCAATTCAAATTGAGCCGTGTTTTTAGTTTTTTTGTTTTGGCAATAGTAACTTAAGAAGACGTCAGTGATTGACGGTTTGTTGAGATAACAACCGGGGTAACGTCGTTGTAAATCTTACAAAAATGTATTTAATTGTTAAATGATTAAACTGGACTTTTCACATTATTAGTGTTATGAAAATCGAAATGAGCATAAGCGAAACAGTGTGTGCAAATGTTAACTGGAGGTGGAGGTGGAGGAGGAGGAGGAAATATCTGATGCAAGCCAAGAACTAACAACGTTTTTAAATAAGGTAACTACTTCATTTTACAATTGAATTATTTTCAAACAAATTATTGACAAAGGTTCTAACATAACGCGTACTTTACTTGACACTTTATCCAAAATGTTACACCCAAAAGCAATAGTAAATAATTAATTGTCTGTTCGTATTAACAAAGTAAAATTATACTAAAAAGAAATAAATTGAAACTCATGTTATTATATTATCTGCGACACAAAAAAGAAAACAAAAGCGCAACGACTTATTGTCTTTCGTATCATTTATTGAATTCCATTAAAATAGTCGGTTATATACAAAATTGGTCAATGAAATCAATCGACTGATTTGAACCATACATATATGTAAATAATATACTAAAGTTGTCTTATTTTGAGCTTTATTAAATTTTTAAATGTAAGAAGGTTTGTGGCATCGAATTGCTTTTAAATTCTTATGATGCTGATGATCTTCCTTTAATCTTGGTTCTGAAAATACATACAGTAACTCCCACGAAAAACCGGACAACCCTAAAAAATACCTTTGCCTTAAGTTTAGAAATAGTAAAAAGGAAAGAACGATTTATTTTTTCTAAAATGTACTCTCTAAATTGTCTAGTATCTAAATACAAAATAATTGTATGGAGGAGAAAAGGGTAGGCGTACTTGCCGAAGAACACCCATTACGAAGCCATCTACGGTCAAGTGTTGAAAAGTTAGGGATTTTTAGAAATTTTATCTTTTACCAGGATAATGACAATAGTAAGGGAATGACTCCTATATAATTGCAGAGTGGCAGAAAATAGAGCCATCCTATTGCCAAAAGCTTGTGGAATCAATACCACGACGATTGCAAGCCGTTGAAGCACAGAAAAGGAACGCTACGAAATATTGAATTGTATGTCCGATTTTTCGTCTGAGCTCTTTTTTGTACTTGGTAGAATTTTGTTATTTTGTTTTTAAGTTATATTCATATGAAGAGAATTTTTATTTTAAGAGGAGCAAAGGTATCTTTTTGGATTGTCCGGTTTTTCGTTGGGGGTCACTGCATGTAGGTAGTGTGATATTCCGAGTGGTTTTGAAAACTGGAAGAAAATCTGATCTTTTAAAATTGTATACCTACAAAAAAAGCAATTTATAGAAACATTCTACTGTTTTCGTTTTCCGATGTCATTAAACTACATATACATACTTTCTTCTCTCATGATATTCCACGGAGATGTTTTCAAACTTAAAAAATAAAAAACCAGCAGATTTGAAAATTGTCTACTATTCAGTAATTCGGACGTCACTTAAAATTTATTCTGGTGAAAAGATTATGGTCTTTTATTAAAGCCATAATTCCCCTCCCAAGAGTCAAGTGAAAGATTTTGGCGCGTGTCTTCTGAAATAAAACGCCGAAAAAGGATGAAGGTAAGATAGGGGTGATTTTATTAACATCTGGGTCATCCGTTCTTCATTAAAACCTCAACGGGAGGCTCCCAGAGGAGCGCGGTTTTTTTGCTCCCTGTACTTGGACCCGGATCCACGTTTAGGGAATCACCCGCGTAATTGTGTATCATTCTGGAATCCGGGTGCAATCAAATCTCACCCGTGCGACGGGAGCTGGGCGCCAATCCCAGCGATTGAGCAGCGCGCAGAATTCCCGGTGCTCGGGTGGCAAGAAAAGAATCAGCTGGGGCCCGGTGCGTGGAGTGGCGGAGTCCACTCCGACCGAAGTCGTCGCAACGGTCGACTCGGGCCCCGTCCGTCAGTAAGTCAGAGAAGGTAGACGAGGCAACAGACGACGACGACGACGAAGACGTCGACGCGCAGGAAGTGGGCTTGAGCCGTTCTTTGGGCGCGAGCGGAGGCCTTCCGTTTTCTTCTTCAACGTTTCAAAAATAAAGTTTGAGTCGTTTTCCACCATTTGCGCTCGAGCGCTGCGTCCGAGTTGGGATCTGATTGAGTTGAGTTGAGACTTGAGAGTGACGCGAATTCGTTCGGTTTCTGGTGCCAATTTTTATTTATCCACCGCGGTTAAATTAATCTCTGGCAAATTAGAGGATGACAAAGTCCTCCGAGTGGTGGCGAGAAACGGCGGTTTTTAATTGTTAAAAAAAAAAATCAGTAATTTCGCGGCCATTCCAAAATAATAGCGTTACGCTGCAGTTTTGCGCGCATTACGACTCAGGAGCGGGCGCTGGCGGCGACGGTTTACCTATTTTCATGTAGAAATTATAATAAATGCAAAATGCGTGCGTAGTGCTTATTTTTAGATTATAGTCCACCGATATCGAGTACAAGACCACTATTCGCCTTTTGTTTAATATTTGTGTTAATAGCGTGCTAATTGCTCTGCCCCTCGCCAGGAGCTGGACAGCGGGCAGCGCGGATAATTTGGTGGAAGATCGCTCGGATCGGCGCGGCGGCGGTCCTCGTGGTGGGGCTCCGCAGATCGGCGGCTCCTCAATATTTCGACATGTCAGTTCTATTTTAAGTCACTTCACTCGCTTTCCTCTTATTTCGCTGTTTCTTTGAACTTGCAAGTGGAGTTAATTTGGTGCATGTGCTCCCCGACATACGAGCGGAATTTACATGTGGACGGAGTTCGGTTTCAGTGCCGCGAGAAAAATTTCAAATTTAAAAAGTGCTGACGTCCTAAAGGTGGCAACTGAAATTAATTTTGGATGTTATTCGATCCGTCGCGCGGATAACATTTCACCAGGCTTAGGAAAAAAAAAATATAATAAATATAAATAACATACATATATACACAGTTGTGGGAAATGTGAGTGCTTTTTGGAGGTGACGCCCCACAGTGCTTCTGCCCGCTGCATTGGGCCCCTTCGAGGATTGGAGGCGTTCCTTGATTTGGATTACACATGCACTCCTCATCATAAAAAAAAAATACTATTTAAATGAAATGCGAAATGTCGGCCAAAGCTTCCCCGCCGACGTCCGTCGTAAAAATTAAGAAAGAAATAGCCAGCGATGAAATTAAGGTGAGTTTGTTTACATAATAAAATTTTACTGCACACATGTATCTTCCCGAGATAAACGCGACAGCTGCTTCGCCCCACGAAGATGCAAATTTTGTTCCACCAGATCTCGCAACCCCTGGCTCTGTACCGAAGGGGTGTGATATTAATCGAAGCTCTTTCATCCCCGCATTAACCCCAAAATCAGCGTAAATTACGCAATCGATCTCCATCGAATACAACCTGCGATCGCAGCGGCCTCCTCGCAGCCGTTGGAAAAGCTTAAATTTCAACTTTGATTCGAATGTTGCGGAATGTTAAAAATAGACAAGCATTTGATTAGTTTTGGTTTCTAAAGGCAGCCACTTTTCATGCACGTTTAGGAAGCTATTTCCGTTCATTTCGCTATTATTAACGATCAGGCTCTGTTTCGATATGATCTCAAATAAACAAGCGATTTGTAAAAGGAAGGGAGACTGTAGACGCTTCGCGGGATTCGCCATCGTGCATGTAAAATGTAAATATCATAAATCATTCCGCTGGGCTTTTATTTGGATGTCTCCATTTCATTGTAAAACTTAATAATTTATGTAGCCCCATATTTTTGAGAATGTTTTATGAACTCAAGGATCTGATGAAGGTATGAAGTATTTACCATTGAAAAAGTATTTTATTGCTATTTACAGTAGTCCTGAAACCATTAATTCAATATCTACAGAATTTAATTATTGAAAACAATAAACTTAAAAT
The DNA here is from genome assembly GCA_933228815.1 of Machimus atricapillus. Taxonomy (NCBI): domain Eukaryota; kingdom Metazoa; phylum Arthropoda; class Insecta; order Diptera; family Asilidae; genus Machimus; species Machimus atricapillus. Next base: position 31,323,997 of record OW121786.1, on the reverse strand, counting down.
CATTAAATTTCTAGAATGTTTTTTCATATCATTCTGTTGTTCACGCTCCAATTTGATGTTATGTTTCACGTCATAATCACGTCATCTGCATAAATCATGGAAAATAATTTTAACAATTGACGAATTTAACTGCACAGCAATGAAGACAACATACATTTGCATTAAAAAAAATATTTTTTTAGAAAATTCAAATGGAGAAATATTTTTATAAAATTAAATTGCAATATAAGTCGAGTAGAAGCGCATTCAATAAGGGGTCAAGAACATTCAAAAATCAGAACAAGCACCTCTGAAATATTCTCTACGACTCAACAATCCGAAGTTATCGTCAAATAAAGAAGTCATCGTTTCAAAGCAGCCCAAATCATGAATCTACGTAACTCGACAAATGTTCTGAATAATATTTTTATTACTTTTCTTTTTTTTTCCCCAGTCATAACTTTGCTTTTCTTCATTTTCATTATAGTTCTCCTTGGATTTAATTTTAATTTTTATCCTCCTTGCTTTTGTTCTTCATTTATTTTTTCCTCTCTTTACGATGAATCCCTAAAAGTTTGTAATCCAATGGTATAGTACTGAGTCGTTATATTCTTTTACAGTAACTATCAACATAATGTTCCTAATAATAATTTTCAAGGATACTTTTTTTAATATGTTGATTATGCAATGATAATCACATAGGTACATATAACATAAAAACATTTTCTTGAGGCGAGAAGTTACAGTTTAATGTTTTGTTTAAAGTTTTAAAATGTTTATTTTAAACATCAAATAGTAGTAGAATATAAGTTGCAAACGTAAATCAATACCAAAAAACACATACACTCTGTGCAACTGCTGCAACTTAAATTTACGAGGTATAAATGACTCACAAAATAGATTAAATAGAGAATGTTTTCGGATGAGCAAGGATTATATCAAACATCACAAAGCAGGGGAACGAGACGTGCCTAAGATGAAAAGTGGATATGAGACCAGAACAAGGTTCTCGGCTTTCAAGGGGGTCAAATTTATCAGCTGAGTGCGAGGTGTCTTCCGTTTCGAAGCGCATGGATGGCGTGGACAACGCATTTGAGGATGGATATCGTTAGCACGCTCTCATCGTCTTAAATTCCGCTCTCTTATAATGAATAGAAAAAGTGTGTTTATGATTGGAATTCTGCACATAATTAAATGCTTGAATGGGGACCAGAAAAATTTCAAACTCATTCGTAAAGTTTTATTGTATTTATTTATGTAGCTAAAAGTAAAGAGAAAGCCTGAAGAAAGTCGAAAGTTCACTAAGCTGCCCACCTGAGTTGACACCGACGGATATTGATCCTGAGAACAATCCGTAAACATTTTGAAGATTTGCTTTGTCATCGCAAATGCGTGATTCACTTGTACGAAACGAATAAATTTAGCACAGAGCAACGAAATGATCACAACAGCCTTGGGTCGTATTTTGTAACTTAAAAGGTTTAATGGCCGGACATCGGCCCTATCAGCGTTATGATGATCTAGATTAAGTTTCTCCTATCAAATATTTTTGTTTACAATTATTTTAAATAAGTTTTTAATTCCTTTTTTTATGGAACTTAAGTTTTATCTGAGATATGGAGTCATCTTAAAAAGTTTTTATTCTTTTCTCAAGCAGGGTGCCGTATGAGCTTTTGTCAGTAAACACGTGTTTCGATAAATGCGGGGAAACATTGCTAAAAATAAAAATTCTCTATAATTTGATATGAGCCATGCATATTATTTTCAGTGGTGTCTTAACAAATCAACCAAAATACTTTTCATTGCTCTTTCTTTTCTTTTGCAGTTATACTAATAATTTAGTCAATTAATTTTTTAAAGATATTTAAATTTAACGTCTATTGATTAATTACTTTCCCTTATAATATACGAAACTCCTTCCTTAATATAACTTATAGAAATAAATTCTTAAAAAGTAATTAAGAAAAAATATGGATTTCTTATCTCAAAGTGGTCGTTCACTCCTTCCTAGATGCCTGCATGACGCAAATTCTAGAATAAGGATTTGGTATTCCGTCATTGCGCCATTAATTTTATCGGAACATTCTGATCTTGGATTTCGGTTATTTGATGATTTTAATTTAATATCCCTTAGCTTTATTTCTTTTACCGCAGGCTGACTCCCTGCGATGTGATAATAAAAAGGAAATAATTAAAAAACTTCGAAAATAACTCCTTGTTAGACGGAGATTGATTTACTCGAGCTCTTCCTCATTTGTAGCAGGTATCGTTTGCCAAGCGTATCTAATTTACTTTCCCCATTTTTCACTGATTTAATTAAGAAAAATAATAAATTCTAAAACGCTCCTTGACTGCAAAAGTTCTCTGAAAATCCAGGACCTCGCTGAACAACAAACGTCAAGAGCCAGTGTTCACCCAATCCCCCGCTATCAATATTCGATTTCATGAAAAAGGAGCACTGACGGCAGCAAAACTGTGTAAGGCTAAACCTAGGAGCAAAACTGAGCCAAGAACCGTCCTGCGAGTGGAGTCGAGTGCAGAGTCTGTCTGTCTGAGTGGTGGCCGCGCGCGTGTGTGTTTATGGTTTAATATTTTGTAAGAATAATGAGTTGTTGAAACTCGATCCTGAAATCGAAGAATCTCCTGTGTAAGGCATTCGTGGCTCCGTCTGAGCAGCCCGCTCGAGTAGTGGCTAGGGCGGGCGGGAGGACGTGAGAACTCTGGATTTAGAAGACAGTACCTGTGGGTGTTTCTCATCAAAAGCTGGGAACATCGGCTCAACAACTCCTCTTCCAACGCCAGAAAATGTTTGAATCGTAGATGCCTTCGAGAACACATTTAGTGCACTCGAAAAATAAATGAATGTTTGGGAAAAGCTGAAATCAAGCTACTTTAAACATTATTCTCAACCTATATCTTTATCTGCGAAAGACTAAGAGCGAATCAACGCATAAAAATTGAGGAAGGATGAGGTGACCAACTGCAGTTTTGGAAAGATTAAAACTTGAATACAAGAGTACAACAAAAACATAAACTATATTTAAAATTTTCACTATTGTTCTAAATATTGAGAGATTTTTTTGGAAGAGTAGCATCCCATGGGTAAAAATATATTTATAATAAAAAGAAAAATATCTATACAATTCCGGAAAATATTTTTATACCAACTATATTATATTATATCAACTATAAACAAATTTCAATTGTTAGGACATAATGTGCATTGAGAGTACGAAAAGGGTAACGAACATTCCACGAGGTATTAGCAAACAATGAATATGATAACCACTGTTTAGAATTTAAATCGACTATACCGATATTTTCAAATTGAGTATACATATGTTTCATAAACATTCTTGTTTAACATTAATTAAATTATTAGAAAGATTCTAAAATTCAATCTAGTTTTGATATATTGGAAATATGTAATTTTTCTTAATAAAAAGGTGTTGCAAAAACATTATTTGGAATTCAGACACTTATGTTATCAACTTGGTGCACTATTTCAGTTATACACTGAACAAGTAAATTACGATTACAAAAGACTATATTTATTTGATTGGATACGTCAGTATTATTGTAGGTACGGAATTTTTGGTGCGTAAGTTCTGCTCGAAACTTTTCCAATTTACTTAAGATCAGTGCGCATATTTTAGCGTCACCTCCAAGACTATGTATGAAAATGTAATTCATCTGGCTCTCGCGTGTAGCGCTCCAGTCGGTGTGTCTGGCTGTGAAAATGATATGAAACGGATCCAGCAAGCATCAGCGGTTCATTAGACATTTAAAAGCATTGAAAAGTTTCCATTAACCGTTGAATCGTTGAATAAGTCGGGCTCATTTTCCCAAGCAAATAATTGCCATCGCACCTCCAGGGGCGCGGGGAGGAGGTCGCGCAAGGCATGGCCGATACGAAAATATCGAATCTCCATTCCTCGGCGGGTTTACAGGTATCAGCCGGCGTGCATAGAAAACATTCTATAATTTGTGACACCGGACACCGCCGTTACATATGTCTATTTCGCGCAAGACACCCGACACCGCCGGATTAAATGTTATTTGTACAAGTTAGCGATAAAAGATACGCAATCAGCTATATATCAGGCAAATAGCCGCGACGTATCCAGTTTCTTGTCTCTTATTCGGTTACAAATGAAGTATGCGTTGGCAAACTAATTTTTCTCGGCTCTTTCTTTTATCACTGTACATTAATTATTTCGTAGGTGCCTTCGGCCATCTGCTCGCCGTGGGCACTTTAACAGTGCTTTGTACTAATATCAGGTGTCGCGGGTGGGTGGCGGCACGTGTGCACATTTGACCAGTGCAAAGTCCCCTGCACAGAGCTAAAAACATTTTTTCGCAGCGACTTACTTCTGCCTATTCGTTGCAAGTTAAAAATAATACGTGCCAAGCAACATGTTTCCCAAACGCCTTACTTTGAAAAATTATTGAGCAACAAAGAATATTTCCTGGTCACAAAATTATAATGAAGAGGCAACATGAAGATTGGTCAATCAGCATAAATAATATAAATGAAAACAGAATACTTTTACACTTTCGTTCTTAGAGCAAGTAAATGTTACTACTTCTATGACTACTTGAAATTCTGGTTTATTCAAAATCGAAATCTTTACGGTTATTAATCTAGAAGAATAAAATGAAAAGCTTACTGAAATGTATTCTATTATTATTATTTTGTGACTAAATGCAATGCCTTAATCCTTAAATTTCCTTTTGTTTTGGTAGGATATTTTGGAGATTTGATTTGGTGTGAGCCTGCTTTATTGATATTTAATTTTACATAAGTGTGCAATTTTACTTAGACTATACCCATATTTTAAAAAGGTTAAAATAGTTAATTTTAGCTTACTAAGATTTTCTCTTAATATTTTTTAGAATCAGTCGTACTTTAAGGTTTTAATAAACATTAATATGATACATTTTAAGGAACAGCAGAAAAGAAAAAAAAAATAACTTTCAAGACAAAATATTCAGGGTATAAGAGTTACTTTGTTAGATCGAGGGTTTCATTATACAATAACTGCAAAAAGCATTTTAACTATTTCAATGTTTGCTCATATTCCCTGTGGCTCCGATTGCGCGGACATTGGCCTGGCCAAGTAAAATTTTGTAACTTGACGCTCCCAGATAAAATCAGAAACATTTTTGTTAGTTTTCCTTACAAATTCAACCAGAAGTGGCACACCGACCCCTTTCTGGAAAAAAAGAAATCAACCCGAGTGTGAGCGCGTATACCGAACAAGCTCACAGCGGCAGGTATGGATTTCACCTATAATTTACGGGTGCTTTTTAAAATATTCACACGCTCGAATTGAGTAGGTGATAAGATCATTCCCATTTCTCCGCGAACCAGAACCCACATCCCCTGAATAATAATTATTATCCGGAGATAACATCGAATTTCCCCGATGCCAATCCGCGCGGTGGTGCCTGGGTGTGCAACGAGATCTTGGCCATATTTAGAATGAACCGAAGAACGAAGAACCCAGCCCCACAGATGGAAAACGTCTTCGATTTCAGTCTGACTTCGACTCACGAACACATGCAGCCTGGTGTCGGGTTCTTCGTATGAATTGTTGCGGCTCGTGTTTCGGCGGTGTCGGATTTCGTCCGCAGTTTTAATGCACACGCGAACATTAACGTCGCGTCGCGTCGCCGTGACACAAAGCGGGATCGCCGCGGCTTTCGGCGTGCTATTGAAACCGAGCGGGACGAGTAATCGCGCAAATCCGTGCCGTGTGAACGCTCCTCGGTGGGAGACGCGATTAACTCTGCGATTGCGTGTGCATGAGCTTCGCTGCGGCACTTCCTGCAAATCTTCGGCAGGTAAATCGGATCCCTCTGATTTTTGAATGCACTCGAGTCAAGGCACTTCTCAAATGTAAGTCTCAGATCTTTGGCCTTTGCCAACCACTTCAGAAATAAGATTTTAGTATTTGGGGGTACTTACATATATAGAGTTTATGTTAGCGATATCCCACTTTTGAAAGTTTTACAGAAATTTGTAAAACCACCAATTTCCGAAGATACCACAGATATGTACATACATATGTATGTATATGTAATTGAATTACTTTTAAGGGATTCTCAAAAATGTACACAATTTTTAAAATTTTGATAATGATGATATAATTGAATTAGTAACGGTTTTATTTATAAACCATTATGAATATATTACACTTTATTTGATAACAACTTGAATTACATACATATGTAGGTACATACCTACATATATGTATATGAGTACAAATTTAGTTTTGCAAAAGTAGGCACATTAACGAACATTAAATGCACAAAAAGAATAATATTTTACATATTACTCTTGCTTGATTTACATATGTTATGTACATACATATTTCAATTTTACTTGAGCACTTGATGCTTCATTTTTATTTGATCTAAATTCATGCAACACCTTTGGTGCTTCCACTGCTATGTACATTCTGAAAACATTTGCCAATTGAACTGGATGCGAGAAATATTATCGCTTGAGTACTGAAATAGAATCCGTGACGTCATATGCCTAAGAATATACAAATTCGAAACATGTTTGCCTTCGCTTAATCCTTAATGAATAGATTCGGTTGTTATTTTGTAGGTACATACATATTTCTCAAAGGCTGAGTATTAAGATTTATTTTGATATGAAATTTTGAATTGCTCTTAGACAATACCAGGGGTTTTTGATTTGAAACGAACATTCGAAATAATAGGCAATCAATATATGTATGTACTATAGTATATATCTAATTTCAAGAGTTATGAAAAAAGATTTTTATTTAGATTATTGAATTACTGAAATTCAAGTAGATAGCATAGCAATATGAAAGATTGAAGGTCTCACGAAATGAAAATCGATATCGCAATAAAACTTTTTAAGATAAAGTCATCTTTTTGTTATTATTATAATGTTCACATATACAAGTAATTAACTTAAAGCAATATGCTTTAAACTTTTGATACTAACACTGTTATTAAAATATTAAGGATATACGAATTGGATATGATGAGACATTTTGAAATCCTTAAAGCTACACTGCCTATTATATTTTTATTATTAAAGAAGGATGAAGATATAGTCAAATATCGGTATTTTATTTTAAAATGCATTTTAGGAAACTAAAAACAGAATATGTTCCACTCCTCATAATTACATATATGTACATATGTATGTATGTTATAGGTTCATATAAAAACAATGAAGCGATTTTTCATTCTGTTAAGATTTGAAAGGATATCGTCGCTAATGCTGTTTCACAAATTGTATACATCGTTGTTTAAAGCTCTGAAATTGAGATGTAATGTAAAAAAACACTCATATACATATAGGTACATTATATCCTTGTCAAGAAGAAAAATAATTCCCCATAGGTTCTCCATAGCGTTTTTGTCTGATGAAAAAAACCAATCCGGTCTTTAAATATTTTCAGTATCAAACCATTGTAGCAGTATTATGCTTATGTGAATTGTGTTGCTAAAAGAGTTAAGATAAAGAAACTCGTCTAAATTTTCGTATGTATGAGCTTGAGGTTAAACCGAAGGATCTCCTGGTATTCTTTTTACTTTGAAAAATATTGCGGATTTTTACGGAGATTTCTCGATGGCATTTAAGGAAAAGTAGCATCACAAGTTGCGCTCAAACTATTACTCACATTTTTATGAGAAACATAATTAGACTCATTCTATCAAAAATTCCGCAAATTTTGCACGACCGACACAATTCGTATTGGTATTGCTTCTGAATGAAAAACAAAGTGGTACATACATACATATGCTGATTTTTTCAAAAGTTAATTCCTTACTGAAAATTTAAAATTGTTGGTGCATCTATAGTTATAAGGACTCAAGGAGCATTGTATAGGTATACCGAAGAATGACCCTTATGAAGTCTTATTAAGAACTTGCTCTGAATACAATACTGCCGAAACAAATATCCTTCCCAGACGTTATTTGTGAAGATGGTTTTTCGAGATCACCTGTAATTAATAGGTAAGTGCCTGAAGCAGCAGGGCTTTAAATCAACTCTGCAGAAGCACACCGAACGCCGTTGTTTCTTCTAAAATTGTCGTGTAATGTACACGAGGAGCCTGCAGAAGGTGAGAACAATCATCCGAGCCAAGCGAGCGAGGATGCCTCTGAGCTGGTGCATTAATGTGAGATATTTAATTCGCAGGAAGATTATCCTGTGTGGAATGGCGGAGTTCATTGTAAAGGAATATCAAATTCCAATGTTCTTCGGTGCGCTCGACTCAAAAGAGAACTTTGACGTGAAGGGAAATTTTAGCAGAGCCAGCACCTCATGGACTCCTCCTTCCGAAGTGAAAAGATCCCACTCATGTCCTGCAGTGCTCTCGGATGAAATATAATAGCTATGCATGAGCTGGACCATTACCCAAAATTAATTAAGTTCGAATTTGTATACGTCGGGGTGACAATGGGCTGCCTGTCGCCTCTAATTAATCAGCACGCATCATCGACGGCTGTGAAGTATTATGCAAGCTCAGCCCTCACCCCGGCGTGAAAGTGGATATTTAGTCACTCGGTAAAAAATTTTAATATTATACATTTTCATTCCAACAGAGGCATTTGATATCTCTTACCAAAATTGTTAGGCAGATTAAAAGTCACTGATGTTTTACGACTTGCATTGGAACTGCGGTTGCTCACTGAACCCATCGCATGAAAAATTTTAAAAATAGACCTTTTTGATGTGCTTGCGGTGGTCGTCAAATTTTTACAGAAGCGATGAAATGATTTCTTCCATTTGCCAGCAGCGTGTCAATTTATATGAAATCGATATCATCACAATTTGATCCTCGCAGCTGAGGATGGGGGATGGGTGCTGCTGACATTATGCAGACTCCCATTTCGACCAAAGGATATAATTAAAGTTTAATTCAATAAATAATTAAAGAGAAATACAGTTTTATGAAAAGGATATACAGTATTATTACTTCGATTTACCTCCCAAACTAATAGAAATAACATTTATCCAGTATTGTTTTGAATTGTATTTTATGTGTTGCATTTATGTCACATATATATTTATTTATTACAAACGGGATTCTTACTTTATCTATCTAAATGCGCTCTCCTTTCACCTCTTCGAAAAATTCCAGTGAGCATGATTTATACATGAATCTTCGTTTGGGTATTTTGCAGTATGAAAAAAAAATCGGTTTATTTGGGTTCCCTAAAAAAAACATGTTCTCGAAGATGCTTCTTTTTTGTATACCTATCTTAGTTTTCTTAAGAAGAAATTAGTTTTAATATTATTGTTGAATAATGTACTATCTATTATTTTTATGAATTTTAGGATTTCGCTGAAACGGCTATGAATGAGCTTCTGGGTTGGTACGGGTATGACAGCGTGGATCGTCTCGATTTGTCTTCAAAGAGTTCTCGATTGGCTAATTCTACTAATTCCGTCGACGCTGGCAGAAAAGAATTCAACGGGAGTAGAACCAATCACCGTGACGACAGCACAACGTCTGATCGAGAGAGCTCCAGAGAAGATTCGAAAAGTCCTAGTTCAACGAAGTTCAGTGAAAAACAAGGTGAGTTTGATGACCTATTTTATATATTTCATTCGTAGAAAGGAACTTATTTTGGGTAATATTTTGCCTTTCGGATGAAACTAAACTATCTTTAATACAAAAATAATAACAGATTGCCAATGAATGTAATTGATTTCAAATTTTAGGCAATTTATGTAATGTCAATTTAAAGTTCACTTAAGTATGTATTCAGATCGGGTAGGCAGTATAATAGTCCCTCTCCAGTTTTAAGTAGAAATAAATAAAAACATTTACATCATTATTTAAATCTTTTTCTTAAGTCCTTTTGCACACGATACGCAACTGCATGGAAATGAACTCCAAAGGCGCAAAATCGGTTTTCAAACAGGAACAATGAATTATTTCTCCAATTTTGCTGCGCTACCGAGTTCATTAAATTTAAAACCGGTTGAATGTTATGCGATGGTTCATAATTATGCGGAGCTGTCTCATCTCAACCAGTATCAAATTGCAATTGCAGCATATTTTTTTCCTGCGAATGGGTCCACCCTCCGCTACACGGAGGTAGTAATTATCTCTAGAATTGAAGTTGTAACAATCCGCACAGTTCTGTTATTAGACGACCCTCGCTGATCAGCATTCGGCGGATAGATTTCAGGTATCTAATTGTTTCAGTCCAAAGTTTTCGTTCGACATTTGCAAAGCTTGGACCGTCCAAATTATGATCATACTATTTGACTGTTAAAAATGTGAACTTCTGTCATACGTAAATATCCATAAATTGAGTAGAAATCGTGCTTTCACTTTGAATTATTTTATTAATTGCTTTTTATTAAAACGCAATTTACGGCTTCAAATTGTTATTACCATTATTCGTCACAAGCATTTCGCTTTATGCTATTTTTACTCCACACCAAAGTTTCGTAGTGCAACTTTATGAAGTTTTAGAAAAATTCTTTCCGGTAAACCGGACACTAATAATTCTAAAATCGAAACCTCTAGAGCGCTGCTCAAAATAATTCGTTAGTTTAAAGTTGAAGGAAGGCAAATTTTCGAGATTTGTTTCCAACTTGAAATATAATCAGCAAGGTTCTCTGTAAGATACTCGAAAACTTTACTCGCCTCAATTGGGAAACCATTAAGGCGAAAACTTTATGTAATATTATAATTTTGGCTTCCACATATTTTATTTGTTCGTTTATTAAATGTTTAAGCTACTTGGGCTTTTTATCCAATGAATAATTATTTAAGAATCTTTTTCTCATTGTCAGTTTCAGATTTTAAGATATAAATGTTAATTACAATTCGACCGTTGAAAAATTGCTGTTTTGACATAATTCTGAAAGAGGCTTCGCATAACTTTAAGAAATGAATAGGGATTAATTTGCAACAAAACTACTAAATAAGCATTTCAGGATATTTATATAAGTAGGTTAAAGCCATATTTAAGTGGGGTTAAGTAAATCAAATCTAAGATTTAAATTATTTGTTTGTATCAAAGAGCAAGAATATATCAGAAAAGTAATGAGTTTTATTCACATCTTAAGAGGCAATAGTAGTTAGGAAATTAATTTATTTAAAACAATGTTGAGGACTTTTGCGAACTTTAAAAAAATTTCATCGAGAGAAATGAAGTTAAAGAACTCGGGTTTTTATTTGAAGCTTAAAGATTTTTTTTTTAATTGATAAAGGAATGCGTCAAAGAAGATATATTTATATTAAATAGGAGGTTGAAAATGCTAACTACATAAACTAATGTGATCCTTTACTACTCTCAGTTTTTGTTTCTCTTTCAAAGTAATGTACGAAAAAAACTATTATTATGATTCTGGATTTTGATTACTGTTTTGCAAATAACAGCATTAGTAACTTGGAATTTTTCTTTTCAGAAAGAAATTGCGGATGGTGCAGACGAATTGTTCCTGAGAATTCTCCAGACTTCCTCACTACCCCAGACGGGCCCCGCTACTGCTCCGAGTCTTGTTTTGCTCAAAGCAGACGAGCCTCGTTTAAACGAGCAAAAACTTGTGATTGGTGCCGGCATGTGCGACATGCTGTAAGCTATGTAGACTTCCAGGATGGAGCTTCGCAGCTCCAGTTTTGCTCCGACAAATGTCTGAATCAGTATAAAATGCAGATTTTCTGCAGAGAAACCCAAGCACATTTGGATATGAACCCGCATTTAAAGGAGAAAGGTGCCGAGGCTAGTGGAGCCTTAATTACGCCAGAACTATGGTTAAAAAACTGCCGGAGTCGATCGGCATCTCCAGTTTCCGAACTATCTAGATCTTCGACGCCAACTCAAGGTACTTCTGCGCCAGGTCAAAAATTGGCACACAAACCAATCATATCCGTGGCACCTGTGTCCAAGTTGATGTCGAAAAGTATGTCCTCAACTAACGTAAGGCAGTCCCCAAAACACAGTAGGAAAAAAAGAACCGTGCGGCCACCTATTAACCAAAATAGCAACGCAAATAGTGGAATAGGAAATAATGTAAATAGTCACAACAGTAAAGGTAAAATACTGGTAAACACGCTTACGTCGCCTCCTGGTGCCCCAAAGCCCTGCACATTTACAAATGTCCAGGACCTACGATTAAACGTCCAGCAAATATCGCCCATGGATGGAACCCACCCTCCGAGGCCGAGTCTGCCACCCTCGTTTTTTTCGCCGAACCCAAATAATTTTCCAATTAGGCCTCCATTCATGCCAAGCCCTCTCCACCCGCGGCTCGTGGGTCTTCCACCGCCTCAACAAATGCCTCCTTTGGTGCCGGATTTGTCAGGAATGTCGTCGTTTTTGGGAGCACCACCACCGGTCACTGTAATGGTTCCCTATCCGATTATAGTTCCTCTGCCCATACCTATCCCAATTCCTTTGCCAATTACAGAATTTATAAAGGCTGCGGCCGCAAAAACTTCGAAGGACGTTGCGGAAAGTTCTGATAATGAAAAAAACGCAACGCCCAAAACAAGTAACAGTGCAATGGAACAAAGTGAGCCGTTGGAGGAACCTCTTGATTTCACAAAATCAAAAACAGTGGAGGTTCCGCCAAGGACTTCAGAGTCTTTTAATGATAGTCAAAGTCCTGAAGAGCCGCCTCAGGAAGAGGAAAACGAGGAAGATGAGGGGACAGAAAAGCAAAAGTTACCAAAGTTCAAAATAACGAGACTTCATACTAAACGACTGATAACCAAAGAGTCCGAGAACAGTCGACCCCTGCGCAAGCGCAAGAGGATCATCGACTGCGACTACGTGCGGTCCTCGAAGGAGGAGGAGGACAGCTCTAAGCAAAAAGCTAAATAGTTCTCTAGTGAGCCCTAACTTATTTTGTATTTAAATTACTTTTTAGTTTTGTATAGTTTACTGCCTTATGTACATAAGCTCAGTTAGTGTAGTATACTTTTTGTATGGCAATTCTTTTTAGTAATACAATTGAAATATAGTTATTCTTACGAATTCGTGATTTATATCTGCGTTTTATTCTTATTTGTGCAATATGGAATCAGTACTCTGGTTAATTTAAGCTATTTTATTTAGAAAATATCCCCAGAGTAAAACAGCATTAATTTACTATATCACGGTGAATTGATTGAATAATTTCGCGACCTTGAATTCTGAAAATTGGAACAGTTTCGAATTGAATAGATTTTTAAACATTTAATTCAAAAGACTTGAGTTTGTATTAAAATATGTAATTTTTTGTTTAAAGTAGTCTATAAAGCCTTGAGAATATTTAGACCAAGTGCATTGTAGCTTTTATGCAAGAACGATAAAAAAGCCAGCGTTCTCTTAAGTCCAATCAGTTGTATAAGTCCCAGAGGGTGATTTGGCCATCGGAGCCCCCCGCGGCCATGATGCGAGCCTTCCACATGGACACCTTCCCGTTGGAATAGGCGATGTCCATGACAACCCCGTTCTTGTGCTCAGTAAGTACAGCCAATGGCCGGAGGCTCTTCCAGGAGAAGATCCTGATGCGTCCATCCCATCCCCCCGACGTGAACACCTTCTGATCGGGGCGAATCCGGAGGCAGTTGATGCCGGGATTCTTAATTGCTATTGGAGTCTTCTTGGTCAGCTCCATTGTCTGCCTTTGGTAGGAGAAGACCGAAATTTGGTCCCCTGGACCGCCGCAGATTCCGCGGTTCGTCACCGGGTCGTAGTCGATGGCCAGGGGCGTTTCATCGAACTGCTCCTGGTTGATGGGCTGACAATTGCGGAGATCCCACGTTAGAACTGAGCCCGACTCGTAGCCGGCCACCACGTACTGTTGGCCGCCCACGGAAATTCCTTTCAAGGAGGAGATGTTCCCCAAAGGGGGTAATTGGGTCGAGTCGGGCTCCAGTGTTTGTAAGACCTCGAAGTTGTCTGTGTCGAAAATGCAGGCCGTGTTTTTGTCCTTTGGGAAGACGAGTAGCTCCTTGTCCTGGGCGGGAATCACTTCACTCCTGCAAAACGCCGGGTGATTCCCCTCGACGGTGTGCTGCAAGACGTAGCCGGTGTTGGTCATCGACCAGCACTTGATTTTGCCCCCCTTCTCCTGCGAAATGAGCTGGTCGTCCGATTGGTGCAAGGAGGTGACGGAGTCGCCGACCTCAAAGTGGAGCAGCGAGCGGTTGGTCTGAAAGCAAAGGGTAAGTAGAGTGCACTTTTTCGAAGTCCAAATACCTGCAGATCCCAGAGGTAGACAGAACCCTTCGCGGTGCCGGCCAGGATGCGCTCGTCCTGGTGGAAGCAAATCGAGTTCACGGGGCCCATCTCCGCACAACGCAAGTTGTAGACGGGGTCGGGCGGAAGCACAGCCATTGTACGAGGATTTTCGGTAGTTCGATTTTGTTAAGGCAGTTCGCGATTCAGCGGACCATTGATCGAGGTACAGGAGAAACTTGTGGGTTTTCTAATCACAGACGAGGCGCGGGACGACAAACCACAACCACAACGGAATTCACTCAGCTGGGCTGCGGCTGGTTTTGCGTCTTTCGAAACGTCACACTCAGCTGATGCTCTTTACCGGCCCCAAGGTGGCGCTATGTACGCATAAATGTTTTGCAGAGGCGAATTTCATACTTCTTGAGCTTTGCTTGTGCTCTTGCTTGGGCTTTTACAAGCTTTGCAAATCCCGTTAAGGCAAGTGCTCATTACTAAAAAGCTGAGGATAGAGCCAGACGAAAAAAAATTTGATTTTTCAAGCTTTTAACTGTTGTTTTAAGACATTTTAAGATCACGCTGTGGCAGAATTTCGGCAAGTCTCCACTATCTGGTGATTCTTTTTTTCCAGCCGAACTTTCCAGTGGAGACGAGTGGAGAAACTGATTGTCTTTGTCACGTGGTGAGAATGCCAAAAAAACCTGAGTGAGGATTTATTGAAATAATTAAAATAGCCGCGGTTTCTTTTGTGAAATTATAAGTGGATGACTAAAAAATAAAACAAAGAAGTGTGTTTCATCCATATCTGCAGGAAAAACGTAAGTACAGAGCCAATTTGTAAAAGATATTAGCAATATTAGAGTACTTAGCGTTACACATGTTCGGCCGAAATTTATCTAAAATGGCGACATAATGTAAAGTAAAAACTTTATTTTTTGTCACATATTGATTTTTAAATGCTTCCAAGAATAGGAGATAAAAGTTTTGTTATTACTTTTTAATTATTTTTAGTGTTCATAATATCCAATAATTTTGGTACATTTTCAATTTGTTTTTTGTACCTCTCCTCATAAATTCGGAAATTGTTTAGGATTTGGAAACTAAAAATTCTTCAAGCTTGTTTTACACGAATAATCTTAAGGTATGTATCTTAAATTTTAAATTGTGGATGCAATGTAAATTCATAGCAATTCATAAATGAAATTTCAAAAATTAAATGAAAAATGTAAGGTAGTTTTCAAGAAAATAACATTATTTGACATCATACTTACCTATCTTAAGAAAATATTCCGAACAATCTTGAAACGGGCTTTGAAGTTAAAGATCGGAATAGCGGAAATCTTTGCTAGATCGACTTCAATATTGATATAAATAATTATTGTGAGGAAAAAGGTAGTGATTTTGAATTTATTCCTTAAATCTTAGAACATCTTAGTTTTTACATTTGAATGTTTTCATAAAAAGTTTATGAGACTTTAGTAATTCGGGTAATTTTTCAGATTAGAAATTAATTCTTCGTTCATAAGAAATATGAAACATCGAAAAGTTTTTTGTCCGACGTGGAGTGGCGTGGTTTTTTTTTATATAAACAGGGAATACTAACAACACTTCGATTTAAAAAAAAAAAACTTAAGAAAAGCAGCAAAATAACAAATAGCGTATTTCTAAGATACATATGTTGTATTGCTAATGTGGTTTAAGTAATTAGTTTGTTTAAGTTTTATCTTTTATCTTGTAATTTCGTTTTGTACTGCTTTAGTAAATGCGTAAGTCACTGATGTATGCTTCCATTATTTCAACCCACAAAAGTGACCCACAAAATTATTTTCATTTGAAAGTTTCTTACAATTAAGATAAAATAGTCCTTTACAAATTTATTATAGGGGGCAAAATGTGATGCATTAAACCGCAGTGAGTGAAAGTAGATATAAACTGCGAGTCGATACGTTTCATATTTCTACTCTCACATTAGATATCTATTGTTATTTTAGCATATCTACTTTTATAAAACAAGTAAGAGTTTTGTAAAAGTGCCCATGAATATCAAGAAAGGGCTTGGAAGGGTCTAAATTTCCTATTCAAATATTCTACTTGGAATTTTATTAAGATTTTCCTCGCTCAAGAGGCAAGAAATCGGATGTGAGCATCCACCTCCTTTGGGCTAAAAGCAACCTTTTGTATGAATATATGATTTGCGAAGCATAAGGTGAGCCAATTAAACTTGTTAAGTGTATAATTACCAAAGTGTTTGGTATTTGTCAAAATCGGTTCAACGGATTTGATCGCATTTGTGCGTTATTAAACGATCTTAACGATAGGGGTTTGAAAGTACTTCAGGAAGAGATTTCACTTAGGTAACTTATAATGTTAATAAAAGGTTTAAGGAAAGACCCATATAATATTCAATTTGTTATGTATACAGAAAGGATGATAAATAAGCGTAAAAATCGTATAGTATAGGAATTTGAAAATTCTGAGGATTGAACGTACTTAAACAAGTTGAGTTACACAACAAAGGAATAAAAGTCGGTAAATAACGATCAAGAAATTAGTGGAGAAATCTCGTTAAATTGAGAACCATCTTTTTAAGCCGACACTCGAAAATAATAATACTTAGTTGTGTAGTGTGTTTATTATGATAAAATCATATATGTGTAGGTTCAAAAATATGATATGAATAGTAGCTTAATTTTAGTTTATATATGTATATGTATTATAGCTCGAATTTACAAAATACAGTGTGCTACGAAGGTATAAATTTTAATTGCACCATCAGCTGGTAGTTAACTCAAGTAATTGTGTCGGCATGGCGTTCTTGTGGCGGCTGATCTCAATCCAGAGGCCGGAGAGTATCTGTTTAAGCAAGTCTTAAATGTAAATTGCTACTTAAAGTGCGACTGATTAAAGTATTAGAATTAATGCTGTGCACGTGTCAAAGGGGTAAGCTGACGAGCTTTTAACTAAGAATGAACTTCTAACGTCCTTACAAGCAAAGAAATAAAGCGGGGCTAAGCCCACTTTAAAGTTGCCTGAAGTGCTAAAAAGAGCAAAATCATGTAGATGGTGGCCAATTTTGCACTTTATGATATTGCCCCTTACAATCAGCAGGACTCTCTCCTTAGTAATATGTCGTAAAACTAACATACTGTTTCTCATAATTAAACTCGACATTTTAATTCAATTCTTAACTGAAAATAGTTCCTTTTCTAAATTAGTTTTTCCGGATACCATGAAAAAAGGGCGGTGTAATTGCTTTCATAAAAGTGATTGCCATCAAACTATATCAATCATATAAGCTCAAAAAAAAGTTTTGATGTAGAATTGTTATCTTTTTGTTCATATTTTTTTTAGCTCACTGAAGGGGTAAGACTGAAAAAAGCGAGCCACAGTTTGACCAAATAAAATAATTTACTATCGCCTGCTGGTCGAAATGCGACCTTACGAACTTACTTCGATTTTTTATTATACATAGTGTCGCCTGTTGCCGATATTAGACCAAACTTATTCTAAGAAAGAATGAAACAAAATCGAAATCATTTGTACTTAAAAAAATATATACATACATACATACATCAAATTGAAATGCGATGAACAATAAAAACAATATTTTAAGTAAATATTAGTATCATTATTAAACAAATGACCCTGTTCAGAAGAATGTGAAATATCGCCGTTATTTTCAATCGATGGGTTAAAATAAACGTTTCGGTTTCTATTTCGAATTGATCTTGACTTCATTTCTATGACTTCGTCGTTCAATTCGGCCGGTTAAAGTAGGTCGACGAGGTAAAAAAAATTATCAGTATAGGTAAAATTTTACGTAGTCTTAACACCTTTCCCTATGTACTTACCTGAATAAAACATATATTCTCCACATCTATGAATGTATGTTTCATTAACATACGTGCACGGGAAATAGGTTAAAAAAGGATCACAATTTTTGGCTTTGCCTGTTAATATGTAAGATTAATGTATATAGGCTGGATTAAATTAAGTTATTAAATGGAGTTATAATCCTTAAATACAATTAAAACTCCAGTCAAAATTTAAACATTTTTTGTGTTTTAAAGTATACGTTCATAAGTATGTATGTCAAAGCAGAGAAACAAAATTATCCTGTTGACGTACATACTCGCACTTTTGAACAAAGCATGCTCACTTGTGATAACATTTAACGAGCGAACTGCTTACATTTGGTGGATTAACATCGAATTTCAGAAAGTAAATTTGCGCTTTTATTGCCGCTCTGTGCAGACTCCGTGCTGCACTCTGAAGTGGCCACTTCATGAAAATAATGCTGCGGTTGAAGAGTACTCGGCTTGCGGCTGTAAAACTGAAACTATCAATTAATAAAGCACATACTGCTCCCAGTCCGCGTACGTGGAAATGCACCAAACACACGCTGCGCGCTCGATATACCAACGACTTTTATTCGCCTGTCTCCTGGTTTTCAAAAACTTGAATTGAATTTTATTAACTCGTAAAGTTATTGTACATGTGTACATTAAGCTTTCGGCATTTCGGGAAGTGGATGAGAAGCATATTTTCACACAGAATTCTAATCTTGAAGTTAGAGCTTTGCACTAACAACAGCTAATCCCAATTTAAATATGAATTTTGAACAAACACTCCCTGCTGTCTGCATTCTGACTGATGAGAACTGAAACCCCCAGGGTTTTCGGAAGGATTTGCGTAGTCATAGTTCGATACTCAATGTTTATGCTCTACTTAAATTAAATCACGTAAATTTGAAGCGAATGCTTCAAGTCTGCTAATTTCGAAAATTTGATTGCTTTTGGAACCCATTGAATACGATTGTCTAGTTTTATCATCTGCAGTATATTTTTAATGAAAATTTAGCAATCATTCCAAAAATCCTTTTATGATTCATAAATATTTTACTGTTATCTTATAATATTATGTGCAAATAAATAAATCCTTTTCTTGAGAAATAATAGAGAAAATGATTAGTTGAAATAAATTTCTTATTTATTTAAGGTTTCGTTCTAAAATTTAGAAAACGGAGCTTCTTTTATTTACAAGATTCTGTTGTTTTTTTTCTGTCTCATTCACTCACTAAAAACAACAGTGATGTTGGCTTTGTACAAGACAACACAAAAATTTACAGACGGCTGACGATTGCTAAAAAAGTAGTTAAGTTATTAAACTTAAAGATACGAAAAGATTACCTAAAAGTCTTTGAAATATTCCTTCAGTGCAGGAGCACATTCAAGAAATATGTTGCTGCCGAAGAACAAAAAGTAGGTGTTGCACATTAACCATATTGTACCTATAGCTATACTAAATAAATGCTTTCATTTGAATTTTGTTTGAAGTTATTCCTTCCCCTCTGTAAGATTTTGTACTCACCATGGGTTTCGCTTGTTCCTTATTATAATAGAGAATTTTGGTTCAAACTATTAAAATTGCATTTCTTGTTATTTTTCGAAAGACAAATAAGCCGCGCCACTATCGTTCTTAACGGCTAATGATTTTATCTTATTCGAAAATTTTCAAAAGTTTCAATTAATATTCTATATTTGTATTCGAGATTTTATAATTAAAAAAGCAAAGAGCAAAGCAGCTAGACACTTGCTTTTAACTGACTTCAAGTAGGTACAAAGTTAATTATTATGCAAATTCGAACTCAAGTGATTAAGATACATATTATGGTAGACACCAAATAATACTCTTTTTATTATCTC
Source organism: Machimus atricapillus (assembly GCA_933228815.1). NCBI lineage: Eukaryota > Metazoa > Arthropoda > Insecta > Diptera > Asilidae > Machimus > Machimus atricapillus. The sequence goes on along the minus strand of OW121786.1, from coordinate 31,304,126 downwards.
TAGACTTCCTGTATTCTCTCAAAATGTTAAATTCCCTCAAACTCAACCTCAAAGTTAATTTTCTTAAATATGTCTGGGAAAAACCCTTAACCAAGCTTTGCAGAAATTTTGTCGAAAGAGGAGAAGACGCACCCACAACTCAAATATGTATGTACCACAATTCACGCCTTCGCTTTTTCAAGAGAAATTAATTTTTAACGATATGCAGTAACTTCTTTATTTATATTTATATAATCTATGTATTTACACGTAGGTTGGATTGGGCGAAGTTCCTGAGGTTGCGTTGGTTAGTAAAAGAATTTGGATCTTTGTATTATTGGTTAATTTCGTTGGAATTTCTTTACGCAAAGGATAGAGGAAAACAGTGGGTTTCGGATGGATTATTTTTACTCCTGAGTCTTTTTCACCGTCTCCTTGTGGTTTCCGTAATGACTGTTCTAAGGCGTAAATTCGCGTCTGTACCCCCTTTAGTGTTTGTAGGCGCGTAGAATGTTTTCCTGAACTCATTAGGGAAATTGTCGTCAGGTTTTTATTGTCCCTCATCCCAACCTGTTGCACATTGAAAACAACTCCAATTTCCCCCTGTCTGCGTTACGTAACCTGAAGGCCGTAGATAATTTATATTACGAACATAACATCCACCGCTTTTAGGTGTATTGACAATAATCACAATTATGCCTTTTCTCGGTAAAGTCGTGTCTCGGTGCTTAGGTCAGGCCAACAGCCTTTCATTATCCAAATTGCTTATAACTCAAGATACTTCCGTCGCTACCCGCGTATGACGCGTTGCCTCCGGTTGTGTGACGCGGGGTCTGTTGGCCCCCCCTCCGTTGAAAGGTAGGGTTTCAACAACCCCCGGGCCTTGAGGGCCCCGCTTTAAAGCAGATAATGAGACAGTAAATGTGCCCCACTGAGCGCCGGGCCGCTCCGTCTCCAGCGCCTGCGGCTGAATGTAGTGTAAATTTCTCCGGAGAGATGCCCTGGCATAAATTACTTGGGACGAGGGTTGACACAAATTTTTGTTTAAGTCAAGTGTACAAAGTGGGGATAGGTCGTAATAACAAATCTTGAAATATGATCCGTTCGAGTTATGAGCCAGAAAGGTATAGTAGGCACCCTAAACCTTTAGTAATAAACGCTCAACAGGTCCAGAGCACGCAATATATTTAGTATATGTATAAGTAACTACACATTCCAAGAATGTCTGCAACGTCTACTTCGAAAGGACGAAAGTTCATTTATTAATAAATTATTTAAACTTAAACTCAAAAACCGGGTAGGTACGTGTAGGACCACGTATAGTGTACTTTTATTTATGTATTTATTTATTCAATTCGTAAAGTTACTGATTACTACATGTGCCATGAAGAAAAGAAAAATAACTCAAAGCACTAATTAATATGCGCTTTTGCATTTTTTCGATTAATTTAAGTCGATAAAATCGTAGTTTCCATTGAAATCTCGGGATATACATATTTACATAGATGCAATTGGTTCATTGAAACCGTAGATAGATGAGAAACGGTGAAGAATTTATGGTTTCTCGGGGTGCGAGCAGAAGCAGGTATCTTAAATGATGATGATCAAGTTAGAAGAATCAATACGTCCTTGTCAAGACAGTTGTGGAGACACTTCGTTGATGTTCCAAGTCCAAGGTTCCAAGTTTAATAAGTTTAATTTTCATAGTAATTTATCTTCACGCCGCACGGGTGCCACACTTTTAAGGTCAGCTGTGAAAAATCTCAAATTTTTATTTTATATTTTTCTCTCCATAACTCAAAAAGTGGTGGAAATAATTTTGATTGAAAGTTCCCACCACAAAAAATTATCTTTTGCTACCCTTGCAAAAAGTTTGGAGCCGTGGAAATTTCTGTTGCATCTTCATAATAAAGTTTTGTAGATGCATTATATATCTGTACATATATTTGTCAAATAAAGTTTTTCTAAAAATTCATTTACCTATGTATGTACCTATATCATTCTCTTTCCTTTTCTTCAATTTCTTAAAAAAATTAATTATAAGAAATGCTTAATAAGAAAAACGGTTTGGAATTTTCGCTTCAAAATGAAGATATGCAAATTTAATATTATATTTTGGTTTCAATAACCTCTTCATGAAAGGGAAATGAATGCAAGATGTAATGCCATCTCAGTAAATTCATTTTTTACTTATATATATGTATGTATGTTCAGATTTTGAATGTATTTATATAGCCGATGACATGTTGGATGTTTACTTATTTACTTCTCTCAGGTAAATTTTACCAATTCGAGGAATGCGGGCATCATGATGAATAAACTCGCATTCTTGAAATTCGCAGAATTTGTCTGACTCGTAAACAATTTCATTGATTTTTTCTTCTCAACTTGTTATGTTAGCTCCACGGATGTGCCTACATAAATGATTTAGTTCTTTGATATTTTGAAAGAGAAGGTGAGAGTGTGTAATAATTTAATACATATTTTTTTGTTTTGGCAAAAGGCTCCGGTCAAGATGGCTGAATTTTTTATTTGGAAGAGCCAATTTTGAAAATATGTAGGTACATAGTAAGTAATTTTGATGTGTTATAGCTATTAATTTTTGAGATTTTGATTGATATATTTTAAGATGCTAGAGGTCCTTAAGGTGTAGCTTTCAGAGATCTTTGCACATCGATTTGTGCAGGGTTCTGAGTTAAGGAGGGTATGAACATTAAAAGTTAAAATTAAATTAAAGTGGGAATTACATTTTTTGCACACAAAATGTTAACCGGTTATTTTGTTAGCATCTCGAATAAGCACAATTCCTACATTCTAAGCATTAGATTTTGAGATATCAAGACGCTGTAAGAAAAGGGAACAACTAGTCCCACTCGATAAGATAATCGCTTTCTTTCAAATATGTTATTGTAAAAAAGTGTAAAAATAAAGATTAAGGAAATATTTAAATGACGGATATCCATGCACGGCCACGTAATGTTCCGTGACACACTTCAGATATATTTCTAACTCCTTTTATCATCGAATAGGTCCTTCGTCCTTATCTATCTTAATGAGAAATAGCCGTAACTTTCCTAGAGATAACTTTTTTAAAAGCGCTTATTGATTTTGGCACCTTAAGAATTTGACCATATATATGTATGCTTGTAACATTACCATAAACATACATATTTAAGATGGCCTTCTATTCGATTAGAATCATATTAAAATGAGTCTAAAGAATGGAAATACGCGAGGTAGAAAATGATTTATTTTTGGACTCTCTTGTGCACTTATCTTGATTGCTAATACGAAATTAAAGCTTTATCAGGTTCCAAAATACTAATTGAAACATGTGCCGTGAATATTAAATAGGTCACTTCTCCGCTTTTACTTGTATATGTGCTTCCCCATTGGCGCTTCCTGTTGCTCTGTAGGGACGAAATTTTCGACTTATGTATTTCAAAAGGCCCACATGTCCTGCATTTTTATAAGGTGCACGAAGATAATTATTATGTTTAATTAATTTAATTTAATGGATGCTATACATCAATACATAAGGAATTTTGATAGCAGGCAAAATACTCCTCTTAATAGAATTACCAGTAAAGAACTTTTTGTTTTTTGTTAAAACAAAACTGAAAAATGGTCATTTGCAAAGTTTTATAAGTCGTTCATCCACGAAAATGATACATCGAGAATAATTTGCGTAAAGGTTGAAAGATTATTTGATACTCGAAAGGACAAAACCATTTAAGTGAAGTCTTGGGGACGTTACTGTATTGAAGATAATTACATGTTCGAATTTTTTCATACATTTATAATTCAAATTACATACATTTAGGTAATTTGTTAGGAATCAATCAACTAATGCTCTATCACTTAGAGTTGCTTTCAGATTTCTCAGTTATCGTTGCTAACAGTGGTTCCTAAATTATTGGGTAAAAATATTTGTAAAGGTATTTGTGGTTAAAAATTGCTTGCTTTTAGCACACAAATTAATCTTTAGAGGTTCTCATCATACGATAACCGTTTAACATAAAAGTGTCGGTCAATTGAATTGTTAAAAACTAAGTTTTCTATTCGATGTTTTACTCTAACTTTGATAGTTTTAATTTCGCAAGTTACGTCGAATGTTGGTACTGAATATTGATCAGAAATAACGTATATAGCTAATATTTGGCTCTGCAACAAAAAAGCAGTAGATAGAAGAAATATCCATCAATAATTTTATCACTGATCGGCACTTTAGTCTGAAATTAACACATAAACTAAGGAAATTTAATCAACTTGTGATTTGCATAATTCGAATGATTTTTCTGCTACCAAAATGGCATGAGCAACTATAAGGTAGAAAACTTGTTGTCCTCTTTAACTACGAAAATAGGAACGCGATATAATCACAGTGACGAAAATTAAATTGCCTAAAGTTTTTTTACAAGACGGCTCATGAGAAATTTATGGAAGGGTAGCACGAATGTGCCTGACATGAGTAAGGATATTTTTTCAGTGAGAGCTTGTTGCTTATAAATATGACAAAATGTTAATACAACCGGGATATTGCATAATGTTTCTCTCGGAAAATGTATCTTAATACTATTAAGATTAGTCCGTATGCAATCGATTTTTTCAAGTCTATCTGGGGTAAAATATTGTTTTTTAAAATATAATGTTGACGTTTCTACCGTAGACACGCATACCTACATTTATAAAATTTAGATTCGATGAAGTAATTTTGGCGTTTGTTGGTTAATAGCTTTCCGCTAAAATAGCATTTCTTTGGTTAAATATAGCCACACGCAACCCTAAAAATTCTAAGGGTAGATAGTGAAATAATAACTTGCCTCAAGCGCATTAATTAATGTTCTCCCTTACAGTTTGAAAGTCACGGTCGTTAAGGACGACTTAAATATATATGTATATAAATATAATTTGGCTGTATGACTTATCAGAATTATTTTTGGCTTCATATTAAGCTCTTCTAGATAATTTCCAGGAAACACTTAAAAGAAACGCACAATTATGTCGACTGCCTATGAATAAGATTGATGCGATTTCTTTAAGCTTCCTGAAGCACTTCATTTAAATTAGATTTTCGTGGACCAGGCAATTTTAGCATCTCCCATTTGCAATCAACAAATTTAAATTCCCAGAAATAATGGAAATTGATGTCGACTTCGCAGTGTCGGATGAACAATGACATAGACGAATTGTGGTGGAAAAAGGTAGAGTAAATTTTGCATTATTAATTTTAAATTGGTGTAAAGCGATTTAAAGGAAAGGCTTAATTTTTATGTATATATACATATGTATTCATTCAAATTTATGAAAATATACTTATTTGATCAGATAAGAATATTAATCCCATAACGTTAATATTCATACCTTTACGATTTACTATAAGTATTATATATTAAAAAATAAACTATTAGTGTACATGTACGAATATGTATATAATAACTAAACATTTTAATTTAATAGATAATGAAAACATAGTATGGTGGTAGTAGTATGTACATTAGTTTTTCGTTGCATCAAACAAATGCTCTACGCTATTTGGATACTTTGTTGTAATAACTATAGTAGAAGAATTTGGTATTACTTTTTGATGTTTTTTTTTCCAAATACACATACTTTCCCTGTTAAAATTGAATGAAATTATAAGTGTGGAAGGAAAGTTTAAACAATTAATATTTAAATGTGTTTGAAAATATCAATAAATGAAGAAAACACTAAAAATAAGGAGTGTTTGATTTTGTACCATATGTGTCACTTAACATACATATATGTACATGTATCATAAATAAATTAATTAGCAAGAGTGCCTTCTGAAGAATTTTGTCGAACAGCGAGATCCGCTGAAGCTGATTCAATCCCATAGGAAATCTATAAAAATTGTACCTTACTCAACTCATACATACTTCGGTTTAATAGAACACGGGCATAATATTTGTTTTACGACACTTGCGGGGCTGTTGAAGGAACAGGAGACTGTTTGGCAAAAAATTTGTACGCATTACGCATATTGAGTATACGCTTTTAATAAATTACGTGGCAGTTTCTTTTCGGCATAGAAATAATTACACTGCAATAGGTAGGTCCCATGTCTTCACTCGGTGAGTGTAAACAACTTACATAACACCCCTTCAGGTTAAACCATCATCTATCCAGAAATAATTCGGAGCTGTCAATTATTTTCTCAAATAAGCCCAGCTTTAAATAAACTGCATATCTGCGGGTTTGTAATTTGAATGAATATTTTGAATATCGATTCTAGGAATCGAGTGGGAGTATTAGGGGTGTTATTGGTTTTTGTATTAAGAATAGAAGCGCATATGCGGGAAGGAGGTACTAATATTATACCACACTATCGCACGGATCATGACCGTTGGCGTTGAATATGAGGCGGGGGCGCCTATGCTATCATGCTATCATGTCTCCGGGCCACCCACATGTGTCAACGACCTGCCTGTTAAAATATTGATTTATCCAAATGGCTTTGGTCTGACCTTTGCGGGGCGGCGTAATGGCCAGCTGTCATGCAAATACGCTCTAAGCAAAATGAACATCGTTCATTACTTTTTCCTGCCTTTCCGTATTCATGTAAAACCTTGGCAAAATGAAAAGTAAAGCCGTTTAAGGCCCTGCACCTGCGGAGGCGCAGGGGCCACCAAATAACCGAAGCAGCAACCTGTTGGAAAGCCCGGGAGGATTAGGGTTATTTGACTTGGGCGCTAAAAGCATTTAACCAGGACCCCTCTCCCCCGCGGTATCCTCGTGCTTTGATGGCAGCCCTGAAAACGTAATAAGGTATCGAACAATATATCAATTTAGCAAACTGTTTCAAAATAAATTTCTCAGGGGAAACGGCTGTATTGAGGCGGAGACCGCCAATTTTAGAAAGAACGTCTTACATTTTCCTTTTTCAGTCGTTTCGGGGCGGCTCGGGGCTGCCGACTGAGATCAAGTACATGAAAGAAGATTGAAATTGAACGGGATGCGTATCATATTTATTTGCCGAGTTCATAAACTTTTTGCAAGTGTAGAACTCTGGTGCTGACTGTTTAAAAGGGTTCTCGGGTGGAGCTTAACAAATCGAAAGACCATGAAATTTTATGTAATGCCTCCTGGCGTCTGTTTTATGGTTCCATAACTCTAATTTATTATTAATTGAACATTAACTTCATCTTTCGTGGGGAAGTTAGCGTTAAAATTGAAGTACAAAAGGAGTTCATTTTGCAAGATGGAGGTAAACATTTTGACGGAATATCTGCGTATTTTATATTAATTTTAGAACATGCTTAAAAACCAATTAAACCATGATTTCAAAAATAATAAAGTATATATCCGAATTGTTAACTAATTAAGAATATTCATTTTCGTGATTGCGTAATTTATACAATGTATTAAAAATTCATATAAAGAATAATTTTAAGCATATTCTTCGAAAGTTATCATCAAAAGTTAAGGACATATTTGAGGGTTTCTACCATTGTGGTTCTCAGAAATTTGAAGACCTTCCAAAAATTAATGATTATGTTTATTTGGGAAGTTTTGTTATTTTTAATGATTTTAACTTCCAATTATAATTTAAAAAAATTTATTGTTTAGCTTTAATCCCAAGACAAATTCCAAAGAGATCCAAAAATCAAAATCTAGAATATATTGAGTTTGAGGTCTCCACAGGGATTTTGATAACACTTTGTAGGGGTGTTCATTTGGAGTCAAAATTGGCAAATATAAAAGATGTACGGATTTGAATGAATAAGGCCTCATTCGTAAGCTTGTATTAGTTTTTAAAGAATTCCGCCCTCAGGCCATATTTAGAGATGATAAAAAGTAATGAATCTTCGATTTAAAAACTAATAGCTATTCATAGCAACAGCGTTTTGGCAATAGCTACGTAACCACTGTGGGAGTGGCTATGATAGCCACTTTCATTAGTGAAATACAAAATCGGATAAAAGTCACAGTCGTAGTGGCTAAGCGAAAATAGCCACTGAATAGCCAGTGGTTAACATTAGCAGGATTAAGGCCTCAATGTCCTAATTTTGTAATAATTTTCATTTATATTTTTTTAGTTAGAATAGAGCGGGACGAGGCGGGTTGAACATAGAGTAACTTTAGAATATTTTAAAAATTGCGAAAGACAGTACATGGAATTGTGAAATCATTAATTAAAGATTATTAATAAATTATTGTCATTAAAGGTTATTAGGTTAGGTGGACCGAAAATTATGAAATATTTTAGGTCTTATAACATTTTACATGTAATTTTCAATTTATAGGTATTATTCGGAAATTTACTCAATATTTGTAATTTTTTAAATTATTAACGATGGCATTGTATTTTTTGGAATAAGTAGTTGCGAGAGCACAACACTCTACTTTTACGTAATAGTGAGGGAAGAGCAAGTTGGGAAGGGGCGAGTTGATAATATGACGACTAATAATTTTTATACTGACTGAGGCATTTATTTTACATATATAATATTTCATAATTTAAATGTATATAATATAGTGTTTACTTTTGTTTTAGTAATACATAATTCCATTTCTCCATGAATATACATAAATATTTCATATAACACATGTACACTTTTTAAATAAATAATATGTTAATATCAAGTCAATATTTCATCTATTTTTGGCTTGCATTTTTATCTCGTCTTATTTTCCTGTTTCCACCTTTTATTTTGTTCTTATCATATCATTATAATTTAGCAATCCATATTTCTAGGTTCGCCTACATTCGTTTGATTCTCTTCTGTTTGTGTTTTTGTTATTTCAAACATCGACTGCATGCCATCTTAATATCGTTCTTTAACACAAAAACTAATTTTAAAGTATTTTTTGTTTTCTGTTTAATTTTTTTTTTTTTGTACAAAAGGCAAGAAAAATGATAATGCCTTAGAATACTTAACTTTAATAAAAATAAACTGTACGTTTAGTCTTAATTGTTTAGTTTCTTTGTGTTTGAATTACTTTTCTACCATAATGGGGGGATATAATTTTCTATTTGAAAAGAAAACACATTTGTCACAATAGTTACATACCGTCGTTTCAAAAATGATCTTTCGCATTTTATTAGTTGTGGATGAAATAATACTAGCTGCGAAATTGTTACTTTCGTTTTACTTTTTGCGTTTTTAAGTGTTAACAAAGGTGTAAAAACGTTTGCATCCTTGCACTTCAGCTGTTCTAATTATCTTTTTGTGTTTTTTACTCTTTTTTTCTTTTTTTTTTGCAATTTTCTGACCCATAATATAAAAAATATTCATATTTATGTAAATATGACAATAGCTGTCATCATTGTGAAAAAATCTGTGGGCTCACAAGGGCATAGTTTATACAAAAATTTGTACATATATAGGAAGAGTCAAAAATGCATTATGGTAAAAAACAAATTAATCGAAGTTTTTAGTCTCGATTTTTATGGGAAACTAATACATCTACATATTTTCTGTTTCGAATAAAAATCTATGGGATTTATGTAATAATAACGGAGTAAAATTGACGAATTGCAAATATTTAGAACTTTAATCAACTAGAGATAGTTGTTTAAAGGACAGAAAGTTATAGAGAAATATAAGAAATAAGTGAAAATGTAACATTTGTTTTTTTGATAGATTTTAAGCAAAAGTTCCATAAACCACACAAAATGGTTTAATAATGAGTTTCAAAAAGTGACAAATTTATCTTTAATTCAGTTGCATGTAAAATAATAAAATTCTCTGGTTAGTAAAAAAAATCAAAATTGAAATACTAATAACCATTATAAAACTTACAAAAGAAAGGAAATGTTTAGAAAACGTTGAGAAAATATTTGCAATTCATATTTGACACAAACTTGCTCTCTACTGGAGTCTGTATTCAAACAATGATAGTTCTAGCTCAGGAAAGAACGAGGAAATAATTGGCAGTTTACTTTTTATTTTTATTTACTTTATGTTAGTATTATTATTATTTTGGGATTTTCTTATTTTACCTTGATTTTATCTAAATACTTTACTTTGATTATGAAACTCAAATTAAAATGAAGTAAATGACATAAAGATGTAAAAAATATTTTCGCATTTAATATATGATAATGTGTTATTGAAATTAAAATAAGAGTAGGGTCAGTTATGTACTTATAAACGACATTATATAGTATACACATTACTTTACATCAAGTATTTACAAAATGTAGTTATTATTTACACAAAAATATACTTATAAATAAATAGTGTGAGATGACTGTGTTAAAAGATAAAATGTAAAGAAAAATACAAAAACGTTGACAAAACTTTAAATTATACATAAAGTTTTAGGTCAGTTTATATGAACATGTACACATCTTTACACTAAAATGTGTATACTATAGTTGAGGTCGTAAATTCTAATTCAAAATACGATGAAATAAATAAGAAAATCAAATTTCAAATTTACTTCATAACGTCATTTGAGGATTTTATAGTTTGCTTTTAGAATTGGGATTTTAATTTTTATTTTTTTACCTCCTCTTTTTTATTTTTTATCCTCCTTTATAAGTAAATATCTCTTATAATCCGCTGAATAACTGCTTCACCCTTTACATGACTCTTCTTCATATTTTACTGCTGTATGTCTAATTAATGCACAATATTTTCATGTTTTGATGAAAATTTCTCTAAAAATAATAAGTTTCGCTATTTTCTTATATAATACTTTCTTGATTTTCCAGTGAAGGCCGAGTTATATATATTTTGCTTTAATTTAAAATTGTTTACAACAAAATATAAGAATTCGTATTCACAGAGGTTACATAACCTGTTCAAACTAAATTAATGAAAATATATTTTTAAGTACTAGATATTTTTAAGTAAAACATAAACTCCGTGATAGAAAATGATAAAAATATCATGGCATGGAAATAATAAGTTGTCAAACTTATAGTGTGTTGCCATAATACAAAATGACACAACTTGACATCAGTCTTTTAGGTTAGCATCTATTTATTTATTAAAATATGGAACTAAGTCAAAATTGGTACCATTTCAAAACCAAATAACAGCTTTTAAAACAGAAAATATGAAATTTAACAAAATTTTAATTTTTCATATGATGGTGTTGGTGTTTTTGGGTGAAATTTATAGTTTAACTTTAAATTAGAGCAGCTTCTTGACTAACATGGTTCCTCTTATTTTGCTTCCTTTTGAATTACTTTTTTTATTTGTTCAAATTCTTTGAATCTCATAAGAGTTTAGATAACGTTCTGCGGTAAAGCCGGACATTGTACATGTGCTCTTATAGATGTGTCTAAACTGAAAATGTATATATCAAGGGGCAGATTTCTGCTTTCTTGAAGTCACATGCAGATTACACATTTATTGATTCAAATTTTTATTTCAAAACAAATTTATAACATTTAATATATAAAATCTGTCAATTTAGATCGGTAGTTTGCGATCGGAAGGCACTATTCGATTTCAAAAAAGAACTTTGCAGTCAGCTCTGAAATACCGTAGGGAAGTCCAACATTTCACTATATATTACGAAAACTTTCTAAATGATGAGCTTTTCAAATTTGTATATTAATTGATATTATAAATTAAAGTGAAAAATTTATAAACTGATTGGTACAGCGAATTTAGAAAGTAGAAACCATTGGTAACTAGGCATATAGGTAAATATAAAAAGGATTGTTTAAGAATTTATTCGTTTGTCTAAATAACGTTTTGTGTTGTATAATAAATAAAATAGAAGGTTGTTCAAAATATCAATTTATTCACGCAGGTTTCATTAAATTATGAAGTATTTTTACGACACAAAAATTTTTTTAAAACGTTATATTGGAAAATTAAAAGCTGTCATAGCAAGCTTGCAGAATCAATATAAGAAAACATTTAAAAAATTAAATACACAGGTACTTAAATTAAAAAAAACGTCATAAGTAATTGTTTTGATTTTGAAATGGTACTGGGTGATTATATGAGAAGAAGTCAAATTGCAATATAATAAAATGGCTGTTATTATATTTGTTGCTATCTAGTTTGTATAAGGCGAAATATTTTAAATCGAATGCGCTTTTGAACTTTCAGAAAATTACTATTGATAATGTATATAATAAAACACAAAAAAGAGAAAAAACAATTTCGTAGGGAGATTCTGTCTAATAATTCTCTCAATTTAGTTTTTATTTAAATAATTAACACTTTTTAATCGCAACAACGAATAATATTTAAATGGTGCATTTAGTGCGTAAGGTGCATCACGACATTAAATGTGCATTAAATATACGAAAAACGCTTCTTTTGCACTTGTTAGTATAAAGCTTCTGTTCCAACTTCTCATTGGAATTGTTAATCTTCAAAAGGCCCAATATTAATGTTAAGTAACATTGCTAATAATTTTCAATATAAAGGACGGTTTGCTTTTTCACATATGTTAAATAGCTGTCTTTTCGAAAATAAACATCGTTCCCCTTGCAAGTTAAATTTGATTTGGTTGTAAATAAACCTTTTTTCTTAAATACTCAATGAGAAGCTCAGCATTTATACCATCAATGCGCTATTAAGGTACATGTGACTATTAAACCTATTGAATCAAAAAAATCATATACAATATAATACTATCAGTGTATATAGTATAATCTTTAAAATGCTCAAATTTTTAAAATATTTTTACTAAAACAGAATTAGCTGCTTTTAGTTAAAAATACTTTAAAAAGGTGGAAAGGCGTTGAATAACGTATGGCTTCATTACATACATATATAAGTGCTTTCTTTTTAGATTTCATAAATAATTTCTTTTTACAATATATATCACATATTGCTGTGCAGTGCGTTTAGATCTAATTACCAACTAAGTAATAAGTTCGAAAATCAAGTGATTTGAAAATTTTTTTAGTATAATTGCTGTCCTTAATAATTAGAAGGCTCAGCTTTCTTAAAGATCATTTAATTGTTTGTATTTGGATGATACAGAAAATACAAAAATAAGAATTAAAATTATTTTAAAACAGATAGTTAAAATTATAAAATTGCTTGAAATTGACGTAGAATTGCTTTGTATTCCATTTTGATATCTGGGCATTAATATTTATAACAAAGAAAAATGAAACAAAATAATAGTGAATTTGTAAGTAAAGATTAAAGGCTTGTGCATTATAAGTGCAATTCTGGTAATATTTTATAATTGGCATCTAATTATATAAATACACTTAAAAATACTGTTGATGCTCTCTAGACAATAACTTCACTTTGTATAAATATATTAAGAGTGCAGTTTTCTACAATTAAAAATTGGTGCATTTTAAGAATTTGTTTCTTTTGTTTTTATTCCTTTCATTTTTTTTTCATGCAAACAAATTACAGAAGAATTGGACTTAGTTCACAGCTATAATGAAATGTTTTACATAAATACAATATTGCATTGTGTGCATTGCTTTAAATAGTATTGTTTTCGCTTTGTGTTGATTTACATACTGGATCTGTGAGTTCCTGCTTTTGGAATTCGATGTGATGAAAATTAAATATTTTTAAGGAAACACAAAGAACATTGCGGTTGCTAATCACAATTATAGTTGTATAGATGAACGGGTAAAGATGTTAATACAATATAATTTTTATAGCAATAATCTCTGCATAAAAAAATAAATGGAGTATAAGACAAATAAAAATATTTAGTTTGAAACCAATTGTATAGGGGAATGAAAATTTTATAATAAGCCTTGGATCCTGGCATTATATTGTAAAATTTGAAATCAGAAAAGCACAACTACTATACTGGACTGCTTGATATCTATAATGATATAAATTATAAAGTATATTTTACGTCGGTTTTCGATGTGGAAGTTGCTCGATGGAGTAAATTTCAATTATTTACATATTATAAGGAATTTTCAATTCATACCATTTGTAATATTATAGTGATGTCCTTGGAGGTTAATTTGAATATAAACTAAAGCAAATTTTAATATGTATCACTGTATTTAGATCTTAAACTTATTAAAAGTATTAATTCTTGAATTGTTTTAAAGTCGACCAGATTCATTAGAAAGTATCGTTTCAATTTTAGTCAAAGAAGATTCCATAAAAAGCGCAGTAAATATAGGCGTTTTGGTCCAACAACGATTTAAACTCACAAACAAAACTTACAACAAAGCCGGTTAAGTTTTAATTAATTTAATTTAATTTAGCTATTTCTTATTTACTCAGAATGATAGTGTATTGTGCGTCGTGCAGAGAAATTATTTATGCGTGCCAAAGTACCTAATATCGATAAATTGTTGGAAGTTCAGAATTTTACATATCTGATCCAAGCGTGACATTTGTTTGAACTATGATATTCATTTTTGTTACTTTCCTATTCCTTATTTCACTTTAAATATGTCCATTTTGATCAAAATTTACAAATTCTCTACTTCGATCGCATCGATCGGTGCAAGTCATACTTTGGTAAAACAACTAAAATAAGATAAAAATAAAATTGGAAAGTACTTGAGTGGAGAAGGTTCCAATAGTTTTTTATTGGGTTATTCTCAACGATATTTAAAATTAACTTTGTTTTAAAACGTAAAAATAAACAAGTAATGAAAGCAAATTGATTCGATTAGAAAAGGATCCATCTCGCTTTTGTTACACTTATAGCGGTTTTCCGTAAATATAGAGCAAAAATGAAGAATGGGAATGGTACAATAATTCCGAAGAAATAACATTTTCAATGTTAGTAATTATTTGGAAAAATGTAGTCTGCCGTTTAGAAATTAAAATTGTTTTCAAATGTTGTGTAAATTTTGTAAAAAGGTCATGCTATGTATCCTTTAAATTGTTATCTAAATAGTTTTTCCTTCATGCGAGTTTATATCCTGAAAATTATTCAATTTATTTAGACTACATAATGAGTTTCATAAATTGCCCGTAAATCAATCAAATTTGGAAATATTAATGGTAGCATCATTAGTAACAGCGGCATTCTCATTGACTTGGTTTGGTTGCGTGGTCGTATTTTACTGCAAGAGCACAAAAGCATTTCAGATTTTACGTCATCCATTTTTAGCGAAAGTGTTTATGTGATTTCAGTCACGCACTGCACTAAAACGAAGCTTTTAATACATTCGCATGTTATCTAATTTGAATATACATACATGTGGCGCTGATTACCCTTTTCATTTGATTAATACGTTTGTTGTTAGGTGATCTCCGGTTTGATTGTAAAATTCAAAAGATGTTCTTTTATCTATATATTTGCTAGACTTGTTTTATTGAAATAAAAAAAAAGGACACAATTTGCATCAGACATTAAATCGAATAATTTCAAAACCTAGATAATAAATTTATACTGTTAATTGAAAACCATACATATTATCAACATTTCGCTTCACTAAAAATGAAAACTGACTAAAAATTGGGAACTACTAGTAGAAGTTTACCTTTTCTAAATTGTGGTTAGAACAAAATTATGGAAATCACGCACGTTACATTATTATTGTTTCCATAATTTTCAAACATGGTAATGTTAATATTATGCATTCAAAAAGTAAATTGGAAAGAATTATTTTTAAAATATACCATCTTTTGAAATCATCTATTGTAGAATGTATACCCAGTTCAATTTTCTTGTTAAAACTTTGGTAATTCTCATTGACGCGTACCTACGAAGTTTATGAGGATATTGATCCTGTGTAAAAACTTGTAGTCCGATATATTTAAGCTAGTAACTATTTGTTTAAATTAAAAAAAATACATCTCCTATAATTTCGGTTTTCTTGTGTATGTTTCTAAGTTTTGGTTCACTTGTCATTGAAATTGCGAAACGGTAATGTCTTAAACGTTTGTGTTTTAAATGTATAATTATTTGGTATTAACTATGAATACTCAAAAATTGACATTCGCAGGTTAAATTGACGAATACACATTCAAAATTAAGTTTATTTATATAAATATAGATATTTTAATGCTTGAAAATTTTAGATTCCACCAGAAATTGGTGAACTTCAAAATTTTAAATGGACAAAAAACAACTACAAAATAAACACAAAGTTCATTGAAGAAGTTCTATCTTAATGCGTCGGCGGCTCAGGATAGTATTGAGATAAATTCTTTGAAATTAATCCATTTGGTTTTAACATTACTTTTTTTACTAAACACTATTTTGTATTTAAGATTTAGATTTTAGATTTTATTATGATTCAAATATCGTTATTTCTTCATCAGCGGACGTAATTTAATATTTAACTCAACGCTATCACCCGGCGCAATATGAAGAGTTTTATTAAAATATCACTTTGTGTTCAGCCTCCATTGCAGTTTCTTTTGTGCATTGCATTTTTATTATTGTTTGAATGTCCCAAAATTTGCAGTATTCGACTTGTCCTATTAAATGCTTAAGATATCTCATTCTTGAATAAATGTATTTTAAATATTTTGTATTTTTTTATAATTTAGTTACGTTAATTGAAAACACTAAGCACTAAAATACTTTTTAAGAATATTTTACTACATCCATATACAATGAAGAATTTACTGACATTAGACACATTTTTTTTTATATATGTTTTTATAATTAATATTTATTGAAATTTTCAAGTTTTAAAATCTATCAAATTTGTGTCATGTATTACATCTAATACTGCCTAATCGTTGCATATAAGCAGCTGGATAACATAAGGATATTATTAAAAATTAAAATACCTTAATGCCTACATCAAAACCTACTAGCTTTGCCATATACATATTTTTGGGAACCTAAGGAAACAGTCAGAATAGAAGATGTAGTTGAATCTAATTAACAATTTTAGGAGGTGCATTGTAATTAAAATTTTTATTTGATTTGTAATGTGCACTTTACATTATTCATTCGGTGAAATTTTTCATTTGGATTAACTGTTCTGAGGATGGTATTTAATTGGTTTGGTTAAAATGTGTTTAAAATTCGTCCGCAGGAGGGAGAGAGTAAAATTTCTGTTACTTTTGAAGCAGTAGTTATTTAAGAAATCTAATTATGTCGTTTCCTGACGTGACTAGGATTATTAAAAGAAGCATTATAAGTACGCATTATTTTTGTTCTATTTATCGGTTAAATTATTTTATCTTCTTTTGATTTGCATATTTTTGATTAATAATTTTGAGTTGCGCGTATGGACTACAAGTTTTATCACTGGATGATTTAATTGATACGATACATTATTGAAATCTACAGATGATAAAAAATGTGGGAAAAAAACCATAAAGTTATTGCATAAAAGTACCGCCTTTATGCAAGTATCAACCTTCAAATGAAAAGTACAAATGAACTGAATATTTTGCTATCAACATCGTAATTTACAGCCTACCTGCTGACGCAGATGTAGGGAAATGTACTTGTTTATTGCAAGATTTTTAAAAAAAGCTTTAATTTGATTAAGTAGGTATGTGGGTAAATTTAATTTACGGAATGTCCGGTTTAACATTTTTAATTTGAAGCGATATTGGTATTATAATAATAACTCATTTGAAATTTGAGTTATAGCGAATATGGTTAAAATTATTTCTATATACATAGATGTAACAGAGACTCATTGTTAAAAAGAAATTAAAACAAGTCAAATAAATTACTTTTTAACTTTCATTGCCGAAAGAAGTTAATCATAGACAAACAACGAAGTATAAAGTTAAAGAACATCTTTTAATTTATACGTATTGGTTGACTAGAAATATTTTAAATTATTAACTTATAAATTACATATATGTATTATGTTAATAAAGATAAAAAGGAAAAGTAATATTTTTGTGCATTACGCATGTGCAAAATAATGATTTGCTTGGATTATCGAAATAAAACAGTGCGTCTCTCAATGTTTTATTTAGCCTTGAGCAATTCCTTCTACCCCGTCGATATCCGTTCAAATTTAAAATAATTTTAGGTATACCTATTTTTAGAAAAAAAACGCCGTATTTCCCTAATTCTCGCATTTTGTCCATATCTCCTTTTAATTCGTACATATTTTATAGATCCTTACAATTCGTAAGCAGAATTGAACCATCAAAATAAATTAGGATAATTTTTCGAGTACCTACAATCAGCTTTATTTTCTGTAATTAAATTAGGTTGGAACAAAGCGTCAATTACAACCATTCTTACCTGACTAAATTAAATAAAAGGCAAAAGGGTAACCGAAAAAAAACCAAATTAAAAGAAGAAAAATCCGCCATTGCGAAATTATATTCCATCCATGCAGAGATCATTTTACAATTTGCGACTTTAATTCCATCAGCAAAATGAAAGTGTCGAACAGGTAATTGATTGAGGGTTTATTGAATTTTCAATTCCCCGTTGAGAATGTTGCAGTCATTCTATTTGGCATACTTACGACTTTTAGTATTAAATTTGGTGTTTGCATTCCTCGACCGCACATAATTCAGTATATTTTTACTATTTTAACTATTCTTCAAGTGCTTTAAAATTTAAGCAGATTTTAATTTTGAAGATTGTTACATTTTAATTTTGCCAATTATTAGGTATATTAGATAATTTTAAAACTTTTTTCAACTTTTCTTGTGCCTAATGAACCCAAAATTAGCTCCAAGGATACTTAAAGATGATTGGCTTATCCATTAATGGGGTTGGATGGGTTGGCTAGCTTGAGTAAAGGAGTAATCAACTTTACTTTACGTTTTGAGAAAATGTAGACTGCTTCTCCCTTTTATGAAGTAGAAAAGTTCTTTATAATAATTCTGTCGATGAAAATTATTCTCTAATATTAGGAAGCGGGACCCATTTTAATAAAAAATTAACTCTCAATTAAAACTGAATATTATGGTGTATTGACATAAAGAAGAAAGCCACAAGAAAAATTAACTAGGGGCTTACTCTAACCATCAAAATCCGAATTAAACTATAGAGCGATGCCATTTATGAATGTATTTTATTTTTGGAGATACATAAAGTAATTACTGATTAAAAAAGATGTTATTATTGGAAAACTTTTTATAAAACAATCCCAACTTTTCGGTTTTAAATGACATAAATAGTTTTTGGTTCGGGCATAGCGTATTCGGCACGTTACTTTTTGGTTGAGTTTATTTAAAACATTTTTATGGAGATTTCCACGTAAGTAATAAAATTTCTACCTTTTTTTTATATTTTGCTTGTTTTCAACATGCACTTTAAACAGTCCTCTACAAAAGAAGACATTTTCAGGTACATTGTAGCTATCTAGAATATGCCTTTTGCCTTTCATTTTTATACTTAAAGTAATATTGGAAAGAAGTATTGGGGATATAGGTAAATATTTTAAAAATGTTTTCAAATAAAATGTATTCGCTATTTTTCTTTTCCAAAAGATGTTTAAGCCAAGTCGAAAGTAAATTCTTGTATTAAAGGAATATAAATGTAAAATCAGAAGGTTAGGTATATAAATAGCTAGTTCACTTTTAAAAAAAATATGTTAAATTATGAATAAAGTTTAAGTTGCTTTTGGCATGGGTTCGTCCAAGCTCAACAAGCGCAAATTTATTGCTCCATATTTAACCACCATAATATGTATAAAAACATAAAATGCTCAATATATTCGGGCTGAATGAAGGTCGAGATCTTGCATTTTTTGTACGAGGCAAACAAATAATAATGAGTTCTTCAATCGAATACTCTTTGAAAAGTCATTCAAACCAATAAAATCGAATAGTTATTCAAACTATTCGTAATTACCGGAAAAATAGTAACTGCATCAATTCTAATAATATTCTAACTTCATAAAAGTAAATGGCTATTAACATTTTCGCAAATAACATCAGGGACAAAACTAAGCTATGTAGGTCAAACAGTGCTTATCGAAATCACAGCCACTGATTTTCAAAGTGTGGTTATTTTTATAGCCCTGTTGTTGGAAAATTCTTAATAATGTTACATATAAACATTCTGGAAGATGATTTCAATAATCTCGTGTAAAACGAATTACTAAAAACATGTTATGGTTAGAATGAATGCAAACAAATAAAAATTAATAAAACTTATGTCCGAAATGAGCCTATTTTATTTCTGTATAAATCGTGGTGGAGCAAAACGCCTATAATATCCTCAAGTATATCGGGTAATAAGCAACTTATTTGCTATGCTACTGAGGAGGTTTATTTGTTATCCGTTTTATGGACTTATAAAGAATGTAAGATTTCAAGCAGTCACAACAAAGTGAGTGAAATAAAAGCAAAAATATGTTTTTTTGTTTGAGTCATATCAAACAAGCAAATATTTTTTTCTTTGTTGAAGTCATTTAATAATAAAAATTAAGGTAATATAAATTGTTTTTCAACAAATATGAAAACGATAGTAAATTTTCTTAGTTGAAGGGAGGGATTTGAGTCCTGATTATTGCTATAAATATTACATTGAATTAGAAGCCATAATTAATACAAAAGTTGTTTTTAGTAAAGCAGAGTAAAATGTTGAAGAGTATGTAGTGGTATAGGTACTCACGTATGTACATATATGAGATGAAGTCTTTTGGCTCTCTTGAGAGTGTAGTATCGCAAAATTTTATATTCCTTAAGATAAGATTTTTCAAATAAAAGTTTAAGAGACGATAAGATTAATTGTTAAAATGGCATTTTTTTTCCATATTTTTATATTCAAAAACCGAAATTTAATAACAAAAATATTAAAATAGATTAAAGGCATTTTCGTTATGATATAAAAATATTTTGAAAACGAATGCGGTTTAACAAATTTAATGACATATATTTAATTCTTTTATGTTATACTTATACGAAAATTTGTAAAACTTTGAACTTGAGGAAAAAATGGAAAGTAAAATTTAAGTAAATAAATTAGCAATTGTATTAATTCTTTATACAGTACGATCTTCATAGGGTTCTTTTCCTAAATAAGGCAAGCGGTTACTCTTATATAACTACATGTAATTGTTTTACATTTCAGCTTTTTTATGTTATTGTATTTATTTTATAAGCATATCTCGTTTTTTTTAAATTTAATGACAAAAAGTTTTATGTTTGAGCGTCAGAGTTTTTGTTAAATTTTTAATCTGTTTCGAAATATTTATAAAAATAGGCCAAAAAATATATTTTCTATTCTATCTCTTCTCTACAAAAATTATTTGAAAGGGGTTTTCATTCTTTAAAAAGATTACATTATTTTTGTTTTATTTCTTTTATAGTTTTAAAATACTTTGGTAAGACATTTATATTAATTGTATTATTGAATTTATTTCGAAAAAAATACTATTTATTCCCTTCCAGTAGTGTTCAGTAGTTGCTCCACAAAGGTGGGACTATTCGGCTTAGATAACTTAAACAAATTACATTATTTTGTTTTTTTTTGTTCGTACCTTATATGCAAACTAATTATTTATTAATTTTAATTACTTTGTGTGTTTTTGCGTAATTTTCGAGATAAAAATTTATTATTTCATATGTTATAATGCAATATTATAAATCAATAGAATATTTCCAAAATTGGAATCGAAAACAATGGAACGAAGGTTTTTATATGTATATGAATTTTGTGACATTAAAACGGATACTGTTACATGTTATTTTGTAACCAGAAGAGGAGATATCTTATTTATATAGACATATTTGCTCATCTTAGATCATCGTTGTAAATTATAGCCTAGCTATTCTAATTTATATTCGTTGATGTCAGCTACTTCAGGGAAGCTAAAATAAACCTTTTCGTGTATATGTTTCCAGTTTTATGACGGAAAATTACGCGCTTAAAAAATAATCAGGGTGGGAGATTACTTTTGAAAATATGCAAGTTACTTTCGCTTAGTAAGTCAATAAATTCAACATATGAGGTGTCTTTACATTTAGAATTGAAACTTTTAATTTTGTCGGTAATTGAAGTGGAACATAAGTCTTTTAATTAAGAGAATTTTATTAGAGATTACCTATTTAAATCCGATTTTGATCTAAGCCGTTCATTTATATCTTTATAAATGTGCGGAGTACTCTACTGAACTTTAATATTTTCATGTTATTTTAATATATTTTTAAATAAAACTACTGAATCCTCTCAATTTTTTGCTGCACAAAACATAAAACAGCACATTTAGGCCATGAAAGTAAAATAATCATTACATGAGGTATACATTTTTTACAACACCATTATTTACAAGCTTAGCCACTATGAAGATCATTGGACGTTAAACGAAAAGGACTTACGCATTAGTAAAAAAAAAGCAAAAGAAAATATATTCAATTTCATGAAATTTTGCTGAATATTGCAAACAATACGTCGTAATAACTTTTAATAGAAATTTTAATGAGAAAAGAAACTTGCTTGCGGACACATTCGAAGCAAATAAATTCCACAACCGATGATGAGATGTTGTTATGATTGTTTCACAATTGATTGTAATTCTTTAATTAACTATTGTATATCATATCAATTAAATTTTATTTGTTATTATTTATATTATATACGTTTTAATAAACAATTTGTTTCATTATTTTTACAGTGAACTTAGTTTTCTTCTATTGTGAAGACTACTTCTCATTCTACTTTATTTTATTTTACTTTGCCTTTTTATGTTCAATTCTGCTAAATTAATATGTATATAAAAAGTTGAAAATCACAGAAAAGTATTTTACAAAACCAATAAGAAGAACTTTAAATTATGAAAAGAATAAACATTCGATTAGTTTACAGTTTACCTTTTGTTGGTTTCTTCCTTATACGTTTTTTTTTTAAATTACCTTCTCCTGTTATTACATTCTAATATGTATAATATGTATATCTTTTAAAATAAACCTTAACAATACGTTTTGACTTTATTATTTACTTATCTACAATAGCTGCCTTGTCCATGAGAATAGTTTCCATTATTAATTTTTTTTTTATTTTAATCTTTTTTTTTTTTTGTTTGTTGAATTTAGTTTTACACTTTTCGAAACGTTTTATTTAATTTTATTTGTTTTCCCCTTTTATTTTGATTGTTGTCTTTGGCTCCTTATGTTGTAATAATTTAAAACAGATAAAGGGAAATAAAATTAGAACAAAAATTTCTTTATACCTAAGTAAATAACTGCTCTATAGTATATTTGCACATATACATTGTTGTTAGAAAATGTGTCCTTATTTAAAAAAATCCACAGAGGTAAAAATGGAGAAACATAATAGTGGTATTTATGTTGCTGCTCAGTACGTGTTGCATCTCTCTGATCTTTCAGCAATCATAACGTCATCGAACCGTTTAGTAGAAAATGTTCTCAATCCGATTTACATTCGTGTGTTTACCTAATCACTAATTCTATTTTTTTTCTTTTTTTTTCTGCCTATATACTTTATACAGTTAAATTATAATTACGCTTTGTTAAGAATACATTTTATCATACCAGTCATTTTCGTAGTTGTGATTTTTTTCTAGTCTCCTTAGTCTTTTAGTGAAGTTTAACGGCCTCTTGCCCACCTTAGAAGAGCATCTGCAAGAACATCTAAGTGCGCTTTTGTCTGAAAATGTAAAAAAATGGTAAGTGTCAGATCCAGTTTAATTCTGTATTACGAATTATTTATTATGAATTCTGCTGGGATTAAACGAAATTTGCAAATTTGAAAAGATGTATTAAAGTTATTATTAAATACTTTTTTTTTCTTACTTTTTAATACCACAGCATACATGAAGTCTTAATCAACTATTAGTACTTATTATTCATTATCTGATAGCTACATATGTATGTGCGAAGCAGTTTTTATACATAATTTAATTAAGGAAGAAAGTGTAAAAGAGTAAATTGTGGGTTTTGTACTGAGTTTATAAATTTTTACCTAAAAGTTAATTAACTCATATGTATATCAGATTCTTTTAATGACGTTTTGCATACAGCAAATTTGCAGAAGTCGCGTTATATAAATTGTCCTTGTCTTTATAAACCAGCAAAAGAAATTATAACAAAAGCTGATAAGAGCGGATATTTGTCAGCCATAGAATTAAGCTTTAATTAGGGATACTGTTCAAAATATTCCTTTAGAATTACTAAAGCAAAATTTTCTTATTAAAATATTTCATTTTAATTCAAATTTTAAAGAAGGTTCGTAAATAAATGCTAAATTCAGGGCATTTGCTGTTTCATTATGGATCACGTGATAGACCTATGTTGCACACACTGTGGAATATTGTTTAATTTCTTTACATGTGGAACCTCAAAAATAGAGAAAAAAATGTTTTTATAATCGATTTATTCGAGATAAGGATTAATATTAGATTTATAAAGGATCGATTTAGAACATGAAAGCTTGTAGAAAAGTTGAGAACAAATGAAAAATGCTGTCGCAAACAATTTCAATAGAATATTCCTAGCATAAACCATTCTTTGCGTTAAAAAGTCAACTTCCAACATATCATTTCCCCAAAATGCTTTTTATTTTTCTTCGAATCTAGTCAAACTGGAAGTTATGTATTTCACACATATTTATATGATATCGGTGCCTCTTGAAATTATTTCCATGCGTTTTCCTTGAATGAGCACGAAAAAGCAAAGTATGTACTTTGATTCACAAGATGTCAACCTCCAGGAGCTGTCGAGCTAAGGAAATGTTTCAAGAAAAGAAAAGTTCAGCAAGGCTGTACCAGAAGTCTGAAGATGTTATTATTGCTTCAAGTATTTTGTGAATATCTTGAGCAATCAGTTTTGCCAGGGGCTTACGAAGCATTTTTGGAACAAAATCGCCCACGCAGTGTGCGACGCAAGAAATAAATAATTTATAGGCCGAAGCGCCGGATGCCTCTTTTTCTTGTTCTTGCTCATAGTCAGGATAATTTTTGCTTTCTTACAAATAGAAACTTTAAGTAAACAAAGCTTGTAACATAAAACCTAAAGAATTCTTCCCACGTTAAATTTTGTATGTATACTTTAGAGCTCTTCTGAATTCGTATGCTTAATAAATCTTTCGAATAGGCAATTTCCACATAGATTAGCTGTTTTTAAATATATCTGCTTATGTGAACTAAGATGATTTTGAGTCTGGACGTTTTTATGTTATGCCATTAGAAATTTCATTTAAAATTCCTTGGAAAATTATGTTCATCAAAGTGATTTCAATTGTATAACAAGAAATTTTATCAGGGAACAGGCCGCAATTCTTGGAAAAAATACGTCTCAGTTGAAAATATTATAGCAAACTTGAGCTGTCCTGTAAATGATTGCCCTGCTCGCATATTCTTGTTATTCACTGTACATTTGGAATTGTTTAGCCTTATGTGTTCTAGGAGAAGTCATGCCATTTAATATCCCTATGTACAGACATAACATATGTCTTACAGAAATACCTTAATATTGCAGTGTAATCTACCCTGGATTCTTTGATGCCTTGCCAACTATTTTGGACATGAAAAATTACCAATTTGTAAGGAGAGTAAGTTATACGTAAATTCATGATTAGCTTTTCTGATTAACACATTAATCCTTGTTGGGTCGACGCTTTATTTTATACCAGTTTTATTACTCAGTTTGCATTTATCCACGATTTCTCACTATTCAAAAGATTACTTCTTCGTGCTGTTCGTTATAACTATTTGCATAACATGTGAGAGGTGCGCATATGAAGCATTTAAACTACGGAAGGTATTAATATTTACTTTATCTAATTTTAAGTTATAGCTAGTAATTATCACCTTAACTTTAATATATGTACATATAGAAATGGGCTAGTTTAAACAAGTTAACTACGTATCTTATATATATGAATAGATTAAAATTGAGCACATTATTTTTGTTGTTTCACCGATTTATGTCGTTAAGTAATAATAAACTTACTCTTATCTTCCATGAATTAATAAATTTTTAATTATAGCTGTTCCTGTTCTGTTCAGTCCCAAAATAAATTGTTCAAAAAGTGGAAACGAATTAATGCTATGGAGCTTGAAAAATTTAGACAAACCTTAAGCATTAGTTACAATGTCATACATACAAATACTAAAATACATTTTGAGAGAACCTCTAAGGGCTTAATTAATTATGCTCATATAAGGAGGAAACATGCAGGGACAAGTTCACGACAATAGTGGAGCGTAAAAACTTTTTCTCTCTAACTTCAAAACGTTTAATATGCATTCATAATGAGGTTCCCCGCATATCTGCATGCAGTGCTCTAAAACAAAATGGACAATGACTATCCTGACCTATGGAACGTTAGTTAGTACAAAAACAAGGCTTTTAAAGTCGTTAAAGAGGTATTTCAAAATTATATTAGATTATTAGATATTAGTTACTGTTGACTTTCTTCTGACAAAGCTGTGTTGCATGCAGGAATGCATACAAAATTTGTGTCATCGTAGCATTTGCGGCACAAGAATGGGTCGTTTTGGAACTTGAGATAAAGTTTTGAGCAAAATCGGTATTACAGTGTTCTTCATTGGGTTTGTAGCTTCAGGAGATTTTCAAGAAGTTAAGTACATTATACAGATTTTTGGAGTCACTAATATATAAAACAATAATATAATTTCGGGATTTAATACAAATCCCTAAAACCAGCGTCATTTATGTTCTGACTATTTCATGTTTTGTAGTTAAGAAGGAGAGCAAGGACATCTATAATATTTTATTAAGTTTGGTAAACACCAAGTAAGATAACAATGATACTGTTCGGAATTTTGAATTTGGAATAAAAGCAAGTTATGGGTTTTTATTTTCGAACAATATTCTATTAAGCGATTTTAATTAAGTAAATGGACGCAAAATTGTTTTCTGAATTGAGAATTTCAAAAAATGAATGCAATTGATCAAATATGGTGATTAAGTATTTCAGTTGTAGTTGTTTCTTACCGTTTTATAAAACATACACGCTTGTCTATCCTCATCTTCGCCTTCGGGACAGTCTATGAATCCATCACAGAGAACATGATCGTCTATACACCTATACCTGCCCTGTCTATCGGGAGTAGGGCAGGCAAATCTCTCCATACCATCCATCGCCGGAGGACATTCTGTAAATAAGAAGAGACAAAATTTAGTCATTTACATACATAATGGGTATGCAAATTCTTTAGATTAGATATAAGGTATCTTGATATTATTATGAATTAATTTAAATATATTCAAAAAAATTTGTAAAACTGTTTCTTGGTTTCTAAAATGTTTGAATTTGAAGTATAATGATCCATTCCATAGTGTCAATCCCGAATTTCTTTAAATTAAACAATTGTTTTTGTGATTTGTTTGTTTAAAACTGAAGAACTGTTGTTCTAATTTCGGCAGAGTAACAATCGTTAGTTTAAGTTTTAACATTGTAATCATTGTATATGTTCAAACGTGGCGACCAAATTGCAAACATTCTATAATAATGGTGTTGACCTTTCTTCAAATGATGCGACACTAATAACGAGTAAATATTTGATGAAAAGTATGAGAACACAAACATCGTGCCTAATTTTTGATTAATGCCCTCTGGGCAGTTTCTGCCGCAAATAAAGCAAGGAAGCGAAAGCCGTTTTAAGCTGCAGGTCAGTGATACCCATTGATACCATAAATTCAATTAATCACGTATGCACTACGTCTCCGAGCGTTTCAGATGCCTGATAACACTTCGAAAAGCATAAATGGCTGATGATAAACGAGGTGTAGAATTCCATGCAGGAAGGATATGCTTTGATGCTAACTGAGGTATACCTAAATACAGGCTGCAAATCGTGCCCTGTCCACTTGACTTAAAAGCAACCGCCACGTCAAAAGGGTTTCCGAAGTAGCAATATTCAGGAGAGGTGTTCGGTTAATATGGACTTCTGCTGTTGCGGCCTCGTCGAGATTCCACTTCGACTGATTCGCAGCAGCTGCCTCAGGATGTTTTATTTAAAAGTTTGGGTTCAGTGTGTGTTCTGAAAAATTGCGCCAAAGCCTGGCATCCAATGATGATTCATCGGATAAATTTTCCCTTTCATATATTTCTTTTTTGATAAATGTGGGTTTTCAATTTAGGGTTTTCCTATACCTACGCATTTTATTTAACTTTTTTGCTAGAGGGTTAACATGATTTATTAAGTTGAACCATCATCGTTTTTAAATCTGTCAACAATTTTTGAGATTAAAAGTACTATTAGTTATTCTGAAAGTTGTTCAGTTGGTAGAAAAATAAGAGTACCTATATTAAATGGTTTATCAACCGCATTCATATTTTCGACTATAGTTTTGCCCGCGACTACGATAACGTGTTTCGATGGTTACTCTAGATTTCATATTTGTCCTAAGATTTTACTAATTTTCAATACATTAGCCTTAACTAGTTCTCAGTTCTAAAATTGCCTGTATTATTTGAACGATTTTTCTTTTTAATTTAACTTAAAAAAAAAACGTAAAACTTTTGTAACTGCATAATAAAGTCCATTTTCCTCTTGTTTTTTTCCTTACTTTAATCTCGAAGTTTTTTAAAACATCAAATTCAATGTTTATATATCTACTCGTATATTTAATATATAGGTACTATTTTGTCCCAATATTTATCATGAGTTTTTTGCAATAAATTATGATATTTATGCTTTGGGCGTTCTTCTTATTTCTTAATGGTCCAATTATTTTCATATCCCCAATTCCAATTCAAATATTTACCCAGAATCGATTTTGATATTATTAGCAGAATATGATTTGCAAAAACGCAAAGATTTTATACGGATAAAAGATGGTATACTTTATATTTACGATAAAATCGCATTTTCTAACAGCTTCGAAGAATTTATACACAAAATTGTTCATTCCTGTTCTTGAAAAGCAAGATTCAATCATACAGTTAAAAGTTGCAGAAGTAATAGTTCTACATCGATCTGGTGTTTTCTTCTGTTACATACCTATGAACTATGTTTGACTAATATTAAAAATTTCATTTAAATTGACACATACATATCTGCTTTTATTTGTAGACATAAATTGCGTTCCATCAGGTAAAACATTTCCACACATGTTCCCACCATTCCAAACAGATTTTGATAATTTTTCATTTTGGGTTTCTAATAAATGTATTTCTTTTTATGCGCCTGAATTCGATTAATTTTGTAATATTCACCTCAGGCAATTTTCTTTTATCGGTTCGTGCTTCACTGCCTGTCTTGCACACTTTACATGAATTTCAATATTTTGAGAAAAAAATTGGTTTTCCTTCTTTATAAAACTCATTTAAATTCTTAACTGCAGTCTTGTTTCTTAAAGGTCCATAAATTGCTTTAGCAGAATTTTATTGCATTTTAATATTTTCAAGTACCTACGCGTGTTTCGTTCTTGCTTAAACATACCGTGGAATATTAGTAAATATATTTTTTAAATTATAGTTTTAAACTTATATTGCATTACAAGATTTGAAGCATTCACTAGAGGCAAGCTGTAAAATTCGTTTTTAAAACTATATATTACTAGATGGAGTTAGTGGAGAAAGCTATGAATCATCAAACGAAGACGTTAAAAAGACGTTAAAAGACGCTAAAATTATCTTATGGTTTATTTTTGAACTAATTTCCACTACGAATACTATCAGATATTACCTGGGTTTTCTTCCAGTTATTGAGTCATCAATTTTGTCTTTCACAACATTCTTTTGTTTTTAAACCCACTTTGAAATAATTTCTCAGTACCGTCAGAGAGACTTGAACTGTACCTTCCTTCCATTTTTTCTCATAAACTTTATTATTTTGTGCTAAAAGCCTCCTTTATGATCTATGATAGCTGAGAAGACACTTAAAGACTGAAAGTCGTGACTATAAAATAAGTTTTGTTAGGGTGGTGTGGTGGGTGAAAGACAACTATTATGACTGCCAACGAGATAAATTTGGTGCCTTGAAAAAACAGACGATATAATTTGCCTCAATATCTCGGAATTATCCAAAGAATCGTAAAATTTGTCTTTTCACAATGACCTCACCATGAAGATAAATCCAAGAGACATAACAATCACTCAATGAACCCGAGTGAATCGCTTGGAAGTGATTCGCTCAAAGAAGACAAATAAATGACATGGGAGACTGCTTCTGCTGATTTTCCAGGGGAGTCTGCTCTGCTCCCCCGGCACTTGAGCCGGGACGGGCTGCGTTCGCTATCAGGAGTACCCATCGTCTGCATTTTCGCCCTGACAATTGCGCTTCTTTTGCCTTTTATTTTACTGAAATCGAGGACTCCCCGCACAAAAGGCCGGCCCTTCACCCACCAGCCCCAATACATGTTCAATGGAATTCAAGCGCCAAGTTTTGCACTTCTGCTCCCCGGCATTGCTCAAGACCAGAGGTGGTTTAATTGATTACTTACTTGATCTAAGGCTCGTTTTGCTTACCTGAACTCCACAGCAGGATTTCTGTGTAAAGTTTCAATTGAAATGTAGCAAGTCGATTTCCGGAATTACTGTCGATATGCATTGGTGCTAATTGCAGGTATGAGAGACACTTGGACGATCTATTTCATTTAATATGTCTAATTAAAATTGATTAACTATATGTGTTGCTTAATTAAGAATCTATTTAATAGGCTAGGTAACGTTTTCGAGAACAGTAGCTTTAAAAAGTAAAAAAATAGCTCTTTTAAAACGACTACTTGTTTTCTCTTCGTAATAATGAAACAAAATAGGTTATATTTTTTCGGAGAGGTTGGCAAGTGCAGCTATATTTCCGAGAGTATAGTCTGTAAAATGCCGTTGAAATTTCAAGCCATTTTGTTGTTTGACAGTCGTTTGGATAAGTCGATGTTGGTGTTTTTATAAAAATGAAAAAAGCAGGTTCACCGTTCTTCTGATTACCATGGTATGTATGGTTTAGAAACTTCATCAATTTCCGTCAACACAAGCGTCGTCTAAAGTGGGATGTGTAAATTACACTTGAGAAACTTTTTTCGTTAAGGTCAGTTAAAAAGTAACAAACTGTAGGTTAGCTTGAACTATGATATAAAACCAAACCTTTCTGAGACTGAGTTTTAACCGCTTGTATCTACTACAATCCACGAGTATGCAAATTCAATTGGAAAAGGTATTATATAAGGACACGACACGAAAAAAATTCGCAAAATGTCAACGAAAAATTTTCAAAAAAAATATTTTATGTGTATATGTTTGCGTAATATATGATATGCCATGTACATAATTGTGTAGAGGCTTATTTTATTTATAAAAGTAGTTATTAAGGATCTATGAAGCAGAAAATTGCATTCAATTAGTCCATGAAATCTTATGTTGACCTAATTAGGCTTTGAAAATTTTTTGGCTCACTTTACCATTTAAGAAATTTTTGCAGACAATTTTCGTAGGTAGAAGACGCATACCATCGAAAGCCATTTCCGTTTCATACCTAAATGCACAAACACTTAAAAAATACTTGCACGATTGGTAAAAAAGCGCAACATGCTGTAGAACTCATTCGCCAAAGAGCAGAAAGTTCATCACCCCCGCAAAACGCTGGTGGGTGCGCTGGGGCCCACCCATCGCACATAAGACAGAAAAAGACAAGAGTCCTCTGATACACAGTGGAAGGACGGGCGATCGAAAGACACATCCCTAGACAAACAACTGCTTCCTACTTGTAAAAATTGCATATGCATAGAAAAATAAGAAAGGGTTTCCACATGGGCTATAAAAGTTGTTCTTAAGCACATCGACGCGGACTCGACAAGGGTGTAAAATGTATGAGCATGCACTTGTCCCCGGGACCCTCCCCCGCCCTGTGAGTCATTGATGGGCCCTTAATATCAAAAATTTCCTGAGCTTACTCACATGTCAAGGAATTATGCAACCGGGGAAAAAAACCCTGCACACAGCGCTCTGTGTGCGTCGCCGGCAGACTTCGCCGTGAGGTGAGGTGAAGTCCGGGACAAATCCGCCGTGGCCTCTGTAATCGGGTTCGGGTATATCTGGCATATAAGTTTTGAACTTTTTGGATATATCAATACCCTTATCGATAGCCATCTCCGCGCTGGCTGACACTGTTGATGTGCGATATTTTCGGTGCAAAAGCTCCCTTAACAAACACACGGAACTGGTGCCCCAGGCGCCACTAGGTCCAGACATTCGGGGGTGGCTGTTTGCACAGAATCCATTCTTCACTTGCATACCACTGCGCTTTCGGGCAAACAAACAGAGCTCACTATTACACTTAAATTATGTCACCAAACTCGCGTTCGGCGGACGGGTCCTGCTCCTTCCTCCCACACAGCGCAAAAGTAACTATATACGAGGCGGCTATCATTTCTTGGCCTAAAAATTACGCGGAGTGGCTCCTTCTTCAGGTAAGCGGCTTCCTTTGCTTTCTTCCCAGGCTCTAATTATGCCTGGCTGAATTTGTGCGAAAGGCAAGAACAACAATAAAATTTAAATACTTTCAGGATACAGCGAATTCAGTACGATAATCTGAAAACCCATTTTTCATATTGTTGGCCGACGGTATGCCGGTAGACTTAATGAATTTAAAAAAAAAAAGAAATGGTCCTGGCAGAGTACTTACAATTAGTTTCTCTGCCGAGTAATTATGTTGACTGAGGCCGAATCGCACTGTTTCCTGGAACTTACTTTAATCCACAAAACTTTTGATAAATAGGTATACATATTTCCTTGGAATTAATTTTGTTCGAATTACATCGTCTGAGCGAATGCAAACGGAAATTAAGTAGACAAAATAAATTCTTAGCTGGTCTTACGGGGATTTCATGTCCGTCCGATTAATTATTTAATGAAAAACGGTCTTCGTTTTCGTTTGTTTCATAAAATTTACGGATGTTAATATTTAAATATTAATAAGACGTTATACATAGGTACTATTGTCTTATTAAACAACTTTACTAAGTTATTTTCATTATCATTATCATTTGTTTCAATAAATTATTCAATGTTAATTTTTCTCTATCTACTCTGAAATGTCAAAAATTGAATACTAGCTTTATTGAATATATATACTACTAGTATGCATTTTAGTTATTCTGAAACTCGATATGAAAGTAATTTTTTCTTGATGATATGTTGACCTTGCTCATTATTAAATATGTTCTCTCTATTTTTGGAACTATTGAGCCGTAAAATCTCAAAATCCAAGTTTATTGATTTCTAACCACCCAAGTTTTAGATAGAATTCGACCTTCTGGTAAAAAAGGAATGCTGCTGAAACTGAAGTTATGGCTTTTGAGTCTAAAAATATATCTCACTCAATTATACCTACATTATGTGTAAAAACTCCCAACATTTCTAGAAACATCTCTGAAAATATGTCTCTATGATTGGCAGAAGGTCGGCTTTTATAAAATGTTATTATTCAGAAATTTAATTGAGCTTTTCTATGTTTGGATTTGATATAAAATTTTTGTTTTATTCAAGTACAAGCACTGATATATTTTATAATAATGATTTTTATCTTATGAGGGCAACTTTACTAATACATACATACATATATACTTAAGTACTTCTGGTTGGCTACTTATATAAGTAATGGTTTTAATGAAATTTGAGTGATTGTAAGACACTCTTATTAACAACTAAAATCATATTCCTGCAATTTTTTTTAGTTCCACACGGATAACTGTTATTTTATCTGGGAAAATATCTGCCAATCTGACCGTGGCAAGCGTACTCTTTGTTAAAAATAATTGTAAATTGTAAAACATCGTCTCGTGTTGGCTTGGAAAAGAAAGTTACTTATTAAGAAAAACATAAAAACAATAAAATGCACTTTGCATTTCTGTTGGCTTCAGCAAACCTGCAGTTTTATTAAGAAAGTTTTATAATAAATCCTGAAGTTGTTAATGAAGTGCGGACAGTTTGTTTTTTATTTCAATTTCAAAAGCACAAAACTCTATAAAAGTTGAAATTACTTCAAGGTGAGTTAGAAACGATATAAAGTAAATTCTTTCTCGAATCGCCAGGGTCGACCGGCATCTCGTGAATAATTTGAATGATAACTAATTCAAGTTGTCTTTAAAATGAAAATTTATAATCTTATGTTTCGAAGGGAGCAAGAGAGATATATGTACATTGTTTCTAAGTATCATCTTATTGTCATCGCAGAATTCATGAGCCAAGTTTTTCGCTTTTTATTCATCATAGATTATTACACGACGCTTTCAAAGATGTACCTATATATTATAATAAGAAAAACTTCACTAAATAAATTGTCAGAACAAATATGTGTCACACACACAAGCAGCGACAAGCGGTTCGCGCCGCACGAACGAGAAGAGAAAGATCAGTCGTCAGTAGGCCGCCGTATGGTTAGCATCGATAAGTAGAGAAACGTAAATTGTACGCTGAAATTAATAAAGTTTGTTCTTCCTCGCTGACATTAATAAAGTTGATTTTCCTTGCGGTCGAGTTTTCCTGCTACCCTTTCCATTCCTGACAGTTCAGAAGTGGGATAATTCGGCTCGTGGTGTTAGGAAAAGCGCGAAAAACTTTTTCAAGAAAGGTCACCGGAATTGCGGAGCGAATTCATAGTGAGTAATTTTCGGAAACTGCAGTGATTAATCGTGTCGGGTATATACAAATCGCAAATATACCGGGGAGAAAAAAAAAAAGAGAAAAAAACGCGATATCGGGAAAAGAACAAACAAGAAAACAATTGTGCCGATAACGGAATTTTCGGGTGAATTCTGGGAACAGCGTGCCTACACACACGTATATCTATCGATCGGCAGTGAACGTGTTGGAAAAAATGGAAAATTTCGGGAAACAGAAAGTGGCGAAATTGAGAGAGCTGTGTAGCGGGGTCGGACTATCCACGGCGGGAAGGAGAAAAGACTTAGTGAATAGACTGGAGAAGCATTATCGTACTCAGAGTGCGGTGGGCAGAAACAGTGATTGTTCGAGTGTTGGTGACATTAACGAAGCGTCGTTCGCGAATACAAGCGACGTAGCGAGAGTGACATTCACCGGGGTGGTGGGCACGACGTCATCGAATACCAGTGCACACACACGGAGGGTTCCTCTCCAAGGCGAATTAGCGCCCAATGTATCGACACTCTACACAGGCGAGACGCAAAGTGCACAACAACCGCCAACGATGAGTGGGAATCGCATGCCCGCGGCTCAGGGTCAGGTAAATGATTTGCAGGCTTTTTCCAGTGTCAGACAAAATTTCCTGCCGGGACAGGTTCGGACTATTGCGCCGACATATACAACGCAGGCGTGTGTGTCTGCACCGTGCCACTGGGTGCCGAACGCGACTACTGGAGTGCCGGTAAATGCGGGGAATAACGTAATCTTTTCCGCGTATGCGGCTCCGTTTACTCCTTCGATACCAACGACGGCTGTACATGACCAGAGTACATATCCGGTATCCCCTCGAATTTTGGGGCAGCCCGCCGGTGCACCGGGAGATCTTCCGTGGACTCCTACACAATTTCTACAAAATAATACTAACGCAAATTGTTATAACAATGTACGCGACATAATGTCGGTTTTGCCTGAATTCCACCCATGTGAAGATGAATCGCTCACGTCGGAACGATTTATTGAACGAATTGCACAATTAAAAACCGCTTATGGGTGGGACGACCGTACCGTATTGTTTGCTATCCAGGCGAAGTTGAGAGGCCCTGCGAAACTTTGGATGGAGAATAGTGACATCTTTACATCCTGGGACTATTTCGTACAAAGGTTCCTATTAGATTTTCCCGTTTCAAATAATCTGGCGGATGTACATCTGCAAATGATCGAAACTCGACGAAAGCAAAACGAGGGCTTGGACGACTTTTATTATAAAATGCTGGCGATGGGTCGAAGGGGGAAATTACAGGAAACGGTTATCGTGAAATACATTTTGCACGGTATAAGCGATCACGAATTTGTCAATGCGATGGCAATAACTAATTTCTCAACGTGTAACGAACTTTTAGGCGCCATTAAAAATTTTATGAATTTTCGTGCTCGTAAACCGACCGTGGGAACAAGTTCTCGCGGAGTACAATTTACTAAGAAATCTCCGGTAGCAGACGATCCACCATCAACGATTAGGAATGGGAATAAAAAAATTCCCACGTGTTACAATTGTTCAAACGCGGGTCATATCTCAATTCATTGTCCTCTTCCACAAAAACGAGAACGTTGTACAGCCTGCATGAAGGTGGGACATAGTGCCGACCGCTGTCCTGCGAGACAAGGCAAACCAGCTGATAATAAAATCTGCGCGATTGGGGGAATCCCTGGGATTCCTAACGAAATTTTAAAAACCATCAAAGTTAGGGGAAAGCAGATTAAGGCTTTCGTCGATGTTGGTAGCGGTAGAACTCTGGTACAAAAGCGGGTTGCAGAACAGTTGGGTAAAACACAACAATGTGTAACACAATTAAACGGATTTGCGGGAGGAACTTATTTCTGCAAGGGAAAAATCGAAACCGAATTCGTAGTAGACGACTGTATTTGTCCAGTTACCGTGTTGGTCGTTGACGATCATCTTTTGAAATATCCAATTCTTTTGGGCAGAGATGTGCTTTGTCGTGATCAGCAAAGACTAGTGGTGCAGGGGGACGATTGTTGGCTGGAAAAGGAAAATAAAATCCGTATTGAAAGCGAGCTGGAAGAGGAGGACTACGAGAAACTAGAGGCCCTACTTAAGCGTTACAAGGGATGTTTCTCGACGAATATAGCAACTTTGGGAAAATGTAATACTACCAAAATGGAGATTAAAGTAAGCACCAACGAATTAATTCAAATGAAGCCGTACAAAACTGCGTTCGCCAAACGACCGATTATCGACAGCATAGTCTCGGATATGCTACAAAATCAAATTATACGCCCATCCGAATCAGCTTATGCTTCTCCGATTGTTCTCATCGATAAGAAAAATGGAGAGCATCGATTGTGCGTTGATTACCGACGTTTAAATAAAATTACCATAAAACAACCATACCCAATGCCAAATTTGGAGGAACAGTTTGCAAAACTTTCGGGAAATAAATTTTTCACTACTCTTGATTTGCGAATGGGGTATCATCAGATAGAACTTGAAGAATCGGCGAAGCAATACACAGCATTTGTAACTCATTGCGGACATTATGAATATAATAGGATGCCATTTGGGCTGGTTAACGCCCCAAGCGTTTTCCAGAACGTTATGAACGGTCTCGCGAGAAAGCTGCCTCCCGGCGAAGTTATTACATACCTGGACGATATAGTTATACCAAGTCGGGACATCGAGACAGGATTGCAACGGTTGGAAGGCTTCTTAAATATTTTGATCGAAAGCGGATTGACGCTGCGGCCGGAAAAGTGTAAATTTCTGGCGAAGGAGATCTCTTACTTGGGTCATCGAGTTAGCGGAGAGGGTATCCAACCCGGAAATGAGAAACTGTTGGCGGTGCGGAATTTCAAGGTTCCTACGAGTGTGACGGAGGTGCGTCGGTTTCTTGGATTAACGGGATTCTTCAGGAAATTCGTGGAAAATTATTCCATCATTTCCAGGCCTTTGACTGGTCTACTGAAGAAAACAGAGGCGGACAACTTTTGTTGGAATTCGTCGCAACAGAGGGCTTATGAAATGCTTATACAAAAACTTATTAATCATCCTGTATTAGAGATCTACAATGTGAATGCGATGCATGAGGTGCATACGGACGCAAGTAGCCTGGGACTGGCTGGGGTGCTTCTGCAGTCTGTGGAGGGGAAGGTATGGAAACCGGTGAGTTATTACAGTCGCCATTGCACCGACGCTGAACAAAGGTTCCATAGCTTCGAATTGGAAGTGCTCGCGGTGGTGGAAACATTGGCCCGGTTCCGAGTCTATGTATTGGGTAAACGCATCAGAGTTGTGACCGACTGTAGCTCGATTACCACCCTTAAGGATAAGACCGAAATTATACCTAGAGTCGCCCGGTGGTGGTATCGATTGATGGAATATGACATCGAGTTTGTTCACCGCCCCGGAAGTAAATTGGCTCACGTGGACGCTTTGAGTCGGGCACCGGTTGAGCCTGCGAGGGAGGCTGAAGGAGTTGAAGCGGTGTTGCAGGTACTTCCGGTTAGCGATGACTGGCTATTTACGATGCAACTGCAGGACGAACAGCTGAGACGAATAATAGAAATACTAAACAACGAACGTAAGGATGAACAGGAGACCCAAATTCGACGAGACTATGTACTAGTGAACTATAGATTGTACCGCTGGGAAGACAATGAAACGAAATTCGTCGTTCCTCAAGGCGTGCGATGGCGGATTACTCAATATTGCCATGATCAGCATGGGCATTTTGGGATCGAGAAGACTGTGGATCGAATAAAGCAACATTATTGGTTCCCTAAGATGAGGAAATACGTGAAACAGTACCTGGATTCCTGTGTGGGGTGCTGCTACAATAAAGTGAAGCCCGGAAAATCGGAAGGTCAGCTGCATTTCGCCGAGTTAGAGCCGGTACCATTCCAACAGCTCCACATCGATCATCTTGGACCTTTCATACGAAGCAAGAAAGGAAATTCGTTTATCGTCACTATATCAGACGCCTATAGTAAGTATCTAATTGTCAAAGCTGTCCGCAACACCAAGACTATGCCAGTGGTGAACATATTAAATGAATTAACCAGCTATTTTGGCTTACCAAAGACCATTACCACCGATCGCGGAACGTCTTTTACCGCCCGTGTTTTCGAGAAATACTGCGACAACAATGAAATTCGACATATCAAAACCGCTGTCCGAACGCCAAGGGCAAATGGGCAAGCGGAAAGGGTTAATCAGTCAATCCTTTCTTATCTACGCACTAGCCCGGATAATCAGCGTGAGTGGGACGAACATTTACGTAATCTCCAGTGGACCATCAACAGCCAAAAGAACGCAACCACCGGCTACAGTCCGAACGAACTGGTTTTTGACTTTACGCTTAGAGACCTGGTACAGAACAATTTCATCGTCGCATTAGAAGGCAGCACCTGTTGTGATGAGGTGGACCTGGTGGGAATTCAAACCAAACGAGCCGTCGCTTTGGATAATATCGTCAGGGAGAGGCAACGTTGGAAGGAACGTTTTGATGCCAAACATGCCACTCCTCGGAGTTATTTGGAAAGGGATCTGGTCTTAATTGAAAATGAACCATCGGCCACCGGTGAAAGTCGCAAGTTGGAGCCGAGGTTTAGGGGACCATACGTGGTCGAACGAGTGCTGGGACACGACCGATATTTAATCGGTGATCTACCGGGGCTCCCCATTACGAGTCGTAAAGCGTCATTTGTGTATAATTCCGCTAAGATGAAACCATGGTGCTATGCATCTCCGGAACTGGATGTCCCGGATTCAGAGGGGCTGGACGAGGATGAGGACGAGGACGTCTCCAGCGACAGGATTGGCCGAGCTGTCACACACACAAGCAGCGACAAGCGGTTCGCGCCGCACGAACGAGAAGAGAAAGATCAGTCGTCAGTAGGCCGCCGTATGGTTAGCATCGATAAGTAGAGAAACGTAAATTGTACGCTGAAATTAATAAAGTTTGTTCTTCCTCGCTGACATTAATAAAGTTGATTTTCCTTGCGGTCGAGTTTTCCTGCTACCCTTTCCATTCCTGACATATGTACTTGAAAAATATCATCGCAGTTTGGTCATTCTTCTTCAATTAACTGCAAACAATTTTTTTGATTTAAAACAGTTCATATTTTTGAAAGTCCTATTTCAAAAAGAATTAAAACAATTAGTTTTAGAACCCAAATATTTTACACAGCTGTATTTTCCTACCAGTTGCATATATCGAAACATTTTACCTAACCCAATTTTTCATATGAAAAATCTAAATTACTTTTGCCTCGATAAAGCGAGGAAAGCGCATAGAATAAAATTTAGATTTTCCGCAGTTGTGGCTTTTCTTACTAAATCGATAAATTTCCTTTGCTTTTCCAAAATCTACTTAGTGAATAAATTATGGTACATTCATCGGGAAATCGCATAGCTGCTTTGTGTGATTGCGAAATGGAATGTATTTTTCTGTTGGTTACATTTCATACAATTTTAGATTTTCTTTTGTGGTTAAGTACAAGTACAAGTACCTACAAGTTTATTTTTAACATAAAGAAGAATGGTATAAAAATTCAATTTTCAGAGCTTATCATATTTGCATAATAATCCAGATGTAAAGGATTTCCAGCATTGCCTTGAGACTATAAATATTTTATCAGGTGAAAAATATTGAAATGATATTTCTACTTTCATTAATATAATATTATATTTATTTAAACGAATATTTGTTTTTACTTGTTTCAAGATAAACAACTGTCAAATAATACTTGAACCACTTCCATCATTATACATATTACCAGAGATAGGTTTTTAGGAGTAACGCTATTTTCATGTGGAGGCTCAAAACTTTTCATATTACCCTCGTATACGAAACTCACAATCTCTGTTTTCCTACAAATCCATAAGTTTATTTTGCAGAATTTAAATGAAAATTTACTATCTTGCAAATAATGCATTAAAAAGTGTACTAAGTATAAGTGAATTTTGAATTTTTTGAACATCACCAAATTTGCTAATAAAAGCTATTATTTGGAACGAAACTTTATACAGTTGTTGTTTTTATCGATCAGAGTCTGTTTTGAATATGTATGTATATGCATTTCGTATCATGATTCAATAAATAAGGTATAGTAACTTGTAAGTAACGTATGTTAATGTTTATTTAAATTCATTCGTATTCAGCCTTCAACCCTTTCTTCATGTTTTTCGCTTTTCGTTTTTACTGCTCTCTAAAATTCTGTTGACTTGTGCTTTTCGATGCCCGACTGTCGTTGCTTTATCTTCCGTATCACTAAAAATACCTAAAATCGATTTACCTGATTTATAATTCAGTACCTGGAGCATTAACATGCCCGTCCACCACTTGAAACTAGCATGCAGAGGGGCCAAGGGCTGTGGCGATGATTGCAGGCGGATCAATTCTTCTATTCGAACCACACATCCTTTTCTATAAATTGTCATTGGCCAAAAAGGACGATCGGGGCTTTCCGAGCGGATCTGCTGCGCTGGACTTTGGGTGCTCCTGCACCGTAAATCGCTTCCGGTGGATTCAATCAATCAATCTCGCATTTAAAATTCCCTTACAGACAGCAATTTATGCTAGCGCGTCACGGGGTGAGCAGCTAGCTATACTTGATCCAAATTGCCCCGCGTCGGGGGAGGAACATTGATTTCTTAATGGGACTCCATCCCTGTATTTTCAGAGCTCCAGGCGAGGAAATTTTTTATGAAAGCTCTTGGACACACGAGGCGGAGCCACTTTTCTACGGCCGCTGAGTGCCGTAGAAGTAATTGAGCTCCTTAGGTCCAAGGTTATAGTTCGGCTAAAAATAAAGCGCTTAGTTTTGCAACAGGTGGTGATTCCTATTTTGGAAACTTGCTCATGCACGCGAGAGGGACATGTCTCCTAATACATTAAAGATTCCACGCACC
The DNA here is from genome assembly GCA_933228815.1 of Machimus atricapillus. Classification (NCBI taxonomy): domain Eukaryota; kingdom Metazoa; phylum Arthropoda; class Insecta; order Diptera; family Asilidae; genus Machimus; species Machimus atricapillus. The sequence goes on along the minus strand of OW121786.1, from coordinate 31,262,908 downwards.
TGGTGAGCGATACGTACATACTCAGGCTTTATGCCTCGAAATAACTTTAAGGGAGCATTTTTTCAATTAATTATCTAATCGATACAGTCCGTATCAACATCGAGCGCGCAGAAATAAATCACACATTTATGAATGAACGAGGAAATAATGTACTGAATACTGAAATACGAAAATTTTATGTATGTATACCATGAATGATAAATATGTTTTTTCCCTAATAATAGTTTTGAATGAAATAGTTTACTATATACATATGTAGTGTCCCAAATAAATAGTTTATAGTAAAGGGGTTTTCATGAAAATCGGTACCTACTTGGAGATTTAGCATAGTGCAAACTTAAGCAATTTTTTCTTCTAGTTTGTCAAAAATACATAAACCATCAAACGTTACTACTCTGGTCTGTCCTCTGACTGGGCTTCCTCATACATTTATTTTTCTTCATATGTATGTGGCAATGAAATTCTTATTTTCCTGATAAAATAAAACTTTTTACTCGATTATTCAATTTATACTTAACTAGCGAATACCCAGCGCGCACTTTTACGCATCAATAAATAAAAAAATCTAAGAAGAAAATGAAGAATTACGTGATAAAAATTTCAAGATGATCGGTTAAACGTTGTAGGAGTCCAATCGTACCAAATACACAAACATTCGCTTTTACAAGATACATATATATTCTTTTAACGTAATGTATAGGTTGTTAAAATATATGCAATTTAAGTTTTTTTTCAAATCCATCAGTTCTCGGCATCCTTCCACTTTCAAAAAAATCCCGGGTGTGTTTATGTATGATACATCTAATGTAGAGTAAATTACGATAAAAACATTGATAGAATTTTATAAACGAACTTTTTTTGTCTAATAGATCAAACCCAATAAGATGAAACTTTAAAATGAACGAATCTGAGAAGCTGTGTTATAAAGAAAAGGGGTTCTAAAACCGCTGAATTTGTGTAACGTAATTTATGGATTACCTCTAACTAATTAATAAAGTCATAAGGGTCATAATGAACTTTTCCTTGCCTGTTGATAAAATCATGAAACTTACTTAAATTGATTGGCCCTTTTTATTATTTTTAACCTTTCTAAAAAGCTATCACTCAAATAGACAAGAATTTTTGTTGTTATCAGATTATTGTTCGGAGAAAATGAATTGGATTTGTGCCCCAATAGCTGAGAACTACCCAAATATAAAACCGAGTATCTATGTACATCAGTAACTTTTAACACTGAATGTACCTCGGGGTGGGTGCGGAGTATTTCGTGACATGGTTCAGTGAAAATTCAGAAAATTATTCGAAGCACCAAAAACGGCTGGTCGGCACAGGGAGACCATTTTTATCGGTGCGCCTGCTGGCTCAAGTGTGGCTGCGAAGAGACGTGTAAATTTGACGGAAAATAGTACTTTGCGAACTTCGATGGAGGTGGGCTTTCGAGTGCTGTTGAACTTTAATTTAATCAATTAGGCCTCGAACCTCATTAATTCAACGTTTTTGCTTTTTTTACGAGGGTGGGCTACGAGGGGGTTGCTCAGAGCAGCTAATCGCGATGGGAAACTTATCTTGTTTCACTTTGATTAAGAAAATTGTACTCACGAACAATTTTACGACCGCCCTTTATTATGACGATGTACCTAATTTGCAGATGAAAATGCCTTCCAGCCATTCTCATTTTCTTTAAAATTGTTTTGTTATGCAGAAATTAGGAATTTTGAATATTGCCTGCACCACACCATTTCCTCTTTTCGTTTTGACTGACATTATTTTCTTTTGTACTAAGTATATTGTATTTTCTGACTTAAATTTATAGCATTTCTAAAACCAATTGATTGACTCAGAAAACTTCAATGTTTCTTAGGTATCATTTTCATAGATTGGTTTAAAATCGTATTTATTTTTATATTTACATACTCAGGTATAATCAAGTCACTCTTTATCGTATCTCCTATACATTTTCTAAATTTATCGCGAGTTCAAGTATCAAATTCAGATTTTCAAGATGATTATACTAATTCCTTCTGGATATTATACAGAATTTAAATATGTATAAAAGTTAAATTTCTCATACAACAGTAAAATTGTACTATACACACTCGTTTGAATATAGAAGCACAAAAACGGCAAAGAGAATTGAAATCTAAACAAAAGTAAATTTACGAGCAATGTCCTAAAATAATATGCAGACTAATTCAAATCGAAAGTATCGCAGATAGCCAAGTTTGGCGGTGCCTTTATTTTTTTCATCAGGTATAAATCAAATCGCATGCGAGCTTAATTTAATTTAGAGTTCTTGTTGTATATCAAGATTATTCACGCAAGAATTCTCGATCTAGGTTTCAGTTCACTGAAGTGAGTAAAATAATAGCATAATAGGTTCTATATTACCTTAGATTTTGTTTTGGGCAACATAGCCACAGCTGTCAGTAACCATTACTATACAACAGAAAAGAAATGATATAATGCAGATTGCTTTGCAAGGTGTGAATTTGGATTTTATGCCTGTGCAAAACTAAAAGGAAATAGAAACGGTGTAGCTGTATGTTTCTATAAAAAGAATGTATTGATTCCTGCAACGGGGTTATAAATTTCATGCTTTGTTAGTTAGAAAAGAAAAGCAGGCATATTTGAGCCTTTTATTTTGAAAGTGGCTTTGTTCCAAAATATCATAAGGACGATTTTTCGGTATATTTTCTTTTACGGTAAAATCGTCCTTATGACATTTTAGACTTAAGCCACTTTCAAGCTCATCGTATTATATACCGTGGATTTTTAGATTTTGATTTTCCGCTGTCTGGAATTCATTACTTTTTACAACGAACGTTTAAAATCAGCCACCTCGAAAGCCTTCACATGCGAATTATTATCAAAATCAATTGAGAATAAAATTTGAAAGACCCCAATCTTTAATTTCGACTTTTCCCAAAAATAAGATTTGGTTCCCTAACCAGATAGATTTCCCATCCCCGGTAACCCCTATTATGTAACATTCATCAAAATTGTTAGAGCCGTTTTCAAAAACGCCATTACAAATATATGTACCTAACCTACAAACATACAAATATATGTAACAAGATTTTCTCGTTTTATACATTGCACATACTTATGCATGTAGTAAAGAGGAATATGCGTTTTCATGAGTATTAATTTTCATCTTTTTGTGTTCTATACTCTCGCAATGAACTTCTACTATATAGCTCGCTTAGAGCAAATTACCCTTTAAATCCTTACCTCTGTCAGGAGACACTTCCGTAGTGAAAATTCTTAGAATTTCCATGTTCCTCTAATTATAACATTTTGCACAAGAACTATATCCCCACTTTTCCGAACAGGAAATTAAAAAACTTTTGAGTAGTAAAAGCAAGGAGGATACTTTTTTAATTACTTTTTTTACTTAAGTTCACAACAAGTAGTTTAATTTAGTTTACTAGATCATATAAGAACAGCTTCAAAGAATGTGGATAACTTCTGAGAATTTAAAAAGAGCACCTAATTATTTTAATATTGTGAAATCACATTGCAGTCTTATGCAGGCACTAATTAAGTTTTAAGCTAAGTCTTGAACAAACAAATTATTATTATCCATTTTGTTGTTCGATCGTGATTTTAGAATATATAAGCAAAAACTAAAAAGCATGGCAGATACAAAATTGCTAATTTGAGCGATATATGGGAAATTCCACACACGGCCTATCCTGACATAAATGTTGTTTTATAAAATGAACGCCTTAAAAATTTAATCAATTAAAACAAATATGTTCAACTGAAAAAAGAAAAGTAAACATTTTGCTACTTAGGATATAGGAGAGAGAAAAGACGTTTCTGAATTGATGAAGAGTGTTTCTAAAAAGGACACAGAGTGTTAAAAGTAAATAATAATATAATCATTCTGGAATATTTATTTACTTTTTCTCATACCACCGCCGAAAGTTCGAATTTTTACTTTATTTTGCTGAAGGAAAATTTCACTTTTTTACCTCGAGAACCGGGTAAAAATGTCCTATTTTGTTCCCTTGGGATAACAAAGTATCATTTTGCTGCCTTAAAACAGGGAGAAAATTCAAACTTTCGGCGGTGGTATGGTAAAAATATGTAAGCATGATCACCTTGGGAATAAAATAGGGCATTTTTACATAGGTGTAAAATTGCCGTCTGAGCCCTAGGAGGTGAACAATATATGTACTATTTTTTTAATACAGTCTTTTGGATTATGTGTATGTTAGGAATGCTCAGAAGAACATGGGTTTTACTTATTTATTATATTTTGCATTTAACATTTTAGAGCAGAATTTACCTATACATACTTACTATTGGGGTTTATCGAACCCTAAAGGGCTTTGTCCACGTCCAATTGAACATTTAAAGATGCAATTTCTGTTACTCATGTCGATGTCTGACTGTTAAACCAAACATCGCCCTGAAAAAAGCCACTGGAGCTGCTAACTGAAGCCATTGTCTTGCAAATTTACGCACTAAAGTCACCATAGCTCTCGTGTTATCTGCTCCGAGACCTCGTTAGGACTGGCAAAGGGAAGGGAATAACAATGCCGATGCGGATCCCCAATAACTTGCATCGGGCAATAAATGTTCCCACTAATTGATCCTAATCCAATTTTCATCGAGTAGAACTTGTTACTCCCGCGGCTAAACGGGCGTTCACAGTGAGCTCCTCGTTGATTTTACCTTCCGATTGGGTGGGTGTAGGGCCCTACGTAGGGAGCAACGGCACTCGGTAAATACTGCAGGGTGTCAGCCATTTCAGGGACTGGAACATTTGTCCCTTGGGCATTTTATTTTGATTCGTTTACAGGGCACCAGAAACACATACCGACGCATGTGCTACTGTCGTTCTGGCAGGAGGTGTGCAACAAGTTACGATAATAAAACGTCGAGATTTCAAGTAACGTGAACTATTGCAACACGCGAAACTCATTTAATGAATGTGAATGGGGACAGATAATGACTACGAACGTAGAACACACACGGGGACATGAAAGCATTAAAGGTACTTTTGGCAGATTTATATCGCTCGAATGCGACAATTTCAATCTACAAGATTTGTTGTAGTCATTTTATGGGAGGTGGTATACTATTTTCGACAATAATTGGAAAAATATTGTCTTTCTATCCAAAACGATTTTTATCAAAGTGATTGTCAATTTCTTTGCATAGGTTTAACGTTGATTTTATGAGAGAGATACATATGTATAGGTATTATTGTAACAAAGAAGGATTTCTACCCTATTAATTTTGATACAATACATATGAGTAATTTTTTGCCGCTTTTCAATTCCTTTCATTTGATAGATATTTATTATATAAAAATTTTTGTTTGATGCATTAAGATTCGTTTATATGTATGCATATATCTTTTTCCTAATTGAATATGGAGACATTAGGCACGAAAATCGATCCAGCTAGGTCTCATTTGTGAGAAAATTTCATATTTAATTCTTCAATAGATTTCCATGATAGATAAGTAGTTGATTTCGAATCCACTTTCAAGTTATAAATTGCAGATGGCGGACAATTAAAAATTAAGAAAAACATATCATAACTCAAAGCTTAATATATGTACGATTACGTGTCAAAGTGTGAGTGCTTTAACCTATTTGCGTGGTGATATAAAATATACCATTTTATTCAGATAACATATGTATTACCTTTAAATGTTAAGTGCATAATACCTTTTTAAGAAAAGTAATCATTAAGGCCCTAATTAAAGCCTCGAGTTTTGTTCCTAAACTTCATAAATAATTACGAACTCCAAAAATGTTTGTTGAAGTGACCCTGAGTGACCTAAATTCCCTCTATTCACAATTTTGTGAATCTAATTTTGAACTTACATATACCTGGAGGTATATGAAAGTAAGTACATTTTGGAATAATTTACATCGTATACTCTACAATCCAAGCAAGCATTCACCTTTCCATAAATATAAGCAATTCCCGAAATTATGCCACAGGAAATAACTATTTTGTTATTCAAACTTACTTATCCTCCCCTAAAGTTAAATTGTAGGTGCTGTATTACACGAAAAACGAAAATTTGCGAAGAAAAAGGTCACGAATATTTGTGGCCACGGCGGCGTACTTAGCGGGTAGACAGTTCCTAGGGAACGTAAGCTGCATGAAGTAAGCTAAGACGTTCGGTTCCTGTTAAAGCTGGCCTCAAGCAGTACAAACCTGTTAAGATGTAATTTTTGGTTGGCGTCATCAACAATGTTGTTGCTTGTTTCCTGGGAGCTTTTTCACCCCCTTCCTTTATCTGCGGAAGTTATTCTTTGTTCGCCTCCTTGGACTCGTGCAAGTTCTTCCGTTTAAGTAAAGGTTTTATAGCATCCTCTTAATTCCTCCCCCACAGAAGCTACTCTTATTTTAACTGAATGAGGCAGCTCTGCTGTATTTAGGAGATAAGTTAAATAACTTAAATGAAAAAAAGTGGAAACTTCCATATTATTTTACTTTAATACGGCAACCCTCTGTAAGCACTTTAACACTCTTTGTCTGCAGGCCTTTTTGCATATTTACCTGAAGAACATTCCTTTATGAAACGGAAAAAACGAGAAATTTTCAGAAAAATAATACTTTAAGAATATTTAAAGTTTATTAGAAATACGAAGCTCAACGAAACCGCATTGTTTAATGTTACCATCGAAAGATGTCGGAACTCCAAGCACCTGGGACTAAAACGTAAATACCCCTTACAGAATGATGTCAGAGAAACCAGCAAATGAATAATTGTTTTTTAAATGCGTATTTAAATTTAAAGGGGTTTTTATTCAGAGTCTTTTGGAAGTCTTAGAGAGGTTGTTTTATTAATTTTAATTATGAATGATTGATAATGAGTCTCTGAGAAAATTGTACTTAGCTTTTTTAAGGTCTTAAATAACAAATACTTTCAAAGAATTTTATAGTTACACTTTTCGTTCTATAATGTTGCAAATACTAAATTTAATATTAAAATCATTTTCCTTTATGAAAAATTAAAATATGTATGTTCGTTAAGAGAAAACAATATTCATAAAAATAACAGTATTAAATCAATGATTATGAATAAACAAAAATTTAGTTTTCAAAATTTACTCAGTCTTTAAATTTGAATTTTTGCATCTATGAACCATTTGTCGTATTTACTTAGAAGAAAAAACAAGGTGTCTTAAGGAATACTTCATAACGAAATGCATAACTATTTATATCATTATTTACTATTGTAATAATCTCTCTATTTGTTTGCGACATGAAAGTTAGTTTGAATTAAAATGAAGTATATCCTATAAAGTTTTCAAAAAGGTATCTTTTGTATTTCACGCACATGCCTTTATTTAAGCCAACCACCCCAACTTTTAACACTTTTGGAAAAATTACTTTTATACATTTTAAAATATAATTTTACTTTATTCCCCTTTTCCGGAAAAGCATTTCTCAATTTTACGACTGGATCATATTTTAAGCCCGGTGCTATAATTGGATTCGACAAACGTCGGATGTAGGTAGATACATATGTTTTTCCCACAGCTTATTGAAAGCCCGAAATGTCACCTCCGATGCGTAATAAAATATGCATTTTTATTCCGGCAACTTTATCGAAAGGGATTAATTTGATTACTCAGAATGGCTTTTGGGTTTTAAAAATATTTCGAAATTTTCCCATTAACTGTTTGTAGAATACCGAATCAGAGTTAAAAATTTTCATAGGAGAAAATAGTTGAAGGAATGTTTTATTTCATTAATTCCGATTTTACTTTTGTCATAAAATACTTGTTTCTTCTTGTAATTGCAATATAATTTAATTTTATATTTTTGATACACTGCTTTTTGCTTATTATGCAGTTTTTATATGGCTTAATTTATTTGTTTATTTAAAATGTTATGTAACTGTTTGCATATTTGAATGGTTGAAAATACATACTGTCAATATTTCTCAAATTAAATTTCTGTTTAAGGTTACATTTTATTTTCTGAAAAGCAAATATAAGGGCAATTTTTAACGGCTTCCGTATGGGAGTACGTGCGTCATCACACAGCTAAATTATTCTAACGAAACGAAAATGCGCAGGTTTAGATGTGCAATAAACTTCTCCCTTTGCATACAAGTCCACGACATATCTTTAAAATAGAGACACTTAAGAACGTCGCAAAAGTGTGCATTTAATGTTAGATGAAATTCAAAGCTTAAGTTAGCTTCGCTGCTGCCTACACCTGCTGTTAAAAATCCCACGTTTATCCGAGTGTTGTACATACATATAGTCAAAATTATATGCAAAGGTGAGAAGACGAGTGAAATAAATTAAATACATAGCAATTTTATAAATATCTAACGAAACTTTGTACTAATGATGTAATTAGGGAACGGAGCAGCTTAATCATGAAGGTATGTAACTTTAAGATGTAGCGCTGCAGGACTTTGAAAACATTATGCAGGACGCATCATTCGTGTATATTTGAGGTAAAAAGCGGACTTTTTGACATACATAGTTCCTGCAGCTTTCCCACGAAAACAGATAAATATGTTGGATTGAGGTATATAACTTCCTCCATGAACTTCGCCGGGAACGTCATATTTAGAATAGTTGGCGATTTGAGATAAAATCGGAAACAGAGGAAACATAGCTCCTTTAGATATGTGCATGTTGCTTCTGGAGGAAACAAACCGTGGCTCAATTGGGACGAAAACAAAAATTTGAGGTAATAACTTGGGGTGCACTCCCCAATTTATCCTAAAACATGTCAAACGTCTTACTCCCGGAAGTGGATTCCCTAGGGACACGAGCTTCCTTAAGGAAAAATAAAGGAAACTGCTTGAGCAAGCTATTTAAGCACATTCCATAAATTTTATATCTTTCTGAACATTAGCTTAGCTTTCAGGACATCTTTCCGAGAGCTTACATAATTGGCCTCTCTTGAAATACATTTACGAGTGTTGGCAGAAACTTCATTCTCCACTGCCGTGACATTTCGAATTACCTAAATCCTAATGCTTACACGGTGAACGAAAATTATTTATTTACAGCGAGAATGCGTACAAAATCTTTTACGGTCTGGTGAACAATTATTCAGGTGTGATGGGAATTTATGCTATTCTTTCTCTTTATTTCCTGGCACGCAAATCTGATATTATGTCAGAAATTGCTCTTTACTATACCTTCCAAATTACGATTTGGAGACGTTTGATATCCGAATGTCTCAGATGTAGGTATTAGATTTTATGTCGCTTCCTTTTAAAGTAATTTCGAGGCATATTTTGATAATATTTTCGAGATAACATTAATGTAGTACTCATAAATTAATACACAACTCTGTAATTATGTACGCGGACACTATTTCAGAGGTCTTTTCAAAAATTCTTCTTTTGTGGTTCATTAGTGAATGCATGCATCATATAATCAATTTAAATTCTTTGTAAAAGAATAGGTATTGATATTCAATTTAATACGCTGTTTTCATTATGGCTGTATTTAATTTATGTACTTTCAGACATATACATATTTTCCCACATTAAGAACACAAATACAAGCTTTTGTACATATTTTCTAAAATCATTTCATAAAGAAGAAGGAATTTCGCATTATGAAATCCTGCTTATTACAGACAAAGAAGCTTTTCTTGATAAAGATCAAGCTCAGGAGCATCTAAATCAACTTTCCATTATGACGAACTACTTCCATAAAATAGAACTTAACCAAAATTAATGGGAAAAGGAAATGGGCTGGTTACCTGTTGTTACTATAGCTGCTCTTTACTGACAGCTTTATAGGAAATGTTGTTTTGCATTAAATCAGCATACATTTCAAGCGTGAAAAATGAAAGCGCTAATAATTACCGGAAATAGAGCGCAACATTTTCGCGGAATTGGCTCGTTATGGGATATCTGTTGCATGCAATCTAACCTGCTTCTTGTTGAACCGAGGGGAAGTAATTTGCCATTCGATTTGAATACCTTGTTGTGCTGCAGTAAATTGAGTTGGCTATTTTATGCTTGATTAGGTGTAACACTTTAATTAAATTACAGTGCACATCACTTGTTTAAATTCTGTCAATTAGTTTCAAATGCATTACTTAAAAATAACACATTTTCCCTCTAAAATGGTTCAATCTTTTAGTTTTCATTTTATATGCTAGTACATAAATTGACGTAGAAGCCAGTGAATTACAAAACTCATTTGTATTAAGAGATATAAAACTTTATATTTAATTTGTAAACCTTTAAAATTTAGGATGATTAAATTAAGATTTTAAAAACGTTGACCTTTCTTGAAAAAAAAGTATTATTCGATACTCGATCAAAGAGATTGTGCGATATTTTGCGGATTAACTAAAGCCGAATTTTATTTCTATTAAATGAAACTTTTTCTTTCTTTGTGATACAAATATTTAATCTAGACAGCATATCCCTTTCCTAATTTGGTAAGGAAAACCCTGAAAGGCGTTTTATTATCAATAAGATTGACTTTATCATGAAAGAGATATTTTTTTTTTGTGGGACCAAAGGTCTCGAACAACTTTCCTAAGATAAATATGAATCTATGTGATTTAAAGTTGCATATACATATACATAGGTATAGAAAATTGAGAAATTACTGAAAGTCGTACGTTCGGCCATGAGACTTAGTTATTGCCTGATATTAGAAAGACGTTAATTAATATAAGAGTATAATAGATATAGAAACAAGCGTGTGATAGTTTTCAGTAATGGGTTTTAATATGCAAATGCCTTAAGAAGGGTATGCTTGAAAGTGAAAATCTACAATAAGAATCAGAAATAGTGATAAGAACTTCAACCTTGTATTTTTTCAACTATTACTTCCATTTACAAACGTATAACGTATAACGTGTTTTTATTTGAAGAAATTAATAAAATTAGTCGACTACTTTTTATAAATGTCTTTTTAGGAACATTTCAAACAATTTCAATACTGAGTTACAAAATGAACCATCATCGTTCATTAAATTTTATTAGATATGAAGGAAGTAAATAAATAGTGCAATGTTGCTAATACCTTTAATATCCAGTCTTTCATAAAGGATAAGCAAAAAATAATCTCATGCAAGCGCTGAAGATCTTCCTCGTCTTCTGACCTGCCTTATGGCCCCAAGGCAGCTCTCATGCATGCTGCTTTTAGGACCAAATTATCTAAATCCTTCCTGGGCAAAAGTAAGTAGCCACCAACGTCCTCGAAATATATCACTTTGATGTCAAGTGCGGGGAGGTAATGCCAAAACGTCCCTTGGGGGCAAGAATGCAGACTGACAATCATCGCGGCTGTTTTGAAATTTACTTGACGGGCACGTCAGCGCATTTAGCGTCTGTGAATGTGTAACGTCAAGTGTGCTTGATTCCAACCAGTGGGGAAGAGTAATGAAAGACGTCAAACCGTCCTTTGAGCTGTAGCCGAAACTTCTTTTGTCTTTTGGCAGAAATGCGTTAATTAGCGTTTCACGTAAACGGCGTCTACAGATCTCATAAAATATGAAGTGGGCGCTAAATCATACAGGCCTAAGAGCCATTTAATTCCGCCGAGCTTGATCTCCAAAATGCTTGCGGCTCGAAGGGTATTTGTATGAGGCTTATACGATTAAATTGCGAATTTTTTTGCTTTTTCCCTTGGTTTTAAGATTATTTCGCTGTAGGTCTTTATAACCCATCGCAGTGCTTCGTCTACACTGCTGGAAAAAAAAATCAAGCACCCTACAAGTCCATCTTGATAGTATTCTTGGACTCTGTCTCCAGCCACGTATAAGAGCATGCACCACGAGACAAGGTGCTCTGCAACTATAATGTAAAGTATATGATAGTATAAAATATTTCATGGTAGTATATAAAGTGAGCATATTCAGCGCTGTACTCCGTGGCGTCGAGCAAGCCTGAGTTTTCTGCCGAGAAGGGAGGAAGTATGCGCTGACACGGATAGCGTAGGGTCAAAGACGGGCATAATGACGGCAATTTAAAAAGCAATGGCTTATTTAGGTAAGTACGCTATTTATGGCGGACGCTGTGAGAGCCGCCTTTGTTTCCCGCTGCAACAATGCACCAGGGCTCACGTATGTTCTCATTTAACTACAGACAAGCTATTTTTTTGCAAAATGCGCTTCAGGCCCATCAGAAGGATGTCGTCTGTAGTCTCTTGTTGCAGAATAATTGCAGTTGTTTACTGTAACGAGTCAATAGCCTTTCAATTTAACTTTAGTTTTTACGGACGACGAAACATTTTTGCAGATCATTGTGTCTAGTTACAAAGGATGTTGGACTGTTTTTCTTTACAGAAAAGCTGATTCTTTTAAAGAGAAATTTTAAATTGCTCTATTTTGACGTTGCTCCTAAAAGATGTAAGTCAAGCAAGAGGATAAAGGATATTTAGACAATGAGTTTTATTAGATTTATTTCTTTAGTCTTCAATATTTAGTCCAAATATGAATAGAAGAAAGAAACGATTGTTTCCTTAGATTCAATTTAATTTTTTCAAGCTTCTTTCTTAAGAAAAAATTATCAGAAAACTGTAAAATCAACATGTGAAAACTTTTAATTATAATTAAATAAAGGCGCCAATTCCCCGAAAGCTAGTGCTGCTTTTAGAGATTTTTCATCCAAAGCAACAACAACTAATGTTTGTGAGTTATACACCACTTATGCACAAAGCCAACATCCTGGAACTATTTTCAAAAGATTCTGAGAATCGTTCAACATCAGTGAAAAAATATTTCCTGAATTCCTTCAGTGACGTAAATTAGCTTTTGTTGCAACTTTGTACAAAGTGTATGTAGGTGGACGACATTTTGTTCTTTCAGAATTCAGATATAATTATTTTCCTTTGTACGTAATTGAAACGTTACTTGTCCGTATAAATGATGCATTTGCGTTCTCAAAGACGTTCACTTTCACCAGATTAAAATGTTTAAATACCAAAAGTGCATAACTCAGAGAATAAAAATAAAATTTTCTGTGCATTTCATCATGCAGCAAATTTTATTATTATGCATTTCTCTTTCAATGCTTTAACAACTTTTCTTTACTTTTAGGCGTGCTATACATATACAATATACATATACATTATATTTCAATTTTTCTAAGCATAAATAATTTGTAATATTATTAGACAATCCTTTCGTAATATCTTATCGCGATTTCATTATTACACAACCGTCATTTAGGATAATTGAAATTCTATTTATGTATTTAAGTTAAAGTTTGTTTCTTAACAACCTCCTCGCTGTTGTGCAACTGCAAACCTCCTTAAAGAAATATAAATGCAAAAATTCTTCATTTCGTAGGATAATTTTAATTTCAAATTAAGCCTGCGCCCACGTAATTTGCATACCGTTTCAAAATAGACTCAAAATGCAAACATTAAATCCCTCCCCACGTTTAGGTTTAAATATTGACAACAAAGTTTTTGTGTTGTATTTTCCGTTTTGTCGCTTGGCTTTATTTAAGCTTCACTTTACGATATTGTAATTCAGATTTTTGTTATTCTTATGTTAACACTAAACCTGGTCCGTCAAGTTTATACTTTTGATTAAGAAATTTTAATTAAATTTAGTTGATGTTTTCCTCTTAATTTTATGTGCATCATTTCGTCCCGTGCAACTTCCATTGTCATTTTGCCACTTTAGCCTTACTCGGATTTGTCAATTTCTGTCTATCCCCAAATATCTAATCTAAATCACGTCCATAACTAAAACTGTATTTTGTGATCTCTCAGTTGAAATTCTGATTTTTGTCGATACACATCCTTTAGACACGGTTCAGGGAATGTCGACCGTCTTTGCTTGACAGATGAATTCCCGTCTATTTTGATTGGACTTAATTGGGTTCTGTCAAGCGTGCACTTCGCGCTTTCTACCAAAACCATTCAAATGAAATTTTACAGACTACTCGTATGTTGTGCTTCGAAACCGGAAACATATCTTCGTTCAGTCAAAAGAATTTGTGGCATTTGCGTTTTGTAGTGGAATTTCGCCCACACATTTTAGAAATTGTATAGAAGTACCTACGTATGTATATGTACATATATTACATGACTGGCGTAAGTACAATATTTCAGCATACACATTTTAAGTTTATTATTGGTGTCTCATATTTGCTTAATAATGGCTTCACTCATTTTCTGCATGCTTTAAATGTTTCCCGAATTGTTTTTATCATAATTCGGCTTTGTTTTAATAAATTATTGTTTTTTATTATTATTAGTATATTTTATCTTTTTTATTATTTCTGTACTGTATGTAAATATCCCATAAAATATCAAATTTTATTCAATTGGGCAGCAGTCGACAATGCTTATTTATATTACCTACATGAAATTTTATGTTTATTTTAATTTGATGTTTTAGAGAGGCTTTTTAATTGAATTATTATTATTTGTTTTTATAATTTTAAATAGCAGCATATATCAAACCTAATTTTTAATTATTAGCACTACTAAGCTTATTCTTTTATGTAAGCAAAGAGAAGTAGTATCTACAAAAGGCAATATTGGTAACACAAGCGGATTTTATACTAAAAATCGGTATTACATCCAATCAATTTTGAACACAATAATGAAAGAATATTCATTCAACAGCAATTAATGCAAAAGTAATCAAGATATATTAGTCCATTTCTATTTTAGGCGCTTGTAATAATGAGACACCTCATAAATTATCCTATTTAATTGAACGCACTGGAATCACGAACGTTAAATTTTGTTTATTTATTCAGTAATTGAGCTAAAGTCTGGTTTGGGCTCCAATCGACTTTTCGACATTTCCATAAATATCCCTCCAATTTTTGTCAAGGTACTGGATACAAATAAAATCAATTATTTGTGAATTCATAATGTGCTCAGCATTTTAAATTAAATTAAGCAATTATTTTATGCGCATTTATTTAGAGCATATTAAATTTACATATGCATATACACATACATACATATATTAGATGAAAAATTTCTGTTACTTTTATAAAATATGTACGTATAATATATTTTAGCCGATCCAAAATTGTAATTTCTGTAGAAGTAATTTGGTACTGTATGTTTTTTATATTAACTTTATTATTATATTTGGAGTGGGCAATTTAAATGTCCTTTTAATTCTTCAATACCTTCAAAAATTAGAAGTTCAATATTGCTCTCATTCAAATAAATGATGTATTGTTGTGAATAGTTTGATTTTTCTCACAAAAATGACTAACTACACGAGGGAAGGTTCGTCCTATTGACCGAAGATAAATCGTTTTCCCATTGAGATTGAACATCACTTCTCACGAAATGTCCTGCACTGGAGCAAAGGCCCCTGAAATTCAATAAAATATTTAGGCCAGGATACTATTTTTGCCTCAATTTCAGATACCCTCAACAGTTCAAGTACATATTGGTCTGACTCAAGACAGGTTGGTGAGCTCGATGTGTATTTATCTTGCTTCTGATTTTGTATAGCTATTGATAAGATTGAAATCGGATGAAACCACTTTGGATGTACACACAATCGCACGTATTCACACATTTGCATACCCCGCAAGCTTGAAAGTAATAACAATTCGCATGTACCTTGGGAATGGAAAGACGATTGCCCCAGATTATGCAAGGTAAACTCGCTATTGCAGAGCGAGTCCCCCTCTGTCTTGGGCGGATCTTCATCAAATCTTGTATATTGCTGCCGAAGATTATCTTGAAATTCTATTTCAGAGGATTTTTCATATGAGGGTGTTAAGAGGCCTAGAAACTTATTATAATTTGAGTTCGTTTTATGTCTGTTTTCGTCTTCCTGGAGATTAAGCGGCAAATGTTCACAGTATATCAACGTAATTGAACTTATTTGAGAAGTTTGTGCTCGACATCCTTTCATGTTTACCCGACTGTTTAATACACACCCTGCGTTTTATTATTTAGTGGTCCATGCCTATGTAAATACATATATGTATGTAGCAGACAAATGGCATCTTCAAAAGTTCTTAAACCACTACAAATAGAAAACATGAAAATTAAAGTTTCTACTGTTCAAACGTTTCGAAAACCTTATGAATTTAAAAAATAAAGCATGCAAAGAAACCAACGATTTTAAGAAATTCTTCTTGATTAGTTAGTTCATTTTAACAAGCGTCTAAAGAGTGGCAATAATTTTTAATGACTGATCTTCTCAATACTTTCCTTATATCGACGGTTTCTTTATGTAAGAGTTTGAATATGTTTACTATTCTATAAGTTAAGCCAATGTGCAAGTAAAGCGACATAAAGATTTTAAAATGAATCAGTTCTTACCTGGAAGTGCCGAAGCACGAAGGAATACTAGAAAATAACAAAAATAAATTACTCAGACAAAATGTATGCGTGCTTCTTTATGTAAAATGCATTGTAATATGTAATGAAATATTGAAATATTAGATAAAATAAATGTTTATGTGAGAGTGCATAATTCACATGAACTCAAAAAGTGATGTAAGTAGTTATAATAATTATTTAATAAGTTGTATTGAAGGCAGTGTCTAATTGGGTATCTATTGGGATGTTCTTTAAAGGGTATATAAAATGCATCATTCGCTTTGAGGGAGTAGAAAAGGAGAGAGTAAGAATATAAAAGTTTAAATTCAAATAATAAAAAAATTTCAAACACCGTTAATATTTAGTCGAACAATATACTAAAATTGGTTCAAAAATAATAAAGATAGATCTAAAATACAAAAATCATTCATTGACAGGCATTTTAAAAAATTTCCAAAATGCTACGCTCTCATATATTTTATACACATTATTAATAAATAAAAATTGTTTGTAGTCCATTTTTCTTCTTTTGCTCTAATTTATAATACATATTTTCATTTTTGGATTAATTTATTCGCCAAATAAAATCTTCTCAATAACCAAGTGAATTTAAAATTTTGTTTAACATATTTGTAAATATTTATGTAAATGAAAATTTTGACGAATAGAGTGAAAAGTGTTTACCGATTTCTTATTTTAAAAATAAAATTATTATTCCAATTATATATCTGCCCTTAGTAAAAAGTTTAAAAAACAGACAAAGAAACTCATTGAATGTGAAATCGATGGAATTACCCAAAATAATGTTGAATCACATTAGCGTATTTTTGATTTCGAAGCAACATTTTTTTTACGATCATAAAGTAAGGTACATATGTACCTATATCCGATTAACTTAGGAAATATTTGTATATACCAAAACTATGAAATTCCACACTTTCCAGATATAAACTTTGGGAGTAGAAATCTGTAATAAGTGCAAAAAAATGCAAAATGTTTGTTTCAGGGCAGGGGTGCAAAAGTTGATCAAATAGTGGTTTTATTTTGATTACGTTTTATTTACATCATATTGAAGTAAGATCCGAAACTGTAGTCCAAACGTAATTTAGAGAATTGTCAGACGTCAGGTTAAATAAGTTTTATGAAATTTAAAACTTACGTACCTAAATCTAATATTTAGCGTAATATACGAATATACTCGTGATTGGCAGTAAATGCGTTAAACGAATACGGTCCCTAAAAAGTATAATATTGTAAGTCGAATAAAAGTTATGGAGGAGACTATTAGAGAACATGCAGATAAATTTATAAGTACATATACATATTTTGAAAACGCAATACTACTTAATGTTGATATAAGGTGAGATATCCTCTTTAAAGTTGTTTCAATATTACGGAAATGTTTAAAAATTTATAAGCTATAAATATTTCTGATGGGTCTTAAGAAAATAAGATGAATTTATTGTTTTACAATTCTGCGAATAGCGACTAAATTATTTACACGCTGCGGCAGAAACATTTCAAGAGTATAGAAATTTAGCGTGAATGGAAATTTTAGTGAAAAGGTGGGAGCTGTGAGATAATCGATAGGCTTGCTTTTGCTACGAGAGTTAGTAAGAATTAAATATTCATTAATCAGACCCACCCAGAACAATGAATTTATAATTCAGGGATATAAATATATATTCTTGCTTTTCGACGCTATAAACGTACCTGTCTCTTCTCTTGTTATTTTAAAATAATTTCAGAGCAATAAATAGAATGTTTTCGTCATTGATTGCACTCTCAATTAGTTTGATAAATTATGAACGACAATTGGTTTACTCAAATTCTTGAGAATAGCTAAGACTGAAGTAATGTATAGTACGAAAACATTTGGAGCGAACAGCTTGATGAAACATTTAAGGATCCAAGGAACTGTACTGAGATGAAAAATTTTAAATATAAATTATCTTGTGTCATGTAGCTTTATATATGTACAATGTATATATATGTATATGGTATCTGTTGTATTTACTTTTGAACGCCACCATAATTTATGATTAAGAATTGTTGCTTAACAAGAAATTGATTTTGAGAAAAATTTATTATACAAGATATGATTTTATAATTTCACTAAAAGAAGAAAAGTAGACTTTTTTAATTGAATCCAATGAGGTTTAATATCAATATTGGATCCACCAATGAAATTTTCTGGAGTATAAATTTAAAAATACGTAACTAGTTTTGTACAATAATGTAATATAAAATTATAAATTCTGTTTATACAGTCTTCTTTGTTTCCGAAAAGGTTAACATATTTTAGTGCCAATATTATCGCACATACAAAAAACGTTTGTTTCATCAAAATTGGATAAGTAAGGTTTGAAATTTTCCATTTTGATTATCCAATTTACTTTCCTTAGTAAAGACATCGCGGATAATTATATTCTGCGCTATCAAAATTTGCGGATGAATCTTTTCCTCCACATTTCCTTCCCTAAAAATTATTATCTATTCAGGAGCACGTGACCACATGCCGAGCCAAACGAATTATGGTATTAAGGGCCTGTCCGAATCCAAGTCTATGTCTATGTCTTCATCTAGTTATAACAGTTCGTGACGTCAGCGAACAAGCTGAGCTATTATAACAATTAAGACGAAGGCAAAGCTAACCTGTCCGAATTGGTTTGCTTAGCTTGAAATTTGACGTTTAAAGTTAACCTAACGTAAGTTATTTGTCTGTGCCTAAGAGGAGGACAAAAGTGTAGAGTTCAAAATATAAATTAATAATGGAAGGAAGAGTACAAGAGGAAGAGTACAAGAAAATATGAATGCAAACATTATTAATTTTAATACATTTTCTTTAGTCCCTGCAATAAAAACATTGTTCTTCAGAACATGTCTATAACAATTGCAATTCATTTTACTTACATTTTGTACCTGACATTTTTAATTTTTCTTAAAAAAGTCCTATTTTACAACCAATTGCCCGTTGTCTACTTCACGAAGTCAACGCGAGCCTTGACTCGCTCATCAAGCTAAGCAATTGACTTAACTGTTATACTACGTAGCTAAGCTCACAGCCGTAGACATGAATTCGGACAGAGCTTAGCTCGCTGTGACGTCACGAACTGTTATAACGAGACGAAGCCATAGACATAGACTTGGATTCGGACAGGCCCTAAGTCTTGGTATCAAAGTTTAATAGTTGTCGCACTTGCTGGATTTGTTTGTGATAAAAGGTAGAATATGAACATGTAGATGGTTTGTGTATTTAACTGTGCGGAAACTTTTAGCTGCAAGCACATAATTACTTAAGAGGGTAGAACCGGGCGAATTTCAACACAAATTAAACCCAGCCACAATAAGAACCGAAGATTTAATAAATTACTTATGCTAAGGGCAAAGTAGAAAACTGCACGGGAATGAAACCTTTCAAAGAAAGTAGGGTAAGTAACGTGTGTTTTCATTAGAAAATATGTCAAGAGCATACACACTTAACATGCTTTTGATACGTAAGTAGCATTTTTCTGAATTCCAGTAGTTTTGCAGACACCACACTTAGAAAATTTAATGGCAGTCGTGTGATATCAAATCGAAACATTTCTCTGCTCGTGTAAGTGATTAATTAAGGATCGGACGTGCAGGCATACAAATTTTCCATGCGCTCTGCACGTGAAGGCCTCAGGCAGTTAAATCAAGGAAATCGCCTAATTGACATACATAAGGTGCCCACATGGAGGAGGTGTCGGACTTCAATGAGACAGGAATTAATATCGTCAACACCCTGGGAGTTTGCTTGATTGTAATCCCCTGATATTCCTGATGTCACGAAACGTCGGAAATATTAAAGGGAGATTTCTAATAAATGTCCGGTGGGCTACCGCACGTCGTAAATTTTGTGACATAAACACTTTGCTACAACGCACCCGGAATATTGCCTTACCTTCATAAAATTGCAGTGAACTAGTAAGTAGCACTAGTTCCTGGAGTAAATAATTACGTACCCAAGGTGAGGTGGAGCTTTGAGGTAACAAATACATATGTATATTTCGAAACAAAACAATCCAGCTTATTAAGGCAGATAAATGTGTTTGAAACTCTCCAATTTTGCATTATACAATGTGTTGGTTATTAAATCGAATTTTATGAAAATTCTATAATATTTATATAGATTTGTGGAAGTTCCGTGAATTTTGTTTTAGTCCGAGAACTAGGAATAAATCATTAAAATTAGGTTTTCGCTACTAAATTATTATTATTTAATTTTTGTTTGTGACTACATAGTATTTAAAGAAATTGAAAGTTCAAAGTCAATTAATTGGGTAACCATACACTTTAGCTGGAGTTTTAATTTGAGTGCGCCATTTTGAATATCATGTTCAAAAAGGAAATGTCTGCTGGTATTAGGGTAAAAGAATTGCATCTAAGATAAAGTTCGAATCTAATCGTAATCGCATTGTTTATGCACGAACAAAATTAGTTTTCTGTCTGCAGTCTATCTTATTTTTGTAAAAATAAGTATACAGAGGATTTTCACAGCTGTTAATTTAAAACCTACTACTACTTAAAATGAATGATTCCAAAATGGCAGAGACCCACTCGTTCGGATGGGTCGAAAACTTTCTTGTGCTTAAAAAGTCAAAATATATTACATATTTGTGTTGAGGTTATACTTTTAAGATTCCACATAAAATGTGGAAAGATACTAAGTACATTTTACCATACTTGTATAGCAATGTTACGATATAAAAATAATATGTTTTCAGGAACAGATTATACATTTTAATTAGGTTTACAGAGGAGTGGAGAGCAATTTTGTCCGGCCGTTTTCTTGCTCTGAAAGAAAAGGCCAATTTTCGTGCTGCGGAGTGGCCTCAGTCAAGGCCAATTAGATTAATTGTTATTATCCTCAGTGGTGGGGGCAATATTTTCAAAACGACTAGGTGACTAGAAATTAAGAGAAACCCCATCACCGGTGACCTAAGCGCCCTGGAATTCTCCCATCTCCAGAGGGAATTTTCCCTAATGAACGCTTGCAGTTGATTGCACAGGGTGCCCTATCTCACGTATGTGCAATTAAACGCCGAGCGTTGGCGTAATGATAATTAAGTGGCTTCTTGCATGATTTAATTTTTCAATGTAGTGTTGCGAGGGTGGCGCGTAAAAGGCTAACGGTGTTGGTAAGTGCCACCCGCACATCAATTCAATTCTTTTGTTGACAATGGTAAAAATGCTGAGACAGGCTAACGATATTCGATTTCTGCGCAGAATTAATGAAACCGACGAACACTCAACTGACACTGGATACGCGTGGAAGCATTCGCATTTCAATACCAATAAAACGAATGTGTTGATAGCGATGGATTTTTTTTTGCAAGCATAGCGACCACATCCTGGAAATTATATTGCGGTAGAGCATTAACTTTGTCCTCATAACTTCATAAATATAATATCTAGATATGTGGTAAATTTTTAAAGCCCGTGCGAAAGGTAACTAACTAGGGGAATTTATTATGTTACTTAAAAATTAATTTTATTGACAAATCTTAACCTTACACATATCAGGAAACGAATTTTTGAAGTGTGTATTGAAAGAATACAACATATCGATCGATTGCACATTGTTTATTGAATCTTGAAGGTTGAAACGAATAAAAAGAAAATTTCCATTAAAAAAAAGCGTTTTTAATTTAAAATCAATGTATATTTTACGCTAACCCAACAAATTCTTGTAATGTATATTATAGCCATTTTTGCTTCGTTTTTATGTTTTATAAACTATCAAAGTAAAAAAATGTTTTTATGAACTACGCATAATTTGTGCTGTACAAAAATTTTTCTGTATTTTGGCTCGATCCCTTGTCATTATAAAAAAAATTGTTTACCATTTTTGAACCCTTCTCAAGATCCAATAAATAAAATGCAATTGCAATCGATGTTTTATTGTATTATGTTCAAAACTTCCTTATGTAATCTCCTTTCCTAACCTCTATTCCTCGACTCGCTGGAACGTTTATGATACCCAGATAGTCAAATATTAATTAGAAATTTGGAAAAAAACACCTCTACGATGAACAATATTGTTAGTTTTATTATAATACCCTACGTAACGCCAATAATTTAAACTGACATAACTCAATAATTGTGATTCAGTTTGTATGAAATTTACACAAATGTCCTACTGACTATGGTATAACATCCCAAAAAACTACTACTGTTCTCAGATACACACAAGTTATTTAGATTTTTTAAATCATTTGAAAAATAAATAAAAATTGGTCCCAGCTTCTTTCGTGCACATTATGTATGTTATATATACTAGATGTAAATATAAAAAAAAAACCATTTATAATACATCTTTAAAAAATTGAAACGTTTTTACTCATGAAATGACAAATATTTACAAATCCTGAAATGTCATAAGTTGCTGTTGTATTCAGGAAGTCGTAACACTTTTCTGTAAGTTTTGTTAAACAAAGTTTCCAAGATAAAGTTACATCATTGAAATATGAACTTGTTGAATTGCTCAAGATTGTTGTGAAATTTCCTTGCACGTGCCCAGATATAATATTACTAAAGGATAATGAAACACATAGTAAAAAAGACAACTTTTACTTTTGAACGTAATCAAATCATGTTTTCACCTGCCACGCGTTTTGAGCTTTCTTAATTATTCATCATTATTTCAGAATTAATTCAATTTTGATGGTTCGTTTCATTTGGAGATTATTCTTCCATCACGTAGTTGGGGGTGAATCCAACTTCATTACGCATTGTTTGTGTAATTTCTTACTTTCTTTTCTATAGTGAAGGGCAGGTAGCAAATATAAAAGCATGAACAAATTATTATATATTGTAATTATTGCAGCTACTTGATTAATCACTCATTTAAAAATAAAATCTTTTTGTATATTAAAGTACTATCATCTCCAGAATTTACCCCTTGCGGTATTGGCGCTGACTAGATTGGTGGGAACCAAATTATAAAATTATTTTTTTTCTTTGTTGCAAATGAATACGAAATTCCGAAATATATGGAAAAGTAAATGGAATTTTATAGAAAAATCGTTAACCACCATATAAGGTGATAAAGTGCGTATTCTTTATGAATTATTATTGTACCTATGTATGTGAATACAAACAAAAGGCTTTTTCGCAAATATTAATATTAGCTGCCACTCAACAAAAAGTTAAATTATGCGCCCGTGCTGGCGATCCGCATTTATTAAATATATTTAAGGTCATTCATTAATTTCACGATCGTATGACCCGTCAGTAGAATCACATCGTTCACATCGTGTAATTATACTAGCTGGAATCATTCCGTATGGCATGGTCAGCCGGCACATTATGATTCGATATGCAAATGAGTTTTAAGGGAAAACGGCACAATTTCCATGAATGATTGCGTGTCTTGCATGCAGCACAGATAATTGAAATTAATAACGTATGACTCAGACTTATTTGGTTTTATCTGGTATAGAAGATATGATCACATTTTTCAAATAGGCCGAACAAATATTTTTTCGTTGAAAATTAGGAAAAAATCTCATGGAAGCGAACTCCCAAATTGCTGATGTTGTCAATGACAATTCTATGTATAATTAAAACGTATTTATACTTTTAGAGATATTTTAAAAATTATTCAATTTTTTCAACTAACTTTTAATAAGGTGCACGTGCCATATTGATTGCATACGTATTTTAATTAACGTTTTTGGGATTGCTAGTTTTGAATTCGGTAAAGAATTATCAGAGTTTTAAATGACAACTTCTTAATGAATCGTAAATTTTAGGTGCGAGCATATTCGGTCTCTCTAATTTTTAAGATTTAAAAAAATTAAAAACCTCATACCTAAATTCAGATATTTACTGAATCGCAAAAGCAGAATTATTGCATTCTTTTAAATTTAATACCAAGTTTTAAACCATTAGGTATTATTTAAATTAATTAAATAAAAGTATGGGTGATTTGCTGTTGGAGCGATGACCCTTTTGTAACCCTAAGTGAATAGGGTACCTACATATACTTCCCTTAAAATGTTGGTATATACATACATACTCAATAATCCTTTATATGTACATATACCTATCTATAACAATATCTCTAATTTTATTAATGAACAAAATTGACAGGAAAACTATTGAGCGCACGTGTCCAAAATCACAAGAAAAAACAATAGAAAAAATCTTTCAATTTGTCTTGTTAATAAGGCGAGCGAAAATAATGTGATCCGACATTTGGTTATTAAGCACTATCTCGCCAATAAAACCTCATCTATAAACATGCTTCATTTGATATGCCGATCGGTAGAACTACCCGCGCACACGACGACGTGTCAAAATGAATAAAATCACTCAGTTATAAATTTCCAATTAATTTATTTCTGGCTCGGAAAGGAACGTATTCTCCGAGTTCCATAAAAAGTATCGATTGTTAGGAGCAATATTAGAGCACTTAAGAAGCTTTTCTTTTGGATATTTGACTAAAAGCATGCATTATTCGGCACTTTTTATCCTAACCAAGTACGTGCACCTTTTATTTTAGGAGTTTTCTTTCGTATAAGGGTTCAATAACGAATGTTTTCTTTTCAACTTGAACTCTAGGCTTTTTATTAATTTCTTTTACTTTTGATTAAATAATAATGAATTTACACTCAATATTTTTTATAATTACAGAATTTACCATTTATTATTGCTATTAATCCCAATCCCCTAGTTTTGATATTATCTCTAAATATTCTCAATTCATCATCTCTATAGATGTTGATTACATTTTTCATTTTCTAAATTTCAACCGAGCAAAATTAATTAGACTCCAGCGCTTCATAATGATTTTCCTTATAATTGCTCTCTGTGCACATATTTCAAATGTTTTTACAGGTGCACAGACTATTCAAGTGCAGCTTGGTTGATTACTCTAGCCGCAAACAATGCCTGAGATTTAACAAATGTTGGAGTGCATATGCTACCACAAATACCAGCTAAATTATTTTACCTTGGAAAATTAAAAAAATACTTGTATGCATTTGTTTCATTTCAAAATGTAGATGGAAATGAAAAAGGAATTTTAGTGAAACAAATAAATTTTAAAAGAGATTTACTGCTGTTGTACGAAAGTGTAACATTTTTCTTACAAGAGAAGTATTGTGCTGCTGGAATTTATCCCGGAGTGGAATGGGATTAGTACTAATTGTAAATGTTGCTTGAGGATCATAAACGTTTTCAATTTGTACGGATTACGTTAGACAACAACCTTTCAACCTTTTTTGAGTCAACTTCTCTTTTGCATATGCCAAAGGCTTTTATTTTTTTATTTCGTAAATTTCCATATTTCTGCCAAAAATTAAGGATATACCATATACCTATACATAAGTAGCTGCTAGTTTTAGTGTTTTACTTAAACTACATATATCAAGTTTTGATATTTTTGCTGGTACTTAGATGTTGTTAATAATTTGACGTCATTACAAAACAAAACATTAACTCTTACAGTTTTAATTCGATGATTATATCACATACAGAGGGAAACCATTTAAAGGGGAGAAACTTATTCCTGATTTTAAACTCGGAGTTATTTTTGATACTTTGTTTATTGTAATAAGAATATTATGAATGCTGGAGAAATATTTGTTTTTAATTGCGTCGATGGGTGGATGGAAAACATTATTTGTAAAATATATCCCGCAAGGGAAAATCGAATGGAGATAAATCATTGAACCACCGATCTGTGGTTACGTATTAAAAACCCCACAGAGAGAGAGCGCTTGCTGCTTGCTCTTCCCGCGCCATTGCGGCTAACCATTATCGAAATACTTAAATTTTTAATCGATTTCTTTGGAGTTATTTTCTAAAGGAAGTACTTCTGAGAAAATTTAAACGAACGAACAATTGAAGAATTCCTAAAGTTAACGAGTCCTCTAGGGTCAATATTTTAAAAGGTGTTTTTCTCGAAACATAATAACTCAAATATCTTTTGAAATATAATTTATTTTACCAGGTTCTTTACAAGTCTCCGGTAAGATGGTTTATGTAAATTAAATTCGCCAACAATTCTCAAATTTCAAAAGAAAAATTCAAAGGGTACCTATATTTTTAAGTTTTCATTCACGTTGAAAGTTGTAACCTCAATCACGCACATAAAACACATCCAAAAAACAGTAAAAACTTCTGAAGAAAATGTTTTTAAGGGTTGAAATTATGTACTTTGTCTTCCTTAATGCATTTTCTTACTGCAACTAGAAAATAAAAAAATCGTTAAACCATTAAGATGGATTTCAAACTGGAGTAACCCCTTAATGCTTAAAATTTTTCGTGGTATACATTGTTTTGAATATTTATTGATAAAAATAAAGCAAAATCTTAAAGGTCAAATTGAGTAACCTTTCAAACCAATACTTGTGTTTTTGTGTAAGGGTAGTGTTGAACTTATTATTAGATGCGAAAATTGATTTTGTTATTTTACGAATATGTTTAAGAAATTCACAATTCCAATTTTGAAAAAAAGCTCAAATTTTAAACAAGTAAGTAGTTAGTTGTTTTAAAAGTGCCTAGTCAAAATTAAAATATCAGACATTTTTTGTTTACAAATTGAGCGATGTCGTTTACTTCAGAGCATGGCAGGTTGAAACCATTCTTGGAAATTTCACGGAGCCAAAAGACCTGAGAAAAATTCGGCAAGTAAATAAAAAGCTCGTGTATTTCGTCATAAATATAACGTGCCCCCACAATAAAAACGTTTAAAATTATTGTGTACGGAGCGCAGTCCTGGGCCGTGGAGAAGCAGCAGACCGAGTCGAAGCAGGACAGGATCTTGGGCACTGTCTTGCCAAATTCTTTGTGGAACGAATGAAGAAGTAGCCATTAAGGAGGATTTAGGGTCAAACTTTCAATTTCAGCGCAATTCCATCACGGGATTTCGTGAGATGTTGCAAGTCTTACAGATCTAGGACTTACCGATTTGCGGGACGTCGTACTGGCGCTGCCCCCGCGCACTCCGTAGCATTAACTGGCTTGCGATGCTGTGGGTGACCGCGGGAATGTTCGGGGAACTGCTTCCGCCGCCCACGCCCACGCCCCCGCCCATTCCAATCACCGAGGATCTCTTGTTTTGGTGGAGCTGCTGCTGCTGCATCTTGTGCTGCTTCTTTTGCTGCTTCTGCTGGAGTCGGATGTCCAAAGTCCGCCGGTTCACCATGTCGGGTGCATTTCCTTGGAACAGTTCTTGGAGCGCGATGGGGGTCTCAGGTGACCGGTAAGTCAAATCTTCGGCGTCGTCTGGGCGAACGAAGCCGTTGACACTGCCTTTCAGGACGTACGGACGGTTGAAGTGGTTCTGGACATCGTTGCTGTGCAACGCGGCCATTGCGTCTGTCTGTCTGTCCGACGTCTCGAGGCTGGTTGTGTCGCTGCTTGGTAGGCTTATGTCTGACTTGAGGAGACCCAGGTGACCTGTCGAGGGCATCTTTCTTCCGATCATGATTTCGCTGTGGAGGGGGTTCGTTCTAGGCTCGCCCATTTCACCCACACCTAGGGTCAGCATTCGTCGATGCGAGTCTCGCGAAATGTGTAATGACTGGGTGCTGCCGACTAGCACACTCAAACATGCTAGGGTCTGGATTGTTTCTCGTAACATTTTATTTATGTTCAAATAAGATTTTCGCGCTATGGATAAATTCAGATAAATTATAAATACTGGGCGGGTAAATAATTCGAATTTAATTCAAATTTCACAAGAAAATGATAATATTAGCAACGCATAATTTTTACTGCGACTCTGAAAAAGTCTTTATACAGAACCAGATTTTGTTTCAAATGACCAACAGTTTTAGAATTCTATGAGAAAGAGGCATTTGTGGGAGGTTGTTTTTATTTGATGTATACTCAACTTCGGCCGTTTTTTTTTATCCTTCCGACGTACTTCTTTTAAAAGCCAGTTCGACTAGGATTTTATGTATTTTTGTATTTTATTTTATTTTAAGGCGTTCGAGTTCGCTCGGAGATGGTGTAAAAATCAATTATACGGCTCTATGCTTCTCTAATTCTAGATATGGCATTCCGCCGAGGGGTAAGTGACAGTTTTTTTTTAATTTAAATTTTGCAAACTCTTACACAGGAGTGTTGTTGATTTCAGTGATCTTTACTTGGTGTAATGAACTAAAAACATTGTCGAATAGGTATTTGAATGATGGGTTTGAGGTGTGTTTTATTTTTTTTTTTTAGTTAGTTATTCTTATATAAATCACAATAAACTTTTTTCGCAGCTCGTTATTTTAACCAAGGAACTGTATAATGATTATCAACAAAAAGATCTCAGAACTAAGCACTTTGGGTGTTTCACTTCACTCGTAACAACTACTTTCCTCTTTTCCTTCTTCTCTTTTCAACTGAAACTTGCCAAAGTCACTCCGGTTAATGTGTAGCAACAGTGCAAAGTAAGGAGTACTGAGTGTATTTATTTTTTTTATTATTTTATTTTATTTATTTTTACTGAGATATCAACCACTTGTTTATATTGACACCGTTTGCCCACGTATTTTAATCCAGGTAGTACTTCTTTGTCACTTATCGTATCTTAAATAACTTTCAATTTTCGCGGAACGTTCACTTCAAGAACGGATTTTTTAATAATTTTTTGGCCAAAGACCACTCTTATTTCGGTTAGTTTCCACTGCAACTTCGGTTTAATTCTCTACGCAACCATAAGGGGGTAAAAGTGACCACCCTGAGGGGCCGTTTGGGCCATAACGCGGCTCAGCAACGGTCTTTCTGAACTTAAATTAATATTGCCTTGCTAAGGGATGAAACGCGAATGATTTAACGATAACTCGGCGAAGTTATCCCGAAAGTGTAGTTCCAGCTTACTACAGGACATGCTTAGAACTTTGCATGTGTGCTGTGGGAGGGGAATTTGAATGTCCTTTTCCCGGTGGTGTTCGTGTACGAGGTCTCTTCTATAGAATTCTATGGAATACGGAGGATTTCCAGAGCTTTTCCTAACAAGGAATCAGACCAGAATATTGTCCTAGGGCGCATGCCTTAATTTCCGGCATTCCAACACACTTTTGCAGTATCCTTTTTACTCCGACGTGGGTCTGTACCGAGATGAAATCATCTTAGGAGGGGAAATCGTATTATTGCAAGTAATCCAAAAAACAATTCGCTTTTCAAGAAAAATAAAATATGCCCCGAGAAAACAGTGAAAATGAATAAAAACTTTAATGAGACGATTCAGCTGTCTGTTCTCTGAGCGGCTCCAGCGGTCCCGGGACGATGCATATCTTCCCGTCTGATCTCAAGCGTCTTCTCCTGTGGGTGCGCCAGCAGACACCCACGCATATCTGTGACGTAAGCAGAAGCCAACATCTATCGACTTGGCTGCAAATGAGAAGTAGAATAAAAAACTTTTATAGACACAATTTCTCGTACCTACATAAGCCCGATGAACGCGGCCCTACTTAGCTTCGCGCACAGCTACAGATTTTTGAAGCGCACAGGATACACAATGAAATTTATGTTCTGAAGGAGCAGCACAAAGGACGTGTGGAACGAGAGTCATGCTTCGGATTGTTACTGTAGTCCACTGGACGCTTCACACATTCCTCCTTTGCGGGTGTCTTAAGCTCCTGTGGGGTTGCCACCTTGTTGTTGTTGCTCCTGTTATTGTCTAAGCCCTTCCGAGGAAACATTCCATCCACGGGATCTAGGCAATAGCGGCGCGGAACTATGTCTTAGTCCACCGATTTCCGCACTCCCAGTCCTTTCTGCTTCATCCGATTTGACTCGTGATTTAATCCCACTCGAAATAAGCCACTATTTCTGTTTCTGTTAATTTTCTTTAAGATATTTCGGACCGTCTTACATTGTGTCATCAGGTCATTCTTAAGACTAATTTTGTAAAGTGTTTGCAAGAAGGAATTGTATTTTTCTTCAATTTAGATAGGTATGATTTTATTTGTCCACTTAACATTGCAATCTAAAATGATCTTCTTCTAGTAGTTATCACGTAATCAAATTAGATAAAGGAATATCGAGAAAGAATGTTTATAAGCAAAGTTTTATTGATTATGATTAGCCTTTTATCCCATTCAAATATTCAAAAATCTGTTTTTATTTTGCCAAATGTATACATATTTCTTAAAATATCCCCGTACCATACCTATAGCTGTAATTATAAAAGAAGTCGATAGAGTTTTCATTATGGTTATCGATGTTTAATAATTTTTAAATCCTCCTCTAAGGGAATGGGGCTTAAAGTGGGTACCTTAAGGTAAAATTTAAAAAAAAACAACTTTCTTAAAATCCAGTCTTACATATTTTACGGCTGTCGTAGGGTAAATTTACTGAGTTTTCATTATGTATAAAAAAATTATCTGCTTGTCTTCAAAAAGAAAAATTCTAAGTAAAATACAAATACTTTCCGGTAAAACAGACCCTAAGGGGTAAGCCTAAAGAGGGCGCACCATTTTCTTTAAAATTATCAAAAAGAAATGTAAAATGGAAAGGAAAAATTTATGAAAATACGTAGGTTAATATAGACACATTTTATTATTAACATAAAACTTTTGAAATATTCTTTATTTTTCATCAAAATACGTGAAACCCGTTTAATACGTTTTTCAAGGGATCAAACGAAAAAAACGTAATAAGCGGGAAAACGTTATAAGCGTTCCGGACAAATTCAATAGGTGTATCAACGATTTCAAAACAATGAAGTTTTATACACAGTTATATACACAATTTATTATAGTTATGTAATTGTAATTGAGAATCTTTAATTTCTCTTCGATAGACAGAGCCTTTCGTTTGAGAGGATTCATACTTGCAAGTAATGGATCGTTCGGAGGACTATCGATAACTATCAAATCCTCTAATGAACCTGACAAAGCACACTTTTAGAGACGAAAAATTAAAGAGTCGAAATTTCCCATACAAAAAAGACAAAAACGTTATAAACGGATAATTTTACAAAGGGGATGAATGTCCCGACTTGAGGTGAAAAGTTGTTATAAACGGGAAAACGTAATAAAGTGGAACGTTATATCCGGATTATATTGTATGGTCAATAATAGGGAAGTTCTAGGGACCGAATGATAATGACGTTATAAGCGGGAAAACGTAAAATCCGGGAAACGTTATAACCGGGTTTTACTGTATTTAATAATCTTATTAGCTCGTTTTGATGAGTTGGCCCCTAAGACATCAATAAAAAAAACAAAGTTATCAACATTTTTAAGATTATATCAATATCAAAATGTTAAGGAATATGTTCTAAATTCTTAAATAAAATATAAATTTTCCTTAGGATTGGTGCAGTATTGAGCACTGTCCGTGTTGCCCTTTGTATTAGCACGTTTTCATATACGATACATACCATATACGATAACGAATAACAATCACATATTGATATTAATACAACAAATCTGCATATATGTATGTACATTAATCAAAATCACGATGTACCCAAATGCCTTGAATTTTGTCAAAAACGTGGAAAATCATTTTTTGTTGCACAAGAGTTATGCGCTTCATCGCGGGCGAACCCGAACGACTCCCGCGGGACGGGTAGGACGGGGGGAATAACCACCGCAGGATCTCGCCAAATTTTGAAACGTCAGTTTTATGAATGGGGGCTTTGGGCCCCCTTCTCCAACATGAAATTTTGCAAGTAGGTACATGCTTCATATGGAGATATTTATATGTATGTATGTATGTATGTATGTAGGTATCATGAATTAAAATTGCTTCGGGCAACTTTCATTAACATATTAAAGAGGTGTTAACAGAATTTTTTTAACTTTTTTTTATAATACTTAAGATTTCACAATAGTCTTCCCGATTTATGTATGTTTAAGTATTGAAAATAGTAATGTAGATATATTTTTTTTATAATTTTTATCTTAGGTATATAGGGAACTGCGAAAGGACTTAAACACTAACGAAACTCGAATTACAAGCCAATGAACCAAAGCGGATATCCAATAAATTCTCAGGTCTACTGCACCTTGTTTGGAAATACAATAAATTAGGTGCAATAAAATATACCAAACTTTTTCAGTCTCTATCTTAATTCTTAACAGAATTTATTTTACGTGAGAATATAAAATCCGTTTCTGCTATAATCTTTTTATGCAAATTCGAAGTCGTAAAATTTGGGTGTAATCGACATTTTCTTAAGACAAACACATCGTTTCGGTTGTTACTTGGTATACGATAAATCTATTTCAGGTGTTATATTTTATATGGGAGTGAAAGCGACAAAGAAACTGAAAAAAGAAATAAAATAACGTATCAATTTAAAGCCCAATTTAAAAAAACATAAGCTTTAATTTACTTAAATCAACTAAAAATAATAAAAGGCTGATGGTGTTATATGTAATTTTGTACTCAAAATATTATGGAAATCTAATGATGTAAAGAATCAAATACTGACTGATAGGTAAAGTTAATGAAAATAATTTAACTATAGTTAATATTTCAAATAATTCGCTCTTAATTATTCAGTTCATATTTGTTTTATATATTGAGTGAATCGAATCGAAATTTTTCGTAGGGTGTGAGTTTTAAAGTGCCTATCATTTTAAAAATTAAAAATACCACCACTACTCTCATTTTTTGAAATTTCAAATACCTACTTTAGCTTTAGGAAGTACGAGCGACCGACACAATTTTTGTTACGTATTTTTCTCTTTTGAGACCAAATGAAAGTTTTATAACGTTTAATGAAAGTGCTTGAAGAGACCTGAAACTATTGCCATTGTACGACTCCTCAAGGGTAAAATAATCCAAAATATAAATTAATATGTAAATGGCTCTTTCATCTTTAAAGTATAAGTGTGAATGACCTTCTCACCACTTAAATAGGACCCCTTCAAAGCTTCGCCGGTTTCGGAATTTCTGAAAACTTTAATCAAATTCTGCAGTGGTCTTTCATCTGTTATCTCTTTGAGGGGGTTGGTCCCACATGCTAAACTCAAAGGTTAGACTTTAACTTGTTTTAGCCATTAGCAAGTTTAACAAAGGGCCGTCGTCGCCCTGCGAAGTCCCTTCTCACAACCTGTTGTCTTCTCCCGCACGTGTGCCGCATCGGTATCGATCCCGTCTTGAAAATAGCCGTTTCTGCTCCTTCTATCCGCAGATGCTCGCGTTCACCTGCACTTAGGGTTCGCAGCGACGTGCATTTCTTATTCTTTTCACGTACCGATGTTTCTGTCAGCATATTTCTTGTTGTTTAGTCTGCAGTGCCCGAAAAGTGAGATTTCGTTTCAATAAACCAGCGCGTTGCCTGTAATTCCTGCGGGTTTATTTGTAGGTACCTGGAATACGTAACGCTGGGATGTCTTTGAAATGTTCATCGCTTTATTGTGAAAACTCCATTAATTATAGAACCAATTGAAAAATACCTAAACTGTGGGGTTCTTTTCGCAATTTTCGGTTGATTATAAAGCGCTTTGTAGTTGAAGGGTATAACATTAAGTTGGAAGGTTTTCTTTCTCTAAATTGCTGGATTCTGCCGTTTGTCTTTCTTTTGTTTTTCCTCCTCTTTTTACAAAAATGCCAGGATAGTCTTGCGTGACAAAAGACTCCCGCTTACATCCCTTCATTCAGGACCTAAGTTGCGCAATAATTACGAGATTAAGGAAATGTTAATGATATATGATTCACCAAAATTCATTTAGAAATAGAATAATCATTTACAAAATTTTGGAAAACGTTCGAGCGGCAAACACAGCCTATAATTATTATATTTATAATTTACAACAACAATACATAGAGCATAAAATAAAAACTCATACATTTCTAATTAATCTCAGAGCTCAATATATGCATAAATCAATGAAGTTTCTTTTTACCTTCCATTCTTAAACAAATAAACC
The DNA here is from genome assembly GCA_933228815.1 of Machimus atricapillus. Classification (NCBI taxonomy): domain Eukaryota; kingdom Metazoa; phylum Arthropoda; class Insecta; order Diptera; family Asilidae; genus Machimus; species Machimus atricapillus. The sequence goes on along the minus strand of OW121786.1, from coordinate 31,228,809 downwards.
TCGGGGGAAAAACAGAAATCTTCTCAGAATTTATTTCGCAATAACGCTTCTTCCTGTTTAAAAAAAAATCCCTCAGGAAGGAAGCAGACTTTTTTTCAAGGATTCCAAAATCAATAAAAGATGTATAAATGCTTCTGAAAGGACAATATTTTGCATCCTTTGATGCAACATAATTAAAAGAGCTCATAGTCCATCTCTTTTGAGTTGTAGAAGGAAAATGTTGAATGCGAATATTTCCGCAATTATTTTTCTGCGTTGGGGCAGCGTTATCACTTTATTTCCTTTACTCTCATTTCAGAAAAATTGATTACTTTCGCCAGAAAAATCATCTCTTAGACTGCTGGAAGAATTTTTCTTCTAAATATAGAAAATTTCATAGGTGAAACGAAGCGATTTACCAGAGATTGAACACACTAATGAGTTCTGTATATATGTAGTTGTCGTCTACGTCGAACTGTGTAAGTCATTAAAGAAAAACAGTCCTCATATTTAATAACACCGGCGAGCATAATAATTATAACAACTAAGAATTTCAATGGTGAGAATAAAAACATATCCCTAGGTTTTCTTAAGTAAAAATTTTATCATTTTTGAACAAAGATATGTATCTCTAATGAAATAAATCTTTATTTTCGTCGTCCATCGATATAACAAAAAACAAATACATATTTATATATTGTAAATATATCTACATAATTTTTTTTTCTTTATATATTCTACTATACCAAGGCAAGTCTACATGACCTCAATTTCTGAACACTTCTTTTTTTTTACAATATGTAGGTATTAATAAGTTATTTTGAAAGTTATGCATATATCTATAGCAAATTAAAGGATAGATTTTCTCTTTCCTTTTTAGTTCGTATTATTCCAAACTTTTTCAAAATTTATATTCAAATAAGATCAAAAAGTAGCAACATTTCCGAAATAATTGTGGAACGCGAAATTCGCACAGATACTGGCACGGTTTGGTATCTTTAATAGAAAAGTTTTTGAGCTATAGCTCCAACCAATCTCTTAGGAAATAGCATATTCATTTCTTTATTGAGAAGAAAAGCCATCATGCAAAAATGTTTAAGAAACTTCGTACAATTAGCAAGAAATTTCCAGAGTATCCCAAAATCATATTAACAATATTTTCCCAAGGAACTTGCGGTCCCCTGATTAAACTGCTTTTATATTTTGAAGTTTATGAAATCATTAAAACTTGTCGGCTAACACGGCTTACATACAAACTTGTGCGAAAGACTTTGTGAATAATAAATAAATATCCCTCTGTCTGGCGACTTTAGCTGCCATCTTTGAACTGGGTAATGACTTTAGAGGTTTGAAGTTCAGACATTTCCGTTGAATCCTGAGTTGCTCCTTAGTTCCGCGGAAATTTTATTATGAAGGAGTAAGTCTCGTGTTGTGTTGGGATTTAAACTAGAAAAATGATGAAATAAATGTCTTTTGTCTTTGTTGGAATAAAATTTATTTATGGAAAATTCTAAGAATATGTTTTTCGCTATAATAATATTTAAGTGGGAATTTCGTTCCCACGTTTTTTCGTTCCAATCCCAATGTTTGATCTAAAGGGGTTTTAAATTCAGTTCTTTGATGAATTTTAAGCAATTACTTAATAAATGAAAATAGCAATGCTAAGCTTTTGTTATTGTTATTAATTAAGTATTATAATTATTATATTTTGAATAATTCAAGTACTACAATGATCTCTTTATTAAAGGTAGCATATTTCAAAATAATTTAAGAAACGTTTGAGCCATTGAATTTTGGTAGAAATTTTGGTTTGAGGTCTGAACATAAATTTCAACTATGGGGTTGTATACGACTGAACTAAAAAAGTTTACGGATGGTGCCTTGAGGAATCGAATAATAACGCGTAAATATAGATTGCATATGTATGAGTTTTAGAAGAAGTGTTACATAATTTCCCTCCAAAACGCGCTTTTGTTAACGCTTGGGCGAGATGCGAAACATTGCTTTTGGGATTTCCGTGACGGTGGTTTTGTTTTTTGCCCATTTTTCTTTCAATTCAATATGTGCGCCGCCGTTGAAGAAGCCCTGCAAAAGACAGCAACAGGACACAAATTCGTTTCCTCCAGAGCAAGCAGGAATTAATCTTTCTTTTGTAAAATAATAAATAAAATTGTAAAGCGGCTCGTTTAACTCAATACCCAAACCACAGGCACGGAGCCTTTTAAGCGGAAGAGCGATCTGCTTGGTATTCGTTTGATGCTTACTAGAAAAACTTCTGCGAGATGAACGCTCGCTGGAAAGGAAGGCGTAAAAATCTTTTCCTCGTGTTGCGCCCACCTTATTTAGCCGATCCCCCGAAATTTGAATAAGGTGATAGCGCTGAGTGGGTCCTTCTGGATGGCGCCTTGGTAGCCAGGGCACGTCTTCATTTTTTTTTCGATAAATTCACGCTCAATGGGGTGTTAACTATTAACAATAATAAGGGGTCGGGCCGGCGAACGAATCTCTGATTGGCACCGTAATTTCCCTACGTGTCAGACTCGGCCCGAGCTCGAGACGTGTCTGTAACAAGTCCAACGAGATAGTTCGGGAAAGTCAATTCACCAAAATTGCAGAAATTAAATTGACGGGCGGAACTTAAGCTCACTGGGCGTTAGGGGAAAGCCCGGGCTCGAGTGCTTGGGTTTGTTATTTTCAATAATGGAATTGATGGCAATTTCAACAAAAGCTCGTCCTTTTGCGTGCTCCTGAAAAGTTATTAATCGAAACTTTATTTAACAGTCAGTGTCCGCTTAGGTCTTGGGTTTTTAAAGTTTTCAAGTAATTTTGAATGTTAGGGAACCACGCAATTTATAATTTCTACAATACACTACTAGGCTAATAGTAAATTATTTTTTTTGCCGCAGCGAAGCAATGCAAGCGTGAAGCAAAAGAGCTGTAACACAGGCTTTGAGTCGTATGCCGCAATGAAGGTACAATTTTACTGTGCTTACTCGATTTGAATCACTTCATGCTTTGTTCTCAGAAACACACATTTTATGGAGATTAAATTGTTTATGGCATGGCATTTACCTTACTCAAATCCAGATATGGACATTTTCTTTTTGTGAAAAAATACGAATGGCATTCATAATGCAAAATCGATATTATGAAACCTATAACAAAAAATTCAGTGTATAGATATAAAACTCCATATAACAAAAAATAGGAGCACAAAACGCCACGACGCTTTTCTGTGTCACTTCTCATCAAGTTAAGTTTTCGGAAAGTAATAATGTGATGAATTACTAAAAATAAACTACGAACCAACTAAAAGTTACAACAAGTCCAACCTTCTTTTCTTCTCTTTTCATATTGTTTTATTAGTTTCAGATTCAGAAAAAAAAACAAACGAATTTACTTTGAGATATTTTTCAAAAATTATATTTACATAGTAAATTGACAAAAATATACATGTAATACGACGAGTGTAGTATACTTATCGTATTTCTATGTCTTCTCTAATAACTAAAACATTTTAAAATCGGAGTAAATATGATTGCCATTATTACTCTTTAAGAATAACATATATTTACATAGCACGTTTATTTACAGCAGATACTAAATTTAAATTACATGGCTCCTGAATAAAAGGTAAATTTAATTTTATGTTTGTTGTTATTTGAAAAGTAGATTCTTAATATTTTTCACTAGAGGTTGACTTTTTCGTCTTGGTGGAACCGCTTCTGAATTCAATAAATAACTAATAAATTTTAAAGAATCATACGCACGCATAAAAGGTTCGTGCACAAAGTGGAATTGCATTTCTATTTTTAAATTCGGCAAACTTTCTTGAACAAATTTAAAAAAATCACCCAAGATAAAGTTTCGGAAAGTGCTTTGCTATTGCAGAAAGTGGTATATCCCTTACATGAATTTTCGTGAAATGTTGAAACTTTTAGTTGTCCGCTTGCTAAGGACCAGAAGTTCTGAATATGGTCGCTGAGATCGAGAAACGTGGGCGCGAATAAATCGTGCGCATTTTCCGCTATTCTTCCTTTAGGCACTCTACTCCAACTCAGGTGGAGGAGACTTGATTGGAATATAAATTTTTATTTAAAGTGATTTGTCCTCGTCTCGCCCCATGCTCCTCGAAGTGAAATTTGAGCAATATATGTAGAAATCCTTCAACGACTTCAGTTCCATTATAATTCAGCGCTTAGTCGTATTGTCCTATTCTTTTAAACTGAGGAATTATAAAGGAGCTGGAAGGCAAGATGTGAAGAATTTGGGCCATGATACCTATACCAAAGGCAAAGCTATAAGGAAGCTGAATACATTTTCATTGGGCGGAAAACAAAAGAAATCCCAAATACCTTCCAAGATGACGATATTGTCAACTACCAAGCAGTTGAATTCCGTAAAGAGGGAAATTTAAGACACAGTCCACATATATCCGAGCAAATTGAAATCGTTGGCGGGAGCACATCACGGCTGCTTCGGCTTCCGAATTGTGTCATCCCTTACCCAGCGCGTCCTGCTCCAGAAATTACAGGGCGTGAAAGAAGAAAATTCAATCATTTTGCGTCACACAATGGGAAACACTTGCCCACGCACTTTGTAATTTTTCCTTTAGCCTAATTATTTCGCTTCCTAGTCGCTTTACCTTTCTTCCTCTTGCACGCAATTTGTTGTAAAATGTCTGCGTTCTTGCTTTAAAGGATAATCAGGACATACAGCAGTTCCGCCACGCTACGACCGCTCCTGGAGTCGAATAAAATTACACGGGGCACAATGAGCTAGTTTTCAATATAAGAACTCGAGGGAAAAGGAGATCTTCGCCTTTTACCTCATCGTGGATTAGAGCTATATAAATAACATTTTTGATACTCCCACCCAACCCCAGAGAGTCTCAAGCGCCTTCCCAGAAATCGATTGCCCGATTAAAAGTGGCAACTGGCCAAGAGGAAAAAGAAGAATTGGTTAATGCAGCGAAATAGGTACTGAAATGAAAATGTCCTCTAATAATAATTAGTTAATATTGGGAATCCTCGGAATTACAAGAATTAAAGTGAAACTAAATTGGCCTGTTTTAATATGTTACTTTCTACGTCGTAGATTCGGTTTGCCCCCCTATAGAAAAGAAATTGTTTTAAGAAAAATTGTTTGCAGAACCCCACGTACTTTAATACCTGAAAATCCAGGGGGCATTACGTGCTGAAAATTTCGAGAAGTATTTGAAAAATTGAGCAGAGGATTCATAAAATCAAGAACATTCCGCCGACAGTTACTGAGATATGAATTTACGTGCGGTTGTGATATAGGTACATGTTTTTTGCATGCCAAGCTCATTTCTTCTACTTTGGTTCTATTCACCATATAAGTAATAAATGTAGGTAGTATTTAAATTTAATTTTATAGAACTGAGATTAAATTTTGGGAAAATATTAAATTTCCTAAATTTCGATCTGTCCAAAAGGGTTTTATGGAGTTAACATAGTATTAGGTGCAAATTATCTTATTATAGTTCCTCTACATATATTTCGGTAACTTACAAGCATGAGGGCAGCATATTTTTTTAAACCTATCAAACACTCAAACATTCGTTTTTATACATACATATACATATATGTATATACAATATAAACCATTTATTGGAATTTGATCATAACATAAATTAAACTACAAACAAACCTTAAAGTTAAATTTTTTGTTAATGTCATACGAGTATATGTATCTTTACAATAAAATTGCTGTCATGTTTTCAAAAATAAAAATTTAAGAAGGGTATAACAAGTCTAGCTTTTATCTGTAACTGGGGTAACTAGTCTATATTTCTTTAATGTTAAACACTCATACTAGAAATAGGTAAACATTTGATTTTGCTTTTGCAGACTGTTAGTACTATGTCGGAGGCTAAGTCGAATTAAATACTATTGTCTTGCATTCCTTCATTACTCGAATATGTTCTTGTTGCAGAGAAACAAACGTTCTTTGAATTTGCTCGTCAGTCACTGCTAATAGCATAGAACTTGTCCAAGATTGTTTTCGTATTTCTAATGATTCATATAAGAAAGAGTAAACATCCTTTGGGATGAATCATCCAGGAAACTGTATGTTTTTCCAGACATTTTTATGTCTCTTAAGAATTCGCAAACTTCCCTCTCGGCGCTTTTGGATGGAATTGTATTTCTCAGACAGAACCTCTCAGCTAGGTAAAGAGGATTGGAGTGTGTCATGCACACGTGACTACGGGAAAACTTAATTTCACAGAAAAACAGTGTTTTCCTGCAACATGCGTTAATGATATTGCGTGATTCCAAAAAAAAGCGTACATATATCCTGTGGGAAAAACAAATAAAAAATATTTAAATTTCTTCATTACCTTACAATTCCGGTGAAAAGTTTTCTGCATTTATTCACTGAAAGCGACTGAATTTGATGGAGTGTAAATTGGCGATTTGGGACTTTGTTGAAAGACTGCGCCGCAAAAATTTTTTTTTTTTCAATATTTTATTTGTACTTCCTTGTGTTCCGCAGTTAAAACTATAGTATACGTAAGAATATAAGCAGAATAGTTGTATGGACGTTATTATTAAGTGAAAATGCTAATCAGTCGCGAATTTGCAGAAACAAGTTACCCTTCGGAAAGATTGTTTAATAAAATTCTAACTTAACTGAATCCGCACTTCGAAGAATTCACGCCATTAAATTTATCGTATTTTTTTTTAATCCTCGTAAAGGGTACACAAATTAATTGGAAACGAGCGGGGCTGTCTGACTTTTAGTATACCTACTTACATAATACACTTCATGCTTTCGAATTTTTCTAATACTTTTGATGACTGACCATGACGTGAAAAAAAACTCTAAAAACTATAAGTTGAGAATAAAATTAGAAAGTATAAAGAAAACAGTGTTTCGACTGAGATCCGTATTTTATATGAGGAGGTTTAAGGTTAAATTTTCTTTTAGAAAAGAGCCTATATATACATATACTTATTTCGCAGAGTTATTCTTTTCCAAATTAAATTTATTTTCATCAAATTTTATTAGTATTATTTTGTGCGTTCATTTATTATTTACCTTGAAAATGGTGTCGCACTTATTCCCGAGTGTGACGAAAAGGGCAACATCCACCTAAATAAAATAGTTAGCAATAAATTTGCTTTCTTGTAGATTTTGTATATAAGATAAAATCTGTGCCATTCAAACATGGCAATTTAAACCAAGAAACCGTGAAAGGTGCTAAAAATAGAAAGCGACCAACGCAAAAGAACACCTTTTACACAAATTAGTCTATATTAGCACTTACAAACATAGCGGCAATTACCCTTTGGATCAATTGATTTTACCGTTTTATACTCGTACCATTCCCCCAGAAATGACATAATTCATCGGCACTTGCCTGTAACTACCCATAATAAGTTAATTCCAACACAGCGGCACGGTTCATTTTCTCGAAAAAGGTAGGTAACTCCGAAAATACCCACTCAAAAGGTGAAAATGATATACTTCTCGGGAAAATTCAAAATGGTGACCGCTGTGAGATACTGCATACATACATAACTATCCATGTTATTTTTGTATAAAATTCAAACGTCATCGCTTTTCTTTGACCCTTTTGATTTGGTATGTTTGAATTGCGACAGGCTTTGCTCACCTGTTGCTTGCGAGGCTTCAAGACTTAATTTATTTTCAATTTTTTTGCCAGAAATCAATCAAACGCGATTCGACAGCCAATCTTGTCGACTACGAAGGTCGGCCTAGCGGGAATGAGAATTTCTTAGTCGTTTCCTTCATGCTTTAATTCGATTCGAACGGCCGAGGGCCACAAATGCGGCCAAGTTCACAACTGCACAATGAAGTCGAATTTTGTTGTTTCTTTACCAATTTCCCGTTTTCCGCTATTATCCCATTCGGAAATGACCTTCACACACATTACTGGACAGCCGCCCGACCCCTCCCCGCGCGGAAGTAACCGCTGCTTCCGAGCAAGGAAAGCTCCGAAAAGTCTGACGTGGTCCAACGCAGGCGACAGCGCCGCCGAACGGCCCACCCCACAGGATTTTGTCACCGTGTAACTGTAATCTATCTGATGACGTAAATTGTGCTTTCGAGGTCGTAATTGTAACGGGGCCTATGGTGTTGCTCCCCGGCGCCCGGCGGTCCTCCGGCGCGGCGCTTCCGTGCCGCGCGTCGCGGTGCCTTGGTGATGCACGCCCCAGTCGCCCTCTGAAGACGTCCTTCTCCAGCTTTTTGGGATAAATTATGACTTGACACTGCCGAAAGCTTTCGCCTCCTCTGCTGGCCCGCATATGCGTGCTTCCTCCGCCGCTGCGAGTGTATGCAGATGAACGCCTCCATGTGGGCCGACGCACACACTGATGCTGGAGTCCTATGACTCCTTGAAGTAGGTTCCACTAAATTTTGAATGAGTTTCAAGGTGATGGTGCGACTCCGTCTCCAGGAGCTTCGAGTTCCGGCTGCTGAGCGCCGTCGTAAAGGTCATGGTCGGGAAGCAAAAGCTCGCGTCTGGATTTTGCTTAATTTAACAAAGTATTATTTAAAAAAACATCGAAAAAGTCTTATTCAAAAGACTCCCGCCAGCAAGCCATCACACATTCGTTTCATTCAGCTCGAAAGTGCCGCATTCATAATTCAATTCAGGTAGACTTGCAGACTCCGTGACGCGCTCCTCAGAGCCGCCCTCAAACACCCCGACCAGAATGGGGCACATTTCTTGGTGCTGTTTCAGCATCTTCTTAAGTAGCTCGAGCTCCGCCCGCGAGCGCCTTCTCCCCACACCGCCCCCCGCACAGGTGAATCTCTTAAATGTCTTTGCATTAAGTTTAATTTGACGACGGATCTGACGCGCATCCTTCGCCAGATCTCCTGCTTACCCGATCTGAGCGCCTTATTTTAAAGTGGCTTTGCGGCATATGACGAAACCTTTTCCTATTTAATGAATATAATTTTCTTCCCGAACGCCCAATCGAACTTATTCTTTCTATCATTCAATTTGCTTCTCATCTTAGCAAGATAAAATCTCCTTAAAGGACATTTACAGTGGTTAGAGTCGAAAATAAAGACACATAAATCTCTTTTCGGTTTTGTAGTCATGACGTCCTCAGACGACTTTTGCAATTAAGGTTCCTTCTTAAAATGGGGGAGTATTTCTAAAATGTAAGGAGGCGGTGTTAATGCGATTTAAAATGAAATGCAAAATGATAGCAAAGAACGTATCACTTTTATAAAATCTAACTCTCTGTAAAAACCTTTCGCATGAATTGACAACATAGTAATTAGGAATGGTAAAATGAACTCCCAAATCTGCATAAAAATAAAAGAAATTTACGATATTTCAGGACCGTATTTTTGAAATGTGTGCTTATAAATATACACTGTATGTATTATGCAATGTATATTAAAAACGAAGGATTTAAATAATGCATATCAGGTACCCTACAAGCTACAACATTTTTTATTGTGTTACATGTTGTAATAACATTACATTGTAAAATTGCTAATTGATGAATATTCAGATTTTAATTTTAAAATGTTATTGTCCATACAAAATAAAGAATATTAAATAATATTATATAATTAGTAATTGCATCAACAAATTCGAAAGGAGACATCTTAGGCGGCATTTTTGTAGAAAGAAGATAAGAGAAAATTTAACCACAATAGTTTTTAAAATACGTCACTATTAAACTTATTACATTTGGGTGCCGCCTACATTACTGTTCTATAGACTTATATACATACTTCAATTTTTATATGGCAACATTTCTAGATAGATAATCTGGCGACATTCAGAGACGAAATAAGAAAATGCTAAACATTAGCATATCACTTGTCTTTACGCAATACATACATATGTACACATATATTAGAGCAGTATTGTCATGTATGATTCGATATCCCAAATTGAGCCCTGCCCTAAAAGATAGGTTTTGGTTGCGTAACAATGTGCTTTTTATTTTAAGAGAATGCCTCGTCCAACTCCCACAGAACTTATTACAGGGTCAAGGTGAGAATCGAACTCAAAGTCTCAAATGGATTGTGATTGTTGTCCAGGTATGCTACCAAGCCCGTCCGTGTGAAAACTCCCAAAAATGTGTATACCTATTCAAAAGTTACCCAGAAAAAACTGTTCGATAAAATCAAGCAAAAAGGAATTTTCAATTGAATTTAAGTAATGAGATAGCGCGAAAGAAAATCCCTTTTGGGAGCAAAGTTGACGCTTTCGAGAAAAGGGTAAAGTGGAATTTAATATTGCATTATAATTAAAGCATATTTTAATTTTTTTCAGTGTTTATTTAGGCTATTACATATATTTTAGATTGTAAAGAAGAAAAATAGTGAACGAATCAGATTCGAAATCTTTGCCTTTTATTTTGAACCACAGCTTAATTTTTTTCTGAGGAATTTTAAATTGTAAATAAATATACCTATACATTCATGAGCATTTCTAATTAAGTGTAAAATTTCATGGAACTTAACTTAAGGAGCTTCAAAATTCTCGAAATTACTCCCAGAAATTTTTCTTAAAAAGAATTTTGCATTTTCTGCGTTCACATCGTACCTACATATCTTTGCAAAGTTTAAGTTGCTATTATTATCTTTATTATCTTTATCTTCAGCGAACATCTTCAGTTTAATTTCGGAAAGCAATTACTTTGAAATATAATTAAAAGATATTTGGTTTTGAACTCTCGAGTAGCATTTTATCAATTATATTACGAATTTCTTTAAATTTAACTCTGAATACTTTAGTTGAATATATACTACATAAATAGAGAATTATTATGAACATATCGATACATGAGAACAAATGAAAACATATTGGCGGACATATCCATTGTACCAAAATAGCCAAAGTGCTTTTTGACCAACATTAAAGAGCATAATCCGAGACACCCACGAACAGCTCTTTTCATCCCTTACAAATATGTATGACTTGCAAGAAAAAAGTCTTTAAACCTCCTACGAAATATCAATTCTCTGGCTAAACACTATAGGAGACTGCTTGAGAAGGTCGCCGGAATGAAATTATAAGGGTTCCCTCTAGTTACAACAGAACACGAAAAATGGCCAGAAGCGATTAAATTTTTAAAGTAAGAAAGAAAGACCAAGGATAAAATGCAACATGTTGGTCAGTTGGGATTTATGTTATTGGTTTATATTTTTACGCTACCTTGACTTACATATGTACATATACAATTTATATTCAATCTTTTATACCACTTTATTGTAACATAGCATTTAATTTACACAAATTTTAGAAATCTACACTGAATAATTTCATAATTTAAAATTTTAAATGCTGTTAAATTCAAAGTGTAAAGTATACTAGTTTTAGAGCGTGTTATTCAAATTAATCATATCTAAAGGTTATTTAACAACAAAACTTCTTTAAAGTTTAAGCCATGGGATATTTAGTAATTACATTATTACGTTTTTAAAACCAATTTCTCTCACATTTGTCTGATCTGAATTTGTTATTTCTGAGCCTGGCTGAGCTGACTCAGAGCTTTTTGTATTAAAATGTTCCCTAAGTTATTTACTCTTAAACCCAAACCCGCAGGTACCAACATTTATGAGAATTTATTTAAGAAATTCGGTATTCTAGTAATGTGGGTGCAGTTATATCTCCTACGTGAATCTTTATTGTTGCAGTAAAATCGCATTTGAAACACTTGCAGAATTAAACTACAATTAATTGTGGGAAATTCATTCATTACCCACCCTTATGAAGTTTTGCAATCTCACTCCCACTACGGCAAAAACCCATTCGGCCATAAGTTTCACAGAAAAGTGCAGATCCACCGAACAGTGGCAATAAAAAGCACACGGTGATAAATTATTTTAGCACCAACGCGGTAAACACCCAACGCCTTTATGAGGCGGTAAAATTCTCATTTGCATGCACTGGGAAAAGTAGTTTCCAAGGTAAACCAACGAGATATTAATCACTTCGACTACCAAAAAAAAAAAAAATGTTATCCTTGGAAACAATTCAGAAAGCTATTATCCACCGCAACTGTGGAGGTGACTAACAAAAATATAAGGGTATAAAATTTTAATAAGTTCGGGCATCCGAAGCACTTTGGTGTATGGGGGATGTTTACGATGAGCGCATATCACCCCCACCCTGTAGCCGCGTTATTAATGGAACCAAAAGAGTAATCCCACGCAGGATAGTTTTACGACTTTATTCTGGCATTGAGACGATGATTTTCCCAAACCGAACTTCCGCCGCCCAGCTCGGTGCAGTTCGCCAGAATTGAGGCGGGGGATCAGAATATGATTTATATAATATTATACTTTTCCGCGGTATCCCCTTTTTGAAGCGATATTCCGTCGGAGAATCTGCGAAGGATCCGCGACTGTGGGTGGGCTGACTAAATGTCAACGATTTTTTATAGACCTTCTGAAAGCCGAGCATCCATATTTAATCGGACCACGCTCCAGTTAATAGTGATTAACCTATGGTATTTTCGTTTTTTTATTTGAAGTCTTAAAGAAATACTGCAACATGCTGCTAAAATTGCCGCAGCCTCCACAAAATGCGGAGCTCCATTGAGGAAAGAGGAAGCTGTAAAAACTAAATGGACGACATTCAAACCTGCTGAGGCCAAGGGTCACCGCCAGCAGAGACCACCTCGGCGAGTATCGAGTAAACTTATAGGATCAGGATGTGGCTGTCGGCGCTCTTCCCCCGGACAGAAACTAAACTAGCTAGCATCAACAACTGAGGATGAATCAAGGAATATCCGCCTTCGTTGAGAATTGATTTTTCGCCCGCCTCCGAAGGCGTCATAAGGACTTACACATTGAGTCAGATCCATCCCTTCTTAGCGCAATTATTGATCTCGGCCTCGAGAGTCGAGTGGAGTAAAATATAAAATAAGGCGCCTCGCAACGGTTTCATTCATAAGTGACTTGTCTTTGTCCTTGGAGAATATTACGCCACGGATTGCTGGGGAAGCTCCTCTGTTTCCAGGAAACGAACGGAAAAACTTATTAAATTTGAGAATTCGTTCTGCCAGCATCCATCATGTAGCCAGCTACTTTGTTTAGAGGCGAGCTTTCTAAGGTGAGATCCCTCAGGGGTCAGCTTTGCTCTCTCATCAATCACCTTAGTTGTGTGTTGCTAAAATTAGAATAATTTCGCAAGGAAAACGTCTCATATTTATTAAATCAAATAGTTTTTTATTTTTCACTGAAAAATGAAAACAAAATCAATGTTTTATCAGAAAATTATCCAGAGTATTGCGATTTTAGCAAGAATAAGTTCAGAAACTCCACGCAAAACGCTTATTTTATCTTTATACTAAAATTTTTTATTATGTCATAATTCGGTAATAGAATAGCTATCGGATTCATTTTAAAATGAATTTATTGAAAATGTTTTACTTCTCGTCTTTCATTATCTTCCTTATTGTGTGTCATGGATTTTATTGCGACTAGTTGTCTTCTATATTATTTTAAGTCCAATATGGCTTTTAACTAATAGTATAAGTAACTGGAGAAGAAGAAGAATTCAATTGGCTCCAATGATTTTAAACAAATTCTCAAATATGTTTGCATAAACAGGAACTTTAGATTTTAAATGAAAGTTACTCGTAAATTCATACTATACTATTATTATTATACTAAATAATATACTTGAAAACTTAATACATATTTTTATTTATCCATGGAGTCTTTTAATATACTCGTAGCTATGTATGGATCCACTTGTTTGCATAAACTAGACCTTAAAATTATAACTGAAAGGTGCACGTAAATTTTTACTAAATACATATTTTACTAAATAATTTATTTGGAAGTTTATTTATTCATTGAAAATTTGAATTTAGTTATGCATGAATTTTTTTATATTCATATTCCTTAATTACATTTTTGGGGTGAAAATGAAAAAATTCAGAAAAGTCGTAAATTCGCTTCGTTAATGGAAATCCCCCTAATTAAAATAAGTTTTACATCATGAATTATTAAAAATCTGATTGAAATTTTCTGAAATTTCTTGGAATAGCAAAACAAATTTTGATTTTTTACCATTTATTAATTCCCTGAGTCATGGAGGTTCATTCAAGTCAATAATGAGTAATCTTCTTTCGTATTTTCGAATACCATTAAAGAAACTAGCAACCACAGTCCACAGTCACAGTTCAGTGCTTAATGATTTGCGTGGGAATGAATTGATTGCCCCCAACTACAGAAAGTGGGATCGAAAGTTGGCAAAAGTCAAATGTTTTAAGAAATCGTAGAAACTACAAATAAAAGTGGTTGTAGTGCTGCTTCTTTTTTGGTCGCCCCAATTCCTGAACGAACTTGTGCGGGGGTTAATCCAAATCTCCGTAATGTGCTTTCTTACTGCCAACTTTTAGCACATCCCCAAGGCGGGTGGAAATCTGTTCAAACTCCGCCATTACACAGCAAAACTCCGACTAAAAGCGTGCGAGTAGCAAAATTTGCCTGCAGGACCACACACCCCCTGCCCAATGGATCCGCTCCACTCATGGGCCGCGGGCTCCACAAGCAGACTCCGGCGTAATCCACACTGGTGTTGTAGTTAACTTTCGGATTTTATTGAGATTCAGATTTCATTAAGGCCAAGATTTTCGGATGACTACGTTGCAGAATTATTCTTTCAACATTCAAATGTATATTTGTATGTACATATATGTATGTATGTAGGTATATACCAGAAAACGACTGAATAGCGATAATCATAAATTCTAACATACTGTATGCAGTGATGTCACGTTTTTCCAATGACGAAATAAATATATTTATGCACACATACTTATAAGGACAAATGCCACACTCCACAAGACATACTTTAAAGAATATTTTTTTTTTAAATAAGGGTCAATCGTTCTGTCGTCAAATAAATTTATTCAACAAATATATTCGTCCCAATAATCAACTCGTCTATGATTTCAAATAGGTTTTCTACTTATCATCGTTAATCAACCAAATTAATTTGTTATTTGAAAAATAACTTTATCAGTATATTGAATAATTAGCCCTTAATGAAAAATATTTGAGTAGGTAAATGAAAATAAAATTAAACTCTTAATGTTTAAATTGAAATCCAAAATACAAAGGTTATGTTTAATATGTGTAAATTACCGATTACACATACTTTACACTTTCATGTGCATTTAACCCAAACAAAAAAAACCTTTAAGTTCCTACGCCATTATAAAAACGTTCGATTAAATATTGAATGGTATACTAATTGTGAATTAAAATTAACGTAATTTTTAAAGGTTAAGGAGAGAATGATATTGATTAGTTGTTAAAAAAAAGATACAAATATTTAGTAATTTTAAATAACTTTTTTAATTTTTCGTTTTAAAGTAGGTACTAAATACTATTACATATAATTCTCCTAATATTCACATAGTGATAAATTTCAAACCTATATTATTTAATACTTAATTTTTTTATCTCTGAGCTTTTGACACTAAAATATTGAATGACGCCAAATGCACAACCTTAAAATGTCTTCTAAAAGAACTTGAAATGAATGGGTTTTTTTCTTTTTTATTATTTTTGCAGTGGATATGTGGTTATATCGAACCAAATGACGAGGCTATGACGTAGATATTTCCCATGTATAGATTGTTTTAAATTTACCCCATGGTTATATAAAATCACAAGGGCTCACAGCACCCATCAGTCATACGCTTATGACAGTCGTAACATTTCATAGAAGGCACATAACTTATAACCAATCGGTTGAAATCATAAGGGTATCCCGCGCGTTTTATTATGTAAAAAAAAATAACTTAATACCTAAATCAGTTGCGTTGATTTATCACTATCTTTTTTGTGGTCAAGCCCATTAAGTTCTATAGTACCTATGAACTATAGGGAATTTTCATTTTTAACTATTTGAAATTAAAAGTTTTATTTCTGAGTAAATTGGAAAGAGGTAGACAAGAAGTTTTATTAACTCTTTTTAAATTGACAGGAAGAACAGTTCGTGTATATGCAACATTTGACATACATTTGACACCCGTTGATATTGAAAATAATCACTTGTTTTAACTTTGTAAAAAATATCCAAAAACCGGGCCTGTACCGAATCTTTTGCTAAGAAAACTTACTACCTATATAGAACTGAAATATAATTTGTATGACTGATAATTTTTTACTAAATATTAACATACCGGCAAACCATTTTAGGAATCAAAATTTTTTAAAAATTGATAATCATCGAACTTGGTACGCGAAATTTGGCCCGATTGAATCACTGAGGACCTCTTACAATAAGTATTATTTTAGTATAGATTTTAACCTAGATAAGAGTGATATTAAGTATAGACTTAGAAATTTTGTGCCTTAAATCAATTCTATTTATAATCTCTTAGTTAAGTAATTTATTGTTTTGCTTTTCCTTTGTACAGTCAGGGCAGTTGTCTGTTGACTAATAAATAAATAAATAATTAAATATTAATATAAATAGAATTGTGTGTGATACTTTGGTGATTATTTCTAATTATACATATTGTACATACATATGTGTTTAGTAAATGCTTATATTTATAGTAGAATGCATAATAAATATCAATTAAGTTCATAAAGTACCACCTCAACAAATTTTTGGCACAGCAAACAAGACCTCAACACCTCTATCACTGTCCTGAACTAACTAGTCAGTCTACGCCTAGTTATCTAGCTATACGAAACAATCTCATAACCGAAATTGGCGAGGGACACAAATCCCAAGAAAATCGTTAGTCTTATCAAAGATCGAGACCACTTAGTAACTTCTTGACCCTACTCCAACTAACTGTGGGTCTTTACCAAATTTAAACAAATTATTTGGAAGAAAATGTATTTCTTACGAGCTTAAATCTAATAGTTGGTTTTTTTTTGTAGGATAAGGAAAACTTGTATGACCTACAAATCATTATAGAACATCAAAGAAATTTAAATTTTAATGTTTTTTTTTTTATTACTGCCTCCAATGGGGAGGAAGAAAAAACAGCATTATGTCAACGGATCACAAAAAGATGGCCTCGTAATAGATGTCTGCCTATTTCTATTCTGGGTAAATTTCCAGAGTATTTTCGATGGATTCGAGCTTTTGCGTCTTATTATGTATAGCTTATAAAACTTTACACCTAACAAGTGTCCGGGACATTCAAAGAGAATCAGGTTACCAGGCGTAATTCGACCGGAACTTGTGTTTTCGTTGACTAAACTTCAGAGGATTACTTTCAAAGAACCTCCTGAAATTTTGTGATTAGTAGGTAAATTCTCGAAACCAGAAATTCCATTCAATCGCTTTTGTGTGCGCTCTTTGAAGTCGCCGGGAAAAGCACAAGTCAACTAGGCGTCTACATGCAAAGATCAGAGGATAAGACGCATCAACAGGTCCCTGCAAGGCTCGTGTTGAGCGCTCATGGCGTAACCTTGTAACTTTGCTACACCTCGAGCCCCGCCGCTTTCTCTTAATTTAGTTACTGGCTCCGTGGCGCAGGCACAAACCTTCAAACCTTCAAACCTTCGCGTGAATGATAATTTCCTTTATGCTGATGGAAATCGTAAGCTCAAATTCAAACAATGGAGCAATGGAGTCCTGGGCGGGGGCGGACTGTTTTTCGAGCGGCGGCGGTCGATGTTCCGGCGATTCGAGGAGCCCTGCGCCATGATCGAGCGACGTCCTCGAGGATTGCGGTGCGTGACACCACCGCCAGAAGCGGCGCTCCTCGCTCACGGCTTATGAAATTTCCTGTGGTCGGCGCTTCCCGAGACTACCCTTGATTAAAATGATTTAATGAAATATTCCTTCATTTCTTATTTCCTCCCACTGAAAAGGATTGCCAAGCTTTAACGATTTCCCCTTCGTGGAAGAGGAGCTTTCTTAATCGATTTAGGTCGAAAATAGAGACGATTCCCTCAGACGCGCACACTGAAAATTTGTTGATTCGTCCTGAACGCCAGGCGAAGTCCTCGAATAGAAAGGTGAAACTGGCAGTAGATTTTAATAGGAACTTGTTGATTTAGGAGACCGAGGGTAAGGCAGACAAAACAATGGAATATTTCGATACTTCCAAAAAAAAATGTGTGTTTTTTTTTACAGAGCCCGCGAAGTTCTGGACAAACTTTTTTCATATTACTTTTCTTTTGCGTGTGACTATTTATAAAATCATACACGCAAGGGCTGCGGGAAAAATTGATGTGTAAATAAGTTTTCAAACTGTGAGCTAAAAGTTCTACAAACTGTTATATATGACATTTTATCATATCTTAAGGGCAAGAAAAGTAGCTTTAGCCGTAAAATCAATTTTTGCCTCAGATTTTTACGAAAATGTAAAGTTGACTTTGAACTCGCTATTCCAAATTATAAATTAAGATCTGCAAATTTAGTGTTGCGACGATGATATAAAGTTATTATTTCAATTGATATAAAAATTATATGATATACATACATACATATGTATGCATGTATATAGATAATATGACGGATTTTCAAACTTACTTTTTTTGAATATTTTGCTTAATTTTAAATAGCAGATTAAATATCGAACCTAACAAATTTAAGTTTATAATATAATATTGAAAACTCTAATCAAATTTAAAGTATGTACATATTCCAATCATAAAATTAATAAATATGCGAGAATCGATTACACTATTGGGCGGTAGGCAAGTGACTGCTGAGCTTAAAAGAAAAGAAAGAGAACTCACGCTCTAAGAATGTTTACAAGAAACATCTTCAAACCATTATATAACATTTTATTAAGTTCTCAACATTTTCTCAAGGTAGTAGTAGTTAGTGCATAGAAAGAAAAAATATTTGCAGATGTACATGCCCTTGCCCTCTAAATATTAATTTTAAAATATTCTTTCAAGTCGTCTGCAGATGACTTAAAGTGAGTAGGAACAACAAGTAGGACCCCACCTTCCTTAAGGGAGTTAAGAAAAACTTGAAACATCTAAAATCCGTCTATAATTCATAGAGTTTATAAAAATTAACATAAAATTTTGAGAACGTTTTTCTGTATCTTATTGTTATTCAGGTAAATATTTTTGTTCATAAAAGCTTAAAATCTGTTATAAAAACACAGTTATTTTTGAATAAAAATGCACTAAAAGGAATTATGGGGTAAGACAAGTAGCTTTTATTTGCCGAATAAAAGATGTGCTGCAAACGAATATCGCTCCACGTACTAGGTGCTATGAGATGGTATTCATTTGACGAGCCTCGTTTATAGCTCATTTTTATGGGTATATGAAATTTTATGTCCTGCGTCTGTTTCATATCTAAAAGTAATCCAGAGTCTGCAGCTAAGCTGCATTCAGGATTTTGCAATGTGACTGCTTTATCGACGATCTGTTTGCAGGAATAACTATAACTCTAATAAAAAGATATTAAAGTAAAACAAAAAATCGTATATGTAGGTACATCGGAAAAATCGGTCCCATCATCAGACTAATGGTATCATAATATTCTATTACATATCATCGCATTTTAGGTCAAACATTGGGAGATCGGTCAAAATCAATTTGCAAAATGTTTCGATAAACTGAGTAGGGACTAAACGGAGAGCTGCTGGCAGCACATTTGTAACCCAACATTTCTTTTTTTTCGGAAAGCAGAAATTACTGTTTTCTTTTTCCTGTAAACTTTAGTCGATTCTCTATAAATTAAATAACTTGATTTCCTTTGGTCTGTAAGCTTCAAAGAAAAAATAGGGATTGAATGATATACATATGTACATATGTATTAAAATCTAAAGATCTAAAATTCTAATTATAGTAAGTTTAAATGGATTTCATACATATGTATGTGTATTTTTTAAAACAAGCCGCTCGAAGTATTTATTGAGTGCGTTTTAAAACAATGAAGCCACCAGTAAATCAGCTATTGTTTAGCTTTGCATTACAGTACAAATAATGATTTACGTCTGCAAAGTGACAATTGACAAAAGTTTAATTTTTTTCCGCTAATATCCAGATCATTTAGAGCAGAGAGTAGAATATCGGAACTGAAAACAGCGAATAATTTTAAATATGTACTTAGATGTTGTTTTTCGGCGACTAAAAGTGAAATGAGCTCTGTAGAGTACTTACTCAAAGTGTCCTCGTTGATCACTACTCGTAATTTTCTTATAAAATGATTATATTAACGTATTTTTTGCCAAATCTTCCTTTTGTACGGACTCCATAAATCAACAGAATTGTTAGAACTTTGGTTGAATCGAAGATAGGTGGAAGATTATGCTAAAGAGTCAGGTGTCATCTTGATATTTTTAGCAGGTCTAAAGATATATATCTCAGGAATATATGTATATAATGTGCAGCATAAATTTATTTCCATTTATGCTGCAAATATTACATAACATCTTATCACCTGTCAACAAAGAATCAACCCAAAGCCCATTCCCAGCGGTTCCTCGCCGCGGTGTGGCACCTGCCATCTCGCCTCCGCCATATTTTCTAATTTAGCGAAACGAAGACTAATGCCATGCAAATTTTCACCCCGAAAATGGCTTAAGCTTTAGCGCATTTGTAGAAGAAGTACAGGTAACAAAGCAAACGAAGTTATTAAGTGCACGTTAGCACGTTGCATGCAGCAGGAGGACACGAATCTTGTTATTAAGGATCATCACTCACTGTGACATTCAACCGGTGGGGGCGGAAAGGAAGCGGCTGCGGGACACGCGAACTTCCGCTGAAACATCGCTCACACCTCAGCTGGAAGCAATTCCAAGTTTTATGTTTATGCAAATAAGTCATACCCAATGCCCTAAGTCCTGACGCCTTAAAACTTTGACGAGCGCCGAATAAAACTATTTTATGCTCTTTGCAAAGGGGATGCGATGTGCCACAAGATCCAAAGTGGAGCGGTCTTCTGGCGAAGGGCCCCTCCCTTGTTCGTGCCCAAAGACATTCTTCCCTCAGTCCTGCGAAAAATTTCAGTTAATTTAAAAGCATTTGAAACTAACTCAAGCTGCTTCAAGAAGTTCGTTTGTGAGGCCGGGCCGACAAATTGAAGGACCAGGCCCTTTCAACCCCCGGGCAAAGTTTGGAATAACAAAAAAGTTAAGAATTTCCACTGGCCGGGACTCGGGATTCGGGACTTACTTAGCATGCATTTTATGGGGGAAGTTGCGAACTCGATAAAACGCATCAATCAATTACGCCTGCCCTAGAAATTCGCCACACATGTGCACGAGGATTAAGTTAACGCAGACTGGCTGGAGTCCCCCCCCCTGACTTTGGCTCTCCGAGGAATTGCCTCTGTGTGGGCGAAAAACTCCGCGACATTATTAATCGCAAAATTTTTGATAGCTGACTGTTCTTAAACTGATTTGCATTCGCTAGCGGGAGTGCCCACACAAACCGGCGCCGGTCGTGCCCGGGATTCAGAGAGAACTTTTTCGCCCTGATTTCATCTCGTCGAGGGCTAAATTTGCGTAGTTTCCCGCTTCATTAGGTTTACTTGCTAGAATATTGGAGTTCTCGAGAAATATGTAAATTGGTGTGCCCTTGAATCTGCCTAACTGGCGGTATTTTAATGTTTGCAATTATATTCTCTTTCACGAAATGATTTCCAGGAATTCCCACATCAGAAGAAGGAGATATGGGGATTCGATTTTCGTGATTAGATTGGTGAAAATTGAGTTCACTCCGCTTATTTTAATTAAAAAATGTGAAATTTGAATTATTTGTCATGTACCTAAATACTCAAACGTCGTTATCATATAGTCTTAATTTTTATTTCACCAAATGAATTACAGTTTATTGGATTTAAAACGAAAATGCTGAGTTCGGATTTTTTGGGCTTATTGACTAAGATTTCTCTATTGATATTTTAAATTCATGACCATCAATTTAATATAGCGTTTAAAATGTGAAAATAAACAATGACTATTATCATAGAAAAATAAAGTCTTTATTTTTCTATGCTATTATTCAACAATTTTTAAATCAGTAATCAATGACTGATTTTGTAAACATATTTTTTAAAAAAAACAATCATTATACAACTGAATAAATTTTGCACACCTGGTATTTTTTATCAAAGATTTATGATATTCTTCCAATCAACTCAAACCAAACCTTCGTACAATTAGACGCAACCTTGAAATATTTTTGAAACAGGTATAATAAAAAATGTATGTATGTACATATCATATTTCTATATTTTTATTACTGGAAGATTGTCGTGTTTATTTCTCTAAATAAGTGTTATTCTCTAAATAATTGTAATTCGTAAACAACTTAGCGTTTACGTATGTATGCGTCAGAGAAGGGGTTCAATATTAAAGCACCTGTGTTGGTACAGAACAGAGATTTTAAGATATGTAAATATGCGTCTGCCGAAATCCCTAATAGAAGGCTAAGCTTTTTATTGAATTAAGATTAAAGATCTTTTCGTATATTGCTGCTTTAAGTTCTTATGCCAGGATTTTCTTAGTCTTAATAAAACCGAACAGTCTACTTTAATATTGCAAGAATCTCAATAATTTAATTATTGACTTAAGGTGCTATCAAGTTTCTCCTAACTGAGCCTGCGGCATATTAAGTGTCCATTAATTCAGCTGAGAATTGTGAAGATTAGTTCTGTGCAGAAATTCTAATCTATTTTTGCAGCTTTTAAAGACTAATCGTTAAATTCTCTCTAGGTATGTTCAAAACCAGGAGAAGGCGTCAAGAACGCCCCCAAGCGTGTTTCTTGGCTCATACATCACATTCTGCCTAATCCCATTTGATCTCTTATATGTGAGGTATACATATTTAGGTAGTGGAACGTGTACATTTTCTACTGTTCTGGCTAATTACCTTGAAAGTAGACAGCCATTCACCTGTTAATGGACTAAATGTATGCCCATGATGGACTAATTAAGTTCACTTTGGCAGTTGCAGTCCCATCATTTTTATCACTTTATTTCCCGTTCAGTATTTTTATAAAGATGTATTTTGCACGCAACTACGATAGTACATACATATTAAATAATTAGAGAAAAAACTGTCACCATAAATATCGATCAAATCCAAAGAAATATTGGAGAAAAACGTATTCTATATTACACATTACATTAAATTGATTATTATTAGAATCAATTTGGTCTTCTTTTAATTTAGTAGGTATAAAGGACTTTAATTTGTGGTACGATGTTCCATACACAAACACTGAATGTATACCTATAATAAGACGTTTAATAAAAATTACAAGTATTGTTCGGGAAATCAATTTGGAGGGAATGACCACCATAAATTCCTTATGGTAAAAAGACACAATTTCCCCCGTAGTCGTATTTCGATCCGGACATTTTGAAGCAGAGATTCCCTAGACGCTTGTGTTGTGTAAGGTGGAACTCCTTTTGAAGTTCGCTCATGTGTTTACCGTGCACTATCCGTGTACGTGTCATAAAACAAGAAATAAATGTTTACAGCTCCTCGTAAATAAATTCCAGTTGTCCTCCAGATGCGTTCTCCTCCCTGCGCTTCTAAGGTCTGTTTGTCGAGAAAGTCTGACCCATTCCACCGAGCATTATTTCTGTCCCATAATCTGCGATTTATTTCCAATTCGTATTTATCGGAAGATTCATACATGTATCAAAATGTGTCGTGTAAATACCATTACGTAGTTTTTGAATACCTAATAATTTAGGTTGTCATGGACATTCGTTTCGATCTGTCACACACGATTTATTTACAGGTGAATTTCCAAATATTGGCACTTAATTCCACCGAACCTATACTTTTTTACTATCTTTAGCTATCTATTCGTCTTCTATGTATTAACTGGAATGAATTTTTAATTTTGGTAAGCCAAGGTATACTATGTACATATGTACATACATATATATAAGTAACTCACTTTTATTTGTGTCAACTGTTCTCACCCACGCATTGGCATACCTTCCACCAATATATAAATTGTATTCAATGGTGATTTATTTATTGTTACAATTCCTCATAAACTCATTACTAAAAAGTTTAAAATAAATTAATTACAAATCAATTTTAAGCCAATTGTTCAAGGTATAATTTAAATTGCCTTGTAAGTACAGAAAAGTTAAAAAAAAGACACCTTATTAACGCTAGTCATTAATAGATATTACTGGTGTTCTTTAAAAATCTTGGAAACTGAGAGAAAATAAGTTTTTCTAGAGGTGTAACTTATTTAGATCAATTATTGGCCTCCGAAAACTCCATATTGTAAATTTTGTCAATCATTAGAGCCATTTTCGAGAACACGATTACAGATTTTATAAAAATAGTAATATCTTAAAAGGTGCTGATGTACAATGATAACAATGTTGATTTTAAAAGGGAAAGAAAACAAACATGTTCAACTGAAACATTTGTAAAACGAGAAATTAGAAACGATAACTTCCCTAGAAAATGATAAGCTGCAATGCTTTTGTGAATTCACCCAGAGGCTGAAATTATCTTATTCTCAATGTCACCTCAGCAGTAAAATGTTTTAAACTCAATTTAAAAGTTAAATGAACTATTTTAACTGACGGCTCTTTCCTTGACTTGTCAATGACAAGAGGAACGTTTATGCATCGCTTGCCACAACCTATTTAAGGTGAGAGACACACGACCGAGCAGAAAGTGCAACGCACACAGCGGGAAAAGATGACCGGAACATGTCCTGCGGGAGGAAGCGGAAGGGGGTGGACTTGATTAGATTTTTCTCATCGAATTGAAACCTTTCAGATGTCGCCTGAATGCAGTCGGACGTTCGGACATGGTTCTTCCTCTCGTGGAGCTGAGGGCTTTTTTCTTCCTGACTTCTTATCACTCTGCCAGTGAATTCTGATTTAGTTTTCCGCCATGAACATAATTTAATCAATACACTGCAGCTCTTTGATAGAAATAAAATATTGTTGGAATTTTCTTCTGTTACATTGCAGGTGTGAGTGAACAGAAGAAAAAAATCACTGTAAATTCGATTAACTCTTATTTGTATATTAGATCTGTTAACGGATTTTTATCTCTTCGAAATGGGTATTCTGTTTCAATATTCTAATTACCTTATTGTAATAGTATTCCAATTACCTTATTTTTAAAGGAAGAAAGCTGCATTTAGTTTAAAATAATATTATTTAATATAAAAGTAAACATAAAATAGATCACAAGAATTGTAATATTTATGCAAAATCCAAAATGTAGGTATATCGGCATGAATTATTTGAATTTTTTATCGGACGACAGAAATCATAAAGCAATGGTAAACAACTATAACTAATTTGAAGATTTAAAAATTTAGGAACTATGTGGCCTGAATATAAAATATCAGTATACTGAAAGGAATTTAATACGTTGTACTCAGAAAGATCAATCAATCAATCAATCAAAGTATATATTTCAAAGTATGATACACGAATTTGTAAGAATAAAAATCTTATAGTTAGAGCTAGAAAATAAATTCATCCATCTATAATATTATTACGTAGTCTAGCAGAAATATAACAAGCAATGCAGTTTAAGAAATACTCGGAAAGATGAAAATTTAAATCACCAACATTTTTAACAAACGTGTGTACCGTTCTTTGAAATAAAATAAAATTTCAATCCCTTCTCGTCTAACCATGGATACGTACAGTAAAGAGCGAGGCCATCTAGCTTTGAAATTGAATTGTAAAATATATCCATGGGGTTTTGAAGGATCTCTTTGCATTCCCATTTTGCACGAACACAACATTCTTCGCATTGTTTGATTAAATTATACAACTCAGCTTCCAATTCAAATGCTATTTGGCGTAGCGTAGCAGGGCACAGTGCCCTGAATTATAAACATACATACACTTTGCAAAATATGAAAGCATCCATTCGGTTATCGTAGGTTGAAACGCATCCATTGTACTCGTAATATTCTGTGCGGTGGCCGTTCTTCTCGTATAGTGTTTTATTCTAGAGTGTCATGTGTTCAGGTATTTTGATACTCATTTCATCAAATAAAATATCCTACCTGACTTTACGACCCGAATTTGCATTTCACATGTCATGAATTTAGAACATTCGCAAATTTCACCGCTTCAGAACCAAATTCGGTTTCCTTTTTGCCCTGATTTGAGAGTATGCAGGATATTACAAACATATTCACGCAAAGAAAGTGCGGAAACATTGTCCTGAGCATGGAACTGGTTCAATGTTTTTCAAATTTCATGCTTGTCCTTTCAAAGTACCACAATGAGAGGAGTCATGTTACACTTATTAGGAATTCTGAGTATGTCGGAAAACAGAAGCTATTTGCATTTGAAGCTATTCGTCTGACGTCAGCGTCGTACGACCTTGTCTGAAATTCGCTCCTAGAACTGGGTTCAGCCACAAAAAGATTAGTCATTAAGTTCAAGCGACTCATACTTTCGAAGGTTATTGCAATACAGCTTAAGTGGCACAATGATGTAGTTTTTCAGTTCGACAAGGGTAGCTACAAGGAAACAAATCGAAATTATAAAAGTAATACCCACATAAGTACCTACAATTACAAATTTTGGCACATTTAGAAAAGAGAAGTATTTATGTGAAATTTTACGAAAAGTCAATTACGACTTGGAAGCTTTAGAATTAAAAGTATGCTTATATTATTTGCCAAACGAATTGAAGGATCTAAAACGTATTAGGTTGATTGAAAAAATTTACTTACCAATGTATTTACAGACATAATTTCACCCAGAAGAAGTTTAGGTTAAAAGTTCTACCAAAGAACGAAATTCATGAAAGAAATCTTTAAGATAGAAAAAGGTTTCCTATTTTGTTTAAGGCATTTGCTTTTATAAATTTGTTTTTACACCTATGTAACTGTTTTTGAGAAGTAAAACCAAAAATTTACAAATTATTTTTATCTTGATTATGAATTTTTACATTCTGACTCATTGTCAGTCTAACGGTATTTGTACGAAATGCAAATGCTATTAAATAATAAACTATTTCAGTTTGTTTTTTACAATGAAATCCGACAGGTAATACAAATCATCAAATTTAACAAAGTGTCTAAAACGGCGAAATCATAAATAAGTGCGAATATATGTAATGTATTTTTAGTCTGCATTATTTCTCAGATTTGTCGGTTTAATCTCTATGCAAAAAGAAGACGTCCGTTTTACGAACAAGTCAAAAAATTATAAATTTTTAAATAACCTTAGGTATTTCATTAATAATGCCGAATGCGCTCGATTGATTGTGTTGTCAAGCAAGAGTTTTTATTACTTTGGCGACTATTGAGTTTTGCGGTCTCCTCACAGATTTTGATGAAATTTTGTAGGAATGTTCATTAGGCCAAAAGTGACTTTATGGAAATAAGCAACAATAATTTTCGTGGCAATATGACAATTTGCAAATTAACTATATATGTAACTTGTTTTTTAGATATTTATCACTTTTGACTCAAATTGAGCACTATTAGAAAGTTTTATTAAAATCCGTGAGAAAACTTCAAACTGAATCCATTACTTTGATATTATTTGTTTAATTTACACCGGTATAGTGAAAAAAGGAAGGTGGATCCTTTCAGTTCAAAATTTAATTTTTAATTCTGAAATTTGTTTTTATTTCTCTCGTAAGGACTTGCCATTTTGCTCGTGCGTGTGTGTTAAGCAAATATTCTCGCATTCTGTTATTTTTACGAATTGCAACTTGTTGATGCCCCTAATCCAGTTAAGGGTTGCTAAGAACAATAGCAAACAGGTGAGCCTTTGAGTGAGCAGGTGGTGATTCAGGAGTAGCAAACAGAGTAATGTCTGCATTATTACCCCCAAATGAACGCCATAAATAAACACTCGGCGATTGCGAATAACTCCGCCACTTAGAGCGCCCCCTTCGCTTCATATGAGCATTTTTTATCACATGCATATTTTAATAGTTGCGACGTTAATAATTCAGTTTGCTCCTTAATTGTCGTAAAGAAAGCTCCGTCGGCGCGCGTATGACGGCGTTACTTCCGCCCCCACATATGGAGTCCCGGAGATTATGTTTGATAAAGCACAAAATTAAAACCCAGGAGTTCCCCCAGGTTGCGCGCCCCCACATAAAACGAAGTAGCCACCTGTGCGATAAGTGAAAAGAAAACAGCGCGGGAAGCAATAACTTGGAGTTAGCCAATTTTCACCGGGGAGCAGTATAAAATCATAAAATCGTTTTTTGCATGGATGAGCAAAACATGACTATTGTTGCCGCCATTATGCGAGATGGGGTTGCGCCAGCCGTGGATCCGCCGCGGGCTCCTCGACGGAATGAAGAGTGCTATTTCCAGATTCATTTTTCCGCAACTCCTTACAACTGGCGTCGCGACGGAATGAAATTCGCGTTGCTTGCGAAAGGGGGGGGCGGCTAGCCTTGGGCTAAAGCGTAGTCCACATGCCGGGGCAGGGCAAAAGGGCTGCTTCTGACTTCTATCGTAAAAAGCTGCGGTTTGCTAGCGACTCGCGTGTTTACGTGAGCAGCGGCGACCACCCCGCACCCCCCGGACAGCAGGTGTTCGTGTCGTGTTTGTCTTTTGCAATTGCTATCTTAATGATGATCTTATTATTTTCTTGTCAAACCCGTTCCTTTGTTGACAAATTTAAATGACCTAATCCAGCTACGCCATCGCTCCCTGCGACGCGCGTCGCGGCGGAAATATAATATTTATTGACTGCGTGCTTCCAGGACGGCTGTCCATGTCCACTTATTCGTAGTAAACATTTTCATAATCATTGTTTGTCCAGGGTCCGCTATATTTCATAGCAGATACTCAAAATACTTTTGGATATTATACATATGTATGTATATATAAATAAAAATGCAACTATAATTGTTAAACTTAAGTGTTTACAGCAAACATACCTATTTACCTCTAATAAACTTATTATTTCTCATCAGAAATGTAAAATTACACCTTATACGTTGTAAAACTATGTACATATGCCTTGTAAAACTTTGAGAGGCTCTGCAAATTATGAAAAGTTATGAAATCTTTTCAACAAAATACATACCCATTTAGAATCCGTTTAATGTGGCGTCAAATATATTATATGTAATTGCGGTTGACATTGTTTTCTAACTTGTCCCATCTAAAAATGATTCGGATTAAATTTTGTTGAAGTCAATAGGAACTTTCAAAATGAGTATAACATTTTATGAATGACTTCAAAAGAAACATTTCTGAATGGTCATTTTATAAACTTAAAAATGTCTGTAACATTTTCTAAACACTTTCCCTTCTTCAAATAACGTGCTATGCTGTCTGGAATTAGCGTTCTAGGTTTTCTGAAGGACGTATTATCAAAATATCTCAGCATAGGAAAATAATTAAAACGTAAAATGACGATACATGATAGATAACCAAAACAGAAACGTAAATGTTTATAACTTGCTTTCAGTAAACAATATTTACAACCTTAGGCAATACTAAAGGAACGATATAACGCATACGCACTCGTCGAGACTAGTTCCAGAATATAGTGCTCAAGGTCATAAGATAATTGTTTAGATGAAATTCCAACATAGCCTATGTATAAACTAAACTGAAATTGAAAATTTTGTAGTAAGTAGTAAACACTCAAAGAAAATTATATTTTGAATAAGTTTCAATAGAGATCTATTTTAAAAGCTTAGCCATTTAAAAACAGTTCCAGCGAGATTTTTTCCATTTGTTAGTAATAAAAAGAATTCCAAAGTATATTTTCGCAATTTTCACTTTGTTGTTAAAACTGTGCGAAAATACGCCGCTACTGAAATAATCATCAAAACCGAGTGATACTACCGGCCTAAATTCAAGCTATTTTCCACCGGTCATCTATTTTTACCTCATCCATTTTTAAGCTCGCACTGTCGATTAAAAATAATACAACGAGCGAATCTCACGAAATCACTTGCGTTCTGGGGAAGCGGAAACAAGTGAAAACGGCTATTGAGCAATTATCGCAATTTATCACATTTGAGAAAATTTATAGTTTACATGCATCTCACTGTGACATTTTGATCGGCATGGTTGGCTAATTAATCAAGGGGTCGGTCTTTTAACATGTTGCCACATGTTGGAATAAGACAGACGCTAGTTGGCTCGCAACTAGCGACTATTTATACCCCGTCGTTGCGTTGAGAGAGTGAAAAAGTTCTAAAACAAAATTAGAATTCAGAAAAAATTACTTCAAATGATTTTTTCAGGAGTATTTTGTAAACAGTTGTTCAGTACGCCGCTGATTGTTATATTTTTGTATAAAAATATTTTTAATTCTCAATTTGTGTATAATTTGGCTTTGAATTGTAAACAGACTAAAATAAATAAATTGTTTTTACTGAGTCCGCTAAATAACCCATCTCTGTTTTAGTTTAATGGCAGTAGTTTACGTATAACTGTTTGTGTTCCGTCGGTATATTTGGAAATACCTCTCTATTTAGAAAAAGTTGGCGTTTGATTAATAAAAATTTTCAATTTTACATATTTTATTTATAGAATTTATGATGCCTATCTATTATGCCACAAATGTTCCTACATTTTCATTAGGAAAGCCAAATATTTTAAGTGAACTTTTTACGCTAGTGTATAATTTATTCATCAAACTAAGACAAAGCAACTTTCTTAAAATAAGGAAATAGCATCGATAATGCTTAACTTGTTGAAATATTTATCAAATGTTATGTATTTAATGCAGTTAAAACTCATGATTTATTTTGCTAAAGACCTAAAACTTTGTAATAAATATTTCAGCAAGTCTAATATTACCTGACATTTTTCAAATATTTTTTTATCACCACGTGAACCCGGACATTATATCCTTTTTTACGAAAACTTAGAATATATGACTAACCATTTTCTAATTCTAAAGCTAGTTGCAAAGCTAGTTTTTTATCTTAATTCAAACTAATTTGCATCCTACAATAATTTATTGTTAGATTTTACAAATATTTGTATATTTTATTTATTAATCAATATTTAAAAAAATGGATTTAGAAATAATTCTTTCGTTTTAGTTATCCTTACAATACTATATCGCCATTTTTAAATAAGGTAACAAAATAAAAAGTCCTAAAATTCTTAACTTTGAAAAAATACCTAAAATGTGCAGAAGTCATATGCGCTTATTAATTTTATAATGACATTGTTCCTTTAATTTGTTAATACTTTAATACTGTCATTAACTTTCCTCTTTGAAGGTCATTGACTTTATAGCATTAACTTTGAAGGATCGTATCATTATACCCCATTAATTACTTTTTAATTAGCTCTAATATCAACCCCAAAAGCAATAAAAGTATCATTCAGTGGTATGCTATTTTTACACTTCTAATTAATTAAATAGAACGGAGTGCAGTAAAAATAGCAAAATCAATACTCCAAATGTCCATAACATAGTAAATTAATATTTATGATGCTCTCTCGTCCTTGTACAAAATTCAAACCAATTTAAATTTATTACAAAAATTATATTTTTGGTATTTAGCGATATGAATGTAATTGTATTTGTATATACGTATTTAATTACCAAAATTGTATTCAATTGCTGCACTATGTATACTTTTATTTAAATATAGGCTTAAATTAAAATTACACTGCCTTTAAATTTCTAGGTAATATTAAAAACGTTCATATTTTTAATTCAGAGTAATAGTAATGCAAATAATAGTAATGAATAATGAAGTCACGTTTACTATTTACCTATACTATCACTTAATGTTATAGCGCAATTATTATAAAATAAAATGAACAGAAATCTAACAAGAATAAAGAGAGTTAAATGTTCAACATTATAGCCAGCAATATTATGATCAAATATTATCAATATTATGAGATTGCTTACACTAAACCACAATTTAAGAACAAAATCGAGATAAAGAGTGATACAATAATTACAATAAAAAGGGCTGATAAGCCCTGCGTTTGTTGAATTGACACATCTTCCAATGAAGTTCCTTATACGCTTTATTATAATGTAATAGAGGTCGCAAAGAAGGTAAGTACTAGTAAGAAAATAAATTAAAATGTAAAATAAAGGTTTCCTTCCCCGAGTAAAATTATCTAAATTAGTGTTGCATGTCCATAATGCGCTCGATGTACCTACACCAAACACTTCCATATTTTTAAGGACTGAATAGTTAGAAAATACGCCCTCAAAAATTTTCAGAAAGAGTCTACTTTAAATTTTTATTTTTATTTTAAACAAACATGTTGCAAGTGTTTCTGTGATCTCTTTAAAAATGTTACAGGCTCGATTCGTACGTATATTGGGCGCTTCTTCAATTCCGGACGTGCCGCGCCCTCGTTTTAGGCCTATGTATTTTTACTTGGATCCTCAAGGGATTTGGTATCACAAATGAGTATTACCTTTTAAGTTACCTCGTTTTTTTCTGAATATAATATGTAATTAATATTACAACTGTTACTGGAAACATCTTGAGGGTATGTTTTAGTTACCTTGTATATTAATTTGGGAACGAATTAAAAACAGAAGTTCAATTCTTGCAAATTGCTAAATTAAACTTGCGGAAATCAAATACTTTCTCTAAAAAGGCATAATAAAAACTAAGTATGTGAAAGTAATGACATAATCTTTCGTTATTTACCACATAAGACGTATTTTTCAGTGGCATAATAGAGGTGTGGCGATGTTTCTAGGCAAATAGACGTTCCACGCTCCCGAAGAAAATGCAGCGGCCAATTTAGCCCTGAGTCGGGGCAGACAAAATTCAGCCCCCCGCTTTCCGTTCGCGGGTTATTAATTGGCTGCGGCCTCGATTTTTCTCACGAGGACTTCTTTTGTTTTTTCGCGTTTGTGCTCTGTGGAACATTAGCAGAAAAATTTCCAAAAATAAGCCCATCTCACAATTATGGTCCAATGATCGATGATGAGAGCGCCAGGCAGAGGTGAGTTTTTTTTTATCGCTTTCCTCTCCGGGCCGAAGGCAGTAGCCGGCGAAAATTTTTATTTTTGTGATCAGGGCAGAAAGAAAATTTTTCATAACGTGCGCATAGTCGCGGTCTTACAGTGTGTGCGACAAACCGTGGAATGAAAATGGTTTTTTGTTGATCAAAGTGAAAATTTCCGGCAAATTAAGAAGTAAGCAATTCCTATATTGTGCGCTTGACAAATATTTACGCGCGAAGTGAGTACACGTCAGGTGTGTAACTAGAAATTGTGCGCTAATTGTTCACTAAAGACAATCGTTTAATTTAGGCTTAATTGCTGCAGTCAGAGTGTTGTAGAAAGACACATTTCGTCTCATTCCAGAGGATTTAAAGTGCACCAGCAAAATGTTGGGGTTGGGTGAAGTGACGGTAAGGTCTGCGTATTTTAATTATATAAGGATCGGGTTCTAAAGAAGACTACAATCCAATCTAGCTAGAATTTAAAGCTAACTTAGGACGATTGATGGTTTTCAAGGTCCCTCTGCATGTACAGGGGCTCATTTACTTAACAGAAATCATTTACAATAAAATATATCTATAACCTTAGAACTATTCATTTACTCGATAATTATCTCCAATCTCGTCTTGTATTGACTATTGGTGACAGTTGATTTCACTTAATCCGTTTAAGCAATCTGTCGTTTCTATTCTGCTCATAAATTCTTTTGAGCGGAAAATTGTTTCAAAAATAGCTTCGAGTAGAATTTTAAATTATATTAGGAGGCAGCTAAGTTTTTTGCCTGTTTTCATGGCTCATTTATTTTGGGGTCTCTTAATAGATTTCTTTTCTGCTTTTTTAAAAGCATCAAATTCCCCGGCAGAAAATTGGTAATAATAACAAATACTGGTCTACTTTCATTCATCGCGCACGCTTGGCAAGACTCGCAAAATTACAAATTCGTTCCAACGATATAACGACAGAAAGATAAATTGATTTTTGTTTGCGACCTAGTTCCTTCCGAATGCTTCAGCCGTAATATTCTGCAATTATGAAACTCGCCTAATCATAGACGGCTTGTTAACTTGTTGGAAATTTAGCATGACACGAATATGCTGACAAATTATAGTTTTGTTGCATTTTAACGGAATTGCTATTGATTAGGTACACTTAAACAGGACATTTTGAACTGGCTGATATTTTAAAATTTTGCTGATAAATATACATAATGTATTGCATGTCCTCGATTCATTACTAAATTAACATAATTCCACAAATTTAGGGCTCTGCCTTGACCAAACTATGTAATAAAGTTAACGAAGTTTTATTTGAAAGATCATTCCCGTATCAAATAAAAAGGCAACAAAATACACTTTATTTGTGTAATCTCAATAGGGCCACGGTGAATCAAATAATTGCCTTCTATTATAAGTAAAATTAAGACATTGGAGGAAGAAAGATTTAAATTCTAAGTAAATAATGGATGATTTCCAAAAATTACGATATTGAAATAAACAAACATAAAAATTAAGGAAACAAAATAACTAATAATGTTTTTTTTTAATGAACAATTTATATACACTTATAGGAAACTGTATTAGTTTAAGCGTCTTTTGAGAAGTGAAACATTTTGTTTAATTTGAACTCCTTGTGACTTAAAAATCCTTAGAAACTTCTTGTATTTTATTTCAGTTAGAATTAAAGAAAAAATTCATATCGGATAGAAGAGAATGTGAATGTGTAAAATGTAAAATGTGCTTCGGAAGAAGACAAACATAAAAATTCAATCTTTTATCACCCCATAAGAATGTAAATATAAAAAACAAGAAGAATATTATTAGAAAAAATGTTTCAAGATATCAAGAGTTTTCGTAATAATATCCGATTCATTCACAGCACGTGTCCAAACCTGACAGTTTTGATTTGATTTTCTATTTATAAAAAAAATTAACTTTATTTAGTCAGAGAAATGTAGGTAGGTACTATAATTATTGCTATTTACTTTATCTTGAATATTATATAATTTTTATTATTTTTATTACTCATAGGAAAATGGTCAACAAATATTTTAATGAGCATTGAAGAAGTTTTAAAATAGCTCATAGCTTTTAAAAAATTTACTTGTTTTAGAATAATGGAGTTCAGTCACAAATAAGGTGTAAAGTCTAGAAGCATGTTCTCAAAACCCGCTAGAAACTCCCTAACTCTAATCCTTCGTATATGTCAAGAAACTTAAAAGGTCAAATTAGTACAACGTGCTGTTAGCCGCAAACCCACTCATCAGCAAAGTTTTCCAAGAAATATTGCTTCGCGTGATAACTCATATTTATTGTCTCTGCGACGGCATTTCCTAATTTTTTTGCTTTCGAAGGACAGACGAGGTTCTTAAACTTATGATGTCTACGTGTTGCAATGTCGTCATTTACCTCACTGCGTTCGAAAGCAGACATGTTTCACAGATAGATTTCTATTTTATAAAAGAGCGCAGAAAATAAAATTCCATTAGATAACTCAAATTAAACAAACATTCCTTTTCATCCAAAATAATAAGGCATAATAGCATAACACAGAACCCCTACGTCTCTGTGCGGCGCTGTATATTTAAATAAATGTTTTCCTTTTAATACTTGCGTTGAAGGAAACCATCGTCTTCTCAGGCTCCCGCCAACATCAAAAGCTATCTAGTCGCAGACGGCGTAAATTTAAATTCCCAGCTCCAGTGCCTCTGTTATTTTTATTCGATACAGAACCAAAGCAAAAATTTTGATGTTTCCTGCTCTCGGAGACTAGCAAAATTCGAGCAGATTGGGAGACGATTCACGACCGAACCGAAGCATTGAAAATTTCCACAAATATCCGAGAGGGATATATTTCAGAAGCGATGACAAACTTTCCAAAAATATTACAGAAATTAATTCTGCATTGATAAAATGTGAGATTTTTCCACACCCGTGTGACTAAATGAAAATCCACTTCAGTGCAATAATAATCAAAAACTAAGGTAAAATGAAGTTAAGGAGGTCAAGAAAGAAGCACATAAAAGGTATAAATAGCCTCCAAGAATAGCCAAATTAAGCTTCGAAATTAAGATAATTCACCGTGAAGTGCTGGCATTTAAAAACTTGATTGATTTTCTAAAAATGTCTCTTGTATTTAACGAGTAAACCAAATTATGTCTATAATTAAGTTAACTATTTTAGAAAAACATACTAATGAGGGTATTCATTTGTGAAAATTGGCACCATAAACGCAAACGTTGAGTTTAATAAAACAGAAATTAAATTAATCTGATCAATTAGAAAACCTGATTATTAAATTCCAGTAATTTTACTCGAAAACGTTTAAAATCTATTTAATACTGTTGGATTTCGCTTCCAGGAATTCCACACACTCCCTGAAATTCTCAGAAAATATGCAAATCAACGATTATTAAAATAATGAGCAGGCGGCACGACCTCTAATGCCGGATGAAAGTACGACTTTCATGTTGTGTAACTTTACCTCATAACCTTTTAATTCTACAAACAATTTGAAACCGATAAAAATAAAATGGTTTGACGCTGTTGATGTAAGTAGGTACTCTAAATTTCCACGAAATACATAAATCGAGGATTGCTGGGGTCGCTGTGATCAAATAAAATGGATTTAATTAAACGAATATTAAAGGATTTTTTCTTTATTGAAATCTTATACAGTAACAAATTCAGATTCACAAAAATAACTTCTTTTGATAATATATTGGAAGTTAACGACACTTAAATTCCTTCTGCGCCCACTTATACGAAAACTTGTTTTTCATACTTTTACAAGAACGATTAAATGCATTGCTTTCATTTTTTTTAAACTAAACTACAATTAAAAACTGCATTGCGCCTTCTCTAAAATATATCCAAAGTGAGTTTTACATTCAAAAGAACGTTATAAACATGTGCTTTACAAATTAAACATTTACTATATATGTAAACCTAAACATCACTACTGTCATCTTTTTGAAAACAAATTATATTTTTACATAATATACATATGTATATTTAAACAAGAAAGGGTTATAAAGATATATATACAGCTGATGTTTCAATAATGCGCGGTTAATGATTTCAAATACGGCATCCTTTTTAAAAAAAAATATGTAGCATCGTTACTAACAATAATTTATTCCCTGCAAGTTTTAAAAACACATTACAAAAAAATGCAAAATTTTCAAGCATCCTAATGCTCAAAATATATTCCATACATCTAAATATTTTCGTTTTCTATTATTTTCTTATTTTGTTCAAAAATGTGACACAACCTTGCTTCACATTAAAATGCATTACTCCACACATCCTTGAAAAACACACGAAGTGTGCAAATATATCTGGAGCATTTAAATGAAATATTATTTCGGTGTTCTCCACATGCTTGTTCATTTTTTTTTTTTTGTAGAAACATTCATTTTTGCGTCACAATTTCTCGATATTTTTGACGCTCTTCTTAGTACGTTTCCGAACATTTAGTATTTAAGTGTATCCCGCTCGTTGATATTCGAAATTTTCGTATTTTTCGTGACAGTGAACAATTCCGCGACATATTTTCTATTCTAAAACTTCTTTTCGATTTGCTAAAAATTTAAGCGATAACGAACAATAAAACTCGCAAAACAATCAATTTTACTTTATTTTATTAACTCCAATATAATTTAATAATGATACCTCAATACGACTGGGATGATCAAAATAGAGGCATTAAGGTACGATTTGTGAATAATTAATTGTTCTGCAAAACTACAAAAAGTATTTTAAAATTCATTAATAAAATGTGAATGGAACTCAATAACCCTGAAATAGTGTTTTTAATAAAATCATTCATTTCATCGGATGTGAAAGTGATAAAAAGATTTTATAGATAAACTCACAGTACAAATGTAGTTAAAAGAATTCCTTTTCTTTTAATTTTACCAATTTTAAAATATTATAATATCACGGAACCAAATATAAAAATAAATCATAAAATTTGAAATTACATAACATCTGAAATATTTTATTGTGGATTTCTGAGCATGAGTAAACGATTTTGTATGAGCTTTAAATATTTGCCCGCTGATCCATATGCCATGGGATATTTATAAAATTGTGTTGAGAAATCTTACGAATTTTATAAACACCGACATACATATTAATACAAACATGTTTTCAAGATACATATGACATTAGAAATTTTACAAAATCCCGAGTGATTTTTAAGATGAGATTATTTTAAGGATTTTGAAACGATGTAAGTCCTTATTAAGTGTTACATTCTGAACTACAAAATTAGAACATATCAAAATTCAAAATCTTTTGAAACACTTAACGCTTGTTTATTTTCAAAAATTCTTCTAAGAAAACAAACCGAAAATCCCTGACTACCACAAATAATAATCCAAGTCGTTCAACCGGCGTCGCCCCGCCGCCAAAAAGGCCATGTTAAAAAAACTGAATTAAGCAGACTTTTAACTACAAAGTTTATTTCAAAACTTATTCGGAAAACCAAGTTAAGAGTTGGTAACTTTAATTTAATATTATTCAGTTGAGTATTAAGGGTGTTACTCAAAACGCTCAAACACTTTCAATTATGAGTGAACATAATCACTGAATTTGAGGTGATAAATATAAATCCTCATATTACTCACTGCAGCAAAATTCGCTACAGCGATTCGCGTTAAGCCACCGAAATTCAATTTAAATTGGATTTTTACGCATTCTAATTAAAAAAGTTTAGGTATTTCGTAATGAGGGCTGCTTTCAAGAATTTCACTTGGTCTATATATATCACGTGGGCCAAGTTCAAGTTCATTAAAAGAATTTATTTCTTCGAAAAGTTTTGAGTGAAAAGAAATTGGAAAAGCGTTAAGC
Organism: Machimus atricapillus; assembly: GCA_933228815.1. Taxonomy (NCBI): domain Eukaryota; kingdom Metazoa; phylum Arthropoda; class Insecta; order Diptera; family Asilidae; genus Machimus; species Machimus atricapillus. The sequence goes on along the minus strand of OW121786.1, from coordinate 31,190,153 downwards.
AGGATGGAGACCAAATTACCTCTTCTTATATCAAAGACTGGTAATCTTTACTTGTTGAACATGTAAAACGTAACAAAACTCCTGAACGTTGGTTGAAAAAGTTTGCCTTATCCTTATTAAATTATTAAGGATATTTTTGATTATTTTAAAGTGGAACTTTTCCTAATTAATAAAGTTATATAGTTTTTATTATGTACTTTTTTATAAACGTTAAGGATAATGGAAGATTTTGATTGAAAATTAAAATACGACAAGGGGCCATTTAAAATACTGGCAAGTGTGCGTGTATCTGTGTGTTCCTGTGATAATTATCTTTCATACACTATAATAACTTTTGTATAATAAAAATTCATCGATTTAAATTTTTGTTTTAGTTGGAAAATGTCTTATAAATAGGAATGCATTGTATTAAAAATGGGCTTAAACGCAGACGTATCATTATCATATCAAATACTAAAATTAAATATGTACATATAATATTAATTTAACATGAACTTATCATAATACCTTTTGTCACATTTGAAAGGATTAGGAATAAGCAACAAAAATATAGTGAAACTCCTAACGACAGAATTTATTTTGATTTTCCAGAGACGGGCATCACGCCGTTCTTCCTTGAGGAGAGGATCAATTTCAACGCTTCCAACAAAGACACATGAGATTCCATGGGACATCCTCGACCGTCTTCTGATGCCATTTTTATTTTGCCATGCAGCTTCCATTATCATCTCCTCCGTGTTGCACGCGTTTGCAATTTCCACCGCCTCAACGTTTGCTATTTTCGTTTGGTTCGCACTTTCAACAGTTGGCGCCGTTCTATTTTACCACTTTGTGAAGGTAAGTGGCTCCTACTTTAGGGCTCCATTTATAATAGATTTATTCCTCCTGCGAGCCTTATTGGATCACTCATAGATCAAAGATGTTCCCGACAGAAAGAATATATATATACTTAGTTATAAATACATAAAGAAAAAATTATTTGAATTTTATATTTCCCGAGATAAGGTTTTGGTATCCATCCCAAAATAAAGCACAAAATCCAAGGTATATATTGCATCTTCTACAAATTGAATTCAAGATGTAAGGCGCCTTTGATATGACAAAATTAAATTTTTCGTTCAGCCATTTCGGGTAACACTGCGGGCCAACAAAGGCTTAAAAAAGCGGTGATATTCTTTCAAACAATTTGAAATTTATCACGTTAAGCACCCTTGGGAGCATTATCCCTGAAGTGTAGTGGCCAAGTATAATCCAGGGGGAAGGTCCTTGGCGGTTGCAACCTCGGTCCGGGATCGTTTTCAGAGTGTACCTACCTACCTTTGGAAATCTCCCCGTCAACTACTTTAAGCATAGAGAAGTACTTCATTAATTAACCAAAGAAGGGGGGATGCGCTTTTATGAAACTTTCGGATTATCAAGAAGTCGGATATCTATGGGAAGACCTAAGCCGGGAGAAACTAACGCCTGGGTTCCCGGACTAAGGACCTAGGAACATGCGATTCGAGCAGCCCGCCCGCCAGATCCTACTTAACCAAGTTTCGCCCAGGAGGTGGTTAATTCGACTAATGTTGCAAATCGTGGCACGTCGGCTAAACGTGTTTGAAATACCTAAAACACTTTCTGGCTGCTCGTTACAGGCTTCTTAATGTATTCAAGTACGCCATCGGGGGCGGCTAAAGGCTTGGGAGGACTAAGGACATGTATGAGGGTAAACACCGAATCTGGTTATCTATTTTTAGACCATGAGCTGCGTGGCCGGGGTGACGGTTTCGGAGGATATCACGATTTTTGCTTGTCCCGAACAACTTCCACTCGTATTTCAGTTATACGAAAATTACGTGATATACGGCTCAGAGTTTGCAGAATTCGTTAGCTAATATGCAACGCCGGCGATTTGATTTTACCCGAACATTTTTAATAGCATATCACTTTTTTGGATTGTGGCATGGGCGTTCAATTAAGCAATTTTGCTGCATTGAAATTACATCACCGGTTACGTTTCGAATAATAATTTCATTTAATGTAGGTATTCACTTTTTCCGCTGAAAATAGGTACTCATATGTACGTACATATTTTAAAATAGCTTAGGTACCCGACTCCACACGTTGTATAAAAATAAAATGTAATTTTTAATAAAGCGGTAATTAAACAAATTAGTTCGACTTTTACTGCACGTATATTCTAGAAATTGGGGAAAAATAATAGTATCTTTAAATTTCATATATTTTAAAGGAACACGGTTAAGCATTCAATTATTAGTGAAGAGTATAGAGGGAAAGAACAAAGAAAATTACTCTTTTATTTAAATCGAAATAATGATATCTTTAAAGGATACAAAAAATTACTTTAATTATGAGCAATAACAACTCTTATTTTCAATTTAAAATTATAAAAATTTTAAATTATTACTTTAAAAAAGTGTAAATAAATACTAAGAACTCGCAAAGTCAAAATTTGTTAATAATAACTAATGATGGCACTTTGGTGTTAACGCAAATTATGATAAAATGAGAAATTTTAGTTAAAATCTTATCAACCGTATTTCGTTAAATATCATCAATTTCATTAGCTTATAGGGAAAACTAAAAAAAACATTTTAATTTCCATGGAATAAACTTAAATTGGCAATTTGTAAGAGCAATACTCCATTTCCTTTGAAGTTATCAAGAACAACTTAGCTCTCTCAAAGAACTAAACTTCTTGCGTATTCACCATTTGATAGCTCTGACCTTTCATAAAATTATTGCAATTCAGTTATAAATGAAGTTAACGAAAAGTTAGTCTTCTTGCTGAGCTCCATGCGACTGTGGATAAGATATAATTGCAATCATTCAAGTTGTGACCTCAGCTTCAGGGCGTTGATTCACCGTGAAATCCACGTAAACCAATGGAGTTTAAGGGCTCTTCTGAGTTTCCTACATGTGCAGATCTTGCACTTTGCAGAGTTCATCCTGCTCAAATTATACCTTGTACTTTGAATTGAATAAAGTGCGAAGTAATCGAAACTGGAATCTAATGCATTCTACGAGAGTGCTTACTTGCGGAACTTGACTTATTTGCACGTGGACCTATGTACGTGGGGATTCTCAAGATTAAAATGTTTCTTCCAAAGTTTTAACTACGATTTTCTTGAGAACAGATAATTTTAATTTCCTGTATTATTTGAAAGATCTATAAGTGCATTAAATTATATCTTTTACATATTTTATGAATCCATTAGTCAAATTGTTCAAGAACATATAAAAAATCGCACATTAAGAACACAGACTCAATCCTCCAATCAATAGCACGTAACAGAATATCAAAGTTTTTGCCATTAGCCGTCGGCAATGAGTAATTTAAATATAACTTTATCATGCTTCAAGTACGTGCTTCAGCATAACATTTTTTACTCCAGTAAAATATGTCGTTAACACATCTCTGGAATTCTGGAATTAACCGTCAGAAATGTGTATGCCTTTAGGCTCGTAAACGATCAAAAAACTAATATAACAAGTTTTGAAATAAATAAAATATTCAAGTCTTTTTCGTAAAGCAGTTGTAAAGTTTTGTTTAGGTATTCTGGTATTTGAAACCTAAGCGCCAAAGGTTTATTTGAGTTACATACATACGTACATACATATATTCAATTTTAAAGGTAACAGTCGAAAATTACAAATCCTGTTCAAATTTCTTAAATTTGATAATTTTGTATAGTACATACATATATGTACATAAATATTTATAACAAATTATAAATTAATCGTTTTTCTTTATTCTTTATACAGGTATCTGCCTCCGGAAAGGGTGTACTAATTACAGGATGTGAGGCTCCTCTTGGGTGGTATCTAGCCAAAAAGTTGGACGACATCGGTTTCACTGTGTATGCTGGATTCTCGACGGAAATTGATTGTGATGAAGCAACCATCCTGAAAGAAGAGACTTCTGGACGTACAAAAATTGTCCACCTGGATGTGACTTCCGATAAAAGTGTAGGAGCACAACTTTCAACTTAAAATCGCATTGATACCTATACATTTTGAACATTTCCAGATGCTCGAGGCTTTCAAGTACATTTCAAATCATTTGCCGTATGGCGCCACTGGTCTCTGGGCTGTGGTCCACACTGCTCATTGGGTTGCTCTGGGTGAAGTTGAATGGATTCCATTTGCAGTCCTTAGAAAATCTTTGGACCTTAATTTATTAGGTAAATCCTTTTCCTTACAAATCAATCGAATACTGCAAGACACCGGGTATCGTTAGAGTTTTTTCTAATAAAGTACATGAACAATATTTGATGCAAAATGAAAGGAGGGTATTCGTAACAAAAATAATATGGAATTTCAGAAGAGTTTAAAAGAGGGTACATTCTCACAAGCACTCTGAACGAACCAAAGCTTTCAGGACTAAGTTTTCGATTACTTTGATTACTTATCTTTGTTAAGAACCTGAATATGAAAGTTTTGAGCTTTTATAAAATTTATATACTTAAATGGGTTGGCAATACAAGAACCCGCGAGAAAGCTCCTTTAATTGTGAACTTTGAAGTTTATAATGTTGATATTAAAGAGTTGCCAGTGTTAATTTAGCGGATCTAGATGATTTTGGTCTTAAATTACAGCATTTTTACTTATTTATAATTTACTAACGTTACTAACTATAAATTGTAGTCAAATTAGCATTTCCAAGGCTTTAACAAAAACGAGTTTAAAGTTTCAACATCTAATAGTAAAGCTGTTCTACTCAGTTACTAAAAAATGTTCTTTTCTTATGTTGTACAGGAACAGCGCGACTTACTCAAATTATGCTTCCACTCATTCGACGGGCAAATGGACGCATCGTGTTCCTTACTTCAGGTGAGTAAAAGACGCTGCGATTAGACTCAGATCAGATTATACCTATGTCTTTTTAACGCCTTACAGCCCTCAACCGGGTGCCCGCCCCCGCCCGTGCCATTCAGTGTGCAACTCAGGCAGCCGTCGAAAGCCTCTCTAACTGCTTACGACGGGAACTTCGTCCACGTGGTGTTGATGTTTCGGTCGTTGCTGCCGGCGAATTCTCACCAGGAAATTCATGGCTGAGCGACTTCGAGCTCAGGGAGCAGGTGAGTGACTAGTGACTTTTCCCCAGATAAACACGACCTCACCTAATGTGTACTTTACTAATTCACGTTATAATTTCATTAAAATTTCTAACTTTCTCACGAAAGAGACGAAGTTGATGTATATTTCAATTGAATTGAAATTCATTGCTATCATTGAAAATAATTATAATTCCGCTCCCTTTTCCTATTGAATTAATTAAATAATTAAAACTGAGTGCTTATATTCTATGTATTATAAAATACCTTCCTACTTTTGATGAAAGGAATAACCTTAGAACTTTCATAAACTATAGGGTAGTATACAAACCGTGTCATTTGATCGTCGCTTTAAATCTATCTAGTACAAATATTAAATTTATCTTATTAAGAATTAAAGCAGAAATGAGAACTCTGCAAGCCTACCATTAAAGTTTAAGGAAAACAAGGCTATAAAAACGATAAAGTTATAAATAAATAACAAATTCTACGGGCTCATAAAAAAGGAACCTTTCATTAACAAGATCATTCACCTTGAAAATAATAATTTTTCTTTTGAAACAACCAATAATAAAGTTCTCATAAGATAAACTAAAAAAATGTCTTTAAGAAAACTTTTATTTATTTTTTTTACCTCAAAGAACAGCCTTCTTTCTACGTTAAATAAAACATTTGTCAACATATTTCCTAATTATTATTTCAAAGAAGTAGGTAGAGAGTAGACTCTTCATTAAAAGTTTAGGACCTTATTATTCAAAAATGTCTGGACGGTAGAGGTAATTTCGAAGGTTTCAGTAATTTCGAAGCTTTCAGTAATATTAGTGTAAATGGAATCATAAAATTTGTTTAATTTGTTTTTGTATCAAGTAACAATATACAAACTAGACTTACGTTTGTATAATTAGCAACAAAGTTTTAGAGCAGTAGCAGTCGTATTTTACAATGGTGTTGTATTTTAGGAAATATAGGCATCAAATTCTTAGCATAAGCTACATTTATTTTACATGTGCACAATTAACCCTTTGTTTCCATCTCATTGGGAAAACATCGCCTTTTAATGGCTTCCTTCTTAAGTATCACACGCAAATGTATTCCCACAGAATAGACTAAGGAGTAAGGCTGTTTCCATTACTCAAACCATTTTGAAAAATAACACCGGCTTCTTAAAATCACATTAGCTGCCTATGCTCAAATGTGGGGGATTATTCGCCCGTTGGGGAATTTTAATGAAAACCCCCGCTCTTCCGCAGGGACAATACTCTTAATTAACTAAACTCGAAGCACTGAATTTAATTAACGTCTAATACTCGAATTTCCAGGCCAAGCAGATGTGGGCCTCGCTCTCCGACGAACAGAAGAAAACTTATGGCGAGGACTACTACGAGGCTGCGATGACGTCCATCGAGAAGCACTCCCGCGAGGTAAGCCGTCCGCACGGGTCCTTGGACACCGCTGACCTCGCTAAATCGTGACCTTGATTTCAGATCTCCGACATTCAGCCCGCGATTCGAGTCCTCATCGACGCCGTTTCGCGCACCTTCCCCATGGCGCGCTACACACCTGTGACCCCAAGCGAAAAGATTCAGATCTTCCTGGCGGAGCACTTGCCGGCGTCGCTCTACGAGACTATTTTCAAACATTAGGCTCCTCCTTGGAGCGGTTCAGACCGACATTTTTTCTATTCTTCATTCAATCTGGCAGCCGTTTTCGTCTTTAGTAACTCAATGGATACATTTCAGCCCACTTGGCCGGGGGCAGCATTTCTTGGTAACTTTAATTTATGATTATTCACAGATTTAGAGACACGTAGTTGGTAAATCGATTAAACGTAACTTCAGCAGAACACTTTGTGGCTCTGCATCCGTAGTGTACTGTTTGATAAATGTTCGCTATATTTCAAGTGTATTGATCAATAAATGAAAATGCACGTTTAATACATAAGCACCTGTATTTTTATTTGAATGAATAATCAAATTGATTGAACTCAATCCGACGAATCGGTTCAGCCACAAAATTATGCATATTATTGCATATTATATGTATGTATTTAAATTCTACGCGCATAAATTATTGCGACACGTATTCTAGCGGTTTCCAATCAATTTTAAAATAGTTATGATATATTTATTTGTGGTATATATTATATACATGGCCTATGAGATTATTAAGACAAAATTTGTCAACGATGACCCTTTGGATGCTTTTAACTAACTAAAAAAAAGCAGTTGATTAAACATTTTACTAATTCTTTTTTAAGTCTTACAAAGTCGGTGTTCTACTATGAAAATGATAAACTTTACAATTATTTTAAAATCTCACTAATATTACCTACGAAGGCACACTTGATTTTATACACCAATATTAACATCAACCGTTGTAATCGTAACGAACTTCTTTTGCTTTGCACCTTGCAAATCTTAAATCTCAACGAACTTTACAAATATCTCAATTTAAATCCAAATTTCAACTTCTTTGGTTGAAGCTGTGACATTTCTGAAGATTTGAACTATTTTTGGCATTATTCACAGACAGATATAATTTATTATTCCATTGAAAGTTACCCTAATTTAATAAATCCTAAAATCGGTAAAAGTGCCGTAAAATTTATAAAATCAATCGTTTCCTTGAATTTCACTAGGGCAAATTGTCCTGATTCTGATACCTAAAATAGATAATTTAGTTACAATTGAGAGTTATTGACTGGTAACCCGCCCTTTTCGAGGCATCGGATACAAATTCTTTCCTTCTGGATAGGCGCATATTTAAGTTGTTAGAAACGAACTTTGGGAAAAGGAGTTCCATAGCTCCTGTGGGAAATCAATTGTGTCAAATTTTCCAATGCCAATATTTAATCGAACTAAAATCGTCCTTCCTCTTGGGACTGGTGTTTATCCAAAAGGCCATCAAAATTAAGAGCCTGAAATTTTTAATTTGATTAAATCAGGAAGCGGTTTTTGTACATTTATCCCACTTTCGGAACTCGCAATAAAATATAAAGTAAAATCAATTGCATTAAAATTATCCTTTGTTCAATTATAACTAATTTTTTTATTTAAAGATATACAAAAGGAAATATTTTTATAAAAGAGTCCAATTAAAGGTAATGAAATAATTTGGCAAATTTAAACCCGCAGAGCATGCTGAATATGAAGTGATTTGCAAATTGAACAAAAATGAACATGTACATAAATAAATGGAAAAGGTGCTTATTATGGATGAAATGAAAAACACATTCTTATTATTTCCTTTTGCCTGCATTATAAATCTAAACAATAAATTTAAATTAAGAAAACGACTACATATATTGAAATTTCTATATTTGTTCATTTTTTTCGATTGCATTTGAGCTGGCTTTCTTACAGTTTTGTATTTTTGGCGAATAAGTGTTAGCCCGTTTTTTCTTCAAATGATGTTAACCGATTCTGAGGCAGAGTATTTTTCACCAAAAAACAAATAAAAACTATATCTATACAGAAACTTCGATTAATAATCACATATATGTTCATGCTCATGTTAGAAAACTATTGAAGCATAGTTCAAAGCTTTCAAAAACTATTGTAAATTAGTGCTGCTTTATGTTGCAAGCATATATCAAAAACAACTCCATCTGGGACTGAACGTAATAATGCCCAAAATCGTGCAAAATCAATGAAGTGGTTAAAACTGCTCATCCGTTTTCCAACATTTATACATTTATTTCAAGTATTCAACAAAACTCAATAGCTTTATTTGAATAAATTCAAGGTTTTCGGGATCTCTTTGCTACCTTCGAGGGATTATTTCTATTTGACTTTGCGCGTTATCGCTCTATGTATAGGCGGCACCAAAAAGGAAATCTTCGATTACCTCTGCCGTTTCACATTCTCACTTAAATTGAAATGATTTGAAGCACATCCTCAATATTTTAGAGGATTAACTGTCGCCTTAACTCCCAGATATAAACGGTATTTCAATAGTACAAGACGTTGGATGGTATTATAGAAAAACTGTAGGTGAGCCTTTTAATATTTAATACGACGGAAAGTCGTTAACTGGAAATGTACCTGTTGGAAAATGCCATCTTCTGCACCTGGCATATCTTATCTAATATGCAAGTTGCAAGTTGGGACCTGGTTTCAAGGTTCAAACTCGAAAAAGCTACAGTCATCTCGCACAGTGTCCCGAAGGATAAGCACTTCATTTCCAATATTAAAATCTATAATTTAAATAAGAAATGTTTCAATTCAACAAAAAAGAGAGAATTTCCAATGCTTTTACTATAAATTAAAAACTTGTATATCGGTCTTAACAACTTGAAATGAAAACCTTTAAATGCATATATACATATATTATATGCAAATTAATTTTAGTTATGTACATGCTCATTAAAATGTTCTACGAAAATTAATTTTGAAATCCTCCTTTAATTATGCTGTGACTTATTTTACGGTTTAGGACTTTGGCCCTTACAAGGTATTTCACTAACCATTACGAGGCCTATGGAGGAAGCTAAAAGCATGCATATAAATTTTCATTTCCGTCCTGGACGGAACTCCGCAGGTGAAAAATTTCTTTAGCAGGTAAGGTTTGCTTGAACTTCTTCTTCAAGAGACCAAACTCACATAAACTTTAAAAGTTTCAACATATTTCGCACATAGTCAAATATATAAATATGTAAAATAAAGTTTATCTGATCTACAATATATCACCATTGCATATTTAACTCAAAGGTAAAAGTTTATTGAAATGATTGAAATCAACAAACATCTTTCCAGCTATATTTACATAGATCTAATTGAACGAATATCCATTAAGAACAAAAAACTGAAACAGTGAATATAATAAAACAAAGGCTTGCCATCTGAGATAAATTGTAGCGATACATTCATAGCTGTGAAGATTCTAGTCGTGTTATATATTTATGATTGTATTCCCATTACAAAACACATATAAGGACAATTTTTCTCTTTTCATGAAAAGGTAAGTAATTGCCATTTTTCCAAGTATTGAATTGAACTTTTATTTTAAGAAAACATAAAACAACTTTTATGGCAGAATATAAACCTTAATTTTTTATAATACACATATTAAGCAATATAAATTTTAAAGCCAACTCGCTCTAATCCAATTACTCTGTATCCTCCTTACTGAAAGTATCTTTGCACTACCAGGTACATCCTCATTTTTATTTTAAGTTAATCGGGATATTCAGTCCAACCAACAACAACAACAACAGTAGCTATCTCTACGAATTTCAAACCAACAAAATCTCTATTTATGAAGAATTTTATTGAAGCTACCCCAGCTTCCATGTTTGTCTATCAAAAATATTTACTCCGGGATATTTTTAGTCCAGCACGGTAGGTCTGCTATTCATGAGTTACTTGGATGGTGGTCGTGGAGCAGCCGTCATGACTCGTCATGAGTTTGAAACAAATAAATAATATCAAATATATCATTAGGAGGTCACTCTGTATATAAATTAGCAAAGCACTCTACAGTCTACACCCACTTGTGATACAATTTAATTTAAAGCCATTAAGGTGTCCTTTAAATATCCGTAAAAAGCATAGTCAAACATTAAGCATTGCTTTTCTCAAAATTTAGCACTTCCAGCACTCGACCAGCTCCAGCTCCTCCCCCACACTAGTCATGTATCTCAACCCCAACTACATTTAACTGAATTTAAAATTATCACCGAGATCATGTTTATAAAATTATTGAAAAATGTATGCTTTTATGCTTCTTTTGTGAAAGACAGCAATTAAGTACCCACCGGCAAACCTTGTTGCTTGTTAACAATTTATTTTATATTCTATCCCTTTTCATTTCACGGATGAGTAGTTCAAGAATATTCTAATTCTGTTTTTGTTTTTGTTAATTAACTATTATTTTTGAAATATGCATTAATATTTTCGGAATCTGACAGTAATGGACACTGGAAATAATTAATCGAATTGTATTCAACTTAATTTACATTTTGTAGATAGAATTCATTATAAGTCTATTTCACACTATGCATGAAATAATCATGGCCTGAAATAAGAGCATTTGTTTATTTTATCGCGGATTTATTTGCATTCGAATAATGAGAACTTTACGGTTTACGAGGAATAAATGGTGCCTGCTGATGTGTTCAATTTCATTAATCTGTCTACCATTGAATTAATTTTCCGGTCCAACAAACTGCACAACGGGGAGGCGAAAAAATTAAATCCCAATAAAAGCTCAGTCCATCGTCATGATGGACTCGCGGAAATTGAATTTACGAGACAACCAAATATTCCCAATCAAGAAACATTCGACAATGTAACAAAAACACATTTAGATGATAGTGTGGTTTCGTATACAGTATGAGTATAGTCATAAACTAAATAACTACCAGAATTTTTTTGACCAATCAGAAAGCAATTGTCAAATGAACCAGAAAAAGGAAAAAAAAACATTTGGCCCTCCTGCAATTTTCTAAATTTTGTAGGCGCTCCGATTTTCGAGATTTTGGATAATAGCAATAATTTCTCCAGAAGTAAATTAAAACTTACCTTTTAATCTCAAAAAGCGATCACTTGATGAATCTATATCTGAAAATTCTTGGGAACGGAGAAAAAAGGGGCGCTAAATGAAACATTACAAATTATATTAAATGTTTATTTTAAACGATTATTCATTTTTACAAATTCAGGATAATTTGAAGTGAACTAAATTCTAAATAAAAGAAAAATTTACATTAGCAGTAGAGAGTACTTCTCTTTGAGTTGAATTTGAACTAATATCAAAATCGATTGCGGGCAGTTTTGTTATTACCGTTGAAAGCCCCAATTAGTTCCTAATGAAAAATCGCCCCCGTTTTATTTCATCGCAGATTACGAAAAGGTGTACCCTATGCATTTTAAATTCTCATTGAAACGAAATTGTAGGTTATCGTTCCAGCTTACACCTCTTTTTTCCCAAAAAAAAAAGGAAAATTGGGTTTATCTAGTTCGAAATATCATGCAGCAGAAAGCTGACTGACTAATCCTATTTGAGACTATGTACATTACATACCCATCTATTGCTTTCATTCAAATTGGTTTGCAAAAGCAATTTGCATGGCTCTTAGAATTTTTGAAAACCTTTTGAATGAAAGGTAACTTAACCGAATCACAAACTATTAAAGGATATTACATATGCTTGTGCAATGGAATTTTCACTGAAGTTGGATATAAAAAAGAATCGTGGTCCACTGCAGTCTCTAAAAGGGATTAGACTCTGTAATTGATATTTCCTCCTATAACTTATATAATTATCGAATCATTTTAACTACCTATTAAATATTTTGCACGTAAGTTTTTGCATATTTTCTATTAAATAAAAGTAATTTAATGGAGCGTTAACCCTCTAAACAAAAATAAAAGTACACTTCTTCCAAATGTACCTTCAAGATATATGTATGTACCTACTTACCTTATAGGATTTATAAGTGGGATAGGACAGTAAATAAAACTAAAGAAATATGGTTTTTACTATTTTTTATTAGAATGGTAAATCGTTAAATTCACAACTAAGATGCGAATTTTTAATATTTCGGTTTTACTAAACGTACGAATGCGAATATGCAGTTTATCGGCACATAATCATGTGCTTCATACGATCAAGGGTAAATTCAAGAACTGTTAATGTTCTGAAACTACCGCATGTTATGTTAATTGGGAGACACTTCTGGTATTTTAACTTGATGTTACATTAAATTCATAATGCACTCTCGTCTAATGTATTTCACGAAAGGTATAGTCTAAAAATATTTCCGAAAACTCACGTTTGGTATCGAGCTTGAATCTATCCGTTTACCTAGATGTAATATTTCATTATTTCAATGAGGTCTAAGGGTGTAGAGACTATTTACAAATACAAAATTTTATTGAAAATGCTTTTAAAACTTTTACGTGGCGAATAAATGAATGACAAACGTGTATTTAATTTTTTTTCTCTGTTATTGGATTTCCTCACAATTTGTGCTTTATTTTTCTGAATCTATAGTACAATATTTCAAGACACATTTAATCGGGATCGTACAAAACAAAATTGTCACCATTCATACAATACTCTTCGTTTTACTTCACTTGGCATTGAATTTCACAAAAGTATTATATTTTATTAAATTCGTAACCAAGTACATATGTTATATGTCAGTCACACATTTCAATATTTTTTCTTACTAACAAAATTTGCGATGATTTATGTTTAACATACAATATTTGCTTAGTTATACATCCTAACAGGTCTTACACACAATTATTAAAACTTAATGTGTTTAAGCACTATACATACATACTTTACAAAACATTTGTACCTATTCCTATTTTAAAATGTGAACAAATCGAGAAAGCCTCAAGGCTTTATAAAATTCAATAAAAAAATGTTGATAAATATGATGAAATCTATAAAATGGAACTTGAAAACTCAACAAGTCAATCAATGTCAATATCGCAATCACCTTCGTTTATTGCCGGTGTTTATTTTGAAACACGATGTCATTCTTAAGAAATTCTGTGGAGTTTGAAATCTTCTTTTTTCGTCTATGAGTGAATGATTTTATCGATTACATCAGAAAAATCTGTTACCTCGTTTTTTATATCTTGCGTATAGATTTGAGACGATAAACGAAGTATGAGGATTAGAGCATTGTCGCTAGGATCATAAAACTTGGAAGAATTTTAAAAATAATTAATAAAATGATAAATTACTTAATAGCCAAAAAGTAAGCATAAATTAAGATAATTTGTTCTTATCGTTTCATCTTGTCGAGGACTAAAAGGAAAGATAAGAGATGGAAGGAGATAAGGAAATTTTAATTTGACTAATTAAGATAGAAAGCAGTGAATGTTCTTCCTTTAGGCGTCAGACTTCCACATGTACTAAGAAGAAATGCAATTTTTTTTCCACTTTTCGCAAAATTAATAATTTTAATATTAGCGGAACAGTGGGTAAAAACCATTGTTATGTTGTATAGGTACATTGAGAATCACGAAAGCATAATTTCATATAAAACGTTTCAAATAGTCGGATGACTGAAAAGCTTCCTTCCACAATAGTTCGCCAAGAGTCAAGAAAAATAAACACGACAGCAACTAAAATTGACCACAAAACAAACACAAATTTCAAAGACTACCAAATTGGAAAAAATAATATTTACCTAACCTCAGGTGGTGAAAAAATGAGGTATTTTAAAAGTGCTGAATTTGTTTCTGATAAATATGCAAATGCACTTCAGGAAAATTTATTCCCACCTAAGCTTGTATAAAAATCTACCTGCAAATCACGCTCTCCCACGTGAATGCATTTACATTTTCATTGTTTTTCTCTCCTCTATACTGTTTGGTAAAATTATTATTAAATTTCAAAATTCCTCTGCACACCCATTAAAACTTCCATTAATTTTAAAACTTTCTATTGAAATGCTGTTTTGTCAGAAAATACAAAAACTTCAAATTAAATTTATGTAAGAATAGACGAGGACGCAGAACAACATTGCAACATAAACAGCGGAAAAGGCACGACCTCAGCATAAATAGAGCCGAAAAACAAACCTTAATGAAAACATCGAAAATTTATCGCTTACTAAAATATAAACTCAACCGAATAGGGAAGAATTTGTGGGTGAGCATGTAAACAAGAAATGGTTTTTGCATTTCCATTTCAAATTATTCAACAAAAAATTAGCTTGGGTGAGTTCAAGTTCAGTAGATAAATTTGAGCTGATCCCTATCCGTTTGTCCGGTGGCTTTCTTATTTAGTTTGTAAGATTAAAAATTTTTAATTGATCGACTTATAGTATGTATAGTGCTATTAAAACACAATTTTTATTTGAAACCTATGATCTTACAGCACATAAAACACGAAATTCTTAATTTAAATTAAAATACCAATTTCAGCCTTGTGAATTTATTTTCGCTTTTTTGTTATTCTTTCATTAATTTTATACAATATTTCAATAAAAACATTACTACATATCGTTATTTAGCATCTTCCTAGAGACTGCCTTCCTTTTGAAAATATTGAAAACGTTTCCAAAAATACTAAAGTGTGAAAAAAATATATAATAAATAATAAATATAATTTGATTTTTTATATAAAACATCAGAACACATTAGGTATGTAGTGAGAAGTATTGAATTTTGTAATAAAGTACAAAATATATTATTCACATAATGAAGTAGAATCGTACGGAAATAAAAGCACAAAAAC
This sequence comes from Machimus atricapillus, assembly GCA_933228815.1. Classification (NCBI taxonomy): domain Eukaryota; kingdom Metazoa; phylum Arthropoda; class Insecta; order Diptera; family Asilidae; genus Machimus; species Machimus atricapillus. The sequence goes on along the minus strand of OW121786.1, from coordinate 31,174,890 downwards.
ATTTCGTCTTGTTTCTTTATGTCCATCAGTCTTCCTACAATTTTGACCCGTTTAAAATAATTTTTTGTTCCTTATATTTAATTGCCAACGACGAATTATATTCTAGGGTTGCGACTAACACCTTGTACAAGTATAGATGTACAATATATAAAGGACTTAAGCACAAATTTTAGCTTACTAGGATTTTTAACTTTCAGTTCGACTTGGTTTTAAATTTATTGGATGTTGAATGTATAATACATATTTGGTATCATAAGATGTTGAAAAATCATAAGATTAAGGCAGTTTACGGTTCCGGCAAAAAATTTTAATAAACGAAATTATCATTCGGTAAAAGTTTGTACTCAACAAATAGCTGCAAACAATTCAAATTACAGAGTCCTTTTAACTCAGATTTTATGCTTTAACACGGAAGCTACTTTTGCGTTGAACTCGTATTTCACTTCTAGACATTCTAACAATTTAATGTGCACACATTTCCTAATTAAGGCTTACTCATATTACATTTTTTCATATTTCACTTTCATTTCCATTAACATATGTTGGGCTTCTGTTTTGGCCTTGAGAAAAAAGCTTTTTAATTAAGTTAAATTACAGAAACAAATTGCGAAAAACATTCCTTTATTTGCAAACTGAAAACAAGAGAAGAGTTCAAAACTTATGGAATATTATAATATATTGCGAGTTAATTGCTAAATGTGACTAATTACTTCACTTTTCAATTAGTGCCCTGTAAAAAGTAATTACATATATGAAACAATTGCGCAATCAACCAAAATACATTATACTACTGTAAAAATTTTCGCCTTTCTTTACGTTGTCTCAACGCGTAAAACCCCTACTTTTAGGTAAGCTAAGTTAAATTTTAATTACATTCAAATTATTCTGTCAGTTGCAGGTTGAATTAAGTTCTCTCATGTCCCAAGAGTTTTCCTCGCAAACAATGCCCCGCCGAGAAAATATCGTAATGAAAAAAAATTGATAAACCCAAAGCTAAAAAGATGTCCAAACTTTTTATGAGGTTATGAATTTCAAATATCTACTGCATCCGACTTTCGATTGAGTAAAATAAAATCAATATTTACAATGAACTTAGAGGGAAATTTCGAGCAGGATTCAATCTCTTTACCTTAATTTAAAGAAAAAAAAGTATTATGCACATTTTTTTGAAGTATACACGAAGGTATTTGTAACTCCGTTAATAAAAAGTTTTGAATGAATTTTTATCAATTGAAAAGTAAGATATAAGTAATTCTTGACAAAGGGAAGGGAAGAAGAATAATTGACCATTAATGCCTATTGCAAACACAAAAGGTAAATTGTAAAGAATTAAATTTCAAGGATGCTTAACCTCGCTGTTTGATATTATTTTTCGAAATGTGGGTATAAAATTTCCGCTCCATAATTTATTGATTTAAAAAAAAAAAATTATAATTAAATTTTAAAGCATTAACGATATATGCTACATTATTTTCGGTAAAAAGAGTGTGATTGTCGTTTTGCCTCTATCTCTTTTCGACACCATGGAGCAGAAATAATTTTTTTTTTAATTTTCAATAATGAAACTTTTATAGCTACTTTAATTTAGCATTTCATCTATTCCAATTGACTTGAAATAAATATAACATAACTATATTTGCAATTTCTAGTACATATTCGCAATATTAGTTTCAAATCTTAAAAACCCGGTTCTTAATTATTTTATGATTTTTAATCTTATTATTTGTTAAGTTCTACAGGAAACAAACTGAAAATCTTTACGAATTTTAAGCATGCTACCATAGGAAGAATAATATTTTATAAGTTTTATAATTTTTGAAAAACTATTATACTTTCTTAAAGTTTTTAAATGCGACCAGATATACCTAATAGAATGATCTTAACTTAAAATACACTATTTTAATATTGTGGTGATGCGTTAAAAAAACACATGGCTATAAATTGTATTTTTGGACATCTAAATTAACATTCTTACCGTTCCTTAGTATGTTTTTCAGTTTCCCGTAAATATGATATTTATAGTATCTACCTTATTGTAGAAGTTTTACGGCAAAAATGAAATAGTGTTCTAAAAATTTAGATGACAGAACTGATGTACTCATGTACTCGTAAAACTAAATTAGTTCGGGCAAGCAGTTGGTTTTTGGACCAAATAAGAAAACCAAACCAAAAAAACTTGCGTTTGTCCTTTCGTTCAATTAACGTAATTCCCTTGATTAGAAGTACTGCTTTAATCATTTTTGTAACTCACGGATATAGTACATTAAAGATAAGTACGAGATGTATGTATATTTAATTATAAACATACACACACATATGTATATGCACTTATGTATATAAAATGCAAAAAGAACTCTGGTGAGCTGAGCTGATATAATAATTTACCAATATAGTTTAAATGAACTAGAAAATGAACAATAGTAGATGTAATTTTTTGTCAACTGCTTCTATTTCAAGTTGCGACACACATACTGTGCACTTGTTACTTTCTTGCCACTGGAAAAATCTTGTCACCAAAAGACAATTCTAGAAAGCATTCTTCTGCATTGTATTTTCAGTTTTCACAAAAACAACGAAAAAGAATATAAAACGCCTGTCCACGGGCGAATTCATGGAATTCCCTAAAAACTTGATGTGACCTTTTCTCAGTCTTTTTAGATCCCCGTTTGAAGAACGCAAGCCCAAAAATGCTTTTTTGAACATTTGTGTCAGAGGTAACATAGCCCCGAGAAAGGAATAAAAAGACCAATCGACAGCAGGTTCCCAAGTATCCAGAATTTTCACAGCACGGCGTTATTTAGCTGTGTAGGAAAGGAATTAATTTCGCATCGCGGAATAAACGAGCACCAACCACAAAAATGCTTTTCGGTGGTAGAAAGCAGTTTTAGTGAAGAGTGCATGCAAACTTTTAGGTGTTTTTCGCAATTTTATTGTTTTCGAGGTGCATGGTGTATCGATCGTATAACAATTAATTTGACTTCAGCCAGTTCGATGCCCAAACTCAATTTAACTGCGTCTAATGCTAGTGGAGTGCCTTAACAAATGTATTCGGCTATCTACAGTAACGAGGATTAAAAATACTTGTCATATTCTATAAATTTAGTAGCTACCTATTGACGCTGGACACGGTGTGATCTAGTTCAGTTCGACTATGTGCCTACGGGACGAGATTAGCAACTATTTATAAAAATTCACGTTACTTCGAAATGTTTCGTCTCGAATGAGTAAAGAACGTCGTGTGTGTAGTTTAGCTCCAAAAAGTTCACTTCCTTTTAATTTTTGTAAAAATGTTGATAAAATCATGTATGCATTTAGAAAATTTGGAATTTTAAAACGTTTCCTATTTTCTGTTTTTATTTTAACTATAAGAGCTATGAAATGTTACGCTTAGTCAACTAAATGTTCTCTTCCATCCGTTCTTCGCAGTTCTCGTAAAAATATCCTTCCTAACTGAAATTGCTAATCCTTTGCACTGGATGATAGTTTGCAATTGTCGTCATTTTCAGTGTTTGGCCGTTTCAGTATTTGTGAGAACTAGCGCTTCCAAAGTTCACATCGAGGATCTTTAACAAGTTAATTCAGTTCTTAACCGCTCTGCTGTTACGACATGCTCAGCTGTAAGAAGAAATATATTTTACAATTGAAAGACAATTTAAGCATGATTACAAAATCTACAATAAATCATTACACACGCGTGAACCGCATGGCATTAAGCTACCACTACAAACTTACTAAAGTTTATTAGGCGCTAATACTTAAATTTAAGGAAAAATTATGCGTCCACTTTCATATAGTACCTTTATGCTAATAAGTACCAATTTAAATAATTCAGAAGAAAAGGAAAACAAACGTAAACGGGCTATTCGAACAGAATGATCATTTTTTATTAAAAGAATTATTAAATACAATTGTAATCAACACTTTCATTACTTCAAAAAGAGTCAAATGGGAACACTTTCAACGGTTGTTCAGTTGTTCAGAGTATAAACACCATCTTACACAAAATAATAAAAGAATGATCACTTTTAATTTTGTGATCAAAAACTGCCTCTACGGAAAATTTCATCCAAATCGGTTTTATTTATACTTACCTACATTATGTATTAATGCGCAATGTGTGAAACCACAAAACGAATTTTTATGAAATTTATAGTGTATCAATTTTGAAGTTTTAAGAGGTGAATGAATTATTTATGGCGATCGATAATAGGTAGTCAATACATGAGCAATTTATAGAAATTTACTTATTTTGTAGTTATACATTATATTCAATATAATATAAAAAATCAATAAAATTTAAAACCACATTTATAGCAATATAATTCCCTTTACGTACGAAAATTAATTTTATTAATCCTATTTTGAACACCACATTTGAGAATTTTTACTTTTCTCGAATTATATATAAGTATATTAGTGGATAAACATAAAGTCATAAGTTCATAATTTTCTCCTAGTGCTTATAAATTCAATAAGAGTTAAAAGAATATAATTTTCAAACTCAAATTGCAAACAAGATCAAACAAGATTATTTACGAATAAGAAACAACATAAATCAAATTACCGTTTTATGGGGTTGTTTCAATAATTTAATTATATGACATAATATAATTACAAAGATTGAATTCACTTTGAATACAAAAGCATTTAACTATTCCGATTTAAACACTTTCCGAGAATCTCATAATTGTTTATTCTTAATGTAGGTAATTTAATCTAAGGTAAGTATATTTTCCATTCACTGTATAATAAAGTTTAAAATAACAGGACGGTCGGAACAGCAAGAAGATTCAATTAAGAAATCACCATCAACGCAAATTACATGTCTCTGCTGTCGAGTATTTAGGTATCTTGAAATTAAATTAGCGATGCCTTGTTCCACCCACTTACTAAAATTGTTCAATTTTACGCAAATTAATTTTTTTCTGAAATTATTTCTGATTTGTAAAGAATCATTTAAGCGACGAATGTGAACAAATTATTTAAAGCTAAGCTAATTCCAGCCATTTTTAGACGACCACCAACAAAACTGAAAGTCAGACAGAAGTTTTCATAAATTACTGACTTCTATCACATACGAGTACTTTATAATTGATTATATAAATGGCGACACTATTTTGGGTAACTACCAAAATATTTTTTTTAATTTTTATCAATGGAGAATCATGAGGTGGAGCCGAAGGATTGTGCAGGAAAGAGAGGCAATATAAACTAATTAAAAAGTCATGAAGCAATAGGGGAGACTCTTGCGAGTCCGATGTCCCCCAACTTACCTGATGATTCCTTAAGCTGGTCCATAAAGTCCTTCCCTGTCAGGTCCACTAACGAGTTGGGATCCATATTCGAAAGTGAATCTAAGTCGGGATCGTTCATCACGGACACATTACACAAATTGTTCTGTATTTGTCCCACTAATTTTCTAATTCGATCCGTCTCCGACATCGTCGTGGAGGAGGAGTCTGTTGCATCCGAAGTCCGTCGTTGGCTCGCTATTGTCACGTACTGTGTAGGCTATAAATGAAGAAAGAAGAAGCTAATTAGCCTCTGTAATGGGGCTATTCCGGAGAATGGCTACGAGGAATTTATTTAAGTGCAACTGGACATTAAATTAAATTTAATTGGTAGATTCATTCAGACGAAGCATTTGGAATTTGAAGAAGGAAAATTTAGATAATATATAATACCGCCTTCTTTCCTATACACATGTACTATATAATAATTTATACAATATTTATGTCATCTGCGATCAGCATCTTCTAAATACACACACATGTATTTATATAGAGCTTTAGCTTAAGATAGTTTCAGTTCCTAATTTTGAATACCTAAATGTAAACTAAAGATATTATGTATATAAATATAGTATTTATAACAACAATGAAATTGCATGACCTTTAATTGAAATACCTACATATAAGTAATGCTATTCTAATTGTTATAAAAGTAAAAAGTCAAGCATAATTTAAGATATACATATGTATGTACATAAATTTACTTTCAATCACTAATTTAATATTTTTCTTTGTCTTCACAAGCACAAAAATTAAAAAGTAAAGAAAGACTGCGAAATATTTTGTGTAACAAAAAAGTTTTAATTATTCTTTTTCTTAGCAAAGCAATTGAGAATATTATCTAATTTGAGACAGTCAATTTTGTTTTTATTGTTTGTTGACAGCTTTTCTATAAATGAATTATTCAATATTATCCATTTTTAATTTATCAACCTAGATAGATTAGTACATATGTATGTATAATGTACAGTGGATGCACAATTTCGAGAGTTCATAGATTATTCCCAATGAGTAAATAAAATATACCAATAGTAAAAACTTTTAACAACAAAATTCTTATTAAAGTATTACACGTATACCTAGCCAGTTCCCAGTTCGCTTTTCACAAGAAAAATTGAAATTAAAATATCAGTTTTAAACTTTGAACAGATTTTTTGTAACGAAAATAATCAAAATCCATTTTTAATGCTTTTCAGCGAAATTCGATTCATTTTTTTAAAACTATTCTAAGGAAATTTCTTCTTGAAATTGTTTTTTCCTAATATGTATACATTTGTAAATAAATATGTAAGTTTTCGCAGGAAACAGAAGTTATCCATAAGTAGTTCATGCTTTGTTACTTCAATCAAAGCAGTATAATCATTGTTTTACGCTTTACTCCGAACCAAAACCCAAAAATGTTTATGTTCTCAAGATTAAATAAAAAATCTTAATTCATGAATAATTACAAATAGTAAATATTTAGTAACAAACTTACGGAGGAGGCAGTGTAACAATTGATTCTGAAACGTACTACTTAAGTCTATTTGTCTACATTTGACCTTAACAAATTGAATAGTTTGACAAATTTATGAAATAGATTAGTCAAGATAATTAAATAATGTATTGATTTACTGGCCTACTGGCCAAGGTGAGGCCCAAATGAAATATTTGTATGAGCTGGAGACAGTTTTTCAAATGTCCAAAGTAAATGGAGATTTATGGGAACAAAACCGCACGGTAGGGAGTGAGATTTATGGAGAGCAACCACAAAGGAGTTAATGGGTTGAGTGGTCACCCTGTGACTCGTTCTTCGTCAATCTCTCAGGGCTAGAGGAACGATGAAAAGCGAGCATCCGAGTGTGGGTAATGAAGGATTCTTCCCTTTAGAAATAGGCTTCCTTTCATGATCAATAATATTACATACGTCGGTTTGCCTAATTGCTTCAGGATAATGACACTTCCCCAAAAGATGACAAGGCAAGTTTTTGCTTGCATCAATCACCCAGAAAACTTTTTACTGTTAATTGAATTCTATATACGTGAAGCAGTATGTCAATTAGCAATTTTATTTATTCGATTTATTATTAGGTATTATTTATTATTACTATTATTCGATAATGCGATAAATATACGTCTACAGGTGTTCATGCCATAATTCAATACAAAAACCCTTCGAAAAGATTTAAAATATTAATATAATAAATATGTATATCTTATCACAATTCCACAAAAATATGTATGTCGAAAGTTTTAGATATTCATTTTTTTTCCTATCTTTTTAGATGCTTTTCTTTCGTGAAACTTTTCAAAAGCCTGTGTACATAAGTGATACCTTTAATTTGATTACTCTTTCGAGAAGAATGAAAGGGATCAACACCTAATATATGTGCATAACAATAAGAAAAATAATTCTGAAAATCGTGAACCCAAGATAATTCCCATTATCCCTTAAAGAGTTTTCCAACCAAAAATAACAACTCGTGCTCATAAATTCCTACCTTGCTACAAAGGCCAGTACAAAAGGGATCAACGGTAAAGGAGCAAGGTCAAAGCATTTACAGAAGCATATTTTTACGAGGACGAGAAGATTTTAACAACTTAACAAGCCGAAACAGTTCTACACAAATACATAAAAAGTTCCTGGACATAGAATTTCTCCCCTTTACTGGAGACATTTATTATTTCTTTGAATGGAACAAGATTCCTCAAAGCCTTGAACAATTATTAAACAAATTATAATTTAACTATGCTTAGGTAGTGTGCTTTGCGGGCGGCGTATCACGTCATGCTGCAACACCAAAGACAAAGTTTATTTAATTCCAGAAAATAGGCGGGCAGGAGACAATAACGAAATAAAGATTTCTTTGAATAAAGTGATTGCTCGACGTCGGGAAGGAACAGAAGGCCAAAGGGACTGAGGAATATGGGTCGAGCAGATTTGGTGCCCTTTTGCAAGTCCCCCAACAAGGGAGCAGGATATACTTACGTCGATCCAGTGTTCTCCCGGAAACACGGCTATTAATTCGGCGTTTGGCTCGAGTGTTCGAAAATATTCCTCATCGTCGACTTCTGTGCCATCCGAATCCAAGTGAATTTTTGGCAACTGTTCAGGTTTATCGAATCTTTGAGCAACTTTCGTTCGCATTTCCTCTAATGTTGATGCAACAACCGCCTTCTTAACGTGCCGAGTAACGTCTTTAATCTGAAAATATATAAAATTCGTGATTTTATTATTTTTTTCAGTCTTCAATACTACGCCATATCAAAAGGATGTAAGATTATATATAGGTACATGTACAATTATTATACATGGAGATAATTCTGAAACATATTAGTTAAAAGGGTCAAGCTAATTAAACTTCTTATTCCAATTAATAGATTCCTGAAATTTCGTCTGCCCTAAAAGAAGTAAGTATTTATATGGGAGTGCTTTATAAATCGAATTTCAAAACTTAAACGTAACGTGTTAATACGTTGAAGTTCTAAATTATAGATTAAAACCAAAAGTACGTACACCTTCCGACCAGCCACATCGGTAGTTTTTTTAACATCCGAAATTCATAATAAATAAAACCACTAACTTTAATGAAAATGTTTAAATCATACTCGTTTAACAATTTGTTGAAGTACTCAAAGATAAATTAGTAACATCCATTAAAATTTATATTTAACTAAACTGGAGCATACTTGTAAAATTGGAAAATTAATGTCATGCATTATTCCACACCCAAAATAGGCTAGAAACAAAATCCATTGCTTTAATAAAAATGAAATAAAACTTCATTATCAATTCCTATAAAGAAAAATCTATTGACTTTTGTTTCGAAACTAATATATGTAGGTACACATCATATGTAAAAAACAGCTCTAATCGATTTGCCTTTTTATTCCATTGGTTTTCAAGAAATACTAAAAAATGAATAAAAAGTTTAAAGAATTAACATTGAATTCTAGTTAAAGTAATTGATCTCAACTTAAAAGTAAATAATTATTTGAGTTTCAAACAATGCCTGAAAGCGAAAGATAAAACTCATGAAAGCGTTGTATGATTATTTAAGGGAACTGTATGTCCTTGACAACCGAGGACAAGTATTTGCATTTATAAGGACTAAGGGAAAAGGTATAGGTAAGACATATTCTCTCAGATACAAGAATAATACCCCAAGAGCCCCTCTGCGCTTCCGTAAAGGGCTCATATTTTAAAGGCTTTAGTTTATTTTTATAAGGTCAGAAGCGAACCCTATCACTCCAAGGAAAAACGAGTTTGGTCTGAGTCGTAAAAATCACTCAAACATTAATTACACATATGAAACATGAAGCGATTATTATAGAAACGATTCGATGGATTAATATTGCAGAAAAGCATAATAATTAGTTTTTAGTTATTAATAATAAATAAATAAATTAAAAATTTTATTAAATAGTGTGTAGACTCTTGTGATAGTGTAATTCTTTCATAAACAAATTAAAGCTGTATATCGGAAAATCATTTTCAATTACAAATACAAAGCAATACAATTTTATACAATTTGTAAATTATTAGAGTGCGTTTTAAATATAGTAGCTTACATTAATTTTACTTTGATTTAAAAATTCAATTTTTAGATTCCTCTATTTTTTTTAGATTAGAAATCATATAAATTCACAAAAAGACATTCTCGAAGATTTTATGAACTGTTGCAAGTGATTTCTATTTGTAAAATAACCCAAGACTTTCTCTAAATAAATTTTAAATTCTTTTACCTCATATAATAAATCGTTTAACCTTTGCCCTCAAATGACCTATAAAGAGGACATGGCAACGCAGAATATCATTCAAGGGTAGAAATACCCTTCATTTTACTTAAATTTGGTTCCAGTGTTATCCATGACCATAACCTGCCACAGCGTAGTTAATGAACTTTTTCAGGATAAAATCATTTTCGAGAGCGGAGATCGTATCGTGGAATGATTTCCCATTTATTTAGCAAACCTTCAGCAAGAGCAGGACGAACATGTTTTCAGAAAAGTATTCGAACAAAAACCAGTAGTCCGGTGTGCCCAAAAGTCGCATATGGCAAGGAAATATATCATCTCTCATTAGTCGGCATAAAAAATGCGATAGATATTGAGATCTAGAGATGCCTTATCATTTCACTCGTTTTGTACATATGTACATATGGCAAAACAATTAATTTCCTTTTTTAGCATTATTTTTGACATTTGTTTTGCTATTATATAAATCTTTAATTATTTTCTGTGTTAACAGATATTACACATAACATATGCATAATAAGCTATAATTAAATTGCATTAAAATTCTATAATTTAAGGCGATTTCAGCTTTAAATTATTAACTAATTAAATAATTCAACCTATTTAAAAAAGTACGTGTAATATACACATATAAACATGCATCTCATATAGCAAAAAGCATATGTTACGCTATTTTATTTTTTAAAGGCACTTCGGGCAATTTTTTTACCCTTTTTCCTCGCCTTGCGAAAGGAAACGCTAGAAGAGAAAATGTTAAAGCTTCAAGTAGAGCACAGAAACAATCACTGCTTTGGTATGCATGCTTGGTTTTCTTCATAAGTACCACCTGTGGACACAGTTTCTGCTAATTATGTTTGTAGAAACGGAATCATTAGGTGTTGTGAGTGGTTTTGTTTTGTTGCAACACCTTTTAATTTTAAAACAATGAAACAAGTTCAATCTATTTTATAACGATTTTTCCGATTGTACATATTTGTGTGAGCACTTTTAATTCCCAAAGAGCTAAAATTAATTAAATAAAATTTAATTCCATATTACGATTTGATGTAATGAATGAAATTGAATTGAAATTATAATTTGTTATACATTTTGCAGGAATTGTGATCGGAATTGATATAAAATAAAATTAGAAGTAAATATCATTCTTTGTTTTGGATGAACCAAATCAATTGTATCCAATGAGTTTTAATAATAAAATAAAAAATCTCCACAAATTCTACATCATATCTTCATTTAGAATGATTAATCGTAATTAAAATATGTGAATGTGAAAAATCAAAGTATTTTCGCTCATATGGTTTAAACTTCCTAAAGACAAATATTACGATGATATATGTATACATATGTAACTTCTGCACGAGTAATTCCTGGAGAATTTATTGCCATTGCCAATGTCATTGGTTGAATTATTGACATTGCGTAGCCTCTTTGACAAGGACAATTGCAATATTGACTTCTAAATGGACAGCAATTATTGCGCTCTACATCTCTTTCATATGACAGTTCGTGCAGTGGACCCAATGTCGGGAAGTTACAAATGGATACATGTTATTTTTTTTAAATAAATTTAAATAACGATGGTGAATCATGTAAATGAAATATATCTATTTATAAATACTGTACTATAAAATTAATCAATAAAATGCGTTTTAATAACAGCCATTGTATTCCTTTTACTGTTCTTAAACTTCAAATCACATAAAACAAACCCTATAGAAATCGAAAACAAAGAGGCAAAATCAAGTGTCTTTGATCGTATTTCAAGGATATCGCAAATCAAACTAACTATAATTTCATCCCGAAACCTATAACTCTTGTCCTGATTTCACGAATCACTTTAAATACGTAACTGAATCAGTACCAAAGCCCACTCATGTATCACATTTGAGGTCGTGAATAGGATTTCGATTGTTAACTAAGTCTCTGTAACTGTACCTACAAGTAAAATCCATAACTCAATATGGAGCATGTGTGTTCATGAAATGTTATGCTTTATATCGAATAATATTTGCCTGATGAATTTTGGCTATTAAACTTGCTTCAAAGTTCTAGATGTTTATAGATATTGCCTTAGGGTACCTATACCCATATCAATCACAAACATCGATGAACAAATTTTGGAATATGTTTAACAAAACATACCTACTCTGCCTATCTATATTGAAGCCAATTTTCTTTCAAGTATCGAGACAAAACGAGTAGTTTTAAAATGCATCCCATTAAATCAATAGACTTACCCTTAATGGGAAAGTTTCCAAAGCTTGGAAAGTTAAGAGAATTTATAGCCAAATTTCAGTGATATTATACCCATGTGAAATTTCGAAATCGATTTAAGAGAAGTCAACCTTGTCTTGGAGAATGCATGTGCTTTTCTGAAATTTGCAAAGATATCTATTACGACAATGCTATTCAATAAAACTCAATGGATTTGTTGTCACACTAACAAAATAGTTATAAACCTGGTCTAATTCGCAATGTTCTGCTGATATACGTTCTAATTCTGCTGTAGCTAATTGCAATGCAACCACTGTGATTAGACATTTTCAAATAGAAATCGAAGTCTTGGTTGTTTCCCATCCGAGAAACCAGCACAAAATTTGTGCCAAACGCACCTGAATGTGCAAGTTAGGTTTGTATTGCCCACATTTGCGGACTACTCGGATGTGACACGTTGTGCATCCTTAAAGTAGGTAATTGAAAATTTGGAGGGCGGATGGACATCTCATTTCCTTTCTGGTCACATGCAATTTTCGATTTGAAAGTATTTATGTGGGCACCAACATAATTGTATTTCAAAAATCGCATCAGCGCCGATAATCTGTTTTCAATATTTGAATCGTGCATACAATATAAATCATCCTCTATTCACTTACTCTTATGTACCTACTTTAAATAAAATGTAGAGAAATGGAAAACATTAAATTTAATAATTCAACTAAAAGACTCAAGTAAATTAAATTAAATACATTTTTTAAGTCGTTAATATTTGAGATGTATTCTGAAAAACGCTAGAAAATGTTTAAATTCATCAAAACCTGTTTTTTTTTACAAATAAATTCACCATTTTACATGGAATAAATAGAAAAGTATTTTTCCGACGAGTTTTTACGGGGAATCGCATATACATATGTATATTGAAAAGAGGATATTGAGATTATGATGATTCTTTCACAAAGTATCCACGAAGTATGTAATAATTATAACTGGGATAATATTTGAAGCACGATTAATTTTGATTTATATTCATATGAGTCCAAACGCACAAATAAAAAAAAACTTGGGAGTCATTTTCTAGACTTCATCCCCTCTACCTACTTTGAATTATAAATTTTCAGATAGAATCAGTGACCTTGAAAAACCACTTTTTCCCATTTACATTGAACATATTTGATCTTAAGATACACATATTAAATTTCAATCCTGAGTTTCTGATTTTTTATGGCAGATTTATTTAAAACCCTACCTGTTCATTTCAATGGAATTTTTCATAAATATCAGAAAGTAAAACTCTTAGTACATACATACATAGGTAAGGTATGTATATGTATTTGCTAAAAAGATCTGTAAGTCACGATTACAAACTTTAAAAATATTTTTGCAGTTGTAAAACATAACGATATTCCGGAATCCATCTCAGGTGTGAAATTTTTCCTTAATTTTTCCACCTCATTTTCGGCAGCCACTCGCCGTAGGCAATTACGTGCCACCCAAAGCGATATCTTCGGAGTAGTTACGAAACCATCAATGCCATCATTAGAAAAATATATTTACATACCGTCGAGAGCACCTCCGGCGCTTTATTCCCCTATAACAACAAATTCGATCGAGAACCCATCCAGACGGAGGCGCGCGACTGCATTATTTAAAGTCTCTCGGAAGTTCTTGAATTGAATGGAAATAATTATGTATGCACGCCTTCGCAGGAACAACCGACATCCGTCATTTAAATGTTTCAGAACATTGGCAAAACTTTGCATGCATTACGGAAGGAGATTTCAAGAGCAAAGCTGGGTAAACTCACAGCTTTTTTTTTTGTTTTCGCCACAAAAGCCGCTTTAAAATATGAGAATTCAACTCCACTCCACGCGCTACCAAACGCTTAACGTATCAAAGAAAATACTTAACTTTAATCCGAGCACGTACTTTTTGCTAAAACAATAAAATCTTCAGGGGAAGAGTCACATCTCTAACAACAAAAAGTAAGATATTCGCACAGCTTAATTTGCTACAGAAATGAGTTAATAATCTTTGCCACAGCAAGACGTGCTCAAAACTCGGAGATGAACCAATTAACGAAGCAGGTATAATCAAGAGTTCACAGCGAATTTCAAGAATGACTGACCTAAAATAACAGACCTGAACAATTTGTCAGTTTTTGTCAAGCGGAAATTATTATCATGAAAAAGCAAGTTTCAAGGATTCAAGAAGGCAAATCACATGGGATTACTTCTGAAATACTTGGGTACATTTTAAAGTGTTTTCCAAAAACGTAACAGTAATTTTTTTTTCTGTGTAAAAATAAGTCATAAGAAACACGTATCTCATCTTTTGACTATTGCTAAAAAACACAGCCCGAACAAAAACAAATTGCAATATTAATACATTAGTTACATGATGTCAAATATAAAAACTAAGAATTTCAGTACTCGCTACCACTGATTATCTAAAATAGTTTTTTTTCCCATTTTTACCCATCTAAACTTCAAATCTTGAGCGGAACAAATTTTAGAATTAACTTTGTGACGCTAAGTGGGTATAAATCATAACAATTCGATTTTATTTTCACAAAATAAAAATTGTTGCTAAATCTGATCCAAATCCGACTATGGAAAAACAAAGCCGTAGCAAAATGATTTATGTATGTACAGTACACCTCTGCTCTGCTCTACGTGGTATTAATTTAATACGCTTTTTCTGTAGGTACACTAAAAAACCAAAGTTAAAAATGATTTATTACGTAGAAAATGTTTATACACTTCATGAATTAATAACTTATTTTTAGCTTAATAGACATCTTCTAAATTTTCAAAATTATAGTTCATTTAATCCGCTTTAACATTTGAGACTGACTGTGCGATAATCATGGAAATTAATCTGAAAAATCGATGAGCGCAAATTACGGAATCATTCTCCATCAATAAATAAAATTAACAACTTCGTTGAAATAGCAGCACCTCACCAAGGAGTTGGTTAACTCGTAAACACGAAGGCATTAAATTTTAATCAAAGGAGCGCAATGCAACGCATAACTCTGCCCGAAACTCAACGAATTGCAATGAACTTGACCCATGCAATAACATCGAAGTACTTTTTGCGAACGGTTAAATTTAATGTGTTGTTTTTTAAATGCAAAACTCAATTTATGTTGCCTTCAAAAATGGAATTGGTAATCTCAAGCGATAAATAATTAAAACGTCGTTATAACCAGTATAGCAGGGTAGTCCAAATTGCGTTTTTCAGTAAATTTCCGCACCTTGCTAAACAATAATTTTTGGAAGGGGTAAAGTTGTAAGTATGTACATAATGAAATTACATTATCTGTTGACGGAATTTAATTTTATTAGATGTGCTATACATGAATTTTAGAAACAGATTAAGTTTGAGCTCTCCACCGCAGTTGAGTGTTTTGTGTGTGACTCATTCTCAGTTTTTCTTTGTATAAGCAATAGAAGTAATTTTAAAAAAAAGTCTCTTGTCTATTACACACTTGAAATGGAGGAACAAAAATTTTTCTTTTCATTCAGTCAACTTTAACCTATACTACATAAATCTGAGTTTGATTAATAACAAAAGAGGATGCTGGTAGAGTTGCCAAACTTAAGCAGAAAACGATAAACTTCCTCTTTCGCTAAATTTGTAACTGTCGCTCTGTTCGCCGCAGCAAAAGTACGTGTCTAAGTTTATGTCATTTTATGATATCGGGACTAAGGCGAATTCAAAACTTTTAAGCATATTTTATGATTATGCAATATCTTCGGTTTGCTGGCATGCAGGCATTGCGGCCTATTTGCCATGTTATATCCTATAATACTGGGAAAAAGTTTTTCAATTTGTGGCACCTTGAATTACGATTAAGCATTCTAAATACCCTCAAATTTCCGTCATTTAATTGCAGGCTTCAACCTGAATTTTCGATTAGACAAAAGGCGGCAAAATTGAATAGACTGCAAGCAAAATTGAAGGTAAAACGAGTCTAGCCCCTGCTTAAAAATAAGGTCTTTTATGGAAGTCAATTTATGAAAAGCACCTTAGTGAAGCAAACCGTTTTATGTTAAGATTAACGCCCGCCCTGGTACATTTCCGCAATTTTTTCAATGCAGACTGCAGTTAATACTCTTCCCCATCGCTTGCACCTGTAATTAAGCTTTATCGCGAGGGATTAAAACTTTATCTCCATGCTATGGCTGCCCCAGCGGTGTACATTGTGTTAATAAAATCCCGTCAAGGCCATATTTTTCTTAAAAAGAATGCCAGGTTAAAAAATGGATCTCTTGGCCGCAGTACTTCGGTGTAATTAATTATAAGATTTAGCCTTTCGCTAAAGTTTCGGTTGAAATTATTTTGCAACATATTGTCAGTCCTATCTGATATAAATATGTAACTATTTATAAAACATGAAGGCTTGGTCCTCGAAGCATTCTGCAGTTTATCACCAATTGGCGTAATGAAAGCTGCAGCCATAATTCGGCTTCATGATGGCTTACAGTCGCCAAAGTCATAAATCATAATAGCAGGTGCAGCACGATGCATCGGCCTCCCAGGTGTCAACTAAATGGATTGCATTGCTCCTGTAATCTAGTGAAATATTCACTCAGAGTAGATTGCACAAACTGTTAAATGTGAACCTTTGGATCTTTCGCAGAACATTCCTGAGTTCTGGCGTTGCAGGGTATTTGTTATTCAATTCCCTCCGGTTGGATGAAGAACTTGATATGGCTCTTTTATTCATGGAATTTTCCAAGTACATCCAGCCAGTCATATGTACGAAGTTTTCGGCCTGTTAGTTTTCAATTTGCCTTTTGTTCAGTTTACTCTCCATGAAATGAAATAAAATTTAAAAATTCTGAGAGCGAGTAGTATGCGCAGATTAAAAGGAAGCGCCAAATTTTATAAAAATGTTGCATCCTTCATTGTTAGGGCTCCATCGTAACCAACCAGGAATTCTTATGGTTTCCGTCTGCCCATATCAACCCCATATCAACCTTCATCCACCTCAAGCTCTTTCTTGACTCATCTCGTATTGTATTTTCTCTTCAAACACGATATGTATTTATTTTAGTATGACTATTTTTACATTTATTTTTAATAAATGACAGATAGTCATATACATAATTTCAAGTCCGTAATTCGCATAATTCCAGATTTATTCAAAAATTAATCTCGAGTTACTTCGAAAAACACCCAGGGCTAAGAATAATTTGGTATACGGACGTAGATTGATGGCCCAAAAACCGATCTTTTAAAAAATTAATGTTTTTGGAAGGTATCTCTACATCTACAAGTTAATTTCTCATAACTTTTTATCGCACTCCCATACCTCGCAGTACTAAATATTGCCTTTTTTAAATTATTTTTGTGTAGCTTAAGAATTTTATGTTAGAGCTTTGTAGATATTTTACAGCTACAGTTAAGCTTTAGAAACAATAATTTGCATATACATAAAATATGTATATTATCATATAATCTTGAAATATGAACAAAAAAAATGTAGCCAGGTGATGCATACTATCACGTAAAAAGGGAGCAGAAGGGTGAAAATTCCTTGAGAGCTTTTATACCTCTAGGATATTTTTAAGAGCAATATTATTAAACTTCTGATCCAAATATGCGGTGCATTAGTTTTACTTTTCCATTACGTTGCTGAATAATGAAAGAATAGAAAGTGCACTATGGGTGAAACTGCGCTTTGCACCAACAAGAGAGCATGGACTTTTTATATTTGCGTCTTTCCTCATCCTTCTAGAAATAACTTTTTAAAGTCATTCGATTAAGTAAAAAAAACAATACTGCAAAACTTTTTTGTTCTTTAAAACTGTTAATTAATTGCTTTCATTCATTTTTCCACTTATAAACTGGAAGTTGCGTAGTTAAGTTTGAATTTTTTTTCAGAAAGATATTTCGCGAGGACATAATATATACCATAAAACACATATTGAAATAAAACAACAAACAAACTACACTTTAGCTATCATAAAAATTTGTATACCTACTTGTATTTACAAAAAGGTTTGAAATATACTCATTGTCAGAATTTATTTTAAATCCTTTATTGATTGACTAATTTGTTATTGCAATTCAAAGTTGCTGGGTAAATTTTACGCAGTATGACTAAACTTTAATTTTACTGAACGGTGAAGATGTAAAGAGGGATAAATAGAAATATATGTACATATGTACAAGTACATACATATTTTTAAAACTCCTCAAAGTAAACTTTCACTGCTCAATTAAATCTAAATTCTCATAAGTATAAAGACATTGCAATAACCTCACAGGAACAAGGTGAAGAGTTTGTACAAGGATAAATAATTTAATAAATATTTTAACCCTCATACTAATGTAATAAATTCTATCAAAGTTAAACTTTGAAGTTCGAAAACTTAAGCATTTGTGAATTGATTAGGACATTTTTGGTACAAACTCTTCGCTCATCATCGTCACTTAACGGAGACTTTATCTACCTTCATTAGTATGCAAATCCGAAAAAAGCTTCTGCCACCCTCAAACAATGATTAGTTGCGGCATGGGCGAATTAAAAATTCAATACCAAGCCAAACCAATTTCAGCTCCCTAAAGGATCCAGAAATTTTATATTTAAAAGAGATTTACCACATCCTTAATTTCCAAAGTCTTCTTTCAAACATTGGCGTGACTCAGCACCAAAGCGCAGTAATTAAAAAGCAACCACAAATTAATTTTGCAGACATTTTACCAAGATCTCTGCAGAAAGAAAAGGAACTCAACCTTGGAATTCCACTTAATTTTAATTAACCTAAGAAAAAATTCTCAGTCATCTCTGCATGCGAAGGACTACGATAAGCCTGAATGATAATCAATTTAATTCTTATTTGCTTTCGATCCCAAAATTTAGGTAAAGCTTTTTGCCAATGTGATGTCTGTCCCTCTAAATGGCGCAGGTAAAAGATTTGTTTTAAGTCTGCTCATCCATGCTTTCTTTTATTTGAAGAAAAACAAATTCTTGTCCTGCTCGGGGCCTCGGGCAGAGTGTCGAATTGAAAGAAAGCACCTGTCCCTAACTAGCGAACGATCTCGCATTAGAACCTAGGGCCGGTGGAAAGTAAATATGCAAAGCACCGTCCTCACTCGAGATGTGGAAACTGGCTCCAGTGACGCACGCCGTTTCATTTCATCTTTTCTCCTCTGTTTAACAAGCAGCTCCTACGCCTCAATGGGTTTGTATAGCTCCTCTGCGCTCCTCCACTACGAAGCTGCGAGCGCCCTTCACTCATTATGTAATTAGAGGAAGTACATATTTCCGCGTTTTACGCTGTCATCAAAAGCGGCACTACAATTCAACTTAGAAGAAAACACTAAACCCAGTAACTCAGTCATTAGGACATCGTGAGCTCCGAAAGCATCAGGGAAATTTAATAATCTTTTGTGTCTGTGCAATTACCAGGTGATAAGAGAGTCTGCAATTGTTCCAGTTGCTCCTTATATTGCGCGAAAAACGATGTCAAGATAACTGAGCACACGTACACTTGACACACGATGATCTTCTAAATCTAGGTTTTGGGGTCAACCCTCATCTTTCAGTACATTTAAAAAAGATTTAAAATCCAAACGTTCATCTTCTAAAGTTGATACAAACTTTTGAATTGAGATGTAGGGATGTTACATACGAAATATACATACATATATGTATGTATGTTCCAAAGAGTCAAATCAAAATTATGGAACTGGGACGATGAAAGTTGAGTGACCTTCACCGGGTTATAAATATTATTTTAAGAATACATATTTATCTTAGAACTTTAAAGGCTAAAACACTTACATATGTATATGTACGTATAATAAATATCAAACCACAGATTAGAATTGTACCACCTAATTCTATATAAATTAGGAATAATAGGTAGTTAATAAATAAGGTTATTTTTAACATTCTTAAGAAAAGCACTTCTTGTCTTCATATAATTAATTTTGCAAGTCAATTCATTTGCAAAAAAGGACACAAAAGGATTACATAACTTCAATTAATAATAAAAAGGTGAAAGGTCAGACATTTTTCGAGTGCAATATAAATATTTACATACATCTTATCTTATAGTGTAACTTTCTTTCGCACAGTTTCGTGGAGATATTATCTGAAATCAATTTTAAAAATGTCTTCATAATCTCCTTTTGTTAAAAGAACAAAATATATGTATAAAAGTAAATCAAAATCGCTTGATCGAGTAATTAAATACCTCACAGTTAAAGCTAAAGGAATAATCTTGGTGAAATTCTAGGTACAAATTAAAATTTTAATGTCTAATCCCTTTGACATGCACATGCTCGCTACTTAAATTTGCATATTCAATCTTTTTACCAATACATCTAATAAGATGCCTCTTTTATTAGCCCATAAATGGGAAAACGGGGAATCAGGTGGCAACTCATTGTCATCACATTACGTAACTAATTTATCATTTTACAGAGGTGTCACGTTAAAGAATCCTTTCCGAACATCGCACTAATGGAATTTATTTGATTACTCGGGATTAAAAAGGGTTAAACGATCAATATTTATTCAAAGGGATTTTATAAAGGTAATCTCATTATATATTATTAATTAACATTGGTGATCAACTTACAGAAAGGATTTTATTGAGGGATTTCAATTAAAATCATGCGGATTTATTGATTCACGGATTTTAAATCTGCAAACAAAATATTTGTATCTTCTCAGATTTCTTTGACCGTTTCGTTCATTTCTGGTTTGGTATCGGCCAAAAGTTCCAAAATGAACTCGGAAAAAGTCGGGTATGCTGGTTATTAATGAAGCTCCATATTAGGCTTCTTAATTTTGATTATAACAAGGAAAATAAAACAATCTAACACAATGGTACACACAGTAAAGTCCGTTCGCTTCAAACAAATATTTAAATTGACTTAATTTTATCTAGTTCACCACTATGTTCACAATCTTGAGAATGTCGTCATTTTTGTCGAAATAAATTCTTACTGCTAATCCATAATCTGACCTTGGTGAAGAATTCATAATATAACGTGCCGTTCTTCCTTTTTATTGTAATTTAATTCAACAGAAACTGTGCCTCATAGAAATACCAAATAGAATAGAGTATGGCTACATTTGCAATAATAACGAATTCAATTGCCAAATTTCCTTGAAACATAGAGGCAGCTCGGTCTTACTCAACTCAGAATAGTGAAATAAAATACGTTACTGGAATGGCTCATGTCCTACTTTCAGTGCTAGATAAAAAATTTTATCGGACGATAATTCGTTTATAGATTTTCAATGATATCTAGAGCCGATTTTTAATATTACCATAGCAGTTTATAGAATCGAACCGTAACAGCAAAGAATATAACAGTTACCGCATTACAATACCTTCACAGTTTTAACGGAATCGACTTTTCAAAATATGAATGTTGTTTTATCTTTGCATATCTATATAATCAAATGCATATTGCAATATTTCAAAGAACAGCAAAACCAAACTTTTAAACTTCATATTCCCGCCCGTTTTGCTCTACTTCGCCTTAAGCCTTAAAAGAAAATGGCCAAAAGATTTATCACTCTCTATAAAATACTGCTGCGTAATAGAAAATATGAGCCGTTAAAAGCTCACTAAAAATGATTTATGAGTGATATAATATCTTATATTATATATCAAAAAATTTAATAACGCTGTAAACCAAATTTTTAATTAGCTCTAGGAAATCTTTATAACAAAATTTCAATGTAATAATAACGTTTCTGACATTAAGTAAGATATAACTAACATTTTAAAAAATGTTACTTTTACCCAACAAGTTGCCAAATTAGGACTAAATCTACTTTAAAAAATCGACCAATTATTATTAAACCGGTTGAATAACTACATAGAAATCTTATTAAATTAATCTGTTCTTAGAATTGTTTTCAATGTAAAATTCACAAGAATTGTTGGTCTTAAGGTGTAGAACTAAAAAACAGCAATACATAAATTCACTGAGGGTCTTTTACATAGTTTCCTTCATAGGAAAATCTTTGCGCTGTTGTAATCTTTATATGATTTTATTGTTTTTTCTCTAAATATGCGCCATTACAAGACGACTGTAATTAAAACAATTAAATATCTATTCATGGTAACAATAAAACTAAATTATTGTAGTTGAGATGAGAACGCGAACCACAAAAAAATGTAGGCTGGTTAAAATCGGGTTATTCGAATTACAAAAGGTTTTATCTACATAATTGAATTCTATTGCAACCCATTTATATGATGTGGTTAAAGTAAACTAAATTTGAAAATAGCAAAAATAAATTCTTTATGTGTATGTATGCAAGCGTTTTTAGTAACCGCAGGTACGGGGTTAGTCATTGCGTTATGATAATCAAATTTTAAATTTAAATAAATAAATCATGTAACATTTTTCATACGAATTAGGATTTCGAATTACAAAAACCTTTAGACCTCAAAATAAAATATTTTTAAAAAACACACTTGAAAAGTATTAATAAAAACAAAAAAATTATAATTGTGGTCTGAGTTTGAGGTCTACGTAGGTTTTGATGGACTATGTAAAAATATTTACTCGTGGTCAAAAGTGGCCAATATTTTTTCAGTCGATGTCGATTATAAATCGCTAACAAGTTTAGAAAGCTATATTTAGCCCATGTGTATAGACACAATTTATAAATTAGTAAATTTATTATTTGAAAACGATGCTATATACTTATATGCTGTTGTATGTGTTATATTTCTGAACGATATAGTTTGTTTCATAAAATTCATTTTAAAAGAACTTCCGTACAGAAGGAATGGGCTTTTCTCATTTAAAATTTTCTCAAACTCTAACGAAAAGCAACTAATTAATTTAATCATATTAGAAACTTTGTTTATAAGACGACTACGTAGTAAGCTGCAATCTCTCAGAGACGTATGTACATAGGTGTAAAAAAGGAATGTGCTGTTCCCAAGAAGTGTGAGCAAGGACGACAAGCTTTTTGAAATTTGATAAAACATTATTTGAGAGAAATACCCGGGAGCATGTCACCGAAAAACTGCGCTAATGAAGCTTTGACTGCACAAAGGGCAAAGACAAATAACTAATTGAATGAAAGGATGACTATACAAAACAAAAGAAAACAAAATCAAAAATTTAAACATCGTTAGTGTCAAAAGAGCTAAAAATATACAGAAGACATTCATGTTTTGTCCACGTGATTGAAATGAGAAATTAATCTGGAACTGTATAAAATTATGCTGACACAAAACGACGAACCTCCCCATCTTTTAATCACTGACGTAGAAATATTGATCCGCAAGCTTTTAAGATAATTTATAAAAGGTATTTAAGATATTTTACCTACCACCGGGGCGAATTTGGAGTTACAAATAAAATTAGCTTTACACACACCGAACAAAATTGTCAAATATTCGTTCGCAACAAAGCTAGCTGGAATACGGGTGGGTCGCATCTTTTGATTGATTATGCCCCGTCAAGGCCTGAGCTCTTTATTGTAAAATTTACCTTAATATTATTATAGATTTGTAATACTGCAGAACATTGTTAAGTGTATGTATACACGAGGCTATAAAGCAAATTTCGAAATGCTTCATTGTCGTAATTCTATAAGGTCGTCTGTTTCATTTTTTTCATAATAATGGAAATTTAATTTCATTGAAATGTATCTCGAAATAAGAAATATACAGTCTTACGAACATTCATAAAAAAACAATAAATCAACAATGTAAGAAAGGAGAGAATATCAAAATATAAAATTATTTTATTAAGTACTTATTAAGTAATGAATCAAACTGGGGACAATCCAAAACACACTTACATGTTTTTGCTTAAATCGTTAATTAAGGTGGTTATTTTTAAAATCTGTTGGGCTTCTGTCTTAATTAATTTTGCAGTCGAGAAAATTGCTCCTTTTATGGAAGTACACGTGTTCTTATAATTTATGCAAACCGAAGGCTTTCGCATATATCGGGTGCGCTGAAAGTTTGAAGAATACCAAGTTACATCCTTCGCAAGTACTTTCTAGATGAAATAGACAAAATGAGAGGTTGTGGGTGCTCACAAGTAGGACTTGACTTTTGCAATATTATACCTATGTAAAAGTCATTTATTTTTACCTGTTTAATCGGCCTTTAGAAACGAAGTTATTTCAGGTGACAAATTGACGTAAGTTTTCGTAGGCTGAAAAGGTAAGTGGTGAAGTAGAGGTGGAAGTTTAAAATTAGGTCCCACGTAATATTTAATTTACTTCAGATAGAAAAAAATCGGGAAATTAAATAGCATAGCGTGAGCACATTGGACATACATACTACATATATGTATATATGTATGTATAAGAAATCATGCGAAAAATCAACCGATTTTTGGGCTTATTGCTGTAGGAAATTATACATGCACGTTACAAACTAAAGACGAAATAATTAATCACGAGCGGGAAAATGGAAATATCACTAAAATATCATGCAATATTCAGAAGATCATGTTGATTTTAAAGGAAATTAAAGAAAATATTGATTCGCAGTTTAAAAAAACCCCCGTGGGTATATGAGTATATGTATGTATGTATGTTTCAATGCCCATGCTACTTAATTATAACTCGAGGCCAACTAAATGAATACTGGTAACATTTTTACTATTACTTTGACTTTGAATACTGCGTCGGCGATATGAAATAAGTAAGTAAAAGATCAGGAAACGGTCTGAAGTGCAGAATGCTCTTCTAAGGGCCTGTCCAAATCAAAGTCTTCGTCTTTTTCTTCGTATTTTTATAAATCTTTTGGGAATCAAACATACCTATCTATGTTATGAGCTTACCTGTGTAGTAAAACAGTTTAGATTTCTTAGAAAAATTATAGGAGCATTCCTTGCCTGACGAATTGTGCATTTTTCGTTAACCTTAATTAATTTAAGATATGTATCAAAAATCGAGCTAAGCAAACGAATTCAAATAGGTTAACTTTGTCTTCACCTAATTGTAATACTATGTAGTTCATCTTATTTCCGGATGTCATAAACTTTCATAACGAGACGTAAACTTGGATTTGGAGGAGACCCTAAACATATTATGCCATTGCAAGTTATATGTATATTTTTCATCCTATAGGTAGTTGCTGAAATACATTTTATATTGCATATACATATTTCAGAAAAGATAAAGTAAATCTATATAGGTACGTATGTAAATAAGACTTTTAAAATTCTTTGATATTTAGTAATGTTACCTACTACAACTCGAGGAACCGGAAGATAATTACGTTTGTACCTTCTTAAATTTTCTGTTATAGATACTTTAATTAATATTTTATTCAAAGGGGCGGAAAATAAGGTTTCGCACCCAGCCAACAATACCCCCGAGATATGTAGACGGCCCTGATTTTATAATTCAAGGCATATAAAAATTTTAAGCTCAATTTTTAGGTACGAAGAAATCTGCCGTAATTGAAATTTAAAGAATTACGGCAGCT
Source organism: Machimus atricapillus (assembly GCA_933228815.1). NCBI lineage: Eukaryota > Metazoa > Arthropoda > Insecta > Diptera > Asilidae > Machimus > Machimus atricapillus. The sequence continues at coordinate 31,149,197 of OW121786.1, read as the reverse complement.
ACTGTTAACTTCTGGGTGTGCTGCTGCACTAAGCACCGTATCAATCTCAGTTTTTACCACAAAGAAGAGGTGCATTAGTGACAGCAAAAATTCGCTTCGTTAGCCCTATTTTAAGCTGGTAAATCCTGAAGTCCTGAAGACTGGAACACCCGACGATTTCCAGCAAGTATCTAGGCAAGCCCAACATACACCAGGAGCCTCCGGAGAACCGATTGAACCAAAGCTGAACCCCACTGTGGCACAAATACATGGGTCGAGCGCACTGTCTTCGCACCGCACCCTTCCTCGCAGTCTGTTTACTTTAAGGACATCAACCTACTTTCAGGTTCTGCCCTTTGACCGTTCGAAGGGATTTCTGCTTCTGCTGGGTGCTCGCGTTTGGTGCTTGGGACTTGGCCCAGCCCCGGCAGAATATTTTCGCAAATAAAAGGCAGACTGGAGCCGAATCGCGGAGACATATTTAATAGTTTCGCTCACCTTAAAAGGTTTGTTGTTATCGCCCTCGGTAACTTCAGCAACGTCCCCTTCCATCGTCGTATCCACCTTTTTATTTACACAAGCACTCGCGACAAAAGAAACCGCCTTTTCAACCGATTTCAGTCAATCTCGCTGCACGTTCCTCACAATTTACAAAGATACACTTTAATTAAAGGCCTTCCTGGAAGCAATGAATATCGCGCCACCCCAAAAGAAACAAACAAACAGCACCGCACGAGGAGACAAGGATGCAGGTAAGCTTTCCTTAACCGCGTCTACAGCAACCGGCCGTTTGAGTTACAATAAACAAAATTGCGCTACTCGGCGTGACCGTGTGTCCTATGTGCACCCACACAGGCGTCGGCAGCTTTTCGTTTCCCAAAGTATACAGTCCTTCTACAACTTCTACATGGAAGCCGAACCGACAGGACTCCATCATGCAGAAGCTTTCCAGCCAAATTCGATCGAACTCAGCTTTTTACAGTATTCTACGAAATACCATCGCATTTTACCAAATTCCATTGAAGAACAAGTAGAGCAAAAATAAAGTTACCCAATCTTAGGTTCAAAGTCAGCAACCCTGAGAGTCCTGATATGTCCATTTTCACCGCCATATTGATTTTGCCCTTTTGAATTTGAAAATTTCAATGGCAAATCCTAAATCAGCGACCCCGAAGTTCCAATTTTCAGGCATTCTCTTACTTTGAACCAGATAATTAAGTTAGACTACATCAACAACATGAATACAAAATATGCAAAAAATTAGTTAAATAGAAATACAAGAAAAATCAATTACGAGATTTCAATTTTGCACAGGTATGGAGTTAAATAAAACTTTTTATTAAAAACTTTTAAATTCTTATAATTCCAGTTTTTAGTCTTGATAAAAGTATTAAATTTGTTTTTAAAATTGTATAAGCAATACTAGATTTCTGGCCGCGGCGGATGACGGATCTTTGTATGGAGATCCCCATTCCCCATTTTACCCACTTAAGGGATAACTTTCAAAAAACGTTAAAACACATAATCTTTAATTTCCAACCGAAAAACTAAATATTCATTTTCATAGTTTTAATCACAAAAATAATTGAATCCCCTATTTTACCACTTAAGAGAAAAATTTCGAAAAATCATGACATATGGTACGCCTTTCTTAATTTCTAATTTAATGGCTAAATGCCATATAATCTGACATCAAACATCAGAATTTAAATTTTAAATCTACTTGAAATATGAACTGTTTTCATATTCGGAATTTATACCTCTCATATTATTCCAACATATCGGATAATGGGTTTATGTACTTCATACCTGTTAAATTAAAATTTATGACTTACTTTAGCTGGGAGTATCAAAACTTTAGAAATGGAATGATGATACAAATCTTAAAGAGCAAGAGACTTTACGTCCTCTGGCAATTTAAATTATTTAAAAGAAAACCGAAGAGAAAGCCGAAGTTTATGGATTGCATAAGGGAATACGTTTTAAATATTCTAACTTCTCGGGCATTATTCAACATGTAACATCATTGCCGTGAAAATGATATTATTGTCCCAAATGCGATTATGGGCTTATCAGAATACCATTGTATAAAATTAATATACCAATTGTGTTAAAAAAAATAAATGAAATGGTTCATTTTTATTTTTTTCAACAAATATTTGGATACACATTTACCCCTTATCAGTCAAAAAATGGGTTTAACTATTGTAATAAAGAAATTTTCACTAAATCTAAATTACGTTTTTTGAATAATTAAATTATATCCATCAGTTTGTTTCGTCACACTTTCCCAATCTTATCCCATAATCATTAAATAAAGAAGCGCGTTCAGAAAAATTCCAATTTACGGAGTCATTACACAGGATCGTTATTTCTTCTTTCCTAAGAAAATTTAGACAGAAAGTTCCTCGTAATGAGACAGAGCATCAAATTTATTTGTGTTAGGCGCCTCTCTCATCAAATTAATTAAACTTACGTACGAGTATCTGGGGAAATGTTTTACCTGCTAAACTTCGTATGTAGGTAAGTAATAAAAAGTATTATTAAGTTGGGTTAGAAAGAAATAAGTTTGAAACCGTTGGCTCAGATATTCTTCTTATAGTTTTAGCTTTAATTTCATATCTATGTATATAAATAAAAACATCCTAAGTCGCTTCGGGTCAGTGAGAACATCAGGCAAAAACTGTTGGGGATATCAAGATGCGGCTTACTCTTGCACAACTCTGTGATCTCAAGGTCAAAATTCAGGGAACTTTTATAAATTTGATTTCAAAACTTACGCGCAGATGAAGTAGCGGGAATCAACTAGCAAATAATTAAATACTCATCCAGTATTTCAAGTTTTTAAAGAAAAAGTTACCTAATGCAAACTGTAAAAATAGTTATATCTTAAGAAACAAGGTACAATATTTAAATTAAGATGTGAAAACTTGATATATCGACAAGTTAATATACCGGAAAATTAAGTTAATCCAAAGTTTCCAAAGACTACTTTCAAAATACTTTCCTCATCCACATCTTTAAAAGTATGGTTGAGAGAAAATCCGGGGAAAATATGAAATACTTGTTATCGTGCTTAGCGAAAATTATATTGAAATTTGTAAAGTTGTTGTTTTTTTTTTTAAAGAAAAGTTTGCTTGACGTGCATCATGCATTTATCATATATGTACATAACATTAGCTATTATCTGCAGAGCCTAACTCCTGCTTAAGATACATATTTCCAATACTATAATTACCCTGCACACTCAAATAAATTGTACGATTTGTGCTGAATTATGTATTGAATCGAATCGAATAATATCCCATTTGCTATTTCAGCTGTTTGCATTTCATATGTTTGGCGCTTCTGCGTTATTGCTTCCTACTTGAATTTTGTTTGGTATCCACCTCTTACTCAACTATAAAACGAGTGGCATCTTTCGTAACTTTCTTATATTTGTGGGAATTTGTGAATTTATTAAAACTTTATTCACAACTCTAAAAATCATATTGACATTGTCAAACATTTTTCTTTTTATGTTATCCTTAAAGGGCATTAAATTTCCATTTGGGTGTAAACCATTGTGAACGAAATTGTGTAATATTTTCCATTTACATATTTAGTACCTATATATTCATGCAGAGTTAAAAGATCTGTTGTTCCATAGGGAATATTTATTTAGGTACGAGCCAAAAATAGAGTCATCTCAGGCCCTTCCTTTTAGAAGAAGGGTTTTTCCTTTTCAAAGATAAACAAATTCATATGTAAAAGTTTTTGCTGCAGCTGAGACATGTTCCAGACACAAAGGGAGAAAATTAATGGAAACGTTCAACATAACTACAACTAGGCGTTTGAATAATCTTGAATTAGACAGACGCTTCGAAATAATTTCCGGACGGGCACGGGTCTCCACAGAGTGTGTTACCTCCTAAAACTACTTTGTAAAGCAAATTCCAAAATTAAATTTTAAATACAGTCAGTCCTGTTGTCGATTCCAACAGAAGTCGAATTCATTCGAAATGTAGGAAATTTGTAAGCAGACTAAAGTTCTCTAACAATTGAATACCACTTTCAAACCAGATTGAAATAAGACAAAATATATTAATTTAAACAATCTTTCAATATGCAAAATAGCAATAATTTATTTATTTATTATTTTTTTATTTTTCGCATTAAACATATGCTTTATTATAAATTAGCAAAGTCACAAGGCCTCTTTTCGAAATTAACAGCCAAAAACAGACGACTCCCAGCTGAGTTAATTTTCACAAGAAAAGACAAACTTCTCCTTACTCTCTTATTCCTTCCTTAAATTTTATGACTTTAAACAAATTGTCTGGAAATATTTCGTATTAGATTCGATTTCCAAGGTATGGATTTTTTCATTGAAGTGCTCCTTGTTAATAAAATATCTTTCATAAAGTCCTACAGTAAATTTTGGGTAGCGATATTTCAATTTACGTGGGTTTTTTTTTAGATTTCATCAGGGAATAAAGTAATGTGCTCTTTTACACCAATCAATGTTCAAGAAAAATTCGTTTTTTTCAGAATTTGTCCTTATGTATGAAGTGTACATATCTATGTATGTATGTATGTTCTACCAAACCAGGCCCTGGCCTTGATGTTTGGAAATATCAAATTTGATTCAATCCATAAATACTTTAAGGACGTCAACAGAATTTTTTATGTATAAAACTCGAAACACTTTTCAGGGTTACGTGAAAATTTTTGTTTTATGTATTTATGTATTGAATTTCTTATGCTTCAATTCGTTCGTTTCAACATTTTAATAAAATAAAGATGTGCGTAGAAGATTTATAGCTTCTATTAAGAAGTCTTTTGTTGCTCTACAACTTTTTACCAAGATAGATATTTTAAAGAGATAATATGTGGGCTATTAAATTTTAAAATTGAAAACAGAAGTTTCGGTCACTTATGCATAATTTTAATAAAAAGAACTAATTTAATCACTACTACATAATAATTTTATTTGGAAGAACTTAATTTCAATAAACCTCATCCCATTAAATTACATTTATATTAATTTGTAAATAAAATTATATAAAATATACTTTCAAAATTTTATCAAAAATAAGCTGTTTAGTGTTTACCAAGCTGAACACTGATAACCAATTTCGCAGACAACGTCTCCGTTTGTACCTTTTATAATACGGAGCCGAACAATAGCGTACTTAAAATCAGGAAAATCAGAAATTCTGCCGAATTAATTCATAAATAAAGAATATTTCTCCAATGGATAAAAATTTAAGCGGCTTTTTCGAGCTTATGAATTAAAAATTCATTCAATTGAACCATTCAGAGCGCATATCAGATATTTTCTCTGAAAATTCTGCAAAAACCTTTTTCATTAAAGGCAATAAAATTCGCGTTTTCCCCAGAGCGATTCAACATTCAACACCCCAATAAATTTGAAAAAGACGCTTGCTCCTTACCCTTCTGCAATGAATCGTAAAATACTACCCGGTGAAAATGCCAGCGCTCCCCGGCCTTCTGTCGGCTCACCAGTTTCAAATAAATAATAACCACTTGAAAGCATACTTTTCGACCAATAGGAAAATTCTAGTTATAAGTAGAGATTTCAAGCCATAAACTTGCGCTCGACTTATTCTCGAGCCCATCGGCTGTTGCCTCTGAGATCTTAACCTGCTTCTTTCAAGTCGCTCGTACTCGTTGACCCTTGGCCAAGGCCTCAAAGAAATTTTTAAAATTTCTGTCTAGCTGGAAAACATTGAAAACGTTTTTGTCTAGGATGAACCGAGCCCGATGGAACGATAGATATCTTTTAGAACCAACACGGTGGTATTTGAAATATCTATTTATCTAGACTAGATAAATTTAATACAAAAGGGATCGTGACTGGGCTGCGTGTTGCACTGAAAAATCCATACAGAGCTGCCCTAGTGACGTACTTTCCGAGGATATTTTGAAAATCTATATAAAGTAGCAAATCGCTTTATGTGTCTCGTCGGTCATTCACCCTGTGCACCCTTAATTGGCACACTACAAACCCTCGACCACACTCAAATGGCAGCACACACGCACAGGGTGTGCAGCTTATGGACGACCCATCGCAATTCGTACATACGAACGTGCCCCACTCGTCTCAAAAGGATACGAATTATGCACTCAATTGTAAAAACTTTGGCTTAGCTTCAAACACACTCGTAGCTGGAGAGAAAAGCTCGACCTTGCGCAGACACATTTCACTTCAACCAAAATATCGTTCAGGAACAGGGTGCCTATTAACGTTTTGAATCTTTTCTTAAAATCTTACAAAAATGCAGCCCTTATACATTAACCTTTTAAATCTCTTCAGTACACACATAAGTCCTTGAGACTAATTCAAGTTCCTATACAATTTTCGTATATTTCAATAAAATAATTAAAACGTTTCATAATTCTAATTACGTTAAAATTAGGTATTCACCTTGCTACTTCCTGTTTTTTCAGTTTCATAGCTACACAAGGGACTCATAGTTTCACCATGCGCACCGCCGCCCGCCCTAATCTCAGTTATTTTATTTAGAGATTACTAGTAGTGGAGGTGGAAAAAAAATCATTATTTACTTCACCTAGTGGTGTACCTATCGTTGAAAAGGGAATGAAACTCACTATGTTTTGTAAACCGTTTTTCAAAATTATGCCCCGTTTTTGAAGTATTCGATTTCAAAGTGGCCCTCATTAGTTTTGTGTTTCGCCATTAACCTGAACAAATCTAGAATACTAGCACATATACTGAAATTATATTTAAAAGTAACACGACTTACTTGAGTCAAGTAGTTTACGAGATATAGCCGACCAAGTTATGCTTATTTATTTTGACTCAAACAACTGTTCGGTAAAAACCGTTACAACTACGATAATTCGTATATGTATGTAAATAGTTTTAAAACATCTTTGGTTACAAACAGGTGTGGTTGCGGTATTTACGTAGTTCATATTGAGACAATATTAATATTCTTGGATTATGAATGAAATAGTAAACAGTATTATAGGCTCGATTTTAATGCTGAGCCCAACGACTCTATTTGAATCAATGTTATCTACACTAAACATGGCTAAAATTTACCGTGCACGTTTTGAGTTGAAAATGATATATTAGTATAAAAGTTATATATAATATCTCAGGCAGAAAACCTTGAAATGAAATTTACCTTCGTAGAGTTTCCTGGAAACAACTTATAAATAGAACTAAATCGAAAGGTGGTGGATAAGTGACTCATGCTATTGAATGCAAACGCGAATATGTTTTACACATTTTTATTAAATCCCTAGGATGAATGTGGCCAAGTACCTACAGACTATTGAACAGGTGATAGATTACACGCAATTCCCATCGAAGTCACAAATGTTTGGTGAGGGGAGCCCGATAAGAAAGATAGTGCTAAATGATATTTGGTGCTCGGAGGATGCTCCATGGTATGGATTTATAGAATGTTGCAGGAACTCTTTTCACGGAATGGATTCACTTTCTGGCTGGAGAATCCGACCAGCAGATAGTCCTCCTGCTCGTGTTCGGCGATGTACTTCATCATTTTGGCGCAGGACTCGGAAATTGGCTGACGGTCGATGGACGCCTCTCGGCGAAGCTGATCTACGATTGCTCGCTGTTGCTGCAAGTTCGACGACATTACGTCCATGATAGCGGTCTCCGAGAGTCTTATATTGAATGTTTTTGGAAGATTTGTAATCTCTGGAAGTGGAAAATATAATTAACTTGATAGGAGCGGTAATTGAAGCAAAAGACACACACCCAAACTTTTCACTATTTGACAGTTCGAAGAATCGGTTCACCTTACTAGCACGAAATGTCACTTAAACTCATCAACACTACTGACATAAAACACATGGAATTCCACTCATCGTATTAAATTTTTCTCAATTTTCAGGTTTTTACCAAAAATGTTGATCAGACGATTTTTCCGATTTCAGAAAAATTTACTTAAAAGCGCAATACAACATTGTGATGAATTTAAAATCCCAATTTACGAACTCAAATATTTCTACCCTACAAGCCAAAAAGCTGTCTTTAAAAACCAAGAAACACACAAGAGAAAACAAAGAAGAAGACCAACAAGTGGCTATTGTAGAAAAAATACACAGCGCGAATGGCGAGTTTTTGACGCCGCAAAGTGACCGTAGCTCTTTCTAAGCAAACCTTTGGTTTTCCGGTGATAACAGATCCTTTGCAGAAGCCGCAAGACACCCGAAGAGATATTTTCTGGCGCTGAGGAGTCGAGGAACCAGCCAACATAGGGCTCTCGGAGACAGCTGTGATGGACATTATGGCGGCGAATTTGCAGCAGCAGCGCGCGATTGTCGACCAGCTCCGTCGGGAAGTTGCTCTGCAGCGCATGCCAGTGTCTGAGGCCTGCGACCACATGATTAAATTTATTGCGGACCACGAAAACGAGGACTGCCTCCTGAACGGGTTCTCCTCGCAGAAGATCAATCCCTTCCGCGAGAAGAACTCTTGCAACGTTTTGTAAGGTATAAAACCGACTGATCTCTGTGCTAAAGCTTTCTACCTCAAGACAACGTAACGTAACTAGATGGGGCCGGAGGGTCCGTCGGCCTAACCCGCTCCGCAGCACCACCACGGCTGCTAGCCCACGACGACGCAGCCTCTGGGGCTCCAGTCCTTCCTGGACCCGCAATCGGTCCACCTACTATGGGGCTCAAGTCAAACTGTGTACCTAAACTTCTTCCATCTCTTCTATATATATGTATATGTGTCCGTTGCTGAAAATATAATAAATCAGTATTAAAGCCTAAAATCAAACATTTTCCTTTCAACCCTTTCATAATAGAATCGAAACTTTGTTCTGAAACTTGGAATAACTGCGGGAAAGTTTCTTCCTTTGGAAACTTGTACATGAACTTTCTTTCTAGGTAACAACCGACACACAAATAACTCACTGCACTTTCGATTATCTAGCTCTAGATCCTAGAGTCAGGGTCATCTATCAATTTCACGAAAGCATTTGGCAAAATCGATTGTAACATTCAAATTCATCCACTTCCTGGATTTCACCTCTATTTACTGACTTTAGTTTGAACCACTTCTATTCAAAATTTTTACTTCTATCAACTTTTTCGACTTGATATCTCCATGATTTCAAGAATTTTCAAAGTTGTAATATGATTTTTTTTGTCTAATAAAATTTTTCAGGCAATATTTTCCAAATTATTCAAATCCACTAATTTTGCATTCTATATAATGCAAACCGTATTGTTTTCTTATATCAAATAATATTTAACAAGTAAAAAAATATATCTCAGAAATATTTTCAACTAGACTTCCAGTTTTTACCTCAATCCAGAATTTAACTATGCAGACAGCAAAAATTTGTCGGTTCTTTATGAAATTAAAAAGATTTACACCGACAAGATTTCTCTACGGGATTCAAAAGAAGGATTTAGATATAAAAAAATTGCATATTAATTTAGTAAGTTGTAAAATGTATTCAATGAGAACAGTTTAGCATGAAGAGGTGAACCAAGGAGTTATACTATGTGAATTAAACAGCAATTAAGAAAAGTACAACAGGAGCCCTATTACCAAATTCAAATGATAAATACAATTTATTTTCGAGGATTTTCTTCATTTGAAACGAAGGTTTGTTGTTCAATTTCAACAATTGAAATTGCTTCCGAGTTCCTGTCATTTTAGGCCCCTGTTCAACACCAATATACCAAACTATTAATAAATTAAGACTCGTCATCGCTGCCAGCAGGCTGGCGCGGCTTTGGTCCTCCTGCCCTCTTAGCCATGATAATTTGATCGACCTTCAGAATTGTGCAGGCAACCCCGGTGGCGTACTTGAGAGCCCACTGCTTACCTACGAGCAAGTCTAAAACCTTTTCCTCAGCCATGTTGGCGATCAAGTCGTTGTTGCTCCCGCCGTTGATATTGAAGCCGGATTTCTTTCCTGTTGGATTGCTGTGTGCCTCGTAGAGGGCTGCAATCGCTTCAGTTCCGTTTCCGCCGGTATTATCAGCAAGAGCTTTAGGGAAAACTTCAAGGGCTGTGGCAAATTTACGCACTGCGTATTGATCAAGCCCGGGGAGTGTGTCGGCGTACTCCGCAAGCTGCATCGCCAGCTCAACTTCAACGCATCCCCCACCAAGCACAAACCTATTGAAGATAATTTAATTTTCAGTATTAATGATTCCTCAAAGTGTCGTTTTCAATACCCACACACAACTAATCGTGCATGTTTTAAAAAAATATATAAAGGTAGAGTAATAAGGAATTTTGTGTTTTGGAAAAGAATTTAAAGAAAAATTACCTTCCATCACGCGTCATCCCCTTGAATGTGTTGACCCCGTCGTCAATGGCGCGCTCAATGTCGTCCATTGAGTTGTCTGTTGATCCTCGAATAACAATTGTGGCGATCCTGGAGTCAACGCCTTCATTTCGGAATGCAACCACAGTTGTATCTCCCAGCTCTTGGGTGCAGACAACATCGCAGTAGCCCAACTCCTCTTTGCTGGGTGGTGTGAGCCTCGGCAGGACGGTCGCATTGACCGCTTTGCTCAATCTCCTTAACTCGAATTTCGAATTCAGGCGAACAGCCATCAATTCGTATTTGTTGATGAAGTGCAGTGCCATGTCCCCGAATTTTCCTCCAGCTACCACAATTTTGGCGCCTGAGTCGGCAATTGCTTTGATTTGTTGCTCCAGGAAGCTTTCCTCGCCCTCGCTGAAGTTCATGAGCTCCTGGGCTGATTTGATAAGAACAGTTCCCTTGGTTTCGGTTTGAATGATGTCAACCGGGCAGGAGTACATTGCTACCTTTGCGTTTTCTACGTGGGTTACATCGCCTTCGACTTGCCTCATGAAGACCATTCCCTTCAGGACCTCAGAACGCGCCAAACCGCTGCCCAGGATCTTGCACACTCGAATGTTGTCTACGTTGAATGTGGTTTTTTCCGGGATGATAGAAACGCAAGCTTGAGCTATGAGATCTGCGAGGAAGTCCTCGTTGCCAAGCTGTTTGGACATTAGCGCGGTCTTAAGGCATTCCCTGACCTCAACCACATTTCTGAAATTCACAATTTTATGGGCGACAAGACTAGGGAGAATTTCCAGTGATTTCTCTAGAGCCGTTTCAAAACCTTCTGCGATTTCGGTTGTTGTGACACCGAGTCGAAGAAGCTCCTCGGCTCCCTCGAGCAGTGCTCCAGCGAATATGACCACCCAGTTGGTGCCATCGCCCACTTCAGCCTCTTGCATCTGACTGGCCATAACCATTAATTTTGCGGCTGGGTGCTCAACGTCCAATTCCCTCATGATGGTGCCGGCGTCCGAGGTGACGAACTGTTTTTCCAGGTGATTGATCACCATTTTATTCATCCCATTGGGGCCGTACGCCGAGCGGACGGTCTGTGCGAACTCCTTGCAGGCGGAAATATTTCTGTAAACTGCCTCCTCAAGTCCACTATACATCTACAAAAAAAATCGATAAATGATCATTATTTTTTGAAGAAAAACTGCAAATTCCAAACATGCTAAACGATAAAATGACATCCTAATTCTTTGGTGCCCCGAATTTTACCCATCAGGGCCCCTCATGGAGGCTTGCCTGCTTGTTTTTCTGGCGATTTCAATTATTCTATGGAAATTTCAAACTTTCACTTACGTGGGCTCCTTCCTTTAACATCTGAGCCACTCCGGGCGCCTTTGGGACGTGCATAGCCATTTTTAATTCACAGATTTTCCGAAAATCACAAGCAGAAAAGACTTTTTAACCTAACTTCGAGTGAATCACACAGCAGCGGGAGCGGAGAACCTTCTGGCAGTTGTCTTGGAATCGGAGTGGTACGTGCGGAACGGGAAAACGTGTTTGCGGCTGAAATGAAACACGTGAAACGATGTTCTGTTTTTTGACAGCTTCAACTTTTGTCGGTTTATTCCATGGAGGAACGAAACATTTCACTCGCGAAAAACGTAAACTTTTCGCCCGAGTAAAATTTAGATTTACATTTTAATTACCACGGTCATTTTAAAATGTATGAATACATTGTATTATTTATAGTTTTAAATTTAATCAGATTTCAGGGAAACAAAGGCAATAATCTCCGCTATTCCAACATTTAAAGAAATTGATAAAATCGTCAATTTTTGTTGGCACGGATATATTAGAATTTTATTTTAAACATTTTACATTTCGGTAGATTTTAATAGCATAGTTTAGCAAATACTGTGCTCATATTTCTGTTGTAGTTTAATAAGCAAAAAAGACTATTGGCTTAGACTGAAATAAATTTTATTTGACCTCTCAGAACCACATAACTTTCTCCTAATACATTTAATAAAATATTGTACAATAGTTTTCCACATTAATTAATAACAATAACAGCACATTGCAAACTTACCGGAACAATATATACCGTAAATATTTAATAGAACTTTAATAAACACCATCCAGTTGACTATGAGAAAGAACAAATTAAAATAATTAGTAAATCAAAAACAGCGAACAATAGTTACAATACAAAACAATCAATGGGAGGAAAACAAATTCAGGCAATAAATAATTCGTCCGCGAAATAAAATAGTTATTTAATATTTTTTTTCAATCGAAAGCTAATGGAATTGAGGTAAATGGAAGAATGGGGCATGAAGGCTCCAACTGCAAGGCGGTCGCCATGCAGTCAGCTGCGGCAGTGTAGTCGCCAAGAGTCTCCATGACTTTACCTAAACTGAACCTACGGAACCAGACAAAATTATGCTAATCATTTTGCAATATTACCAAGCTTCCAAGATTACCATATTTTGGGGCAGTTAGGATCCAATTTCGCAGCGTCTTTTAGCATTTTTTCAGCTAAACGTGGCTCCCCGAGGATATGATGAGTCTCTCCCAATGCCCTGAGTGCTTCGGTGTGATAGGGGTGGGCTGAAACCGCATTAAGAAAGCACTGTTTGGCGTCTGCCCATTGCTGCAAGTACGTGTACACTTGACCCCGCTAACAGAGCAGATATAATTATTATTAGTCAGAACAATTTCCACACTTTTAACGGTTCTATTTTACCATATACATAATGTGATGAGAGTGGGGGTATATCTGAGATGCTTCGGAAATGCAGTTCATTGCCTCGTTTGGTTGACTAATCCCTAAGTAGACATCCGCCAGTAAAAGCCAAACCTGGACAAAGTAACATTATCACCGCAATCTTGTGTTCAGCTTTGTACATTACAAAATAGCTAATCCTTACCTTTAATTGAATCATCCAAGCTCTTTGTGGGCCCGGTCGGGGACTGAAGGAACTCAGTGAACTAGCTGCTTCACTAAGTGCTTGCTCCACTCTGGAGGCTGCTGCCAAAGACGGAGCGTACACGGAACCTTTTGAAACTATAAAAGACTGTTTATGTACATATAAACATAAAGAGTAAGAAGCCTACTTGAATCTTTATCGGACAACTGCGAGGAATGCAAGTGAAGAACGCTCTTCGTGTCCGAGTGGCGTTCATCAATCTCGACATTAGCAGTTTGAAATTCGTATAGCTCACGCCAAATAGACAGCATTTTTTGTACTGTAATAAGTGCAGTTTCTGCATCTTGTAAATGCAACTGTAAATGCGCCTTAACGTGGAGAAGATTTAAATTCTCAGGAAACTCATCCAGAGCATCTTCGACAATAGATAAGGCTTCCCTTGGTCGTCGATTCGCAGTCAGGAGGAGGGCAAATAAATGTAAACTTGGAGAGTGTTCGGTGCGTAGTGTGAGGGCGTAACGAGTATGAATCTTCAATATATTTAACCGTTTAATCTAGGATTATATTTTTAGAATGAAGGAACTTACCATTGCTTCAGGAATATTAAAAATCAGTGCATTTTGTAGGGCCAAATAGTACTCAGCCAAGTAATCATTTGGATCATTTTGCACAGCCTTCTCAAGAGCTTCTAGCGCCAGTTTGTTATATTTTTCACGCTCGTATTTTAGAGTCGCCTGAATAGCCAATTGTTGGAAGCCAATGCCTACGTAGAGTTGAGCTCTAGAAGGCCTCAGAATTTTCATTTCCTTACTTAGAGCTTGTTGAGAATACTGAAGCCCTTCTGGGATTAGACTCAATTGTTCATAGCACAGCTTGGCCGATATTAAGCAAGGAAGAGGATCGTGCGGTGTCAACTTGGCTGATTCTTGTAGTGCTCGTAAAGCATGTGCATGTTGACCCAGAGAAACCAAACTTAAGGCATATTGTCGCCAGACATGTTGTTCTCCGAATGAAAATTTCAGTGCTTTTTCGAATGATTCGTGCAGTAAATTCACTAGGCCCCATCTTACCGTCGACAAAGTCAATAAATCGTATACAGCAGTCGCATTTCCAAGGGCATGAGATCGAGCTACTCGAAATTCAGGGCTTTGCGAAAGCACAGCATCTCTAACTGCAAGTGCTTCCGAAATCAGTAACAAAAGTATTGTTTCTTCGTGCTGATTTCTGGGAGTGAAGTGATTGCGACCAGAATATTTTCGTGGTTTCCATAATTTTTTAGTTTGTGTTCCACTCTTCGTCAAGGAAATGCTCACCGGTGGGGTGTATATCGTCCCGGACACACCACGCAGCAGTACCTCAGCTAATTGACGTGCGAGTGTCAGTCTTAAAGATTGCGTGGTCCTCGTCTCCACAGCGTTTAGCATGTTGCGATAACGTTCTATGGCCTCTTGAAGTTTCCCTGCTTTAATAAGTACTATAGGAGCACGCTGAAGAGCAGTTTCTAAAATAGCGCCCATTCGACGTGCCTCTACGTTTGATGGCGTTACGATGTCCTGCTCTTGGAGATAGAGAAGCCCTAAGTCTGTAGCTTTTTCGAAACACGATATCTGAGAAAATTTTACAAATTTAATGCCATATTACGAAGCGTAAATTGGAATTACGAAATAATAAATCGCAGTTTTTAAAAAAAGTTCTCACTACTCATTTCTAGAAAGTATCACCTTTAAAACATATTGTAAAGGCAGGTATTTCTTTGTTATTCACAATTAGTTTATAGGCTTGGTTCATCGTTGAAAACTATTAAGCTTTTCAAATTAGTCCTTAAAATCATATTCTTAAAACACTTTAATTTTCAATGTATATGCAAAGATTAAAAAAATCAATTTTTTATGAAAATTCTAGATCGCAATGCTTCCTACAAATAAAATGTTTTCATACCATTTCGGCCTCCTTTTCAGCCTTCTTGAACTTAGATGAGGCTTTCTGACCCTGGTTTTCCAAGCAAAGGCCCTTTATTGCATATGATTCGGCGAGGATTTTAAGACTCCGCCTGAAATAAAATCGTGCCACACAACGACAGAAGTTAGAATTTTGCAATCTTACAGAGTAAGCTCCTTTTCGGACAGAGTGTTAAGTTCAGCTTTGATGAAGTTCTCCAAGCTCTCCTCATATTGACCGCAAGCGTAGCACAATTTCGCGAGGAGGAGATAAGAGTCAAGGGCTATTCCCGCCCTTCTTCCGTCATCACCAGTCACCAAGCCCAGATACCTCCTCGCGTCTTGCAGCCCCGACTTAGCCTTGGTAAAGTTCGCCTCAATGGGAGCATTTTCCTCTAGGTAGCTCTCCAGTCTCCCTTCACCGATCAGGAAATTTGCCAGGCACTCTACAAAAAACAGTGGGAGTGTGAGGAGATCTTATCTAAGCCCCAACCAATTAGCCCGCAGAAGACGGCTTCTCGCTGAAGGCAAGGCCAAAAGTCATGACATAATTCCGGATATTATCACACACGCATCCGTCCAATATAAGACACATATTTTGAGCTGCAAGTCAGCACGACTGCACGTCAGGAGAGAGCAATTCTTACCGTAATTAGGTGACCCCGTCTTTAGCTCCTCCGCGAGCTCTATAACTCGCTGCCACTTGCCCTCGCTCCTGCAGTTCTCAATTAGAGCCTCCACCTTGCTTGTGTTTCGTATTCTCCCAGTCATCGCGTTCCGAGGCTTTTCGGCACTTGTTTTTCACATTTAATATACTTTTTTATCTGAAATCACCTCGCCCTTCGCTGCAGCAACTCGAAGTCCCACTTAATTGCAATTAGAATGTCATTTTGACGTTCAATTGACTTATGCAAAACACCACTGACATAGAATAACTGGACGGATGTGTCAAAAATGTCACAAATGACTGCACCTTTAAGGGTGAGCCTGCAAGGCGTTAAAAGTAGAAAAGTATATTTTTGAAAATCACTTTTCTAACTTGTAGGTAAAATATTTTCTGAAAATGTTTATCTGTTGAATCTAACGTGTTAATTCTAGTAAACATCTGAGAAAACCGTAATTGTTAATTTTTTGTAGTGTGATTCATAGCTGAACAATTCGTTCAGATAAAACAACAATACTCGGTTGTAAATACCCAGTTAAGTTTACCCCATGTGTGTCATAATACTTATGACACACATAGGGTAAACTAACCGAGTATTTTAATTACCCCCTTTTTTACTCCATGTGTGTCACTAGAATACCCTGGTATTCTCAAATTACCCAGCAAAGCAACCGAGTAAATTTCGGGGTATTTGAATACCCACAAAAATTGCTGGGTAATTCAATTACCCAGTTCTAAAAAGCAATTAACTGACCAAAGCGCCAACTGGTAGTCACTAGAAACGCTAATTTTGTTAAGTATTTAATATTTTGGCAGTTGAAATGGAGAAAAAACTTCTGAAAAGAAAGTTTTTAAAAGCAAGTGCCTCATTTTTAATGCTTGCTGTTCCATTATTTCATTTAACACCATAATATTTCTTCAATTTCCATTTTACACACTTCAATCGCTATGCACTTCACAAATTGACAACACCAATCGTAAATAATCAAATATTCAATAAACGTCAAAGATAGCCCGGTTTATGTGTGTCAGGGGGTTGTAATTAACTGGGTAATTTAAATACTCGGTTGTAAATACCCAGTTAAGTTTACCCCATGTGTGTCATAAGTATTATTAGTATAATATTCAAGCACTTTTCCGACAAACAAAAATAATTTCAAAATTGTAAAAGTATTTGAAAAACCTACAAGAGATACAAAATAAAATCGAAGCTATTTTATTCGACTAAAAAAATGGAAAACAAGTTTCTTAGCAAATTCACATGCAAATTAAATGAAGCTTTACTGTGAGTTTGCAATCAACACTTTTCTCAAAATAACCAAAGGGTTTTGAATTTTAAGTACTTTGTTGCACCAGCTGAATAAGTAGTGTATGTTTTTGCATTGATTTAACCAAATGATTCGAAAGCAAGTTAACAATTTAATAGAGGATACTGCAGTAATAAAATTAACGTTTACCATATCGCCATAAAGGTTATTAAGGTTATTATTTAAAGGTTTCAGCATACTTGCTAATTTAATTTGTTTTCTTTAAAATCTTATAATTATTATTTATGCATTTATTTATATATCTTCAATTAATGGGAAGCCGGATATTTATTTGCATTAAGGTATATATTTTACATTTTGTTTTTAATAGTTGCACCATACCTATACGAAACGTCCTCTTGATTTTTTAACCAATATTTTACATCTTTTGAATGAGAGAAAACATTCTAATTGAAAATGCTGGGAGTACAGCTTTAATAAACTTAAACGAATATAAATAAATTTTTGAATGAACATCCATAAATAATCTTATTTGAAGTTTATAGTTTCCTTAAATTGTAGGGTCGTTTCGCAGTTTCTGGCGCGGCTAAATTACGCTGCAATTAACAATCGCTTCGTTGGCTAATTTTGCTTAGCCGCAGAACAATCTGATTGTTTGCTATCTCATTAGACGTTGGGAAGATGTCGGGGGCCATTGGCGGTGCAAAAATACCCCCGGCCAGGCAAAGTGGCTCCCTAAGACTGCTGAGACGTGCACTTTCCTGGCACCTTCAAGAAGCCCTGGTTAATAATGTGATTGATGGCGCTGACAAAATCTAAGACTTAGACGAGTCGAGTCCCACTGGTGCGGCTCCGACTGCGCTAGAGGGACACAAGTGATTACAAACGTAATTAATCGCTTAAACTAAACGAATCTACTTGTCCGCGTCGGGAGGGAATAAAACGCCAAAAAACTTAATTTCTTGGCACATTTAAACCAAGGAATTTCGTCAAATGAATTCGAAATTCCCCGAGGCGACCACAGAGCATCCTCAATTTGTTGGATCTCGCGCTCTGAAATGCGTTTTGGGTGCCGGGAGGGTCCTGCGGAGGAGCCCCTGGTCTAAGGAGTGCCGACAAGCTGGCTAGGAATTTCGAGTGGGGCCCTATAGCCTGAGACCCAGATGCAGCCCAAATAGGGCTCCGCTGCTTGCCTCATAAATTCCCGGACACTTTAGAGCACGACAAATCGCACATGTGTGACGAGAGTTTGTTTTTCGACTCTGCCCAGCGGAATAAGTCGCGTATTGGACGCGTTTTTGCTCCCTTAAGTAATTCGTCAATTTAATTGCCTTTTTATGGACGAACGCGCTTCAGAACTTTATTTAACGCAAAGTGACAAAGTGAATTATTCCACTGGAGGGCGGTGATGATGATAACTTTACGCAGGAGGTAATTTGCCTCCTCACCAAGCAAAATCGTTACTTTGTACTTACATAGTTCGAATTCTAATCGTACTGCGACGAAAGTCGAAAGCGGTCGCACGCCACCGTATCCCAGCCTTGTTAGTCTTAAGAATTAATAAATAAATCGTCAGGTACAAATTGCCCTCCGTTTGAAATTTATTCGGTACAAACGGGCGACAACGAGCCTAATTGGCGGGTCCACGGTCATGCCCTGCCCTTTAATCGATTATTATGGCCACAAACAGGCCTCACGACGAAATAATGAATATGGAAGGCCGATAATTTCCGTCAATTCGGTAAACAATAATTTTAAGTAGAAAACCCTTTAATTACGTTCGAATTAAAATTCATTTAGCCAAAGACATCACCCAGTTGGAGTGGAGCGGCAGACAGTGTGCCCTACGACGACGGCGACATATGTTCGATCTCACCGCAAAGGTCAAGTATCCATGACATACCTACATACATACGTATATACATTATACATTACATATCGATATTATACATTATACAATACCTGCATTTTCCTCAAATTATCCAATCTGAAATGCTATGAACGGTACATGGCAATTAAAATTCGATATGTAGTTAAGTAACGAAAGTATTATTGTAATTAATATACATCCTTTAGAGTCGCATTCCTGGCTTTTTGAATCAAATTCAAATTTATTTATTTACAATGTTAAAACACCATTTAGAAATAAATTATACGATAATGTATGATGACGTATTATGATGATTTTATAAAGTTATGGTTTATCTTGTTATGTACATATGTAACATATAAAATTAAAAAACACTAATCTAAATCAAAAGCGCCGAATAACTTTTGTCGTTTCATATTTCACACCGAGTGAAATGGTGCGAGAAATTTTTATCGCTCTACATATCTAACATCTTTGTGCAAAGGCGGCGTCATTGATGAGCGCTAAGATTGCTTTGAGGAATTTTTTCCAGATGTGGGTGTTGAAACTGCCGAATTTAGGCTTTCAAAATAAAGCATGCATTTGTAATCGAACCGTGCAGAGGACAGAATTTGGTCAACATTGTTTCAGTGAGTAACTTCTTGGTATTATAAAATATTCAAATGCGACTGAATTGCAATTTGTTATTGCTACCTAATCTGGCCCCGTATGCATTTCATCAAAAAATTATAACTCCAATAATGTGTTTTTCGGTTTATACCATGCGAAGATAATTTTTATACAAAATACTTATTTGTAACTGCTTTCTAAATTTTTCTTTTCGAATAACTGATGTGACGACACAACTAGAGTTATTAGTTGACGCGGTGATGTACAACTTGTAACTACTACTGAACTGATTATAATATCATCGTGGTTTTAGTTAAAATTTACATTTTTGAATTTTATAACTGCGAAAAGAATTAGAGATAGAAAAAGAAAAGCTATAAAAGTTAGAGATATTTTAAAAATATGAGTAATTCAAAGAAATATTAAAAATATGTAGTCGAGATTATTGGAAGATTAATCACATCCAGCCACTTGCTAACGTTCTTAAGCATCAGATTATAAATTCTTCCTACTTCGTCTTATTTGGTGCAATGTTTGAAATTAATCGTAGGAGGGTATCACATCTCATTTTCATAATTTCGCAGGGTGGCACCCCACACGCATTAAAAGTCCTCCGAGCAGCGAAGTCAGGACAAATGGCGAGTTTACTCCGACGTGTTCCGCCGAGTGGCAATTAATTACGCAAATCGCTGGAAAATTTCCTTCAAAAACAGCGGGAGTCCCGGGGAGGAGATATAAACCAAGAGCTCCTTCACTTCCCCCCGGGCCTGAATGAGGCTTTAATTGAGTTTTCGTGTTAGAGATCTGATTTCGAGAACAATCAACCGTGTGTCAGACATTGTCACATTTTGAGATCCTTTGACCGATGCGGTTTGATTTGCTACACAGCGACGCTGTGAATTATTCATAAACCCTAATTTTCGGAAATCTAAATGGAGTGAGCTGTCATAATGAAAGCTCAAGCACTTACACTATTCAAGGGGCTGTGTGAGGGCTCTGGAGGGGTTATTTCATTATCTTACAATGGATCCACAGTTCATGTATCCTGGCCTATTGTATAGTTTAAAATATATTATGTATGTATGTCAGTTTTCGCATAAGTCTAGTTAGGCATAATTGCAGTTTTCAAATTTGGCTGAATGCTTGATGACTTATTTGCATTATGCATCTAATCTACCAACAAATTTGCTAAACTGCATATGTATCTATGTATACGAGTGAGAAAATCACACCATTAGTCTTTCTTTAATTAAAACACTAAATTTTATCTGAGTAGGTATAATACATACAAATTTAAATGTATTTTTAGTGTAACCGCCAAAAGTGTGCAATTTTCTTTTTGACCGTTACCATTCATTATGAATATCGTCGTTTATAAACACAAATTTTTAAGAATTTTGCAAATTTCGTTGAGCAAATTATTAAAGAAGATTCATATTTAACGGTAACATGAAAAAATCGATTCTTGTTTTTATTTTTTTAAATTCCTTATGAAAATGGCCCGTTAAGGGAACATCCTAAAGTAAAATAGTTCCAAAACGACACAAAGTAAATTCTCAAGTCCGCATACTTATTCGTCGGCACGTTCGATAAACGACGAAACCAATTATCAAAAAACAAGAAATTCGCTAAGAAGTCAGCAAGTCGCAATTTCCCTGCATAATATCATAAATTTGAATATGTCGATACGAAGACAAGCACCGCTTCAGAGAAGCAATCGCATTTTTAGTGCTTATGCCTCTGCCCAGTCGTCGGGGCATTCAAATTGCGTTCCCACACAAGTCGCACTGTGGAAATTGGCGTCGCAAAAATGCTTACCTCCAAAATGAAAAAGCAAACGCCTCCTCGCCGCGCACCTGTCCTGAATCTCATTAGAGCCGTGTCACCGCAACAAAACGAATTAGTCTATTTGGGAATTAATTGGCAAGAGCCTCGACATCCCCCGGCCCTGGGGCGCATACTGCGGGTAATTGATTCATGATACCCGGATTAGCCACGATAATTATCAGCAATTATTTGACCGTTTAGAAAAACAAAAAACAAAAAACGGATACAGATCCCACCGCAACCGGTCCAGACGCTGTACCAGAGGAGATTTTAAAAGTCCCTCTCCAGCTGCTAAGACGACGCACGCGCATTTTCTTCGCGAGCCATTCCAAGTAACGACGAGAAGCTCCTCCTCTTCCAGGGACGGGTGGCTGTCGCCATGCACGCGTGCTCCTCCAGGCTCCGCCCAACTCTTCCAAGAACTCGACCACGACTGATTAAGATTTAAATTAGACGTATGCCTTGATTGGGCCCCGTCGCGGAGTGCCATAAAACTTTAAAAAAAATGGAGCACTGGTTGTACAACGTGGTGAATTTGGCGTTCAAGTTATTTTATCTGTGATTGTTTTCTTAATTGTTTTGTTTACTTTATCCGCACGCAAACTCTAGCCCAAGCCGAAATGATATTAATTTGGAATATTGTTAAATTGTTTTTACCTTTTATTTTATCGTACATCTCATCAAATTATTACCTACGAAGTTTCCGACGAGACTTTGTATTTAATTTGGATAGTTTTCCTTATTTTTGAAACATTTATAAGTATAGTTAAACTAAAGAGCAAGAGCCTCACGCTAAGGAATTTAAGTTTTCTTAACGATTGAGTCGCAAAGGGCCGTATTCTGATTGACTGATATCATATTATATTGGCTCACTTTTAATTAACGTATTTTGCTTCTTTCTCCCAATTTAATTTCAGCCTTTTTCGTGTAAATTAATCCTTCAATAGACCTTGAAAAAAGTTTCATTCATTGTTCGTATATACTTATGTACATACATAGTTGATCCATTTTAAAGGCTAAGTAAACTCAGAAAAATTATAAGATGTAGTAAATTATACTATCCAAAAAATTATTAGGTATACAATAAACGGTGAAAATCCATAATAAACCTAAATGCAAATGAGTTCTGATTCTGAATGAGTATAATAAATTCTTGAAAATGATAAGCTCAAATTTTATCGAACATAGGTGTAGTAAGCCTTTAAGTAAATACTAAATATTAACATATTTGTTTATTACTGAGCAGAGTAAGAATTAGTACATATGTACACACTGAATTAAAGGTAGGTACATAAAGACCACATGGAATTTAAAAAC
The DNA here is from genome assembly GCA_933228815.1 of Machimus atricapillus. NCBI lineage: Eukaryota > Metazoa > Arthropoda > Insecta > Diptera > Asilidae > Machimus > Machimus atricapillus. Next base: position 31,126,501 of record OW121786.1, on the reverse strand, counting down.
ATAATTAGTCTCATGACTCATTAAAAGAAATACATATTAAATTTGAAGTGGAGTCTCTTAAATTGAATTCTGGATTCGCTTTTATCACAAATCCTGCTCATCCTCGACGGAAATATGTTGCTGGTTATGGATTTTGAATCTGTATCGCGGATTCGGAAATAATTTTTGGAAAACGGAAACCGGCATATAAAGATTATAAAAATATTTGTAAAACAACTTAAAGCGGTATTTTATAATAAAACCTAAGTACTGTTTCTATGTACCTAAGCTATTTTGATTTTGTTACCGAAGGCAAAAACAAATAGGTACTATTCTCACAGACAATGTATTAGTTACTTAAAATCTGTTCTGCTAACAAAAAAATTGGATATTAGGTACTTAAAGCATTTGTGAAAGTTGTTGCATACCATTACACAAACTTATTTTTTCAGCAATATATCACACTTTAAAGAAATACTAAATTTTACTAAATTAAAATTTATATCATTTGTATTAAAATATACATAATGTACTATATAATTATAGCATCATTATGCATTAGTTATTGTTGATTTAAATGTTTCTAAATGGTGCCTACATTTGAGTAGGTATATTAAGAACTATATTACGCTTTGTAACAAATGCGCATTGGCTAACTTATACCCAGACGCAATGTGTTAATTTATTGTCTCCCAAAAACATTATCTGTACAAATACTAATGTGATGAGGCTATCTTAAAACACTACCTTGTTAAGGAATATTTTATTAAGGTAAGATAAACAGACTTATGAGCGACATGCTATTAGTAAAAAATAAACAGGTAAATTCCTGTTCAATGCAATTACGCTACGTAATTAACCCTTTGCCTCGGGGAGATTGTCCTTAACGCTTTACTTATTACATAACTTCCAACAGCGGGGTAACGAGTTACAAATTGGCCATTAAAAAGCCATCAATCATTCCAATTAAGTCGATCACGTCAGACGACAAACAAGGTATTGATTTCCCACACAGTGAGGGGTGCGTCCTTAATTACATACTTCCATATTAATTGACAGCATGTGTTTGTCTAACATATCTTAGGCGGTTTAATGCGCTGAACTCAAATCTTTGACCCGCGCGGCGATGCGTAAATAATATAAACAAATACTTCGCGTAGTTTTGCCCACATAAATGTTATAGAACATTTAGTTAGAAATTCGAAACTTGTAGGTATACCTACCTACATGATCCAATGTTTTGCTTTTGTACAATGCTGAAGATTGCTTATAGAAAATTTATAAAAGAAAAATAATATCTAATATGACCGTTCTTATTATAAAAATTACATAGTTCAGATTGAAAATAAGTCAAATTAAAAATCTTGAAAGTCACACGATTTTGCAGAAACTCCTTCACTTTCTGCATCATTGAAATTTCGTTGGAATATTTCTTAGTATGTAAGAACTAGAATTAAAGTTTCAAATTTATGCTACTTGCTACTATATTTGCTTTTCTATCATATTTCTTTTATTTGTTTTTTACTGACTAGTGGTATCAACGCCATCATGAATTGATCATTCGTCATTAAATAAAAAAAGCTTAATGAAATTTAAATTTACAAAGATACCTATATAACGTTCATGAATAATAGGTTAAACATTTTTTATGAACAGTATATTAAAAATTTTGCACTAAGGCACTTTTTCAAAGTATGGTTAAAGACTTATTTGTAATTAAACGTTTTTTTTTAAAACCTGCGTTTGTTTTGTTTTGCATCTATTTGACTAAAACAGTTAATAATTTTTCTTATTTTCAGCACTTATGAAGAATTTTCACGGAAGTTCGGTGGCAACAGTTTTATTTTAAGGTTTTTATGTAATTTTCCCTAAAGTTGTAGGGGCGTGGAGAAATATCCGCGGAAAACTCCTTTCAGAATTTTAAAGTCAAATATCGCAGGAAATATAAGCGACCGACAAAGTGGTTTTGCATATCCGCTACTTTTGACTGAAATACTAATTTAGCTTCATTTACAATTTAATTTATGCTAACAAATTATCAAAGAAGAACATTACCTACTGTAATCGAGGTAATTCAATATAATGAAATTAAAAAAAAATTAAAAGCTTCAGTTTTCAATTTTGAAATAATTATTTTTAAAGTAAAGTGTTATATTGAAATTAAAGTTTTATGCATCTTATTTGAAATTCAATGGGACAAGTTTCACTATACACTAAGCTTACGTTTTTCTCATTTGTATGGGTATAGCTTACTTTAGCCTCAATTTCTTCTAAACTTTTGTCTTTTACTTGAACAAAGACAATTTTAATGAGAAAATTCAAGATGTAAATAAATTCGCGTGGCTTCATAAATTAGTAAATCGTTATAAAACAAAGTTGCTTACAATTGCCGGCATGTGTACGTTAATTTGGGCGACTTCCTTTTGCCTCCTGGCGGACTTGGGATTTTCTGGGCATGAGCACCGCGACTCGGCTGCCATTCTGATTCCACGGGGCGGGCTCTGCCGCCGCGGACCCTCCCTCGGCGGTTCCGGGAGAGGGGCCCAGCCGGTTCCCGAGTCGTCTCCCATTCGACGAGGCACCAGCCAACGATTTTCAGTTGGAAGTCGTCTGCTGTCTGGTTTGCTTGGATGAGCCTCGCCGATTCCGAGACAGTGAAGTACAAAGTTTAGACTGAAGCCAGTGGCGCTCCACGATGGCCTGTTAGTGCGAACCATGGACAAGACTCTGGACGAGAACTCACCTCTTTCGGGTCGAATGGATACCACGAAATTGTCGCGGCTGGCGAACCCGTTCTCGATAGAATCGCTGATCACCGGCCGGAACGCGACCGCCTCGCCCGCGGAGTGCCCGCCGTTCCAGCCGAGCTGCGGTCCCGCGGAGGCTGCGAACAGCTTCCCTGTGAACACATTCCCTGGATCACCCCAAGCGGGGCTGCCGAACTTCCCGTTTTACAACCCCTGGATGGGGTACCTGTCCCAGACCCACGAGCGCCTTTCTCAGCTATTCACGGGGGGTTCCCAGCACCTGCCTCCGCACCTCCCTCTTCCGGGGGATGCCGAAAAGCTCCCCAGTGACCTGCTGGTGCCCCACGCCGCGATGATGGACCCCCGGGTCTTCTTCAACCCCCACGACCCGCGTTATCGCGAAAAATTGGCCCACTTCGTCGCGAACAACGTCGGCGATCCTGCCCGGGAGAAGCTGACGGAGCTCCTTATGAGTGCGGGGGCGGCCGCCGCCGACTACGGCCACCCCCTCTTGGGTGATAACAGTGATAAGCTCCAATTCGTGGACAAGTATTTTTCCGGGAGGACGCCGGCCGGTCGCCTAGGCGACGCCGTAAATTCGAGTGATTCCTGCTCGAGCGTTGGTGTGCCCGGCCAGGGCTTGTTTTCTGTGAAAAGTGATCCCGAGCGCCCCGACGAAATGGAGGACAGCGCCGACGCCGATTCCTGCAGCGAAATCAGCCTCACCATGTCGCCGTCTGATGCGGATAAAAACCGAGGTAAACAGATTGCAAAACCCCCTTTGATCAATGGATCAGTGATGGCTCAACAGAGTTCAAATTATTTTACTCCTCCGCATAAGTTATTTATAATGAATTCTGTTTTTTACCCGATGATCGTATACTAAGTATACACCGATTTACAATTATCTGCGAAAATTACTCTCACGGAATTAATGATATGCACTATTAAAGACTATATTATACCCTTCAAAAATATCATAATTATCATAATTATATATATTCGAACTCCACAAAACCCTGGTCTAAGTTTTCGGAGACTCGATCCGATCACAGCTCATTTTGTGTTTACAATAACTGACTTTAAACTAGAACTATGTTTTAGAAAACAATCACCAAAAGCGTATGTTGTTTTGTTATTTTAAGAGACGAATCACTTTTATTTATTTAAAAGCTATCACATACCAAAGTCTAAAAATGTATTCCAAATTCCAATGCTTTGAGGGATATATCCTCTGACACTGACAAATTAATTAATTAGTTCTTTGGAACGTGTGTTACGAACTTCTTTCATGAAATGAAGATTGTTGCCTAAAGTTTTATTTTATTGATATAATTATTGTTTATATCTTGAAAACACATTACCCCAGAGCACAAAGCGCAATGTCCTTCGATGATTACTTTCAATTAAAATGTTTCTTTTTGAGAGTGTTTCACAAAGAAAAATTTTGTAATTTCCTACTTTGTAGTTGCTAAATAAATTCATTTTAAAATAAGTATAAGGGCAACAAATTTCCCTTAATATTAATACATTCGATTTAGTTTCCATGCTAACCTTTTTAAAAAGACCCTGCGTGAGGGCACAAAAGTTAATAAATGTCTAGACAAATTATGGGTACCTAAATCATGGAAGGAGCATTCTAACGTGTTTTACAAAACATGAATAACAGTAAGATGTTATGCTTCCTGTTTCTCACTCTTCATTTACACCGTCTAGCCTTCCATTAACTACAGTGGAATGTTCGACAGAACGGTGTTGACTTTGAAACGACCTACATATAAGACATTATTTATAGAATTTTTGCAATTTAAAAAGTGTCTTGGTTAAAGTCTTGAAAACTACATATAACTACAGTAGATAGTTATACTAAAGTTAATTTGATATATTAAACAGAAAATGTCTCGGATTTTACAAAACACATTTGTTGTTTGTTTTATTGCATATAAAAAAAAATTATAGGTATGTAATAATTTGTTTTGAAAATTAATTGCCAAAAGCATAGTAAAAAAAGGAAATTAATTGTTAAAAACATAGTAAAATTATGTTTACAAAAACGTGTTTGTGTTATGCCTCAATCTTCAATGCATTTATATATGTTATCAACAATTTAAAAGTTTCGTAGAATGCAGAAGAACTATCGGAATAGTAGGATATTTAATGTACCTTTAGGATAGTAGGTATGTATAGTAAGGAATCTTTCGTAGTTTGAAAAAAGTCTCTGGATATTTACTATTATTTACTATTTTAAAAATTTACTAAACAATTCCTATACCTTATGATTAAACTGTGATAGAAATGAATATATACTCTTTCCAAACCGTATACATGACTACACAGGTTTTGAATTATTTGTTTAAAAGGTGTTTAATGACTTCCAATCAACATTATTCGATTTGATTTGCATAAAATGAGCTCTGTAAAAAAACTTGGAAAGTAAGGATGGAGAATTTTTTGGCGTTTGTTTCTGAGGTGTAAGAATTAAAATAAAATCCACCAACATAAAATTATTATTAATTCTCTTCCGTCACGTACTCCAAAATGCTTCTTATTTTATTTTGTTTTAAAGGATAATACGAGCCAATGTTGAATGAAGGTTTATTCATAATTATGCATATGATGGGTTACAAAAGTGAATGAATTAATTTTTTACTTCTAAATATTTGTATTGTTAGGTGCGACAGCGGTTGAACCAATGCTTAATAAGTCAATAAAGATTCATCTGGCGAATTGAATTTTGTTCCCGCGTTATAATGAGCACATTTAACTTTCATTAAGGATTTAATGAAGATCAAACCAAAAATTTCAATCTGGAATTCCTAAAAATAGTCGTTGCTTCAGCACGGAGCACGGCTCGTTACATCACCGTGGACAGAGCTGCCAGCCAAGTAAAGCAAAAAAGAGCACTCGCCTCGATCCAAGTTTAATTCATCGATCGTGACGGCAATATTCATTCGAAGATGACAAAGTGTTTGTTCGAAAGGCGACACGACAAAACACACCTTTCTTCCCCTGATCGCGCCGCGATTATCATAAATTCAATTAGGCGGAGAAGCTGGTGAGCGGTTGTCGGCACGGATCGCGGCACGGTTCCCATAAGGCGCATTTTCGGGTTTCGGGCTGGAGTCACGAGAAGGAGTTGGGACTGCCGAGATCAACATCTGGTACCGGGCTATCCGGCGATCCGGGGAAGGAAGTGACGTTCCCCGCATAAATCACACACATCAGACATATCGCCGCAGATACGCCACTTCCCATTTAATCCATTAGAGAATGACGAGGCTTCGCTGACTTGGCGGATTTTGATCCACGGAGATTTGATCGCGTCGTTTAACTGGGCGGTGACTTGCAACTTTCATTCATGTAAAAAATGAGTGCTTGACGATAAGCCTAAACTTATAGATCTATCTAACCCGCAACCTATAACGTGTTGATGGTTTTGTTTTCATGCCCATATCAATTTCATTTAATAACTGCAAATTTTAATGCGAAATCTCTAATATTTCCGTCAAGTCATTTATTTACATACAACTCTATCATTGCAATCTAACGATTTTCCTCTTCTTTGATAGATTATGGATAGGATACCCAGCATACGTAATTAATTCAGAAGCTGGTATGAAGTCCCATATTTTCTAATGAAAATCTACCTCTTTAAATGCCATTAAAACTTCCGGTTTAATTCATGAGTATGCCATTTAAATTATTTTGTTCTAAAAAAATCGTCTTTCTCAAGTTGTATTAAGGTACATATACTGTATGTATGTATGTGCTTTAAAGTTGAAAAAAGAGGTTAAAGAACAATCTAAATTAATTCCATATATAAACATACATATATTAGTTCGAATCTCAATTATGGTATTTGTAGCTAAATGCCCTACCTCAATAGTATATAACAACCTTTTATTTATAAGATCTATGTCAATTCGGAATATAAAATGCACCCTAAAGATGCTCCAATTACAATGGTCAGCAAAATTGCCTCGTAACACCAAAGTTTTCAAAAATAGAGTTAAATATAATCAATTTGTTGACTTTACTTTGATTTGCTGCTATATAGGTACATTTATTTTATTAACGATAAGCGAAACATTTTATTGTAGATAGCGTTCATTTTAATTTATCCGATTAAAAATTTAATATTTTATCTACAAAATGAATGTGTTTCAAATTTGGAAAATTTGAAAATGAAATAACTATCAAGTTTGTAAGAATGCTTAAAGTTGATGGCATATGCGATAGTAAAATTTGATTAAAGATTCCAAAATGTTCATATAATAAAATTTAATTTGAATATTGGGGTTTATATACTTAATCTGGTAGATACTTCTGTTACTCACTATGATATATCTAGAACAGGCATATATGTACATATGTATGTAAGGTAAGGTGAGCGGTTGTTTGTAAGCTTGTTTATAAGCACCAATTTTCCTCATATCTTTAGAGCGGGACCAATATTGATGAAATTTGATTTTACGAGTATAAAATTGGGCTTTTCGATCTCGTAACAATAAAATTGCCTCATATCTTACTTTTATTACCTGCAAAGTTAGTAATTGTTGCAATTGATTGCGCTGTAAATGATATATGAATATCCATCTCCTGAACCCTTCTTCAATTGTCCTTGTTTTTGTTACAATCCGAGGCAGCACAATGCTGCTCTAAGCGACGGCTTTACAATTTCTCAATTTTACACAAAAGAGGATCGATTTCCTGCCAACGTCGCCGTGCCGCCGCGCCGCAGGGACTCCTTCCCCGCAATTGTAGCAACCACCGACCGTTTAAAGGAACATCATCCAAAACAGCTTATCCCCGCGTCACGTCGAAACTCACGCGAATTCCACCGAAAGGGGCCCCGACCCACCCAGCTGAAAATTTACAAGAGTAACCCACAGATCGGTGTTAAGCCAGCCATAAAAGTGTTATGAAAGCGCCGAAATAATTTAATTTGCGGGAGGGTTGATCCCCCATTAGCGCCGGGGTTTCATTGTTTGTCGCCTGCCTCAATTGACTCTGAGTGATTTTGTTTGAGCGCTCGCACGCTCCGCTTCATCTTCATCCCCTGGGAATAGTCTGGATCTAATGCGGCCGATTTGCTTCTCATTTCAGAGTGCCATTCGGACAGCGAGTGCTCCGAGGACGGGAATTCGGCCCTGAACGCGTCTGGAGGAAGCGACTCGAATAAAGGATCCGGCCAGGGCCAGTCCGGATCCAGCGCCGGCAGCAACTCCAAGTCCAGGAGGAGGCGGACGGCCTTCACGTCGGAGCAGCTGCTCGAGCTCGAGAGGGAGTTTCACGCCAAAAAGTACCTTAGTCTTACTGAGAGGAGTCAGATCGCCACTAGTCTTAAGTTAAGCGAAGTTCAGGTGAGTTTCCTTCAAGACCCTTGCGATAAGCAAATCTCTTGGAAACAGCCACCGGGACGGGAATAGTGGTTGAGCTTAAAATCTGTCTCCTTCAAAAAAAAAACTGCATAATCAAAAAAAATCACCTAAATCTCAACTTTTAGGAATTCAAAATAATGCCTTAGTTATTCTTTTCTGTAAACCTAATTATTTAAAAATGACTATTTTGGCTTTATTGAGCTTATTCTATTCTCATTCTATTTAGAAGTTAAAAGATCTTAAAAAAACAAAATCAAAGCAAGATTCAATAGATAGTCATTTTATAATTTTTTGGAAATTCCTCATTTTTGTAATGATATTAAATGATGGCCGTAGCATCGAATACGCTTAAAAATGTACGAAAAACCGGGGACTCCTATTCTTCAGCTTAACTGCCTTAACATATCTTAAAACAGCGATCTCGAAAAACTTTTTTTAAGTTAGAGACATTTCACAGAATTCTTAAACCGTCTCAATAGAAATAATCTTTCATATACATAAATTTCAAAACAGATTGTAGTTTTCAGGAAACATATTAACTATTGAAAATTTGTTAATCGCCTTTAAAATAATTTTCTTCGGTCGGAAGTTTAAATTTAAAGACTAATTTAAATTAAGTTTTCATATTAAAACTCAGGTTACGCCAAACTCAAGTTTGAAATTGAAAGATGTAGGTGCGCACAAAAGGGTCGATTTTAATGCTAATAAATGAGGGAGGCCTAAATTAAAGAATTATCACTGCTTGTTTTTCGAGAGAATAGATTTAAAAATATTGATTATTATATTTTGTGGGTAGTTAAGCTCAAACGCTTCCTGTAGATGTTGGATTCTATTTTAACGACAAGTTAGCAGAGGGTTAATAAACTTTTTCTTTGCAGGTTAAAATTTGGTTTCAAAACCGCCGAGCGAAGTGGAAACGCGTGAAGGCAGGTCTCACGTCGCACGGCCTGGGGAGGTCCGGGTCCAGCACGGGGACAAAAATCGTGGTGCCGATCCCTGTTCACGTGAATCGGTTCGCAGTACGTTCCCAGCACCAACACATGGAAAAAATGGGACTCAGTGGCCCTAAGCCGGACCTGAGGAAGAATCCTGCGCTGGAGGTGAGCGGCTTCGAAAGGTTCGGGGGCGCGCCCGCCATCGCGATGGACCGAGGACCCTACTGACGACCACTCGCGAACTCACCCCGTGCCGTGATTTAGACTTGTAAATACTTAGGCTAATGACCCAAGTGCTGTAAATATCTCTTAGTCGTAAGCCGTTCGTCAGTTTCTTGAAATGTAAATCCTTATGAAGTTTGTTTGGCAGCATTAAAACATTTTGTATAAAGCGAGCTCTTTGTGTCCTCTCCCAGAAGCCCTATTTCAGCCGGAGCCCCACTCCCCCGGGTGGGAGATGAAAGGAGCTACGCCACCGTGAAGCATTAGGGAAGGGAAGTGGTGCTTTTCAGAAGTGCTTTCAACGGCGGGACGTGCCCGCAACGGTTTCGCCTATGAGTTCCCGGGGGAGACGGGATCCGCGCAAATTCTATTCATCATCTTCGAGCGGCGGCTGCTGCCAGCTCCTCCCCTAATGGGTCGTGATTTATGGGCTTTCGCCATCTATTTATGAAAGTCTGCCCGCCGAGCGCTGCTGCAGTTTGGGTCATTTAATTCTATTTGGCTGCGGTCGTACTTTCACGGAAGGTTAATTATTCATATCGCCAAGGAAACAAATAATCATTCGAGAGCGTGGTGGTTTTTGCCCACAATTCAGGGATGACCTTCTTTTTATTCTTATAAGGAAAATATTATTATTGTCCTTGACATCTGCATGCCAAGTATACCTACTAGTAATTGTTTAATTGCCGTAAAGATTTCTAAATTTCAACTTTTTTCATTTTGAATACTTTGGCCTATTTGACTAGCACTAATTATATTACATTGACATTATATTACGTTTTATTTTTGCATAATAGAGATGTAAACTCTTAATTAGTGGATTATTACTGAGATCTCTAACTAATGGACGATGATGGTTTCGAGATATCAACATTATACAAGTTTTATATATCAAATTAGCAATCACTATTAAATTACTAAATCACTATTAAATTTGGACTGTGGAATATAAAAGGCTAATTAACAACGCTTAATATTATATATATCTTAATGTTTCAATAATTTCGACCACATGCGATATTAGTTATTACTAGATTTTAAATGGAAACAGTTCAAATAAAAATACATGATGTATTTTAATTCATAAGAAAACAATAGGTAACAAACGTATACACATCACTTTTAGTTTGGACCATTTTTGATGAAATTTCAAGATTGATTTAAAAGAGTCTTTTTAATCAGATCATACTATAAAACAAAATTGTTTACAATTTCAAAAACTTGTTTTAAAATTTCGTTTTAATACTTTAGATATTTCTGTGCGCGAAACATTCTAACTTCCAAACCTTGGAAATTTAATGAATTTCGATTTTTTGTTATGGATGTCTTAAACCTAGCCATTACATGTATCTAATTTTATAAAATTTAGCTTAATTAAACAAACAAAGTTTATGTACGATGAATACAGAATATTTATTATTTAAAAATAAGATTAGTGGCGAAATATTTGTTAAATTATTTAAAATCGTATCATGAGTCAATTACAGGGCTGACTAATGAAGCGTTACATGAGAGTTGATACGATCGCCCCGCTCCGCGCCTTTCTTCAAAGCAATCGTCGATTACCTGTCGATCTCTAAATTGTCAATTCAGCTAATGTGCGATCAGTTAAATTGAATTATTACCAAAATCCATGTCTTGTGACATCTCCGGCAGCCCGCGTGGATCAGTTATTGTTCCCGTGACAAATGATGGCCACTGGGCCCTTTGTCGGTCGCGCAATCAGAGGCCGAAGGTACTTTCTGGGGAAATTCTGATTTCGAGAAACCGATCGCTGCATACAAATTGATCGTCTGGACATTTTTCGATCGAATCCGTTCGTGGGATGGAAATTCGGCGGAGGTGGTGCGCGTTCTCAGGCCTTATGAGCACGTCCCCACCAAAAAGAATGCCGATCAGCCTCGCAAAGTTATGCGTCTGGAGGGTGACGCACTGCGCATAATTCGGGGTAAGTGGGTCTAAGTTTCGACGGATCTTATCGCTGCCTCAGCGCAGTCTGCTTGTCTGCCGAGGGCGAGAAATCGTACAGACTTCGGTCATTTTCAGAAATTCGACTTATGTAGATGCACCGCGAGTTTATGAGCGGATGTTTCAATCAGACATACGACCGTTTCGATTTTGGATAAGTTCCCTCAAAGCACCGACAATTTTGACGAATCAATAGACGCCCGAGTGTCTGATGGAGCAGAACAGACGATGAATCACTTAACACTCATTTTCCTCCGTTATCTTTTTAAAGCGTTTGTTAACTATTTAATGGGTCATAATTGTTGGAGAAAGGCCCTAGACAGGAAATTAATATCCTTCTTCATGTATCTCAGGCAAGAACAGAATTTAAAAGAAAGGGTCGTAGGGCCATTGAAATTCAGACTGTACCTATCTATGAATAGTGAGTCAATTCATATTATACTAATTTTTACCCGACTATGGCAAACCAAACAGAGGCTATGAATGTCATGTACATATACCATATGTACCTACATAAGTATTTATGTAGTTTGTTACGTCTTACATCCCAAGCTACCGAACCGATTTCAATAAATGAGTTTGGATCCAGAATGTATCCTATAGCCTATTAACTTGTTTATAAACTTTTTTGTCACATCAGTTAAAGTTTTAATAAAAAAGAAAGTTAAAAAAACTAACATCAAAAAATTTCTTTTTAAGATAGCGTTAAGTGTTCTGAAAAATTTCTTAATATGTAATTCGAAATATAAATATAAAAGTAATATAGGTATATGTACTTCCAAGAAGTTTATTGGAATTTTTATTTTAAAACGAATTTTTTTATCAAACGTGTGTAATTTCATCAGTGGTGTTTCATTTTTTGCTTGTGACTCGAATATTAAAGGACGAAGAACCCTACAGTACATATTTACATACATATATTATATTCATCAAATTCGCAGTCTACTAACTCTAGCATCCCGATTTCGAATTGTACTTATAACATCAAATATTCAATTTATTACTATTTTATTTAATTGAATATAAATACCTGAACTATGTGGGCGACTCCGATGGAACAATGTTGTCTCTGCACGAATCCCGACGTGGTCGATAGTCACGAAAACGCAGATTAATAGGAGTTGAAGTACACCTGGACGTGTAAATTGCCTGAAATCAAACAAAGGCCCATATCACTTGATCAGTTGTACCTCTTCAAACAGTAGTCAATCAGCCCTGCACGGTAGCTCTCCTTAATCCGAGGACCATTAGCATAATGTGGAAGATTCGAATTAAGATACGCCGCAGAGCGCCTAAGTAATGAAAATGACCTGATCTCAGATAGATCTTAAAATAGGCGGTTAATTGGTTGGCAACCCGGCCACGCACCTTCACTCAGATACCGGCCCACACAGGTGGGCACAGACTCAACCTCAAATCCAAATGCCTGACTAATCCGAGCTCCATCTGATTGCAGGACTCCTCCGGTTCTGTCATTAGAAACGCATCCACGTTCGTGGACAAGGCTTCAATGAGCAATCAGGATGTAGCCGCAGCATAAAGTTTTCTAATAGCATAAATCTGCTGAAAATGAACGTTTCGGAATTCGTACATAAGAACTATATACATCAGATCTGGAAAAGTCCAAGAAACGCTTAAGGACGGATGTGACGGTAGAATAGGCAATTGTCTATTCTTTAGGGAACTTAACGGCCAGTTGAACCTTTTATCTAATTAATTTGCACAAACGTTAAAAGTGTGGTCGCATATAACAATAGGTCGGAAGATAACACCATCTACTTAGAGGAGGTCTCGGAACGCGAAATGCCCAAGAGTATCGACAGGGAGTAGCAGACTTCCTGTCTTCTAAATATGAAAGGTTCATTATGGCACATAAGTGCATTAGCATAATTTCACATATGCAACTTGGAATGCCACTTATCCCGGGAACTCTGCATTCAGGAGACGGCTCAGCCTATTGACAGATGATTAATTAATATCGCTCCTGGCCATTCCGCCGGCAGTGGACAAAGGTTTATTCGGGATGTGTCTAATCAGTGGAACATAGGCCTCTTCGAGTTCCCAATGGAAAAAAAACACCGCTGCCTCCAACGACTCTAGCCCTGGGCCGGCCACAATCTCAGCGGCACAGAGGCAAGAACAATTTAATTAGTAATTCACTTAGAAGGGAACTAGCAATTACCGATTCATAACTCCCGCGGTGACGAGCCTCGGTTCCTTGAGCTGACATCCATTTGGACGTAGTCTTCGAGCACGTGTGCTGCATACGCAAAGTGTCCTCCGCGGACACGTTCGGAGCGGACTACGGCAAATTGCCTATGTGTCCAACATACCTGAGGAGTTTATGTTTAACGTCTCAACTATCTTTTTATTTTTTTCAGCAGTGATCACTAATTAAAACGCACTGTGTTATTATTTTATTTGAATCAGCAATTCAATAGAACGACCCCCCGACACAGCACAGCTTAAAGCCTCTCCCGGAAAAGGGGTGTGAAATTTGCATGCTTGTCGAGGGGCATTCGGGACGGCCTTTAAACTGCCTCCCTTCCTGCAATTCCGGAGCACGTGAAGGGCGTTGTAAATCGTATATGACACCTTTCAAAGTTACTCATCTGTAAAGTGCTAGATGTCATGCGCACGTTTGAGATCCATCACACACAATAAGCGCTACAATTCAGACTTTAAATTCACATCATAAGAATGGGCTAGAAACTGTAGCATTACTTCCAATGTTGGTTTTTTAAATCACTCAATGGCATGATGAATAATTCTAAAGATTTTCTTTTTCCCCTCCTCTTTTCAAGGTAGCGCAATCACTCTGTATTACTGACAGCAGATTTGTTATGTTTACTAACGATTTATTTGAATGCAATTAATGGCCCCAATTTGCTTAATTTGTCAAATACATGATGTGTATGTAAGGTACATATATTTATTCTCACAGAATTAATTATGGTTTAAAAAACACAATGATTAGATATTTGCACGAATCAAATTTTTTAATTGTAATGTAACTAGAACTGCAATTAAAAACAATTTTATTTACATTACAAATAACACCTTTGCAAAGGCACACGTTGAAATTTAAATAATTGTGTCTGTATATTGCGCAAACTGAATAAATAAATAAATAAATATTTTACTGAATTGCAATATGCAATAAACAAATGTACAAACAATCTTTCAATTCAAAGGGGAACTTATAAAAATAATTAGTCAAGTGCGTATAAGACCCGCGCACTGTTTTGTATGGAAAACCTTAAAAACTAGGTAAAACCTTACAGCCCTACTGATAAACGATGATTAAATTTAACTACATAATTGTTAAACAGCTGTTTAAGAAAATTCTTACTTATAAACGTTGCTTAACGTTAATGAACTGTTAATCAATGCACTATTATATCATATTAAGAACATATTCTGCACATGTTAAACTGGATTCTATTCTTTGGAGTTTTTGCTAGAAACTAAATCTAAAAAGCATTTTTTTTGTCATAGTTTTATTCATATTTTTCGAAAGTGTCGAAAAAATGCCATTTTTTTGGAGCAACACACCCAAATCTATTAGAATCACTACACGAACTTTAAAAGGGAAATTCATTGTAGAACTGTGTAATTGACATGAATATGTCTTATCCCTGGGGTCTATTTGAAAGAATGTACGTCACGAAAATCGCTACCATCACTCATTACTGAGTTTGGGGGCTGGGATCTAGTGTAGGTATGTAGTGGAGGGCGTAGTGGGATAGCAGTGGGCCTAACTAAGTATGTATGTATGTATAAGTTTGAATGTATGTATATACGTATGAATCTATGTATCTTTGTATGTATATAGTGTATATAACAGATCGAAAAAATACATAAAACCATTTGAATCTTTCGTTTCATTTATTATAAAAGACATATTCATGTCTACTGTGCCATCGAGAAGCCATGGCACTTTTGATTTTTTTTTTTAAATATATTTTAATGAATTACTATACTAGATATTAAAACTGTTATCTTGATTTGAGTATGCAATCTATAGCAATTGCAAGATGTTTTCTGTCCTTAAAACATGTTTTATACGTGGAACTATAATTTAATTTTTATCAAAATGTATGCATAATTTCTTCCCCAAACCATCTGCAGGAAATCCGAGTAATGCAATTTGGTTTTTCGACAATTATTGCTCAAAGCAAAAATCTGAGGGGTTTAACGGATCCATCATAAATAATCACAACAAAGGACAATTCCAGCGGCATTTGGAGGCTGAAATGACTAAGGGTTGCAAGGGCTATTCGCAATTGGGGCGGGACGGGACGTTTGTTGATTGATTGCTTCAAAATTGTCCTTTTTTTTCTCTTTGTACTGAAATTATTGTTATGTGAATATTCTGAGGTTTTAACTATCCAACTGCAATTAATGCTTTAATGCATAAAATAATAAAACTCGATCATTACATTTCTTTGTTGTGTATTGGTAGAATTCGTTAAATGTCGAAATTTGTATTTTATTTCATTGTTTAGTAATAATACTTTTGTTGCAAGAGAAACTAATAAATACCAATTAAAGTCGGCATAATTTTAGAAGTTTTTAAATTACATATTTATATTATAAGTATTTGAATAAATCAACTATTTATTTTGCTTTTCTTTATTCATAAAAATGCTAAAACAATGGAATAATCGTAAGTTCGTATTATAAAACCATATATGTAATTTTGATATATTCAAATTCTCTAAAATATATTATTCTCTTGAAAGATTAAGACCATCTTTGTGTAACCTATAAATAGATTTGCTCTTAACATATATGTATTTGAGAAAACTTGATAAGACTATCTCATTAACTAGCTATCGGTTACAATAATGAATTGACTTACCGAGCTGCCCCAATCCATTCGCAAGGTTGTCACTTTTCGACTACAATTAGAGCCTAAACACAGCTAATCTCTCCGGGCACTGCCCAAGTTTAATCGACTTATCGCTGAACAACCCTCGGGACCTCTAATTTTCCCATATGTCACCCTCGGAAGAACAATTTGCCACATTTTTATGACACCGGGTAGTGGACCCGCACGAAAATCTCCCGGTGGGCGTGGTAACTACCAAAACCCATTAGGCCGTGCGACAAAAGGACAATCCCGGCTCGGGGGAAGGGTGAGACTGCGCATTTTTGTAGAAAGTTGACATCGGCAAGGATGCACGATTAATTGCGATGGGGCTGGTCGGAGCAGCCTTCCTCGCCCGTCGATTTTTTCCATCGCAAGATGCGGCTGAGGTCCTTTGTGAGAGCGGGGCTCGGTGCCCGGACGACAAAGGCGGCAAAGGTAATCGAGGCGAAGGGCGTGAGACACCTGGACTCCGGACTCCTTTCTGGATTTCCACGTTCTGTTTGTGCATAATCAGAAGCAGCAATTTGGCGCGTGAAATTGCCCAATTTGTCGCGGTGATATTTCGCCCGATCCAACGACCAAATTGACGGCTCGAGAGTCCTAGAGTCAAGTATTTGTGTCGAGATTTGTTAGGGCCTGGGTTTTTTCGTAAGGGCATTTCCCGGCAGGCCGATTAGGGGCAGGCGTTGTTTCGAGACCACTTCAGCCGGAACTAACCGGCCCTATAGCACCACTATGAATAACGGCGTCTCCGGACGGATAATTGCCACTGAGTGGTGCTAACTGCTGCCATTAGCACTGCTTGGAAAGTGGCAGTGAGAAATCTCCTTTACAAGACAAACTCTGTAGCTCTAATATTTAATATGTACATATGTAGCTCCTGAAAAGGAACGAGCTACAGTCTTCAAAACTGTCTAATTTACTTTAATCAAAGTTTTAAATATGTTTATGCTTTTAACATTCTTAACCGAATTAAAGCACTTCAAGCTCTTCCAGCATTTTAAAAATCTTTTCATTATCACTATAAATGAAATAAATGTCTTCTAATGTTAGTATAGACAACACTAAACCTTTCTTTAATTATTTACAACTTATTATATCTATATATTTTGTTCAGAGCTTCCTTTTATGATGTATACAAGGGATAAGGAAGGATATTTCGAAATTCAACCCCTATAATGGGGTAAAATTGCGGTTTAAAGTTTGTATGAAGAAACACTATTAAGAAGACATTTCGACTCGAAATTTCGCAGGAGTACTCCTAAAAGCAAATAAGCAAATGTACGTATATTTCGCGATTTGATGTCTTTATTGAGGTTTTTAGGGACGTTGATTACGAAAAGGGCATCAATTTTGAAATCTAAGGACGACATAACATAAAATTAAAACTCTATAGAGGTGAATCTGGGGTCGAAAGGTTTTTTTGGAGAAACAATTAATTCCTGAGGGAAATACATAATAAGGTTTTCTGAGCGAGGGAAGCCGCGGGCAGAAGCTAATCTTAAATAAAATGTCGAACTCGTGAAAAACAATTGGAATGTGGACAGAGCACTCAACAAAAATACTGTCAATTTTAATGAAAATGCATCATAATTTGGCGCTACTATAATATCGAATCTTTAAAAGAAAGGAAGAAATCAGCTCACCTGTTTTTGACGGCTGCTTTCCTGCACATTTTTTCTAAACCGTGAAAGAATAACTTGAGTGCGTAAAAGGGCACAACTTAAATTGAAATACAACCAAAAAAAACACACAAGCCACAACGCAATGACAAGAAACAGCTGATACTGAAAATCAGTCGGTGATTTTACCCAAATTCACCGAGCTCTGCGGAATGAGTAAAATTTGGAGAGATCTAGTAAAAGGGGAAGTGCTGTCACGAGCTCATTTTACTCTCCTTAGTTACCAAACAAGAGTACAAACTTTCGAATTAACAAACAGACCTATTAAGTTTAACATCGCATATTTTCGTTTCGTCCATTACTAACAATAAAGTATAAATAGCCATTATTTAAATTTATTTAAACGAGCAAATTGGTACCGTTTACGAAGATAAAAACATACATATACTTTTATTATATGATTTTAAATTTTGATCAATGAAAGACATTAATTTGCAATAATCACTGTTTAATTATTATGATTTAGGACTGGGTAAGGTAAAGGGAAAGATTAAATGGACACAGAATCGTAGAAATTGAAAATTCTTCACGTAATATACTAGTTGAGCCCTTCCTCCGGAGAAGATGTAGTTTTAAATTTCCAGTCCCAGAACCGCCTCAACACAGCACATGGGTTTTTTTTCTTTTAGAATAATTCGAAATCAGCAAAATCCGAGAAAGCAGGAGCCACCCCCGATCGGATGGGGCGCAATTTGCTCGGATGCGAAATTGGCAAGGAAATTTATATGCCAGGCGCCACCCAGGACGACATTTAGAGCAATTTAGTGGCGACAAAAAGCACACCAGCAAACAGGACGAATCCGGGTCAACTACCCGCTCGTGCTGTGCAGGTCCCGGGGGCCGAGTCGCTAGTCAGCGGGTATTTTGGACAGTGCTCCAATAAATAATTTAAAAGCGCCGGAGTGCGGCTAAGCGAGCGTGCGGACCATTAGCAGAAATTCATGGAACTGCCCACTTCACAGTGGGGGAGTGGACGCCGGAGCAATCAGGACTCCCGGGAAGACCGTAAAAACGGAAGGAAAACATTTTTTTATTGAGCCGCACCCTCCGCCCGCAGGGACTTTTATGATGAGGGTCATTTGGCATATGATCACGTCCCGGACGAGGGAATGCGGCCTCCGGGCACATCCCGATTCCCGGACGGCAGTCTTGCGGCTGTCCTTTTTATCGCCCGGCTACTCCCACGGAGATTCCGCAAACGAAAACAAGATTAAATCAGATCATAACGTTTTCATCGCTTTGCTTTTTACAGCCCTTGCTCTCGGGGAAGCACCCCCGAGCCGACCTCTTGGTACCCGGGCAAATTGTTTTAAGGGAGCTGAATCCCGGTGCCGTTTTCGGAAAAAAACGAACGACTGCAATTTCTGGTGGAGCGCCCGACTGCGACAGTCGAACGGACAAAAACTGCTTTGTAACGCAGCAATTTGCGGTCAGCCAGGAGCAGGACCCTCCCCAGCACGGGGACAATGGGGCCCGGGAACAGGCGTCCTGGTAATGATGATGACTCCTCGGCGGCACCCTCCCCGACCCGAATCCGACCGATTCGTTCTGCTTACTCTTCAAATCGAGGAGTTTTCGTCAAATTTATATCTTCCCGGGGGAGGAGCGCCTTGCTTACGAAATGATAATCATCATCACAGAGAGGCAATGGGGCGAGAGGAGGGCTCCTGGGGGACTCGGCATCTTGAGCAAAGTTTTCTTGGCGCAGCAGAAGCAGATTTCATAGTTCGGTGGATGTGCGAAATTTCCCTTGCAAATTGAAATTTATCTGCATTTCGAATTCAGTGTTTAATGAAGGATGCGTGCTCAAAAGTTTCGGGTTCGGGGGGAGGATAAAGTGTGCAAACTATTTAAATTGCTTATTGGATGCCTGCGATTTTTAATTTTATTAGACTTTTAACTAAACACTGCATGCTTAGCACCAAGTTAAGAAGTATTCTTATTTAATTTGGTTGTGAATCAAATATTATATTATATCAAATATTTTTTCTCTCTAAGTGTTGGTTCTCTGAAACCATACTTTCTTGTTTTTATTTCAATTTTTATATATCAATAATTTAATAAGATATGAACTTTTAAAATCTGTGTGATATTTTTTTTCAGTTACTCATAGTATTTTAAAAAATTAGGAAACTCATGATAAAAAATATGACCGCCTACATACGTAGATAGGATTAAAGTTATAATTGTGACAATTATTACCTAAACTTGATGAAGGGTATAATACCAGACTATAAAAAAATTTTTGTTACTAAAATAGTAGTTTTCTGGTGCATTTACATTACAAAAATATATATTAAAAATTTACAAAAGCATAACAAATATAGTGGTTTGAGAGATCTCATTCTAAAATATAAAACACTAGGATTAAAAGTTTCACTAAAAAAATTTTAAGATTTTAAAGGAAGATTTTGAATTGGTTTGTGGTTATGGAAGACCATTAAAACAAGAATGTATATAATAACATACGTGTAATGCTATATTTGTTTTGCTTAAACATATAACTTTTTACAAATTGTGTCGATACCTAATACATTTCTGCATAGAACCATTTCTAAGAACGCCCACAGCAGCCCAGAGGCCTTATTATTTTGATTTACACTGAACGGAGCTACGAAAATATTAACAAGCCTACCGAGATTGCGCATGGGTGCGTGCAGCAGGATAAGCGTCTCCGCGGCACAGACTCCTCGGGATACATCATACAGTACAAATTAATAATTAACTAAAAAAATTAACAAACATTTGATAATCATCATAATCATAACAAGTAGGCGCTGTCCGCACGCTATAACAAGGCTCCTGCTCCTGGTGATGTCTTCTAAAATACACACTCACGGATTAACACATGGGTACAGTAACTGAATAGATTTAATAAATTTAATAGTAGTAACTAGGCGCTAGCTAATACAGACGACGAAGCGATGCAAGCCGAAGGGGGTGGCGCACTGTTTGGGGACAGGGCGCAAGATTCACATCTGACGTTGATCGATACTTTTATCACTTTAGAATGGCTAAATAGGTTCCAGTTGTTTTTCGCTAAATATAGTTCCAAAAGCAAGTTCCACCTTTGCCGCCAGGGACCCTCACTTCCGGAGGGGGTCCAGACTCTCCAGCGAGAAGTCATCCACCAAGAGTTGTTTGCTCTGATTGAAGTTGCTCTGCAAAAGGAAAGCATTTATTAGTTTTGCCCAATTTTTGATCTGCCTCTGTTTACATTCGTAACTTTATTTATAATTTTCATTGGTATGACAGGGAAAATTTCATTTGGGTGTACGACCTCAAAGAAAAGTAACTGAACCACAGAGCGCGGGTATTGATTTGCCTTAGCATAAAGCACAAGCGTTTTGCTCTACATTTATAACACTTTTTTGTGTTTCGAGGCTTGTTTAAGTTGGAGTTCCAAGCCCTCGGGTTGGATTATATAATTACCATCACTTTCTTTCTTTTCCCTATTTCCTCGTATATATCACCTTATAAAAGGAAATTTTATATAAAATAAATGTCACTAAATACTATAATTTTGTCTTCTAATATTATGAATATGAAGTTATATAACTTTATAAAAAGGGTTTGAAAACTCAGCGTTTAAAGCTCACGCTATGCAAAGAATAAATAAATAATAAATTTTCCCTTTGTAAGGTAATTACTTCATAGTAGAAATTAAAGATATCTAAATTAGTAAACGTAAATTTGTATTTACCATGCTACGTATGCGCCTGCAGAGTTTAGACAATTGCAGGGACACAACGCAATTAAGAATTTTTGGAGCATAATTTTTTGCAATTACTTTTTATCGGCTACATTTACATATATCAATTGTGAGTAGAATGTAATTGATAATAATTACACAATAATTTCCTAAGTGCAAATTACAATACTCTGTTTAAATCTTTCCAATATTCGCTCGGTTTTTATTATCAACGCTCTTTTTAATTTCGTCATCTAAATTACATGCTAATAAAAATTGCGCCGTGTAAGATAAAAATAATTATAATGCTACACTATTTTCTGAGCGAAGAACTGAGACTTTCCAATCGTGCAACGTGTCAGTGCTAGTTTAAAAGTTTCCAATTTATCATTATAACAATGTAACAACAAGATAAGTGAGTTATCGTATGAAAGCCAGATTTAATTAGCTTTATTCATAAAAAAAAAAGAATAAACGACTAGAATAAGAACATAGAGTTTAAGAAATTTTAAGATTATTAAGTTATGTAGGACCAAATTTAATCGTTGATACTTAACGTCTAGAGGACTGACGATTTTAGATACCAAAAAACACAGCTTCAATTTT
Organism: Machimus atricapillus; assembly: GCA_933228815.1. Taxonomy (NCBI): domain Eukaryota; kingdom Metazoa; phylum Arthropoda; class Insecta; order Diptera; family Asilidae; genus Machimus; species Machimus atricapillus. The sequence continues at coordinate 31,104,414 of OW121786.1, read as the reverse complement.
GATATCGTGAACGAGATCTGCATATACACTAGTACGAAAATAATAGAAATATAACGACCAACTTTTCTATAAATCCCGGAATGATGTTGCATTAATCGGGCGAATAATGAATAGCTGTTTAAGAAGTTGAATATTTTAGAAGAATCAATATGTAATATTCAAACTACTAAGTATATTTCAAGTTCAAAGCGTTTCAGTTATAGTGTGAGACTCTAAGATAACCTTTACCTTTTAAAGATCTGCAGCGACTTAAACTTAGACTGTCTTATATATTAACAAATTTGTGATAAAAAAAAGCCTTAAAGATAAGAAAGTGATGGTGTTGAACATATCTTTTACACATAGAAATAGCTTGAAATAAAAACCTTCACCAAAGATTATTTTAAGAGCCAAGATTGCTTGAAGAGTGCGTGAAGCGAAAAATTAATGTTAGGGTGCATAAAAGCAGCTCATCCTCGAGAGCAGGAGGAAAGCCAAACAGAGCGTCAACGTGTTAATAAACAAAAACTTGAACAGGAACAAAACAACACAACATCTTAGGAGTAGTAATAACACAAAAAACAATAACAAAATCAAAATAAAGTAAGGCGGAAATACCTGATCGTTATGTCCAAAACTAGAGCTACTATGTGCATTAAAGTTAAGCCCAGCCATTTTATTAGAAAATTCGTTAGCATGCTTTGGGGGCCCGAGGGCGCCCCCATTCAGCTCGGAGAAGGCGGCCGATGCGGCTTCCCTGAAAATATTGTCGAAGCTTGGGGTCTTCTCCTTCTTTGCGCTCGACTGCTGTTGTTGCTGTTGCATCGCTTCAATTTCGGGCGAGTTCCTCAAGGCATCGTAGTTGCTCTTTGGGGCCAGGAACGTCTCGGCTTTCTTGAAAGGATTCGTCTTTTCTTTGGTCTTCGGCTCAGCTGCGCTCGGCGAGGTTTGGACCGCAAACGGATTCATGGGCTTCTCCTGACTTTGGGGAAACGCCGGTGGAGGAATGTTGGACAACTCTCCCGTGGATCCCGACGTACTTTTCAAAATGCAGTCTAGTTTACTGAAATTGTCGGCCAGGGCGTTTATGTCGGGCAACATGCTATTCACCCTCGAGTCGTTCATGTCGTAGATCCCCGACTCGTTGAAGGGGTTTCTGAACTCCTCCTCAAAATCGGCGGTGTTGAGTTCCAAAGACGGCACTGCCTTAGAGGTCGCGTTGAACGACGAACTAAGGACACTTTCATTTAAGCTTGGGGATGTTTTGTAAGTATCTGAGCCAATTTTCGCCTATTGTTTTGTTGGAAATGTTTGTTATTTATAACGGGAAAAAATAAATTTGAGGAAAAGAAAGCGAGTGAGAATTTAGTAATTTCTCTAGCGGTTTTCAGTCTTTCTAGCTTCAATATTCAATATGTCTTACTGAAAACCACCGAGAGGTCTAAAACTAACTTGAAAAGGCGAAAAGAGTAGAAAGAACTGCATACCAAGCGAGTTATTTAGTACTTGATCAAAAGCCAAACCAAAAAGGTAGTCAAATTCGTACAGAACTATTTACAAGCTCGTCTACGTCTAGCAAGGTAGCACTTATTGCATGCGACCTATCGCAATTAAAAATTCGCAAAAGTGCTGCGATACTCACGTCGAAAATCGTTGGAGCATTGGTGAAAGGTGTTGACCCAAACAAGTCTTGGCTTCCATTATTGTTGATTGTTCCATTTGTGGTTGGTGTGGCTCTGCGTGGTGCAGCAGCTTTTGGTGGAGGGGCCACTAAAAGTTGAACAAAAAGTTTAGAGCTAAATGATTTAAGTAGATTTCATCTTTATCTTACAAAGTGGGGGCGGACTAGTGGGAGGCGCATTTCCATTAAAACCATTGGTCAAATTGTTATTAATATGGTTGTTGTTATTGTTTGTGAAAAGTTGTTGCCCAAACGTCTTTGGTGGTTCGAATCCAAACAAATCGTTGCTGATTTTGTTGCCGTTATCCTCTTCAGCACGGGGATCGAAATCACTGTCCGAGTCTGAGTTCAGCAGCAGCTCCTCCATTTTTTGGCCACCAGGCTTAAAGGCATCGAATGTATTATTTATTTGGTTTTGCAAATTATTTCGTGGTGGAATCATTGGGGCAAAGCCTTTATTAGACGTATCAATTAGAAGCTTCTCATCATTGGAATTCTCTGTAAAGAATTATAATTTTTAAAGAAACTGAAGATAGTGTTGAAATTCAAATATTTGATATTATAAATTATCAAACGGAATTACATATATCACATAAAAAGCAACAATAGGTGGTTGGGTACCTGATTCGGAGGTTTTATTCCCATTCATGTGATTCTCGATCAAACCATTCTCCACTGGCACCTCAAAAATATCACGAATTCCCAGGCGACTAAGCATCCGATCCAGATCGGATTTGGGAATGATTTCGCTCAGCTCTTTCAGGCGGTTCTTGTACGCCGACACCGTGCGCTCCAACTGCTTGTTCTGAATTTGCACCTTGGACAGTTCGGTCGTCTTTCCATTTTCATTCATGTATCGCCTAAAAAAATCGTTTGAAAAACATTCAAAAATTGCGAATTTTATAAAAATACCTGTAGGCCAAATCGAAAGCTTGACCTATGGTCAGCGTTATGTCTGAGGCCAGTTTGCTTGAGATGAAGACGAAGCACTCATGACCTTCTTCGCTGTGGCCGTTTGTTGTCGCCGTGGTAGTTGTTGTGTTTGTGGTTCCATTCTGAACGGGCTGGTTACTTTTTGCTATAAAACTGAAGAACTTCTTCACTCCCTTCTCATCCGCACAGTAGGAGATATTGTGCAATGGAAACTGGTGGAGTATTTTCTGCGTTCTCGGCTCTTGGACTGCAACACCGTCCACACTCACGGTTATTTCAACCTTTTTCGTTTTTGGATTGTTTCCCGTTTCCGCCTTTTTCATCTGCTGGGCGAACTGCAGGCGCCTTATGGCATCTTTAACTACTTCTATACCTTTAGCTTGTTCGACTGGTGTATTACCAAAAAACTAAAATAATAAATAAATTGATTTGAGTAAACAAGTATTAGTAATAATGAATAAAAAATTCATAGTTAACCAGTTATATCGATTGGAAAAAATGTGTATCCAATATTATTTCTGATACCCAATCAAAATTGACATTTACTATTATTTATTAGCTAGTAAATACTAAATAATATAATCTTTACAAAATCATGTTTAATAGGACTTTCCATACGATTTATGAGCTCTTAAAAAACATTACAAAAGTATTTGCACGAACTTGGAACTTTATTCTGCGGCGGCGCCGCGCCGGCATCATAAACGAAACGTGGGTTATTTGCGCATTTTTGAAAAAGTGGAATTAAATTTGAGTGCAAAACTAAAGTCAATGCAAAAATAGTTAAAATAATGGAGAAAATAAAACTTTTGTGAGTTATAAAAATGAATTGTCTTCCTGGTAATTGTTTTACTATGTATGATTTATCTAATGTTTCCTTGTTAAAATCTATAAAACACAACACTCAAGGACTAATTTGATGTAATTTCGATGTTTATATAGCCAACGTTTATTTTTCAGTACGACACATTTTGATAGCCATCAAGAAAACAGACGTGCAGCACTAATTCTCGAGGTTGTAGTTTTTAAGTATTTAGGTAATCTGATTTTCCTATATTAAGAAATAGCACTTGTGTTAAAATATAAACATCAATCAGATCGCGAAATGCAGGGACATTTATCTTAACATTTCACCTTCTTTTGAATTAAGTAAGCAAAATACACAAGGTAAACCTTATGACCAAAAATTAAAGGTGAGGATCACATTTACCTTCGATCAAAAATAAAGTTTTAATTTGAAGGGAAGGTTCCTCTTATTTTTTTTTATTAAGGCTAGTATTTGTTGTCAGATAATTGTAAATCTCTAGTAATTCTTTCGTTTTTTTAATTATGGGCCTATGTATGTTTTCCCGTGATTATTTTTAAAGCCTAAAAATACATACATATAATCTTTGGAGATCTTTGCATATCATGGTTAGCTTTATTTAGTGATTTTTTTTTCAAATACATAGTTATACCGAAATATTCGTACAAACCCTGAAAGGTTCTAATTTTTTACAATTCTTAATTATGTTTGTAGCTTAGCTATTATTCGCAACCGATAGCATTGCACCGCAGAGGATACTCACTTTGACTAGATAAACGACATGTCCATTAAGTAATGCATCCGGAGCATGTAACCAATTCCTCTTTCCATTTTTTGTCTCCGTGTTTTGATTGGCAGCGTTTTGTTTGTTCCAGAACATGAGCGTTGACATGATGACGACGTGGCTGCGACGGCTCCCTTATCCAGCGGATTGCTCGAGACAAACGACAAAAGACAGCCCGAGGGGCGACGTAAATGCTCAGGTTAATGTGCCGAAATGAGGCGCTGCTTGACCACCAAGAGCCGATTATCTGCAAGGGGCAAATTAAGAAATTAATTGGCATTTCGCAGGCATATTGATGTAAAAATTTAAAAAAGCAAGGAGGCGATCAACAGTGACCCGCATGCAAACGAGTGGACCGCGGTGTCAACCGACGGGCCAACGACGTTAATGCAGCCAACGATTGCACCACGATTTTTGCTCTCGTTGCGGACATATTTTAAGAACTCATTTGAAATTCTTATCGGGGACGGGAACGTTCAACTCGCAGTGTCCAGATTAAAATTTAAATTAATTCAAGGTCCGCTGTTTTGTAAGAGGAGCTCCGGACCGTTCCCTGGCACCGGCATTAATCGGAAAACACATTTGAACCAGGCGACGGCTCTCAGATGCAATTGGAGCCAGGAACTGGCCGTTCGTTGATCTTGACTTCTGGACGGTCTGTAAACATGGACAGATCAATTTAGATAGACTCGGGGTATCGCCGGGTCAAATATCAGGCACATGCGTTTCCGCTCATCAACTGCATTTCGCATATTAAAACCTTCACCATGGTGTGGAACTACTTTTTCAGAAAGATCAAAACCTATGTTAAAAATCATATTTTTAACTTTTAAGTTTAATAGACTTCAATTTTGTTTTTCAGACAGACAGTCTGACTTTGGCTGTTTCATAATACAATATCCCTTTAAGACCCTATCGGAATTCAGTGAAATATTTATTCATTTATTTAACAATAGCGGACCGAATAACATAAATTTAAAACTAAACTTCAAAAAATTCACGTGAAAATAAGTATAAATCGGTTTTCAGGATTGGAAATGAAAATTCTCGTCTGGCTACTGAAAAGATTCAACTCCACTTTATACAAGAACAGGATGACTCATGACTGAATTGGGTTTTCTTTAAAAACCTTATAAATTTAACCAGTAATTAAGAAATCCAGGCGTTACGACTCAACCGATTTGATATAAAATCCGATCTCGATATAAGAATTTTTCTGGAGTATAGGTACGTAAATCTTTTTTCTCTCTCTAACATTGATACAATGCAAGTGCAACCCAACTGTCATAATCCAATCTATCTTATTTGAGATTATGTATTTTAATTATGTAATTATTATTTGTAATAGTTGCAACAATCATAACATTCCCAATCTCAACCTAAATAAAGCAATAATTCAGTCAAAGAGACCAAATCTTGAGCCAAAATTGAGTGGCGCGGTTGGCAGAACCGCGATTTGATCGGTACTTATTTGTGCTCTATGTAACTTTCATTTGTCGGTTTCGCGGCCACCAGGCACCGGAGTCATTATGTTGTTATGCGCTCTACCGCGGCTTTATGTTGAGCCCAACTACATTGATAGCATAAATACGTCGTTGCTTGGGCTCTAGCGATTACCTGCAGGGTTAATTTTTTTTTCATTTCTTCCCGTTTAAGCCGTGCCGAAGCGACTTGAGCCGAGTGCTTGGATCTTGGATGTGTTCCGCGGCTCACAGCCATGTTTTTCTTTCATGATATAAGCCGAGATTTTTGACTTGTCTTTTTGCCTTTTTTTTGAAGAACGATCGTGGGATTGAAGACCTAATCAACCGTTAAAAATTTCACTTTTGAGAAAAGTGATGTTTCCTTGGCTCTTAGGTTTGTATGTTTGTAACTTGTAAAAGGAAAGTAAAATATTCAAGTCAAATCTATTTTCCTCTGGGTGCCTGGTGGCTGCGAAGTTTAAAAAAAAGTACATTTTGAAAAATGTTGCTTGATTTCATCAAAAAGGTGAACATAGTCAATGCAAAACAAAATGTGAGGAGAATGTGGAAAACACTTTATGTAAAATAAAAACTAAGGTAATCTTTCAACAATCTCAGAGTTAAGTGTTTTTAGCATAGACAATTTTATTTATTCAGACTATATAAGTAAAGATTTATGAAATGTCTAGAGAATCGCAACGATATATAAATATATTTGTTAATGTTGTAGTTTGTACTGATCCCTAAATGATACTTAAAGTATTGAATTAACAGTGTCCATATCATTTAAATGATAATAGTATGACAAAAGATTTGCAAAATAATGCACAATTCTGATAGTTATTTATTTTTTGCGTCAAAAGGCCGTTATATCTGTATGTCTTGTTACTAGTCAACATTATGAATTACACTCTAATTTTAAAGCGACACTCGACGCTTCAAAAATCAGGTAAAAGATATTTATAACTGCGATTTGCTAATTTCTTTGCCAAATGCAGTTTTTAAGTAGTAATCATGTCACGAGATCCATTCTTTGCCACCTTCTACTTTGGACTCGGGACTGCATTGAAGCTGCGAATTGAATTCGTAATGAAAAAGCAAATAACTTGCAGTTATTTGGACTGTTTGTGCAAAAATTTTCTTCCGTCTAGTTGGAGTAAAACTGGATTTGCCTAAATGCTGAAGTAACGACAAAATCACATGGTGTGGCAACCTGGAACAGTTGAAGCATGAATCTGGAATAGTTCTCGAAAAGACTGAATAAAGCACTGGGCGCCGCCGCCACGGAGTGCTAGTCGGGCTCGCCTTTCAACTAGAGCGTCTTACAGCAGCAAAATGTCATGCAGCCACGGAAATCATGTTGCTTAAGGTCATAAGAAAATCATTCCTCGCCGTCTTTGAATCAAAAGTTTACTTCGGGCAGTGGCGGCGGCGGCGGTGATAGAGGCCCAGAGCTCAGCCATATTTCACGTTTCTGCTCAGATTTAACAAAAGTGATCTGCGCAAGCAACTTAGATACCGTCCGTTCGTCTCTTGTTGACGGAAGTAGGTAGTCATAATTTGCTTAGCATATTTATTTCCACTAATCGCGTGAGTACCGCTCAGTGCAGGTCGTTTCGAAATTTCCATCACGTAAGGAGCATAAATGCGGCAGTCCAGCCAACGGCCAAGATCACACGGCGATCAACGGCCACTAAAAATTTAATTTATTGAAGTGGAGCTATGCAAACTGCCTACGGCTTAAGATCGTCTTTGTTCAGACTCCGTTGAGCCCCGGCCCAAGCAAAAAAAGAAAGTCAACTGCGAAGTCTTGTTTGATAATGTCCACAACGTCACGTGTGTCGTTGGCTTTGTGTCGCACATTGGCGGGTACCTCGAGGTACGGCCATGAAGGCGGGGTTCCTCCTTGCGGTCTTGTTTATTTATGAACCCATTAGCAATTTTTATGCAATTTTATATTTTTAAAGACGGCCTTACGGAAATCAAGAGAAAACTGAAAAAAATTGGCCATCACGCCATAGAGGATTGACATTGAAAACGTTTCTTCAATTGAATTATAACGCTTTTAGACATTTTGCAAAAACAATGAGCTATTAAAGGTCGTTATGGTTATTTTCAAACAAAACACTTCTTGTATTCGTTTCGATTAAACTAAACGACATGACATACATACAAGACAAACCTTCGGTTCGTATTTAACAATATATCATTCGTAAACAATACTTTCTCTAGCTTTTCAATTTTAAGGTAAGTGGTTAGTTCACGCAGGTCAATGTTGAAGAAATTATACTAACAATTACATCGCAGTTAAGAAATTTCAACTGATCCCTCTTAGTTTTTCCCAGATGTTCAAGTCAAAAGAAAATCATTTATGCTTTTACATACCACAGTCCACTCCTCCGCAGGCTAGTGCTGGTTAATTAGTAAGAAAGCCGAGCACCTACAAATCGACTCTGTTACATAAACTTCTGTGATGGAAAAATGACCCGATCTGATCGTGCGAATCTTGACGGCGGCGCATGCATATGCAAATGAGAAATGCTTTTTTGGCATCAAAACACGTATTTCCCTCCCCGTGAATCGCGATGACATTACGAATTCAGTTCTCCCATTATAAATTTTTTCGTTGAATGCCGACTGATTGTATTACGCAAGCGGCTCTTTCTATTTCATTGCGGGCCTCGTCGCCAGGTAAATTGGCTTCGACTTTCTTTCGGACAAAGCAATTAGGTACCCTTTTACGGCGCTCCGCTTTATTCGAAAAGAAAAAGCCTTTCTCATGAAGAATTTCAGTTACTTGGCTTGCTCCACAAAAGAATCTGCCCAAGTCATGCTTCAAGAAAATTACCAAGTTATTACGTTGGGCGCGTTTCAGCGTCATTTTGTTGATATTTCGTTATCAACTCAAACAATCGTGCCGCGTGTTTGCAAAAAAATATGAATAATAAATATGCGCTGTTTCATTTCATGGTCTATTTGTTTCTCCTTCTCGGTTTTTTGTTTAGCTTTGGAAAACGCTCGACTGCGAAATGTATTTAAGATGGCTATAACGCTGGAATATTTGTTTACAGAAAAAAACCCAGCCATTGACGCGGCGTATCTTTTCAATTGATCGCATTTTACTAAATGAGATTGTCTCACGTACCGTGGTCTACTTGCTGTAAGTATTCGAATTGTCGCACGATGGATCTATAAATGGACCATTCGTCATGCAAAACTCACAGAGACCTCCTATCAGCTGGTCGGACTCAAGATTGTTATCTAACTTCGTATTGGAGTGCTTTGGCTTAGCTAAGGAAAACTAGAAAAATTAAGATTCAAACATTTGGTTCGTGTGTTTTCTTCGCAATAGTTACTTTGATCTTTGCGGGATTAAAAGCGGAACTATCTAACAGATAGATTTTGAATCGAGGTTGAAACATAAGTTCAAAACAAATGAGGAGAACTACATTAGTTATGTACATTTATTTAAACTAAAATTTAAATGTTCAAATGATAAAGCTTTATTACGTTGCGATTCTACGTTCTACGTCTAGAAAGAAATATCGTTCCGATGTTGAAGTGTATTTACCACATATTAATCAACTTACAAAATTTCGAGATCTTTTGAGGTTGGTCGCTTTCTCAACACAGACCAAGAACATAATTATGTCGTTGTAACGTAAGCAGATCAAGCAAACTTTAGTATTAACTACCACTATCAGTTTTTTCAATTAGCTGGGAATATCTTAAATTTTGCCAGTCAATCAACGAACTTTTACACACTCAGAATGTTTGCAGTGGAAGTTCACTATCATAACCGATAGTCATACATATAGTTAGTAGACATAATGTTTTCTTCACAAACAGTGTTAGTAGTGTTAATATGTTTGCGGCTGCATTGTTCATAAGATATTTTGTTGTTTTTATAGGTAGCTAGAAATACATCTGTTATTATTCATTCCTCTTAAAACCTCACTATAACAATGTCATGCCCATAGTATTTCTTAGCTGCGGTAAATTTAAATTACATAAATTTCCAGCTCGTTCACAATTGAGAGAGTTTAGGGTTTCGTGCTTTCCGGAGCAGTATACTGATATCACGTAGCATTTTACATACCAGATACAGGTATTTAGGTTAATATCACGATTGCGAAATATTTTCTTCTTCATGCGGTAACGTTCATAGAATTAAAATCCCACAAGAACGTGTTCAATTCTGATATTTTTAGATAACACTGTGCTAATGGCGTCTTAAAAACGGCACACACCGAATTTTACTATGTATTGCGAAAAGTAATTTCTATATTGTACGTTACTTTTAAATTAACTGAAAGAAATTTTTTTAGAATATTTCTTTTAATAATGAGAAAAAGACAAATATAAAGAATTTTATGTGAAATGTAACATATTTAATTATTGTGAATTTTATTCATAATTAAATAAACTAAAACAAATATGCTCTGTTTCGATTTTCTAGGTTTGAAGCTTACTGCTTTGTCTATGTAGGTCAAGATGATCTCGAACATGTCTAATTTTCAAAGTGAATCTTCACACAACATTAGCTCTAAGAAATTGACTGATCAACCAAAGCCGGATAGTAACAAAACGACTCCGCATAAGTAGACAATATGTAATTTTACCTAGCCTCAGTAAACGTACCTCATTATGCAAAGACGTTCTTTTCAGGTCCCTCATATAATTAAAATAAAGTGCTTCTTAGTTAGATCTAGGTTTTCCCGACCAAACAACGCCTAGTGCACTTACGAGTATATAAAATACTTATGTAAATCAAAAGACCGGTTCCACTCTTTTTATCTCGTCTTTGCCACAAGGATACCTTGGGGGGTGCTATAAAATTCGCGCGTGCATTCCAAGAATCATTTGTACCACAAGATCCAGCCAGCGGAGCTATAATGTGTCAGCACTGATTGAAATCTGCAAACGGCGGAGCATCTTCACGTTCACCTTTTTGCAAAGTTTAATTGTCGGGGCAAAATGAAACAAATCAATTGATTGAGAATTGGAATGCTGCACGCGCAGCCCCCTGCGCCCCGGCGACTCTATCCTGCAGTAAAGTCGAAATAAAGTCAGTTGAGTTTGCATCAGATTTCCTATTAGTTAAACGCCCCAAGAATTTATATTTTTGAAATTAAATTATCAATGTGCGGCGCTCAAAATTCTAAGCTATAATATAATTCACCGGCAGTATCATTGTCATTTAATCTGATTGAGTGGAAAATACCTGAATATACTGGAAAAAAAAAATTGCGGACTGCTGCTCATCGGACGTTGTTAACCTTCAAGGCAGAAGTTGTGCCAGCGACAAATGAGAAAAAGCGGTTAGCTTGAAAAATCAAGACGAGAATTCATTTGCACGTACCGTCGAGGCGTTTATCTCGGATAAAAAGATACATCCGCTCAGCAGGTGGATGAACAGAACAAAGGTCGTCTTCGGGAGTGTAATCGAGAAGACAAATCCCCACTGCAGGGTAATCAACGAAACCAGTCGGCTGGCTCAAAGATGATGGAATGAGCGAAAACTTCGCACTCTTCATAAAACTAAACTTAAGACAAAAGTCGCATCACAGAGGAGTTATTTAGAGCTAGTTTTACGAGATTGTGCCTACTATTTCCAACGTAAATAAAAGGTGTTTGCTTTTAAAAGTATACCCACTTATCTTAATATTGTTTCCTTGAGTTCTAAAATAGTTCCAACATTTTTCGTGTGGAATTAGATATATTACAATCTTTTTTTGTTTAAAATTAACACCAAAACTTCTGATAGTGTACATTTTTGAATATTTCCAACATTTTTATAATGTAGGTACAAAAACGATGTTAGAATTTTCTTAGAACCTGTATTTTAAAATAAAATTGCTCGGATCAAATTTAATCACCTATTTTTTTTTATTATCCAAAATCTTGTGGTCTTTGCTTCTTGGTCATTTTACGGTTCCAAGTTAAATTTAGACTAATTTTGCATTGAATTAAAAAAAAGTCAATATGAAACTGCGTCATGGTTCCCTAGTTTGCTATTCATTATAAAAATTGAGAACGAGTTTTTGATTTCGATGATTATCAAAAAGAGACTCAATTACAACCGCACGCAAAAGCCAAGTTGCGATTTAGCAGGTGCGTGTGCCGCATGAGTTTTCACTTTCACGGATGGTCGAAAACGAATCCGGCTCCGTAATTTAAAAATAATTGATTCATAATTCTTCTCCTTTTCCGCAAATAGTCGCGACTGGTCGCAGGCGACATAGATACGAAAAAGGAGATCACCATCAGCCGAAGTGTAGTTGATTTTTGCTGAATTTGAGTCACGAAACGAAAATATGCCAGCGCACGACAATGGAGTCGAATTTAAATGTTTTTTTTTGTATTGTTCATGCTGCAGTCACTCGAGTTCTGCCTTCGCGCTGATTTGGGGCTAAGTTCCCCTCAGTGCGGCCCATTTGCATTCTGCTAGTGAAAGTCTCGAAAAATAAAAGAGAAAATCTAAGGTCTCAAAGTTCGCCCGAGTCAGAGCAAGCAGTCACCCTGTCTGCTTCGAGATCCACTTCAATTGCCAAGGCTTTGTGCTTTTGTCGTGCCTCCGGCCTCGGGTCCGGCCACTTTCTGGCCCGCGGCGCGATTCCCTGGCATTTTAGCACAATCGAATTAGTCGACTGCGTCTAGAACGAGGAAGTCGTCACTTGAATCAAATTATCGGGGGTCGCATCGCTTTCCAGATGCAACTTCCGTGCAATGGACTCGCTATGCGCGATGCGCGCATTGCGTGCGACTGCGTGCTCCGACGCTGCGTGATTAATTCATTCGAAGTTATGCGCGCTTATGCGACAGTAACGAGCCGAGATTTAGCGGCGATTATCCGGCCGAAGCGATCCGGGATTATCCCGAAGACGCTCCCCTGGCGGCGGGGCTGCCTTTGTGCGCTCCGCTGCTGATCTGAATTAGTTTCGTCTGTTTTGATGTGGGAAGTAGGACAGAGTCAGATGGCTCGACGTGACTCACTCGCCCGCGAATCAAACCGTGTTTTCTATACGTGAGCAACGGAAATTCCACTTTTATGCAATTCAATTAGCAGTTGTTTCGCGGACACTTGTTGGTACAGGCGCCCCCGATCCGCCCTCTGCCGCCGCGGCTGAATAGAAACAATCGCTCTTTTCTGCCTCCTAGAAAGTCCATTATTTGCATAGGGGTTGTCTTGTTGACTTTCAAGCAACATGTTAGCGAAAAACATTCAGCGATGGTTTTTAGTCATTTATTCTCTACGGAAAATTCCCTTCCTTTCGAAAACTCAGCGTAGTTTTGGAAGTCTTCCAATACTCTGTTCCTATTCTTTTCTATACACATACATACATGTACATAATACATAGGCACATAACATTTATAAATGATGTTATGTTGCATATTTTAAATCAAGGAATTCTAAAACATTCAAGTACTCATACATATTTCCGAATATGGTAGGTACCTATACAAACTTTAGAATTTAAAATACTATATCGCTATCTTGAAGACCACTCTTCCAATCGATACTGGCATACTGCAAGAAATATGTATATTGATATGAACATGTAAAGAGAAAAATCTTAAAATTGGTATAAATTTTCAACATTTATTGAAATTGTAAAGGCAAAGACACATAAAGAACAAAAAAACCAATTTTTTTTACGATAGTGAAATGAGAATATGCCTTTATCTAAAGCAGCACAATCAATTGCGTTCTATATTTGATTAATTTAATTTAAAACACATCATCACAATTGACGAGTGACTAACCTTTGGATCTTGCGAATTTTGGACTTTTATTTTTCCGCATCTTTTAATCAGTCTTTTATGTAAATTAAACTGGCACCCACAGTCCGTTGTCAACGAAAGGTGTATTTGATCTAACCCTGAACTGTTCAATATATTTTTTGCCCAATTGATTTTAGGAGTCAAAAGGACTTCTAGTTGTTTTCGAATGACTTTCCATTTTCTGGAAAGTTCATAAATTGCTTAAGCGCTGCTAATTTACATACCTGATTTAATATTCAGAGATTTTTAGAATTGATTAAAAAATTACAAATAATTTGGATTCTTTTCAAGTTTGATTAAAATGTGGACAAATAATTTCTAATAAAGAAAAGTTTTAAAATATGTATTCAATTATGTACTTTGCCAAATATAAGCTTGCAATTTTTATCACATTCGTATAAGTGATTATTGAAAAATAAACGACAGTCTAAGTGCGTGTTGGTTTAATTATGTTTGTGATCATACCAGTTTACACCAGTTTACTGACCATACAGTCGTAAATATGGGACTTGCTTAATCATATTCATAAAAAAAAGCAAACAAATATCTATGGGCTTATCCTCCTGTTCCAATAAAAATTCCAGTTTTGAATTCTGAGTTTTAAAATAATAATAAAAATAAGATCTTTTAAAAGTTTCGAAGAATTGCCAAGGGGTTTTCTATAATAATTTTGTAAAACGACTTTCAATATTCAAGTTATCAATGTTCAAAATTTTTATTGTAGAAAAAACACCATTTGAAAGGTATATTTACGTCTGATGATTAAGCGAGCTGCCACGCTCACGGTGTTTTAATGGTCTGTTACTAATCACTTCTCGTTTATAACATTTCATTATTCTTGTTTTTCTTTTTTCAATTTCGTACCTAAGTCATCCTACTTATTGAAAGCGAAAGATCTTGGATTAATAAATTAAGAATTTTTAATGTCACGGAGGTCATTATATTTGTTATCAGTAGCAAGCAGGAACTTCCAAACAATCGGTGTTATATGTATAAAATACCCAAAAATTACCAGAGTGAGTCACTCAATTTTTCTGCATTGTCAACATATAAAATTGATAAGGCTTTGAAGCCCTACGGAAAAATAAAGATTTGAACTTTGGAAAGCGTAAAAAAAATGTCATCTCACCAGTCTTTGCAACAAAGAGTTACTTCACTACTGGCTCCATGTTTTTCTTGCTTGTTTTATACAACAAGATAAAAACTCTATCGCAAGTGTAAATCTGCTGGCACCAAAATGAAAACAAAATTTGCCTTGAGAGGTGTTTTGACTTCGAATCGCCGATTAAGTATTCACGAGCGACCGTATTTAAATAACAATCTGGTTTCAAATAATTTCCGATAGAGCAGCATTTCTATAAATTCAGCTTGTTTTTTTTCTCGTCGAATAACTGCCAAAGATAAAAAAGCGTCATTTTTAGCTAAAGGTGTACAAATATTAAAAGTAACAAAAAACGGTTGGGAAAACCTGCCATTCCTGGAAAGGTGATAAAAAATGCAGTGGTGATCTTGAACTGAGTTTGAACTTTGGCCGCAATTTGGTGATATAAAATATGATCGTGTACCCTTGCTTCGAGCTCTATTTAAATGAAAAAAATGAATTTTTAGAGTCCCACAATTATACTGTCAATAATTTTTGATAGCAGGTTTATTATAAAGCTAGTTTTATATCCATTCGTCTGCTGATTTTTTTTCCTCTCTTTGGAATAAAACTTAATAAGTTGAGAATAAAATAAATCACTTTTGTAAATCGAGCCAAGAGCGAAGTGAAATGAATAAAAAGGCTTTTGTTTAAAGGCGATGACTCATGCACTCAGTAGGAAAAAAGACCGTGGCATTTTGTGTGGATCGTGTAACCTTCTAAATGCTGACGTACTTCAGACACTCGCATGCAGATCAAGTGAAAAAAAGGGTTGGGTCCATCAGATTCTGCGGTTCTTGTGGCGAAGTAAATGCATACACTTGCTAGGTTATCGTCGCTCTACGATGTGATAGCACTTTTGCAATTGATTTCTCCGATTTATATGTTAGAGTATTATTTAAAAGTGTGATTGAATCTTCCAGTCTGAATGCTTAACGCTTTCATTTATGCTAATTCTACTACGTAATTCGGGTACTTAACCCTTCGACCTAATCCACGTAAGGGCGGTAGGCAATAGCTGAATACGTGGCTGAATAAAATTTTGTTTGAACTCCCATTGTTCCGAAAAATGAGCTTCAGGTTTGCAGGAGAAGCAACTTTAAAATTTAGTACATATATTTGTTTTATGATTTAAAACCGTTAATACCTGGACATTTAGAAACCTCTAGTTATTTGGAAAAATGTACTTAAAATAGAGCGGACTTAAAACAAAACTCAGTCTGTATGGAAAAATGTAAACAAATATTCGCTGAACGGACTTTATCACAAAGACCCGAGCTCCAGCCAGCGTTTCCTGTTCGTGCTGAATAGGCATAATCAAGGCTGTGATAAGCACTAGATGAGGCAGCGGATGCAAGGAATCTTATCTCTTGGCTCGTCACAGTCACGGAGGTCTCTGTTTGCTTTGTTTCGCTGGAAAATTCTAAAGCCGGGTTTCACAGCCCAGCTTATGATTAGCTGCGTGCACCTGTGAGCTCCGTCCTCCGAAGTGTTTTAAGGTTTCTGCGAAAGACGAACTAATTGCGTTCATGTTTCATTATTTTATTAACTTATTTACTTTGCTGTTCTCACGGCTTTGCTCGCCTTTTCGAGTAACTACAATAAAAAAAATAACAAAACTAAATTTTATACAGAAGTAGTTCACCGGTGGTAGTCAGAGTAGCTCATGTACTATTGATTATAGTAGATGAACGCAAACATATAAATAGCTTTTCTAAAATTCAGATAATTTTATTTGCATAAAGGCAAAAGACCCATAAAAATTAAACAAAACTGGAGGCTTCGACGAACGGAAACGAAGAAAACACTATAATTAATTTCAAAAGCGGTAGTAGCTTCTTCGAAAAGTTACATATGTATAAACAATGTTTTCTTTACTTGATTCACTTAAATACACTCGCAAAGTTTACTTTGAATTTCGAGACTGTATATTTCTGCAATCATTACGAAATTTAAAAAATACAATTTTCTTTTTATGTAATAATACAAAACATTTAACATTAGTATAAGACATAATCCAACAATTCAGTGGTTGCAAAATACTTAAAGTTTATCGACACCAGAGCCCTGTGTCATTTTTCAGAGCCCAACTTAAACGCAACGTTTGTGATGTTAATATGTCCATACATCAAAACTGAAACGTTTTTAGTTTCATTAAATCTGCACAAACTGGTCATAGCTCACTTCCCAATTTAAAATCGTTGACATCAGGCGAAACCTGTCTTACAATTGTGAAAACAAACAGCCGCTGAGGCAATAACTCCCATGAAGCTCTCCAAATTTATGATTTTCGGTTTAGTTTTATAGGTTTTATTTGTATGTATAAGGAGTATACTCCGAAACACTACTTACTATGTACCCATTTTTAGAAACAACACCGAAAATGTTCTCCAATCTAAAATATGTAAATTATTTGAGATTGTTCTAAGGAAATTCGTACATCGTTCATGATGTATACCTTAAGGTATTTTGATGCATCGTCAAATTCTTCAAGGTAAACATTCGCGTAATTAAATGGAAATGGGTGCCAAGCAAAACCCATAACTACCAGTTTGTTGTTTCAATTGTTGCATTAAATTTTACATTAAATTTTACGCCGTTTTGGAGCTGAATTTCTTCAAGGGCATCGCGATATGTAGGGTATAAATAGTATTATTTAAAAGTGAGTAACACTGAAAAGTAACTTTTAAAGTGCGTCTTTTATGTATATTAAATTAATGTTTAGGTTTTCTTGTCAAATTCTTATCATTATATGTTATATCCCTTGTTAGAAATATCATAATATCCGAGGCACATAATTCTTAGTACACTTCACTATAAACTTAACTTAAAACTTTTAAACCCAGGCTTTGTTGAGATGTACTATGTACATAATTTGATTTCAATTAAGTTGTTCGTTCTAACATTTCTGAAGTGGGTTCATATTTAAAAGATTTCTAAAATTTTATTTTAGAAGTACAAGCAAATAAAATCTCTCTCCTTACACGAAGAGATAAAATTTTAAAATTATTGTCCAATGTAAAACTCACCTATTGTGGACAATTCTCGAAGTGAGATCAACTTTCTGTTCAACAATGAATTGCTTCATTACCAGGGTTTCAATATACATATTGGGAAAAAATTCGTTTCGGTGGAAGGCTTTTGATTAAGTTTAAGCAACCACAATTGCCCTGGTAATCAGAAAATACACGTTTTTGTCGGTTAATTGCAAGTGGTACATTGTACGTGTATAAACCATAAAGTTTTTTTTTGTGCCAGTAACTTGTTAATTGGCCGGCCATAACCGAACCGTTCAAACAAGAAAAACTGAGAAGGCCCTGGTGGAGCTTGAGGAGAAATTTGAAATCTATGAATAGTGCCAAAATCTAATTTTCTGGGATAGACTTTTTCCAGCAAACAGTGACAAATGGAAAAAATTGACCAGCAAAGCAGCTTCATAATTTTGATTTTTAATTTATGTATATAAGTTAACCTTTGTACATAAATAAATAAATAAATAAATAATTGAAAAAATAGACAAAGAGCGTTGCTGCGGCAACAAATGGATCGCCACACGGCAAAGTGGCACTATCACTTTGTCTGATCCGTCGACGGTTACAGTGAACAAAACGAGTGCAGTGTCTAAGAAACGGCCAAGTGTGCGGCCCATGCGCAGTTGTCTTCGGCAGGAATTGAGCAGAATCAATAGAGATGCAGGTAAAAGGTGGGCAGTTGCGACTCCGCGAGATTTACGATCGTTGCAAGATACATAGTCCGGGTGGAAAAGGAAAAGGAATATATATGTATATATAAAAATTGAGCGCAGTGCATAGCGTAGTCAAAAAGTCAATGAACTGAAAATGACCCAAATTGTTGGCTCACGATGCGAACGAAGCCGCAAGATTTCATTCAGTTCTTAGGAAAACAGGTAAAGATATTGCGAAGTCGATAGTTTGACGACGAAAATGAAGACGCAGGCGACAAACGTGCAGAGACGTACCATTGTTAGAAACATCGCACGCGACAATTGTGGAGAACGCACCAAGTTGGTTTGTTCGTCAGTAGTCTCAACGTGGTTTTGCAACTTGAATTGTACGGAAATAAAACGGCCAATTATATAATTTTATAAGCAGCCGCGCCGTGTCGAAAAAAAAAAACTGACAAACTCATCGACAACAGCCACGGCCGCAAAAAAGTATCGAGCAAGCAAGCAGGAAAAGCAACTTACAATGACGAGCACCTGTTGTTCCACCTTCGCCCTGACGGAATATTGTCATTAATCCAGTCGCGTGTGGTACCGATCACTATAGACTTAATTAAAATGCACAATTTTTTTCAACTTTCATTCGAGACACTTTGCACTGTGGTTATATGTGGCCGTTAGACGGATTCCAACGCACTTTCAACAACAAGAGCACTGAATGGAACGAATTCGCGCAAGGCTAAGCTAACTTCAACTAACTTCAACAGTCATCCGCTCGGCGGGAAGGAAGTTACTGAACTTGTTTTATTATTTTATTTATTTATTTTTTGGCCACTGCTGCTTCCCCGGCGGTCAGATCAAATTTGGCATGCAACGATCTCTGCGCACCACTTAATTGAAGTGGTATCACTACTGGGACAATTCGGATCAGGCAATGGAGAAAAAAATTGGTTTCTTCAGAAATTAGACCGCACCGAGCAAGAGCAGACCACCAAACGAACAGCCGAATAGCTCTTGACTTGAACGACTGGCTCTAGCTTCGCCAGCTAAGACGCAAGCCAAGACTCTGATCGCCAACCTGCCGCTGGGGTGGTGTGAGTGTGAGTGGCTCTTTTTCGCTGGAACTGCCGCATACACGCGCACTTTCTGCTCGGACCCGGACTGGACCTGCCGTGGAAAATCCAATCCTAGCGATATGCGTTCATCTCGTCGCGCTTGTGCGGTATGCGACGGCGATAGTGATGGCTGTCTGCGGCGAGCTGCAACGGTGATGGTGGTAGGCGATCGTGCTGCCAACTCGTTCGGCCGGTGATCACCAGCCTAGGTGCAGTGTTGTCATAACTGACAAGATCACCGCGCTCAGCTGAGGCGTTTACGTGGATTTTTGGTCTAAACATTTCAGCGGGGGCTGATCTGCGATCATATGATCGGTAATGGTCTTTGCAAAGTTTTTTTCATTCATATTTTTTTTCATATTTTTTACAAGCGATCAGTTCGACTGAAATAGCTCGGTATAAAAAAGCTCAGTTTAGAACTGACAACCTGACCTTGGTAGAATTTCTTGCAAGATCATTGGAAGGGAACATTTAAAAAGACTATATAAAACTAATTAAATTCCACGTTCATTATCTCAGAAATATCCTTGCACTCGCAAGCGAAAAGAAAATTTTTAAGATATGCTTTTTAAAATTAATTAAAATAAATATTTCGATGAAGCTTGCAGTAACGGTTTATAATAGAATTATTCTGCTTTACTACAATTATCTCTCTTAAATTTTCTTGTATACAATATTTCAAAACAAAAAATTCTTTAAAATAACCAAGACGATAAAGATAATAACTAGTATTATTGAACTTCACCAATTTTGAGAAACAAACAAATAAACATCATCAGTAGACATGGAATATGTTAAAGTTTAAAGTCACATTTTATATTAGGTCCATTTAGATCTAAATAAATCACAGACCTTCAAATTTGGATACGAGTAAAAATTAAAAAAACCTTTTTCAACATTTACTTGATCAATAATATTTCTGTTGCAGTATGTATTGAATACATTTAAATACTTTTTGTTAAAATTGAAAATAAAAAAAATGAGTTCTAGTCCGCAAAGGTTATAGAGTATAGAGAGTAGTTTTTTGTTACTTGTTTACTTTCTAACTATTAAAGTGGTACAGGTTGGATGTGTAGACTCATTTTTCGTATTGGAATATACAATTTCTAAGCCTTAACTAGAATTGCTAAACTGTTAAGCTTCATTTATCTACTTATAAAAAAAACAGTAGTTTATAATTTTTGGAAAGCTATTGTACAATAACTGCAAAATCTTACGATCTGGCAGCACTTCTATAATCAATTTTTATTTATTTCCATCCCTGCACTACACCGCTTACTTTTTGTGGCTCAACAGAGCGACCAGTGTAACCTTTTTGCGTTTTTTCGTTTTTGGTTTTTTTTTTTCGAACGCGAAACATTGGCACGGACTGGTACAGAGCACACCAACACACGACGATCGTGCAATTGCACCACTACAAGCAAACGTGCGAGAAAGATGCCGAAATCGCTTCAAGACTCAAATTGAAGATTGCGGCGCTGATCGCATTCAATCACCCACACAGCCAGGTGGCCAGATCTGAAATTTGGTGAGGTTGACATTTTTCACGCCGCAGACCTCCTCCAGCGATCGGACCTATGCTTTTCTTACCCCCGTTCCCGGCGGAGCATGGAACACCGCTTCAACACCACGACGGATTTCCGTTTTTGGACGGATTGTGTTTTTGTTTTCCGTCTGATCGAGCCCAGATTGAGGCTCGTGCGACCTCCAGCTTGCGCTGATCCAAAGGTGGCAGAAGCTTGCTGATCGAATTTGGGGGCGTTCATTGTTCCAGCGATCAAAGCTGGGTTTCCTTGGCGCACATCGATCGGGGCGCATTCGAAAGACGTCCTAAGGGAACCTCGCGAAAGGGGGTGGATCGCTGCACACGCGAAACGTGCTCTCTCCAAAGACGCAGTCAATTTGGCATCGTTTTGCGCACTCCGCCAGCCAGTTTTCCATTTACGTCTTAATTTGTCGTTTTATGCTATCTTCTCTGCAGAAATGAAAGTTTAGGGATTGAAAGACGCAAAACAAATATTCGCAGTTGCGGACATTTACGTGCATTCGACTTATTAGCATTTTATTTGAAGAGTCGTCAATTCCACAACTATCAAATATTTGCACAACATTTATGACTCCAAACCAAAGAACAATAAAAAACCCGAATTAGGCCGTAAATAAAGTTCTCAAGATTGTATTTTTAGCGTTAACAAGTGTCTATCTTTTGCAAAAACGCTGTAACACGCAATAATTTTTATGTCTCCAAATAACATCTACTGTAAAGTCATGTTTTCTCCACGTGAAAAATGCTGCTTCATAATAAAAGTTTTGCTTCCATATTTATGGAATGTGTAAAATTGTAATTCATAATGTCTTATTTAAATTTTCTTCTTAAGATTACTCAAGTCTAAATAGGTACATACATAGATATAATTTCTTGTTTCATAATCATAAAATAGCAGCATTTTAATTTTTGACGTTGAAAACAAGTGACTTCCTAATTTTGCAAGCACATTTGCGAAGTGGGCAATATTCATTTTACAACACCAAAACTGTATTACGTATATAGAAAGAAAATTCTAATGATAATTAATTAATAATTTTGATAAAAGTTTTTGTGAAGATTACGAAAACGTAATTGTTACATCATGTTAAATTTTTCAGAAAAGTGTACCAACAAAGAATACCCGTCCACTTGGCCGTTTTTTAATTTATTTTATAAATATGATACGCTGTAAACAATTCATAATATATTTCAATCTATGAAGTGAAAGCACTCGAACCAATTCCAAGAAAAAATTTATAGATTTTTGAAAGCCGCCAGAGAAGCTTGATTAGTTCATGAATTAAGGGACGTTGGCAATCGGACAGGACATTAATAGGGTTCCTTTGCGACCAGAATAAATTCTTCAAACATCGAAATCCAAGAAAATATCTTCTTTTCACTTTTTGGTACACACGTCTATGTTGGACAGAACATTATAATAAAAATAAATAAGTTCCAGAAAAATTATGTTTAAGATGTACGAAATAGAAACTGATAATTCCTACATACACTATAAAAACAATCAATGTTATGGTATAAAAATAAATTGAAATTGAATTGAATTGAATTTTCGTTATTAGAAAAATGTAAACTTTCAATAAGATATTTTGTATGAGTATGAGATATTCCACCAAGCATAAAAAATAAGCGAAAGGTGGCACTGTTTTTAACCTACTTAGCCCCAAAGAGTTAATATCCATAGTATATTCTCAAAAGTGCAGTAGATGTAAAAGTGAAAATTTCTTGCAATAAGAACAATTTGAGCGACTTATTGGAAACACTTTGGAGTAGAAGGCATAAAGAAAATCGGAAACCATAAGTACAAATGCCACAAATGAAAAATAGCGTCATACTGCATGAAGACTACATAGATGAAGTAGTGTAACGAATCGTTTTGCAAAAGTGCAAAACTTCTTGAAAGATTTTATTAAATGCAATTAAGCCATGATAGACAAAACGAGCTGATTCGTAACGATTCTCATAATAAAACCCCTGATATTACTGTGAATCTCTGCCATGGGAAGCTCCGAGAACGTTGGCATTGGTAACAAAAGAAATAAAACCATCAGAACGTGAATGAACTCTCCGGTTAATTTGCATACGGCAGTCCCATAAAAAGACCGCGGAAAACTTTCTCTTTGCAGCAAATCGGTCCCCATTTTGGGACTTACTCAAAATTTAGCATTGACCTTTGTTCGTCAAAGCGTTTTCTACCCAAGTCCAAAATCGGCGCAAATCGGTGCACACCACGCATATGAACGCCATGCACCTGCCTTTTGCGCGGCGTAAACAATCGGACGTCGGACTATTTTTACACTCGTCCGTCGACCGCGCGGCGCGTATTCGCGAGCGAGAGTGACCCAGTAACCAAATTTAGAGGAAAGACAATGAGCACCACACCGCACATCAACGGGAGCGCACGGAAGCCGTTGGAAGAAACAATTACCAGATTTCTTCTTGGGCGCTTAAATCGGCCGAATAATGACACTTTTTTTCGCCGAATCGGAGCTAGACCCTTGATGAGATGAAACGAAGACGATCTCTCGGTTGGCCAAGTCACTTTTTTCCCCACAGTGGCAGACGATCTTACCTCACACGGAAACGAAGACGTTTGTGTGGAAATTTTTGGAGAAAGGAAAGTGGGAAGTAATTTATCACAGATCTTCCAGACTTCTGCTCGAGTGGAGCGGCAACCCAAGAAAAAGAATCACAGAAAAACAACTTACGTCTTTCCAAGGTGGTAAAAAAATCCCCACAGCAGTTAACTAGTTTAGGCCAAACAGCACGATCTTTTTGGACGGATGACTCTTGGAAGCTGTGAGCTTTAGCACTCTGGACCGCGTACTGACATAACCGTCACATGGACTTGTCGATTCACGCCAATTCTCAGGGTTGTCGTTTTCCCATTACCAGAATGTGCTAAATGTGGACTGATCCACCAAACTAGGAATTGCCGCAAAATTTCCTTTTTAGTTCTAAAATCTTAAAAATGTTAAATACCTAAAAATTCAACGTTGAATCGCAAAATTGAAATAAATTATGTATTAGTTCAGCTACAATTATCAAAATTATCAAATTAACATCATGAGTCAACCAACAATAACATGCCGGAGCACGCATCTTTATGATGACATGCAAATTTTTAACATATACAGCATACTTTCATGCAGTGGAATCATGAGCTTACTTAAGACTTTTTTAAATTCATTTAAAACGTTCACGTTCAAAATATAACCTACAGGTTTAAAAAAAATTGTTCCGTGTCAACTGTTGCCCGAAACAAATTGTTTTTAGGAAATGCTTTTACATATTTAAAAGGGAACGTTCGCCATATCGGGTTTCGTATTCTACTCGTCAAACCCTTTCATTTGATTTCCATATAAAGGCAGTTGTCAAGAAAAGGGTACCCACTCCGACATCTTCAGGCGAACGCCATATTGAATTTAGAAATATGTATAATAGGTAATATTTTATTGTCACGGGACTTATAGTATACGTGTACTAAATTTCAGTTTGTTCATTCTTATATTAATTTTTTACATTTTTATTTTGCAGTTTTTGATTATGAGTATATGTACAAGCAAAAAGTTCTATAAAAAGAATGTTGTTCCTCTAATACAATAGCTTTAAAGATTGTCGATCAAAATTTTTTTACGATTTTAGTCTTGTATCATCGATTCAATATAAATAAAGCGAATTGCCTAAATTTGTAATTTCAAAGAAAAAGTTGTGGACTTGAAATACATATAATATGGATCTATTTCGAAAATGGAGAAGAAATGAAAGTTCATATACCCTATTTACCAACCATGCCTTTTTCAGTCAGATTGGGGTGCTTTCTTCCACACCTTGTAGTAAAAGTAATCCATTATTAATATGAAAGCCATAAGCATTTTCTTTTGAACGATTAGTTCCTAAGACGATGTGCGAAAAGCATAGCTAACTTTTAGAAAGAGCATGAACATTTTATGCTTATTTAAATCATTTTTCCACAACACTAATAATGCAATCTTTAAATGAATAGGTTCTTCGCATAGACAATCGCCACTATAATAAAAAAGCAGCAAAATTAGTGCCGCGAAGTAAAGATTAACAAGCTACTTCTATATGGTTATTTCAAAAGTAATGTGTGAAGTTATAGCGGTCAAATATGCGTGCAAATTTCTAGTGAGTACCTCGTCCCGAGCCGCGCAAGTGCAACAAAGTCGTTGGATGTCAAGGCGATTTCGAATGGTCCTTCTTGCAAATTGTGCAGCAGAGGCTGGCTGCAGTCAATTAACGACAAATAGATGCTGTCCAGGTGCATTTGCATTTTGCGGCGGTTCGTTGCAAAACGCTGGGGCTGGGATTAGGATAGTCAATCCGCGTTTCATCACAGCTGGCCGGGAAAAGCAAAAAACAAAGCGGCCCGCAGTGTAATTAAAATGCATATAAAAAAAAAGAAAAGCACGGTACCGACTTCTAGTTGAAATTATTATTCGTCGTGTGCGTGTGAACGTGTCTTTAGCTCTTTTTTCTCCGTGTTTTTCCGAAGAAGTCGTGAAAATGAATTTTTCTACCTTTTGCTGGTCTCGCTAAGTCGGGACTCATTTTGCAACAAACAATACGCGGCCGTTGAACAATAACTTCGCGGACCGAAGGCGGGCGTTGCAACAGATAGCGGCGATTGCTAAATTTTTTGTGCATTTTTTCGATGTTCATACGCCAATTAGGCGGTGCAGCGAGTGAGTCCGCAAAAAAAGTGGTTTAATTAATCAACGATTGTGGAAACTAGGTCTGATAGGAATTAATTAAGACAGGCCTTTGCCCGCTTTCGATTCATTGCTACCTCGAGATTTTTGGGCAATTACAAAATCCTTTAATTTTTATATGCGAATCCAGCTCTGATACACATCAAAATAAGTTTTCATTCATACTTTTTTACTCTTTCACCCTTTTCTATTTCTAAATTTTTTAAGCCGAGTTCGTTTTGCTTTTTCTTCGGTCTGCTGTAATTCATATTTAATAACAACTTTGTCAATTAAATTGTTGAATTCAATTAAAGCTTCGACTTATCTTAAACATTGTTCAGCAAAAATCAGTAAAAAATCGCACAAATTAATTTTTTCTTCTATCCACTGACGTTTGTATGTATAATTGCCGCATAAAGTTATGAGTTTTGGTACATATATTACATTTTCTATACAAATTTTGATAGTTCATTTATGAGGCTCGTAAACTTATATTTACGCTAATACAAGGTGTCTCAAAAGTAAGTTCACATTTGCTTATCTTATTACGCGAAAGCAACTATTCTGAGGGGCGCGGGGGGTCTGTCAGTCGGTAGTCTGGCTCTTGGGAATTTAGTCGCTATGGAGCGTTTCTCTGGTGCGGACCGTGCGTTGTGCGTACGTGAGTTTTACAAAAACGGTAATTCGGCGACTGTAGCGCGTAGAAAATTCTGCAGTATTCGACATATTCGTCACTTAAATGATGCGCCTAGCACTCGACTCATTGCAAAATGGGTTGAGAAGTTTGAAGAGACTGGGTCAACTCTGGAGAAACCAAAATCTGGGCGGCCAAGAACATCAAGAACAGCCGAAAACGTGGACAGTGTTACTCAGTCTATTCGAGATGATCCAAACCACAATTAAAAGAAAATATCCGTCATGAAATGGCAGCCATCACGGAGACTACCTGCCGAGCTGTCATAGGCAATTTTAGTGCCCGACTAAATGAATGCCGAGAGCGCAACGGTTTACATTTGGACGATGTTATTTTTAAAAAATAAATTCCCAAACAGTGTACTTCAATATAAAATAAACATTTTTTCAATAAAGCTAAGACTTTTCTTTTAAAAAAAGATTTAAATGTGAACTTTTTTTTGAGACACCCTGTACGAGGCCAATACGCATTTGCATGAATACCCTTTTTGCTTTTATTTCTATGCCATTTTCTTATTCATTTTAATTTTACAGCATTCCATCAATCGTTAAATATGTATAATTTTACCAAACTTAGAACAGATACACATATGTAAGTTTTACGTAAACTGAAATAAAATAGGTGAAAAAAATATATGTACATGTACTTACACACATAGATTTTTCCATTCTTTGCGCGTTATAAACTTGAAATGTACCGAATTTTGGGCTGTATATAAATTTTTTAATTTTAAGTGTTTTTAGCGTTAACAACAAATTTATTGTGGCTCGCAGTGGATTAATATGCGAATTGGCGCAACGACGAGCTGCGAGCTCCCTTGGAAAATAAACAACAAGAGCCGCAGTCAAGAAAACGTGTCACAGCTGAGACGAGCTGAGAAGGGAATTTCCATCGTCCGACGACGCTAACGATCGCTTCAGATTTTCGGTGCCAACTTGTGCCATCTCTACTCCGACCCAACGCATTTCTTCTCGCTAAAACCGAGTTTTGTTTGTCTATTGCGCTCGATTGGATTCAAGGATGAGCCGGTGCTCTTACGGGGCGCGGGGCTCCTCGCGATCGACTTAAAAGTTCAAGAAGCATTTGCTTGCAGGAAGTGGTTATCTCATTTAGTTCGGTTGACTGAGGCGTGCTATTTTTAACGCCACACAATGCCCAAGTCCGCCGCAGGCTCACCTTCCTCCTCAGCGTCCATCTGAACTTCAATTAGACGAATATAAATAAATTATGCAATCAGCTACCGCGGATTGCCGTCTTTTCGCTCATATTTCTGCCAGTTGATCGCTTTGACCCATTTTCCTCTCAAAGACGATTAGAAGCCGGTCCCGCAGCTTCCTCGGATGCCTTCCCGTTCCCACGAGACTCCAGTGGATTGTGGAATGTGGCACGTCTTCGCGAGGCGGATGCTATGCACTCAATCGCTGGAGTGGTCAGAGCGGGAATTGTGAAACAAATAGCGGATATAACTCTTTCCGGATTTGTACCTTCTTTCGCCGTCTAATTGAAATTAATAACTATGGTTCTGAAAACATTCTCTAATTGAAGAGAAAAGAGATGTGTCTATTCCCTAGATCTTTTAAATCTTGATGCTTTTTAAAGAAATTGAATTCATAATTTCCCCTATTGCATAGAAATATTTCTTTTCTTATTTTTCACCCTATCATCAGACCTTATTTATTGCAAAAGGCTTTTGAAAAATTATATTTGAATCTCTTCAGGTACTTTACTCTTTTTTTAGGCTTCCGTACCTAATGCAAACACGGTCCAACCAGTTCAACCCTTATTGGATCACTTTCTCAAGGCTCTTTTTTTTAGAAACGGCTTAGGGTATCAAGTTGAAATCAATATCGAACACTAAAACTAAGTACAGCCGCATATTGCTGCTAAAACTTTAAGTTTGTAGTTTAACGCAATAAAAAGATACCATTCAAATCGTTTTTAAATACTAAAAGTCCCACTTTCACATCCTGGCGAACTATTTACAATCTCGAAATTTGGCACGAAGAGGGCATAAACCCGAAAATCATTAATTTGTAAGCTTATCTGAAAATTTCTTTTTATAATGAATAAATCAAAATGATAAGACTTATTGCGTGAAAAATGATTCAAATTAAATAATGATTAAGCTTTAAAATACCTAATATAGCGGCAAAAAACCCTCAAGACACGAGTTCTACTCGCACTTATCTACATATACATATGTATGTACGTCTTTATTTTTTAAAGAAACCAAAATATCAAATGTATTATTGTCGGATATCATATACAGATGACATTCAATGGGTGTTTTAGTCTTTTAAACACAAAGCCTTAAAATCGTTATGCTCACATTAAAATTGGAGGAAATTTAATTTTTATTTAATTATATCATAATTATTTCATTCTAATTCATTGTTTTCAAAACATTCCGTGCGATGCCATTCAAATACATAAGTATAAATTAAATTAATAGAAGTTTTTTTTAGATAGAGATTAAGCGTTGCGTAAAAAAAACTGATTTAAATTAGATTGAAATGAAGATACAAAGTTTACTTCGAAATGAATTGCAGAAGAAGCGAAGATAGATACAGGTTCCTTAATTATTTTTACATGGAATTTTGATGAAAACTCGAAGATGCGAATCAAAGTAAGTGGGATGCGCTGCCCAGTCATTGGCGCGTCGGACCAATTACGTTAACTCTAATTACAAGCTCTGGAATAATCAAGCGCGGATATATTCAAAGACGCCGCGCCGTCCGCCGAGATGAAGATCAAGGTTAATCGATTTCGGTTTCTTGTCACCTGATTTGCAGAGGTGGGCTTGCCGCGGAATTTATTCAAGGAATTTTCCGGCAGTCGAAATGCCATCAAAGTCGATGCAAACAATCGCAGGCATTGATTTTGAGCTAAAAACAATGTCGCCGGCTGATTCGCACTCGCATGCGTCGAGATGGTTCTTTTGCGAACTCTTTCACTTTCGATGCAAAATCTGGAATTGGGTGCAGCATCGATTCAGATTGGCATGGATCGGGGTGAGTCATCACGGGAACCCGAGATATGGAACTGGTTTCCCATGGACCAACGGCGACCACTGCCTCGCGGTGTTTAAGCGGAACTCGTCTTGTTTCTTTTGTACTTTGGCGCTTTTATTGTAAGATAGTGGAAAACTCTCGACAATAACTTTTCACCTACGTGCAGGTGAGGTGACATGTGCTTACCTGAAGAGACTAGAAAGTTTTACAATTTCTCGCAGATGCGACAGACTGCTGCAAGTTTGGGACAATTTCTAAAGGATATCGATTGTATTTTTTCGGAATCTTGTCTACACTAAAATAGAAATGTACAATTTAATTTCATATATACCAATTTAAAATATATGTACATAACTAAAGTCAAGCATCCTCGGGAGGTCAGGGGTCAGCATCGTTGTACTATTTAACTTTACTAACTTTACTACATTGTGACCTTTCTTTTTACGAACTTTCGACCACGGTTTAAATATGTGTTGCAGCAAATCTGCAAATGCGTCGTGGTATATTTCGCAGATCCATAAATATTTTGCATATAAAATACATGTTAAGTAACGACAGCATTGATCAGAAAAAAAACAGTATTATTTTCTGCTTTCGTTGTTTAAGCCAGAAGGTCCTCCGCGTCTCAACAGCGACTTCGCAGACTTGTTCCAGTCACGTGTTTTAATCATGAAAAGATGCTCGATCAGATAAAGTCGAACGGAACGGGAAGCTGGAGGAGCAGCCGTTTCTACAAAGTGATAAATATCTGCGGTGAGGTCATTTTACATTTGAAAAGAGATTCGTTCCTTGGATGCTTGTGGTAATGACAAATTGCGCTCAATTAAATGTGGCAATTTGTTCCTCATGTGTGCCGTGCTTTACGAAGGCACCAAAGCAAGGCAACAATTACGCAGTTTTACTTTCGTTGTGTTTGCGTCAGACATAAAATGTTATGTCACCAAGAAGTAATTAGTCCCTAGACAATTTGCCGGAAAATTTGGGCACATTAACGTCTTGCTTTAGTATCCTGTTGTAATACGAAATATCACCAAACTACTTTAAAGTAAAGCAGTTTAATGCAAGAAGATCGCAAGTTTTAATTGTTCAATTACCGTATCTTTTTATTACTATATATTTTTTAATAAACATAATGGGTTTGACGCAATCTTTGAACATAATGAGACGAGAAATAAATATTTTTTTCTTCTTCTAAATACAATAATTGTGGCGAATTTAAAATATTTGTATGAGTAATGTATCCGAAAAAAACATACCTTTTCCGATTTAAAATTTCAATTCGTTGGTGGCCTCCTCCAATTTTCACGAATTTTTTATTTTTATTTTTTAGCTTCAAACAATTTGGTGACAACGAAATGATGTTAGACCCAACACAAATCCTTGAAAGTCTTCGGAAGAATTTACTGAAAAGGAATAAAATATATGTATATCATCATTATAATGGTCCGACATTAAACCGAGAGCTAAGAAAGTTGTGGAAGTTCTCATTACAAAATCATTGGATTATAATTATAGTCAATTTAATCGAAAATTCTGGAGATATCAAGGAGAACTTAATTTTTATCATTTAGAAGAACCTAAAAACCCTCCAAAGTCCGAATCGTGTACATATATTTTTTAAGAATCGCACGAATGACGAAAATCTCATTAACGCAAAGCCAATAATTGCCATTTAAATTTCATTAATCCAAATGGGTGATCTTGCAAATTTGCAAATATGTAGTCACCAAATTCTGAATCATAGTTCAGCTGGTGGCGGTCAGCCAGATTGAGTTTACAAAACGGCGCGATTCTGCAGCTCGGTAGTGGACAATAAATCTATTTAGATCCCACAACGTCCGGCGAGCAGAGGAGCGGCTGCCTTTTCATCTAATATCAGCTTGTAAATTCAACTGCATTGAATTTGCGCAGATTTAAATTACACCCAACACCCAAGTCAGCCCCCGCGGTGGCCCCGCCGAAGGAAGACTCCACACCGGCAATAAAAGTTCTTTGGTGTGTCTGGCCATTTTCTCTAGTGCGATCGCGAAGTTTTGATTGCGGCCACTTCGCGATGGAAAATGGAAGAAAACACCTAAGCGCGCGGAGCAGGCGCTCACTTTCTTCGATTTGCTTTTGCCGAGCTAATTAGCTGCCCAAGCGCCTATATGCAAATCGCGCTGCACACGCAGAGGTAATCAGGGCGTAGATAATGCCAGTGCCCAGCCTAAGTGCAGCAGCATACTTTCCGTTCTGCGCGGAGAAAAGATCGGTGCAATTCTTTTCCGGTCAGATGGCATTCTATAAATAGAGGGAAAATCGCCACGAGATCGACGCATGTGGAGGAGTTCTTGCACCCAAAGATAAGTCCAGTGAAAAGTAGAACGCCCCCGACCAATTGATGCGCACTCCTTGCGGATCCCAGGGCAATCGGTTCTGCGTTTTTAAGCTTATCTTAAAACTTAGGGGTGTACCATTTCAAAATTACGAATGTTTACCTCAATAGTTCAAAGTATTGCGTTTCGAATTAAATATTCTACGCATGTGCTATAATTTACTACCCTACCTATTATATATACAAATACTTCAAATAATATGCTCGAAATTTCGAAAAATTAGCATCGAATAATTATAATATTTACATAATTATGTAAAATATAGAAAAAATAAATTAATTCAGCACGAGTGAATTTCGACTTTTAGAACGATTTCGAAAACGTTGGAGGTCTGCAAAATATTAATTACGAATATAAGCCTTCCTAATTGGATGTTTTTCAATCGTTGATTCAAATTACAAACAATGGTCATATGTATGTAAGTATACCTACAAATATTGTTCAAATACATAAGGGCGTTTGCAAATCGAATAATGCGAAAAGAACGACTGAAAAATGATTCTATTATTCTTGTATCATTCTAACCCCTGCACTGTGCTCATTTCACACTAACATTAATTTGGCTCTGAATTCGAGTTTTCTATATCCTTTGAATAAGACGTAGTAAATTTTGCAAGACCAAAAAATTTTAATCAATTTTTAATTCTAAAAGATCTTAAAATAACACAGAAATTTACTGAATGTGCTATTTGAAGATTATTCGAAAAGACTACAAATCTTAATAATACATGACTAACTATGGCACCAAAAGTGGTTGGAAAATAGTTTGTATTTTCGTTTGAACCACGACTGTGTAGCAGCAATTTGTTCGATCGATATCTGCTTATTGGGCTACTTCTGCGGACGCCCCAAACGAGTGCATCTCCTTAAAGGCAATCCTGTGCGAGGTTGAAGAGTGTCCCCATTTCCCCGTGTCTTCAAATGGCCAGCAAAATATTGTTCATCTCAAATACGACCGCTGCTCGCAGTCTTGCGAAGAGCCTATTTTTACCTGAAGCGTTTGTGGTGCACTTACACAACGCGAAATCATCGGCGATTATGGCTACCGCGTAGAAAGCAGGTTTCGCGCGATGATCATCCACCGACATCGCGTCTATTTGGTCCGGCTCCAGCCCAGCCGCGTTCGGCGTCAATCGCGAGAAGCAGTCACGCTTATTTTTAAAGCGTACGGCAGCGACGCAGGTAAACGATATTGCAATTCGCGGAATTTATTAGACAAGTAGAAATATTCCAATGGTAGCGGGGAAGAAACTGGCAGAGAGTCGCGGAGGCAGATCAAAAAATATTGCGCTGATCTTGAACTTATAAGAGCCGTTGTCAATCGGGCAATCAGTGCTGCTTCACTTCTTCACCGTTCTTTTCTGCATGGGTGGCTCAGATTCAGATTTATGCCATGCACCACAGCCATTAAAGATTTTGGACCGTTACAGCACGTTTCAAACATTATGATTTAATCTTCATCTAGAGGATAACACTTGAAGATCTTGATTGTAGAGATAGGTTTACTCCCTCATTTGAGTGTGATCTTCCATCTTCTAACATTTTTCTAAGAACTTCGGGTCTAGATAGCTACCATAAAAGTACCAACATCATCTCTCGAAAGTCAGTAAAGATTCTAAATAGCATCCTCAGTAAAACTTCACGATATTTTTTCATATTTATAGTTGATCATATGAATTTTCTGAATTTTGGACAAGGTCTTCATTTTCACGTTTCAGATCTCAAATTTGAATATGTATGTACATATATTCAAATAATATTCACCGAAATTTCAAACTCTACCACTTACCACTTAATTTATAAGATTATAACAGATAATATAAATCATTGTGTGCCATTCTATTAAAAAATTAAATTAAGCAATGGTGTCATACCGTAGATTGTTGCAGGTCAGATTGCTCTCCTTGGTTTTGGTTCAGGTTCCCCAAGATGAGGAGTGGATCGGTGCCAATTACCATTTTCACATTGAGTGACGCAAGTGCAATCCCAAATAAGCTCATGAAACGCGACCGTGTCGAGGTAACAGCTCTGTCTAATTGCATGCCGCGAGACCCGTGATTTCAATTGTTCCCGTGTAATAAGTCGGCACCACACCTTCGCATTGTTGGAGGACGGTGGAGATGCCAATGTTAGGGGGCCTTAAGCTCGTCTATTCAGCGCCTGCAAAATCCCCAATATAATCCATCTTATGGCTGGGTGCTCGCCGCCGCCCGTCCCGCGTGCCTTCCCCCGGAGTCTCTTGGGGCCTCGAGTTCAAAGACATTCTACTTCGGTTGAGCTGCTTTGAGGCGGTGGACTTCTGGCGAGAGCCATGGCTAAAGATTGCATAAATTACGAATCCGCGGAGATATCCAGCCCCGATGTTAGTGCACTTTGCCAAAGCCTGCCGAATGTCGGTCTAATGGGGCTCTGGGGCTCTAGCCAAACTCGTTTGGTGCAGGCCCACTTGGGGGCAATATGTTTCCTCGGTAGCTAACTATCACCAACTATAGGCGCTTTTTTTCTGTTTTGCGACGGTCAAAAATCGCAAATCAGCGACTGCAAGGCCATTGTGCCCATTCGGCTGGAAGCAATGCCATTTACCTGGAGATTTCGGCTCTCGTTTATTAATAGCTCACCACAGCCACTGCCGGTGCATTTTACTTCCTGGTCAGTGGTCAGTCTGCCTAATTCGATGAGCGGTCATTAAGCGGGTGCTCAACGGCCGTTTCCTCATTGCTTAATTTTCATCAGTCCACCTCCAACCTGGCAGTCTCGAGGAAATTATTTTGCGATTTAGATCCAATTTGACCACGCCAGGAGTGGTTCTACCGACATTCTTTTATTTTTGAACCACTCAATCGCTGACCTTGCTCCTGCAAAATTTCCATAATTTTGGCATGCATTCAAGAACACCGCCACCTCCCATCGCCCACCGGTGGACTGATTTACATTCTGAAAAACTATACACTCATCTTGTTTACCAATAAATTTCTAGCACGATCTGAATTCTAATGCAAATGCCGATGATCGCTTGTTCACAAACTTGTTCATGACACAAACGCGCGAGTTCAATATCCGGGATAACGAGATGCTATAAATTATCTTCCAGGTGAGGTGAGGGTGCTCGGAGGGACTCAAGTGTCACTGGCCATCGACATTCAGGATTTCTACCAGAGTTGGTATAAAAAAATTGAATAAGGCTGAAAGCATTTCTACTTTTTTACTTATTGTTATTAAAAATTTGTATTTGCCTGGTAAACCACGTGAATAATTTTAAGGGGCATACACACACAAAAGAATCCATGTTTTCGGTTTTTACTTTTTTTTTCAAGAAAAAAGCAAAGAAGACGAATTCTTACTATGTATTTTCTTTTAAGGCGCAATAATTTTATCGCTTTAAATTCACTGAAAAATCTCCGACCAGATTCGTTTATTTCTACGAATAGATATGAATAATTAAAACCTAAATTCCACAGCATTCCTCAAAAGTCTAACAACTGGAATTGATTATCGTTGTAGCTCAACAAATTGAGTCTTGAGTCGAAAAAAATGGAGCTCGACATGCCGAGTGGCACCTGCAAAAAAAAAAGTCCAACGACTGGACTGCTGCAAGTATTTTTCAAAGTATTCAAAATGTTCTCCAGTTTATTTGTAAAATCTTTTCTACATATCGCTTTAAAGTTTAAAACATGAATCTCAAGAAAAGTCTGGAGTTAGTTAGCTATATGATCCAATCCAACCACTAACAAAGAGGTTCATAAAAAATCAAATCTCCTCGCTAAATCTGCCTTAAAATGAATTCATCTGCCGAGTTACGTTTGCGAATGTTGGAAAAAATTCGCAGAACTGCAATTACAGCAACTGAAGCAATTCCCACGGTCAAGTCGGAGCGATTGCACAACGAGCTCCAGTTGCAGACGCGTTTATGTGCAGAGTCTGCAGAGTGCAGGTAATTGCATCGGAACGTGTCTTTCACCTCAATCACCAAACGCGACAATTAGATTCCCTCGGATCTCGATCAGAATGACTGAGTCCGAGGGATTTCCCTAGGAGGCCGTAGAAGGCCTAAAAGCAATCAGCAAGCCATGGCACTTCCTGTTTTCTCCAGGGCGATTAAAGCAATTTTTGCAGAAGTTAAAAACAGGAAATGGTCGCTGCGCGCCTGGCAGCCAAAGCTCGTTCAGGACTGGCCATTTACCCATAATTCGCTAAAAAAAAAAGCCCACTAATTACTGAAGCCTCAAGAAAATTTTTTTGGTGCCAACAGGTGGGAACTTTATTGTTGAACCTTATAATGGCCGCGAGCGTGATGCAATTTTTTGCATCTTTTCGGAGCACTGGAAATTAGCAAATAATGCATTGATAAAATCGCGAGAAAACCGAGCCACTTTGTCTCGCAAGCCCTCGAGGTGCCATGGGAAGAAAATTGCTTAGAGGTGCGAAAACTGACTGTGGCTGGGATTTGTTTGGTAATCCCGCTTCTTGGGAAATCCCAAACCAAACCGCCGGCGGCGGTACTTCGGAAGCTGGGCGCTAATTAGGAAAATTATATAATTTCCCTGGCGCGCACAATTTCTTTGGGTTATTGAGACAACGACGCGGGGCGCAGGTTCGGAGTCGGATGGCACCTTGAAAACGCCACGGAATCGTTGCATAACCGCCAGTGGGATTTCTAGGCTCCCCGATGCGCTTCAACCGATTCGAGCAATCACATGCCGGTGCATGCTTTTTATAAAATAACCAAAGCTCGTTAAAATCTCTGCTTTTTTGGTATTACATATAAAAACTTCGCTTATCCGGCGCCTATATTCATTCAAAATTCATTTTCCACTTCCATTTTTATTATACTGAAGCTTAATTTTGATTTAACGTTTATAAGAGTAATGAGAACAAATAACAGCAATATATTTACATATATACCGTCTTCCACTTTTGTACATTCCAATTAATATGACCTCTGGCAAATTTTAACCTAGTCTTCAAATTTTGTTTGGAAATTAGGGGTTTCTTTGCTGGTCTATAGCTTGTAAGTCCAGCTTCAACAGCTCTTCTCCTAATGTTCTAGGACCATGTCTAAATTCAATTCGGGAGTCTTTTTTATTTTTATTTTGATATTTAAATCATCTCTTGTAGTAATTTTTCTTAGTCGTTCTCCTTTGTGAACTGTCTCCATATTGCAACTTTTTACAATTCTACAAACTGTACACTTTTTCATATTATACTTCTCACAAATGTTTTTTTTGAGATAATCTTTTTCTATAATCACTTAGAATTCTAGATTTTAAATCTTTTCCGTATTTATTTCCTACCATTTTCTTACAAAATTGTGCTATTAGTTTTAAGTTCACTTAGGAGCTACAATCGACCTGAGGGCATTGTCCAGCACTGTATTATATACCAGAATATTGTACTTACATATGTATTACAGTGATCATTTACAAGACAACTTTTGAATTTTCTTAACAAACATCACTTTTTAATAATAACAATTAAAATAATAATTAAATTAATACTATTATTTTCGTTGATTTTCAGCCAACTAATTGAATTATTATAGTTATTAAAACCTGGGAAACCCAACTAAATTACATTGTTGGGAAAATCAAATAAAATAGTTGAAAAACAAACTAATTTTGTAATTATACAGATGGTATAAAACATTCTTAAACGCAACACAATACATATAAAAATGCATGTTTATGCAATCGCATGCTCAAGTAGAAAGTCTGAAATTTAGTTTCATACTTAAATAGGTATGCAATCAAACTAACATATAAATATTTCACTTTAAATCCAGCAATGCTTTTTCAATTTCAAAAAAGAGTTGCACAACTTTATTACCGGAAATTCCCTGCCAGGTTTATGTTTTCGTTTAGCAGGGTTTCGTTATTTTATCAAACAGTGGCATTTTAAGCATTTCTAGACATACATACAATTCGTGCTAGAAAGTAACAATTATTAATGTTTTTATGTATCTTAAAGTAAAATAAAGTTGGTTTTAAACACTTCAAGATTATGCAAGATATTTGCATATTATTTTAATTAACAGTTATTAATGGTTGTAGTATAAAATAGATAGAAATTATTTATCATGCATAATTTCCAGATGCTTCTGGATCGGTGCTAAACGAGCCATTAAAACTGATCTTATGCACCTCGCTGATTGATTAGCTGGTGCAAAATAAAAAAACACCTAAAAAACAGGCTAATGAGGCCTAAGCCTCACTTAAGAAAGTCCTGCGCCGACGAAGACGCGGCAAATTTGATAAGACGCGCATCTTCAAAGAGGGCTTATCGCAATTATCCGGGACCCCGACCCCTGCCTCAATTGCTCTTCTCCGAGGAGTCGCAACTTGCGGGGCTCCGTGGGGCGCTCTGATCTCGGCCCCACAATCCAAATGCATGGCAGTCCATGTGAGATGCTATCTGGGCAGCAGCGCTGTTGTTTTGTAATTTTGTCACGACTAGAAATCGCAAGAGTCCCAATAAATCAATGTCGCCGCGTGTTTTGTTTTGATGCTTATTGTAAACAGCTCGGCCGTTTTTAATGGAAATATTTCATTACTGCAAACTTTTCGAGGCTGAACTCCTCGCCGCATGTTCCACGCCTCGGCAGGTAATTTTGATTTAATTGCCGCGCGATTGAAGCTCAGGTGTTTTTTTAGATTCGGTGCTATGATACGGCTACTTTTTAAAAAAAACAGCACGAGTTATGTAGGCGATCAAACCAAGAGTGCTAATTTTTTAAATTCTAAAGTTCATAGCTTAATGTAAATACTCGGCATAAATTGAGTTTGGAGGTCTCTTCACGGATATTGATGGAACTTTGTCGTAGGAATCCATTCACTTTGGGTCAAAATCGACAGATCATGAATTAACACTTCAAAAATAAATACCCTAGCTCAAAAGAGATCCACACTTTTTTGTATTATTTTTACTCGTTCTTTTGTTATGTTTACTACTTGTCAGTATAATTATGTTATAATATTTTCAAAAGGTTCTTAAACATAAATTAATTTAATCTTTCTGAATAAAAAATAAATAAATTCGAGGAACCAAAAATCCCTATTTTTTTAGGAAATACATGTGTACATATTCACCAAAATACATAATTTCTCAAAAAGTTTCTAGAAACGCAAAATCAATAAAAAAAAAATAGGCAAAATAAAACAATTACAATTTAGGTTTAATTGCTTTTAAGAAAAATGCTTACTGCAGAGAAATGCTAAAATTATTTCGACTTTTACATCCCTCATCTTTGAATCACAGAGATCCTAGTCAAAAGCAAGTTTTTGAAATCTAAATAGGAAGTATTAATTATATTTGGTGTTTTTAATAGCCTGAATTTTTAAAAAATTATACGATTATACATTAAAAATCGCTTTAACTTTTACCGAAATTGCATTTACGTCACGCATACTTTTTGCTTGAACTGATGTTGACCTTGACGGCGCAGTGTTGTATATATGAAATAATATTTAAACAAATGTTGCTTCGTCCAAAAGTTCGTCTGCATTTATCATTAAATAAATACTTCCATTAAAGTATCTCCGTTAGCTAATGGATGCAAAAAGCCGCGAAAAAACCAATGAAATTACATAATCAATTTCCGCGATGAACTCACGGGCTCCCGGTTGTGCAACTTAAGCGACTCCGGTGGACAGGGGTCTTGGGCAGAAAATGTTCTTTTGTTCCGTGCACTTCTAGATGCAATTCGGCCTTATCTTCTAACACAGACAGGTGGAGCGTCTCCAGTGGGTCTTACTAATCTAAACACCTGGAAAGGTCCACGAAGCCCCAAGACTCTGAGCCACTCTTGGGACCGTGCACCTTCCAATTAGCGCGCAGTTGTTATTCTGCCAACATACGGCACCGTCGTCGTCGTCGGCATATTCAGCGGCGCAAGGTTATCTGATTCTCCAAATGGAATTCAATGTGATGCCTTAACTAGTCTACTTTTTGTCTGACTTTGATTGATATCAAAATTAACATAATTAATTCACCGTAGTCGCTTTGGTCGTCCCCGGAGCGCACTATGGTTTCGTTAGGTGCGCAGAAATATTGAAACGGCTTTTCACTTCACCCGGAGAAGGCCGAATTCAAAGATTGAACCGTATTTTTGCAATGTCATCATTCTTAATAATACACTATTAAAAGATCTTTCATTTTAAGTAGGAGTATTAGATAAATTACCTGCTAACATAATAAACTCCACTATTACTACGGTATCGCATAATTTAGTAATTTATATTTTTATTAAGAATTCTGGAAGGTTAATACACTACGAGCTAAAGAAATTAATTCAGATTTTGGGACAACGTTACTCGAAAATCGTTTGAAAAATCGTGTACTAAAATATAATTTAGACTTTATGAGCACTTATTTTACATCATTTTTTCTGATAAAATTAAGAAGAATATCAGTGTTTATAATCAGCTTGCAGAGGCGAATCAGTTCTTAACTAATATTAAGATTTGTTTTTTTTTAATCCTTTATTATTAGTTTATGTTTAGAAAAACAAATGTGTGACTTTTAAATTCTAAATTCTGTAGATTATCACTTCATAATAACACAGATACTTCTTATCTGTGATAATAATTACTTAGAAATTTGCGGTCGACAAAGACTAAATTCTTGTTATATAGAGTTCCACAGATTGAATTAATTGGATTTTGTGTATAAACATACGAAATATCTAATTTGTACTCGATTCTTGTTGCTTACTTTGAGCAATGTCTCTGTCACACATTAAATGAAAAACCGATGTTTCTTCATAACTCAGTATAACCGCAAAGACTATCTTGGCAAATAATTTCTCTTCAAAAAATTAGCTCAGGACAGCAAGAAATATTCCACCTTGTTAATTTATTTTTCAAAAAATATCGCTGTTTTTTATCGACTTATTATCTAAATCTATGAATATTACATAAGAGTAACTTACAGTTCGAAGTTCATTTCGCCTTTGTTTAGCATGAAAATTCTTGAAATTAATGTGTGCAATGTATAGAAGAAAAACTGCACATTTACATATCAGGAAGATCTGATAACGTGAAATTATCAAGTTTGCTAGATTACATGTTCATATCGCTACAGGGATTGTTCGTTTAGATTTGCAGCAATTTTCGGGGTTTATGAGCACGTGCTAACTAATCCCTGCAGTATCAAAGCGAAATGTCAAAATCAAGACAATTGAGATCTGGGCCTGTCTCGGCTCTGTCTTATATTTATTGTAATTTATTAGAATCAAGGAATAATTTTAGAATATTAATTATCTGCCGGTAGCATTAGATTTCAAATATCTCAATAACAAGTAAGAATTCCACTGCTTGATTATTTTAAAAGAAATAGGACACAAAAATCATGAAAAAATTACAGCTAATTACCTGGTTACTGAAACTGTACGAAATTTAAGCCTCGTGCATCCAATAAAGAACAAGTGCCGCTTTTGAACTACAATATTCATGATAAATGCTTTTATTTCACTAATTTCGATGCATGTACGCAAATAAAAAGGGTAAAGTTCACAAACTGCGCCTCGAAATTGTCCTCGTCGTCCGAAGTTTCTCCAAAGAATTTCACAACACGCTCCGCTGTAACCAAATTATAATCAGAGGTCTCTTCAATTCACTCAAACGTGCAAGGCGCAACAAACGGTGGAAACAAGAAGCGAACACTTGTCAATCGTAAATGTCAATATCGTAAATGTCATTTACCTGCTCCCTGTCCAAGAGAAATTCGTCCGTAGGATTCAGGAGCTAATTCCGTTTGTCATTTTGTGGTAAAGTCGAGGAGTCAATTAAATCAGAGGCAGTAGCTTAACCACCACAGGATGGTCGTGACCAAGGACGTTTACCTCCCTCCCGACGAGGAGCTGACCGTCCAGGAGTTGAACGTCTCCACGGCTGCACTGCGGGCTGGAGCCTTCCACTTGGGCAAGAAGTGCGAGTACGAGAACAACGTAAGAACCTCAGAAGCCCGACTGGCCGGTGGAATTAGTCCTCGGCGAGTGTTACATAATTTTCACATAACATAACCTCGGCGGTGTCAGCTGAAATTGTTTACTTTTTCCAGGAGTTTATACTGTGCCGCAAGGAGCTGGACGATCCTCGGGCCTGCATCAACGAGGGCAAGGCGGTGACGAGCTGCGCCCTCAATTTCTTCCGCAGCGTTAAAAAGACCTGCCACGACGAATTCATGCAGTACGCGAATTGCTTGGACAAGAGCAGCAGCGGCCAGAAATTTAAGTAGTAAGTGAACAGCCCCAGGTGTAAGACTTGAGAGATTTAAAGCCTTTTTACAGCTGCCGCAACACCCAGGGAGTGTTCGACAAGTGCATGCTGGACAATTTGGACATAGAGCGCCCGGAATACGGCTACTTCGCAAGAGCCAAGATTCATTCAACTACTCGCCCTGCACCGCCTGTTCAGGAGAAAAAGGTCTATCCGGACGCCACCCCAAAACTGCCAGAAGATTATCCGAAACCCCCGGCCAAGTACGGCTCCAGATTTTACTTCTTGGAGTAGTTCGACGCATACCTGTTTTTTTTTTGTTTTGAAGCGTTTACGAATGAAGGCCTTTGCATTGTAGAAAAATAAATTTAATTAACCTCGGTACAAATTGTTTATTAAAAACACCAACTACTCCATTCGAGCTAGAAACGCTTTTTCCCTTTCGGAGAGCCTGGAGCCGTGACATTGCAAGTCCTCCAAAATCCTGCGCTTCTGCTCAAAGTAGACAATTGAGTCGACCTTCTTCAGTTTGAAATCCTCCTCGAGCTGTACCAGCTGCATTCCCAAGTCGGTGGCTCCTCGAGGCCCAAAATGCTTAATCAATTCCTCGGTGTCGAATGCACTGGCGACCAATTTCCTCAAGTCCTGTGAACGAGAAGTGAAGACAAAACGAAAAACTCTGAACCCATAATCATCTGGGATCATAGAAATTAATAAGAATAATTAACGAATTTCACCTGCACGGTGAAAAAATTTCATTTTTTTCGTTTTAGAAAATGTCAAATTGTTATTTGTTTAAATTGGAAATTAAGTTTAAGGGGTGCAGGAAGACACACAAAACCAACTCCAGA
This sequence comes from Machimus atricapillus, assembly GCA_933228815.1. Classification (NCBI taxonomy): domain Eukaryota; kingdom Metazoa; phylum Arthropoda; class Insecta; order Diptera; family Asilidae; genus Machimus; species Machimus atricapillus. Next base: position 31,061,646 of record OW121786.1, on the reverse strand, counting down.
GATGGATTCAGATGAGCAAATTTCTTAAGAATATTCTTAATTTCAACTAACTAGTTAGGTAGAATTTTGAAAATATCGAGTTACCTCTCTCAACTGGATGAGCTCGGGTTCCCCTGAGAGTTCGCCCTGCAACACCCCATCCAGCGCCTGGTAGAATCTCTTGATCTGCTGGACCGTGACCTCCTTCATAAGCTCGAGGTCTTCCCCGCTGATCTCAGATCTGAAAGGGCACATTTTTGAGACGATTTGGAGCCACCGCCGCGGAAAGTCGACTGACCTGCACTCTCCCATGTCGTTAACCAGCTCCATCAGCAGCTTGAACCGTTGCTGCAATTGGTGAACTACCGCAAAGTGCGTGCCTCGCATTTTCTTAATCAGTTCGATGGCAGTTTCCTCTAATTTAGTCTAACTAAAATTTTAGCAGCTGTCGTCCCAAGTATTTTTTATTTATCCTGTAGCATAGCTTGACTTCATGGAGTCCTATTTGTTATTTTTTTAAAAATTTTGTTAAGCAGGTCGATCGCATTTAAAACAATGTTATTACAAGTTTGTTGCACCTGAATAGCTCTAATTAAGATAATTTATTAATTTACACTTAAACTAGGGTAAAAATCGATAAGCAAAAAATATAGACAAAAAAACAAAAATAATTAGGTAACTTTAAAAATGAGGATACATCAAATAACTATTTATATTAGCACATTCGTTTATATATATTTTTGTTTCGTTAGAGCATTTACTAAAACTAAATCATACCCAGAGCTTGCGCTAAATTCATCTTATCCAAGGAGGAAGTCGGGAAGGGATAAGAAGTAGAAATAAAACTGACCATCTTTCTCAATGCTTTGCTTATTTGAGACATCAAAAAATTTACATCTTTGAATGAACATGACTTTTAATAAATAACCTCTGCCTGCCATGGCATCGCTCCGTAAACTCTAGTTCAGCTGATTTTGTTGTTACTTTTGCGTTTTCTTTTATTCTTTTATAAGACTTGCCGGACTGCTACTTCTACACAAAAATAAATAAATGTCGCACGGCTCCGTTTCCCCTGTGTTTTGTTCACATGTTTCCTAAAGTGTTAATGCTATGTTTATTTTTGTGTGTAAAGAAACTCGTAAAAAGTAAAACGTCCTCACAAATCTCGATATAGTGGCGGTTTTTTTAGTAATATCTCGTGTACGTGTAAATGCAGTACAGTTTCAACAGTTTCCGCTCCTCGGACCTCGCCTACTCTCTGCGAACATGTCGTAGCTTTATGTTTCTCAAAATTTTAGTTATGGCCTTTTAGTTCTATAGTTGAATTTGTATCTTACACAGTTTTTTTTTGCTCACTTGAATTTTGTTAAAAAATATAAATGTATCTTACAATCAACATCATCGCCAAAAATAATTTTACGAAAGTGTATAAGTTTTAGGATCACCTCCTGTTGGTTTTTCCCTTTGCATTTAATAAGAAGCGATAAGATTTAAGTCGTATTCTGTTACTTTGCTATTTTACATTTATACTATTTTACAAGAATTTTACATTAATCTAATGCAAGAGAGTAAATCTGGCGTCGGTGAAATTTCCAGGAAACGTTCAACTCTGAAGTTAGAAGAATTCAGAGAAACGCCTCCTCGACGACGAGACTGAAGAAATGTGGTAGCAATGAGACCTCACTTATCCTTAAAAGTACTTTGGCAAAAATTCAATAGTATGTAGCTGCAACTACACTTGCTTTAATGTTACATTTAGCTGGAAAATTGGTGAGAGATAGTAAACATTTTTTTTTCATTCGCAGTGGCTATTCTTAGTTTTCCGAAAAGGCTTACGGTCAATCAATGTCCTACTCAAAGCGTCTAAGGTCTTTTCCAATTTATAGCTCTTTTTATTTACAAAAACCACTTATGGGTTAGCTCATACACCTACTTACTTAACAGTACGTTTGTAAGAACCTGGACGTATTTAAGAATTTCCTTGAATAATTCATCCAAAAAGTGAAATCAATGTGCAACGACTGGGGCAAAATAAAAATCGTTCAAAATACACATCGCCTTGATAAAAAAAATATTTCAAGGACTATCTGCGTCGATGTCACGGAAAAGTATTAGCACTCCTTAAAGTTAATCAAAAAACTCTGCATTCTTCAATCGTCCCTCGTTCGGTCTGACTTCGACAAAAAATTTGTTCTTATAAAATTTCTGGATGGACATTTTGTTATCGATAAAGTTCGGAACGGTTTCGCTTAAATTCTTTTAGTTGACCTCCTGCACGAATCAAAAATGGATTTTGTTTTTTTTTTTTCAAATAGGAAAAACTATATTACTATTCGAAAATGAAACAAAAGAATTTGAGATCTTTATGTATAATTTTTAAATTTGTCTGAATTCTGTATCTCACTGCCAAAAATCCCAACATCAGAAGTTTTTTATGCGATAAAAGAAAAGTTACGAAATGCGACGCAATAAAAATAAATGGTATACATAAGTTGGATTTTGCAGAACTCGTGTAAAATAAAATTAAAACAATATTTCAAAATCCAAATCGATTCATTTGCAGAGGCATTGAATGGGACGTTTCATATACACAAGTAAATTCACAAAGGTAAATTCCCTCGATAAACACTATATAGATTCTTGTATCATATTTCTTTTTCCAATTATTCATAAAGTTTTTTTTAAAACGAGAAAGTAATCGAATATTTCACACGATACAAAGCTGGCACAGGTACAAAAACATGGGCAGCAAAAACGCTATTTTCCTAGGATATCAAGAAATATGTACTTTAGAATTATCCATTGATTGCTATTTCTTTAAAGATTAATTTGTCTTTCTTGTACAAACAAATTCTCATTTGCCACAATATTTTGCTTTTGTACAGAAAGCATAAATTCCCTAAATAAAAGTATCTTTTTCGAAAATCCTAATTTCATAATATTCACAATAGTTGTTTTAGACTAGTTTTAAGATTAAATTGCTGATTTCTTCTTTTTTTTTCAAAAGACAAGAAGACGATATATGAAAACAAAGCGTTCGGGAAGAGGAGATGTAAATTAACCATGCTTATATGATCTAATAACAAAAAAATTTATTACCAATAAAATAAATTATTAAAACAATTTGAATTCTCTACAGAGCTAAGAGCTAAGATTAATAAAGAAATTTAAACAAAAGAAAGAAGCTCCTACGCACACGTCCGCCTATAGCGTTTTTCTCCCCCCCTGAATGGGTACTCGAACCACAAATAAAATATCCACGACTTTTTGATTCCAATGATAATTCAGAAAATATCGATTCCTCTACTTGTTGATCGTGTGAATATCTACATCCTATTGAATTTTAGTTAGACTATACAAAAGCAGCAGATAACGATTTTTGTCTGCGCGTTCTTTAGTTGGATGATCTCTTTTGTTGTTTCGCCTAATTTATAGATAACTTAAACAATTACTTTGTGCTAGTAAATTTCATTTAAATTGTAAAACTCCTCGCGGATATCGGTGCAGACATAGCGTAGTAATTTGCCTAGATTCTTTCCGGTCTATTCTGTTTCACTTTTGATACTTTAAAAAATATATTCAATCACTTTTTTACAGTTTACTTACAAATAATTGTTTCACATCTTTAGCGTGCTCGCCTTCTGAATCTCGTTTACTTTTTACAACTGAACAACTATTGCACTCAAATAGTTGCGAAAGAGATTGCTTATCGATTTTTCTCGGACTTATCTCGCATAGGTCGTCTGTTTTCCGTTTTTTTTTTTTTGCTGTCGAATGGTGAGCTGGCTTCTTGGAATGAAAAAATAGGTCAGAGGTCGTCTTTCAGGGAAAGCAGTACATAAAACGGATATTTAGTTTGAGATAATTTTCGATAATTCCTTGTATTAAAGCTGGGAAGAGCCCAATTACTGCTTTTTTTAAACATTTTCTAAATTCATCCTTTCTTCGGTGTTTGCTTAAAGAATGGATTCTAAGATAATATCTCTTTAAACGTTGCTCTGTCCATAAGGTACGTTTACGTTGCCTCATATCCGAGTTTTAAGATTTTTAATAGTACCAGACTAAATATACATCACATAATATTCAAGTTTGTATTAGCCTTAAAATATTCTTTAAACACTTTTCGCTTCTGGCTGCCATTTGACCATTCCCAATTTTCAATCTACGCTTTCGCGAAACGAATTTATATTTATTTTTAATAGATTTTATTCGAATGGCACTTATACAAAAATTGTATGCCACGTTATTGTTTTGAAGCACTTCTTTTACTCTGTATTAAAATCCAATTTAAAACTTCGAAGTTATTTTCATATAAAGCTGACAAGCCCACTGGTACCAAACGACAGCAAAACCTACCTTTGAATAAACTGCATTAACTTTAATAGTTAAGTATAGATCACATAAAAGAAATTATCTTACGAATAAATCGAATCTACGGCGAAGTATTAAAATATTCTTAGATATTAAACTTACAGTAGAAGTTAACTAACGGTAAAACGTATAAAAACTTCGATCAAAACATCACAAACAGCAAATAAAAAACTACAAATCGATCACCAGTTGAACGACAAAAGCGAACTAAACGCGCTCGATAATAGTTTTTAGCAATAGTAAAATGAAAAATAAATTGGAACATTTCGAAGACTATTAACAAAATTGCGCTCAAAAGAACCACAAAATAAAAATAAAAAAAAATAAAAAATTCAAAAAATAATAATAATAAAACTTAACGTTCGATGTCGGGGATAAAACGAATTACTCGTTAGGGCAGCAAATGAGCCTTGCCTCCTCCAACTAGAATTAACTAAGGGAGATATGCACTTAAAGAAAAACTCCACCCCTGACTGCACTCGTCCACTTAAGCCTAACATAAGAGAAGCGTCTCTTCTTAATTTCCTATTATGTTGCCTATAACATTCTTTGTGTCTTAAAACGTTTTTTAAAAAAATACTTTTATCTTATTGCATAAGGTTCTCTCTGCCCTGCTGGCATCCGCCCCTGTGACCCACCAAAATCCATTTGAATTAATTCGAGTCCTCTCCTCGAATTAAAATATATTTGATCGCCTGTTCAGCCGTTTCGCGGTCATGTTCGCACCCAAGGAGGCCGGATTGCATCGCATTGTGGGCGTAGTGCAACTGCTTGCGTTGTTGGCGCCGCTTGCGTTGTTGCTGCTACTGCGGCAGTAGGGGCGGCCTGTTGCTGTTTGGTGCGAACATTTCGGGTACAATCATTTGCGCGCCGTGCCGAGCGTATTTAAGGACTCTCCTCGGCTGCGTGCTCGGGTTAGGTTGCCATCTGTGGCTGAAATTTGGAAAATTGACTTTAAGGAAAAAAAAGGACGAAATACTCCTGAATGACTCACATTTCGACATTTTTTCCGCCTTGAATGCCCTCATCGCCCGACCACGCTTGTCCAGAATAAGTTTGTCGCACCGCACGAAGATGCCGTGCTTCGGTTTGCAATTGAAATAGGGGATGCCTTGCACGGTGCCGTCGTTCTTTCCCGTCGGGGTGTCGAGCTCAACGCCCACCCAGGTCCCGGGCTGGAAATGGGTCTGGCCTACAAAGCTAACAACCCCACTTGTGTTGTATGGACGAATTAGAACCGATTCTCCGATATTCACCCAATCCGGAATTTGCGTATCGTGATTTATCTTTGTATCATCTGTAAGAGAATAATTATGATTTTATTTACTTTATTTTTTTTTTACTTATAATTTTGAGCATAGAGGAGTTCTCTACAGCGTGTAAAACAGTTCCGGAAAGATCAGAACAAAATAAGTACTATCAAATATTTTTTGAAAAGCTATCCAATGACACCAACAAATCGAACAAATCTCATACATATGTATGTATACTTTTCCGGAAAAAGTTTTTTTTTCAATTACCTTCTATAACGGCTGAGAAATAGAATTATAAATATGTATACCTAATATTCATGCAAAATTTATTCGAACTAGGACCTCCCGGTGGTCGAAACTCGACCTTACGAACTTACTTCGATTTTCTATTATAGTGTCGCCTGTTATCGTTATTCGACCAAACTTATTCTAAGAATAAAACAAAATCGAAGTCATTTTTACTTAAAAAAGAAAATATACATTCCGCGATACATGATTGTTGGCAGTCTCAAATTCTCAGTTATTTTAAGCAATGACGAATTTCAAGAAAATGCATACGCATACCCCTCATTACATAGAACAAGAAAGTGCTAATTACTTTGTGGGATTTTCTCGTGCATCTGATGCTTAATTTTTTTTTTAATGATTTTTTACCTGAAAATTGCTATAAAAACCGGCGACACTGGATTGTAGACACTTCCAGTTTTCAGAAAAAATTTTAAGGTTTATAAAAAAAAAGTAAAATGGGTTTAAAGAAAGTTAAATGTCCAACACCACATTACTATTTATTCATTTTTTTATAATGTGTGTTACCACCAACCATTTCGGTTAATAACTTCGAAAATTCTATGTTACGTAGAATTGTACAAATTTTGCGGTAATCCACCGATTTTTTTAAGTTAGCTCGCCTAAAAAAAAAAACATTGCGTTCCACCACTCTATTGTAAACGATGTTGAAAATTCTGTCACGGCAGGAAATTTAATAAGATTTTATTTTGCATTTGAAATTGTATGGGTATATTTTAGTAAAAACTCTATCAAACCAAAAACTCAAAAAAAAAAAATAGGAAAGCACACGATGGCCCAATTAAAATCAGCGTCCAATAAAAACACAACCGAATAAACAACTTGCCTCTAATTTTAAATAGCTATCAGACGGATTTTATTCCCTCCTTAAACCGGCAAGTAGAGTAAAAAATAATTATTCCTCACGGATAACTTGATTTTTTATCTGAGGTGCATTCAAGTTTTTTTCAAACGTTTTACTTCTACTTAATTTTTACCCGTGTTAAATATGTATAACATACAAACAAATTTAACACGAGTAAAAAGGTAATTCTAATATATAGATACCCTTTTAAGATGCAAGGAGGGATTAAGTATACTAAGCCAAAAAGCTAACTTTGGAAAAAAGAGGACGTCACGCCAAACAACAATCGGATTAACTTAAAAGTGGAAGTAGAATTATGCTTGATGAGCTGCTAAATCTCCTTGGCATTTGGGATTGCAATTAATGAAATAATGTGGCAAAAGCCAAAGTTTCAAGTTTCGTGTTCAAATCCCATGAACGAAAGTTGGATAATGTCAACAAATAAATTGGACCACAAGGTCGACGGAAATATAGAAAACAGATGTTCCGTACGAACCTTCTAATCTCTCGGTTGAATCTGTTTCGCTGCCAGTTAAATTTCCTGTCTGGACGTCGAGTTTCTCTGCGGACTTTGTGAGGGCGGTTTTGACTAGAGGAAGTGAAGCCCTGTGCTGGTTGTTTGTCCTACAATTCGCTGCAGCATTGGCCGAGGTCGGCTTTTTCCTTCGGACCACCTTGCCGGGTGGCAGCTGGGTCCTCACGATGCCAACTCCCTCGTTCGACACCTCATGATCCCTGTCCGTGTTTGCCCGCTCCGAGGATTCATTGCCAATCAGTTCGTTGGCGTTGTGATTGTCATCGATTTTGTCCACTGCCAAAATGGGATTTTTGTTCTCGTCGTTCTGCTGCTGCTGTGATGGAAGCATTTGGCTTTCATTCTGGTTCTTGCCATCCTCGGCGACTTCATTTGAATATTTCTCCTCGTCGGTATGTGGGGGCTTGACTGGGGTCAATGGAGCCTGGGCCTTTTTTGCGCTGTTGGATAATATTGGTCCCGGGTTGGATGGATTCACTGCTTCGGACTCAGATTTGTCAACATTTGGCATGTCCTTCATGAAAGGATTAAATCGCTTCTGGCGACTGTTCGGGGTAAACGGAGTTGAACTCGAGCTATGTGTGTCAGTATTGGTGGGGACCAAGTTTGTGCTTTTGTTTGGTGGCGACGACGAAGTTGACCGGTCAAAATCTAAAAAATATAAACAAAACCAAATTTTTTTTTTAGATACTAATTTTGAAGGACTTATGCAAATTGTGACTAAAATTCAGACACTTCCTAACCTAATTCGTTTCAAGCTTGTTTCGAAAGCAATTGCTGAATTATTTCACTCAGGTAGAACTTACCAGGGGTTTCATCAACGCTCATCGATCTCAGAGACAAAGTGTCGTCATTGGTGAGATTACTGCAGGACACGGCCTGGGAAAAGACCAAAATAAATTTAAAATAATTTTTTTCATAAATTTAAGATGCTAAAATACCTGTGAGCCATAACCGCTTGAGGTGGAAGAGCTCATGCTAGGCGTTCCCAGCGTGGTCACATGTTTCAGAGCGTTATTAGCACTCGAAATATAACTAATGCTGTTTGCTGTAGTCGAATTTCCAATATCCATCAGAGAATCCATCGTTTTGGAACCAGACATCCTGGACTTGGATCTAGCGATTTGAGCAGTCTTTTCATATTCATACTCGGCGTATTCAGGATCACTGTAGGTATCCTCTGGCTCTTCGGCCAAGGGCCGCTGTCCTAAGGGCTCCTCATGCAGAGTAGTCATCCGCATGCCAACCAGTTTGCTGCTAGCTGGTGATGCTGTAAATTTTGCGCAATTAGAAAAATATGCGAAGTTAAAAACAAAAGACTGAGGCAATGAAACATTTTTCCAACAAAAAGAAAAATTCAACGGAAAGTTACTCATCTATTGTAATTATGTACAATGGAGAGGAAACCTACGCTTTGTCGGTTGTTGCGTTCTCAGCGAATTCAAATTCAGGCTGAGATTCAAGAAGGTTGGTCGAGCTGCATTCCACATAAAATTTTTTCGAATGGTTTTTTTTGCATTAGAGGGAAAGCATGAGAGAAAAGAGATTTTGGATATTTCATTAATAAATCAGTTCTCATACTCATTTCAAGTTATTAACAAATGGATTTTACATAAAAAATTTAAATCCACCAGTTCTCTCTCAGGCTATGTGAATTTTCTACATTTTATTGCTCATTGGCTGTACTTAAGAGAAAACTAGTGGAGAAAAATATTTAATTACACCAAGGAACTGTGGCTCTAAATGACTTAATCAACTAGCTACACACATAAACAATGAGACAATGCGATTTCACAAATGTTCTTTTTACAATTACATATTACATTTTATTTTACATTTAATTTAGTGCCAAAATTACTGCAATAGACCTCTAAAAAACTTTAATGGACTTCTAAAAGCGTTAAACCTAAGGGTTTTTAACATAAAAAGCAGAAAGCAATGGCAGAATCAGAAAGAAAATAGCAAAAACAGAACTTTAATAGCTTCAAAAGCTTTTGCTTTTCTTTTGGAGGAAGTATCTTTAATATTCATGCTTTCTGCCTTCAAAGTATTAAAGCCTTAATTGTGTTTTAACGCGTAAGATCTAAAAGATTTATTATTTAACCGACCACTTTGCAGTTAGACGCATTCTTCAGTTCTTGTTTTATTTAAAATTTTGTCATAGACTGCAGTAATCAAAGCACTAAGTATTTGTTTTGAATACTCGAAATGTTTTCTTTATAATTTATTTTTAATAAAGACACAGAATACACAAAACAGCGCGCTAATTACGCCCATCTACAGTCCAAAAATGTCCTGAAAGATATTCCTAGATTAAACACAAACATGAACTAAGGACAAGCAAACACAAAACAACACAAAGTAAAAGGGGAGAAAATGAATCGCTAGGCATTCCAAACGTACGTAGACAACGAAATAAAAAGAAGTCGGAACAATTTCAAGGACTAAGTGTCTAGCCCGTTCGCCCTTTGCCATCCGGCCATACATTCAGCGAAAATTGAATTTTTTCCTAACAAATTGCTGCTCCAGAGCAGGGGGCGAACGGGAACCAGAGTGTCCTTTGAACAAAGGAAGCTTGCTAACAGCGCAGCAACTATTTAGGATAAGTCAAGCCTCTATTAACATGAAAATTCAGTCAAAGGTAAAGAACTTTGCGTCTTTCTTTCGAGCACAATGCAGGACAAGCTGGGAGCAAATGGTTTCTGGTCGCCAACTGATTAAAACAGTTCAACATTTGAAAAGCCCAACAGCGCAGTGATTTGTGAAAAGTGCTCGGTTCACCCAAAGTTCTTCACCTTTTTCTTAGGTAACATTTTCAAATATGCTCCGTCCGAACTTCTCAGTATAATGCCAATCAATCTAAAGTTCAACAGATATAAAATTCGTCTCAATCTAGCCCAACATTAGATGCATCCAATTTTGTCACATGAAATTTTTATCGGTCGTTCGATTTAAACAATTTCAGTAAAATTTGAAAAACCACAAATTTTTTTTGTTTGTTACAAAAAGAACATTTCGAAGTTTGATGGGGTGAAGTTGCAGAAAAAGCTTTCAGCTCAGTTTTTGTAACTTTTTGCATCAGTCTTTCATTTAAATTTACACTTTAACAAATTTTTTTGTTTGTCAATTTTACTAAATTTCATTTTTACCTGAGAGTATAGAGCCTTGACAGACAGAACGCGGTACAAACACAACACGGAGTTTAGTAGATGTGGATGTGTGGTTGAGGTGAGAAGATGGCAGAGACGATTGATTTTGATTTAATTTTTAAATAAAAGAAAAAAATACAGTTTATGTCAAATTTTGATTAATTTTATCGTAACAGCTAAATGTTCTCTATTTACTCGCTAGATTTTCTTCGTCTAAACTAATAAGTGTACTTGCTAATTCTTCAGGCATATCAACATTCTTCGACGGAATTTCTGCATACCAATTCAAAAACATCGTTCATAGCAAAAATATTTTTAAGACGTAGAACTTTTAATAATACAAAGCTGTTCGATATAAGTTAAAAATTTTTAGATAGTATAATTCATTTTTGTTAAAATTGTTGGAAAAAATATATGAGTAAAAAATACAACAATTTCTCTAATTTGAAACCAAACTAAGAAAATTTTGCCTTACTTAAATTCCAATTCTAATTTATACAATTTGAGGCAAGCCACAACCGACAACTTGAATGCTCCAAAATTAAAGTTTTAATGAATGCCCCACGAAAACTTTACTCCTTCTTTGACGTGCGTCTGATAACGTATTATGGGATTTAAAGTCTGGCCAAATAAATCTGACTGAAAGGCGATAAATTAACTTTCGTGCGATTTCCACCCCCTTTAAGTTTGGAACTCATTTGTAATGGCCAATGAACAGAAGAAAAAATAAGAATTTTCCATTTCGCCGAAGAAGTTGATATGCCCTCACTATTCTACGTCAGAAATGGTACTCAGTTCACACAAAACTTCTTTTTGATATATCTAAAAAGTTTGTTCAAATGATTTGTTGTTAACTAAGGTATAAATTCATGATTTTGGAGGAAGTTGAAACTGGAAGCCTTTCAAAAACCAAAGCAGTTCGATAAAATGTGAAAGAAAAAATATATCAAAAACTAAGCGTATCCTTTAAAGACAATTTTCCGATTTGAGAGATTCACACAAATTTTTGGAAAATGTAAAAATTGCATTTTATACAATTTTTTAAATCGAAAAGAGTTACGCTAAATGAAAAAAGAAACGGAAATTCAGCTGCCAAATGTGAAGCATGAACAATTTAGTACGAAATAATAATATAATTACACTTCAACCAAAAAACCGGTCAGATATCACGCCAAAGCACAAGACAAGAAGAGAAACCAAATGGCAGCGTTTATCGAAAACTGCTAGAATTAAAATATACGAGTTGAAGCCGATTTAAACCTTATGCGCTTTTTAATGTGATCTTGAACATAAAAGTAAAAAATTAATTTACTGATAAAACCAAGCTCTCATAAACCGAAGGCACACGCACGCAATAATCACATAGTTCTCCGGGGATATTGTGTATCTTATAAAAAAAGTTTGGTAAAATATGGGGCGCATCGTTGGGGTACATACCAATTCCAAAAGGCTTGCCCGGGGATTCATCATTGAAACTCTTCCCGCCGAAACTGTGCCGTGTTCGAATACCAAAATCTCGGGTGTTCGGCTGGACTGAAATTTCAAAGATTTAATTAATACATTGCATTCCTGTAGCTTCACTCGTTTTTCTGCGAGAACCCATTTAAAAATCAAATTAGTACCTTGTTGGTTGATGAAAGACTGGCTCATAAAAGAGCGGTGATTTAATCCAATTTCGGAATTATTCAGATCCGCAAAGGACTCTGATCTTCCCACGTTTATTAGAGATTCCATTGAAGCATCGAATCGCATAAACTGCATGTGGAGGAGGATGAAAAATTTCATTAAATTCAATATATAAAAGCATCGACGAATTTTAAATAACTGTCCCTTTATGTGAAGCATAAGCATTATTTTTATCAAAGATAGTATCTAACGTAATTTTAACATGCACAGACTCTTTGTTCGTAAGGCTTAGCCCTAGATCACCGGTTGAAGTAGATGCGAATTTAAGTTGACTCAAACACCTTAAAATATATGGTTCTAATTGTGGAATGGACTTTCCCAGTGAAACTAATCACATTTTAAAATTTAAAAAACAGAATCACAAAATTTCTTTCTTTTAGCACTCATTCTTCGATTTTGTTTGACTGGAGCCCTGGTGAATTAGCACCTGGTTTAAGTCCTTATGAAAAATAATTTTAACCTTTGCCGATTTCTTGATACTAAGCTATTTCATATCGGATAGTTTAAATTTATTTATTTTCCCTTTCTGTTTAACTTAGCTTAAATTCTCCGAAACTTACCACCCAAAACGGAGTTTTGCATTTCGAGCATATCTGCAATTAAATTTGCTTAAAGTGAATTTCAAACAAATAAAATCCTAATTTTATAGTTCACATATTACAATTTAAGCTTAAATGTTAGTTACGACTCTTAAGGTTCTGGCTTAATGACGCGATTAATTGGCACACAAAATTTACATATCCACATTAAACAGCCCAATCTACTTTTATACCATCTGTAAAAAGAGCTATAAAAGCTTACGGATTTATATCACGACGTCGTCTAATTTTTAATTTTACTTACAATTTTTTTATTCAGTAAACCTACTCAAGCGCTTTATAAGGAGCAGACTAAGGTAAATTAGTTATTAACAACGATTAAACTAGCAACTCTTTACATATGTATATGTAAATCAAAGTAATTTCAAAACAGCTTAATACTATTTTTTTCTAAAGTGAAAAAACTCGATTCGTTAATTGCTTCATAAATATCTTTCCGAGCTGAAATTTTATAGGCAGAAGTTACATCCATAAGTAATATAAATTTGTTAAGTACTTGTATAAGTTAAAAAATACACTTTATTAACAAACTTATTTGCCTGATATAAATACAATTACTTTTAATGGAGTTAACAAAAGACCGCAAATTTTGTTCCATTTTTTATATCCATTAGTTTCTAAAAGCACTTCTGCTAAATCAAGAAATAGTCCATTTAACAGCGTCACTGAAGAAGGACTTTGTATGTAGTAATTAAAATAATTAATTATAATGCATAATGCCGAAACGATTTCATCACATATTTTAAGTGTGGTTGCAATGATATCTGGTCATCATCCTTGTGCCAAATGGAGTGGGCTTACATTATTTTATAAATGATGAAATTTAATATTTATTGAATTTTAATAGCTGGGGAAATTAAAATAAATATTGTCCACGAAATTCGTAACCAATAACCAGCCAATTTTAATATTTCCCCCCAGTTAATTATTAATGCTTCTGTGAAATGCACTCCGAATCAAAACAAATTATGTATTCAGGGAAATTTAATATGTAGTTATGTATGTATAATGAAGGCCTCTAGCTTACTGCAGGGTAGTAAATATGAAATTAAACGCACTTCAAATTATTACTGCGGAAAGTACACGAGCTTACTGAACAAAGAGCCTTTGGAGGCAGGAAAGGTGTGGCGTTACGTTTCTACGACAAGCTACAAGGAAAGCGATTGCGAGGCTACAGGGGAGCGCCACTTGGGGCCCCGGGAAACAGGAACCCCTCCAAACATTTGCACCTCTAAATTTCACATAGAGAAGCCTTAAGCGCAGCGGGGAGCTCTACAGGGATGGGGTGGGCGGTTAAAAATTTCTAGCATGACACAACTGCAGATACTTACACCTCCGTTGCTGGATGCGTCTTTAACGGCCTTTGGGAATTACGTTTTAAGTTTTATGCGAAATTTGGACGCCGTGCCAGCACGCGTTTGTTTTGTTAATTGAGAGTTTGTTTTTTTTGTTATGTTTTTTGTTTAGTTATTGATAAGGTGGAGGACAAGAAGTGTGCAAGCACGCAAAAACGAGACAGAAAAAGCGAGTGATCGTTAAAACATTTTTCAAAAAGTAGAAAGATATGAAATAGTAATGGAATTGTTAGGTACACAGGGTGAATGTTACGAAAAATCGTAATTGTTCAGCTCCAAAAAGCGGCAAGACGAAACAATAGCAACAAAAATCGCCACGTGCATATCCACCCAGGGTGAAAAATGCCTCTGGACCACCACTTAAACTTTTCTCTATTTCGCACAGGAACAATAGGCGCCCCCGGGGGATTCGTTAACTGATTTCTCTTTTGTTGCTCTTGTTTGCAGACTGTTACGCGTTCTTACTCTACAGGAGGATATAAAAAAAAAAGAAAAAGAAGAAAAACTTTTCTTTCATCAACAGCTCCTTCGGCCCGCAGCATCACAGCACGCTCCCAATTGAGGCAAGGACGAGAGGAGCCGAAAGAAAAGTTTCAAAACAAAACGGTTAAATAATAAATAAAAGGTGAGAGCTCAAGATAGCGCCAAGCATCGGCATCTTACCTGCGAGAAGTTCGGGACACTGACTGTCTTCCTCATGGACAGCGCCTGGCCGTGGGCCTGCTCCAGTTCCTTCACTGCGACGTTCTGCCGGAGCCGATCCAAGGTGAGGATGCTCTCCACCGCCGACACTCCGCGGGTGTATTGTTCTACAACCGAGACAAAAGAAAAAAAACGGTTTTAATATTCTCCATTTATGCAGAATAAACTCTTTTTAGGGCACGTAGTGCTATTTTCTTTACAAAAATACATGAGTCCACACACTGAGCTTTTAACCTGAGATTGAACCATATATTTCAGGCCTGCAGGTCAATCCCAAAAAGTTGCCTAGAAATCAGAGAATCTAAATCATATGGTTAAATTTCAACACAAAATGTTTTAGAAACCAAACTCAATACTTAAAAGATAATGGAGTCTCACTTTCCATAAAAAAATCGCAATGATCAGAACATCTGCAACTCATTATATGTACTACTAAATATATGTATCTATAATTTTTTATATACATACATACTTTAATGTTTGGTCAAAAATACAATATTGTATTGCCTTAAGGGGACATGAGGGGTTCAAATGTTCAAAAAATCGAAAGCGGAAAGAAAGATTGGTCGAAAAGTTTTTGATTTATATGAAGTTTTTGGTGCCAAAAAACAGTCGTATATTGGAAAAATGTCCGCCATTTTGTTATTTTCAGGCGGACATTTTTCCTTGTATTCCATCCCGTGGCCCTTTTCATAAGGATCAAAACCCATTTATTTATTTTATTTTTTTGGTCAGACGTTCCAGTGAGCCCCAATCACTCCCACCGTGAATTTTTGATGTTTTTTTTAAAAAGTTGAAGCAGCCAAAAAAACCGAAAAGAAAAATCAAAAAAAAAATTGTGTTGTGTACTTCAAGAACCAAATAACATATGTATGTATATCCAAAGTTTGATCAAGATATCTTTTTGTTTTCTTAGAAAACATTTCATTTTAAAAAAATAAAAATTCAAATGATTTTTCGAACAATGTTGTTCTCAAAGTTCCAAAGGTTAGATAAAATTGAAAGTTAAATATAGGGATTGAGTTCTACATTTTGTAGACTACAACTTCAGAAATAACGTATAGACTTACCAATGTACGTCTCTCCATCATTTGCGGGGCATTCATCCCCGCTGGCGGCAAGTTGGGCCAAAGACTCCCTATCTTCCAGCTCTTCGGAAGCCTTCGGAATGTTTGAGACAACTTCATAGGTTACTCCTGTCTGGGTAATAGTGTTTTCCCCCCGAATTAGCCGGAACTTTTTCAGCCTCTCTGTAATACTCTGTCGCTTGTAGATATTCAAACTGAGCCGCTTTCTAAGCACTAAGTCCATTGGGGCAGGATGAGACAGACGAACTGTCGTCTTAAGTATTAGGTAAACGCGCTCATTAGCCTCAGTCACTCGATTTAAAGCCTGACTGTCGTGCATGGAAGAGTCCCAGCTAGCGACAGCAGACACGTCCTTATTATCTATTGGCGGCAAAAGTTGCAGCGGATAGAATTTGTGACCATGCTCCTTGGGCAAGATAGAGTTAATGCCAGCCATTGAGAACTCATCGTTAATATTCTGCGCCGACAAATCATCAGCGTTCAGGTCCAAAAACAAGACAGGTACATGGGGCTCCATTCCGGGTGGAGGATCCCAAGAGGCTGGTGCTCCTGGAATACCAGATCCAGGTGCTGGTACCAACACGGCGTTTCTCTCCTCAGTCAGGGACACCCACTGATGAACCAGACTCAATTCTCGTTCCCGTTCTTCTTCTGTCTTATCCTCCTTATTAATGAGCTTCTGAATCTGTTGGTCGAGATACTTTCTTCTCCGGTCTAAGGCTTCGCCCCATTTATCTCTAAGGACGGAGAGATCTTCCTCCTGGTAGGAATCTAGCGGTTTCTGTAACCTTGAGCGGCCCAGAACACTACCTACAGCTATACTAATTATGGACTGACAAATTATAGGAAGTGTTCCTGAATTTTGGACGGGTTTGACACGGACTTGGATTCTTCTTTGCTGTCCTTGCCGCAGCTGGTAAACACCGCCAGTCAATACTTCGGTTCGGTTTGTCACCTCAACAGGTGCATATTCACCATTATCGTTTAATTCATGGATTTCAACCCAAAGTTCTATTTTACGTGATAGTTCTGCCCACCGATCCACCAGGGATCGTGCTTTAGCCTGCTGTTGTTCGACTTCCCAACCCTTTGTTTTGGAAAAGCCCGCACTGCGGTGGCCCCACACTTCAATCGAAAGAGCACCCTCAGCACAGTGCTCCAGAAATTCCTCCGTGATAGGGACTATATACTCTTTGGTGTGATCGAAATTGAAGGTCATGTTGTGGTTGTGATTCGGCGCGTCCAAATTAACCACCGGCACCACAGTCTCCTGGTAACCCCAAAATGTGTACTGGCAGAACACAAAATTCGACAGGGATAAAGGTAGACCATTGGCGTGTTTTATATTAACTCGACAAGTTATCTGGTTTGCCATTGGATCGTTGGCATAGTCGTCATCTCGCGAATCGCTTGAACTATCCGAAGCCGATTCGCACATTCTATCCTGGGGCATTTGGCCAGCAGTTCGAGATACTTCCACTTGAAGCCGACCAGCGACTTCGCCTTGTTGGCTTATGATTGGGGTGTGATAGTCTAGGGTCACATCGTGAAATAGAACTTCGAGAAAAATGTTTGCGACACCGATTAGATTGTGGTTCTCTTGTGATTCATAGAAGGGATCAAGCTTAGTTTTGGCATCCTCCTGGAATATTCAAAGATAGCAGTGTCTTTACTCAGAGTGGGAAGGCTTTTAAAATTCGATAAACCAAGAAAAACGACCACAGCAACCAAACATTCGTATAAAATTTCTTTTCAGAACAGCTAAAATATCATGCAAATTGAAACCTCTAATGGTACATCTCAAGAAAAACTCAGTTTTGGTACCTATTTTACTAACCATACCTAAAATCCAACAGGTTATTTTTCAAGGGTATATCGAAATACGGAGGTACATACATATGTATGTAGTTCAAAATGATATATGTACAAGGTACGCATTCAGTAATTGCGAGTCATCGATAGTGGTGAATTATTTTTTTCGAATTCAAAATAACTTATGTAGGATAGTACTATATATGTACTTAAACTCCTCCACGAGGCCTTAACTTTAATTGTGTCTAATTAACCGAAACATTTTCTCTATTTGCATGCTAGTTTAGTAACTTTAATTTATTAACTAGTTTTAAACCAAAGTTAAGTCGCTTTTCTTAACTTATCGATTTGAATGCTTCAATCAAACGAGTGCTAATCTTAAGAGCTGAAGTGATTATACTTAAAACTCAAATTTGTTTTCGTGTATCAAAAGTAAGATCAACAACGTGCCACATCCGATTGGGTGCTGGACATTTTATTAAAAAATCAATTTCATAAAAAAGGCTATTTTAAATTCCTTTTTTTTTTTTGCCCAACACACGTTCTGAACTCCTTAAAATTGCGACAAACAAAATAGGTGAAATTGAAAGAGAGCGCAAAAACTGCGAGCCATTTTGGTCCGAATTTCAATCAACTCAAATTAAAAAAGCATCGAACGGTCCACTAAAGCAAATATATTCCACACACAAAAAATAGTTTACCTCATCGTCGTCGTCGTCATTAATTTCCGGCTCCACGATTGGCTGGGCATGTCAATCAAATTTGCATCAAAAAATGTTAGAGAAAAAAAAAAATTCGGAATGGACTTGGCAATTAAATGGCCTAGTCCCTGGGTAAGCGAACAAAGGGGATGAAATCTGAGGACTGAGGGTTGAGGGTACTCACCAGGCCGGCTAGAGTTCGCTCCTTGTGCTCCTGGTACATTTCACGCATGTCGATCAACTTGTTCTCGAGCTTCTCCATGCTCCAAATTTGACTCCCCGAGTTGACCCTCTTCACGAGGATGGCCGGCTCGCTGACGAAGGCGCCTCGCTGCAATGGGGTCAAAATATTCAAAAATTAGCCAATTTGCTTGGCCCTGTCTAGGGCTATTTGCCCTCGTCGACATTCGTTTTGTTTGCTCGTTACGAGCGCTCAGCACACTTACCCGTCTGTTCGGACTCAAATTTGCCGGGGGTATTTGCAGGGTCACGCTGAACTTGGTCTTCTTTTCCATCTCCTCCGCGAGGAAGTTGGCTTCCTGGACCAGAGCGTTTGCCCTCATGATGTCTGTCTTGAGCTGGCCCAACGAACGTTTGAACATCTCGTCCCGTTCCTATTGGATTTTGAGACGAAACATAGCGAAAAGTTATTTCTCCTATTTGCACGTGGACGTAACTTCACTTGAAATTCTTATTTACCTGTGCCCATTTTTCGACTCTCATCTGGGACGTTGGGGTGCACGGGGTGATTTTGCCCAGCCGAAGCGGATCGTACGGGGTATATGGGGCGTAGGGGGTGCTCGGCGACAAGATGTTACGTAGCTGCTGGAATTGCCTCTCATATTCCTAAAATACGAAAAAACGAAGAATATATTTGAATGTATTAGGCGGAAAAAGTTTTAATTTCGATAACGTATGAATTAAAATTACGGAACACTGAAGCACATGACAACATTCCGTCAGAGGAAGTGTCTAATGCATATTTCGTATTCAAATAGATCATTTTTAATTTCACCCTATATAAATGTATACACAGACGCCACCGGCTGGTGAGTGAATCAAGAAACATAATTCATAGCAAGAATTTATAAACGACAACATATTTTATATTAAAATTAGAGAAAAAGGAAACACGATATGGCTGTCTGTATGTTACTTCCGTTTTGCAGCAGTTGTCTACTCCATTTAGTATAAATAAAATTTGTGAAGGAACTGGAAAAAAGGGAATTATCAAAATACAGAGGCAAAAATTAGTCCTGTATTTTTATTCAAATACCAAATTTTTAGTATTTGCTTACAATGAAGAGTGAGCACTCAGCAGCAAAATACGAATACACACCCCTTGTATAATCGTCAGTATTTTTACTCATTTACAATTCAAAGAAAAATTAGTAGTTTCAAGGTTCCTAACGTCCTTAATAACCGTGGTACAAATTTGTCCAGAAATATCAGTTGTGGAGAGGTTTTTTTTTTACCTTGATGTTTTTTATTCTTAATCAGAAAAATAAAAATCATTAATTTCATAACTGTTATGGATGATTGTAAAAAATAAATCTTTAATGAGCACTTAGAGACAACTGAAATCAAAAATTTCATCGTTTAATTTTGATTTTTAAGATAATTATCGAATATAATTGCTCTGATGATGATGACGTGTAATTTCATGTGATTTTTTTTTAATGGAAATGTGAAACATAATCGTTATTTACGATCCCTGTTAAAAGACGTAGCTGAAGGGCATTTAATCAAAACTTTCTCTCGCACCTGAAAAGTATCTCCAAGCAATTTTTTTTTACCTAGTGCCAAAGGTTACACAATGGGCTACAATTTACCGAAAAAAACAATTAAAGGGAAAGTAAATAAAAGCCACTCACCTGACGCTGTTTTTCCAGGGCGACCTGTTTGTCCTCCTCGTGTCGGCGTTCAAGTCGCGCAATAGCGACCTGAATGGGATCATTGCTTAGTTCATTCTGCATTATTTCATCTCTAGCAAAATTATAGTCGATCTGCTGGGCGGGCGTCTGGGGCTCCGAGCTCAAATTTAAGCTGTTGGCACTCTTCGGACAATTAACACGGAAGAAATGGTGATTGCCCCACAATATCCGGTCGCCGTGGTGCAGTGCTGTCTTTTCGAACACCGGCGAGCCGTTCACGAAACACCGGGCGTTCTGAATGGGCTCCATAAAAAGACCGCCGTCTTGAATCGATATGATGCAGTGTTCTGGCTGGATTCCAAGTCCGGAGAGCTGAATGTCTGGCTGCTGTCCAATACTACAGCCGCCGACTAATGTACGTTCCTGACAAATGATATGTTATTAATTGCAGCTCATAAATTGCAACTACATTCATAACAGAAATAAAAACATTACTAATTTTTTGAAAAATCATTGACTGTATCTGCATGTTCTTTATACTTAATTCTTAACATAAAAATTTCCTTGACATATTTCGAATCTTTAAAAGAAATTCTGATTTAAGACGTAGACTGATGCTACCGCATTAAATATATAAGCCTACAAAACGAAAACTGAAACTGTTCTTATTAATTTTAGTTTAAAATTGCTAACGAAATTTTTCAAATTTAAGGTATACATATAATCCTTTAATAAATGTGAAAACTTACTTTCAGATAGTACACGAGAAGCTCGTTCAAGGACGGATCTGCGTTTAAATTGACTAAATAGTACTTGTTCTTCTCAACCTTTATCCCGCTCGCTTGCACGCTTATTCCCATTTTCTCTAGGGCTTGCTGTCGCTCATTTTGTATCCTTTCCGTCTTGACGAGTTTTTCCTCCCAAGTCTGTGAGATCTGCTTCATCAGGTTTTCGCTCTCTGCCAGCTTGTCGTGGATATCTACCCTTTGTATATCACCAACGGGAGAACCCTAAACAAATTTAAAAAGTTTAAAAAAGGAGCTCTTTAAGTCAAATTCAATTAGTCTACCGTCGCATGTTTTAACATATTGCGCAGAGCTTCAACCTCCAACCGGAGCTCCCGAATGATCCTTGCATTGGGATCCTCGTTCACAACGGCGTGGTTGACTATTCGTTTCGCCCGGTCGGCATATCGCAGGGTTGAAAGAGTTTCCTCAAAATTGTCGGCGGCCGGTGATATTGTCGCCACCATGACCGTCCTCGAGTTCCCGCCCAAATTATCCTTGAGCAGCCACGTCAACACTGAGTCCCGGTAAGGAACGAATTTGTCATTTCTGTTTCGCCCGCTCGATTGATCAGCTAACTTTGATATCACAAGACCAAGTGTAGTTAATGACCTGTACAGAAGAGAGGATTCTTAAAAAATTATTGCTAAAAAAAGTGATATGAAACGTACTTATTTATATTTGACCCTTCCTTTAGCCTATCTCCCACAGCGCCAGTTTTTACAGCCCTTTCACTACCAGCTAAATCGACTAGAGACATTCTGGAAACTTTTTCACCACTAACTCCACTATGTGGATCTGTTAAAGTTTGCGTTAATACAACCGAAAAGACAGCATGAGATCTGGACGACTCTGCGTTCATGTTTGTGGCTGCAACTGTCCTAGATTTGTTACCCTCCGTCATAAGATTGTCTATATCCTATTTTAACGATTGAGAAAAATTGATGGTAAGATAAGCGATTTTAATCTTTAAAGACATTTTTGTATATGTATTTATTAGTTTGTAAAATGAGATGATATTTATCATTGTTAAAATTCATCAATTCAATGATACCTTTTAAACGTTAAAACATAAAAGCAGAAAACAATGGCAAAAGCAAATGAGTAGAGAACTTTTTAAAACAGAGGATCACTTGTTTAAGAAACTCCGCTTTTTCGAAATCTAATAAAATTTCAAAAGTTTTCAAAATATTCATCGTGAGAGAAAAAATAAGACTACCACATAGCAGCAGTCTTCATGATGTCTCGAAAACGTCGAGAATCGAGAAAACATAGTTCGACATCGAAGAAAATTTATATGAATTTTACATTTGTCTATTCTTCGATTATTTCCACGCCTGAGGGCGTTTTTCGTCGAGAAATCGAGATTCGATTCGACTGTCAAATGGCACTTCTCTTCTCTTCAGTTGATTGATTTGTTATTTTGAAATAAAAGGTTAAGGAAATTAAGTTATAAAAATAAAAGGTTAAAGGAATAAAAAAATGGCCAACAAAGCAAAAATTACGTTTATACGTATTGTCAACTTCTTCTTGTTCTTCTTCTTCGACATCAATTTTGATGATTTCGAGAGAGACGGAAAGAGGTCGTTCACAATCTGAACCTTTTCGACGTTTTCGATCTTCGACGTTTTCGTTCTTCGACGATTTCCACGTTCTCGTCATATCGTGAAGACAGCTAAGTAGTATAAATTTTGAGCTTTTCAAAAATTTAGATTTACTATTTTTTGCTGCACTCTTAAAAATACAATTATGGATGAAAATTATTAAATATGTAATTACATTCATATTTATATATTATTAACTTACTTGAAATGACGTCACTGCCAATTGACTCAAACCGTCCACATAGGGACCCAAGACGTTGTGCTCTCGTACTTTTAGGGATTGCTTATTTGGCTTTGGGTCGAGCAGATCGTGCACCTTTTCATTGTAAATTTCCATGTAGGATACTTCCACTTTATAGAGCAGGTTTGTGGTTTCTTTGTCAGCGATGGAGGCAAATAGTTCATCGCATAGTCGTGGAATTATACCTTTGTTATCTTGTGAACCCATCATTGTGTAGGATTTGCCAGAACCTGAAATTTAAAATATATTGTAGGTACAGATGAATTCATGGTACTTTATGGTTGAGTTTCTTTATGATTTTCTCAAATCGTTAAATTTTGCGAATCGTATCATAGTTACATCTTAGCGTGGTAAGCAACATTGAGGTATTATGTACCTACTCTCAATCCATATTTTTTTATGTACTATATCAAACCCTTTTTTTCAAAAACGTAAAGTGTTAGACGATTTTTGTATAATTTGTAATCATATCAAATAGAAAATACGTTGTATGAATAGATTTGTTATATCGTAATGCAAGCTTCAAAGAAAACGTCGCCAGCATAAAAACAAATTTTATATTAAAATACTCGGAAGGTACTGAAGTAAATTTGATCATTGTCAGACCCGAAGTATGTTGAATGTAGTTTTTGACCATGAAATAAGGGTAAAAAATCATGGTTTACAAGTTATTTTTGCTCAATTTTCATTCTCTTAAAGTGACGCTGTTAATGTAATTATTTTTATAATATTAGAAAAAGACAAAAGGATTCCATAACGATTGATGAAACACATCAGAGGTCCTGGCAGCAGAGATACACTAAAACTTAATGTCAGTCATTTCTGAATGCACAAACAATCTTAATGAGGCGTTAGTCCAGCCCCACGGACAGTGTTTCTTTTGTTTCTAGAGTGCCTCCCCCCCGCCCCAACATTTTCTCAGTGTCCTCGGCTGTTGTCATAAACAGCAATTTTCTTGGGAAAAGTAATTTTGCTTTGAATGAATCACAGAACACATCCCGGCCGACAAGCAGTCTGCTGCCAGGGTCTTATTAGCCCTGTATGACGGAACCGCCCTTCCAGGAAAAATATCCACACAATTTCTCCCTTTCGAAATCGATTTACCCTCAGTGTGGTTTCCAGCCCTAGCTTACTAATTATTGAGAGAATAAGTAATTTTCCTCAATTATTCACCACCGCATTAATCAGGCCGTAGTTAAATGGAATCTCGGGCTTTCTCCAACGTTGACCAAACAAAGCACCCGACTGATAAATCGATCGATAAACTCGACGCTGTGGGGGACGGCAAGTTGTTGAAGAATTTTTTTTTTTTAATATTATAGTGACTTAATGAGTCAGGGGGCTTTCTTCTTTTAATCATCTCGGATGAATGTGTAATCAGAATGAATAATTGAAATGCATACAATATTTTTTTCTGTCTGCACCATTGACATGGGAGACTGTAACAAGCTTAGAAGAGTATCTCTTTTGAGTTTTATGTTGCTTTCGTAATATGATGCCAAGGAATCAGAAAAAATTTTGTGAAAAGGGAAATATAGACTATAGCGATTTAATATTCTTTAAAGAATTTTATAATGTTTAATTGTTAGGTTTATAAGTATTCTTATTTTAAATTTGAGATTGTATTAGAGTAGGTCATTGAATTACTAGCATTTCGAGTAATAGAGTATTTCTTACATTTAACATCCTATGCTATGCTATGACCAACATTTATTTATCATATATCATAAACTATTTCAAACTATTGTTATGTATGCAAACACATTACACTTACATATTATTGAACTTCAAAAAATGTATCAAAAACAAATTTGAATAAGGTTCTTAAATATACCACGAAAAATTTCTACTTTTCTCTTAATTCACATAAACAAGGAGTTTCGCGGTCAAGTGAATTTATAATATATTATTTATGGAATTATCCGTGCTTTTCACAAGGAGGTATATATTGAATGAAAAACTACATTTTTTATTCTTCCTTCAGTTTTGGGTTTTTTTTTATCACAAAAATTTTTTCCCAGTTTAAATATTAATTAAGGATACAATTTCGACTAGGTCTACCTGCTAATATTTAAGATGTATAAATCTTTAATTCGAGCAAACAGTTCTACTACTTTGAGGAGCCTATCTTAAGACAGACCAAGAAGGTTAAAATATCTCTGAATTGTAATAATACTAAGAGAATGTGAAACAAGAATATGATAGTATAAATTTCTCTTCATTTTCGCGTACTTAAAATAACCTTGCTCGCTTCAGGGCCATAAAATTCATTCAATTTGCGCTCGACAAGACCACAACACGCTTTGCTCGTTCCCTTCAAAGAATTGCTCCTCAAAGTAATGAGGAGCAATTTTGAAGAGGTTAATGCGATGCATGTCAACACTTTCTGTGGAACCCTTGCGATTATAGTAAAACTGATGGGGGAGTCAGCAGGTAACACCCTGTTAATTAAAAGAAGCAGCTCAACTGTTGCCCTGCGTTAAGTGAAACATAAAATCAAAAGTATTCAAATAGCGACGAGGAGCTTGGCGACACCCATTGAAATTGGTACATCCTCTTAAATTGCGACAACCGGCGTTACTTCGCGGCAATATTGCAGCTTTTAATGGGGGCATGGAGCGGCAATTTCGCGTTACTGCGCGTTGAGCGTTCTTCGCACTCTCCGCACTCTTCGCACTCTTCGCTTCCTCATCGCGCCGTTACGACCCAAAAAAGTGTAAGGGAGTAAGGGGTGTAATAACGCGCTGAGCGTTGGGGTGAGGCGTGATTATATTCGCTTGCGATGGTATTCATAGGGGCCTGAAATTTTCTTAATTTACCAACCCACCGCAAGGTGGAGCTGGGCTGTTTGATCGCATGAGGGAGGCTGCTGGTACTGGCTCAATTGCAGGTGGCACCGAGTGAGGCTCAAAAGTGTTCCTCAAGTGCGCCTTATGACTTGCCCGGGGTTAATTAAAAGCGAAGAGCCTTCTTCCTG
This sequence comes from Machimus atricapillus, assembly GCA_933228815.1. Taxonomy (NCBI): domain Eukaryota; kingdom Metazoa; phylum Arthropoda; class Insecta; order Diptera; family Asilidae; genus Machimus; species Machimus atricapillus. Next base: position 31,035,785 of record OW121786.1, on the reverse strand, counting down.
CCGATGTAGCTCAGCCCATCTTTGAATTATGCCATTTTTGAAATTGTAGCCGCTTTCCTCGAGGATTTCGCGGATTAGACAACATTTTCGGAGCAATCCAACCTAAATTGGAACATTTGAGGGAAAGGAGCAATTCCGCGGAAAACTGAACTCCGCAGCCTCCGAGCTTTTTAAATAGTTTCCCAAAACAATAGCTCGGAGGTGATAAACTACGACTATGAGGCGAACCTGAATAGAAGTAATTTCAACTTACACCGGCTTTCTCCCTCACAACGTCCTTGAAACGTCCGCTACCTGCGAAGTGGATGAGATGTAGCTAGAACCGTATCTACGGAATTTATCTCCCGTGATAAACTTGGGAGGGCTTTTAGAGAGATAATGTCGTTCACATTAAGGCACAATTTGTGCAGTTCGGCGCCAACGAAGGAGTCGAATGAGTTTTGAGGTTTCATAAACCCGGGGAAAGTAACGAAATAATTCCTACTCCCCAACAAGATAAAAGTCGCCTGACTCTTTCACAAATGGGAACTGATAGAGCTCAGGGTGCAGGTCGACAGGAGATGAAGATAAATTTTCTTAATTAACATTTACTGGCAGCTTTCACGTCGCGTATGTGAGATGTTGTTGCTCCTCCTCGACTACTCACTCTTTTTTTAATACGGATAGCAGGAAAACAATTCATTCTCGTTTTTGTTCGATAGCAGAGTTATTGCAAAAATGAAATTGCCAACGTGTCTGGCCGTCGGCCACTTTTTCACAACATACGGACTCGCGTACTTCGGGGTATTCAGGACCAGCTTCAACTCAATTATAATCTTTAGGGTCCGTTCTCACCAGGACACTGCACCCATCCTCTATAAAATAATTTTGCAATTTTTATACAATTCCCATGGTGCGCTTCAGGCATACAAACAGTGGAGGAGTGTTAATGTCGATGAGACACTGGACGAAGACACATTGCCATACAAATCGAGTTTTATTCCTTTTAAAAGAAAGGAGTAAACTAAATGCATATACAACTTTGTTGCAGCAGGAATAAAATATCGACAATAGCTATCAGGACAACTTTAAAAATATATGAGCCGTATACATTTTACAAAAATTGATAGAAAAACTTAAATCGTTGAAGACACACAATTCAGTAGTTTTTTAATGCATTTCAGAATGTTATCAATAGATACTATATTCCTGAATTCATTAAATTATGTTACATACTGTGGGGGATGAATGTGTTTAAAATTATTTCTTTAACAGAAATATCACCAGAGTTATCTGCCTCAACAATTAATTTTTCCTCAATAGTTAAAGTAGTAAAGAAACACATTGGATCACATTGAGAGTTTCAAAGAATAAAAACCGAAAACGGAACCTAAAGATAGCAAAGGTAATATATACATAGTTGATATAAATTTACATTAAGACTACCGAATCGTATCTGTAAAATCAGAAAAGCTAAATTCAGCAGCATTACACTAAATACCTCGAGAGGGCGATAAACAAGGCCACACAAATAAATTCGGAGCTAGACAGTCTTGAACAAAAATGTGATTTTTGTATTTGTTACTATACTTTCTGATAATATTTGACTTTGTGTAGGGAAAACCTCAAACTAACCAACAGGGGCGAATCCAGATTAAGTGATAGCCCCCAAGCAATTAACACAAATCAGAGCATAATAGGAAGGGGAAACTCGTTACATATTGGTCAGAAGCCGGAAGGCATCATTTTGGAGGATAACAAAACTGAGGGTGTACTTTGTCAGGGCGGATAAACGTCCTTGAGGAAGATTTAAGGCGCTAATGCGATGTTTCTTGGAAAGTAAAGTAAAGTGGAATTAATATAGAATTTAATATACAGAATAGAATGTAAAAATCAGTAACTATTCTAGTAGGATTAATTGTATTTTTTCGAAATTACTTCAAGAAATATATTATTTATATATTATATTATTTATATATTTATATTATTTTCTCTAATGGTTTTGCTCATCCTTCTGTGTGTAGAATTTAATAAATTAAAGAAATGAAAATCTTTTTCCTAGAAAGTAAAGGCCCAAATTCTTTATGATTTTTAAAATGAAAGAAAATGTCCGTAAACTAAGTATTCCAATATTAAAAAAATGGATCAAACTAAGAGCATGTAGCAAATATTTCAACTAGACAAAAGTACTTCAATCAACACTAAATCCAGATTTAACTCCTTATGTAGCTGGCCATCCGAATTTTTCTTAGATGTATATAGGTATATATAAGTAGTTCGCATTTCGCCCCAAGGATTTCCTCAGTTGGATTTTCTTCGGCAAATTCAGTTTTACCCCCATTCCACGTATCGGTCACATGATTCATGCTTCCAGTCTCGCCTGAATTAGAGTTTCTTTTATGAGTTTTTGTCATTTATTCTTTAGAAAGAAAGTAGGGCGTGAAATAATACTCAAACGAACCCGAGAAAATCACATACTATATTTTGATGATACATGATAAAAATAAAAAGACAAAAATGAAAAAAGTAAATGATGGGGCTCCAACTATAACTACAGCAATACCTGTCTGTCCGTAGGCGAATATGCAGGCGTTGTACCCTTGAAATGCATTCTTCAAGATGTCCCTCCCGACTGAGTCGAATAGTACCTCCTGTGACGCAAAACTTTGTGAGTCTGGATCGATCGAGTCGAAGCAGTGATCGAAGGCGAACGTCTTCGGCTGTTTCCTGGAAGATAAAGAATAAATTCGTTTAGAATCACTATTAAAAGGTACTTAAAGAAATAGGCAAGCAAAGGATTTTGAATTAAATTGTTCGACTAATCGAATTATTCAAAAAATAATAAAAGGTATTAAATAATTTCAACAAAGTACAAATTGTTTAAATAATTCTTGGAATTTGGTGATTATTATTCATATACATATTAAAATTCTTCAATATTTAATGTTTTTAGTTCGAAATTCGAAACAATTAATTGGAAATTCGAAGAGAATAAATCCGAATTGGGAACGAATAGTTCCAAACTAGGAACGAATGGTTCGAAACTCAATACGAATTAATTCGAATAGAAAACGAAGCGCTCCTAACAAGCAGCAAATCCGCTCGTCGTTCAGGAGGTCCTCGTTCGTGTGAGGGATCCATTAAGGTAATTGCTTTCCAGGCAGGCTGTTACGCGATATTGATTCAGACTGATGTTAAGAGGAAACTCGTGACGTCGGCGATGGAGATAAAGCAGCGCCAGGAGCCCCAACAAAAAGCAAAGTGCCATATGTGTGCTGCTGGTGGAGTTCATGTTTAGGGCATAAAAGTCACCAGTGGCTTAATGAAGTCCTGACAAAGGACGTGCCGTGCTACTGACATTGATATGTCTTAATGCCCGACTGCAAGTCTGCTTCCATTGGGTGCGGACGCCTGTAGACGAGAAGATGCTCGCGTGTATCTTTGCTTTTGTGCCTAAGACGGGAAGACAGGCACCGCGTAGAAAACACCGCCCGGTCCCCGGACCCAAAAGTTCCACATAATTTTCCAATTGGGCCACCTTCTGAGCACTTGAACTTTTCGATTAAGGGAAATGGAAAACTTTTTCGCTATTATGCCCCCGAGCTTATCGCAGCATATAATGAAAGTGGCTGCTGCTCAGTGGACCAATGATTGGGGCGAGGCGGTTTATTTGGGCGAGTGACCCGGAGATACAACAACACCCATTCCGGTGCTAATTGCTCCGAATTGAAGTTGATTAAGAGAAACTCTTAATTGGTAAACACACAGTTTGCATTAAGTAACAACATTGGAGTCATTGGAGTCTAGGGTATTATTAAGATGTGTGATGATAACATTCCCATCCAAGGCTTATTAAAGACCTCCGAGGCATAATAAAATAATGTTTATATGTTTATGAGAAGTAGTCTTTTATTATTACATTATTACAATATTGTTTGCATTAATCATTCATGATACATTATGTATAAATATACATATATAATATACATGCTTTTTGAAATACCTACTTTAGATTGAAAACAACATTAATTAATCTTGCATATTTGCCAATCGGTTCGTTCGTGATTGACGAACTAACTATTGCATGAACTTTTATGAAATTTTCTCTGATAGAGACCAATGTCAAATAATAGTAGGTAGAGGGTATATCGACTCAATATAATGTCCAAGAATTTTGAATTACAATGATTTTTCAAGAAATTAATAATCAAGGACTTTCGAGATTATTAACAAGGACTCTATTGTAATTGAATTTCAAAATAGTGGATTCAGTAAAATGTCCAGGAATATTTATGAAATTTGACACGTAATGATTTTTTAGATCATGGAATGTGCGAGAGTCTAACTAATGATGATTGTCAACAAAAATTGGATTGGTGAAATATATTTATGTATTATTTCAACAAAAATATTCGTAGAATCTTTTTTAATATAAGAGTTCCGTGCGCAGAATGTCTACTGTTATGAGAATCACAAAAATGTTCAAAACTACGATTGCATGTTACATGAATGCTATATTTAGTAAATAATTTATGTTGCCAGTCATGTGGAAGGTTAATTGATAAAATATCAGGTTGCGTGGGAACAATTAAAATATCCATGCTAATTACGAAATGAATAACGATCGAATGCCAGGAGGTCTAACGGCGATAAAATTTTAATACGATTTCTTCATTGCCCACTTCAGGTGAGATCTAATTAAACAAAAATTGGAGGAGCATTCATCACTGCCACACATATAATACATAATTGGTCGTAAACAATCGCGCAGGTATATAGGGCATTAATGAGACGAATCACCCTGTGTTTTCGGGGAGTTCTGCGGAAAAGCCTCACCACTTATGAAATTTTTATGAGCGACAATAAAGTACAAAGTCGCAATTACGAAGATAGCGCTGTTTGATTGATGAAAATAATGGGCGTCCCCGGCGCCTCGGCGGCTCCTGGCTTCCAGGCGCCTCAATCGCTCTCAAGAGCCTCCGCAGTGCGCGGCCAACCTGCGTCCCCATTTGCCTTTGCAATTAATGCCCCATCTTTTGTTTGTTTAATTGCGCGGCAAATGCATTTTCGTTTTTCCTTCGCAAATTGTTTCCTGGTAAGTACCTGGAGCTCAGCCGAGGAGAAAAACGTCCTGAATTTCGGAGGAATTAAGGACGATTTTATGCTAATGGTGGTTTTCGCAACTCGACTGGGACGTTCCCGCGAATTTGTTTTTAGAACTCCACCGCCCCCGCTGCCGTTAGCTCCACCTGATCTGAAGACATTAAATTGGTGTGCCGCGACGGGTTCCGAAATAATTCAGGTGGTGTTGTGCAGCGCGCTCAAAATAATTGGGTCAATAAAAATTTCGAATTGCCATTATTTTCGCTTCGTATCAAAACCACGATTTTCCGCAAACACAGGTAATTTATCTAATTTGAGGCGTTATCTGCTGGACCACTGGGGTTGGTCTGCGATGGGCAGATATTTAACGAGATGTTTTATATCACGTTTTCTGCGCAGAGCAGTTGAAAAATTGCTCCAGAATTAACGCTGGTAAAGTCGGACTAATTTGCATAAATTGTCATAGGTCTCGTTCCCTAGGGTAATTTCGCTTTTAAGGATTAATGGAAAATGATATCCGGACTGTTCCCTGTCCCTTAAATTCTTTAGAAATTGACACTCTAGGCAGACTGAGCTCGTACAAATTTTAGAAGTTGAAGTCTGAAGGTAAACACTCCGCTCTTTTATCTCCGGAATAAAATTTGCGTTCCCTTGCCCGGACATTTTCTTGTACTTTTCTTTAAGAGCAGTGATGCCTTCACAACTTAAGCACATTCTTTTGACCTTTAAAATTTTCATTCGACGAGGAGATTTTACTTTATTCAAATTTGGGTCTTTTGCTTCTGTTCGCATGGTAAGTTAATGAGATTTTTTTAAGATATTTGACAAAAGTAATGGCTGAAACTTGGGTAATGGGGTAAAGGAGATTCTTTAATTAGATCTTAAATAAAACCTTTTCCAAAAGCCCGTTATACCGCAGAAATTTGGAAAATATGTTTTACATCTACAGGGTGTTTTGATAAGGTCTGAAATAATTATTTACATTTTGAAATAAATCATTTCGTGGAAAAATTATCCCAGTATATACATACCTATTCGACAAATATTAAATGAAGGACCATTACATTACAAATACAGAAATCTTAAAATAGAAGCGGTTTGAGGTGTATCTATTATTTTCCACTAAAGTGTGAAGTTCTTAAAGGAGCTGCTATATAGTAGATAAAAATTGTCGCGAGTCATCCACCAACACCTGAGCCTTGGTGTTGGTCCTCACACTTTACGTAATTTTCCAGAATGCCTGCACGACCTTATTAAATCGATGGGGCCCTTAGACGTCCGCAAATATTCGCCGTTTCATCCGGTGGCATGTTCGTCGCGAAAATAGCTCCAACGCAAGTCGCGCATGAAGTGGGGATCGATTGCCCCCGGGCCCAAGGGCTGGTGACATGCTTTTTCCCTTGTCGTTTATCGAAAGTTACAATAAATATGAAAAAGTTCACCCTTTTGTGAAAGGACGGAGCCTTCGCCACATACCCCACCACCTGCGGCGACTGGAGAAGACGCAATCTTATGCCAGGGAGGAGGGAATCGCTAGACCTTACGAACAAGCTTCATGTACCCCGGCCGGAGTCTAAGATATCGTCAGAATAAGCAGAATTGATGGCCTGGAGTCTGTCACGGAAAATGTTTGCAGATGCTGCTGATTAAATTTTCAGGCATAGACCCGTGGAAACTGGCGGCCGTACATTCTGTCGTCCTGATTCCATCTCGTGTAATGTAAAATTACTCGCAGCTTCTTCTAAAATCTTCCTAACAGCACAATCACTTTGTTTACAGCGAAGATGCAAAGTCTTCTTCTCCTAAACAACGCTTTCTTGGCTATAAGACAACGCGGAACACGAAGTTTAGTGTAGCAGAAATTGCTTGGTGCTGGGGGAGGTTTTGACACTTAAAAACTTTTATCCACGATGCTTGCTCGTTTAAGAACTTTCCAAGGTCAAGGAGGAGCCCGAGGAACGGCGCACTCATTTTGGTACACAGCACAAGCCGCAGTACCCTTTCACTTCTCTGCTTTTGACCTCACAGGAAGGAAAACTGTTTGCCCACGTGAATAGCTTCTAAATTTAGCTCAGAAAAAGACGTTAAGGAATAGCGTCAAATGGGCAGATGCATCCCTCATCTAAATCTAATTAAGCTACTAAAGAAAGTCTAATTCTTCTCAATCGGGATCCGCCTTGTGCTCGATATCCATAGGGATTCAAGAACAAGTGTATGCGTTACGCCCGAGGACAGCCACCTCAGCTTTCGTCAGAGCCTCCAAAGGTGTTTCATGTCCCTTGGCTTAGCGTAAATCTTTCATAAGACACTGTGCACTACAATACAACCCCCGATATCATAATTCAAAAAACCCAGACCTATACGTGAAGGGATCACATGAACACATTCTGCCTGAAAAGTTTAGGACCGGGAAAATCGGAGGTCTAGCAGCCTGAGTAGGATTTAACCCTCGAAGGTTTAGGTAAGGTCAGCCAGGAACATTTACCATTTTACGTTATACCTCTCAATGTTGCGAAAGGTTCGTCCAAGTGTGAGGAAAAATAAAATGTCAGCAAGATAATTTTCCTCAACTTGGGAATAGGGAAGGGAAGAAATATGCCTCTTGAGGATTATCTTGAGCTGATAAAAAATTCTAGCCCATTCCAAGAAGCCCAATGAAAAGTTGTCGGAAAGACATTTCATTCGGAGATTGGCCTAGGCCGAGACCAAGTTTTCTTCGACTGCAGCTCAACTTCGGAGGAGACTCTGCGTCGTCAGCGTTATCTGATGAGAGGCTCAAAGTACCCAGGAATCAGTGAGGCAGCACAAAATCAAGATTACTTTCCCGGAATGGTCTGGCCAATATCCTTTAAAAGCGATTTTTCTCTTGCGTTATTTTTTTTTTTTTTTTTTTTACTTTTAGTCAGTTTTCCCTTTTCCCTTTAGAATGTTTGCAGGAAGGATGAATGGAAACGGAGGAAATTCGCAGTGCAGGGAATTCGTTTTGTGCAAACTTAATGAAATGCATTCAAGCGCAGTATGAGTTAGACGGATTCTGCGAAGCACGGAAGGTCATGGACCTTCTCCTTCTGAGCAGCGCAGGCCTATTCTCAATTATTCGCTATTCAACTTTCATTTCTATACCATTTTCACCGATTTCATTGAACATTTACTTCAACCAAATTAATTCTTCAATTTGATCTCTCTTCGATGTAAAGAAGTAGTACAATTCCTTTTTTTTTTTGATAGTTAACTATATTTTCAAGTTAAAATTTGGAGAGCTATTGTTGTAATTAACGCTAATTCCTGTATTTCGATACAGGCCTAACTCCGTATTGAATGGAATTTGAGTCCATGAAAACTAAGATTAGAGCTGATTTCTTCAAATTCAATAAAACTCCACCAAATTAGTCGGTTTGGCTGAATTTGTACATACGTGCTCATAGAATGGCATAATTGCAACAATTAAAATGAGTGAAAAAAAGAAATTATTAAATTGTGAAGTGAATTTAATGAGAACTACAAAACTAACCCCGACACAATTCAACTCAGCTCATGGAAACTCCAGTATAAAATGGAATTATCTTAACTAAAGGAATTTTCATGGAAATGGATATTAAAGATTTTCAAAATCACCTCCTTCAAATTAAATTTGGAAATTCTAGCCCGAATGTATATAATAGGTATACTTATGTGGAGAAATTTTCAACTTCATTGAATTGGAATTCATAATATTAGTTGTTCAAGGTTACTGATTTTGAATAAATTGCGACAGTTAATTTGACATGATGTTTGCAATAGCACCAAAAAATCTAACTTATTCATTTAACAATTTGCATTTTGGGCATTTTTATTCTTCCCGTGAAAACTTTGCCAATTTCTAGCTTAAATTTCTGTATGAACTTTTGCATAAAGAAACTAAAGCCGGAGTCAAGTGGGTATGCCTCAACGGCGAAAGTGTATATGTGGGTATAAAATTTATAGATAAAAAAACATTACAAGCCAAAAACTTATTTCACTGCTCAAAGGATTACCGACTTAGATGCGGTTAAATCGTCGCTTAATATTCTTTTTTGATGGCATTCATTGTCTCGCTGGAGTACGCCTACAAGACCTCAAAGGAAAAATCCGGAAGAAGACGAGAAATTTTTGCGTCAACATTAAGCCAAAACGGAAATTTCCAGTCCAGCACTACTCCTGAAGAAGTAAAAGCGCGGGCAATGTTCATGCCAACTTCCAGTCGTAAAATGCAAACTTTGGGAAAGTTTCTTGAATTTTCATATGCCGGCATAGAACATGTCGGAGCTCCCAAAAAGAAATTTTATAAGTTTAGCCATTCTGAACTCAACCAAAGTTGCCTTCTTTCTTTTGCTCAAGGACCAATCCTGCAGACGCTGCACAAGCCGAACCTTTTATCAGATTCCCCGTCTAACAACTGCAATATTGAGGGAAATAAATTCTGCGAAATTTGGCTAGGCAACTTGCGGTTATTTTGTTTATTTAACGAGAAAAAATGGAGTGCGCTGTAAGCAACATCATTTCGCTTCTCTAATTTATTTGCAGGAGCACATCGCCACACGGAGACTTCCAACCGAGTCTGTAGGGTTTCGTTTACCAAAAGAAAAATCCAAAGGGCAAATAGGTCGCTGAAGAGACTTCAGGGAGGATGATGAATTTTGCATTTTATGTAAATCCTTGGGTATATTTTTTCCATAAGAATAAAGCCCTTTGTGGAATATGAGAATAGTTGGACTCTATTCCGCTCTCGAAAAAAAACCTCATAGAGAATAATTCGGTTAAAGTGAATTCAGCAGACTATTTGCAGTAACAATTTCCCACACGTTTCAATAGCTCTATCAAATATTCGTGAACTACTTTCTCCAAGCCCATCCAATTCCAGAAGCAATGTAAATAAGAAAAGTGCCCTCATGTGTGATATTCTTTTCTCCTTTATTGACAATCCCAAGGAAAGATGCCCGGGCCCAGGATAGTCGAAACGATTGTTCGAACCCTTCGTTTTGCAGAAACCATTCCCCGATGGATCATAACACAAAGCTTCTCAAGGAACTATAAAGAAGGGCCTCATCGGATCATGTCCAATCGTCAGGATAAATCCAAAGAGTTTTACGAGACGCCGGAATCCTGTGAGCACTCTTTAACTAAAATTGTGCGCTTCCATGATTTGGATGCCTCGTTTCTAAAATATTCACCAAAAGGGCAACTAGACCGATGTCGTCCTACCCCACCCTGGATTTACATAAGCTCGACAGTCCATAAAGGTGGCAAAGGGAGAATAAAGGCAAGTCGACCGCCCTTCTTGTTACTCTAATTTCGGCCGAACCTCTGTGGAATTTCGGATTTTATTGGCCATTGCGTTGTTTTTCATTTCCCAGAGAGGAATTTTTCAAAAATCGATATGTGCATAAATTTCAAGAAAATCCCTCGACCTACAATAACCAGAAAAAGGGAGCCTACGAAGTGCATTTGCGTCTTTTATCATTAAATGTCGCTATAGGGGTTGGACAGCGCCTGCCCGGAATCGCTTTACTTTCGACTTTCGAAATTAAACCGGATGGAAGAAAGGTCGAATTTACATAATTTTCACGTTGAAATTGTAATGCCACGTCGGAAGGAAGCCACTTTTTTCCTGGTTTATGAGGGACAGGCTGCGAATGGAACTGTCGACCTTGTCCAGTATTTTGGTACACTCTTGGGGCAATTATAAAACAGACGTGGCACTTTCATAGATATTACAGCTGAATTGACCTTTTGGTCACAGTGTCCTTCTGGTTTCATTAATAAAACAGGTCGGACAATCCAACGTATGGGACCTATTAGTAGCAACAAAATATTTAATCGCTTCAGGAAGTGAGCCAAACGACGTACTTGTAGTCCCAAGAAGGAATATACATATGTAGGTCTAGACTTTTTGTTAACATGATAATAGATTTTTCAATACCAAGATTTGGATAAATTTTGAATTCGAAACTTAATAGCTCCTATACTCCACACAACCTAAAAAATTTTGACGTCGGTTTTGAGGGAGAGGTGTGATCTTAGGAGGAGGTCAAAAGCAAAAGTTTGTACAGAACACCTCAATCCTACGTGGAATCCGAACACCTTGTATTTTCCTGATACTAATGTAGCCATCGTCGTAGTTATGTAATAAGGAAATAAAGAATTGGGATTAGGAATTAAAATAGATTAACTTTACAGGCTAATATGTTAAAACTTCGTTTCCTTATTAACCATTTATTTTTGCCCAATAAAGTAGCTACCCAAATGGAATTTAAGGGAAACTTCAAGATAATTTTATTCAGCGACATGCATCAACCATGAAAACACATGTTCAAAGCCCCAAAATGAAAGTAGGTAGGTATATAAGTGGGAAACCCTTGGAATATTTAAACTCTTTTGGAATCATAAAAAAACTACCCTTGAACCTCATTGGGTTATTCTAACGGTCAATAGCGATTGCCCAGCTGCGTTAGTCATTAATTTCCATCAAATCCATTAAAAGAAACAAACTACACGAAATCTGAGGAGCCCTTACTGAGTGAGACGCACCCCGCTGGCAGGGGTGGAGGCGGCCTCCCGGCTGATTGGCCATTACCGCGCCGCCGTCCACCATCCGGGGGTGCAAAGGGCACTTTCCGGTCGTAGCTATTCTAATTAAGCTCGAATGGGCGGCCTTGCAACGAATGTGCTGAGGCGACACTTCGGCCCAGCCCTTGCGATTCAATTAATATTTTAGGAGGTCGGATAAGATCGGGATTAATTTATCTGACGCAAAGGCCACGCAGGGAATTTACCCCTTTAATGCAGTATACATTTTTTATCCTCGTTCGCCTCCTACGCATGAAGAGCACTTGACTGCAAAAGAGTGCTAACGACCGCTAGCTCCGGTGTTGGGTGCTCCCGGGAGCAAGATTTTAAGGAACATATTTGAACCACACAAAACTCGTTGAAAAAGCGAGAAGCATCTTAACGACGACAGCGAGAGCATCTGCTACTTTTATGCTAAAACTGGAAAATAGTCATTACATTGAATGTCTCCCCATGTGCACTTGTTGTCCCCAGACACAAAGTCCCAGACGGGTTAAAACTGTACGTTCGAGGAAATGAGAAATAAAACCCCCTTTGCAGATGGATTTTAGAAAAATTTGCATTTGCAGGTGCCACGAGTAAATTCATCAAGGGCCAAGAGGTGAACCCAAAAACTTCTATCGCACTTGAAAGAATTTTTTTGGGTGCGACAAAATTCCATAAATATGGGCAACTAATACCATGGGACCTCTTTCGCACAATGGAATTATACTGAAAAAGAACTCTGCAAAAAATGTTGATTTCTTAGAGCTCCTTTTATGCTCACATATGCGGCCATAAAGCAGAGTGACGGGACGGGATAGCTTTGGGATCTTTGGGTTCGGGAATGCCTTACGACGGGAAATTCTGCTTTATGCCCCGCCGCTTTTAGCACCCAAGGATTAACAACCGCTGGTGGTTTTGCGTTTAATTCTAGGGCTTTATTTATCTGGTGGTTGCTTTTCCAACAATAGAAGCCATTGTTTTGTGTATAAGAAGATTAAATATTTTTATGCGCGACTCAATTTAGTTAAACTTACTCAACAACAACCCGAAGCACGTCACGCGTGGAAGTGCCACCCTTTCAAGTGTGAAGTTACCGAGAGGAAAATAGTTTCTTGCGTGATGAGGCGTTGCGGAATTTTAGCTTCACGAGAAGTATGTGGTTTAATGGAAACGTAGTGCCAAAATGAAAACATTTTGTTGCGTGTTTAAAAAATCAGATATGGGTAAAACAAAATCTGCCTAATCATCGCAAGAAAGTCCGAGTTCTCTCTATTTATACCGTCCCTTGGGAACTTCTAAAGTGACTCAATTTAACCTTCCCCCTAGAAGTAGTAGCTGAAACTATGGAAAAAATTAACTATTTAGCCAGCAATGCTGTCCCAAATAATAATAAATCTAGAGTTAAATCGCCTAACAGAATAGCCTGCAATTTAAGAGTAAGAAATTAATGATTTTCGGAATGCTTTCTTCACATGACCTGTGAAACCTTTCTTCATACCAAATTTGAAGATTTTAAAATCTCAACAGGAAATGCTCTATTACCCTTTGATGGATCAATGAGGGACCCTGTCAATTAAGTTAGAAATTTTGTTGCCATCCTTAGCATTTTATTGTTGATTTCAACATGATACCTCATTCATTCCTTAAAAAATGGCATAGACGGCAAATAGTTAGACAACAATGTGATGAAGTATAGTGTTGCGCTTTTCCACTTCAAAGTAAACAGAACCCTAAAAATCAGGGACGAAACGGTTATAAGTAGAATAAAAAAAAATTACAATTTAACTGTTATAATGACGATTTCTTTTGTTACGATATTCTAATAAAAGTTAACAATTGACATTTATTTTTTTCGATCAGGAATAACAATTATCGGATAACTTTTAATATTCAGATCAGGAATAAAAGTTATCAGATGATTTTTATTGTTTTAGATCGACAATAAAAGTTATCAGATGATTTTTATTTTTTCAATCAAGAATAAAAGTTATCAAGTGATTTTAATTGTTTTAGATCAGAAATAACAGTTATCAAGTGATTTTAATTTTTTTTATCACGAATAAAAATTATGATGTGATTTTTATTTTTTAAGGTTAAGAATAAAAGGTATCGAATGATTTTTATTTATTCAGACTAAGAATAAAAGTTATGAGATGATTTTTATTTTTTTCGATCAGGAATAAAAGTTATTGGATGATTTTTATGTTTTAGGTCAGGAATATAAGTTATCATCCTATATATGTAGTATTATCTATTTGAGTTATTTTCCCGTTATTAGCGAACATTTTCTTGGTAACCTTTAACTAGCTAGACCTATCAACGGCTCTGAATCTGAATAGAGGACTAGGTAAATAACAATGTTTGAAAATCATTTGAATTAATGTATATAGCATGATAACTTATATTCCTGACCTAAAACATAAAAATCATCCAATAACTTTTATTCCTGATCGAAAAAAATAAAAATCATCTCATAACTTTTATTCCTAATCTGAATAAATATAAATCATTCGATACCTTTTATTCTTGATCTTAAAAAATAAAAATCACATCATAACTTTTATTCGTGATCAAAAAAATTAAAATCACTTGATAACTGTTATTTCTGATCTAAAAAAATTAAAATCACTTGATAACTTTTATTCTTGATTGAAAAAATAAAAATCATCTGATAACTTTTATTGTCGATCTAAAACAATAAAAATCATCTGATAACCTTTATTCCTGATCTGGCTATTAAAAGTTAGCCGATAATTGTTATAAAGCTGTGATTATAAAAAAAAAGTAAAAATAACGATTAACTTTTAATTATTTACAGTTAAAATTATAAATCTCAAAATTTGCATGTTAATGGAAAGTACATTTCCAACGGATCATATATTGCTACGTGTTTTATAAATCGGACCACTCCTTCTAAATGATTTTTTTATATAAAATTTGAATAATAACTGTTATAATCGGTCCCTGCTAAAAATTGTATCGAAAACAAAAAATGCTCAAATCAATAGGACTGGATGCGATAAATCTAAAATAATAATAATAACATAATTCAACAAAACTTGAGTAAATATGAATAAACTTATGAAAAACAACATCAAATAAGCTCATATTTCTACAGTAAATAGACACGTTATTTTGATGAAATTAAATTGAATGAAATATTGATAGAATATTCCAGAAAATCCAGTGATTATATCAGTTCAAAAGGATTTCTCTTCCCATTGGATTAAGTGGTTCAAATCGCGTAAAAAAGCAGAGCACTTTCGCCTGATGGGTTCGGGTGCTCCGATTCATATTCAGTCCGCAGGAGCTGTACATATCGATCGCCATTTTCAAAATTAGTTTGCTATCAAGAGTCCTGGCGAAGGGGAAAGTTTTCAATAGACTCCGAACTCCTGGCCATTGTGCTGCGAAAAGCATTCAGCGCGAGCTCCAGCTTCAATCATCGGGCTCATTGTGCCGGCAGACCCTCGGCTCGCATTGGAATAAAAATCCGCCTCCTTCGGCAGCACGGGGAGGCGTCTGGCACGCAGTAGAGCCGTAATCAGATCATACACTTTTCATTCGTATTCTAATACGTGCCCATTCCCGGGGTTGATAGTGCATCAGACGGTTCCGCAGGGACGTGACAAGTGTGCCGGAGCAGCGGGCTCGACTAATTCCCATGGTTAAGCACGAGTCAGACGATGTGAGAATGGCCGGATGGGACCTGAACTGGGAAGGAGCTCCAACGGGAGGAATCCAACCTTTTCGCATAACCGAAGTGAAACGACTCCCGGGGAAAGGATTCCAAAACTCCCGGCTCCAGTTCCTCTGTATCGGATCTTGGAATACAAGTCACATCCTGAAATTCTCTATTTTACAACTGGCCGTGAGGGAGCGCACCCTCCTGGGGAACGTGCCATAATCGAGCTGGGCCTTTTAATTTAATGCCCTCGCAGCTCCAATGACGCGAGGGCTTTGCATTTTCATGGAATTGTTTTATGATTGTTATGCTGCTAAGTAATGTGGGTTATGTTATGGCAAGTGTAACAGTGGTATATTGCAGTCGATTAAACATGCACGAATAAATTATGCTTATATACGAAATTAAAACACGAAAATTCTGTATAAAATTAAATAAGGATTCGCTTGGCTATCGTGCTAACCAACTCATGTAAACAAATAAATTGAGCTTTTATCTGTTTGACCAATTTTTAAATACTCGTATATACAATATAGTAATCAAGATTTTGACCCCAACAATCGAAATCGATGGCCACAAAAGTTAACCCTGGGCATGGGCTGAACAAAACCTCTTGATGGGGGTTTTCTCAACAAGGAAAACTCTATCGAATTCCCAGTCCCCGCTCTCGCATGTTGCCTTCTTTAACAAAATTGATTAAAAACTCATAAATCTTTTTGAAAACGTTTTTCTTTTTTACCTGCCATAAATAGGCGCGGAAGATTCCGATTCTGCAAAAGAATCGATTAAACCGCAAACTCTTTTCAACCTGACAAATAAAAATAGCTTGGATTTGTCGCAGCGGCGGAATGAGACGCACCATTGCTCCAGATGAACTTGCTGGAGCGTGGGAGTTGGTTCAATCTGGTCCAAACGATTGGCAGGCTTTTTTTTTTTGAGTCTCATAGTACCCTCGCCGCCCAAAACTCCAACTCACATCATCACCCGATAAACTCCGCATATCGAGCGCACGGACGTGCAGAACGTCTCCTGGGTACGATCTCGAAACTCGATTAAAAATTTATCTGAGAATAACTCTTAGCGAGAATTCGACTTTCGTACAAAATTATGTCTCGGAAGCCATGAGGTTCATTTCAACTCCCAGCTTGCCAGGTAGCAAGATTTTGTCATTTAGGGCTTGAGGGTGGAGTTTTTGCGCATCCCGGGCACCTCCCTTCTCACGCTCCAGGGGAGGCTCCGTTTCACCGCTTAATGTTAATGCCTCGATGTGGATGAAAATTCGCCCTGAGAAAGCATAGAGAACATCCTCCGCTGAAGAGCGTCCTCTGTGCCCCGTGCTCGCCGTAGTTTTTCCATAGAGGATTCTACGGCTTTTGCGGGACGTTCTGATCCTGCATACACCAGGCCGCATAATGAGAGGCTGGGCACAAAGGTCCATTGTGTTTCACTTTCTGCTGAAAATTTCATGAGCCACCTGAGCTGCTTTTTCCGTCAGGCCGCGTGGAGGGGCTCAATTAGAATCGTGTCATGACACCACATTATGCCGTAGAGAACGAAGAGTTCTATAGAAACTCTACACCCATCGCGGCTTTATGGATAATTTGACACGACTGACAGGTTTTTGCAAGAAGATTCCCACCGAAAGGGTTTAGACTTATTTTAACCTACAAAAATAAAGTATGTTAACCTAAAAAATGCATTTTCAATACTTGAAATTTTTCAATTCCTTTTGTTATAATTAACTTTATATTCGTTATAATGAATTTTAAGAGTTAGACAAGAGTTAATTCCTTCTGTATTATTTTTTACTCAAAACGTTCTCCTTAAGGCCCGCGCCCATAGAGTCCGGAATTCGTGCGGAATTTGCTCGACTCCGGTAAGCTTAAAGCTATTGACGTCCGGAAAACAGAGGTATCGCCCATAGAATCCGGAATTTCTGCGGCAAGCTTTCAATATTTTTGTCATCTTGACTTAAAAAGTGCTCAAAGTGGTCCTCATCTTGACTTGACAGTTCAAACAAAGCGCGGGAATTTTATTGAAAAAGGCAAAGTCAAAGAAGGAAGCAACAAGCAATTGAAAGGACAACGATGGATATTAATAGAGTACTTAAATTTCTATTAATTATATAGGTTTGTTTTGTTCTTGTTTGACTCCTAGCTAAGGCGCAAACCGTTTAAGCAAAGCTATGAAGTTTTTTGATGCTTTCCTTGCCGCATGTAGTACGGATAAAAAGTTAAGAAATGCTCAACTTTTCAATCCGGCTGCGACTGCGGCAGCGCGTTTCTATGGGTGCACCCCCATAAGAAAGCATGTAGTTCAACTTACGTTTACCGGAGTCGGACGAATTCCGGACTCTATGGGCGCGGGCCTTTACTCCTTCTGACTATAGAGCAGACTTAACATTTTAATCATGGAAATCTAATTCTTTTTCATTTACTCTGTAATTCAATTGCTAATGTCTTTAGAGTATAACAACATGCGCACAAAAAGCAACTAAGTTAGTAATTTTAGAATGCCATAAAGATTAGCTTAGATTAATTACATTCTTTTTAAGGGTTTCGGTTTCTGAAAATAGTTCCATATATTTCATAAAGTGTCGACGAGTGGTTGTGAAATCTTTTGGATACAGGTCCAAGGATTCCGTGCATTATATACCGCAAATGAGAAAAGTCAATTGACTGCAGCTTCATAAAAAAAAAAGTTAAGTCTTGGGAAATTTCCCTTTGGATTGAGCTGAGTGCCGCATAATTGTGCAGACGGCACAGAAGCACCCGCGCAGAGCTCATCGACTGCAGTAATTAAAATTCCCATCCTGTCGAGAGCAGGCTGCATGTTAAATGTTCAATTACAACTTCTGCGAAACAATCATGAAATATGCAGGAACTTCCCGCTGCAAGTGAAAAATTGATATATGCCTCTTGCTTGGATGGATCACCTACCAGCACCACAGAGCGCCCCGGGGGCTCAATAGCTCTCGTTGGCCGCTCGAACCCGGGAAAGTTTGCCCTGTTTAAAGCAAGTAAACTGCAAAGCGTATAAATAGTAAACAAAACTCTCCCAGGGGCCCAGGGGAGGCTGCCGGTTAGAATCCTACTCTCATGTTTCAACCCCTAATTCGTCGAGGTGCGTCGAGCCCCACCCCGCCTTTTATGAATTCGATTCGAAACCACATGAGAATTATGTGCTAATTATGTGCTAATTATGTACCGAATTAAACAATTTTGTGCTGCAAATTAAAGTGCTTTTTTAAAAAATTCAAAAGGCGGGGTGTAGCTTGACGCCGAGCTACACCCCGCCCGGCCTGGAGTTTGTAGTAAATTTTTTTTTTATAGTCCAGATTTATGTGCTTTTTATGTGCTTAACAAATATCAGTTAAACATTTCTCGGAATTGATTTTTAACGAAGATATAACAATTAATGAAAAGCTAGTATAGGCACATTGCTTCACTCGGCCCAGGGATCGATTGGAGCACGAAAATCTTTCTTTATCCCAATCGTTAGCACATAACGAGCACATAATTCCCCTGCTCTTTATTTTCGGGCACATAATTATTTTTTTGTAAAAAAAGCTTTTTCGAGTCACACCCCGCCCTAAAAACACTAAAAATGCCCCAAAATCGGGTCTGAGTGGAGCACAAAAATCCTTCTTTTGCCCAATCGCTAGCACATAAATAGCACATAATTCCCCTGCTCTTTGATTCCGGGCACATAATTATTTGTTTATAAAAAAGCTTTTTCGAGTCACACCCCGCCCTAAAAATATTAAAAATGCCCCAAAATCGGGTCTGAGTGGAGCACAAAAATCCTTCTTTTGCCCAATCGCTAGCACATAAATAGCACATAATTCCCCTGCTCTTTAATTCCGGGCACATAATTATTTGTTTATAAAAAAAGCTTTTTCGAGTCACACCCCGCCCTAAAAATATTAAAAATGCCCCAAAATCGGGTCTGAGTGGAGCACAAAAATCCTTCTTTTGCCCAATCGCTAGCACATAAATAGCACATAATTCCCCTGCTCTTTAATTCCGGGCACATAATTATTTGTTTATAAAAAAAGCGATTTCGAGTCACACCCCGCCCTAAAAACATTGAAAATGCTCCAAAATCGGGTCTGAGTGGAGCACAAAAATCCTTCTTTTGCCCAATCGCTAGCACATAAATAGCACATAATTCCCCTGCTCTTTAATTCCGGGCACATAATTATTTGTTTATAAAAAAAGCGATTTCGAGTCACACCCCGCCCTAAAAACATTAAAAATGCTCCAAAATCGGGTCTGAGTGGAGCACAAAAATCCTTCTTTTGCCCAATCGCTAGCACATAAATAGCACATAATTCCCCTGCTCTTTGATTCCGGGCACATAATTATTTGTTTATAAAAAAAGGCTTATCGAGTCACACCCCGCCCTAAAAACTCTAAAAATGCCCCAAAATCGGGTCTGAGTGGAGCACAAAAATCCTTCTTTTGCCCAATCGCTAGCACATAAATAGCACATAATTCCCCTGCTCTTTAATTCCGGGCACATAATTATTTGTTTATAAAAAAAGCGATTTCGAGTCACACCCCGCCCTAAAAACATTGAAAATGCACCAAAATCGGGTCTGAGTGGAGCACAAAAATCCTTCTTTTTCCCAATCGCTAGCACATAAAGAGCACATAATTCCCCTGCTCTTTATTTTCGGGCACATAATTATTTGTTTATAAAAAAAAGCGATTTCGAGTCACACATTGGAAAGTGACGTCACATTGAGCATCTGCTCCGTAGGGCTGAACAATCGAAGACGAATAATTTCGGAACGCCCCGTCGGATTCGAGTGCGGTTTTGTTTCTGAGAAAGGCCACATGACAAGGGAGGTTTTTCTCAGAAAATGTTCTGATCTTCCCATACAAAAAATCGGCAGAATGAAGGGTCAAGGTCAAATTTTGGGCTTTGAAATTGCCATTTTCGAAATTTGACGGGGTCTCCCCCGCTTGTTTGTTGACGGATTGGGTCGCGGGTAGTATCGTTCGAAAGCTTGAAGGCTCAGTATTCTAGGATGTCTCTGAAATTTGGTCCCTCCCCCCTAAAATCGCAATTGAAAATTTTGAGGGGGTCAACCTAGAAAATGCTTTATAAGTTCTTTCAGAGACATCCTAGAATACTGGTTGATAACGCATTAGAAAGCTGAGCCTTCAAGCTTTCGAACGATACTACCCGCGACCCAATCCGTCAACAAACAAGCGGGGGAGACCCCGTCAAATTTCGAAAATGGCAATTTCAAAGCCCAAAATTTGACCTTGACCCTTCATTCTGCCGATTTTTTGTATGGGAAGATCAGAACATTTTCTGAGAAAAACCTCCCTTGTCATGTGGCCTTTCTCAGAAACAAAACCGCACTCGAATCCGACGGGGCGTTCCGAAATTATTCGTCTTCGATTGTTCAGCCCTACGGAGCAGATGCTCAATGTGACGTCACTTTCCAATGTGTGACTCGAAATCGCTTTTTTTTATAAACAAATAATTATGTGCCCGAAAATAAAGAGCAGGGGAATTATGTGCTCTTTATGTGCTAGCGATTGGGCAAAAGAAGGATTTTTGTGCTCCACTCAGACCCGATTTTGGAGCATTTTTAATATTTTTAGGGCGGGGTGTGACTCGAAATCGCTTTTTTTTATAAACAAATAATTATGTGCCCGGAATTAAAGAGCAGGGGAATTATGTGCTATTTATGTGCTAGCGATTGGGCAAAAGAAGGATTTTTGTGCTCCACTCAGACCCGATTTTGGAGCATTTTCAATGTTTTTAGGGCGGGGTGTGACTCGAAATCGCTTTTTTTATAAACAAATAATTATGTGCCCGGAATTAAAGAGCAGGGGAATTATGTGCTATTTATGTGCTAGCGATTGGGCAAAAGAAGGATTTTTGTGCTCCACTCAGACCCGATTTTGGGGCATTTTTAGAGTTTTTAGGGCGGGGTGTGACTCGATAAGCCTTTTTTTATAAACAAATAATTATGTGCCCGGAATCAAAGAGCAGGGGAATTATGTGCTATTTATGTGCTAGCGATTGGGCAAAAGAAGGATTTTTGTGCTCCACTCAGACCCGATTTTGGAGCATTTTTAATGTTTTTAGGGCGGGGTGTGACTCGAAATCGCTTTTTTTTATAAACAAATAATTATGTGCCCGGAATTAAAGAGCAGGGGAATTATGTGCTATTTATGTGCTAGCGATTGGGCAAAAGAAGGATTTTTGTGCTCCACTCAGACCCGATTTTGGAGCATTTTCAATGTTTTTAGGGCGGGGTGTGACTCGAAATCGCTTTTTTTATAAACAAATAATTATGTGCCCGGAATTAAAGAGCAGGGGAATTATGTGCTATTTATGTGCTAGCGATTGGGCAAAAGAAGGATTTTTGTGCTCCACTCAGACCCGATTTTGGGGCATTTTTAATATTTTTAGGGCGGGGTGTGACTCGAAAAAGCTTTTTTTATAAACAAATAATTATGTGCCCGGAATTAAAGAGCAGGGGAATTATGTGCTATTTATGTGCTAGCGATTGGGCAAAAGAAGGATTTTTGTGCTCCACTCAGACCCGATTTTGGGGCATTTTTAATATTTTTAGGGCGGGGTGTGACTCGAAAAAGCTTTTTTATAAACAAATAATTATGTGCCCGGAATCAAAGAGCAGGGGAATTATGTGCTATTTATGTGCTAGCGATTGGGCAAAAGAAGGATTTTTGTGCTCCACTCAGACCCGATTTTGGGGCATTTTTAGTGTTTTTAGGGCGGGGTGTGACTCGAAAAAGCTTTTTTTACAAAAAAATAATTATGTGCCCGAAAATAAAGAGCAGGGGAATTATGTGCTCGTTATGTGCTAACGATTGGGATAAAGAAAGATTTTCGTGCTCCAATCGATCCCTGGGCCGAGTGAAGCAATGTGCCTATACTAGCTTTTCATTAATTGTTATATCTTCGTTAAAAATCAATTCCGAGAAATGTTTAACTGATATTTGTTAAGCACATAAAAAGCACATAAATCTGGACTATAAAAAAAAAATTTACTACAAACTCCAGGCCGGGCGGGGTGTAGCTCGGCGTCAAGCTACACCCCGCCTTTTGAATTTTTTAAAAAAGCACTTTAATTTGCAGCACAAAATTTTTTAATTCGGTACATAATTAGCACATAATTAGCACATAATTCTCATGTGGTTTCGAATCGAATTCTTGAAAGGCGGGGTGGGGCTCGACGCACCTAATTCGTCGGCAGTGGGAATTGCAGTGTATGTTTAGCGACCGAATTATTTGATTGTTGCAAAAAGGCCTACAGTCCTCTGAAAACCCAATGGAGGACACGTTTTCCGTTCAGGTCCTAAGGGCATCAATTATTTTTTACCCTTACACTCTATTCTACATGTAACATCTAAATCTATGCCTATGTATTTTCCTACCAAGGCATGGCCCAAAATAATTGCACAAGAGTTTCTATATGACAAAATTCGATTCGAAAAGCTTCGTTTCATCTTTTATAACCGAATTCTATTTGATTTGTGCTGCAACAACGATTTGAGCTTTTATTTATTTTATGAAATTAGGTAGTATTTTAGAATTCCAGAAAAAGGTTAAGGACGTTCCCAAGAAAATCAATTTTCTTAGGATTTTTTTTAAACTTTAAATACACATACTTATAAGTGTCCTTTATACGTAGAAACTTTTTTCAATGGCTCTTGCGGGACTAAATTTCGAAATATTTACTATTGAAATTTGCATATTTAGCATGGGAACCCTATCCCGATCGATGTTAAAGCGAATGCTTTATTAAATAACAATAGTAATTTTCTTACAATTGTTTTAAAAAACTGATAACTATTAATTAAAGATATAACGAATATCTTCCTGTAAAAATCGCTATGGCAAGCGGTATTGGTTTTGTTATAAAACATATTATAAGTGAGCTAAGTGAGCAAATTTTCGATGATTTTCACTTCTCGTGAAGTGAGAGACGGCGACTTGGCAGGCGACGCAATGAAATCATTTTTGTAGTTCTGCGCGTGTGAGCGGAGGCGAAAGAGTGTACTGCTGTACTGCTCTTTGGGAACGTCCTTAAGCGTCAAACTTTTTAAAAAATATCGAGTTTAGATCCAGAATCAAAAATATGAATTTTGTTTTATGTAATTATATTCATTCATTCGAACGATAAATGCGTGCTTGTCATCGTCGAAAATTCGATTAATTTGCCCTTGGTTCGTTTATTTTCAGACATTTTCAGAATTTTTTAACGGAAAGTAAAGGTGGAAACATCTGTAAGTTACGGTTGGAAATATTTTTTAAATAAGACAGACAATTACACTTTTTTTGAAATTTTAATGTTAAATATATGTATCAGGAAGTGCAAATTGACTGAAAAATTGGTTTATGTACATGTGACTTTTGGCTTTTAGGTGCATCACAATACCTAAGGAGACCTCAAACTCATTCTGTTCCAAATGTGCGACTTTATCGATTAAAATCATCCGCAATCAGTACGAAGGTCGTTAGAATTTTTGGTACCATTGGCATTTAATGAATATCTGCAAATCATGTTACCACAGATTTCATCATACAAAACGAACGTTAATTTCAAGCTCAAACTGCTAGATGAGCTCGTAATTCCCGAGGATGGTACTGGACCAGTTCGCGTGAGTTTCTGCACCGTCTATTTCCGGCGATACCGACGCTCAATTAGAACGTTCATTACCGCGGCAAAAATTAAAAAAAGGATATTGTGATACAAAATAGGCGTTGGTTTGACCGCCTACTTACCTATCCATTTTGTCCAGTGATGTGGGGTTGTGCAGAACGGTCTGGTGGCGGTCCATTTCGACGACGCATTGGGTCCCGAGCTCGAGCTCTGAAACGAGAGTAAATGCGGAAAAATTTATCAAAAAGCACAAAGTGAAAAAGGTAAAAGCAGGTGAGAGAGGCTCAAGTACGTCGTAACATGATCTGACCCCTTCAGGAGGCGTTTTCGCTCCGAGCACCGAATAATTTTTAATCTGGCGAAAGGAGAAATTCCGCTCGAGTGGATTTGAGTGTCGTGGCGAACTCTGTAATTACAGAAATTTCTCCGCGCTTCCGTAGCGCCGCGGCGCCCAAGTACGGTGCAGGGTAGGTACTTAACCCCTTCGCCAGTGGGAGATTTCATTTTCCAAATTTTTTTTTTCATCCCAAAGCACCCAAACCCCCGGCGGGCTCAGGGTGAAATTGCGGGGCAACTTTTTGTGGGATTTTCGCCCGCAGGAGAGGAGGCATTAATCCAGGCTAAAGGATTTAACCCTGTAAAATTGTGAACTACCACTACTCCTCATCCTCTTTCATCCTCAAGAAAAAGTACTTTGCGCTTTTATGGACAATTTTAGGAATTTTCATTATACGCCTGAAACGGATTTTTCACTCAAAGGCTTTAATACACGGAAAAATGTTTCTTTTAAATATGTATTTAATCTTGCGGTCAAGGAGTTAGTCTACACCTTTTCTTAGAAGACTATCACTATGATAAATGCATGTATACTTGAGTTGGTTTGCTAACTGGAATAATCCTTACCTCCGTAAAAAGGTAATAATTATTTTCTCTAAAGCTTTAAGTAGAGCAGTCAAGTGAAGTGATGTCAAAGTTTGATAATTCGATATAAGGAATAAAATAATTTCCTATATTTAGATAAATTGCGTGGGTTGGTTGGTATACTTTAAAAATCGTTCATTAGTTTTCAAGATATGGCGTCGCAATATATTGAGTAACTAAATAAAAAATTAAGCAGCACGTCTTACTTCTCCTCTTTTTTAAAGTCATTCGACTCACATTTATAAATATTATTACAATTTTATTTGTTGGGATACTTGAGAAAGATCATAATTAAGTCAAATAAAAGGGACAACGCCCGAAGCCGGTAGCGGGCTGGGCAAAGTAGTTAAAAATAAAATTGGCATTGAATCGCGATTTCAGCCCTGTGAATGCAAATCTTGTTTCTGCAGTTGGTTTTGTTTTCAGCGGAGATGCAAACCTAGGGACCTGAAGCAATAATTTTAGAATTATTTTATTTTATTATCCAGAAACAAGTTAATATTTGTTTGTAATAAGGCTTTTATTTTTTATTACTGATCAACTGCAAAATATTATTGAATTTATGTTAGAAAATGAATGAAAACTATTTCCAATTGAATCGGTCGGGGATTCGCACCGTAAACTCCTCATAGAAATTTCCTTTTAGAAGATCTTCGCCCTCTGGTTGTCGAAGAGCGAACTTTCTGGGTGCAACACGGTACAACTACACGTGCTTGGATTTGTCACTCGTTTGTCAAGCGTTTTCATCTCTGGAGCGGCTTTTTGATTTCTTGTACCGTGGTTGTTTTTGAGGATATTCAGAGGACATTTCACTGACGATGGTGTTTTTTACTTGCAACAACTGCGGGGAGTCGCTGAGAGAGGCTGAAAAGTACTCCGGGAAGGACTACGTGCCCAAGGAGTCGAAAAACAGCGGCCAGAGGAAACAGGAGAGCTGGCTGGAAATCGTTCGGCCAATTTTGGCCACCACAAACAACAGCCTGCGGTTGCGACAGGACCAGGCAGGGGCTGTTTGGGTTGTTTTGGAAATAGCACTTGGTAAATTAATGGCTCAAAAAAATGGTGAGGCTCAGAAGAACGGAGGAAGTTCGGAAGAAGCCGACGGAACAAACAGAATGGAAATTCTGCAAACGGCGTCAACGAGGAAATCACAGAGGCACCCGCGCAACAGGAAGAAAAATCGAAGAAGAAGAAAAAGAAGTCATAAGATCCAGCAGGCTGAAGAACAAAACGGTACTGTTGCGGAAGTAGAAGAAAATGGAGAAGAACCTCCAAAAAAGAAGAAGAAAAAGAACATTGAGTCTAAGACCCAGCAAGCTGAAAAACAAAACGGTACTGTTGCGGACGTAGAAGCAAATGAAGAAGAACCCCCAAAAAAGAAGAAAAAGAACATTGAGGCTAAGACTGAAAATGAGACCGACAGCGCAACCCAAAGAACCAACGGACACAACGAGGAAGTCCCTGAAAAAAAGAAATCCAAGGAATGTCTGGAGGACTCCAACGCGGCGAACAGTGAGAAGAAGAAAAGAAAAAACGCCGTTCTGGACTTCGACTGGAACATGGTCATCTTCAAGATTTTAGGTAAGAACAACGACGAAATGGTCCTGAAAGACCTCAAGTCGAAAGTACTCAAGAGGTACAGAAAGAAACATCAAATCGAAGATATTCCTTATAAAGTTGAAAAGACTTTTAACAAGAAGATTAAGAAATCTGGATTGTTGGTGGAGGGAAATGTTGTCAGAATGACTGCTTTATAAATTTTGTTTATAAAGTAAGTTTTTTTTTTCCTTTTCTCACCCTTTTTTTTGTACTTTTAAGCACACTTTTGTACAAAGAAGTTCATTAAGTTCATTTAAAAAAAAGATTAAGAAATCTGGATTGTTGGTGGAGGGAAATGTTGTCAGAATGACTGCTTTATAAATTTTGTTTATAAAGTAAGTTTTTTTTTTCCTTTTCTCACCCTTTTTTTTGTACTTTTAAGCACACTTTTGTACAAAGAAGTTCATTAAGTTCATTTAAAAAAAACATTAAGAAATCTGGACTGTTGTTAGAATAACTGCTAAATAAATTTTGTTTATAAAGAAAGTTGCTTTTTTCCTTTTCTCACCCTATATTTTTTACTTTTCAGCACACTTTTGTAAAAATAAAAGAAAAAAAAGAAAGCATTCTTTTCGTTAAAGTAAAGATGTCAAAGTCGGCTTTCTCAAAACGGCTTCAACTGTTTCTTTTTGCTTAAATAATATGCTCATCGCATAACCAATTAAAAAAAAGTGCCATGGCTTCTCGATGGCACAGTAGACATGAATATGTCTTATACAATAAATGAAACGAAAGATTCAAATGGTTTAAAAATGCAGTGAATGATAAATAAATGCTGATGATTTGAAACGTTTTTCGACAATGCACGTGTTTGAGAGACCACGTGCGTACATCTGCGCATAATTACCGCGCAGGCGCAGCCAATATTATGCCATTGAGTGAGTCATCGTTAATGGCTCATTAGTGTCAGCCTTAGTTAGGCCCACTGCTATCCCCACTACGCCCTCCATTACATACCTACACTAGATCCCAGCCCCCAAACTCAGTAATGAGTCATGGTAACGATTTTCGTGACGTACATTCTTTCAAATAGACCCCAGGGATAAGACATATTCATGTCAATAAAAATGTTTTTAGTATCGGTTCTTTGACAACATTTTACTCTATTTTAATACATATTTTTAAGAGTTTGTATACTTGTCATTTCTAGACTAGAATACGGCTTAAGTATCTTTTTAGACCACTTTTTATTTAGGTACTCTTCTTTAGACCTCTATGTCATCAGGATCAGATCATTTTTGCAATTTCCACAGAATAATTTTGGGGTGAATAAGACACGTCGTCTAGAAAAACTATAAATTTTCGAGTTTCATAATTAAACCCCAGATTGTTTTAATTCAACGAATTGTGGTAACAACAGTTATTTTCGATGACAACAAAAGAATGTCAAAGGGTAATCCTTAATTTGGTTATCGGTGGAGCGGATGGACGTACAATGAGTCGGTATATACTTTTAATTGAATTACCAGAATATTGCAAAGAATTAAATCAATGTGAAGTTCGTCCCCAAAAATATATGTACATATATTGAAATCTATAGAGCGAGAAAAGTACTAAAACTCCATGTCTTGTACAAAAACAATCGCAGTTTAAGTTAAACCTATAATCGCAAAATTCCATTACAGCTGAATA
This sequence comes from Machimus atricapillus, assembly GCA_933228815.1. NCBI lineage: Eukaryota > Metazoa > Arthropoda > Insecta > Diptera > Asilidae > Machimus > Machimus atricapillus. Next base: position 31,007,640 of record OW121786.1, on the reverse strand, counting down.
GCCCTTAATTCTGCAAATCTGCCGACCATGCACCTGTTCACTAGGTCAACAAGAATCGGGCAAATGACGCGCTAAGACATTTCGACCTTCCGTTTGTGCAAATCTCCTCAAAACAAACCGCGTTTGCTGACACCGAGGTTCACTCTTCGTGCAGTGCTTAGGACAAAATCCGCGTCGCGTGAGTGACGGACCCGCGGCTTCTCGGCAGTTTCGCGTGCTCCGCCGCAATTGAATCAGTGCTGAAAACGTAACATGATAACAAACTCAATGCTCTCCTCGTTTATTATTTAATTTTTCGATTAAGTTAATTAAAAGCGAAACGACAGAGGAGAGAGCCTCTTCCGGCGGCCGCATCGTAATGATTCAAACACTCAGGGGACAAAGTGCGTGGGGCGCGAAAGAATAGCGCCCCGTGCGAAACGAAATCGCCGGGAATATTTAATGAAATTTTATGCCGAGGACGCAGCCAAGTAAATTCATTTGAGTCATCACACGAGTTCCGGGAGAACAGATGGGTTCTGTCCCAACTCCCGAGCCGAGACATGTGGGCGCGACAACTTTCTCAACTCGGAGGTAGTTAATTAATGCAATTTCTTGCGAACTGACAGATCTAAAACTCCGCAACTTCCAATTCCGAGTACCAAAAAGTGGGAACGATTTTTAAACTAATGGGAATTTTCTCCCGAGGGCTAATTAACTCATCTGCGAACTCTAAAGTGCTGCTACGTAATTTTGTAGCGATTATGACTTTCTGAAAATTCGCGAAAATTGTTAAGTCTAGCTTCTACTTTTAATTAAAATATGTATATTTAAATTCCTTTTTTGAGGTGTGAAACTGGAATTATAAACTCGAATGATTATAGTTACGCGTAAATTTAATTTGGCTGACTGTAAAACTGCACTTCTTTTATGTTAATTTTTGTTTTTGGAATATTCTATGTATAATATCGATAGAAGCACTTGTGGAAGATATTAAAGATTTATCGAAGTCAAAGATCAGGAAGATTGTTCCTTTTCAACAGGTTGGCTCTGACCTTTTTTTCCAATAGGTACACGTATGGATCAACTTAGTTAGGGGATTTTCTTTTGTGTTATCAAAACGACGCCGTCGTTACAATGTAGGTAATGACAAAATAGAGAAGGATAAAGACAGATAAGAAGCTCATTAAGCAGCGCAATTTTAAAATAAAAATATTTAGAAAAGGATTTACATATTTCTAAGTACGTATAATATCTTTCTGGAAACGACTTTAGTTCATTTGTAAATTGTATTTCGTTATTGAACCATCTTGGCTTGGCATTTCGTTTTTGCTTCTGACAAGGTCATTTTAGACAAAGCGAAGATTGGAAAAGTTGTCATTTTACTATTTTCTCTCATATTTCGACGGTAAGACGCTGTGGCAAATCCAAAATTAAAAAACCAAATAAAGCACTGCGAAAAACTTTCTATGCCTTGTAATTTCCACTTTTCCGTCAGCGAATTATTATTACCATAATGTAAGCAAAGCTGATCGATGAATCATGATTCGATCAGTTCGCTTCGAAGCTCATCATTTTCTCCAAATTCGAAAGAAGGGATATCGCCTATTGGGCAATTTACAGCCGAATGCGAAAAGGGAGCTCATTGCGTAAGGCGCGCCATCGACCGCGTCAGTTCCACCTGAAGCCCCAACAACTGAGTTCTGCGCGGATTTTTATTTTTCAAGCTCCTGGCAATGGCGGTTATCTTTTACGTGTGAACTCAGTCGTGATAAATGTGCTAAATAACGCCAAAAATATCTGCCACTTGCCCCCGGAGTTGTGCCATTCACTCGAATCAGACCGAAAGCGAACGTCTGAAATAGACAAAAATGAGCCTGTCGAAGTTTTCCGTGAAACGCCGATCATTGCCGGAATCAATTTGTTTTGGCACCGCCACACTCCAGTGACCAAAATTCATTCAGGCCGCGGCGGTGGCGGTGGCGGTAGCGGTGGCGGTTTCGACCTCGGACGCAGATCATTCCACGACGCGTCCACCGCGAGCACAGGTATACGCTGCCGTGGGCGACCAGGTTTATTTATTTCCACAGAGTGCGTGGCGGCGTCTTCGTTCTTATGAATCACATTTTTCGGGGTATGCAAATCAGGCAGCAATCTTGGGAAAGACTAGTTGTAACTACCCACTTCCTTCCCACCGACGAAAGAAAGTTTATTGCTGCTCTTTTCCGGAACAAAGGAGATCTTTGACCTCCTCGAAGGCTAGAGTAACTGAACTAACCTGGTTCGGATTTGCATGTGTACAGGTGCCAGCACCTATAGTCTAACTACTCGAAAACGAGTAGCTTTGGAAGGGAATCTTTTAATCAACCCCATTTTGCGCAGCACACGCAATCACATTCTGAGGAACGGTGAGGCAGCAGTGACTACTCGCGCACTCCACCTCTGCCCGTTTTATTTCTCGAGAAACGAAAGACTCGTTCGCAGGGTTCAAACAAAGCGAAACCAGTCTAAATAAAACGAAAAATACTGAAATTAAGTCAATTCGAGGTCGCTCGTCGGCAGTGAAGTGGCTCGAATTACAGTAGTCACCGCCAGGTGGAGTGGATGAGCTCATTACACATTACACATGACTCCCCGCAGCGCCCTCTGGCCAGTTAGCGCGGCGAAACTCGTTCGAGTTCAAACCCTTGAAACGATTTTGAAATTTCCGGCATTCTGCTGGCTCTAAAAAGGAAGTAGCGGCCCCTTTTCCCTTGAGCGGGGGCCAAAGTCTCCCAAGAAACGTTTTAGAGGGTGTGCTCAGAAAAGACCGACCCAGGTAATAACGCCCGCCGTTGCAACCGAGGCGGTAAACTTCACGGTTTAAAGCGATTGCGGTGAGCGTAGTGTGCATTAATTAAATGCGATGAAAGCGAAATTAGGAGCTGGCTTGCGATCGCTGCACATAAATAAACATGGCGAAATAAGCCGTTTGAAGAAAAACTCTTTTATAGGTCGCCTTTCCCAGCGTGGGTTTCGTCTAACGAGATTTTCGATTGGAGCACACTCATCCAGAAGTACCAACATTTAATGTGACCTCATTCTCGTCATAACCCACAAAGTCACCAGATTCGCTATTTATGATTTGTTTTGTGAATAAAAATACTCAAAATGATGAGAAAATTATCATTTTTATTGAAAATTTCTCTGAGATACTTCCTTCCTAGACAATTGGTTTTGGTTGTGATTGCTACTTAAATTATGTATGTATGTATTTGTATGTATTTTTTTATACCTTAGACTGAAGATTGGTTCCCAATTAGAATTCTCAGATTATTCCCCATAGGGGTTAAGAGTAGGTACATCCTCAACAATTACAGATTTTGAAACATGCTTTTAAATAGACCAACAGCGACCAATTTGCTTAAAATATTTCAGTAGTTAAGCCTAAGAATGAGGAATGTGAAAACTCTTACAAAAATCGTTTAGAAACGCATCCGAAGTAATAACTATAAAATATCTTTAAATATTAAGAAAACAGAAAAGTGGAATTACCTAACATTTACCAGACTACAGAACTAGAAAGATTCCTTCTCCGCAATATCTCTAACAGACATTCAAAACTCTATAAGTTCTGTGAGCAGTTTTTTAGAAATATCTTAACATTCCACTGCTATCAGTTTTGTAGGCATATCTCTTTGCAAACACCGATGAAATCGCATAACACCTGCAATAAATCGAGCATTACAGTCTCGCACACAAATACACAACTGTTACATCACTAAAAAGCTGCGAAAACTCTGCACAAATACCGCAGAGGCTAGCATATCTCAATCACAAAGTAAATAATTTACTTTGCGACACCTATTTACATTGCACTCAAAATAATTGGGGCCCAATTTTACCTGTTCGCTTCGTTTCCAGAAAAAAAAAACTTTAAATTGGATTGGCGATAGTTTGCCTCATTCTTGGAGATTTCGGGTTTTGTAACAAAATACGAGTACCAAGTTCACGTAGCCTTGCTGGGATTTAAGAAGTATTCAGGGGCTCACGTTTCATCGTTTCATTCCCTTTCAACTGCGAGGGATTCGGGAATGGAGAAAAATTGGGGCCCAACTTCCAGGAATTCATTCACTCAAAGTAAAATCGGATTTAGTGATAATTTCTCGAATCAATGTTTTATTCACCAGAAAGGCGATAGAATGAAGTCATACGCGTGGGACTCACACTCATGGAAAGTTTCATAAAAAAAAAAGAATGCTTCTCTAAAAAGCGATAAAATTACCCAACCGCCCAACCCTGGCTTTTATCGCGCACACCAGCAACGTTTTGTGCTTTGCAATAAAATTAGTAATGCTATTAACAAAAAACTGGAACTCGAGATATAATAAAAGAAAAGGTCGCACAGTTGTCCGAATTAATAATTTTCTGACTAAATTGACAACTAAACCAGCTAGTAAAAATACCCTCTCTAAGGTTCTCAGGTGTGGTGAACCCATTTCTTAGGTTATTTTTCTTTTATATAGAGGGTGAAGGGGAGAAACTCATTACCTGCACTAGACTACTAGTGTGAATATCTCACTATTTTCTTGCAAACATTTTGTTCGACTTTAGAAATCTTAATCAAAAACAATTTTCAACTACTGTGGATCATCAGACTCCGAATTCTAAGTAAACAGGGGCTCACAGGAAATTTTTGCAAATCAGGTTGTTCCGGTGATAATTAGACGAGGGAGATATGGGGAGAAAACGAAACTAGAAATTCGTCCCCTCGGTGCCACAGCAGGTTCAAGAATCAAGACAGTCCAAGACCTTTAAGAGTCAGTGGGTGTAAATCTTGCCCTTCGGCACCACCGAGATGGGCTCATTTCGAATGCCGCAAGAAAAGAAATTCCCTGGCGCCCTATATTTTTACGGTCTGTCTCCTTTCAACGAAAGCGAACTTTGCCTCTACATATTGATTGATCACGTTCTGTTGAGGTCCGCCCGCATCGTTTTGGTGTGGAACTCATCGTGGTCCCGGCGAAATTATTCATGACCTTACGTAACCGCCGCCGATGACCCAAGTCAAAAGTAATCTGGTAATTTTTTGATGATTTCTGGTTTCCTTACCTGTTTCATGTTCATCAGATGCGATCGCAACATTCCGTTTTATTGAAATATCTGATGAGGAAGACAAATTATTTCACTACAGATAAAGATGCTCAAACAACGGCCAAGATAGCGCCTGCCTTGGCGATAAATGAATCGAACCAATTCGATATTGAGGTAATTGCGTTTTTATCTCGGAGCTATCCGACTCCGGACCTACAGGAAAATTCCAGGAAAACGCTTTCACCTATTTGTTGATAAGCAATTTCATTCAAGTTTTCCTTCGATGAGATAATCCTATAAAAACCTGGATGGCTTTTTTACAGCGGTCCCGTAAAGCGAAGGAGTTGGCTCCTTTTTGGTGAAGACGACGCCTTTCGTATCCGGATGGTATAATAAAATTTATTTGAAGTGTTCAATTTTGTAGAATTACGGATGTTGTGGAGCTCAATTTACAAACTTGTGTTTCCGTCTTCAATAGCGATTGTTATATCCAAAAATAGCAAAACAGAAAATACCTAATTTCATTACTTAATTTGTGCTTGTCTATTGATCAGAAAAGAAATCTATAACAGAATTACTCCTATTCAGCGCAAGTCCCTTCGTTATCTTCGTTGGTTAGACCACCAAAATCGTCTGAATCTGATCGATTTGACGCCTTCAACTCTAAATAACTAAACTTAAATTAGGGTCTAATCTCTAATCACTCGACTTATGATTATAGGAATTAATTGTATATACATACATATATACAATTTGATACACATTTCCACTGCCTGAAAATTTGCAACGTTCTTTGGCAAATTTTGTGCCAACATTAAACGTCGTGCAGTGTAAGCTCTAAATAAATAAATGAATTTCCATGATGGCAGATTTTAAATTCGCCGTTCTAGACGCTTTTCAAAGAATTATGGACACAATTTTAGGAATTATAGACCAAAACCAACAAGGCTCACGACACGATTATACATAAAGTACTCATAGGCTTAATTAATTATTTATAAATACATTTATATTAGCTCTTATTAATGCTTTCTCTTTGCGGAGATATACAGAAAATGCTTCTGTCTGGAGTGCCTTGAATATTAAGTTTATAAGGGCGCTTTATATGCATTACTACCTTCATGTGATTCCCGGTTAACAAAGAGCTTTTAGTCCAATAAGATCAACCCTTGAGAAATATAAATCAGATATAGTAATTACGACCTATCTAACGCATGTATACAGTGCACGAATCACGGAATTAACATGATGTCTGAAGCAGAGGAACGCATTCGAGGCGCATAAACATAATTCCCTTTGTCCAATTTATTGTCATTAGTTAATACGCAAATGCACAACTGGTAGGCGGTGCCGACAAGCGCCTCAGATTTAGAATGAATAAATGCACAAAGTATCTAAAGATAACATCGCTGGCGCTCGACATGAAAGCAAGTGAAGTAGCACGTCGCCTACGTCATCAATTCCACATTTGCACATTTATTGCGTTATAAAGTGGAACCAACTGCAAAGTGAAAAGACGGCAATCTAAAAATGCGCAGGAACCTTTAGGGTCGGGCGCATTCAGGGGTTAGGGATAGTCAGAATTTTCACAAAATCGATTTTTCCTTTTTTTGCCTTTTCTCAAAGTATGATATCTTGAAAATATTCCCTGAAAATTTCACGCTGTTTTCAAAGTGGGTGACCAATATAATTCAAAAACTACTAGACGGATTTGGATGAAATTTATAGAGCTTATTGTATAGGTAAAGCTGTTAGGACACTGGCTATTTTATATGCTGGAATTCTGTCCGAATTGTAAGCACAGCATGAAGAGGATAGGAAACCTTAAAGAGAAGACAAGCAAGCTTATTTCGCGCAGTTTGAAGTTGTCTGATATGTCAGTTTTTTTAAAAATGTACTTGTGAAAGGAAAAATTTATCATGGCGAGTTTAAGTGAAAAAAAGTTTATTTGGTCGGATGAGCAGATCTTATTTTTAATTGAAAAAGTGCAAAAAAATTGTTACGTGCAAACACAAAACAATTCGAATGACAGAAACTGTCATCGAATGAGCACAAGCGCACGAAAAGTGCTCGAAAAGTACCCTCAGCTCGTTCTTTTCGGTCACTTGATAACTGGAAACGCTGGAATAACTCGAATTGTGTGCTGCTTTTCCAGCTTGTTATATCTATACAGCTGTTAGGACACTGGCTATTTTATATGCTGGAATTCTGTCCGAATTGTAAGCACAGCATGAAGAGGATAGGAAACCTTAAAGAGAAGACAAGCAAGCTTATTTCGCGCAGTTTGAAGTTGTCTGATATGTCAGTTTTTTTAAAAATGTACTTGTGAAAGGAAAAATTTATCATGGCGAGTTTAAGTGAAAAAAAGTTTATTTGGTCGGATGAGCAGATCTTATTTTTAATTGAAAAAGTGCAAAAAAATTGTTACGTGCAAACACAAAACAATTCGAATGACAGAAACTGTCATCGAATGAGCACAAGCGCACGAAAAGTGCTCGAAAAGTACCCTCAGCTCGTTCTTTTCGGTCACTTGATAACTGGAAACGCTGGAATAACTCGAATTGTGTGCTGCTTTTCCAGCTTGTTATATCTATACCTGCTCGTTTTACTCCCACCGAAAAATCACCATGAAATATATTTGTACTCTTCTAGTATGACTTTTTAGGTACTTTTTAAGCATATAAAATAGCCAGTGTCCTAACAGCTTACCTGCTCGTTTTACTCCCACCGAAAAATCACCATGAAATATATTTGTACTCTTCTAGTATGACTTTTTAGGTACTTTTTAAGCATATAAAATAGCCAGTGTCCTAACAGCTTAAGCATAAAAACTTTTCCTTGATTGTCGGATTATAATACATATTTTTAGAAAACTTCGAACTTTCAAAAACTAAACTAGTGGCATCAGCGAGTAAATTTTCAGAAGCCGCCATTTTGAAAATTTTCAAAAAAAAAAAGCTCCGATTAAGGACAAGATTAACTATTAAAAACTAATGATTCCCTTGATTCGATTGATTTCTGATGAACCAGTAAGATGCTATTATTTAAAATAGTCATTTTTTAGGCCTCTGACTGCCCCTAACTCCTTAAAGGAAGGGCACACAGGGCGCGATAAAACGTTCTATCGGATCTGGGAATTTCTTGATTACTCCTGCTTTATGGGAAAGTGACGCAGCGTCTTTCTGACAAGACGGGGGTTCGGGGCTTGTTGTTTCAGGTCGCCATGCACTCCTCATTAAAATGCCACCCTGAGCCCGAATCGCCGCCATTGAGCTTATTTTAGCTTCTGACTTGCCTCTGTTTCGGCCGGGCCGGGGCGGGCCCTCGATGCAAGTGGCTTGCGGTGATTCATGCGGAGGGGCCCCCGCCCGGGGCAATCCATTGCGGGGGGAATGATTTGTTTGATAAAGCCATCCAGCGCCCGTGTGGCTATTTAAAGTGGCTTTCTTGTCGCTTGTTAACAGCCGGTGGATCGCATATTTGTCTTCCTGTCTGCCTGTTTGAGTTTGAATTGCCGCCCGATCCAAGGACCCTCCGACGTCCCTAGTAACTATTACTTCGGCGGCTCACATGCGACACTCGTCGAGGCCTCAAGAACCCGTCTGGAGCGCCTGGGCTGACATTGGGGCTCTTGACACAGGCCCTCAATTGGGTCGTTTGGGGCTTTCTTAGGGCCTGCTTTGTGTACCCTGTAAATGTCGAGGGTACCACCGGGTGACCTTCGCTTTATGTCACTTGACCCCCCGGACAACGCTGAAAGGCAATTTTGCAGGATAATGCTTTTATCGATTCGCCTGCCGCGTGCTATTACCGAAATAAATTTTACTATCCCCTATTCGCCCTGTTAATTGAACATTTTATTGCCGGACAGACATTTTTGCGTGTTCGGGAGTGAAAACGGTTTTTATTGATTGCGGTATTATCTGAATCGGATTAGCCCTCGAGCAGATCCATTCAAGCTCTTTGAGGTATTCAATTACAACACAGCCTCGAACACTGAAACTCTATCAGAAGAAAACAAAGTATGATCGTCAGCAATTATTTTTGTCGCTTTTAACTAGGACGTGACGCGTGGCGATAACAAAATGTAGCAAGCTTAATGCATTAACTGCGGTTAAATTAATTCTAATGTTCTAATGGTACTCTCCGTAAAACTAAACTGAAATGAAAACAATGATGCAATTTGCAATAACGCAATTTGAATTTCAATTCTTTTTTTAAGAGGGTATACCTAATCTTGTTTTTAAAATAGACTTAATAAAAATTAAACGTTAAAATTTCACGAATTAGTTAAAACAAAACACATCCCAAAGTTTAAGTTCTGTGTCAGATTACAATAATATTTTAAATAATTAAGCAAAAACTTCGATTTGATTTTGTAAACAAAACCTATTTCAAATTGAGAAAGAACTCAATTTTTATAATAGTTTTGATAGAGCTTTTGCTCAATTTGCTAGTAGATGAGTCAATACTAGGATTATTAATCCATTCATTTATATTGTTGCAAGCTTTCTGATTAAGAAATGTATTAAATTGATGCGTTTTTTGACAAAATTAGCATCTAAGCCTTAAAAGAAATTTAAACCTTAAATCTTTTTATTAAGATTTAATATTAATCTACTACTGATAAATGGATACATTATTTCAGTCAATAAACAAATTAAGCATAATACATATACCTACATATTTCGTACAAATGAAACAATATACCTCTTTAATCATCAGTGTGCTGCTTTTTTTTCTCCATCAGTTCGTAAAGTAAGCAAATTATTTTCTGGACACTTAACCTCATGGAGAAAAGCTGTTTAAGTAATGGAAGTGAACTGTACTATTATTAAAGTAAAACACAGTGTACCTACGTGACTTGTTCAGAAATGTTTTACTACCCTTTTATCTAAGTCCAAGAGAAAATCAGCCTAAAGCAGAACACGTGCCCGTGAACAACCAGAATTCAAATGAACTAAATCTACAGAAAATGTATGTGCCCCAAAAACGACGTAATTTATGGGAACCTTAATAATACGTGCAAAGTGTCCTTTGAAGTCATGTGATAGTGATCCCAGGCATAAGGAGGATTTCCCAGCAGACGTCACTCCCACTGAGAGCCAATCCCTCATCATCGGAAATGCCTACAAAATTTGAGAACTAACCGAATGTCCTGACCCGATTGTCAACTTCTGCCAAAAGACCTCCAACGTATTTTGTGTGACGATTCTTGTTGCCAGGATATCTGCCGCCTTGGTGCCCACTTAAATTACAAAGAGCGTTGTTATTATATGTACATACTACGAGCAGCTAATCGTCCCATATTTTATTTATATTAATAATCCGCAGACGGATAAGCGCCTTGGAAAGATATGCAAAGATACAATTCCTGGATTATCAACCTCCAACCAAATACGACGAGTCTGAAGGGAAGAAGCAAACATATCCGGCCCGAGTATTATCGTCAGAAAAGACGATTTATAAATCGATACTCGGGTTTCGCGGCAGCTTCCCGGAGGGCATGATTGAACGGTGGGAAGGTGCTCATCCATTTCAGTGATGGAGGAATTCCTTTTCAGCTGCACCTGCACTGTCTTTCATATATCTTTTCTCTGCCACAACGAGAAACTAGGCTATCGATTTTCTCGATAAAACATCATTTAAAAGGTATAACCGCATTAGTTGCTTTCACGATCGTTCTGCGAACATCCCGCGGGCTCCTTCTGCACAGCTGAGATTGTTAACAAATAGGGACAGTATAATGGCTCATGGAGAACAGAAGGGGTGTGTCATAAATAACAATCATTTCTTTATTTATTAAAATTAAATTAACACAGTTGAAAGTAGTTAGGCTATGTACCTACGAATAGTGACTAAATGGCGACTAAACTAAATTTCGCACACACCCTTAATATTACGTTCCTCTCCCTTTTCCGAAGGCAGTTGATAAAAATTGGGCAGAGTAGTTAACAAAAACTATTTTCCTGTAAAACCAATAGGCCTCTTGGAACTAGCCCATAGTGCAAACAGCTCCGTCATTGATAGAAATCAATATTAGCGCACACAGGTCTGCCGTTCCCGGAGCATTTAGGATATAATTCGAAGTCGGAAAAAAAGCATTTGGAGTATCGTTCGTTTGTTTTTCTACCCTCGTCCTTTAAATTCGCAATAAACGAATTTTCTCAAGGCTGGGGGGGAAGTCTTCGTTAAAAGAGAAATTTTCACCTTACCTTTTTTTATTTGTTCTTACATTTTCTACTGGTTGAAACTGACGAAATAACGTTTGCAAAGCATCCCAACTGCGTAGCCCCATTTTGCACGGATGCACATTCCATTTCCGTAAATTCGACTGCACGTGAGGAGCCTCAGTAAAGTTTCAAAATTCGACTTCTAGTCCATTTTACCTTCAACAGAAAGCCCGAGTATATATTTCTCTGATCGAATTTATGTAGGTTATCTCTAACTTATAGGTCTTTTACTTTTCACTGTTTCTTGTCGTGATGTAGTTATGTATTTAGGTAAACAAAATCTTAATTTAGAATTTGAAATCAAAATTAGAATGTGGTCTCTGGCGTAATTCTTCAAAGATTTATAAGACGATGACGTAACCCAAATGGAACTACATTCAGATGGAGAGCAGGTACAAGGGATATGCTTGAAATTTCGTTTCTCATAATTAGGTAAGTAAATGTTCATTTGCATTTTTCATGCAGAACTGCTTAATTTATGAACATGTTATTAGCAATTTTTTAAATACTTTTTCAGCATTTATATTTAACTTAAACTAAATTAGAATTTAATGCTTGTCTTTAATAATAGCAATACAAGTCCAGGAAATCTTATTAAATGAGTTCTTAAAGTAGAAATCGGGGTCCTAATTAAGGCGATGACGCAAGAGGCTCCAAACCGAGAGCGATCGCCAATTGAGGTAATACCGTCCATCAGCAACTGACATTGAGTTTGCCAACTCGAAGAAGTTAGCAAATTCAATCCAATAAATATCTAATTAAGTTAGGGCCAGCCACCTAGCAAATATCAATTATTCCGGGAGGGAGCACGTGCGCCACCACGTTTATCCACCGGAAAAGTTCGCCCCAGACAAGAAAACTTACAAGACCCGTCGTATAGTCAAGAAGATTAACCGAAACTTCCAGAAAAAATAAATCAAATTCCGATGGGCAAAACTTGTTAAATATTTCGCGCCTCCGATAAGAAGTCTGGCCGTCGACGTCTTACAGCTTTCTTTGATTATTTCTAAATGCATTGAAGAAAATGGCGCAAAAAAAGTTTCCTGCGGCCGAAGATGTCCTGGCCTTCAGGGGCGCTGCTGTGCTCCACCAAAGTTCCCTAGAAAATGCAGCGGAGCATTGAGAAACCGAGGAAATGCGCTCGCCTTGAGCCATGCGAATCCGAGGAGCATCTTCCACTTAATTTACGCAAATGGAGCAGTGGAAGCGTCACGGGGGCAGACGACGAACTACCACCAAGGAGGCTTGCTACCCTTCCCGTCGGGATGGGTGTGGGCATAGGGCTCCTGGCGGATGCTGCAAATGCAACGTAATCAATCTGAGCACATAACCTCCCCGTCGTCACTGGGATTATCTCCGCAATTCCGCTGAACGCGGTCCCAAGTGGTGGGAAACACGGTTTCACACTGCATCGAGGAGCAGTCCTTCAGAGCCCACGCGACCTGATTAAGGCCTTAATGAGAGTATCATCCAATTAAGGGCGGAAAAAAACCCTTTTGTGGCGGTGATTCCTAGCGACGATTTCGTTTTTACATCTCGCGGCTGTAAATATAGCACCGCGAAAATTATCGCTCTAATTAGCGACCACTCGAATTTAAAATGCTCTCGTCCCAAGAGCTGCAATTAGCGCCCCAAGTGAAAAATTGGGACCCAATCGATGCCGCCAGTCGGAGAGGTGGTGGAGCAGCAGCAATCGTCGGTCGCCAACTTCGCTGCGAAATTGAAGTTTCTCAAGACGACTGGGGAGGCCACTTTCGGGAGACTCCGCACGTCAGCAAGATCTTAATCGACCTTTCCAAGGTTCATATGTTTGCAATAAAAGGGGTTTTCGAATGCATCCGCAGGGCCCCATTTTCGCTCACCAATTCCAGTTCCGACTCCGACCGTCGTCGACCACGTTCGCAGTTTTATTGACTGCCTGCATCTTACGACAGCAAGAAAATCTTCGAACCTTTTGAGACGCGAGTGTCGCGGGTGGGTGGCCGGCGTGGCGACTGGCTGAGACGAAGATCATGAATTTTCCCTCTTTGATTATGCTCATCCATAGACGTCGTTTTGGCAAAGATACGAGACAGGCTGGCTGCAGTAAGCATCCTCCACCACCGCACCGATGCTCGCTGTGCTTCCGAGGGGGCCACAGCCCATGGAGCTCCCGGGTGCTTTGCACATTTCCGCTGGGCTCGCCCAAACAGGCGTCAGGCTAGAGGTCCAGGATGCATGCGGAGCAGATGAGCGCAAAAACTTAAAAACTACACTTAATTCGGATTTCCAGACACATCCTCCCCCGGGCCATAGGGCTCTGGTGCTGTTGTCATTCAGCGGCAAGTGCTCCCTCCAACCTCTCGAAAACTTTACGGTCTGATTGCGCCCAAAGAAATCCCAGCCACAAGACTCTGGGGCTCGGCAAACTTTTTCCAGAATCCAGCAGGGCTCCTCCCTTGTAATTAAGCCTGCATTCAAGAGTGATATAACAGCTGCAATTATGGAAGAACGCGATGCCCCGAAGCTAATTAAAAAAAGTACATCTGGTTAAATATTAGCCGAGGCGGATGTGTTGTGCGTCCTCCAGCTCACACCCTAGAAAAGCAGCTCCACCTCAAGTGGTGCTCCAGGAGCCGTAAGGACGTCGCAATAGTTTAAGCGCGGGAATGGCCTGCGACTTCCCTTCCGAGTTCCAAGGCAGCTTGGTTATCTATCGGAGGTAATTTTGCAATAGTGAATAATGCTGCGCAAAGTGGATGGCCTACAACTGGAGGTGGAACTGGGAGGAGTTTTTCTTTTTGTTGGCGAAGGGTGGCTGAACTGTAGTCGACGATGAAATCAGATTTTTACGATAACTACTTCAGAAAAATGTTATAACCTTATACTTTGTATGATCTCTCGAATTCAGATGCGAATGAATATGAGGCTTGTTATACGCAAGTATATGTGTTTAATTATGCGAAAATTTTCGTTTTTAACCGACTGTTTGACCTAACTATGTGTTGTGTTCACATACTTCTCATTTGAACCCGGAATTCGGTCAAGGTAACCCCCACACGTCAGAGAACAGTTTCGATACGATAACAAAGTGACTGTAATGATTATAACTATTAAAAAAATTATACAAAATAATGATTATCAAGAATTTTTTATTTTTCGATCAGTTGATTAATGATTAGGTATAGGAAGAATATAATTTTTTATTTTTCGATCAGTTTTTAATGAGTATACGAAGTAATTTTTATTTTTCGATCGCCCCATAACGATTATCAAATAATTTTTATTTTTCTATCGTTCGATAACGATCATCAATAAGTATGTTTTTTTTTTGCAATGATTTATTTACCAGACTTTCAAGTGTTGATGAAGGCAGCAGTTTTATATAAACTATGTTAACTGGGTTTGAATTTAGGTTCCAAATGTGCTTTATCTTTTAATGTTTACCCGAATTGCTGGCACTTAAAAAATGTATTGTTCTTGGTAACTTAACTAGCTATAGCGACTGAAAGTCTGGATTTTCGGTTTAATGCTGAATTTAAAATGGAATGATACAGAATGAAAATACAACTATTAAGCAATTTTGGGAATTGTGTCTATATGCTCGAGTAGGTATATTGATAAAGTTTTATCTTTATATACATATAGGGTTTTCCATTAAGAGCGCTCGAATTTTGAATTGAAATAAAACAACACTTTTATACAATTTGTGTATCTATCCATGATGAAATGCTAAAATGCAATGACAATAAGTGTAAAAAAAACTGTTGACGATAGATTTTTAGTATTGCCACAACAGAATGTCAAAAATCGAGCGCCCCTATTGGAAAATCCTTACTTTGGTAGGTAAAACTTATATTAATGAAAATAAGTATGCGCTTGTATTGAAATATCAAGAATGGATGAATTCACGGGCAATGCCACCTCTTGTGCTGATGATCTTATAGTTTCATCAACTTTCTGAAGAAATATTTGAGATGACTAGAAGTCGACCTATAGACTAAACAAAGCGTTTACAGCAGAGCCGCGATTGAGCGGCTCCTCCTCCTAGAGGCCTTGCAGTCTCGTTAGCACTTGTCAGCTAATCTCGTGCCCTCGCGTCTGCTGCAATTAACATGCGCAAGTGCATCGCGCACAGCTCAGAGCAAGGTGGCAACACTTTCACCAGCGCGAGCAGATTCGCTTTTGTTTTCTTCTTGAACTCATAACAAAATTCACGCAGAAGCAGCCGGGAACGGGAAAACACCCGCAGAGCGCCAGCCCCAGCAGCTTAAGCTCTTTCTTCACGATCGCCCCTCCGCCCCCCAAGGGGTCCAACAAAGCGAGCGTGAATTGTCATCGCTGACAGATGCTGGCACTGGCGATGTGGTCGTTCACTTCTGAGTCATATGACGACCCGTTGGAGGGGCCCTCTCATGTTTTTGCAATTATCGGGCGCTTTATAAATTGACCAGGGGCTAGTCGACTGCTACACTGGTTCTATTGCGTTCTACAGTTAAGAAGCAATTTTTTCTCCCTACAAAAAGACACACTTTTGGGGCTAGCGAAATAAAAAAGGGGGAAACCTGTTTTGTTCGCTTGGACGCACCTGGCTTGCTCCAAAAAAATAAATAACGAGTCAGAAGGACTTACCTCGCCTGTTGAAGGGTCGCACTCGCACGGCCACCTTGATTTTATCCGTTGACATGTTCACGTTTTGCTCCTGGGGTACTTTTGCACACAAAACTTGTTCACTTTGTTGGGGGCACCGAGCGGCTCCTGGGCCTCAGGGGGGCGAGATTTCGCACCGCACAAGGACCAGGCACAATCACTCAGGCTCACTGGATCTGCACTCCAGTTGCCACCGCACAGTGGCTTTGTTGCAATCAAAACACGATAACAGCCAGAGGAGCTGCTGTGACCTGATTGGATCACGGGAAGTCAGCACAGCTACAGAAACAACGAACAACGGATCGCGATTTCTTTTATTTTTTTTATTAATTTTTCTTTTTTTTAAATAAAATCTAACAAGACTTCTCGGCCGCACTTAGAGTTGCTGTTTGTGCCCGTCGTCGTCGTCCCGATGTCTCCAAGCAAAATCCATTCATAATCGATTTTTGTCGACCCCGCACACTCCACGCCTGTTCCTGCACCGAATCGCCAGGACTTTCGACGTAATTAGCTACTACTGCCGCGAAACAATTAATTGCTGCTAATTTTTTCAATTAATTTCACAGAATTTTGCAATTTTCCAGCTCTTATTCACCGACCTCGGACGAACAGTGTTTGACAATCGACGCCATATTGAAATCTGCTGAATCCACTGAGAAGTGACTGAAGTGAAGCAGTTTCTGCTGAAAAGGCCACGGCTGCACACATTCGCAAGCCCCGTTGTGTAAATACGACGAAATGCGCGACGACACTGCACACACCCGCAGCCCCCATTCACGCGGCGCGCTTGTGTTGGTTGTGTTTGACGCTGCGCCAGGGCGGTGTGTGGTTGCGAAATCTGACACTGCGCATGCTCGGCGCTGTGGTCCAGATGTGTTGGATTTTTGTTTTGGTGGCTAGGCGAACTGCATTACCTACGGAGAATGCGAAAGCTGACTCTAGATGGCTCATTTGTTATTTAGGTGGTGTCCAATTTCCGGCGGCAATTATTTAAAGTTTTCATCGAGCATTACACATTTGGTAGTTTTGTTTTTAGGCTATTGATTATGTCATTTCAAAAGGAACTAAGACGTTCAAGGGTTTTTATTGCACGAATCGTTCAATTGGTTATTAAGGATGAAAAAGCCGCGGAGTGCTATTAAATTAGAGGGTGCAAATTAGAGATAGGGGTGGAAATGCAACC
Source organism: Machimus atricapillus (assembly GCA_933228815.1). Lineage (NCBI taxonomy): Eukaryota > Metazoa > Arthropoda > Insecta > Diptera > Asilidae > Machimus > Machimus atricapillus. The sequence goes on along the minus strand of OW121786.1, from coordinate 30,990,543 downwards.
CTTACGGTTTTTTGAGTATAGCTCGAAAACGAAGCAAAATTTTGGATTTTTCTATATGGCAAATATTATAGAGAATAAGATTTTATATCGAAATAGCTTATTTAAAAAATTAAAAAAAAAATTTTAGTTCAAAATATATTAAAAAGACTTAAACAAAAAAATGCAAAAAATTCAATTTTTTCTTTTTTTTTACTTTTATGCAAATAACTTTTTTCTGAGCAGAGATAGGTATAGGAATTGCTTCATATAAAAACAAGTAGACAAAATTTCCTTTAAAATGGTAGGTTGTAAAAGTGTTTTGGTTTAAAATTGACCGAGATATTGTTGGTTGAACACAGCCATTCCTTTCGCTTTTTATCGCTTTTATGTTGATATTATGTTTTACTTCTAATATTTTCAACAAAATTATTATTTTACTTAATAAAAACATATTTTAAGTTAATTTTTTAATAATAAATAAGTATTTAAACAATGGTAATTAATTATACTAGAATATTGAATTTTATTTGTGTACACATTAAATGCATATTAGAATTCTTCGACAATATTCTGAAATTGTATTTCAATATCTTCATCAATGTCCCCGTCCCCGAGAACATCGTCTTCAGTAATCTCGACTTCTTGCACATTATCGCAATTGACTCCCATGCACTCTTTGCAAAACAGAGAGCAATTTATACCTAATTTTCTGCATCCCCAACTTCCATGGCAACCTGTAGTGCATCCACAGGCCATTTGTTTTAGCAATACATACATATCTCTGGTGCAGGAGGTGCTGTTGTACCAATTGCAGTTAATCCATATTTTGAACTTTTCCAACCCCAGTCCATAGGGTTTAAATTATTTTACATAGAAAGTAACGGTGCAAGGCGAACTTGTGGGAGCCACAGCATAAGGAGAAGAAATCAAATAGATTTCGAATAAAATTGAATTGAAATATATTTTATAAATTTAATTAAATGTTTTAAACAAATGAAGAGATTGCTCTTTATTTATTTATTAATAACAATTTAAATTAAAATTAAAATTTAATTCAAGTATAATTTTGCAAATCTCCATATTTCAGTTTGAAGAAATAGCAATATAATTTATTACTATTTTGTTTACAAAAATACAACAATTACAGTAATTCATATAACACTTATTTATTATTAATAAATTAAATCAACATATGTCTTTATTGAATAAAAATCAATTGCATATTCAAAACTATGTATTAAAACGATATTGTCATAAAAGCGATAAAAAGCGAAAGGAATGGCTGTGTTCAACCAACAATATCTCGGTCAATTTTAAACCAAAACACTTTTACAACCTACCATTTTAAAGGAAGTTTTGTCTTCTTTTTTTTATATGAAGCAATTCCTATACCTATCTCTGCTCAGAAAAAAGTTATTTGCATGAAAGTAAAAAAAAGAGAAAAAATTGAGTTTTTTGCATTTTTTTGTTGTCTTTTTAATATATTTTGAACTAAAATTTTTTTTTTAATTTTTTAAATAAGCTATTTCGATATAAAATCTTATTCTCTATAATATTTGCCATACAAAAAAATCCAAAATTTTGCTTCGTTTTCGAGCTATACTCAAAAAACCGTAAGGGTTGCATTTCCACCCCTATCTCTAGTTTTCACCCTCTAATTTAATAGCACTCCGCGGCTTTTTCATCCTTAATAACCAATTGAACGATTCGTGCAATAAAAAACCTTGAACTTCTTAGTTCCTTTTGACCCTTCTTTTTAGGACATAATCAATAGGAATAGCCTATTTCTCTCATTATCTAAGATAAGATGTCCTGAACAATTTTTTACAAACGCTTAAGCTTTTTGTTATAAACCTATTTTGCAGTTTACTTTACAATGAAACCTACTGAATGAATTTCGACTTATTGGGTATTTCGAAAATTTCCAAACAAATAAACGTTAACCAAGCTTGAACTTTCTGTTCGAGTTAAGTTGCTAAATTAAATTTAAACTTATGGTTGAATATGCCGAAAAAATGAAATTGTAGTTATGCTAAGTTTACATTAATAAAATTAATCTTCCAAACAAAGGCTAGGTGCAAACATTGTGTACAAACGCCTTTTTTAGTTTTTGAAGGAGAAGAAATGAAGAAATGGACTGCCTATCCCAAATACTTAATCCAAAAGACCAGATCACGTTAGATTCATAAACTCTTCCCTTTATTTTGTTTTTTACTAGTTTTGAGAAATTCACATGATAGACGAATGTAAGGAATTTCGAAAAATAAAGTCGCAATAAAGGAGACGAAGTAGCACACGACAAAAATGCCCAAACCTTCGATGTAAATGTTAAAAACATCCACTCGAACTGCAGATTCACTTCCCGCCCTGTAGGCAAAGACTAAAATTGGCTGCAAAAGGTACATCATATAAGACATCTTGCTTAGATGGGCGAAGACCCCGGAACAGAGCATCGCTTTAGCTACCCCGCCTTCCTCGAAGTTTAGGATCACGATGGCCGCCACAAGGAAAACACTGAAGATGCACCGCCCAATAGAATTGGCCAACTGCACCAGGACCGCAGGAATGTCCTCGAAGTCTTGCATTCCTTTAGTAAAAAACACAGTCCCAAGAATTGCAGCGGTTGCCCAGCTGAGTTTAATTAGACGCTGAAAATTTATGTTAGTAAATAAACAAGTAAACTGTATATATGTACATACTAATGTTAAAGTATAAGAACACTTCAGATGCGTATTATAGGTATAATGCTGCTCCAATTCAAAAGTAATGGGAAATTTTTAAATATTCAATAAATAATTTAATATACCTATTTAATTTTGATATTTTATATTAAGATGAATATGTACCAACATACGATTATTTTTGGTGAATTATCCTTTACAGAATGCAAATAGTATCCGCCCATTATTCCTATTAGGTAAGGACTCATCCTCACCAGTGGCGCAATATAAATTGTATTTCGTATCCTATAGAAGCTATCAAACCCGGCCTCAAAATGCTCTGAGTAATTTACGTAGAAACTGTAGATGGTTGAAAGTCCTAAGAGCCAACAAAAAATAAGTTTTACTCTGGTGGGTGACCTGTTCAACAAAAGTACACAATTAGTAGAAGGATGTGATTTTCTGAAATTGATTCAACTTACTTAGTAAGCACGAATAATCCCAGAAGACTTGCTGAATAATAGAACATTTCGCAAGATAGGTACCAAGTCCAAAAGCCGCACATTTCTTCCATCGGATAAAAACTATGCACGTACAGCAATCCACGCCACCATGAATATCTAATGTTGAAAATTTAAACAAAGAATTCTAAAATGTGTCCCTAAGGCTAAGGGAAGTTAGAGCCGAGGAAAAAATTAAAAAATGAAGAACTAAAACTTAAATTCATAATATTGTTAGGCTTGTTAATGCGTTGTGTATTTTATTAGTATAAGTAACTACCAAACTTATGTCACCTCTACCTTCCATGTTTAAATTTTTGTTAGTATATTTCATGTATGTTAGTGTTTTTAACTTTATTTATCAAATCTTTTCTCTCTATCAAAAAATAACTAAAATGATAGTATATCGATTGCGATTAAAAATTAAATGTTTCATTGTACAATATAATAATGTCTAATAATGAAAAAAGTCAGTTTTAAAGTATCTTAATAAAGGTTCTTATTGCAAATAAAATACGTACTGTGGGCAGTAATTGTCCAAAGTCTTCGGGATATAAAGATTCGTTACCTCCTCCATGTACACGGCAGACAAATGACTCAGGATCATCGCTAATAAAAATGCAGGTGTAAGTCGCAGATACCTGTGCAACCACAGTTTCGCGAAAAGTATAAAATTCTCAATAGGACCATTGTAATTGATCGCTTTTCTTTGCGCTTCATTGCTCAAAAAGTTGTAGATCAACAAAAATGCACTTAAGACAAAAAACCCGTCCAGAGCATATGATGCCATATATAAAAATAAAATTCGGTGGTCTTTTATAAAATAAGAAACCATAGCAGCATTTTCATATATAAAAAAGGAAAAATATGGCAAGTGCGACAACATGATCCAGATGCAAATGAGGCTTCTTATGCCGTCCAGGCATTCTATGCTTCTTTTTGACCTGGAAGTGCTCATTAAGTCTGTTAAGTTTCTTTTGAGGTCAAAGCACCCGACAAAACGGCCCCAAGAGCTATCACTCTCGATTTGAAATAAATTAATTACAAGCACAAAAACTACAAAAGACGCAATCCCCAACAAACTTATTCCGGTGTAATCGCGTGCGAAGAATTTTTCCAAAGAGCCTGTCTTGACCCCTAAAATTTCGATAGTTACATTGTAGAGCTGTAGAAAAGGGAGCTGTCCATCTTCGAGCAAAGGCTTAATTGCTTTCAGGATCTGCTCCTTCATACACGCTCGAGGTGCGCACAGACCCAGCTGGAAGGGGATCTATGTAGATGAAACATTAAATGAAGATCACCGTCTCCAGAAAGTAATAAAATTAATTATACGTAAACATAAGTATATTGTGGAAATTGGCTGTTGGTGGAGTAATTGGCGAAGACGGTGAAGTAGTTCATCTTGAAGGGCGCTTTTGCACTGACCACTTTCGCGTTGTACCCGGAACTCATCCAGGGTCTCTCCTCGACGTTTAGGAGTTTGCACGCTAGTTTGGAACCATGCCAGAAATTATTCTGGTAAATAAAAGAACTCGAAACCGATCCTGAAGCATCTAATGCTAAAAGAAAATAGCATCGGTTACCAAATGAAGCATTATCTTCAACCGAAAAAGTTAGCATTATATGATATAAAATAATGCACACTAATAACTAGATGAATCGATACCTTTAAGACCCCAAAGATCGCCTTGGTTAATAGCATGAAAAATTTCTCGCACTTGATTCACACAATCGCCTTCTTCTGAAGTTAGTTTAATAAATGTCTTCAAAAATTCGTAGTAAATCGACCACTTATGTTCCATCGGATTTTTCGGTTGCACTTGATTGTCACTGCGACAACCCAAAAATAAGGTGCTCCCGATTCCGACCAGCACTAGGATCCATCCGAACTCCATGTGTTATGCTGCACTTGGTTAAGGCTCTTAGACTGAGGTATTTTCGCAAAACTTTTGAAGTATATACCCGATAAAATGCATCTCATGAGTCCATTTAAGTTGTCTGGTTGAAGAAATTCTTAATGGAGTCATTTTTTGTGAATAGCTTACTTTGCAACCAGTCATTAATCTTTCCCTAAAGAGTGCACGGAGTAATGCGCGTGGTCGCATCTTCAACTTATAGTTTCTGATCACGTCTTTAGTGTCATTTTATTTCTCAATAGTTTTGTCGTACTTCGAAAATAGTCGTCATTGAATCTACGAGTATTTACACTTTTTATCCGACTAAGCAAAAAGTAATAAAGTAATACATTCTGGTTCATTGTATAAAGTGCTGGTAGAAGAACTTTTATAGTTATAGATTTAATACTTGTTATTTGATTATACTTTTTCGTCGAAAAGAAAACAAAAATTAGCATATACATATGTATGTACGAGTATATGTAATATTTTATATTATAGTCCTGACAAGCTGAAATTCGAGTCTAGGGAAAAAAGATTACTGACCCCGTCGAGTGAAGTATCTTTGAAAAAGGCAAACATCATTAAACCGTTTTTCAAAATTATGCCCAATTTTTGAAATATTTGTGTCCAATATATAACCCTGAATGCAAAACAAAAAATCACTTTGAAAAATACATAACACGACTTATTAAAGTTAAATAATTTACGAGGTATACCCGACCAAATTATGCGCTTATTATTAAGTGCTCAAACAACTTGGGGAAAATCGCGGCAAATAAGAAAGAAAATATTGAACAAAAATTAGTATAAAAAAGGAAATTTAGGTCACAATAAAATGAAATAAATAACTCATCAAATAAAACAATTTAAAACTGATCAAAATTTTCGATAATTTAGTTTTCAAAGATTTACGATACTTTTAGCAGTTAATTTGCTTGCTGCCATGCTACAAATTTCTTGGCTTTATTCTTGAGTATTTTTCCAGTAAGAGTAATTTTAATTTCTAATATATACCTAAAACTTGATCACATCCATGTTGCAACTTTTCATTTTCCATACGTACTGATTATTCTCTATAGATGATCATTCATCATTCACCATTCACCATTCACCATTCATCATTCATCATTCATCATTCACCATTCATCATTCACCATTCACCATTCATCATTCATCATTCATCATTCATCATTCCTCATTCATCATTCATCATTCATCATTCACCATTCATCATACATCATTCATCATTCATCATTCATCATTCATCATTCCTCATTCCTCATTCATCAATTCATCATTCATCATTCATCATTCACCATTCACCATTCATCATTCATCATTCATCATTCATCATTCATCATTCATCATTCATCATTCATCATTCATCATTCATCATTCACCATTCATCATTCATCATTCATCATTCACCATTCACCATTCATCATTCATCATTCATCATTCATCATTCATCATTCACCATTCATCATTCATCATTCATCATTCATCATTCATCATTCATCATTCATCATTCATCATTCATCATTCATCATTCATCATTCATCATTCATCATTCATCATTCACCATTCATCATACATCATTCATCATTCATCATTCATCATTCCTCATTCCTCATTCATCAATTCATCATTCATCATTCATCATTCACCATTCACCATTCATCATACATCATTCATCATTCATCATTCATCATTCATCATTCATCATTCATCATTCATCATTCATCATTCACCATTCATCATTCATCATTCATCATTCATCATTCACCATTCACCATTCATCATTCATCATTCATCATTCATCATTCATCATTCACCATTCATCATTCATCATTCATCATTCATCATTCATCATTCATCATTCATCATTCATCATTCATCATTCATCATTCATCATTCATCATTCATCATTCATCATTCATCATTCATCATTCATCATTCATCATTCATCATTCATCATTCACCATTCATCATTCACCATTCACCATTCATCATTCATCATTCATCATTCATCATTCATCATTCATCATTCATCATTCCTCATTCATCATTAATCATTCATCATTCATCATACATCATTCATCATACATCATTCATCATTCATCATTCATCATTCATCATTCATCATTCCTCATTCCTCATTCATCAATTCATCATTCATCATTCATCATTCACCATTCACCATTCATCATACATCATTCATCATTCATCATTCATCATTCATCATTCATCATTCATCATTCATCATTCACCATTCACCATTCATCATTCATCATTCATCATTCATCATTCACCATTCACCATTCATCATTCATCATTCATCATTCATCATTCATCATTCACCATTCATCATTCATCATTCATCATTCATCATTCATCATTCATCATTCATCATTCATCATTCATCATTCATCATTCATCATTCATCATTCATCATTCATCATTCATCATTCATCATTCATCATTCATCATTCATCATTCATCATTCATCATTCATCATTCATCATTCATCATTCATCATTCATCATTCATCATTCATCATTCATCATTCATCATTCATCATTCATCATTCACCATTCATCATTCACCATTCATCATTCATCATTCATCATTCATCATTCATCATTCCTCATTCCTCATTCATCATTAATCATTCATCATTCATCATACATCATTCATCATTCATCATTCATCATTCATCATTCATCATTCATCATTCCTCATTCCTCATTCATCATTCATCATTCACCATTCACCATTCACCATTCATCATACATCATTCATCATTCATCATTCATCATTCATCATTCATCATTCATCATTCATCATTCATCATTCATCATTCATCATTCACCATTCATCATTCATCATTCATCATTCATCATTCATCATTCACCATTCATCATTCATCATTCATCATTCACCATTCATCATTCATCATTCATCATTCATCATTCATCATTCATCATTCATCATTCATCATTCATCATTCATCATTCATCATTCATCATTCATCATTCATCATTCATCATTCATCATTCATCATTCATCATTCATCATTCATCATTCATCATTCATCATTCATCATTCATCATTCATCATTCATCATTCATCATTCATCATTCATCATTCATCATTCATCATTCATCATTCATCATTCATCATTCATCATTCATCATTCATCATTCATCATTCATCATTCATCATTCATCATTCATCATTCATAATTCATAATTCATAATTCATCATTCATCACTCATCACTCATCATTCATCATTCATCATTCATCATTCATCATTCATCATTCATCATTCATCGTTCATCATTCATCATTCATCATTCATCATTCATCATTCATCATTCATCACTCATCATTCATCATTCATCATTCATCACTCATCACTCATCATTCATCATACATCATTCATCATTCATCATTCATCATTCATCATTTATCATTCATCATTCATCATTCATCATTCATCATTCATCATTCATCATTCATCATTCATCATTCATCATTCCTCATTCATCATTAATCATTCATCATTCATCATACATCATTCATCATTCATCATTCATCATTCATCATTCATCACTCATCACTCATCATTCATCATACATCATTCATCATTCATCATTCATCATTCATCATTCATCATTCATCATTCATCATTCATCATTCATCATTCATCATTCATCACTCATCATTCATCATACATCATTCATCATTCATCATTCATCATTCATCATTCATCATTCATCATTCATCATTCATCATTCATAATGCATCATTCATCATTCATCACTCATCATTCATCATTCATCATTCATCATTCATCACTCATCACTCATCATTCATCATACATCATTCATCATTCATCATTCATCATTCATCATTTATCATTCATCATTCATCATTCATCATTCATCATTCATCATTCATAATTCATCATTCATCACTCATCATTCATCATTCATCATTCATCATTCATCACTCATCACTCATCATTCATCATACATCATTCATCATTCATCATTCATCATTCATCATTCATCATTCATCATTCATCATTCATCATTCATCATTCATCATTCATCATTCATCATTCATCATTCATCATTCATCATTCATCATTCATCATTCATCATTCATCATTCATCATTCATCATTTATCATTTATCATTCATCATTCATCATTCATCATTCATCATTCATCATTCACCATTCATCATTCATCATTCATCATTCATCATTCATCATTCATCATTCATCATTCATCATTCATCATTCATCATTCATCATTCATCATTCATCATTCATCATTCATCATTCATCATTCATCATTCATCATTCATCATTCATCATTCATCATTCATCATTCATCATTCATCATTCATCACTCATCATTCATCATTCATCATTCATTATTCATCATTCATCCCTCATCATTCAACATTCATCATTCATCATTCATCATTCATCATTCATCATTCATCATTCATCATTCATCCCTCATCCCTCATCCCTCATCATTCATCATTCATCACTCATCATTTATCATTCATCATTCATCATTCATCATTCATCATTCACCATTCATCATTCATCATTCATCATTCATCATTCATCATTCATCATTCATCATTCATCATTCATCATTCATCATTCATCATTCATCATTCATCATTCATCATTCATCATTCATCATTCATCATTCATCACTCATCATTCATCATACATCATTCATCATTCATCATTCATCATTCATCATTCATCATTCATCATTCATCATTCATCATTCATCATTCCTCATTCCTCATTCCTCATTCATCAATTCATCATTCATCATTCATCATTCATCATTCATCATTCATCATTCATCATTCATCATTTATCATTTATCATTCATCATTCATCATTCATCATTCATCATTCATCATTCATCATTCATCATTCATCATTCATCATTTATCATTCATCATTCATCATTCATCATTCATCATTCATCATTCATCATTCATCATTCATCATTCATCATTCATCATTCATCATTCATCATTCATCATTCATCATTCATCATTCATCATTCATCATTCATCATTCATCATTCATCATTCATCATTCATCATTCATCATTCATCATTCATCATTCATCATTCATCATTCATCATTCATCATTCATCATTCATCATTCATCATTCATCATTCATCATTCATCATTCATCATTCATCATTCATCATTCATCATTCATAATTCATAATTCATAATTCATAATTCATCACTCATCACTCATCATTCATCATTCATCACTCATCACTCATCATTCATCATACATCATTCATCATTCATCATTCATCATTCATCATTCATCATTCATCATTCATCACTCATCATTCATCATACATCATTCATCATTCATCATTCATCATTCATCATTCATCATTCATCATTCATCATTCATCATTCATCACTCATCATTCATCATTCATCATTCATCACTCATCATTCATCATTCATCATTCATCATTCATCATTCATCATTCATCATTCATCATTCATCATTCATCATTCATCATTCATCACTCATCATTCATCATTCATCATTCATCACTCATCATTCATCATTCATCATTCATCATTCATCATTCATCATTCATCATTCATCATTCATCATTCATCATTCATCATTCATCATTCATCATTCATCATTCATCATTCATCATTCATCATTCATCATTCATCATTCATCATTCATCACTCATCACTCATCATTCATCATTCATCATTCATCATTCATCACTCATCATTCATCATTCATCATTCACCATTCATCATTCATCATTCATCATTCATCATTCATCATTCATCATTCATCAGTCATCATTCATCATTCATCATTCACCATTCACCATTCATCATTCATCATTCATCACTCATCATTCATCATTCATCATTCATCATTCATCATTCATCATTCATCATTCATCATTCATCATACATCATACATCATTCATCATTCATCATTCATCATTCATCATTCATCATTCACCATTCACCATTCATCATTCATCATTCATCATTCATCATTCATCATTCATCATTCATCATTCATCATTCATCATTCATCATTCATCATTCATCATTCATCATTCATCATTCATCATTCATCATTCATCATTTATCATTTATCATTCATCATTCATCATTCATCATTCATCATTCATCATTCATCATTCATCATTCATCATTCATCATTCATCATTCATCATTCATCATTCATCATTCATCATTCATCATTCATCATTCATCATTCATCATTCATCATTCATCATTCATCATTCATCATTCATCATTCATCATTCATCATTCATCATTCATCATTCATCATTCATCATTCATCATTCATCATTCATCATTCATCATTCATCATTCATCATTCATCATTCATCATTCATCATTCATCATTCATCATTCATCATTCATCACTCATCACTCATCACTCATCATTCATCATTCATCATTCATCATTCATCATTCATCATTCATCACTCATCATTCATCATTCATCATTCATCATTCATCACTCATCATTCATCATTCATCATTCATCATTCATCATTCATCATTCACCATTCATCATTCATCATTCATCATTCATCATTCATCATTCATCATTCATCATTCATCATTCATCATTCATCACTCATCACTCATCATTCATCATTCATCATTCATCATTCATCATTCATCATTCATCATTCATCATTCATCATTCACCATTCATCATTCATCATTCATCATTCATCATTCATCATTCATCATTCATCACTCATCATTCATCATTCATCATTCACCATTCATCATTCATCATTCATCATTCATCATTCATCATTCATCATTCATCACTCATCACTCATCATTCATCATACATCATTCATCATTCATCATTCATCATTCATCATTCATCATTCATCATTCATCATTCATCACTCATCATTCATCATACATCATTCATCATTCATCATTCATCATTCATCATTCATCATTCATCACTCATCATTCATCATTCATCATTCATCACTCATCATTCATCATACATCATTCATCATTCATCATTCATCATTCATCATTCATCATTCATCATTCATCACTCATCATTCATCATTCATCATTCATCATTCATCATTCATCATTCATCATTCATCATTCATCATTCATCATTCATCATTCATCACTCATCATTCATCATTCATCATTCACCATTCATCATTCATCATTCATCATTCATCATTCATCATTCATCATTCATCATTCATCATTTATCATTCATCATTCATCAGTCATCATTCATCATTCATCATTCACCATTCACCATTCATCATTCATCATTCATCATTCATCATTCATCATTCATCACTCATCATTCATCATTCATCATTCATCATTCATCATTCATCATTCATCATTCATCATTCATCATACATCATTCATCATTCATCATTCATCATTCATCATTCATCATTCATCATTCATCATTCATCATTCACCATTCATCATTCATCATTCATCATTCATCACTCATCACTCATCATTCATCATTCATCATTCATCATTCATCATTCATCATTCATCATTCATCATTCATCATTCATCATTCATCATTCATCATTCACCATTCATCATTCATCACTCATCACTCATCATTCATCATTCATCATTCATCATTCATCATTCATCATTCATCATTCATCATTCATCATTCATCACTCATCATTCATCATTCATCATTCATCACTCATCATTCATCATTCATCATTCATCATTCATCATTCATCACTCATCATTCATCATTCATCATTCACCATTCATCATTCATCATTCATCATTCATCATTCATCATTCATCATTCATCATTTATCATTCATCATTCATCATTCATCATTCATCATTCATCATTCATCATTCACCATTCACCATTCACCATTCATCATTCATCATTCATCATTCATCATTCATCATTCATCATTCATCATTCATCATTCATCATTCATCATTCATCATTTATCATTCATCATTCATCATTCATCATTCACCATTCATCATTCATCATTCATCATTCATCATTCATCATTCATCATTCATCATTCATCATTCATCATTCATCATTCATCATTCATCATTCATCATTCATCATTCATCATTCATCATTCATCATTCATCATTCATCATTCATCATTCATCATTCATCATTCATCATTCATCATTCATCACTCATCACTCATCATTCATCATTCATCATTCATCATTCATCATTCATCATTCATCATTCATCACTCATCACTCATCATTCATCATTCATCATTCATCATTCATCATTCATCACTCATCATTCATCATTCATCATTCATCATTCATCATTCACCATTCATCATTCATCATTCATCATTCATCATTCATCATTCATCATTCATCATTCATCATTCATCATTCATCATTCATCATTCATCATTCATCACTCATCACTCATCATTCATCATTCATCATTCATCATTCATCATTCATCATTCATCATTCATCATTCACCATTCATCATTCATCATTCATCATTCATCATTCATCATTCATCATTCATCATTCATCATTCATCATTCATCAATCATCATTCATCATTCATCATTCATCATTCATCATTCATCATTCATCATTCACCATTCATCATTCATCATTCATCATTCATCATTCATCATTCATCATTCATCATTCATCATTCATCATTCATCATTCATCATTCATCATTCATCATTCACCATTCATCATTCATCATTCACCATTCATCATTCATCATTCATCACTCATCACTCATCATTCATCACTCATCACTCATCATTCATCATTCATCACTCATCACTCATCACTCATCACTCATCACTCATCATTCATCATTCATCATTCATCATTCATCATTCATCATTCATCATTCATCATTCATCATTCATCATTCATCATTCATCATTCATCACTCATCACTCATCACTCATCATTCATCATTCATCATTCATCATTCATCATTCATCACTCATCACTCATCATTCATCACTCATCATTCATCATTCATCATTCATCATTCATCATTCATCATTCATCATTCATCATTCATCATTCATCACTCATCATTCACCATTCATCATTCATCATTCATCATTCATCACTCCATTCACCATTCATCATTCACCATTCATCATTCATCATTCATCATTCATCATTCATCATTCATCATTCATCATTCATCATTCATCATTCATCATTCATCATTCATCATTCCTCATTCCTCATTCATCATTCATCAATTCATCATTCATCATTCACCATTCATCATTCATCATTCATCATTCACCATTCATCATTCATCATTCATCATTCATCATTCATCATGGAATGTGACGTCACTTACCAATTGGACTTCAATGCTGATAGTGGGTTTTGTTATTGTATTAATTATTATAATACGAATAACTTCGGAACGCGCCGTCAGATTCGAGTGCAGTTTTTTTCTTGAGAAAGGCCACATGACAGGGAAGCTTTTTCTCAAAAAAAGTTTCGATCTTCTCATGCAAGAAATCGGCGAAATGAAGGGTTAAAGCCAAATTTTGGGCTTTGAAATTACCATTTTCGAAGTTGGACGCGGTCTCTCCCGCTTGTTTGTGGGCGGATCGGGTCGTGGGTGGTATCGTTGGAAAGCTTGAAGGTTTAGCTTTCTAATGCGTTATCAACCGGTATCGTAGGATGTCTCTGAAAGAACTTATAATGCATTTTCTAGGTTAACCTCCTCCAAATTTTCAATCGCGATTTTGAGGGGGAAGGACCGATTTTAGGGGGGGGGGGTGTCCGAACAAACGTTGATCAGGAGACCATTTGGAATCGATTGGCATACCCCTGTTCAGACCTTAGCAAAACACCCTGTACATATTTAAGTATATGTAAATACATATGTATGTGAAAATATCCCTGAAGGGGTTAATAAGTCGTGTTTTCGTATGAAAACCTTGCAGAGGAATCAATAAAGAAAACGCTTGGATCCCTCGCTTATACAGCAATTTCTCCTCTAGCCTAAGTATACGTTTTCCAGATCTGCACCACCCCCATTAAGCTGAGGTTAACGTCCCACCGAAATTTTTTTCATGTTCGTCCATAAGCTTCTATACTAAGCAACAAGTCTGATTAAAGATAATAACATTTAAAGATATGTACATAAAAAAACTTTTGAATAACATTTGACATAAATATATACCTCGATTAAAAAGACAAATTATGATTGAATTCAAATCGCAATAATTTGTACCTACTTCCAACACTTGTAGTTTTGCACTCCTGGTCCCTACTCCAGGGTAAAAGACCTTCCACGGCATAAGCGATCAAAGGATAGCGACCATAAAAATCCGCTTATACCTCGAATATCCTTCGTGAATGATTCATAGCGACTATTAAATAGAGCGGATCCCATCTGCAGTGATAAGGAAACAAGGCTTCACATGGAAGGCCCATAAGAATCGTAAATTACTCGTATCCGTCTTGACAGCGCTCTGAAAGATATACGAGTCAAATAAATCTTTCAAAACGACCAAATGAGCCTGCAACCAGCTGGAAGATTTGCATGTCTCAAGCATATCACCGAAAGCGTAAAAATGTCGCGACTACCTTAAGAGTTTCAAATCTATAGCCATTCTAGTATAGAAATCATAACAAACGAAATGTCCTCAGGACAGGAATCTCATTTTTGATGACACGAATGTTTATTCGATCCGAGTTATATGAGCCTCAAACAACTTATGAGTGCAAATGGAATAAAATCGAAATTCCAAAGGTCTTATTAGCATTTGGACTCATTGAATAACTTCCTGCCGCGTTGATCTCTTCGATGGAATCTTGAAAAATGTGAACTGGGCATTGCAGCGGACGTAAAGGATACAGCAGAAGGACAAAAAACTGAGGAGTTTTGAAATGTATTCACTGACGAACATTTCCTCGGCAGAAACTCCTTCATGAGAGCTGTTGAGTGAGGAATGACAGATCCACGTTTTTATCATACTCAAATTTAATTATGTAAGAAAGGCATCATGGTTATATTTGCCCTAATCTTAAACGAATTGCCATTAATAAATCGTTGGTAAAACCATAATTGTTTATAATAATTAGTCTTTCACTCATCATTATTTCTTTAATTGATAAAAAACATATCATCTCCATCGAGTGATCCTGGTTGTGGTATATATGCCTAAATTTAGAAAAATTTAAAATTGTATCATTTTTTAGATCTCCTCTTTTCAGCCTCCTTAAATGTTAAAATTTAATTTCTTGTAAAGTTAACCCAGGCATAATTATCGACTTACGTTCAATTTTTCAATCGTCAGATAAGTTTATTCTTCAGATAAGAAATCAAGTTGGCCGTGAGGAATAATTATCTTTCACTCTATTTGTCAAAATTAACTGACGAATAACAGACCTATCTGGCTATTTAAGGTGCAGATAAATTTATCCGTCTGATAGCAATATTTAAAATCAGAGCCAAGTTGATTATTTATTCAACGGATACATTTATCTGAAGATTGAAAAATTGGTCCTTAATAAAATAAATAATATCATCAAACTTTTGAATGTGATACAACAAGATGTTCTATGTTTATAAATAGACTATAAAAAATTTAATGAGACCGCTTTAGATATTGAAAAATAGGACTAGACTAAAGTCGAACTAACTGACGTCAGGAGTTCTATTTTGCAAAATTAAAGATTAAATTTTTTGGTCTAGTTAGAATTGGTTCCAAAAGTTTACTCTCAGGCATTTTGCGGTACTAGATACTTAGTTACAAGTATAACTCATTAACAGAAATGCAGGAGGCAAGGATTTGTACAATTCTCTTCATTAGCCTTGTTTTGTCATTATTATTAATGCCTTTTGATCTTATTTTTTCTGTGAGAACTCATCTTCGTACATATGTATAGTTTTTTTATATTTTGGTTTTCGGACAGAAGCCCAATAATTTAAAATGTCCAAAAAATTCAAGACGGGGCAAAACACCAACCTATCCTACTGTGACTTCTTAGGAAGTCATAATCGATTTTCTTGGTGTCATAATAACAATTTCAGTTGAGGCAAATTAATGCACCGCTGCTCCTGAGGGAGCTCTTAATAATAAAAAGGTAATTCAGGAAGAGACCTAAGAAGGAGTCAAAGTCAAAACTAAAACGAAAGACAACAGAAGAACTGTGAAGAGGCGGCCATTTCGGATTACCGAAATTCATGGGCTGGCAAAATGAAGTGTCTCAACAAGGTTCAAGAAAAGTCGCCAGCCAGAGTCGAGGACACAGCAATCTAAGGGAAATTGTGAGAGGGTCAAGCCCTTAGCGTGTTTAAAATTAAGCAAAAGACTGTCGTCCCAGAAAATGCTAATGCAATTGCTAAGGTACTCCGAGCAGAGTGTTCATATTTATGTATGTATGTACATATTTCGAACGTGCTTGCAAATGCGTTGCTAATGAATAAAAGGTGACCGCTGGAAGAGGAAGGTTAAAGATTCATTCGGAGCACTCCTTCTCATCTCCTTGGGTTTTTTTGGCTGTTCACAGGATTTTGAATTTTTGGTATTAAAACTATAAATTTTGTCAATTACTTAAAAAGCACTTTCGGAAAATTGCTTACGAAACAGGTCCTTATTTGAAGATCTTATGAGAGCTATTTTTAAGACAGAAATGAGAATGAATAAAATGTAAGACTTCATTAATTTAGAGGTAAAGGAAGACAATCTGAAAGACCGAATTTGCCGATGAGCCTGATTGCGGAATTTTGAAACTAAAGTGCGTGACTGGCATCTAGTCGCAATTTTTTATAAAGCAATTTCCTTGTTTTTAATATGATAATTAATGCTTTATATTAACAACATAAATCATTAAAAAATAAATGTACGACAACGACCTACATGATAACCATTTCTCATATTATTGAAACAAAAGATGGATGGCTCTACAATGGTATATGGTATTATTTTCTGTAATCAAGAATTATTTTATTGGGGAAAACACAAAAAACAAAATATCAAGAAAATTAATTCGACATTATTTATGAAGTTCCCACAATCCCCACGAGCAGAAATAACCAAAGTTGTCCTAATCCGATAAATTCACAATATCATAAACAATTCTGCGGATGCTATCTGGTCATCTTATTATCGTAAGATTCAAATTAGCTGACTCCCGAACTAAATACTACTTGAAACTTGCATTTGAAGCCGAAATCGCCCACTCGATTTGATAGTGGCAATCTTTGTAACTTAAATTTGCTGATCGTGCGCGATGTGTGGAGTTTTAATTTCGTCTAGAGAGACATCACGCAGTTCTTAAGACATCGTCGAGCTATTCACATCTTAAAAAATGACCAAGAACACGATTTACATTTCTATGGTCCTGGGCCTGCCGATAATAATTGGAATTGTAAGCTTACATATTGAGTGCTCGAAATTTTTACTATAAAGAACAAACTTTCCTTTCCAGATTTGGGCAGGCGGTATATTAACAATATCGTTTTCATTTATTTTCGATGTGCCAAAACAACCAGTGCTCGGTTACGTCGGTGCAGTAGCATCGTTGTTCAAAACCGTATCGTGTGCATGTCTGTTAATAGCGTTGAGACACGTGAGGATCTGCTCAATAAAACAAGAAACTTAATCAATTAGAACAATGTTTTTCTTCTTTCTTTCTTCTAGTACGACACCAGTGAGTGCAGGATTTTGCTGATAATCAACATTATCCTGACGGCAATATTCGAACTTATGTTTTTGCCAGTCTATTTCTTGACCTTATCGATTCGGACTCCTTTCGATATAAGCGCCATAACCATCACGTTAGCTTATTCATGTTGTTTGCTAGTTTTTTTATTAATACTACCGTCGAAAAAATCAAATAAGAATGTGGTGGCAACCAGTGCGACGCCATAACTTTTCTTACCTGTGTATAATCATTTTGTGCTAATAAATACTAATCGATGAGTGTTTGTGTTTATTTATTTCGCTTAATACAAGCTACAATAACGGCACAATAACTAAATAACATTGCGTTTATGGTCTTACAAGCAAAGTTTTAATATTGTTCGAAAACATGGTAGTTTTCGGGAAGGTGAGGTGATTGCACCTTATCACCTTTAAAAGAAAAGAATAAATTAGAATAGAATCGAAACTCCGAAGGTTTTATTAGCAATTGGGCTCATTGAATGACTTCCTGCCGCTTTGACCATCTTCGAAGGAATCTTGAAAAATGTGAACTGGGCATTGCAGCGGACGTAAAGGATACAGCAGAAGGACAGAAACCTGAAGAGTTTTGAAATGTATTCACCGACGAACATTTCCTCGGCAGAAACTCCTTCAGGAAACCTGTTGATTGAGGAATGACAGAGTCACGTTTTTATCATATGTACTTAAATTTAATTACGTTGAAGAAAGGCATCATGGTTATATTTGCCCTAATCTGAAATGAGTTGCCATTAATAAAGGGTTGGTAAAACCATAATTGTTTATAATAATAATTAGTCTTTCACTAATCATTATTTCTTGAATTGATAACAAATTTATCATCTCCATCGAGTGATTCCGGTTGTGGTGTATGTATATGCCTAAATTTAAAAAAATTTAAAATTATATCATTTTTTAGAAGATCTCCTCTTTTCAGCCTTCTTAAAATTTTATTTCTTGTAAAGTTAACCCAGGCCTAATTATTAGCTTAATATGTATAATAAAGAAATAATATCATTAAACTTATGAATGTGATACAAGATGTTTTATATTTATAAATAGACTATACAAAATTTAATGAGACCGGATTATTAAATGCTGGACAACAATTTATAATTAAAAATATATAAATCGAAAACACAGAAAATTTAATATAGGATTTAGATTGTTTTTCGTTTTAAAACCAAACAATAAATATTCGAAAAAAAAAATGAGAAACGCTTTAGATATTGAAAATAAGGGCTAAGCTAAAGTCAAACTAATTGACGTGAGTAAATTCTATTTTGCAAAATTAAAGAGTAAATTTTTTTTGGTCTAGTTAGAATTGGTTTCAAAAGTTTACTCTCAGACATTTTGCGGTACTAGATACTTAGTTACAATTATTATCAATTAAGTTCGGATAGTTTATAGTTTGGTGTCTTGGTTTTTAAGCTAAACTGCTAAATTCGAGTTTCTCTGGATTTACATTTAAGCTCTAACTCATTGCCCATATGGTTATTTGTATTCAAAACATTGCCACAACTTGATTTATCCGCCGGAAGATAGTAACTCAATAACAGAAATGCAGGAGGCCAGGATTTGTACAATTCTCTTCATTAGCCTTGTTATGTAATTATTATTAATGCCTTTGATCTTATTTCTTCTGTGAGAACACATCTTATTTACATATGTATGTATAGTTTTTCTATATTTAAGTTTTCGGGCAAAAGCCCGATAATTTAAAATGTCCAAAAAATTCAAGACGGGGCGAAACACCAACCTATCCTACTGTGACTTCTTAGGAAGTCATAATCGATTTTCTTGGTGTCATATTAAAAATTTCAGCTGAGGCAAATTAATGCACCGCTGCTCCTGAGGGAGCTCTTAATAATAAAAAGGTAATTCAGGAAGAGACCTAAGGAGGAGTCAAAGTCAAAACTAAAACGAAAGACAACAGACGAACTGTGAAGAGGCGGCCATTTCGGATTACCGAAATTCATGGGCTGGCAAAATGAAGTGTCTCAACAAGGTTCAAGAAAAGTCGCCAGCCAGAGTCGAGGACACAGCAATCTAAGGGAAATTGTGAGAGGGTCAAGCCCTTAGCGTGTTTAAAATTAAGCAAAAGACTGTCGTCCCAGAAAATGCTAATGCAATTGCTAAGGTACTCCGAGCAGAGTGTTCATATTTATGTATGTACATATGTGCATATTTCGAACCTTTTTACAAATGCGGTGCTAATGAATAAAAGGTGACCGCTGGAAGAGGAAGGTTAAAGATTCATTCGGAGCGCTCCTTTTCATCTCCTTGGGTTTTTTTGGCTGTTCACGGGACTTTGAATTTTTAGTTTAAAACTATAAATTTTGTCAATTACTTAAAAAGCACTTTCGGAAAATTGCTTACAAAACAGGTCTTTCTTTGAAGATCTTATACGAACTATTTTTAAGACAGAAACAAGAATGGATAAAATGTAAGACTTCATTAATTTAGAGGTAAAGGAAGACAATCTGAAAGACCGAATTTGCCGATGAGCCTGATTGCGGAATTTTGAAACTAAAGTGCGTGACTGGCATCTAGTCGCAATTTTTTATAAATTTTAGAAAAAGCAAATTCCTTGTTTTTAGTATATTAATTAATTCTTTATATTACCAACATAAATCATTAAAAAAAAATATACGACCTACACGATAACCTTTTTGTCATGTTATTGAAACAAAAGATGGATGGCTCTACAATAGTATATGGTATTATTTTCTGTAATTAAGAATTATTTTATTGGGGAAAACAGAAAAAAAACATATTTATTAAGAAAATTAATGTGGCATTATTTATGAACTTCTCACAACCCCAACCAGCAGAAATAAACAAAGTTGTCCTAATCCGATAAATTTAAAATATCATAAACAATTCTGCGGATGCTATCTGGTCATCTTATTATCGTAAGATTCAAATGTGCTGACTCCCGAACTAAATACTACTTGAAACTTGCATTTGAAGCCGAAATCGCCCACTCGATTTGATAGTGGCAATCTTTGTAACTTAAATTTGCTGATCGTGCGCGATGTGTGGAGTTTTAATTTCGTCTAGTGGGAGATCACGCAGTTCTTAAGACATCGTCGAACTATTCGCATCTTAAAAAATGCCCAAGTGCATTACTTTGGGCCTGGGCCTGCCGATAATAATTGGAATTGTAAGCTTACATATCGAGTGCTCGAAATTTTTACTATAAAGAACAAACTTTCCAGATTTGGGCAGGCGGTATTTTAACAGTTGCTATAAGTTTTCTATTGCCTGGCGATGTGCCAAAACAACCAATGCTCTGTATATCCGGTGCTGTAGCAGCAGCTTTTAAAACTATATCTTGTGTATTTTTGCTACAAGCGTTAAGACAGGTGAGCATCTGGTCGATGAAATAAAAACTTAGTCAATTAGAACAATATTTTTCTTCTTTTTTTCTCCTAGTACGACACCAGTGAGTGCAGGATTTTGCTGATAATCAACATTATTTTAACGGCAATATTCGAACTTTTGTTTTTTCCAGTTTATTTCGTGACCTTATCGTTTCGGAATCCTTCCGATATAAGCGGCATAACCATCACGTTAGCTTATTCAAGTTGTTTGACACTTTTTATAGCTCTTTTTGTAGTTTGCCTACCGTTAAAAAAAAGCAAATAGGAGTGTGGTATAATAATGCATAATCATGTTTTGCTAATAAATACTAATCTATGAGTGTTTATGTTTATTTATTTCGCTTAATAGAAGCTACAATAACGACTTAATAACTAAATAACATTGCCTTTATATGATCTTACAAGCAAAGTTTTAATATTGTTCGAAAACATGGTAGTTTTCGGGAAGGTGAGGTGATTGCACCTTATCACCTTTAAAAGAAAAGAATAAATTAATTAAATGAAAACCTATAACGACCACAATTTAAAATTTGTTTATATTTTTCTATAGATAGTCAAAAGCTTCATAATTAAAAAATACAAAATTCGTTCCATATTTCGGTTATTGAGGATCCCATGGAATATGAACTCAGGATGACTGAAGACTCGTAGTAGATCTCATATTTCTTATTTTTTTATAGCAGTTTTAGGCTTCTTTGCTTCTCAAACCCGGAATGTTCATAGTTTCACTTACATATTTTTAGAAGTGTCGCTTCTCGGGCTCTTTTTTTTTGTATTTAGGATCTTTACAATTGGAAAGACATTCATGTTTTAGATATTCTTGCACTAATTTATAGGTTGTATCTTCGCTCCCCTTTGCCATTATAAAGAAATACTGCTTACAACAACCTTCTCTGCAAAGCCCTAAATACCTAAACAAATAACAGCTACTCGCTAAAAAATAGAACGCGCTCCTAATCATTGGTCCAAACGTGCACTAATCATAATCACTCGCACTAAACACTAATCAAAGTGTAAACAGGGCTTTTTGAACAGTTTTCAGTCGCGAAAATTAAATCAATTTGCCTGGATCCACTTTGTGTCAAAAACTTAATCCAAACATTTATCTGGTTCGAGGTTTATTATTTTATATGTATTAAAAATTTGAACCGGTACACAAAAAACACGTCGAACAAATCGTTTCCCAGCTCTTTTGGCCTCTCCAAATCCAAATCTTCGTCTTTAGTTCGTTATGAAAGCTTATGACGTCATCGAGCAAGCTGAACTAATATTACAATTAAGACGAAGACAAAGCTAACCTTTTCAAATTCGTTTGCTCAGCTCAATATTTGATCTTTTGAATTAAACAAAGTAAACCAAATATGCACAATACGACAGTACTCGAGGAATCCTCTTACAATTTTTGTTTTCATGTCGTCTCACAAAGTCAACCCAAGCCTTCACTCGCTCATCAAAGTAAACAATCTAAACTGTTATACTATACGTAGCAAAACTCACAGTCCAGACATAAATTCGAATCTGTGAAAAACTTTAAGAGATTTTTATTTTATGCTACATTTTCGAATATTTTAAAATTGTTAGGATCTGTGCTACTAATTTCAGATATATCTAGTCACTAGTAGTTTAAATTCATTGGCTAAAAGTTAAAGCAACTTGACTAAAAGATCGTATTGAGAGGGTTTTTATTTATTTTTTTACATGATACAAACTGTGAAATTACATCCCCGGCGCGCGTCTGTCTGTATGGCTGCGTTAATCTCAAGAACCAATGAAAAGGTGAGACCTAATATGATATACCTAAAGTAATTTTAAATTTCCCCATCACAACCGTGGTCTTCGAAATCACTTTAACTATAAATAGTTATTCATACTAAGAAAGCTTTAATTAATTTTCATTGCTAGAATACGAAATAAGACAAAATTTATACTTATAAAGGCTAAGCAAAAATAAACACATTAGCCAAGATAAGGCTTAGCACGTATGATTTTAAATATACATATTTATGAAAATGTTGTTTGTAATACTGCAAATCACCCCTTCTTTTCATAAAACATGTATTCTTCGAATTACATATAACTAATATGTACTAATCTTTTGGCCTTCATAAAGATAAAAATAATTAATTATAATATACATTAAAGACACAATTTATGTGAAAATATTGAATTTATTTTGTAACGAATAAATTATTAAATTAGCATGAACCATAGTCGCATACTCCTCTAGCTGCATCGAACTTAGTTCCTGGAGCGCATTGTTGTGGGTACTTAGTACTAGATCAAAATAAATAATTTTAATGAAAGCTGAGTAATCATTTTATATGATAAATCTTACCCATCTGAGCCGCACAGGTAAAAGCGAGTGCAGTTCTCAACATCAGCAGCTAAACCATTGGATCCACAGGCACCTGCTTGGCCAGGCTTGAAAGTGGTTGTGGGTCCTCGGGTGGTAGTGGGTCCTCGGGTGGTAGTGAGAGTTGGAGGAAATGTTGGAGCAGCAAATTCGGGTCCTTCAGATTTAATTCCAAGATATTCGTTTAAGAAGGTCAAGAGTGGGAAGTGACCTTCTCCGCACACGTTACGGATGTCGTCCTGTTCAATGGACCACAACATGACACCACCCAAGTTAAGTTCTTTAGCCAAGTCGCATTTCAGAGCCAGGGATTTTGTATCGTCGTAACTGACGAATTGGCTGCCTTTGGTTGCGTATGGCACTTTCTGGAGATCATCCCATCCGTAGGTCCAACCGTTGTCTTTTAAGTTCTGGCAGATTTCAAAGTAAGCCAAACTTCCCGCTTCCCTGGTGTAAGTACCGGCTTCAGCTGGTCCGTAAACTGTCGCTCCCACACTGTGGTTTTTGGCATCAGCTGCGGAGAAACTCCTGCCGTAGAATCCAAGACCTAAGATAAGTTTTTCGGGAGCGGCACCGTCTTTAATCCATCCATGCATGATGTCGAACTAGACAACAGGATCAAAATGAGAAGAGGACGGATATTTACGAAATTTGAGACAACTTACCACATTTAATTCAGGACGTTCGTCAACAGGACTGGCGTAAAGGGGAGCGTTGTGACCGATTTTGCCTTCTCCGTAGTAATGCAAATCGTAGGCCATAACGTTGATGAAGTGTAAGTACTTGCTAACTTCTGGGACGTGGTAGGAGAGGTCGCGGTGATGTTTGGATGCACCAACAGCAGCAGTTAGGAGATATCCTGCAGGATCAAATTTTGCGCGCAGCTCTTTCACCAACAGTACAAAGTTGTCCTACAATTAAATAGGGCAATTGTTATCCAAGAACACAAGGATTACCAAACGAATAGAGAAACGAAATTTAACTTACCTTATCGGCTGGAACTCCTTGACGCTGGTTGGGGTATTCCCAGTCCAAATCGAAGCCATCAACGTTCCACTTCTTGACAAAGTCGAAAACATTCTGGACGAATCTAGCTCTGGTCGATGGGTTGCCGACGACGTGTGAGAAGTTGGGAGATCCTTGGTTCCAGCCCCCAATGGCAACGATGACCTTCAACGAGGGATTGAGCTTCTTCAAGTTTTGGAGTCTTTCCAATGCTTTTAGGTCAATGTCCAGCCAGCTGTCCAGCAATTTAACGTCTCCAGCTTGGTTGATGCCAACGAACGTGTAAATGAAATGTGTGCACAATTTCACGTTGAGTTGTTCAAGTTTGGCTTCTGCAGCGCCAGTTCGGTAGTTAGCCCAGGATCCGTAGTAACAGAAAACCTTGTCTACAGAAACATTTTATGTTGAAAGGTACGCTGTCCATCTTTATGATTCCCTTCGTGAAAGACTTACCAGGCTTAGCACTGACCGCTGCGAATGCAGCTGCGATTATTAAAACGAATAGAATCTTCATTGTACCAGCTGTGGAAAAACTGTTAACTGCTTCTGCAAACTTTGCTGCTTTTATTCGATTTTTGCGAGCTCTGATTTTCTTGACAATAAAAAATATTTGTTTACACAGGTGGTTTATTGAACCATTTATTTTATGGGCATCACTGATTTTTTTGTTCATAACTTTTATGGGGACCACCTTTTTCGAAAATTGTTAATACGAACCGATTTTATAAATGCATTCATGATTTTGGACAATGTTAAAATAATAAATATATTCAGGAGCATAACCAGCATACGAAATGCATTTTTTTTTTCGTTTTAGAATTCTTCTCATTATAGAACAAAGTACAAAGAAATCTGGACAACATAGAACCAGGCTGATCTATTTATGATTAGTTTTAAAAAATTTAGAACCTCGTCCTAGGATTTAATTCATATTCATTAATATAATAAAGTACGTGTTCGCTAGCATTAACGAATAGAGGATTTGAATTAAATTTAGAAATTTTCAATAAGGAATTAAGACAAGTTTTAGAATTGATAAATTAAATATCGTCTCTGTAGAGAATTGCTTTGTATGAGAATAGAACTACTTGCCTAATTTTTACGTGTCTTATTCATGAGGGTACAACTTGCACTTTGCGTGATTTTTGATTGGAAAGGATGCAAACACACCATTATATTTTATGCGATGTATCTTTGGACAGCCAGTTGCGAAATTCTTAACATTTTTTCAACGTTTTATCAAAAACTCAAACCCAATGTAAGCTTTTTTACGATTACTTAATTTTTTACAAAATTCGTAGCAAAGTAGCAAAACAGACCATTTCGTATGATAATTGAATATATATTCGGGGTATCTTCGGTGTATTTGGTTCTGTATCATATAGCGAATTCTTACCAAATACAATGTTCAAGAACAAAATACACGTGCCGCATATTGTACTAGATCTATAAGTTAACAATAGGTCATGCGTCTAACTTTTGAATATTAAACGACCGCCTTCAGCTATAGTCATTTTTAATTACAATTTATTCATACTCATTTATCGTTTAATATCAAAATCGATCAAATAATCGACTGGCTGCTTTGTATGTAAGTTACGCAGTGATCGAAATTTTGGAAGGGTGTAGTAATATTTTGCTTCAACGTTCTCACTTTTTACTGTAAGCAAATACTACAAATTTACTATTTCAATAAAAATATGTATATCGAAGAATAAATAAAATAAATATGAGAATAAATTAAATAAACTGTCTAAAAAGTCTTTTTATTTTAGAAAAAATTGAGATTAAGGAAAATTTAACCCCAAAAGCAATAAGGTAACGTTGAATTGGAATGAATAATAATAATAATGAAGGTTGTAATGTTGAATTGGAATAAATAATAATAATTAAAAAATAAAAAATTTTAATTTTAATGCATCTTAGTAACAAATGGTAACCAAGAAGAAAGAAATGTAATGGCAACCAATTTCCAACTTTCCATAAAGACAAATATTCAGAAAAACAAACAGCTTTCTTGAAAATCACATAGTTGTTA
The DNA here is from genome assembly GCA_933228815.1 of Machimus atricapillus. Taxonomy (NCBI): domain Eukaryota; kingdom Metazoa; phylum Arthropoda; class Insecta; order Diptera; family Asilidae; genus Machimus; species Machimus atricapillus. The sequence continues at coordinate 30,962,923 of OW121786.1, read as the reverse complement.
TTCATAATCACCTGTTCATATATGCCAATGGTCTCTATTGTTTCTGATAAAAAATAAGGTCGCCAAAACGGAATAAAAGCAACCAATGGTCTGATATCGGTATCAGTTCTTCAACAGCTGGTACAATGAAGATCCTCTTCGCTTTCATACTCGCAGCTGCATTCGCAGCGGTCAGTGCTAAGCCTGGTAAGTCTTTCACGAAGGGAATCATAAAGATGGACAGCGTACCTTTCAACATAAAATGTTTCTGTAGACAAGGTTTTCTGTTACTACGGATCCTGGGCTAACTACCGAACTGGCGCTGCAGAAGCCAAACTTGAACAACTCAACGTGAAATTGTGCACACATTTCATTTACACGTTCGTTGGCATCAACCAAGCTGGAGACGTTAAATTGCTGGACAGCTGGCTGGACATTGACCTAAAAGCATTGGAAAGACTCCAAAACTTGAAGAAGCTCAATCCCTCGTTGAAGGTCATCGTTGCCATTGGAGGCTGGAACCAAGGATCTCCCAACTTCTCGCACGTTGTCGGCAACCCATCGACCAGAGCTAGATTCGTCCAGAATGTGTTCGACTTTGTCAAGAAATGGAACGTTGATGGCTTCGATTTGGACTGGGAATACCCCAACCAGCGTCAAGGAGTTCCAGCCGATAAGGTAAGTTAAATTTCGTTTCTCTATTCGTTGGGTAATCGGTGTGTTCTTGGATAACAATTACCCTATTTAATTGTAGGACAACTTTGTACTGTTGGTGAAAGAACTGCGCGCAAAATTCGATCCTGCAGGCTATCTCCTAACTGCTGCTGTTGGTGCATCCAAACATCACCGCGACCTCTCCTACCACGTCCCAGAAGTTAGCAAGTACTTGCACTTCATCAACGTTATGGCCTACGATTTGCATTACTTCGGGGAAGGCAAAATCGGTCACAACGCTCCTCTTTACGCCAGTCCTGTTGACGAACGTCCTGAATTAAATGTGGTAAGTTTTCTCAAATTTCGTAAGTATCCGTCCTCTTCTCATTTTGATCCTGTTGTCTAGTTCGACATCATGCATGGATGGATTAAAGACGGTGCCGCTCCCGAAAAACTTATCTTAGGTCTTGGATTCTACGGAAGGAGTTTCTCCGCAGCTGATGCCAAAAATCACAGTGTGGGAGCGACAGTTTACGGACCAGCTGAAGCCGGTACTTACACCAGGGAAGCGGGAAGTTTGGCTTACTTTGAAATCTGCCAGAACTTAAAAGACAACGGTTGGACCTACGGATGGGATGATCTCCAGAAAGTGCCATACGCAACCAAAGGCAACCAATTTGTCAGCTACGACGATACAAAATCCCTGGCTCTGAAATGCGACTTGGCTAAAGAACTTAACTTGGGTGGTGTCATGATGTGGTCCATCGAACAGGACGACATCCGTAACGTATGCGGAGAAGGTCACTTCCCACTCTTGACTTTCTTGAACGAATATCTTGGAATTAAATCTGAAGGACCCGAATTTGTTGCTCCAACATTACCCCCAAAAAGAACCCGTAAACCAGGTGACAAAAGGCCCCAAGGCTCAGGCGAATGTGGATCCAAGATGGTAGCTGCTAATTTTGATGACTGCACCAAGTTCTTCTTGTGCGGCAATAATGGGTATGTATTAAAACTAGTCTTAATAAAGTATAGATGTGATATTAAATCCTTTTTTCTAGGCAAACTAAAATCCCTCAGCAATGTCCTCAAGGAACAATTTTCGATGAATCCATCGGCGCTTGCAATTTTGGTGACGCTAGTGATTGCTAGAGAGATCAACCAACCTACATTCATTTGATTGTAAATTCGTGATTGGCGAAAATGTATAATAAATATGAAAGTATTAATATTATTTAAAATTGGGTTTTGTATTTAGCTTCAATACTAGAAAAATTGTTCAAAGTGCAAATGATCCTAGGCACATTTTTTATACAAATGTATTAATTACATACATATAAAATCTGAGAAATGAAAAGGATTATAGTCAAGCGGGATATTATGTATGATCTAACAAATTTTCAGGTGGTCGCACTTCCTTTTTGAGTTGTGTAAGCTTTCAATAAATAGTAAGCAGTGTGAATGCAAAAAGTTAAAGTGCTTTTAGTTTCATTTAAATATTTTAAAATCGCTATATGAATTGATTATATGGCTCATACAAAATTCTGGATTTCATATCTAGGGATGCAGTCAAAATAGCTCTTCATGAAAAATCCAACTAAAGAAAATTACGTTTTATGTATTATTTTATTTCACAATTGTCCATCCATACAATTCCCGCGTTCGTTTACAATACGTTATAATTTTCTTTGACGGTCTTTTTGTGTAGTCCGAGGGTTCCTCCATAGGTAACATGCCCCTTTCGAGCTGAGCTTCATCAGAGCCACCTTTGGTCTCAAAATTCAAATTTTTTGGCTTACAAATTTAGGACGTAGGGAACAACGAAAAATATTTGATCAAAAAAATACAGAGTTACAGAGGAAAAAATAAGATTTTTTCTGGGTACCTGGATAAGGTTCAGGAAAATTTGTCATACAGACAGATAGGCATTGAAGGCTCACATTTTAATTTCACTGTATAAGTTAAACAAATTGTTAAAAATAAATTATTTAAATAGTTCTGTTGGAAATTGTGGCTCAAAAACGAAAGTTTTGTCCGGCTTGGGAGGATGTTCATGTAAGAAATCCTCTTTAATATCCCTGTAAATATATTTTTGTTTTGTTTTGTATTTAAAGATAGATTCCAATTTTCATATTTTTCGTTTCCAAATAATTTTGCTTTCGTTTTAAAATGTAGTGATAATACTTACTCTATGCTAGCCAGAGATATATTCATTCTTCCGTTAGAAATTTCTGTCGGCCGAATAGATCCAAAGAAGTCTGTGATCGGCACATTGTCCGGATCCCTTTTATACAAATCTTTACGAACTCCCACAGTCGAGATACAAACTGATTTCGGGCAAATCTTTAACTAAAGCTGAATTGTTATTCTGTTGATCCTCAACAAAGCCAAAATTAACTTACAAATTCTCCCATAGTTTTATTATCATTTGGATTAACCTTCTCCAGGAAATCTAGTGCGTAGTAAGTGTAGCGATCGATCATGTATACACCGATTGATGGATTTACGTGATGCTGTAAGTGTGGTGTTTAAGATACAAAGGAAAAAAGAGAAAAGTTTTATTTTACTAACCGAAAGTGAGTCTTGACCCACAAGACTGCTGGCAACTGCTAAAATATTTGGAGAATGGAATTTCTCGTAGAGTGATGCTGCTTGGCAAGTGTCGACCATGAGGAACAGCTCATTGTATCTATGGAAGTAGTGATTTTGATTGCTTGATTGCTTTGCATAAAATAAGAATCTAGAACTACCTCCTCTTTTGCCACATTTGCTCAATGGCATCAGCTAGCTCGATACTAGTTATTTCCTCCGAATCCTGGAACTTCAAAAACCCGTCTCCTCCGTGACCAGTAAGGTAAATGAGAACATTACTCCCAGAATCAGTCAAAAGTTTCTTAGATCTGGCTGTGCCCCTTTGTGTTCGCCCAGTGAGTAACCGTACAAAATTCTCAACTGTTACCTAATTTAGACGATATATAATAAATTACATTAAGGAACTGATGGTTTCTCACCTCGTACCCCCTGTAATCCACCTCAACATCATCCCCATAAACGTTCAAGTGCTGATTTGCGTTGTTGTAGACGTAACCAGGCTTCGGATTTCGTGGGTTGCAGGCCATATCGTCGGCAATCATTAAAATAATTTGGCTGTCCGGAATTCCCAGCCGTTTAACAGACCGATAAATTGAAAGCACATTGGCCACATGACGGTAATTAAACCAAAATCTTGAGGCATCGACTAGAACTGCCCAGTTGTTCGTGTGGGTCGATTCGTAGACGGAATCAACGAATTTTTGTGGTAACTACCAGGAAATTTGTATTAATTTGCACAAGTATTTTAGACAACATTGTGTACTTACATTTGATATATCAGCCGAAGATAAATTAAGTGAAAAAACTAATAATATTGCAAAAATTAACGAAACCGACATCCTGACCATCGGCACTTCTTATCTCAACAAAAGTGACAGTTAGAATTTCTGACAATTCCCTAGGATTTTTTATCTTAGCGATTCAAGTGCCATCTGCAGGAATGTGAAATTAGTGTAGTTCGTAGTAGTATTCTGTAAAATAACATATGTTTTTTGACAATTCTAATGTTGACATTTCTTTTAAGACGCGTTGGGTGTTGTGCTAGCTACTGGGTGAGTTTTGTTTTGTTCTTTTTGCATTTATTTATGTGGATGGTAAACTAACTTTATTTTTATTTAATATATGGTTAGTGCGCGATCCCAGACATACAAATATTCGAACAGTTTTATTCTTTAAAGAAGAGAAATGAAGACATGAAATTTCCAATTGCAAATCACTTCAAAGAAAGCTAATAAGGAAAAATGCTGAGCCTGGATGCTGTTTTTATTGTGTTCTAAGCAATTTCTAAGCCTTCTGTTTTTGCCATTCGAGAAACAAGGTGCAGATTTCTAAAAGTACAAAAAGAAACCTCTTTGTCTATTCTTTTAACAATCAATTCCACAGAAAAGGAAATCCCTTTTTAATGAGGCTTTAGGGGCTGTGACCCCAAAAATCAGAAGCTTCACTGCCTTGTATTATATTTGAATAAAATAGGTGATTGAAAAGGTAGTAAGTACTGTCCTTTTAATTAGTAGAGTGAAGTTTTACTTGCACTGCAGTTTTATACAAATAAAACACTTCCGAATAAGCAAGAAAATCATCTGAAATTAAAAATATATTTGTTGCGAACAGTTCTAAAGTAAAGATCGCCGTCAGTTTAATCCTAATCATTGGGCAGTGTAATTTTCCTGATAACAACTTGTGTGTCATTGAATTCGTAAATTATCTACTCAAAGATTTGGTTTACATTTTAGTCTATTAACGGGTATTAAGGAATACTTTGAAATTGCTTGCAAAATAAATGATTGACTCTAAACATGGGAAAGCTGCTTTCTTCCTAGAGAAATGCAACTATAATTCTTTGTTTTTGGAATTTATTCCTCTCATCGGATTTATTATGCAAATCTATATATGCAAGAACAGGTGTTGATTTACGACTTAAATACATATGTGTAGGAATTTTGAATAGACAAAAATAAAGGTATATCGATAAATTTAAATTTTTGATCAACTTCCTGGTAATACATACTCGCTCGCCAGGAAACCAATCTTTTTATTCTACATAGAGTACGAGGAAAAAAAACACATACTCATTTAAATTGAATAAGGTGGACATTAGATAAAATTACTTAATGAATTTACGTTAAAGATATTCGCTAATCCAGTAGATAAATTTATGTTAAAAATATTTGTGAATGCACTGTTTTTTCTTCGAAAAAACAAATTTTATTCCATCATGTTACTTATTACATTTATAGGAAAGTCTCCACTATGGAACCAGCAACTATGGAAATACAGGAGGCCTACACGTCATTCTTTCAAAAGTACGAGCGCCTACGAGCTCTAAATGATGATAAATTATCCGAAGAACTTCTACTCCAACTGATTGACCAAGTTAAATTCTTTCGTAACTCATGTGCGAAAGGCCAGGATTATCAAAATTTGCTAACAACACTACCACAATTTTTTGATGTGCTCAATACAATTTTGTCCAAAAATACATTTCTGGATAAGTTCAATTCTAACACAGTTCTTGGTCTAAAGAAAATGACTTGGCAACTTGTAGCCAACATCTGCGTACAAAACAATTCAACCCAGACGATAGTTTGGGAACTGCTAGGAGAAAGCATTTTGTCTCTGTTAGAAGAAATTACGCCCTTTACAGACATTCAGCTTATGACAGTGTACAATATATTTAGAGGTGCAGGAATACAAGATCACAGAAGAATATTTCAGATGTTGGTAAGGATTTATAGTCAACCACTAGAGCAGGGAGATGAACCTATAAATCTGGAATTCTTGCACATTTTTCTCGAATATTTCTTAACAGAATATTCGAGAGCTGTTACTCTATATGGCCCCTTGGGAGACATAGACAGAATTACAATTCTTCAGTATATTTGTAGCTACATACAAAGCGGCAGTAAAAATGGCCCTGTAGCTAAAAGTCTAATGGAGTACATTTCAAAAGAATTTAAAAAGAAATCTGATTGTGTGCTAAAAACCGTAGACAGCTATGTAGATAGCATACACCCCAGAGAAGTGATTGCTTTGCTAGACGTAATTTCAAAAGCATCTGGAGAAGAAATTTACACGGGCCTTTATTGTGAAGATCATTCGCTATTCTTAAATGTTGGGAGTCTTCTACAAGCTCTCAATAAAATTGGAAAAAAGTCTGACAATGTCTTTACACCGATGCAAAAGCTGGAACAGGTTGCCCCAGCTTCAAAAATAAACACAGATTTTGAAAAGGAAATATCTTTTGAAATGAAAACAATGCTCGTTCGAACATCGGCTAATTTGCTCTACAGAAATAGGCAAAATCAGGACTATGCCAGAGAAACAGATATTATTTCGGCCATTTTGGATTGTACAACTGCAGACGCTAGAAATCCTTGTAAGTTTTTAATGACAGCATGTATGTAAATTTAATTATATATTTTGCAGTAATTAAGGAGTGGAGCATTCTAGCCATTAGAAATTTATGTGAAGGCTGTCCCGAAAATCAGGAGTTCATTTCAAGACTGTCCAAAGTTGGAGATGCTCCCAATGATATTTTGGCTGAACTTTCAATGGAAATGGGATCATTAAGAATTAGATCGAATGCGTGAATAAATTTGTGTAATTGAAAGTTAAATTTTCGGTCTTTTACTTTTTGATTTGCCCAGCGATTATTTCAAATGTTTCAAACCATAATAATACAAGCCTTAATTCATTGATGACGATTTAGGAAATTTAGGGATACATATTTTAATGTATGTCCTTGCAGAATGTCTATTTTTTAATCGTTTTTGATTAAACCTGGCTACTATATTCTCTATGGCAATATCTCAACTATGTTTGCAAACGGAGTGAATCGGTCAAGGAGGTGGGGAATTCAACATTGCATTCCCTTACGTAAAAATAGATTCTACCACATTGATTTTATTTTATTTTCAGTTATTCTTGTTTCATGACTATTTGTTAGTTAGGTTCAGTTTATGGATATGATCTAAAATGAGAAGCATCTTTTCTTAATTACTGTAGACGCTGTGTAAAAGTTCCCAAAATATGCATGCCAATGGTTTTTAATAAACACATCTTCAGTTGGCTTGATAGCCATGGAATTAAATTAATTACCTTTCGAACATAAATTACGCTACAAAGCAAGAATCCTAAAAAACCTGTTGAATCGACGTTAAACAATACTTGCATTGCTAGATTCCAGGTGTCACTCAGGGCTCTTACAGCGATGGATCATCATCGCCTAATACCATCAGGTCATGCGTGTAATAAATAAATAACCAGCTTAATTCAATTAGCATACGATAAAATTGCTGGAGAACTCAGGCTGACACATTATTGAAGTGAAATATTGTGATGACCTTTGTGGGAGAGGATAGCAGATATAGCGCCCGCAGCAATATACACGTCTTTTGAAATTAATAAATCTTTGCGCAAATAGGCTCAAGTATTAAATTACATTTTAACATATACTTTAAAATGTGCCGCTTATCGCGCATCGATGAGAAATAATTTTCTGCGACCTCAATCGGATGAATACTGTGAACAAGTGAAATAAACGTAAAAATTATGAAATTCTTGTAATATTCTGAAAAGTGCAAGATCGGTCTTCAGGTAGCACCTAAGAGTCCGTTGTAGCCGATCAACGCACCTTAGACCATTTAATAGATACACACGAATATGCAAACTAGGTAGCGGACAAGATCCGATCGGGTGAACAGCACGACAAGTCCGCGAAGATGAGCCTTAATTGATTCTTCGCATATCTGATCAATGAATTAGGCACAGCAGTCTGCACCGAGTCGCATATTATAATTACGTAAGTAATAGCGCTCGTATCCATTTGCATAATGCTCGGATAACCCAAGTGTGTGTTTTGCGATATATCCAGCGAAATTACCAAGATCAAATCGCGCCAATTTGCACATTATTACATAGTTGGGACCACCTGCTGCAGAAATCACATGTTGTCCTCCTTGGGCACATGAGGAATTGTTTCTCTCTTTCGATAAGTCATTTTAAATTAGCCAAGTTGATTAAAACTCCATGGCATGATAAATGAGCGCTGTGAAATTAATTGATTGCCAGAATTTGTTTCTGTCTAAAGTGAACGTATTCCGTGTCTCTTCCTCTGAGTGACATTTTGGTATTCAGAAGGAAAAGTAAAAGTATTGGATAATTTCTGAGTTAAAGGAAAGTTGCTCGATCTCAAAAAATGATTAGGAGATCATTCAGAAAACTTTGTCTTATCATTCTTTACCATGGGCAATCAAAAAAATGTCTTGCTTAGGGTCTTAAATTCCGTATTTCAAGTTATTTTTATAATCCAAATCAAACTCAAAAATACATTTCAAGTTTATTAAATCTATATACTTATACATAGTAGATTAACAGCAATTGTAAATACATATTACAAAATTTGCTTATAGTTTACTCGTAATCCAATTTCGTAAATTGACGGTGCTTGTAAATACAGAACTCTTTTGAGGACCACAATAATTAAATAATGCGATTCCAATAACTACATCTTTATAGGGTTTTTTGGGACGGTGATGAGCTATCAATGGTGATCCAGAATCACCACAATTCGTACCTGCATTCTCCTCAATTCCTACTGCACACAACATCCTTTCTGTTATGGTTGGATCTTCCAGAAGACAGCTTCTTCTAGATTGAACTTTTAAAGTCACTTTTCTTAGAGTCTGACTGTTCTTATTGTTTTCGACTCTTCCATATCCCAAAGCAATTGCTTCTGTATTTTTGTATGGTTCTCCCCAACTTTGATCCGGAATTCGAGCAGCATTCACATAGTCATCAAAGTGGAAATTAGCCATTAACTTTAGCACAGCAATGTCGAAATCTTCCCCTTCATCCTCGTACCTGTTATGGATGAATTTTTTAGCAACTTTAAGGAGTTGTACGTTACTGCCTTCGCCGAGTTTAGTAAATGTGCCTGCTCTTACTTTTAATTGCTTTGGATATACTTCGAAAACACAGTGAGCTGCAGTCAGCACCGCATTTATCTTTAAAATAACTACACCGCATATAAATTTACCATCTTCTTCTAACATTGCTGAGTAAGGAAATTCAGTACCCTTTTATAATCCTGTGTAAGGCCTACGCGCCCTGCTTCTTTTCCGCCAATAATCCTCGAAGATATTTTCAAAGAATTAGTGATGGTTAAAAGGATAACAAAAACTGGCACTATTTTATCTATCATTTTGCTTCTGGTCTTAGTGATAACGAGAATCAAACTGAATGTACACCATACGGAATACATTTGTATCTATTGTATAAGAATTTTAGAATGGCTTAATTTGTTCAGCTTGAACAGTTTGAAACACGTACACCATATACGCAAGTACAATAATCAACAAAAAGTAAGTTTACCTATTGTTATAATGCTAATCCCTACTATTGTCTTATTTTGTGAGAAATTCGAAGAAGAGCTGGATTAGTTTTTTAGTCCGATTCAAAATTGAAGGTTATGAATTTCATATTCCAAGTTCGAATATTTGTGCACATACGGTGTCTTAATTTTAGTGAGTTTTGACAATAATCTAATCTAAATAAAGATACATTATGTTATTTGCTTATCGTCACCATCATTTCAAATATTTAGGTGCTTCTTTAAGTCAAGTTTTTTGTAGAAATACGTAATCGTTTGACTTTAATTTTATACATGATAATAGTAAATAATTAATAATATAATAATAACTAATGGTTATTATATTATTTTGATTTATTTTTTATATTGCATTTTCAAAATATTCCTGGTTAAATAAGACTAAGTAAAAAACGTATTATCTTAACATAAAAAATATTTTATCATCTCCATTTATACTATGGTGAATATCTCAACAAAATTTAAATTAACCCACAGACTACCTCCACCGTGATTCGCAGACGACGGCGTTTTCAATTAATTAAATTAAATTTGAATAAGTTATTTTAGATTAGTCACAAGTCAGATATATTGTACATAGGAATTTTAATTATAACTTTCCACAGTCACGGAACTTCTTGTCAAATAAACGAACAAATTCTCCTCAGTGAACATAATTATTAGCTGTCAAATTAGCATACGTGCCCATGGACATAAATTAAATATAAAATATGTAATTATTAAGTTTTTGCTTTGATAACCTGGCAGACTTCTTCTTATAGCTTTTAAAATGTGTGGCAAAAACTTGATTGCTTAATGCCTGCAGAAGACCTCATCAATAATGGAAAACAAATGGTGGTTTCAAAGATGAGGAAACAATTAATAATGCGATCAGTATCAATAAGCACACCAGGTTCTTGCCCGCTATTAAGATAAAATACAATCGATTGCCACCATCCGGGGAGTCAGCTTGAAATCCTCATTTATATTCGCTAAATGCAATCAGATGACGGCTAAACAACTCATCGACATAGAGATTTTGATCTTGTTAATAAATGATTAACGGTCAAGTCGTAGGTCCTCCTCTTTGCTCTACTGCAGGTTTTCTACCTGAGCTCGTAATGAAGTGTCTGCGACTTGATATGCATACTAATTAGGCTAAAACCAGTGTTTATGATAATTTCGGAGAATTCTATCTTTTTTTTTGTGACAGGAGATAAAACCACTGAGAGCAAATTCTTTTTCGGTTTTAAAGTGCAGCAAATAAAAGGATTAGGTACGTTGCGATGACCTTTTGGGTTTACTCTGATTTTTGGTATGTACATACTTATGTAAAATTTTTGGTTTTCCCAAAATTAGATTAATATCTGTCACATGTGTCTGAAAAATGTCTCATTTTTAGTTTTATTATGAGTAGCTTCAAGAACACGAAAAACTGACCAGCAACGAGTATCAATTAAGATGCCCAATGAGTGGAGGTTTTTATTGCGATTGCACGGTAAATTTCTTATTGCGCGTAATTGGAGCCATAATATCACATTTTATTCGCTATAAATTTTATTTAACGATCGCCTCAGGGCGCCAATTGATGTTAACGTGTACCACCCTCATTAGTAGTAAAACGCTAACAAAGAAGAATTATTGAGGAATGCCATAATTGTGAATGCATTTATGGGTATGTATTTCCTTGAAAGGTGATGATGATCACTTCCTTTTGCAGACAAGAGAAACGAGTGGCATATAACAACACATGCAGCCAAATTTGTGCGAATTTATTGTGTTTTTGGCAAAACATTATATTTAATATGGACTCCAAACCTGTTAATAATACGAATAATAATTTTCACCTAATTTAATGGTGCTGGAGGTCAATTACTGCAATAAAAGTATATTCCTGGGAACATAAACTTAAAGTCATGTTCGAGGGGGAGAAGGACGCAGAACTATCCCCCTGAAACTTGCAATTACGTGTAAAATTTCATTAAACTTGCTTTGGCGTCGAACAAATAATTCGTTCAAAAATAGAGTAGGTAGGTTCATCTTTGTGGACCGACCAATGTTTAACTTTACGATATCCAATGTTTTATAAATATTATTAAGTCTGCGCATTTGAATTTATTTAAAATTCTATCACTTTAATACATACGAAAACGAAATACGAACACACGAAAAGTTAAATCTCGTTCATAATATTGGAAAACAACGCTTTACAGGTTTCCACAAAAAAAAAATTTGTCTATTCCTATAATTTCACAAGTTATTCAATGTTGAACTGAAGACAGTAAACATTTTAATTAGTTACCGACATCTACATGCCAGACAAAAAACTTATTTAATTTACCCTGAAAGTATGGTTTTCAGTTCAGCTTAATCTTTTGGACCCCAAAAATGTTTTAGCATCTACTTATGACACAAAACAATACATTTAGGAGAAAATGAGGTAACAATGCAGTTATGAGACAGCCTGTTGTCTTTACGTTGAATTACTTTTAAGCAGATCTTTTGAAAAATGTTTGTTTTTAAAATATTTACTTTGAATTCACACGGTTGGGAATATTGTTAGTTTGAAAAATACGTAAAATTTGCACGGAGTGTCTACTGAGTGTCAACTCTTGAAACATTTTATTAACATTATAGAATCAATTGAAACCGATTGTTAATAAAAAACAAGAGATCCACCCTTAATTGTCAACTTATTTCGAACGTGTCAATTTGGTTAAACACACTTTTGTATGTGTGAAAAAGTGTCTACAGAACAGCATTTTATAATTACATAATTCAGTCAATATTCAATTTTTGAAACAAATACAGTATATGTAAAGAGATGTAAGAAAGATGTTAAATTCGGAAAAAGTAATTTCGCATATGTTTTTTCAAAAAGCACTAAATCTCAAAACATCAAACATCAAATAAAAGTTGTCCTTGAGCTTACGTCTTATAATTTGATTCTATTCCTCTTTATTTTTGATAACCAATTTACAAAACAAACACACATAATCACCTGATAAATAGTTACATTCGTGAACAGAATGCTTTGAACAATGGGCAGATGCTTCTATTCAACTACAGAAGATATTTCAAGTATACCCAGCATAGCAACTTTATTCCACGATTTCGATCCACGGTTTCGACGTGACCTTCTTTTCTCATAAACTTTATTATCTACAACAAGAGGTGTTGACTGAATTGAGTTTGCGTTAGTATTCAATTTCAGCAGTTGTTATAATGATTCAATTCCAGATGAAAAAATACAAACAATTTCTATTTGTCAAATTTAAAGCTCTATATAAAAGGCCTTTTGTTGAAGTATTTTACATCAATAATAAAGTCGTTGTTGAAATGAAAAGTAAATTTTTGATGATCACCGCTATCGCCGTAACGACGTGTAGTTTCTTCAATATTTCTTCAGCCCTCAATGGAGCACAGGAAGCAGGCCGCGTTGTCCTGAAGGATGGTAAACGAGTAGTTTATCCAACATCTGAATTTCCGTACACTTCAATGTTGGAGCATAAAGGGAAATTTAAGTGTGGAGCAGTGATAATCACTCTTAAAGCAGTTCTTACTGCCGCTCATTGCGTAAAAGGAATACCTGGAAAGCAATTCTTAGTTCGAGCAGGAACGTTTACTAAACTTGATAGTGTAGGTAAATACGTTCAGACCAGAAGAGTTGAACGAAAATTTACCCCCCTGGACTACAACAAGAAAACTTTCGCCTCCGATATTGCTGTACTTAAACTAAAGCTTAATTGGATCTTCAATCAATATGTGAAACCTGCACAGCTTCCACAATATGGTGCAGATGAACCTTATAAAAATAAAGAGTTCGTTGCATTAGGGCATGGATATAACGATTATGCTGAGGAGTCCAAAACTTTACGAAAGTCTATTTTGAAGGTATTGCCCAGGGATCAGTGTTTGGTTTTTCAACGAGATGCACCAGAAAGTGTGTTATGTGTTGTTGGACAGGACGGGCTGAGAGGGGCAAATGATGGTGATTCTGGCTCTCCTTTAATTGCCAACCATCATAGTGAACGACCGCAACATGATATTGTTATTGGCATTACTTCATACATATGGGAATCGGAAGATGAGAGGGGATATTCTGCTTACACCAATGTTGCTTTTTACCGTGAATGGATTAAAAGTAAATTATTTTAGAATTACCTAATTTTTGTATTTTTCAATTCTATCTGAACCTTTGCTGCGTGTTTTTGAAATAAAGTGAAATACTACGTAGTCATGCATTTTTTATTCTTATCTACTAAATATTTCTTCTCTTTTGTAAATTGTAAAGTCTGACTATACGCGTTTTAACATTCATATCTATACTATTATAATAACTGAAGAGTTTGTTTTTTTGTTTCAACGCGCTAATCTCTAGAACTACCAGTCGGTTTTGAAAAATTCTTTTTGCATTTGAAAACCAAATTCTTGAGGAAGGTTATATTCTTATTAACATCATGCTACGACACTTAGGAGCCGAGCAAAAAGGAAAAAGTCGGTATGAACGCTAAGCGAAGGCAATGCCGACCTGATAAAAAATATTGCCAACCCTGAAACCTACGGCGAATTTATGAATAGGTAATGCATTTAAAACGCCCATTAGTCTTAAAGAGGGTTGTAAGTAATGAACGCTTAAAACCTATTTTAAGATATTTTTATGAATACGGCTGGTAATGTACAACAGTTTTGGAATTCAAATCAAGCTCACATAAAACATAGGGAATTCCGACTATCACTATGGTTGTGTGGATATGTCTGTTTTACCTTACATTTTGACTTTTATCAAAGACCTTTATTAAATTATGAGAAGAGCTTATCAAATAAAATTTCATGACATTTCACTTTCAAACTACTTACGCGCACAAAAAAATCAGCATATGGTTTGCAATTTTAGAAAGTGGATTTTTTTATTTGCAGTACGGTTTGAATGAGATAAATAGAAAACAGTGCGCATTATTTTCTTTCATTTGGAGTTCTGTATATTGAATTTAATCGAACAACAGCCAACCAAAATCGGACTTACTGCTTTTATTAAATTAATCCTCATTTATGTATGTAGGTATGTACCAGGGACGGCTATACCTTAGGGGCTAGTGGGGCTTAGCCCCACCATAAATTATGTACTCAAAATTAAATTAAAATACAAGATATTATACAAAACATAATTGCTGAGCTTTTATGACGCGATCATATAAAAATCGAAAATATAGATATTAATCTGTTTTCTGTTTACTTTGATAAACAGCTATTACAGGTGTGAGTGTGAGATTCTGTATTTCATCTCAGGTGAAAAAAAAATCAGCAAAATTCGCAATATATTCATAAGTTCTTTATAAAAAGCCTTGGACAGAAGTGAATTGCATCATTAAGAAAGTCGATTTGAAAATGAGAAGTACAATTTTGACAATCGTTACCACCGTGGTAGCGACTATTAGTTTTTTCAATACTTCTTCAGCTCTATGGAGGAAAAGAAGCGGGTCGTGTTATCCTGAAAAATGGTAAAAAAGTAGTTTATCCAACAACATAGTTCCCATACTCGGTAATGTTTTGCTTTGAACTCAACATTGGTATACATTACAAGAAATAAGTTTCTAAGACATAAAAGAAACATTTTAAAAAATATTTAAATATAGATCATGGGAGTTTAACTCGTAATTTTACTAGGTTTTTTACCAGAGTGGCTTTATGCAGAAGATTCCTGAGGTATCATATTACTTTTCTCATAGGTTGGTTACATCGCATCGAAGCCTATAGGTGGTGGATGCACCTCAGACTTTTAACGGAATCATTGAGGAGACTCATTTACTAAGAAATTATTCAAAAATATGATCTCATATTGTAATAATTTTTTTTATGTCTAATCTAACTAAGATGAACAACTCGGAATCGAAATAAACTTCGAATACCATAAATGCCGCAGATACCTTACCTCTGTCTGCAGAATTGTGTAAATCATTCGAAAAGCTAGTCTAGGACCACAATCAGAAAAATTACAGAAAAACCGCTGAATCCCAAAGACACGAAACAATTAGAACCTTATCCCGTGGCGGGTCCCCTGGACGGCGCGGCGCCGCCTAACCAAAAACCGACCGCGCAGCACACGTCTCCCGAAGGGCTGTAAAGCTGTCAAGATTTCTTAAATTAAAACACGATAAACATGTTCGACAATATTTTAACAGAAAATCCATTAACTGATATCGAGCTGGAGGAGCGGTTTGAGCGGGCGGGCGCCTCCATCGGCCCGGACTATTTCCACGGAGGAGAGGTGAGTCCTACCTCCTACCAGGCGGCGCGGCGGCCCGATCGCGCGAGCTGGCGGAACAAAAGAGTTCAACGCGACGTGGGCGACGAACTTTTCATGTTCCTGATTTGAATCGATGGTGGCGCGGTATCTAGGCGCGCGCCCCCCGAAAGATGGAGCCGTTAAGGAACTGGCCGCGACAAATAAGTCCTTATTCAGGTGGACCGATAAGCGAATGACAAGTTTATGTCCGCACCACCGAATAATTACCGCGAGTTGTCCAACAGGTGATGTAAATGGGTCAGGTGGACGGTTCGGGTGACATGTCTCTTTGTACTTTTGACATTGTTAACAAAATCGCAGTGTGGCGCGGCGGCGCGGTGGCGACGTAATGCACCGGTGCGCCCGTGCCGGGGTATCTGCAGTCGGAAGAGATAAATTATAGACCCGCAGAGCGATCGCTATTTGAGTGCATCCGGTATGAACGTGACACTGCGGAGGTTACCTCGGTCTGTGGATTCGCTTTTGTTCCAACTTCCATTCAAAATTCCATGAATGAAGACATAATTGCCACGTGGACCGGCTCCAGCTTATTAATGTCTTTTTTTGCAGGAGGTGATTGCAGGTGATATCGTTTTCCTGTCTCAAAGTCTCAATCCGATCTTGCAACTGGCGTGTACTACATGCAAGCTCAAGCCGAGAAAACTCCCATTAACGCAGCGACTAGCTGATCGAGTTGCTGGGAAAAGCGACTTTAATTAATTAGAGGTGAAAATGTGTAAAGACGCGGTCAAAGCCTCATTAATTATTCTCAAATGGCCTGTTTTGATGTCTTTCGTCAGCGGAATCGCTAGACCACCAGAGGCGTAGCAATTCTTGGAGTTTATGCAAATTCTATACATGTATCGGATTTTGAAGGGTAGACGATCACATGAAAATTTAATTAATTTAAATCCAATGATCTCATCGTAAAACGCCTTAAGGGAAAATCTCAAAAAGTGATGTCTTTCAAAAGGTCGCTTTTTTAGTAATGAAAGAGAAGTCTTATCGTTCCAGGAGGAGAAATAATAGTGGAAGGTAGGATTCAACAATATAACGACGTTCATTTGATTGTTTTTTTTTAAGCGATGATATGGGCTAAACAATTGTGACTATGAAAATAAAAATTTCAAAAAATCGTTCTTACTTTTACAAATTTAAATACTTTTTGCGACTCATTGTCTCCAATTTGAATACAACACAGTTTGCTCTACTTTTCCAATAGTTGCTAAGAGCTGGTTAATATGCGTGTACATAGTATAATCAATTACATACATACCACATAATGTACAAAGAAACTTACGCATATTTGATAATCGTGGCGTTTTGTTGCTGAAACTCAAACTGAATCAACTAAAGTACAGAAACAGGCCTGAAAGAAATTTCGTATAAAAGACGCGTACCATTTAAAAAGAAGACAGTTCAGTTTTTGATCATATTCTCTACTTAATTTTTTCAAAATGTTGTCCAAACGTATTAGGTTTTGTGCAATCATAGTTTTGTTCGGAAATTATTTAAAATTTACGACAGGTCTTATAGATGCAACTGAAGCGGGACGAGTTGTGATGAAAAATTTTCAAAGAGTAGTTTATCCAACACCTGAATTTTCATACACTGCAATGATAGAGCAAAAAGGCAAGTTTAAGTGTGGTGCGGTTATTATAAGTGAAGGCGCAGTACTTACAGCGGCTCACTGTGTAAAAGGCGTTCCATCAAGGAATTTAAAGGTTCGGACAGGAACCTTCACTAAATTGGACAAAACTGGAAGTCACATACAGTCAGTCAAAGTTGGACGAAAATTCTTTCCCGATGACTACACACTCTCAAGAAAGGAGTACAATGATATTGCTGTGGTAAAACTAAAGAGTCCACTAATTTTTAACGAGTATGTGAGGGCTGCTCGTCTTCCATGTGAAAATAGGAGGAAAAGATCGCATATAAATTCCCATGTACTTGCTTTGGGTTATGGAAACGTAGAAAAGGGTGAGACACAAACCTTGAAAAAAGCATACTATGAGTTGATGTCGAAGGAACATTGTCAAGCAGAAGACAACTCTCTAACGGACACTATGTTGTGTGTTAAGCCCAGTGATGGAATTGGAGGGACGGAAAGTGGAGATTCTGGATCCCCCTTAATAGCCAATCATAATCCTTCAACCCCTGAAAATGATGTTGTTATTGGCATTGCTTCGTTCAAAGCCTGGTCTTACAAACAAGGGCAGCAAACTGTCTTAGCATCTATATATACAGATGTTGCACCTTTTCATGATTGGATAGAAAGTAAAATATGATAATATTTATGACTACCATATAACAATATGAAACGACAACCAACAATTACGAAATATAAAAAAAATTAAATGAAAATGTTACATTTTATTTTTCTCTCCTAACCTTTTACTATGACTTTACCATCAATTTGATATTGACCCACTTCTTGATGTTTTGATTGAGGTGAAATTTTAACATGTTTATTTGTAAATCCTATTACAATATTAATATTATGATACGATTGAAGTGGTCTAATAAAGGATCCAAATAAAAGAAAAATTTGTTTTTTTTTTTGATTATCTCTTGTTTTAACTTTAACATATTAAATAATTTGGTGATGAAAGTTATTAAATAGATAAATT
This sequence comes from Machimus atricapillus, assembly GCA_933228815.1. NCBI lineage: Eukaryota > Metazoa > Arthropoda > Insecta > Diptera > Asilidae > Machimus > Machimus atricapillus. The sequence goes on along the minus strand of OW121786.1, from coordinate 30,944,415 downwards.
TTAACAACAGAGCAGAGTAAATGGAATGTTGTAGACATGTAATATTTCAAAATTTGAATATTTCAAAAGTAATTTATATCTAATATAAATTGTTTCCCTATTCGTGATTTACTGTTAATACAAACTTCATAAATGTTACGGCGTTAAGGCAATTTAAACCACGTCGCTCAACATATTTACATGTAATAAATAAATCTTGATCTAATCTGCTTTCAGCAAAATTCCTTAATCATAGTGCAATTGGCCTGACACTGTTCCTATTTACGGGGTGCGATCGCACGAACTAATTACTCACGGGCCCCTGCATTTAGGTGTTCCTGCCAATTTGTCACACGGTATATGACTTTGAATTAATTCCAATCATAGATCGTACTTGGGTCATTTATTACACGCCATTAAACACAGGTTCACGTTGGCTTGAGACAAGTGCGCTTGGGGCTTTCAGGCTGCAATGGGCTGGCCCTCGTAATAGCGTGCAATAAATTAAAAAATAAATAAATAAAAAATAAAATCGGGGGTGGTAAAGACATGTCAGCCTGGGGGTGGCTATCAATTCGCTAATAGATCAATAGCCAATCAATTCGATAGAGGTTAGATTAATTGAACTTTGTAGAATGGTAACGCCGACAACGTTCGGGCTCGCGTTGGCCAGAAACATTTAAATTGCAGATTGTGCCGATATCGTCGGAAATTTGCCGAGCCGAGGGTACTTTTGCCAGCGCGGTATCCACCTCCGTGCTCGCAACCATTCATTTTCTATTTGTCAACTAGCCTCGTTAACTATTCTGCAGCACGTCGCAGATGATGGGTATGCTAATCACGGGGAGGAGTCAAGGCCTGGAAATTGCATGGTATTGGCTGCGCTGCACCAGACTGGTTTAATTAAGCTGTTAATTTCTTAATCCCGACTCAGTCTGCCGCGTGTGTCAATACGCAATCACGCTCGCGTAATTGATTGCTTGCATTTGATGGACTCCCGGAATTTCATGAGTGGTTTCAGCCCCGTGATGGCACTAGTGGAGGCTGTCTATTAAACTCCAATTAGCATTCTCGCAATTTTATTGCTTGGCTTAATGCACCACCGCTGCGACAGCATTAACTAGCATGACATTTTACCGAAAGTTGTAAATATTATTTTATTTCCCCGGGGCTATTGTAACCTCTAATTTGAATTCCGGCGGTATGATGGCGTCCCATCCGCGGGGACATCTTCACGATCGCGGCCACGCCATAATTCAGCTCTGACTTGCATGTCGTTTGCATTGAGTCAAAACTCAAATTTCATCTGGCATTTGATATTTAAGCTGCAAATTATGGGGTACTAAATGACTTGGAAAAAATTCTTGCGGGCAAACCGCGTCGCGTCGCCTGTGTGCATAATCATCCGTAATAAAGCTGTTTGCACATTTGTGCCGGTCCGATAAGATCACCTGTGGCTCGCGGATATTTATTAGCTAATGTACTTGATGGCTTCGGCTAGTTAGACGGTTCACGTCACGAAAAACTATTTGCCATGTAACTTCTTCGGCTATCTTGGGGCATTTCGCAACAAATTGAGTCATAATTTTGCCCGAAGTGACCATTTCAAATGGTTTAGATGCTGTTTTAGACAAAATGGGCTAATAATGGCTAAGTGGATCAGCACGGTGGGAGCCACCTGATCGAGATTTATGAGGCTGTTCACATGTCTCCGACTTTGTATATTTTTCTGAATAAATTTAAATAAAATGAGGCATTAAGCTGATTTATCCGTGCTAACTATGGATTTAATTTCGGTATTCTTTCAATCGTTGATTGGCGAGACATCTGCTGTTGCTTCTTTTCTAAGTATGTATTTTTGTTTTCTTTTTCCTTAAAAATTGGACGAAACTGATAAAATATTGATACTTTTTAGCTTCATTAGATTGCAAATAGCTTGTAGCTTATGAAAATAAAAATTAGTAATAGAGTTTTGTGTTCTTTTAATATCTTATCTTTTTTGACTTTACTTTAATAAAACGATTTTATAGTTTACTAATATAGATTTTTTAAAAATTCGGTTAAATATAATAGATAGTGTGCTAGAGCGTCGTAGTATGCACCATAATGAAATACAACCAGTTTGTTGATGAGATTTTTTAATAACATTCATTTGAGTATGAGAGTAATTTAATATGCGAGATTTAAAAAATTTTTGAAATTCCGAAAAGTGAATATTTTTCTCAATGAAATTTTCTGTATATTCTCAAACAATTTTGTTGCAGCTTTGTAAGAGTTCTCAAAGTAAGCAAATTAAAAGATTATATTTACCATTTTGTCAATTAGTTATATTACACAATGAATGGAAATATGCTTGTCGCCATCACTAAATCGAATAAGTAACTTACCTACCTAACTTGTTTTCGTATGCAAAAGCACACGTTAAATTTAGTTAAACAAAAAACAAACTCGGTATATGTATGTACAATGTAATTAGGTAATATCAGATTACGAAGTCAATTTTACTTACTATGAATACATTGGACTACTTTTATTTAGGATCTTAAATCGAGATATTTGTAAAAAGTAAAAGAATCAATGTTTGTACACGATTTTTTAATTTTTACTTTCCATTGGGAATATTTTATTTCAAATTTTTAGAAAGAATACAATCGAAGCGGTATCAGTGCGAAATTTGAGTTGCTTGTAAATATTTATTCTCACAATGCATTCTTGACTTTATCGTCTTCTAAAGGTAAAAAATGTTTTTATGCTAAAAATAACGAAATTAGTAAACAAGTGATAAAACTGCTCAGTTTTCACTGATACAGAAACGTTTGCCGGAAAAAATAAATCCGAGTAAAGCAGTGACTGGCTCTGAAACAACAAGAAATCGGCTATCTTCAGAAATGCGACGATTGCAAGGTCACAAGTGCTCGATGTGTTACGTTGCACCATCATCGGCGGGAAACTAATTGCGTCCATTGCATAATTCTGATAAAAAATAACAGTGGCTAATAAAAGATTTCATTCAGGTAAATAACAATCAGAGCCCCGCTGGGAGACTTCCATTTAATTGTTGCGAACGGATGCGATTCTGGCGGACCCCCAGCGGCTGAAATATGAGACACATCCAAGGATGCTCGGAAAACGCGCACTAACGCAAGTAACTTGGGGTTGAGGCGTTGTTACTTGGAATTTAGCGTTTTTCGACATTGGTCATTCATCTGTGGCTAATTAAAAGCCCACGAATTCGCTCCAAAGCTCTAATTAATAACTGATGAATTAAGAAACACGTCCCACGCCATCTGACGTGTGATGTAATCAATTTCTCAAATGAATCGGACACACAAAGATTTCCTTTGTATCTACATACATATAAGATTCTGGAAAGAAAAAAAAGCAATCGGAGAAAGGCAAAAAATCAATCGCTGAAACACGCTCACCATCGATTTCCTTACTTTTTTTCTCCGATCCACCGAAAATAACGTGTCAAAATTAATTATGTAAATCAAAAGGCCGCGAGACGGTAGTATTTAGATGTGCCAGAATCCATCACCGCGCTGCTGCAGTCGATTCTGAGCCCACACGGTTGCGGTAATCGCTCGTTAAATGCGAGTTTTACTCGCCTGCTTTTCTGGCTACCTAATAAAGTCCATATTTGGTGATATACCTGATGTCATTAAGTTGTCAACAAAAGTCTTGGACACCGGTCAAGTTTATATTCTGATGAAATTTGAGATATAACTGAACCCCGCCCGCCCAGTCTCACTTACCCCGGCTCAACGCTTGACCGGAATTTTCAATTAGCGGAAGAACTGAACATGTTAAACGCCTTCTGTATTTTGGCATTTACAAAGATTTTTGGGCATACGAGACAATTTAACTCTGTTACGCGATAGGAATTTACAATTAGAGCAAATCACCCGATGACGAAATTCTGTTGGCCAGTGCACATTTTGTTTGACCTAAAATCGGAAACGCAAATGTCTTTTATAACCCTATTTTAAAAGCACAGTGAAACCATTTCCTTTTCATAGTTTTAATAATACTTTTTACTAGCAAGCAATCTTTCATTGGTGTCGAAGACACACTTTTACAACAAGTACCTAAACAACTTTTTTAAAAATAATAAATAACGCAGGCCTGCAAAATTTGGTTAATCAAAGCCCTTTTTATTTTTAACCATATGGTTTTATGTAATATTTTTGGTGATTTTGTATATTGTATTGTTATATTTTCTCTCATATTTACTGATATTGTAATCGATGTATGCAATGAATAATTTTATACCATTTGCAATGCAACACTATAGTCATTTTTGAACATTTTGTAGAAAAATAATTTTTGAAAGAGGTTTATCAAACTTTTACAAATGCTTAAACTTCGCAAAACAAAAATTAACTAAATATATTGCATAATCAACCAACTTAAATATCTGTAGGTACGCTGTGACCTATGTCGATATCCAGAAGACAATAAAGAAACCGCCAAGTAACCTGAGCACCTGCCGGTTCTGTCACAATAAAGTGCAATTAAAAATCGAACATGTGGGAAACTTGATATCGATTTAATGCGCTGTTTGATCTAATTAATTTGTTGTGAATTTTCAGTTTCACACCTGTTGGACAGTTTCTATCGCGCTAGTCAAAACAACTCTACGTTTAGTGGTTTGGCTACCTGAAATTGTTACAATGTTTCACACACCTTCAACGCAGGAGGTTTGATAATTGAGGTTGTAGGTTTTATATAATTCATCAAACTCTCATAATATTGAATTACAAACATTTTCAAAATTCCTTTTGGATTAATCCTTTGAATAGATACGTGTCTGAAAGGAACACTAAAAACTTTTACTATCGGTTGCTTTCACTAATTGTACAAAACCCTTCACGACTCCTTTTTCTGTTATCAAGGAATTCGATAAAAGACTAATATAAAAAAAAACTTTTCTTTCTTGAGAAAAATATTTTGTAAAATGATTCCTAAGTGAAAACTTATGTCGAAGTGTGACCCAAATAAAAGTCGTTGATAAGCTAATTGCCTTCGTCACCTATTTAACAGTCTTTTGCCGCAGAGCGTTCAGAAAAATCGCAAATAAAAAATTTACTTTCCGCTGAAGATTACCATCAGAAAGGCGGGGTTCAAACAGGATGGCCGTGCGAAGAAGGTATGCAACCCGAATAAATCACGACTCTCCCATTGTAGACTGTAATTACATTATCCGCGTTATAGTCCAGGTAGCATTCAGTCAAATCATCTGTCAAATATTTTACTGTCATTCGAGGAATTGAAAGTGGAAAAGGTGAACCATTGCCATCACGCGACGCGAAAATTGATCACCTGCAATTTGTTACCCTCAATGAGTACATGAGCGCTCTTCTTCCATGAGATCTTTTGCAATCATCTCAACCATTTGTCATCTAAACATCTCTAGCAGTTTCAAGATGCCTATAGGTGTTAATTACATATTCAATCCACTACGAGCTTGGTCAGCTAACTAAAATTGAAAGCGTTAATTGCTGCCGTGTGAAAAACGACTTGGTCACTTTGCATAATCCACGCTGCACTTGCTCGAACGGTGGCTATCGTCCCGCCCGATAACAAGTGGAACAATGAGCCCTCTTAGAGGCGGTTATGCAGAGAAGCTGCTCTTTCATCGAAATTTGTCATCAAGCCATAACCATTAGAATAATCTTCTTGTTGACTTACGAGACCCTGCCCGCTGCAGCTACCTGTCAGGTGGGCATTAAATTATTCTTTCTATTGTGCGCCCATCTCCGGCGAGATGCTGCACCGACTGCATCATGCCTGGGGACCAATGCGACGCCGCAGCAGAATAAATGGGCCTCTAGATCCAATGTCGGATAAGTGTCGACTTAAGAAATTTTCATAATTTCTTTTCGAGCCGACATGGAGGATCCAGTTCGTATGGTGGCTGGCGAACAAATGGGCTCAGACATTAGGAAGATGCATATCATTAGGAAGAAAGACGTGATAATGGGATTATTAGGAGAGTGAGATTACTTTTCTAATCCAAACAAATTATAATAATTCCCCCATGTAGAGTAGAGAGAAGTATGTAGGTATTTGAATTTGTATAACAACAAACAGACAATAGAGTCAACAAATAGATTCCATCAAACAAAACTTTTGTAGAAAAGCGTTCGATATTTTGCTTTGCGTTTTTAAAAATTACACTATCTAATCAACACGTATAATATTCGAAAAATTTCTTAAAAATATTTATAATATTCAAAAATGCTCAGTTAAATTACATATTTCGTCTAAAAAACGTTAAATGTTGGCACTGCATAATTAATTATAAAACTAAAGTGAAATCACCGATATCCTCCTTTTGCCAAAATTGCCATAAATTTCTGCTTTCTTGGTATTCATTTCCAAACTTAACAACAATCGGACACTTATGGAATGTGTCTATTTACTATTCCATTTGTTCAAAGATTAATTTATTAAAACCAAGAAAAATACTCGCAAATATAAACGTAAAGAAAATAAATGTTAACTTAAATTAAAGGCTTAAGAAAAGTCAGCAAAAGTGGGTTGGCAATCAGCTCCAACAAGTTATTTTGCTTGGGTGAGCATTCCAAATATACGATTAAATATCAAAACCATAACAATAACGATTTGAAAAGTTTCATTGCAGTTTTAACGAGAACTGATTTATTTAAGAAATCGACAACGTTTCACATAGGATAGAATATGAAATTATTATTGTGTTTCGCCAATTTTTTGAGTCTTTCTACAAAAAAATTTTGCTAAACCTTTGCTAAGGCTAAAAACTTCAAACTGATCTTTAATAAACAGTAAAACTACTATCATTTATAGAATTAGAACATTAAATAAAACTCTCATCGTGACTAAATAAAGCTTTTTTTTTGTCTACTTAGAAAGAGGAAATGCTGTAATAACTTTCCAACAAGTCTATTTAGATTTAATTAGGATTGGAGGGGTCTTAGCAGAGCAGGACAAGAATCGTCGACTCATATATTCTGGGGGGATATGTTCAAAATCAAGACTATCCCTGCAAGCGTTGTCGAGGAAAATGAAGTTGTCAATTAGGTGCAAAACATCTCTGCGACGACATCTAAAACAAACATGTCCGCCAATTTCGCATAGAATCTCTCGATGAAACGGTCCTTGCCTCGTAAACCACTCTCATAATAATAAGTCGATCAGTCGATCAATCGCCCACCTTTTGCGCAAAATACGAACCGTCTTAAGACAGAATTCGAGGCGATTGCTTCCTTCGCACACCGGAGCACCGGAGCAATTTATTTTAGAAATGGGAGCCTTCGGGCAGAATGCGTTCGAGTTTCTTGTTTGCTTTGAACACAATTTGCAAAGTCGTAAAGTGCTCCGGGTTTCCCTCGAAACGCATAAAATATGGCAGAGGTCTGGTTATTAGTGGCCGCCCGGGCTACCTGATGATTAATTTTTCTATAAGTGGCGCTAATTAGTTTGTCAGAAACACGTAGTTGTACGCCTTTGCATATTAATATCCAATAGCTAATCAGTCTGAAGTGTAACAAGCGCAGTACCCCGCTAACTCGGTTCTACCGGTGCTCCTTCCGTCGTTAGCGAAAGAGTCCCAACAGTCCGGTGGCGGAGCACCTTTCAGCTCCAGATGATGAGACCTGGGCAATTAATTAGCGGCCCATGTAGATTGATTTTATCAGTTGATAACGAGCATTGAAGGCCTCATGTCATAACCGTTTATGAGGACCAGCCAACCGCACGCGGCTGCAACTGCAGAAGTGTGCTGATGGAGAACCCAAGTAGCTGCTGCCGAAGTTATGCAACAATAGACCTACGCGTCGTAGTCGTCGTCATCGTCGTTCCAGCCAACGACGTTTCCTTTCCAGCTGCGGTGATTAATTGAAAATAAATTGAGGCATGTCAACCGTAAATCCGACGTCAATTATGTTCAATCCTTCTCGTCAGTCGCAGAGATAAAGATCTCCTGAACCGCGAGCTCACGACGCCGATTGGGATGGGATGCTGCAGCCCACCCAATCGCAAGCCCCCTGGACCTCGGCTAGTAATTACCAGACGATTCATGTCTCTCTCCCATACCCACCGGATGTCAGCGCAGATATTGTTTTATATAAAGTTACTGGCGCAATTACATTTACCTGCCAGCGCCGTATCCGCGCCGCGCTCTGGGAGATTCCCAGACAAGATATGACTTCTTGGGCTGAGATATTTCAACTCGAGCTCAGTTTCATTTACACCACCTGATCCTGTGCTCTGCCAGATCGGAATTAGTTGCCACATTTATCTACGAGATTTAATTGACTGCTAATGAATGAGTGGTGCCCGGGGAGAGCACCAGGGCAGCGGCCTGGGCGTCACTATCTAAATCACTTCAGACTACAATGGCTCCAGTTTCGCACAAACATAAAATCCTAAGATTTCTGACCTGTTCGCACGGTTCTCTGTGATTTTAAGAAAGATTAATGAAGATGGTAAGATAAGACAACCATTTTTATTTTTGTTCAATGCATCTACCATAGTACAAAAAATAAATACGTGAGACTCCTTTTTCAAATTTGAATAAGCATACGATGCGATAGTATTCCAAATTAATTTCTTTGTTGCACCTATAAAGTAAATGTGCTAACCTCTATTTGGGACAGAAAACATCATACAGTTTGTGCTGTTTAAAATGTAATATACATATAATATGTATATGAAATTTTAACTACATATTTTTAAATATAAAGGACTCATGAAATACTTTTGTGTATTTTTGCAATAACTTTGCAGAAAATTTAAAATATAAAATTGTTATATATCGTTTGGAAATTCAATTCACAACCTATAGTATTATAACAGTATCAAACCACTAGAAAATATATTGAATAAATACCAAAATAACACATCATTAAAGGATATGTAAATCTTCAGAAATGTTAATGAACATAAAAATTTTAATTGCAGCTTAATAATCTCAAGCGCCTTTATTGCTATTTATTAATTATAGTTCACAAAATCCTTACGATTTCACAACAACAACAAAAAATGCATGTCAATAAAATCAAAAAATTTTAGTGGATACTTATAGAGTTAGTAAATTCCAGTTATAAAAGGTACTGCCAAGGAAATTTCATCTTAATTATTTTATTGTAGAAAATTATTAAATTTCGTGTACCTAGGTAAACAAAATATACACCTTTCGCAAATAATAATGCAAAAGAAATGGTTTCAAAGGTTTTGGGTTGCAAACATATATGAAAATCGTTTAATTTACCCCTTTTCAGACTTTGATCAAAATTTAGATTTTTAAATATGCTAGAAAGCCTATTGGCTCGATCAAATAACGACCTTATATTTTTGTGTGTTTGCCGAGTCCAAATTGGCTTCGTCTTCACTCAAGCCATAGGTTTAGGCTCTTGCACGGAATACGGTGAACCCTTTATTTTGTGAGATGCGATCAGGTATATCAGGGTTAATAATATTCTGCTACATAGGTACATTTACTCATATTTGATTTAAGTATTTTATTATTTATTGACCTAAGATTAAAGACTTGAAATAAAAACGGTTTATGGCTATAGTTAACTCATATTTTTACTGTCCACTTTGCGTCGTTGCATGCACAGGGCTCAATGGATACTTTGGACCATTTTAAATTCATGCTCGGATTTAAACCATAACTAGCCCTGAAGACGGTGATTAATGATGATGGCTTATTTGAAAAACACCACCACTTTGCTCCGAGTGCTCATCAGCATGCAAAAAGCGATCGCACAGGTTATTGGCAGCGTCTTGAACGAAAATCCATCAAAAACGCGGTGAGTTGAAAGATGGCCTAAGTGGATGCTGAAAATTGAGATATCATCGGTGGTAGTCCGGCGCTGCGGAGTCATCGACTCAATCACTCTTCCCGGTACCCAACTAGGCCACGTCTTGGCGTACGACAACGACGGCCACTCTCACTGATCTCTAGATATATTGCGGCAACTATCAGCACTTCCAAGTGTATTTTGGACACATCGCGTCGCGCCGCGATACCATTCATGCATATTAATAAGCATCACCTGAGCTGATTCTGATAAACCGAGCAAAAAACAAATAATTTTTAATTTAATTTCAAATATCAGGTTGTGGCGTTCGCCCGGCTAACTGCGTCGACATTCCGCAGATACCATGCAGCCAGGCTTCACACTCTCCACAACTCTTTTGATGGACTGAATAACTGGCGTGTGAAATATTCGTGGAATTCCTCGGAAGATTCATTTTAATAAGTTCAAAGATTGAGTGCATTCTAGATGTGACTCCGAAGAAAGGAATGTGGAGACTGGGCCATGATAGTAATTTTTTTTTTCTATCTAGAATTTGGTAAAAGGGGACCGCAAATTATTTTCTATTCCAAATCCAAGGGTTTGCGATCTAAAGATTAAATTTTAAGATCATTAAAAAAGTTATAAAAAGGTAAATAATAAAGCGAATGATATTTTCATTGTCCTCATTTTTAAATGTTAACTTTCATTTAGATCAAAGATGTAAATTATAAACCACGTGATTAAGTATAAACCGTTCTGGTAGATAGATTAATAATTTTTTTAAATTTTAGAAAGACTACTTAATTAATTTGCTCGCTATAATTTTCTACTTTTTCATTTTTAATAAGATCATGCTAGTATAATTATAACATGCATAAGGCCATCACTGATCTGATCGCAATAAAAAAAAATTCCAGTTTTAGATCATAAGATCCTCCATGTAATTATTCTTACTTTTAATTTGCTCCCCACAAATATAGACTGCATTTATTTATTTTATAATCTTCTATAACTTTTGAAAATGGTCCTTTTATGTCTTATTTTTTACTATATTAGTCTGTGACAAACTTGTTACGCGATTAAAAGGATTAACAAATGATAATAAAGCCATTTTTGCTCTTCCAACTATTATTTCTGTCTGTCTTTTTCCCGAATTTTTTAAAAATCAAATTAAACTTCGTTATAAATTAATTTAAATTCTCTTTGATTATTGAACCTCAGCCTTATCAGTAATTTTCTTAAAGCAATATAGGTACAGTTATATAAAAAAAAATCAAAGCATATGGAGTACTTAAAATTGGTGGGGAAAAGGAACTTATGGATCCTTTGGAAAAGAAGCCGCATCTTAAAAATTATAATGTAGAATTGAAGACAAATATTTTTGAGATAAAACAAGTTAAGTTGCCTAGTCATGCATCTTGGGTGTCGTGCTGAAAAGTGGAGCTTACACTTCCTGTCGAGCCAGCGAAGTTAGTAGAATTTATATATTATGCGGATGTTTGTACTAAATTTGAGATTTAGCAGAGACAAATTTCAGTTGCGCACGTTGTCCCAGTTTTTCACTTCAAGAGTGAATTTATTGGTGCGGCCAAAGGCGAATGGATTATTTCCTTAAGTTGTTGCGCACTGAGATTTAGTGGAGTTCCCGGACCACTTTAACACCCTTTAGTGGACAAATAACATTTGTTGTGGCTCCTTGGCCGTAAATCAACGGTGTGCAATGTATCTTTTTTTGTGAATTGCCACTGATTTATTGCCCCGTAATTTAGCCATATTTTATCGTCGCGTGTCTGTAATATATCTATTTTCCGGACTTATCGTTTTGTTTACCTCTCTAGTGGTGTTCGATCAGAGCTTAAATCTATAAATACGACCGTTGGAGAACTGCTAATCGCGACCAGATAAGTGTAAAATTGTGCAGACAATCAGTGGGCTAGAACCAGTCGTAATAAATCTATTCACAGATCACGTGACATAATTTTTCGTCTAAAAAATACACTTATTTTTTTCACCTGTCTGGCGAGGTGCGTACAAGTCAAAGGCACGAGTCTTCGGCCTGATGAATTCTGATTTCAAGTTGATTTCATTTTTTGCTGCCGCCGCGCAAGGAAGGTGTCGCAGTCACCTGCAGAACGGCTAGCATCGCAGACATGGTCAGAACACGCACCGGACATATGTCTGCCCAGTCAGGGCAATAAGCAGACACTTATCATTTAAATAGGCGCATAAAATGTGACCACCTACGGCCATTACACACTGTCAATATTTATTAAGTAGTTCAATAAATTCGAGTCGGCGAGCACAATTGGTGAAATATAACCGCGCGCAAGCGACGGCCGCCCTTAACGAAGACGTTGCAAATTGATTTACACGCCCAGGTCGCCGTGTGTGACGGGCAATTTCGCTAAGTATATCCGCGGGAATGAATTTATTTGAGTGCAACTCTTTTGCGTAATCTCCAGCGAAATATTTACACTAAATTGTGCCAGCCGTGATTTTTCACCGGATTACTGATACAGCCAGTATTCCAGTTCGGTTTGTGTGCGTGAAGTGCCGAGCCCTCCTGAGCTCGTTTTTATGCAAATTTCAAGATGCTGCTCATTCAGAAGTCAGACCCTGTTCAGAATCATTTACGTCGAAGGAAATGAAAACGAATGAAAATAATTTAAGTTTGTCGGTTTAAGGTTACACTTCGAGATTACGATGGATCTAAGGATAATTAGCGATGATATCTTAGATTATCTATCTTCATTTTTTTATTAATTTAAATTTAAGATCATCTAGAATGCCTCATATACATAAGTTAGTGCATATTTTTTTTATCGAAAACTTCGATTTAACATTATTTTGATTAAATTATTTGATTAGTAGGTAACATAGTAAAATTTGACCCTTTTTCCACACAATATAAAAGTTTGTTAACGGTTTAATAGTTTCCTTTTAAATCACAGTGTTTCGAAATTCTATATTATGTATGTATCGTTGTTCCACGAAAATTAGCAATGGTTATATTTCAGCATCATGACGGCAGGATGATAAACTGGATTTTGTTAAAACTTTCTATATCAACTTAATTAAATTCTAAGTAGTTTATAAAAAGACTTACCTTAATCATAGGTTGTAGAAAGAGTGAGATGATTCTCTTCTCCCTGCCAACGAAACAATTAAAAGAAATATTATTCATTATTTATTAGGTTCTCAAAATTATTTATTAATTAGATTAAAACTAAAACTAAAGTGTGATAGTTTTCTCATATGTTATGCTATATTATAACTCTGAAGAATATCAAATTTCAATTTCAAGAATATATTTTTTAAACGTATCCTATCCTGAAGTTACCAGGGTATAAAAACATGTCACTCCCACCCTTAAACCTCTTATAGAACTGGCATAACAATAAATGTTGGTATACCCAATTATTCAAAAAAATAATTATTGGTTAATTAATAAACATTCAAATCCAAAAATAGAACCTAAGAAATATCTCCCCTTGCTCAAAATTTCGGTGAATAAGCCATGATAATATCAGAAACGGATAGTTTTAAATGAAAAATACTAAACTGCACGAGTCGATGCATGCAAATAAGTATCATATTTTGATTAGGAACATTAATATAAGAATAATACGAGTATTTCTAAGAAACTAGGGACTATTGAATAAAAGTAAAGACATTTTTATGTTAGTATTTTAGATTAGTAATGGAATTGGTAAAAAAATGATTGTCTTTCACTCTGCAATAGTGTAATAATTTAATTATATTTATCCACTGTAGTAAACATTGAAATTAAAATTTAATTTATAGATAGCACAACACAATATTTTCTTCAAATTAAGGTATACCGATCTAGTTAAGTTTGTGATCAATAAATTTTTTTCGAAATTTGCCGCCCCTGATAAAGTATCGCACAGGGGTTTAATATCTACTTTACAGGACAGAGAAGACGTTGATGAAGATATGATGCATCAACATTCACGTCATTGTGATGCTGTAAACATAATCTTATAAGGAAGTCTCATTTGTCAAGGGGGCATATGTTCTTATACAAAATAAATCTAATCCCATCGCCCACAAAAGAGCGCTCTTAACTCGAGAAATCAAACAAATTGAAATCTCGGATTTCATTATTTGTGGAAGCGACATGTGTAGGTACCTCTCCGTTGCCTAAACCTGCTCCACAGAGTTGGCTGCCTTCACATAGTTCTCATTCAGACAAAATTTCGCTTCCGGGGTGCGTCCAACTATTCAACATCCAGCTAATGCCGCTGGCTGAATGGGCGATGTAATCAAGGTAAAAAAAAAGGGCCGACAAGAGACCGTCAAGAGGAGGCTCTTGTTGAACGAGCAACAAAAGCAGCACACAACACGGGAAGGGTGGCAACGGCTTGAGTTTACAATTTCCACCTTTCACGGAATTGAAATTAGCTGGGAAAGGTAATGATGCCGTGCCGATGAGGCCCCAGCCTCGGATGTATCAATTTTCAATTGGGAGCAGATAGACAACGAAGAGCCGGCTAGTTCGGTTGTGACCTGAAAAAAGGCACTCACCCGCCTGTTTCTTTGATTGGATTATGTTAGGGGCTGTTCTACACGCAGCGCACATTGTAAGGGTTGTTTTCAGCCAGATCCATTCGGTTAATTTTATGGCTTTTCGCTAATCAACTGGGATGCCATGGGATTGATTTAATGGCATAAAGAGTGGCCGGGGGCACCACTGCTGCCCCCGCGGTTCGACTTTAAATTGCCTTTAAGGCTTAGCGAATCTCCCCGCGGGAAGATGGGGCCCTTTTCTGCATATATGCAGAACAGAACACGCATATATGATATCATATATGCAATTTTCTGTAAATTGGCAAAACGACCACTCTCTGTCCTGCGACCTGCGAAGCAGCCTAAGAAAGGTCTCGTTAAAGTTATCATCGCAATCGTCGCTGCATCTTTTTACTCATTTTGAGATCATTATTTCTCCTGTTCTCCTCCACCTACAACGATGTGCGAACGTCTACCCAGCGCTCAAGATCGTTTAATCAGCTTTTAATCGGCCCGGGAATTTATTGAGCGTGGAACAGTGCGTGCACATAATTGCAATCGCTGTAAGTAGATCTCTTTATGAGTTTTCAATTAAAGTGGGCCCCAGGCATCTAGCGGCCAGAGGTGAGCGCTCCAAACAACTTCACGGCCTTTTATTGTTGATTTTATAGCGAATATAATTCTAGTGAGGCAATTAAAACCTAATAAAGTTTGTGAACAAAACGTTTCTGCCGTGTCAGCGATGGGACGTGTATGATGTGTTGCATAGATTGATAATGATCTTTAAGGGGATGTTCAGAAATTTCACTTCTTGGTTTATGAGGTGTCGGTTTATTGCCATATTTCCCCTTTAGATAAGTATCGCATATATGTACATAACTATGATCCATAAGAACTTTCTTAATCACGCGGTTTTCAAGGAAATTAACTCAACGTTTTTTAGATACAATCGATTTTCTGCGAATTATATACAGAACAACATTGGAATGAAAGATAATGTGTAGAAATTATTGAAGTCACGAATTTTATCTAAAGAGACTCATCATTCCGTTCTTAGAGAAAATTTATCATTTTACCTCAAACTCATGACTTTTAAAATGCCTCGAGCGGTTTATTGTTGAATCGAATAGTGAGTCAAAGTTTTATTAATTGTGTTTCGGAAATAAATTAGAATTTTGTACAATTAACTCATTGCCCTCGGACCTTGCACTTTTTGAAAACACAGTAATTGCAAAAATTATAATATCTCATACATGCCAAAAAGAACAAAATCAAAATTCTGATTTTATGTATGTAGGTACATACATATTTATGTATAAGCATAAAGATCAAATTCAAATAATAATTAATTCTCCCAGAAAACAAACTTAAATAGACTTTTATAGGTATAAATCAAGATATTCATAGTAATGATATACTCGGGGATATATTATTATCACTGCATGTTAATTAATAGAAAACTACGCCTACCAGCACACAGTAAACATATTTATGATAATAAATTAAGGTTTACGATGCAGTAAAATTATCAAAATGTATTCGTAATTACTTTCTGCTTCCTAGTGAGAAAAGGTTATTGAAGTAAATTATATATTTAATTAATATTTTGAAATATAATGTATATTTAAATAAAAATATTTTTCTCTTTTGAATCATAAAACTTTATGCTATTAAGTAAGTTATGAAGTTGATTTTATGATTTTTAAATTATTCTCCGTAAAAAGGTGATCTTAAATAAATTAATAAATTTCTGTAAAGTTTTATAGCGTTTAGTAATGTGGCATCAAATATATTTATGTATTATACATACATACAGAACATAACTTTGAAATGATCAATGTCGAAGTGTTTAAAAGTAAAAAAAGAAAAGAAAAAGAATTTGGTTTTTAAAGCTTCATTTTCAAATTAAAACGAATCAGATTTAAGTTCAAGTTCAAAAAAGATTCTTTATCATTTTACTTCAAATGAGCCGTTGATTATGAAAGTGGTATACGTTAACTTTTTTAACATATCATTTAAACAGTTTCCAGCTAAACCTTAAAGTGTATTTAGCTCTTACATGAATTTTTCAAGAAGTTTCTCTTGTAACACGTTCAAAAATAACGACTCAAATAATAAAATAAATTTATTCAAAAGTATTTCAGATTTCAATAGAATATGTTATATAATTTTTGCTCTATTCTATATTTTATTTCAGCTAAGGATTTTACAATTTTACTTTCTGATGACTTTTAGTTAGTAGTGAATCAAATATCTTTAAGATTTCCTCAACATTAATATATGTGCATATGTCGTCTAACCGTGCAATATACCTAAAATTTAAGTTATTATTACTATTTTTTATCTAATTTCTCGAGGTAAGCTAAGTGAAATTTAAATATGCTTAAACCTAAAAACTATCTTTGGTAGATGACCACCCGGGGTCATATAATACAAATTTTCTCAGGGGTCTCTAAATAAACAAGTCACTCGGAGCCTATTAGGATCCCGCGGAGCCCTTTCTCCGCCTTTGATTTTTTGAGCGGAATCCCACAGTAAATTATCACCGTTGACAGACAATTTTCACGGTTGGTGCCTTCGAAAGCGACTTGAGTCTGTAAAATAAATTCATTACCGGCAAGGGCCGCCCAGGAGGAGGGAGACCATCCGGAATGCAACTTTGACCTTAATTTTCGGGGTGCAACGCCATAAATCAACGCCGGGGTCTCCCATAGAGGTAAAGTAAATTGCATATGCATCTGAAACTCGTTCGAGCCGCGAACTCTCATCGGACTGTTTACAAGTCGTCCGCTGGATTCGAACGATTTAACAGTGTATATATTCAGCGCAGCAACAAAACTTACTCTCGCGGAATCGCGCATTTCGCGGCTCTATTTCCGCTTCCCCTTTTTTGAGCCGGGCTTGCTCCGGCCGGGGCGCAGCATCTTCGGCGGACGGTTGATGGGAGCAGCCAGGTGAGTTGATAACGTGACTAACTAGCGGCAGACCAGCGGGCTTTTGATAGATCCGACTCTCACCTGGCCGCCGGCGGTGGTGGCTCCGGCTCACTTCTTAATCTTGCACCTATGCGCCACGGCACCGCAGCATCTCATTCTGTATCAGATTCAGATGGGAATGGGATGTGGATGTGGGTATCGCGCAAACGGGGCAGGTATCGCGCCAGCTTTGCCTCCTCAGGTACCCGAATTCATGGTCTAGTTCTTAGCTGACGACCAGCCTGAGATGTTGCGCGCTTGATAGTGCTGGCCAGCCGTGACGTGACTCGTGAGTGAGTGGACGCGTTCTTCGATTGCACTTTAACTGAGTGCGGGTGCGGATTAAATCGAAGCGAAGGTGTCACAAGTCGTTCAGACGTCTTACCAGTGGCCACTTCCAATAAACTACGGAAGACACCAGAACTACATATCTTCGTTTTCTGTCGCTCGTCGATTCGGTTCGACGATTACCTGTTATAAAATCTTCTGGTGCAGTGGTTCGTGCAGTGACATGCAAACGGCCTCAATTAATCCGGCGCTGATAATCTCCACTATCTTAATCGCGGCCTAATGCCGTCATAAATTTTTTGCCCGCCTCGGAGCGAAGTGTGGAAAGACGTGTCGGTTTCCCAACCGATGGATCGTAAAACAAACTCGGCCGGTGCTTCTCGTTTAACATAATATTTTTCAAATCGTTGATTTTAATTATACCGCGCCAGCAAGATCGCAGGGTTTTTCGCTCGATGCCCCGAAGGTATTAATTTGTTGTCCGCGTGATGTTAGCGCTCAGACGGGAACACGAAAAATCCCTCGCGTCGAATTAGAGGTGTGCAACAACAGCAAAAAAAAATATATTTAACGCAGCCACGCAAAAGAGTTCTGGAGCAGCAAGCAGACCAATGAACCAGCAGCACG
Source organism: Machimus atricapillus (assembly GCA_933228815.1). NCBI lineage: Eukaryota > Metazoa > Arthropoda > Insecta > Diptera > Asilidae > Machimus > Machimus atricapillus. The sequence goes on along the minus strand of OW121786.1, from coordinate 30,926,228 downwards.
GTCCGTCGATCGGTGGTAATTATGTTGGCCCAACATGCCAAATTTATCACGAGTCAATAAATTAGATTTCCTTTGGTGAACGCAAAAACAAAGGATGAGAAATTTACTTGACCGCGAGTTTACACAAAAAACTAACATCGGTCCGACCCACCAGTGGAAGTGTATCTCTTAGTGCCTCCAATTTTTTCGTCATTTTCGATGGGTTTTTAATAAGATCCGCCGAAGGTGATTCAAAGTGAATTCTGTGCCCTAAGTCAAAGTGCTGTTATACCAGAGTAAAGTGGCTTTTTCGGGATTTAATATGATTTTGACCGCGGGCATCGTGCTCTGTTCTGTCCATTGTCTTAAAACTATCATGACGTGAGTTCAAACCTTATTCGGATTTACTACCAAAATGAGGAAATACTTTTGCGTGTTTCTCATTTTTCTACTTTGGATGATGAAATTTAGGTAAGCCTTAAATGGTATCGTAAACTATTCGCGGCAGCTCTGTGTTCTACCGAAAATTGATGATAAGCCATTTTAGAGGTTTCTATTAAATTAAGATTTCAAGTTCCTAAAAACGAACTAAAACAAAAAAGAATTTTAATTCCATATTTTTCAAATCTATAAATGTCAAGCACATCGCTTTTTATTGTCTTTTACAACACATTCTATTAACATAAATAAATTCAAATTTTTGTTGGCCTCTAAACTTGACGCCCAACTATCTACTCAAAAGTAAAAATTTTTAACAATTAAAAAAAATTAAAATTATGACAAAAGCAGTTTTAGAATGTTATTTGAACTTACCTACATACGACATGTCACGTTAAACTATAATTTCAGATACTATAAACAAATTGTTTTTTTTTAAATGGAATCATTAAGCTAAATTTGATTCGACATTTAAAACTGCGTTTTCTCACAACCTCGGCTCTTGATAAGATGAATAAGTTTCTAAATGGAAACATTGATTCTTAAACTGAACTTACTTTATAAAATTCCACTTTGATATTGTAGGTTAGGTACAAGTTACGTAACGAATTTTCTAAAATAGATATGAAATAAAATACTAATTTCTTGTGCACGCTGGTTTTTTTTGTGATTATCTATTAATTCAATTTGTTAGAGAAGAATATCTATACCTTTTATTTTCAAGTTTAAAATTTTTCAATTGCTAAGAGACTTGGACTTTTGATATGATGTAGGAAACTGAATTTCTCTTGAATTCTCTGAAATATTCTCGTAATGTGAAAGGTTTCTTTCTATTTTATTGTAACAATTATCTTCACACAAAAAGTTATTTTAAAATTTTAATAATTGAGGAGCTGGCGAACAAAACGGTATAATTACACCTCCGGTCAAAATCCTTTTTTTTTTGCGGTCCGGAGGTTTTGGGCCCGCTGAATTTGAATCTCAACTCATTTTCAATAAAAACCTCCTAAAACAGGGTTAAAATTGCATCCAAAGTTCATGGTTTCGATCATAATGGTATAATTACAATAAAGCTTCAACAGCATTGAATAAGCGAGCGCGTTTTCGTTCAAAACGGAATAATTTTCATACAAATTTGCAAGATGTCAATCAAAATGGATTAAGTGACCTTTTTTTTTGTTTTTAAAGTGAAACTTTTATTAGATTAGATTTTTTTTAAAGAAGATTTTTTTTTTTTTTGTTGATTAAGAAATGTAGTAATAAATAAACGAATTAAACTGTTTTTTTTTTTAGATTGACCTAACCTAACTCACAAAAAACTTATTGTTAGCAATCGAAAGGGCTTAATTGCATCCTCGTGACAATCAAAAACGTAATAATTGCACCGATTGCAAACAAAACGGCATAATTGCATTTTACAAATTTAAATATCTTCCGTTGTATTAGACATAGCAATCTGGATTTAACATATGTCAAATAAAGTTTCAAACTACATATAGATAAATTAAAACCGCCGCCAAAGCTCACTGTAAGTATGTCATTCAGTTTTTTACTGCTCCTGTAAAATTTCATTTTATGTAATTATACCGTTTTGTTCGCCAGCTCCTCAATTGTTAAAAATGAATGTAACTATGTTCAAAAGTAGCTTTTTTTAAATTTAAAGTTCTTTGAAGGATAAAATCTACTTCCTTTAAAAGATGTAACAGAACAATGTTTTTAGACGTTCAAATTAACAATCCAGGTAGAAAAGAACTGATTCTCAGATATTAAAGAATTAAATTTCTTTTGATGAAAATTTTTGTATAGGATCGTCCATTTTTAGAGTTGTGATTGGTTTCAATATCAGTCAATGAAAGATTGGATAAAAAAAACTTAGAATAACATCAGTTAAGCGTATACTTACTTACACTATCTGATAAAACATATGCTTAAACATATGATTTTTTGCAATTATTTATGCACATTTTCATAATACATAATTAAAAATAAGTTATTACCTCTTTTCCACATTTGCCCATTTTTCAACAACATTATTTTTGTACCTTTTTATTCACTTGACTGACACCGACACTTTGAAACTACTATGACTTCTCAAATTTATTTAGAAACAATACCTACTAGAGTTTTCAAAAAGATGAATTTATACCATATGAGTCGACATTTTTGAGAAGTCATATGCTTTTTCGTTTGTTTTTCAAAATAGTGTAAAACCTTCTTTATTCCGTGGTTCTTCTGTTTGAGAATACTAAGGCTGTTTTAAACTAAAATTTAGTTTCAAAAATGATTCTTGGAATCGCGAGTATCAAATAAATTATTTTGTAGAACTGTTTTAGGTGCTCCTATATTTGTTTTAGAATAATTCTGACTTCTTTATTTTAAGTTGCATTTAGTTTTTCTTGACGATTACAAAAGAAAGAAAAACTGATTTTAATTTCTATCTGGGCAGCGCTGACATGAGTAATACTATCCAATAGGTACGAAAAATGTCTGTAGAAGTTCCCACGGTGATTCTCTAATTATATATGTAACTAAGTTAATATTTTTATGTACCTAAAGCATTCGTTATTTTACTAGCCCGACGAATCCTTCAACGATCCGGAACATTGCTGGGTTAAAATTTAAAATATACAGTAGATTGCATCACGTAAGTGCTTTTACCACTCACGATAGAGTCGGTGTCGATCTGCATTTAAATAAAACCAAAATAAGCCACTCGCTCGGCGCAGTAGTGTTCATCGCCGGTTAATTGAATTTTTGCGGAAACTTTCACCTGCCATCGCAACTCGTTGTGGCGCTCGTGGCAACTGGTGCGTGTAGCCTATTCGTTAGGACTGTCAGTAAATTGTTAGCGCCACTTAATTAGCCGATGTTGCCCACTCGACGACGAGGTGGTGCAACAAATTTCATCTGACTTTGGGGCGTAAACAGGCCTCTTTGAGCACTGCGGGTAAGTCCACTTTGCCCGTATTATCGGAGCAAGTTTCAAAATGATTAAAACACAGAAATTGTATTCAATTAGCATAGATCCCGGCCGAATCCCCTAGGGCGCGATTACTCAAAATGCGCCAATATATCTTTTTCTCCTAAGCAGTGACGCAACCGGATACGACTTTGGGCTTTGTTGATCAAGGCTTGGAACAATCGATAAATTATCCCCGCGTAACTCCTGGCAATATTTATCTCCTATCAGCTGTAATTGTTTCTAGGTGGCCCAGGTGAGCCGGGGCAGGTTAAGCGATCCGTGCGGCAGTATAGCACGCTTTTACCCCATAATTCATGACAATTTCGATTCAATTACGACCGTCAGCTTTTGTAGCACAAATAATCGTTAAGTGCTTTTTTTTCTGGAGAACACTTGCGATGTATAGTTGCGATTCGACTCCGATGCCCGTGAAGCCAAGGTAAATAAATTACGAGTGGTGGAAACCACCTTTTTAGGCGCTCGCGGTACATAAGATCGCGATCTCAAACAGACGGTGGTGCAGCCGTTAAGGAAATAACAAGGAATTATGTTCGCAGTGTTTTTCCGGGCATCGATAGCATTATTGCAGGTCTCCGCGATGCAGATAACGCCGAACTACCTGTGCACGTGTGTGGACGGTATTGAATCAGATCTGCACAATCGACGCTGGCTTTGCCCAATTACGGAGATGCCAAGTAGGAGTCTGCCGATTCTAAGTCTCACGTTCAACAGGTATTCAACAAGAAAATGTGGTTGGTCCTAATTATTTAGAGAAATATAATTTTGGTTTGGTTCTTTAGGCAAATGGCAAAAACGGAACCCATTTATTCAAAAAATGATTTTACACTTTTTTCGAAAATAACCAGCTCGTTTGACGCTCTAGTTTCAATATTTTATAATCTGGAATTATAATTAATTTTTACAGCAGTTTCAAAATTAGCAACATTATAAAAATATTACAATTATTTAGAATTTGATTTTGTTATCTTGGAAAGTATTTATCCAATTGGCACCACAGGCATAAGCCTGGACTTCTTGTTGAAATAAAATTTTATGAAAAAAGGGATTTAAATTCCAGGTATTTTTAAAGTGATATCACGAATGAATATGAGGATATGATTTATTCAACTAACCTTAAAATTTCAACTTACCAATCCAGCAGTCATGTATAGTCAGATTTTTATTAAACCCACTTTTTAACTACTTCAACTTTATGTTCAACTAAAGGAGTTGTTCAAAACGTAGATTTTCATACACGATAAAACTTTAAAACTAATTTTTATCTAATGAATGGGAAACGTATTAGTTCGATTCGATCAATTCATTGTTGAGTTCAGAAAGTTAATATCTCGATCAATTTAGTATACGTAAAAAGTGATATGATTAGTTAAGTTGGTGAGGGGAGGAGTTAGATATAGTGTACTGTAACAACGTATGAATATAGTAAACATAATAATTCTCGTTATTCTTAATCGGTTTTAACTTAACATTTTCTTAACATTTATGGGTTCAATAATATCTTTGTAGGTTCAGTTGTTAATATTAATGAATGAAAAGTTATATAACGTTGATAGTTACTGTGCGAAAGGTGTTTTGCAGCAGCAACAGTTAAATTAAGCGGCGAAATAAGATCGCGATCTCGAACAGTTGCTGCTGCGAACTGCGGTGCAGCCGTTAAGGAAATAACAAGGAGTTAAGTATGTTCGAAGCGTTTTTCCGGGCATAGATGGTACAGCATAAAACAAGACCCCTGGCGCAGATACCGTCGCATTACCTGAGCAGGTCGGCGGGCGCGGAATTGAGTCACATCTGCACTATCGACGCGAGCTTTGCCCAATTACGGGCGCGGTAGTGGGAGTCTACCTGTGCTAAGTCCGGGCCGAACAGCGCTCACCTCGTGTTCGACAGCCGTTCGACAAGGGGCAATTTACGGGAATGTTTGTTCACCGCAAATATTTCTCCTTTCAATTAAGCCAATATTTGCTTTGCATTGAAGCGATAATCAGGCGGACTGATCAGTCCGGGTTTGCTCGGCGATCGCAGAAACTTTGCGGAAAGAATGGGCTCCTCCAGTCCCAAAGGTTAGGCACCGCGAAGGGGCTCCGCGAGGCGATCTGCACGAAACAATAAACATGAGAACCAGGGCTGCAGGGCATGAATTAAATGACTCGCAAGGAGCCAGAGGGGCGGCCGGACGAGTGGCCTTTTCCTCGTTCCTCGCTCGAAAGCGAGATCCCTTGAAATGATAAATTAGGAAATTATACAAAGCATGCTATTTACCTGGCTGGCTGCATGCGGATAATCCGAATCCCCGTGTGTTTACACGATGGCCACTACGCGAGTAGTGCGAGACCTGCCTCGAACGAGTCCCGGCCATGGGAGGTTCCAAGCCCTGGGATTTATTGGGCTATGCATTCGGATTTGGGATTGCACTCGGTTTATCAAATCTAAACGGTTCGCGCACGTACGTGACCCCCGTGATTCCCTCCGACTTTTCAAGGCAATTGTTAGCTTTTTGTAAGCGTTTCTTGTTCTGCGGTCGGATCCAAGGTTCTAGTGCACCTTCGCGGATTCCCTGGAAATTCTGTGCCCTTGTGGTTTTATGCAATTGTGCAACTTCATAATGGCCACATATAAATTTTCTCTTTTTCCTTGAAAGACATTTGGAAGGAACACATGCCACGGATTGTGACCGCACTGCAATGAAGATGTTTTGCCATTTGTTGAACAGGTAACTGATTCCACATAAATGGGGGAACATTCTATGCGACCAGACGACCTTTTGTTTTTTCCACGTTTGGTGTAATATTTCTTAGTAAAAAATATACACTTATATAAGTCAAAGGTTCTTAAAATCGTGATGGCTTTTTGTGTTTTTTCGGAAAAATTTCTGAATTAGGAAGAAATCAGAATTCGATGATCTAAATCTCTCTTTTTAAATATGTGTTTAAATAATTAAATGTTAAGTTTTGTTTAAAACAAAGCAAAATGTCAGACTTCAAATAATATTTACGTACCTATACCTAACACTCAATGATTTCACCCACAGCAAAATACAAAAACATTCTCAAGCAAGTTAGTGATTACTCACCTTAATGTTAATAATGCACTAAATTACATGAAAAACCCTCCATAATTTTTTTCACTTTAAAATAAAACTTGCCGCGCTAGCACAATTTAAAATTTGGAGAATATCAAAATATCTGCCTGACAAATTTTCATGCATGGGCAAGTTTGGGGCCTCGCATTCAATTTTATAATACTCTACATAAAAGGCTAACTCGAATCTTAGAAAAGATTTGCATAGCATCATTAGGCGATGCGCCGAATGTCAGCTTTTGAGCATCGTCACAAAAGATAGCGTGAATGCCAAAACAAAAGATCTCCAAAATAATTTTTTAGATATCCCGAGTCCCGACGCAATATTTTAAAACTGCGCAATTTCATCATGCAAACTCGCGGTCTTAGTTTTATTTCTATTGCTAGATATGTATGTACATATATGTACCTATGTATATATTCCAGCAGCACAACATTTTTTCTTACAACTATATCGGTAAACGACGTATTGTTAATATTACTACCTATACATGTTCTTACTTTTTAATTTCAAAACACTAAACTATAGTCGAGAGTGAATGAATCAGATCGTTTCATGCCACCCCTGCATTTTATATGATATAATTACAATTGAAATGTTATTAAAATCTCACATAATACCACACTTGATCTTCTCATTTCGGAATTCCTGCCCTGACATTTAAAAATTAAAAATAAAATTTCTTATTCAGCGAACTTACAAAAGACTTTTCGTAAGTTTGTCTGCTCTGAATTACCTTAACCGATGACTAAAGAGTATAAAATTGACCAAGAAATTGTCACAAAGCCATTGGTTGTCGCGGAAAATCTCGTGCCCCACAAAGCCGCGAAATGATAAATTAATAAACTCCTCCTCAAAACTCCACCTTCTTTCATTCGCGAGCACCAAGATCGCATTTGGGGCGACAACCTGCTGCACGACCGATGCGACGTTCGCGCGGGCAATTTAAAAATAAATAAATAAAAGCGGGAAGTGAAAAGCAAGTCCAAAAGCCTTCACTTCACACTTGCCAGCACGGCCTTAATTCGTCGCGACATGATTTCGGTTGTCACCGCGATGTGTGTCGGTGCACGGCACACGTACACCGCACGGGGGGGCACCGAGCACCGCGATTTGGTACAAGAAGTGTTGAACACAAAAAACACTCTCGAGAACAAGGGAAACACGGCGACGGCCACTTGACAGCGATTTTGTTAACATTTCATTTTACCCTAGCCCCCGAGAGTCCTGCGCCCCGTTGCCGGGCTCCAGCAGCTGGAGTCCCGCGGCTCCCGAGGGCGAGGTGCTGATCTCAGGGGAACCCCCGAGCCCGCAACAAACGAACTGAATCAGAGGTGTCATCGTCGCCAAATCGTCCTCAGGTAATTTGAAGTGGACCATAAATCATAACCGCCGGCGACAAAACTTGTTGCGCGGGGCCCTCGGGTGACTCGGCAGCCCGCGGAGCCCCAGACCTCACATATGCGAGCCGGGGCTTGTTATCGGCCGTTTTGTTCTTTTTTGGGCCCCTCGCGCTTGTTGCAATTAAGAACTCACTTATGATAAATAGACCCGTGCGCGCCGCGGTAATTCCCCGCGTCAGCCCGCGACGGAGCAAATTGAAAGAAATGCGTACGGGTTCGTGTCTGGTTCTACGCACCTTTTGTGCTCCCCAGGACGTGTGATTTCGATTATGTCGCGCTGATAAGGGGCGAGCTTTTGAGCTGCTCGCCCCGTCTAATTAATGACGACATTCAGACACGACCAATCACCTTGTCCTCGAACATTAGTGCAAATTTCAAGAACATTACTCTTAGCCGCATGATTTATTCACAGGTTCCGTACGTGGGCTTTTATGTTGCCCTGATGATGGAACCCTGGCTGGCGGTGACACCGTGGCACTTCATTTTAAGGATTTATGCCATTGGTAGCGACATTGCAAATGCTGGGGGCGCTACTTAGTTTTATATCGGAAATGTCCGAAAACTAAATAGGCTATAATTCAATTCTCTTCTAGATATTATTTAAATGTAATAGAATTTATCGAGCAAGCCTAGATACTGTTAGAATATTTTAAGTTAAATTAGCATATTTTACTTCGGTTTAGACATTAAGAATTATTATTATTGATATTCACGCTACAACTTTATGCATATGTACACTTTTCCTACGGGTTTTTACAATCTTGATGTATTGTAAAATAAAGAACGTATATGTTAAAAAAATCAACTGTATTTGACATTATAATTGATAATTTAATAAACGATACTGCCGATGAAATCTTAACGGGTATATTCGCTACTTTGATTATAAGTATACTTGCTACTATACACCGGTAGCTTATAAATATTAGGTACTGAAACAAAATTATTTAAACTTCGACAAAGCACATTTTGTAATAATAGTAAAATTAGATTTTCTATAATAAATTCATTCCTTATTTATGAACTTATGGAAATAAGTATCAACATTTCTAATTTCGGAGAACTTGAACCAATTGTTGTAATATTCTCCTATGGCACTATCATATGCGAAAATAACTAAATTGAAAACGAATTTGAATGTAGTTTTGTTGAATATCTTATTTAATGTACATATTTTGTAGTTGTTTTAAAAAATATATTATTAATTTCTGATTTCCGGGCGGAACCCTGAGCACGACCCTCTCAACAAATATTTATTTTTTATATTAGTTTTATTTTTCCACCCAAAGGCTACCTACTTTCTACACCGCCCCTTCTGATTACTACGATTATTATCGGTAGATCAATAAACATGTAATCCGCTCTTAAATTGCCTTGAGAAGTGCGATATCGGGCCATGAATCCCACGCCTAAAAGTAATTAAATTTAAAACCGAAACACCATTGACCTTGCCGATTGTCCACAAAAGCGGGGAGTAGAGAGCCGGTAAAATAATTGATTGCCTCCATTCCGTAAGAAATGGAAAACTGACGCAAAAGTGACTTCATTCGGATTCGGTTGCACGGAGCTCTGCAATTAAGGCGTTTTTCGCATTTAATTGCCACTGGAGATATGGTTAAAAACGATTGAGATAAGCTTTTAAAAATTACGACCGTCTCAGACTTAATTTCGTTTCGAGTTCTCATATTTCCCCTTTATTTCCCGTAACGAGCATTTAGTTAATTAAGAGCCGATGTCCGACGAAATTCCTATGATTTCATCTTCCAGAATGGGCGACTGATATAAATGCACCCCGCGCTGCAAAGTGCACGGAATGCAGTCTAAATCCCATCAACAAGGAGGTTAACGCCTTTCTGAAATGTTTGCCCATTCATCTCACCTGTAATCTTTCGAGAAAACTTCTAAGATAAGTGGGAACGCACGAGCTGCCGCGCTTACTCACCGATGCGCGCCGCGGTGGCGTAGAGCCGTAGTAAATAAAACGGGCGAGCCGCAGAAATGCGTCTTTTATCGAGTCTTGATTAAACGGCCCATCAAACTCTCGTTCGCAGGTGCGTAACAAGTTTAGCCTCATCAATTTTATGTGATCGCATCCCTGGCCTGTCGCCGATGCAACGCCAACTCTGCAAGGAGTCCCCGGACGCGACGGTCGCCCTAGGCGCGGGCCACCTTTTGGGCGCCCAGGAGTGCCAACATCAGTTCAAAGGACACCGATGGAACTGCACTCAGGTTTGGCCGCGCGAAGTTTTCGGCCACGTCATGTTCGTAGGTGAGTTCTGCAGAAAATATATGTTTATAACGATACAAAAATATTTAAAAATTCTACATTTTTGGCGTTTTCAGGACTTGAACAATTTTTTTTTTTTAAATTTAAAAGAAAATTGCAACTTCGGTTGCGCCGGCCGAAATATTTTGTTCCGATCACATTCGGCTTGGCTAAACGAAATCATGTTGAATAGACTTTTCGGCTCCAACTAGAATTGCCAAATTTGGCCCACGTTATGCAACTCTAAGAAAAAACTAAACTGACCACTTAATGTGGCATCTCTGTTAGTGGTAAATGCAAAATATTATATAGCTAAAACTACATATACATATGCTGGCCTAATTAAAATTTGCGATTAATTTATTTTTATGACTCATAACACTTAACACAATGAATTTTTGTAAATTACAAACTTCGAAAGAAACAACATGTTGTGATTATTTTTCTGTTCTCTGTATACAGGGGTCATATTAAAAATCATCAATCATGATATTTATTGTTTAAGAAATATGAAAAAAAATCTAACTTACTGGAATATCACCTCTCACTTATTATTTTTAATATCTGCATTTTTACATAATAATTTAATGTTGTAATCTGTGTAGAAGAATATCTTAAAGGCAAAATACATGGGTGAAAATTTGAAAATATAATTGAAACACGCCATCGCTATTTTTTAAGATGGGTTAAAAAGTATATATGTTTTTTCTAGAAAAATGTTGTAGGAAATTTGTTAGTAAGCAAATTTCACTCATTTGCTAAATTATCTAATTTTCACAACAAAATTTTGATTCAGTGTTTGAGTCTTGTAGAATGAATCATGAACTCTTAAGAATAGCGTAGCGCTGAAGTATTTTATTTATTTGGATGTTGTTAGAAATTTATATGGATTTTTGCAATTGACATTTAAAAATTTACAGATTTTTCGTATTTTTGTAGGCAACATAAAGGAGGAATTGCTTTAACTAGGATATGAATGACTTATATTTTGATATTTGAAAAGAAATTAGTTCCATCTTTAAGATAGTTAAGACGAGAAATGCCAAGTATCTATCATACATATGTATTTACATATATGCTATACATAACAAACCTGGTACCTTGGTCTTTTTCTTCTTTTTAGTTAGAGGGCACCATCAAGGTTGCGCCTTTTTGATCCCAAGCGAATGATAGCATCCCATTCAGTGGGTGTCTCATTCCCAAGAGTTTTTGAAGCAGTTTTGCATTTTCACCTTAATTTCGCCTTTTGATGAAGACGTTTGCTTTCAGTAGCAATTAATTATCTGATGATCGCCCACATGCATGTCGCTCCTCGCTTTCCAGGTTATCTTGAATGCACAGACGTTGCGATAACGTTTCTTATGACGCTCAAGTTGAGACGCCGCGCCGTCCAGCGACTGTTTATCGAGATGGAAACTTGAAACCACCGAACGGATAAACATTTCAACATTTCCCCCAATGCCAGTTAGTTATCTCCAGTGTTTTTTCGATCTTTTAATGATTTAATTGCTTCTGCGAAAAGGCTTTTCGCTACTTTAAACAAATTAACAGCATTTTTATGCTTTGAAAAAATGAGTAAACCAATTTGAAAAGAAAAATAATTAAAAAGATTGCCATTTCCTTTTGCTTTAACATAAATTAGTTTACGATGTTTACGATCTTTTAGCGCTTAAACTTCTACAGTAATTGTCACTGTTTCATGTATGAAATTAAATCAATTACTATGTCAAACTTTGGTAATAGCTTCCTTACATAAATCTAATAAGTATACACATACATATGTATATGCAACATTTAAAATCATAAAACAGTCATACTAATCAATTACGCTTAGAAAAATGTAACTTTTTATATATTTGTTTTGGAACTCTTTTAACTGAAAAAGCTACGATACTCTGACCTTAATTTCTTTTTTAAATCGAGGGAATGAAATCATCAATATAAATATTGAAGATACTAATGATAGAAAACATAATAATGAAGTGCGAAACGAAGCAAGAAAATTGAATGTTAATATGCTAATTATTGGGTAATTGAGTTGTAGAAACTAGTGTTAATGACAATATTGTCGGTTATTGGCACTATTGACATGATACCAAGAGAAGTTTATATAGCTCAATTACGAAACAATTTGCATTTTTAAGAGAGATAATTATTTCTTACTTTGTAAACAAGTCTCAATTCAATAATTATTCTTTCAATTTTGCATTTTTAAATGTCGCCACTCTTCAAGCCATAAACAAGGATTTAGATATGGGCATGGCCACAGATTTCATGTGTAAACCCCGCTTTAGTTGGGAAGTTATAGATAGCTAGTTTGCTTAAACTATTTGAAGATATCGATCTCTTGGAGCATTAGAACAATTGGAATTATAAAAATTGCTATCTTTAACAACTTCAAACTTGAACCCAAAGACATACATTTCTAGCTATTTCAAAATTATGTTTTGTCAGGACTTATAATAAATATGTACCTACTTCATAAATATAAATTAAGTTATCAAATATTTATAGAATATAGCACTAACGTAACTAATTGTAAGATTTAAACATTTTTAAAGTGTACAACTTTGAGACAATAAACTTTGGTGCGTCTCTTGAATGCAGTAATTTATGCGTTCATTTTGATAGAAATTTTTATACTAGACTAAGTATATTTCAAATTTCTCATGAAATCTCTTTTTGATTTGAGTTTAGTGGCTCGGAAAGGAGGGAAATTGCACGGATACGATCGAAAAATTGGAAATTACACTCTATTGAAATGATTCGCTTCAATCAGCTAATTCAATTGATCGAATTATTGCAAATTGCCCTTTGTTCCTCAACTGAGTTAAAGAACCATTGTTCGCCACCTAATATGCGAGTCTGTTTCGATTTAAGACGTCGAGCAGGAGGAACTGCCCAATCCCGTCGATCGCATCGCTAAATCACATACATATACATATCTCAATATCTCAATTTCCCTCGAAATGTGGGTGATCTCACCTAGCCGCCGGGCAATTTGTGATGTGAGATGAGACCCTGCGCGATTTCGATCTACCGCACGGGGTTCGCCCCAACGGGGCATGCGCGGTGGATGCACTCCGCGCAATAATTCTTGCGCGCACTCATGGGCAATCAAAAAAAAATGCAATTCCACTGCCTGCCGAGCGGAACAGCACCCATGGCTCAGCCCCAGACTCCAGACCCGGTCCCTGGACCTCGGGGAGATTCATCACGACGTGGAGCAGACGCCTCTTGTTAAATATTAATGAGAGCCGCCGCACCGTAAAATAGGGCCGTGGGCACACACGTACTAATTGAATTAAAAATTGTTTCAGGATCACGAGAAGCAGCCTTCACCTACGCGATCGCGAGTGCCGGCGCAGTGCACGCGGTGACGGCGGCATGCGCGCGGGGAAACATTTCACTTTGCGGCTGTGACACGATGCAGCGAAATCAGCATGCCAGTGGCGGGGGCGGCGGCGGCGGCGGGGGCTTCCAGCGCCCCAGCGGCCCCACGATGGACCCCCAAAGTGGCCAGCCCTGGAAGTGGGGCGGCTGCTCGGCCGACATCAGTTTTGGCATGAAATTCGCACGGAAGTTCCTAGACGCACGCGAAATCGAGGGCGACGCACGCAGCCTCATGAACCTGCACAACAATCGCGCAGGCCGCAAGGTAAGCCTTTTCCTCTCCTCGACTTTTGACCAACTTTAAAAGAAGTGTGGAGCCCCTGCACGACACTTGTTTTACAGTCACACCAAAAATATTCGGACTCAAGGGGTCAGATCTCTATAACAGCCCTAAAAAATGAGGATCGTGAAAGCATATTAATCAGATTCTTATTGTTAAGTAAGAGCAGTAAGTGTTTAATTATACGAATCAATTTGTTCTTCTTTAAGCCCTTCTGCGTCAAACCAATTCATAGTTATATAGTTATAAAAAAAACTTTTTTTTATTCATTTATTATTATCATATTTTAAACATTCTCAGAAAGGCTAAAAAGTTATTGTTTTATTATTATTACTTATTTAACACTTTAAGTACTACTAGGACTTAACCTAAAAGGTACGGTTTAATTAGTGCGTTCCGGGACGCATGCGTGTTAGTTTATTTAGTCAATTATAATAAAGCTCTCCTATTCCTATCACTCCCTTACCCCCAGCCCTTCCCCCGGCTGACCACACCCACTCCTCTAGCAACAAAACAAATCAAAAACAAAACAAAACAAAACAAAACAAAACAAAACAAAACAAAACAAAACAAAACAAAACAAAACAAAACAAAACAAAACAAAACAAAACAAAACAAAACAAAACAAAACAAAACAAAACAAAACAAAACAAAACAAAACAAAACAAAACAAAACAAAACAAAACAAAACAAAACAAAACAAAACAAAACAAAACAAAACAAAACAAAACAAAACAAAACAAAACAAAACAAAACAAAACAAAACAAAACAAAACAAAACAAAACAAAACAAAACAAAACAAAACAAAACAAAACAAAACAAAACAAAACAAAACAAAACAAAACAAAACAAAACAAAACAAAACAAAACAAAACAAAACAAAACAAAACAAAACAAAACAAAACAAAACAAAACAAAACAAAACAAAACAAAACAAAACAAAACAAAACAAAACAAAACAAAACAAAACAAAACAAAACAAAACAAAACAAAACAAAACAAAACAAAACAAAACAAAACAAAACAAAACAAAACAAAACAAAACAAAACAAAACAAAACAAAACAAAACAAAACAAAACAAAACAAAACAAAACAAAACAAAACAAAACAAAACAAAACAAAACAAAACAAAACAAAACAAAACAAAACAAAACAAAACAAAACAAAACAAAACAAAACAAAACAAAACAAAACAAAACAAAACAAAACAAAACAAAACAAAACAAAACAAAACAAAACAAAACAAAACAAAACAAAACAAAACAAAACAAAACAAAACAAAACAAAACAAAACAAAACAAAACAAAACAAAACAAAACAAAACAAAACAAAACAAAACAAAACAAAACAAAACAAAACAAAACAAAACAAAACAAAACAAAACAAAACAAAACAAAACAAAACAAAACAAAACAAAACAAAACAAAACAAAACAAAACAAAACAAAACAAAACAAAACAAAACAAAACAAAACAAAACAAAACAAAACAAAACAAAACAAAACAAAACAAAACAAAACAAAACAAAACAAAACAAAACAAAACAAAACAAAACAAAACAAAACAAAACAAAACAAAACAAAACAAAACAAAACAAAACAAAACAAAACAAAACAAAACAAAACAAAACAAAACAAAACAAAACAAAACAAAACAAAACAAAACAAAACAAAACAAAACAAAACAAAACAAAACAAAACAAAACAAAACAAAACAAAACAAAACAAAACAAAACAAAACAAAACAAAACAAAACAAAACAAAACAAAACAAAACAAAACAAAACAAAACAAGACAAAACAAGACAAAAGTTGCAAACAAGCGATAAAAGCATAATTTTTCGATATAGGAAATGTCAGAATTGAAGAGTGGGATCAGCAAGGTAACGTAAGAAGATTCTCATTTTTGTTTCACTATATAGACAGGGCACCACCGCGTTTTTCATTTGTTTCTTGTAAAGAATGTTTGCGTTAGCCAATGTATGCTATCTTCGTTAAATCTATATAGTTTTATAATCTGTTGTTGGAGGATTTGAATAAAATTTCCCATTATTAAAAGAACTTTCACGCGGATACTATAAACGTTAGGCTGGTACTGAGCTGCCTTAACATTATTCAAGCAATTGCTCGAGACATTATTAAGTAAAAGAAAATGTTTATTCTTATGATCTTAAGCAATTGCTTCTAAAAATTAACCAATTGCTAAAAGTAAAAGATTTTTATTTAAGAAGCAATTGCTTAAGAAAATTAGGAAAAGCAATTGCTACATTTTTATTCATCAGTATGTACTTATTACATATGTATAATTAAAAACTGGGCAACTCATTGTACGAATATTTTTTAGTGCCACTGTGTTGCCTCCGTTGGAAGAAGTGTGGTGTCTTAGCCGCGCGGAGCACCGTCTTTGAGTTCCCATTGCTGGGCCGGCCGGGTCGCCTGGTTTTTGCGACCAGTGCTGGCGGGAATGCTCCGAAGAAATTTTAACGATTCCATTGTGTCTGACCAGCGAGGAACTGCACCGGGCAGCTTTTTGTGCTGATCGTTCCCGTGTGCTCCGAAAATAATCAAAAAGCATAAATTTTTATGATTCCTTATTTAGGCAGTTCTAATGAGGATGATACCCAGAAAGGGCAGCGCTGCACGATCCATTCTCGAGTCATTTGGGGCCAATTTATGGTCAGCATGGGAGCTCGACTGCCCGGCCTCGGCCCGGCAGCGTCTATTTGGTCTGAGGTCATTAAAGAAATTCTTTAGAGTGCTTTTTTCTTGAGATTCGGCCCGGCCAAATGATGAAATTATATCGCTCTTTTGTAAAAATCCCTTTCATGAAAGTCATGTTATCGAGGGTTTTGATGGCTGCCAGCGATCCGATTACCTCTGGATCACGCTACATCGTCGCGATTAACGAGATTTCTCAGGTCAGTCATCTTCGGCGTGATGAATTATTGCCGGAAACAGGCCGGCGATCAGACGGTGCCGGATTAAAAGCTCTTCGAAAGGTTCTAGTGGTTCTAGTTAGTCACCTGAGTTGGTGAAGAAAAAACGAAATTGAGGCAATTAAAATGAGTAGTGAATGGAACATCCGGATTTTTTTGCTAGAAGATGTATAATTAAGTGCCATAAGCTGAAATAGGGGTCACCTTATCAAATTTAAATTTTGTCGTGCTGTTGTTACTTTTAAAAACATAATTCGAAATATATGAATTGGCCAATTAATCTGAGGAAATAGCTGCTTGAAAAATTTTTAGATAACAATCACAGCCATTTGCATTTCCTCATTTGAAGGTGCAAATTCTATGCTATAAAAATGTAAGATATTATATTTTGACTATTATTGCAATCTAAATGAATATAGATACTACATATATGTATACATATATACACATGTTTGTACATTGTACATATACATATCTATGTTAGTAAAATCAAAACATTTTTATTTAGGTACCTACTTCTTTTACAAACAAGTTGAGAATTCAGAAAATAACAAAAGCAAAGAAAGATGTATGTATAAAATAAAAAAAATCATTAAAAATTATTTGGTTACCAATCCATTATTATTATATGTGGATTGTAAATTGTTGTTGAACTTCACTTACATAATTCAACCGATTTCTGACACTAGCAAAATTGTAACATTCACTAAAATACTTACAAAAAAAAAATCATTGCTCTGAAAAAGTTAACCAGAAAAAAACGATGCCCAGTTGAATAAAAATGGTAATAAAATGAATGAATAAAAAGCAGCTTTGGCGAGATTTGGTTTAAAAACTTTGTCTTGAAAGAGTTATCCGACATAATACCCTTCTCAGAAACGATGCCCAAAAGCGTCCTTCGTAGCCCGAAGGTGTTTGGGTCCAACAATACTTGTCAGATTTGAAATCTATTTATCGCGAAGGTGTAAATCATTTGGTAATGCCATTTAACGCGAAATTGTCCAAGTAACAAAGGCGCAATAAAAAATCTCATTATGCCTTTTCATCATCGAGCTGGAAACATTTAACCAAAAGGTTCTTCTTCATTGCACCCCCCCCCCCCCCCGCCCCCCCTCTAGCTGGAGTTAGTGGTGTTAACTGCTTCACACTTTTCGTGTTTCACGATTAGCGTCATGTTTTATTTTATCGCACGTTTCGTTCTGCTTAAGTGGATTTCGCATGTAAATCGCTTAGCGATCGCCCAAATGAGCTCAAGAGCCCTCGCGGTATAGCCGGAGATAATGGCGATGACAGCTGGGTTCGCGGAAAGGTGCTGACTCAAAAATTTTTGATGATTAAATTTGCCTTATAAACGGTAAATTACTAGCACTTATGCAGCGATCTGCACACGAATCCAATTAGATAGAGCTCGCCAAGCCAATAGTGCGATTTAATTCGATAATTTGACGGAGCTCATCGACTGCTTCATGACTGGTTTTTGTAAGACTCACGGAGACGTTTAGAATACCCTGAACCCTCTAGGCTTTAAATTATGCTATCTTTATGCTCATATAAACACACATGCTGCCCCGTCTTGTCACGATGGATGCAATATGCAATTTAGCTATTAGTTCGTCATCGTGTGAACAAGTTGCTAACGAGAACCCCTTTTATTTTCCAGATAGTTAAGAACCTCCTCCGCACGGAGTGCAAGTGCCACGGAGTGAGCGGATCGTGCGCCATGAAGACCTGCTGGAAGAGCCTACCCCCGTTCAGAGTGGTTGGTGATGCCTTGATGAAGAAATACAATAAAGCCAAGCTTGTCCATGCCATGCATGATAAAACAGGACTGACATTAGTTGTAAGCAAGTAAGACACCTTAGCCTATCTTCAAAAACTCTTTTTCCATATCTGTTCCCTATTTAGTTAAAGATTAATCTATTAACAAGTATTGGTTCAATTATTTTTTGTCACACATCTTTAACTTGGAAAAACCAAGAACCAAAAATAATCAGTATTTCTGAAATTTAAAACAAAATCATCATCAATTATTTCATTGTAGTCATACTTGAATACTTGATTCAATAATGCTTTGCATGAAAAGTTTAATTTTTTTTCGGGTAATTTTTACTTTTCGATCGGCGATAATGATTAGGTACTGTAATTTTTATTTTTCGATCAGTTGATAATGATTCAAAGTAATTTTTATTTTGCGACCAGTTTATTTATTTACTTATTTAATTATTATTATGCATAAGTACTAAAACTAACGTAATCTTATCGCGCACTTCGAACAGTTGATAATGATTACGAAGGAATTTTTATTTGTCGTCGATAATGATTAATGATAATGAACTCGGCCAAATTAGAGATACAAAGAAAAAAAATAATTCGAACTACATATGTATTCATCATGATTTTTGTCCTACAATGTTAAAATTACAAATCTGATCTGGAGGTATTTTGACATAAGCATATAATCTCTAGAATTTGTGATATATTTTATATTTATTTATTTTGTAGTTAACATACATACATATATTCCATAATTTAAAATACATAGTACATAACATACACATTCCTTAATGTTACCAGCCAAACTCGATTTTAGAATCCTAGGTTCGTTTGGACTAGTTTTATTCTACTTACTGAAAATTGCTGACAAGCACGCATTTGCATTCTAATTTGAACGTGTTGCTCTTACAAATTGCCTTAGCTTAGAACATTTTAGCTTACTCTAGGATCGAGTTTTGTTGGTAACATATGCTTAGAATTGTTGTTGAACATTCTTGTTAGCTTACTTATAGTGTAAATTTTATAATTTCAGAAAGGGTAAAATACCGAAAAATCCGAAGAAAATGCAGAAACCGAAGCGCATGGAACTGGTGTACATAGAATCATCCCCAAACTACTGTGAACCTGATTTAATACACGGATCTCTAGGGACCGTGGGACGAAGTTGTAATCGAACAGCGCGAGGAGTTGAAGGTTGTGACCTTCTGTGCTGCGGAAGGGGGTACAACACTCACCAAATAAATCGTACATGGCAATGCCGATGTAAATTTCAATGGTGCTGCCAAGTGCAGTGCGACATTTGCAGTGAACGACTAGAGGAGTACACTTGTAAATAGACGCTAAATTTTTGTTTTTCTTCTAATATAAAATATTTGTCGTGTGTGATTTCTTCTTTAGCTAGTAGCACCTGAGAGTCGTTTTAAGATGTTTGATTGTAGAAAGTTTTGTAAATAAATAAAAAATTTTTGTATCTTTTGTATGAAATTGAAATTGTTGTTTTACTGGTTTAAATGGTCGAATTCTTAAAATATGCATATGGATATTTCAATTATTTAACTAAAACTTCGTTTAATTGTTAAAGGTCAAATATTCTGTCCCTTTTTTGTTATTCTTTTATCTTTAGGTAAATACAAAATCCAGACATAATATAAGAGTACATACCTACATGTCTTAAAATCATACAAATAATACAATGATTCATGAAACAAAGTAATGCCAACATGTTGAAGTCACATAATGTTACAAGTTTCCTTTATCACTTGGTTAGGCATTTCCATTTGTGTTTTGTACATAAAAGCATAAAGCAGATGACGTCGGTAAAACTATCACTATCACCTGTTTTGCTTGAACATCTGGCAATAAAGTATGTACATATTTCTAAAATCTAAGGTCTAAACCACACTTTACTACGTAAATACAAAATCAATATTGCGAATGACAATAGTGGAAGTAGTGTTTGGAACACTTGTTAAAATATTCTAATGAGTATGACGTCAAGAAAACCTAAAAGCTTGTGCGCATATGGTTTATTTTCCTATTCAATATTTAGCTTTGTTGTCACGGCCATAAACTGAAATTCTATTCTATGTAGTAAATGCAGGAATACTTTTTGGACCACTACATTATTTGAAAACATAATACAACAGCTGTTCCTATTTTTAGTTTATAATTAACTGCGCCGAAGTTATTTTGATGCAATTGAGTTTTTGCATACAATAATTAGGCTATTTTCAGTATGCAGTTTTTATTCGACAACTACAACATATTGTCAACGCTAACAGTTGTGATAAATTAGCATCTTTCTATACCGAATGAAAGTAAGTAAAAGTTGTTTAAACAGATTTACAAGAAAATTAAGTACGTACCTACTTGACATACTAAAAGCAAAATTTTGGTGAAGTATTTTCAAACAGCTTTTGTTTTTTTAGAGTATAAATGCATACATACAGATTCAAAATAAAAATCTTTAAAGTGTCTCCAAAGCTAATAAGTTGAGTTTTGGCATCTAAAGGTAATTTATGTTTCCCAGTATGTAGTACTTTAATTTTTCAAAAGACTAGTGCCTGTATTCAAGGCCCATTATCATTGCTGGTATTTGCTCATTTAGCTTAGAAATTAAGCGTAGCTGAAGGCGATAAACAAAAGCGAAAACTGATAGTCGTTCCTTCCGAAACACAGATGCTCACGTTATGATGAGCGATTGATTGGTGTTTTAACAAATTCGAACACTAATATCTTTCATTGTGGGTTATTATGCTGTGTAATTTCAACAGGTTGTCATAAGTAATGCTGAGAAATTAGTTTCGAAGATTAAAAAGAAGATAATTGCCAAAAACAGATAAGTCGAAAAACATACCTACATATGAGTTTCGAAAAATATGTTCAAAGAGTAAAGAGTGTATCGTTAATAACTTCGCAGATACATACCTATATCTAAGAAAATTGTTTACTGAAATTTAATTATAGGTAGGCTCTATTAAATTATTTTAATCATTTTCCAGTAATTTCCTTTAACTTAACTGGAATCCTAGTAATATTGGTACATCATCGCTTTTCACTAGACTTTTAACTGCACATCTAGGAAACTAACATTAGTTGAGATTCACTGCAATTAGTGAGAAAAAATTTAGCGTGTAACTAAATGTTTATGAATGATTTTTACATATAAATTACAATTTTATAAAATAGGCTGCGTACCTATAAAACTAAGTAATTAATTACTTTATATCTATGTACTTATATATCTATTAAATTAGAATCACAGAGAATCATTCTAAAAAGGATTTCCCTTCGTGCCAAATTTCAAGATTCTAAGTCATCAGGAAATATAGGTTTTGATTATCAAGCAAAGAGTGGGACTTTTAGTATGAAAATATGCTTTAAAAGACGGACGGACAATAAAATTATCCTACATATTAAGGGTTCCGTTTTTCTATTATGAAGTATGCCGCGGAACCCTAAAAACTATGTTTTTTTTTTTAATTTGGGAGGTGAGTAACCCATTTAATTAATATTAAATCGCGGAAGTGAAGAATGCCGGAAAACAGAAAAAGCAGTATTTCTTCTCCTATGTTGGAACTTGGTGACAATTTTAATTTATTATTTTAAGCTGCCAATTAGTGCCATGTAAAAATAAATAAATCCGTATAATTTTCACATAGATACGCGTTAATAAATAAAAATGCTAAATACTATTTAGTAGCAATATTAACATGCATCCGGCATCTCCACTTGGACGAGGAAATCACCAAGAAATTTCGCAATATGTTGAAATTAGCGACTTAACAACTAGCCATAAATTAAGATGCTCTAAGTCGAAGACTCTCAACTTTTTTAGTGCCTTGCTTAATTACAAAGAATCGCTTTGTTAATTGCAAGATGCCACCCGAGCTCTTTTTCCTTACCTGGCTGTGACTCGCGGCCGGTAGCCTCAAAATCTCCGCTTTTCAAATGAAGGTAAAGCCAATCTTGGTTAGGTTTAGTCGCGAGCGGAACGAACCTTTGCACGGGTAAAGAACAGTTGCGCGAACCCTTTCCCGGTCCGCTCGATTAAACCGATCTCCCACGGCATATCGGGTTCGGGTTGTTGTCGGCAAAACTCCGTTGACGTCTCGGTGAAACCCCACACCGCGCGAATCGAAACGAAGTCGCTAAGACTTTTCCGTCCGCGTTTCTCAGGTAACATTGAGACAATTTGCAGACGCATTGCTCAGGTAATTGCCGCTCGATTTCCAGCACACGGAAGACGCGACGCCGAGGCTCGCGGGGACCCGGTCATTAACATGTCACGCCGCTCCGACGGATCGAATGGCGAAACGCGGATCAATCCATCACGTGACGGCGTCAATTCGATTGGGGCGGGCGACGCGCGGGAATCGTCGCCCCGACCGCCGGAATCGATCCTGGGCCTCGACACGCCGCCGCGCCGGAGACGACGCTGTCGCCCGAGGTCCGGGGGGACGTCGCGGTGCGGCCGGACTCCGCAAGTGGCCCGGTGATGGACCTGCTGCACCTGCAGGCAGCACGAATCATTAATAAGAATCGCAGCGGCACAGCATCCCGCGCTGTAACAACGCGTTTTGTGATTTTAGCGGGCAATTACCTTGTAAACCATCGAAGGTATCAATTTCACCTGGCTCAGGTAACGAGCGCGACCGGTAAAAACACGAACGACTCCCGATGAACTGGCTGCTTAGCCGGGATTCGGAAGCGAGGAGAGAATGAATCGTGAACTGCATTACCAGGAAGGTTGGTTTCTAAGATATCTGCAAGAATTCACTATTCCAGGTTTGAATCTATATAGAAATTGAAATTGGAGGGTTTCTTAGATTAATGTAAATTGGGAGTTACAAATGACCGGAATGGAAATTTGCTGGTGCTCTCCTTTTCCACGACACCGCGCTAAAAAATATTTCCACAATTTAAATTACTTTTCTGCACTCAGGATTTTTTACTAATTTTGCACTTTTGACTCTAAAAGCACCTGTTCATTTATAAAATGTATTAAGATTCACCTTTTCAATGTTTCTATAGCAACTCCATTCTTTAAAGGAAAATCGTCGAAAATTATTTTATTGGTCTAACACCTACCGAGAATAAATTAAGATTATTGAGAATACTGTTTATAGGCTTCTTACAACAGTGTCTATAAAACAATGCACTCTCATAACAATTTTCTGCCATAAGGTGGACATTTACTTCTTAAGCTGCGAAGTGTTGTAATGTAAATTTTTATAACGATCACTAAACTAGGATTAAATGAAAACATGAATGAAAAATGGCACTGTATAATTTAATTCTCAACCTATAAGTATCTACTTTTTTCAATATAAAATTCAAAATATAAAATTTTTCTTACCTCGTTGTAACTTTTAAACGGTTCATATAAGAAAAATTTGGTTTTCATTTTCGTATTCATCAGCTCCAATTTAATAGAAAATAGCTACAACCATACATTTACATACATACATATATGTATTTATCAATGCTATACACATCAAAAAACCTAATTTGTTACACAGTATTATTAGTCGTAAGTTCTTAAGAAAATTCACTTAGTTATAAAAATAAGACTTTTAAATTAATTTTGCGAGCCTTTCGTATAGCAAATGCGTCCACTAGAGTTATAATCGTACGTGGTTATAAAATTATCTATATATGTAATTAAAAACCTTAGAATGAAATTTGAAGCAAGTTAAATTTTTCCAAAAATTTCACCCCGCAACAAAATAAATATAAAACCTATAAATGTTACCTGTTTCTTAAAAAGGGGCAGGTAGGTACAGAAGTAAATTTTATTGCCTGCTATAAAGTCAATTTTTATTAAAAATGCCAGAATTTATGATTATTATTTCTTTGAAATTAATTTTGACCAATTATTTGATATATTATAATACCATTAAAATTATATAGGCATGTTTTGGAACGTGTGCTTGCTTGAAAATACGTCATCGGATGAGGTTTGAATATTCTAGAAGTTTACGCATCAAACTTAGTAACAAGAATCAAAATAGGCCCGCGGGCAAAAAATATTTGTTTGGTTATTTTATGTTTTCCCATTTACTTTTTAATGGTGATCACGCGCCTGACTTCAACGTTTCATCTAACGACGATTATTAATCATTAATCAGTAACTCCTAAATATATTATTAAGCTGGGGGGTAGCTCAAATGTTGGCCAACGCAACGATTAAAACGCCTGCCCTGTGACTGTCGACTGTCGTTACAACTTTGATAGGCAGGCAATTTATTTTAGTATATCGTTTGCTCATAAAATTCGCATAACATTTGCGCCAAAATTCCTCGCCCACCCTGTGCTGACTCGCCTGAAATTTCCATAGCTTTTATTTTCCGGAAAAACTAACTTCCAGCGATTTTGTCCCCCCCAACACACACACATACAGTCGACTGCATCCAGTAGAAAGTGGAGCGCGACTACGAAAATTTTACGCACCCACACATTTGGGGCGCCCGTGTCCCGACACAGAAAAGCCCTGAGAAACCAGCGTATTTTTGAGTGCGCGGGCGCACTATTTTCATGATTTCATTGATCCCTGAGCCGGAGGAGCCCCGAGGAAGTGGGGCCCGAGCTCGACTCAGCAACTATCTTCTCGTGCTAGTTTCCAGCGGAGGCACACCGACTCTCGGCGGAGAGGTGCACATAGGAAAATTTCTTTTCAAATCCGTTCGGGTGGCTAGAGGAAAAAATAAATAAATTGTGGAAGAGGACTTACCCATTTATTTTTTTTTTTATATAAAATTTGGCTCCCCGGAGGCCGACGATTTGTGGCTGCTGTTTGCCCGCTGGGAAAAGTTCGAAAGTGTTGAAAAAATGGTCGGGAAACTCCCGGAGGAGCGCTCGTAGAAGGGAGCAGGCAGTCGCTGGGTGGGAAGAAAAGTGTCTGGTGTCCGGGAGGAAGAAAGGAAGAAGACGGAGCCCGCTCGTGGAAAATGTGCCAGTTCCATCGGAGGTCTCAAGAAGTGAAGAGCTCGACGGGGGCTGCATTTTGGGAGGTCCTCTAGTCCTCCTGTGTGTGTGTGAGTGTGTGCTGTGCGCCCCTTTTGATCATCCTCCAGTTGCTCGGAATCCAGAGAAAAGATCATCACCGGAACGAAAATCGGAAAAGCTCGCTGTGTGGGGTTAAAAAAAAAAGGAAAATAGAAATAAAATGGGCACATTAATGGCCGAAAGCTTGATCTGTGTGCGCCGCCACTGAAACTTTCCCTGGCACACCGATAATGGCCCCAAAAGGGCTGCGCCGCAGAAACAGTTTGTGAGTGATTCTCTCCCGTAGCCAGAAACTCATCGTCCGGATTCCCGTTCGGTCCTGGACGGTCGAGAAGGGCCCCAAAATTAGCGACAAGTGGCCGCTGGACTGGATGCAGTTTCTTTTTTCGCCCGTCCGTCCTCCGGTGGTCGGTGTGTGCGTGCGAGAGCCCCAAAAAATTTGGTGCTTCGCTTTTCCTAGTCGAATTGTAGGAAAAAATAATTAAAAATTATGAAAACTTAGAAAAGTCTCACACGAAAAAGTGACGAGGAGCCGGTGCAGTGCTGTGAAAATTTAAAGTTCTAAAAAAATAATAAGATAATTTTTTTTTATTGTTGTTGGCATAAAAAAAGTTTTCCGTGGTGTTTCCTGGTGAATTAATGACACACACATAGAAAAGGGCCGACTCCGGAAAATGGGGCCACTGTGATATTTCAAGAGGAAGAGTCCCACACTCAGAAAAACGAATTTCGAATTGAATACGTCACTAAAGTGGGAGTGAGTGGGCTGCCAGTGTGCGTGGACCGGACGAATTTGTGTGAGAACGAGCTTTTTCGTGCAGTTGATTTTTTTTTTTCAGAACGAGGCAGTTGGCTGGACTGGCTGTAGGAGGAAACCCTGCTAAGGTAAGAGAAAGATGGCGATAGTGTTCGAACTAAAATTTGTCTGGTGCGAGAATAGAGACGACAGGCTTTACATTTCCAAATCTATTCGCTGTCGTGACCCCAAAAAAGGGGGTTAGGGTTCAAAAAACTTCTACTAAAAATATTTAAGTTTTAGTAACTATTTGAGTGATTTTCTCGGCCACCAGAAGAACTCACATTTTGACGAGATGGGGCCCGACTTTCTGGCTGCTGGACGCGCTCATCCTCATCCGCAGCCCTAGTGCCCCCCGTCCTTGTCCTCCCCTAATCGAGCCGGGGACGGGAATTCTGGAGAGCTGGCTTCTGCGTTCCCTAAGAAATATTCGCAGCGTGAACTGCCTCCTCCTGCAAGGGATCGATTATTGACCGAGCCCCTTCGACTGCGAGAGAGCGGCCAGTTATTTTGGCTGTGGTGCTCCATCCCGGCGAGTGGGGCCCCCCCCGAGGATTCAATGGGGGCGCATTCTTGAAATTACCGGGCAAAAGCTAATCTAAAGTTGCAAAATTCTTAATGAATTGCACAACTCCTTTAGAATTGGCCACCGCCAAGAACGTCTGAATGTCTGGCCGATGTGTATTCAGTCGGCAAAAATCAAAATTCTTATAAAGTGCCTGCAGCTAAGACATTCCTTTTACAGATTGAGATTCATTCATAAGAGGTCAGACCAAGAACATTTTCGTGAACAAAACTTTTCTTTTAAAAGAATAGAACAGACTTTAAATATTCAAAACCTTCACACAAAATACGAAATAACTTCAAGTTTCTTACCCCAAAAGATTTCACTTGAAATTTGAACTCGCCAAACCCGCGAAACCAACCCATTTCTTTATTTTAGGGACATCCAGTAAAATCTAAGGACATAAATTGTTACTAGAAAACGAGATTCAAAAGATTAAAGTATTTAAGTATATTAGGACTTAAATACTACTTCAAGTATGCCATAACGTGGACATGGAAAATTTCAAATAGGTACCTACCAGTATAAAATAAATATCTAGTACTTGTAATTGTACTTAAATAACTAATAACTCATATTGGTATAAATTATTTTATTTATTTATTCCAACTCAAGTACTTAAAGTAAGCCTTAAGTACTTGAGATAAACGCAATATAAGTTTACTAAGAGTAACTTCTGAGTCATTCATACACATCAATTATTAATTTTAAGATAAAAATCATGAAAAAAAGCTGTTTATTATATTGAAATATGAAATATTATGCTACTGTTAAAGTTAGTGAAATTTCTTAATTGCTAACCATAAATTTGCGCAAAATTTTATGTATACCTATACACAAAAACAAAAAACTCATTTTTTTTTATAACCCATTCTATTTATTTTATCTTTAGTGAGTACCTACAATTGCATTTGTTTTTAATAAAACAAGCTTTTCAAATAATTTATCTAACAATGATTGCCTTATTATTTTTTTGTATATGGCACTGATACTGATACTAGCATTTCAAATTTTATACATAAGTCTGCTCGATCGATATTATATGTAAATCCAAGACCTCTGGTAGTTTCAGTTAGAGCTCCATGTACAACCAATGATTCCTATATT
This sequence comes from Machimus atricapillus, assembly GCA_933228815.1. Lineage (NCBI taxonomy): Eukaryota > Metazoa > Arthropoda > Insecta > Diptera > Asilidae > Machimus > Machimus atricapillus. The sequence goes on along the minus strand of OW121786.1, from coordinate 30,898,223 downwards.
ACGTGGTAACACGATGGACACTAAATAGCGTATGTAACCCTTTCAAAGCAGCCACACAAACCTAACCTAAATTTAAAATTAGATACCAAAATCAAAATTAGCAACTTCAAATCAACATGTAGCTAATATTTTGCAAGCAAATCTGTCTCTCCTCTGCAGCCCTGCCATTAGATTTTAATTAACTTTGTATCGGGCCAATTTGGGCGCAACCTCGAATCCAATAAAATGGGAATTATTATTCAAATCGTACCATCCTCTCTGGACTAGGTCATAACAAAAATTCATAAATGAATCGTTATTTTTGAAAGTGGTGGGCTGTTCTAACTTTCGTATGAAACGAATCGAAAAAACTTACAAAAGTCCTTTTTGGATAAAAATTCCTTAATAAGGTTCCTAAATTCTCACAGAATTATTGTAGTTGGTTTTGATTTCTACTAGTATAAGTCTATTAAAAATTGTTATAAAAAATATGGAAGCAGATTAATAGAATGACGTCGTACCATGAATTTAACCTTAAAATTTACTCTAAATTAAAAATCGATGGACCCCTCCTTTTGATCAAGAAATTATATTTCAACAATGCTTTTTTTGGGGCATACCTGGCTAATTAAATCCCATTTTAATGTTTTCGGTCCATTCCCATATGAAAACTCTGAATTTAATAAAAAAATACTGATAGAAAAAGTACGGAAAATGGCATAGAAAGCGCCACACGGGGTCAGTTTTAAAGTATGCAAAATAAGCAGAGTTGGGTAAGAGTTATTTCCGTACTTTATTAATAATACAAAATAAATAAATAAATATCTGACAGATTGAAAAACTTCAGCAATATAAAAGTTTACATAAACAACAAACAATTTTTATTTGATAAGTTTTTGTTTTAATAAAAAATATTCGTAGGTATGTATTTACTTTTTGTACATAAAATAATGTAAAGGGATGACTCACTTTTAATTTTATTTAATTGCATATTAATTTAGATGTAGATAATGGTATAAAAGTTACTTCGTTTTTTTGACAAATTTTTCTATTGAGATTCTTAATACATATATTCTTTTGATACATAAGAAATCTATTTCAAGCGTAGACAATATTCTAAATGATAACAAATATTCAAAGTATAACAAACACATACATATATCCATATATGTACATACATATGTGGTCCACAATTTAAATGAAATATTGGCAAATTGCTAAAAATAAACAGGAATGAATTGTGACACACAATTATATTGGGGCTGGGTTTCATACCAACGGATTGTTATACAGGTATTTGATGTTAAGACAGAAAAGCTCATAATACCATAGTAACTTCCTTTCTGATAATGAAATCAGACGTTCAACACTTCGTTTGGGAATTTAAACATTCTTGCTGAGGTGTCCCAACATCCTCGACATTTTATGGCCGGAAGTTGGTGGCGGTTTTACGACTTCTTAAATTTCCTCCTTCAGTAATAGCCAAAATAAATCCACCTGGGCTCAGTTACTTTGCCCCATTCATTTAGGCAACTTTAGTATTTTACCTCCTGTTTTTTGTTTTTTTGTTTTTTTTTTTTTATGATGTAAAACACTTTGTCCGTCTAGCATAAATGCAAAGTATTTTCCATTTTACAGAATTGGAGTTAAGTAAAGCCATCGGAATCCATTAGGCTACCCGAAAAGTACGAGGGTTCTGGCCTTTTTCTGCCTGACAGTGTACAGGCCGTAACCCGAAAAGAAGATGGTTAACGCTTGATTGGATGCAAATAGGAGGATGGCATCTCTATGGAATGGAACGCCAATTGATAGCATACAAATCTTTCATTCCATATTGTTTGTTCATCGGTGGAAATTATTTTTAGAGCCTTCAAGGTACATATAATCCACTGCTTTCCTGGAGCAATGTATTTTTAGGACCAAGCTCGAGAGTTCTACATACATTTAACCTTTTTATATTAAACAAATTGATTAATTCTATTTCCGATTTAATCACCTTTATACCAATTTTATATTTAAATTGGCACGTTTTCCCCTTTGGGAAAAAACTGCGTGTGTGAACAATTTTTAATAATAACCTTCTAAAAGCAGCCTTAAAAACTACTTTAAAAAGTAAATTACCTCGAAAAGTTGTTCAGTTTAATCTGCGTAACCTTTTGACAATTATTAAAATATACATATGTATGTATAATAAATGTGAATGATGCGTGCTTTTATGCGGGCTATTATCCACCACCATCGATTTCATGATTTCCCGACTTTTGGACTGTTAAAATGTATTTCAATGGATATTCAGATTTTTATGGAATAAGGGCGAAATTGTTTCATTATTTGGTAACTCATAAATGATGAATGAAATAAATTTTATTTGTTATTCATGAGCCGCATAATGAATAATAAATTTATTGGTCAGTTGTTATGAACTGTGAATAATTTTCTTTCTTTTAATCTTTCAAAATGGTTTATTGATTAAATTCTGGTAATTAAGATCACTTCAAAGGTATTTGATTTATTTTCATTTGATTTCCTTCAGGGTATTGTCAGATTAAATCAACATTGGGAACAAATGTTATGCGAATAAGTAGAAAATTCGGAATTCTCCCAATATTTTATAAAACTTTTGAAATGATATAAACATGTATAAATATAAAAAAACCAGAATCCAAATTTTAAGTCCGCTAAAGCTTAAATTATACACTGAAGTAAAAACTTTGTTTTTCATCTTTTGAGACCAAATTCTTGGTTGACAACAAAGCGTCAAAAGACCGAAGTTGTTAAAATATTGGAAAAGTTTCTGCAGGAGGGATTATAGAATACAAAATGCTATTATTTTGGATATGGTAATAACATATTATTTAAAAGATAATAATATGTAATCTTAGTAAAATAGTGCTACTTTGGTTGAGTCACCCGGTATATAATAACAGTTCATAATGTTAATGAGAAATTAAATTAAATTTTACTTTATATATTTTACTTTTAATATATTATGTAATATTATATGTTTATCTTAAAAGCAGGTATTAATTACGAATACCTGAGTTTAAAGCCTTATCTCTATATCTTTAAATCATTCTCATACTATTAAAATTGGGTTTCATTTCCACTAAAATATTCCGCTATAAAATTCTTTTTGCAAACTCCTCATTATAAAATTTTTCGATTTACAAAGTTATCAAGAATGAAATGTGATAGACAAAATTGTGTCAGCTCTGAAAAATGTGCAGGAGGAGAAAATGTTCATTCAAATTTTATTTCAATTTTTACTGAATCTGTAAAGCTCTGTGAAGCGAAGCATTATTGTCAACGTAAAAAATGACTCCCCTCATTTTTGTAAATCTGGGACGAATATTTTGGAGTCTTTTCATCTTTTCTAGTTTTATTCACGTGCTTACATTTCAATGGTAATCATTTTATTGCGTGGTAATAGTTCATAACAAGGCGGGAATTCTGATGAAGGTGATTTTAGCTTACTTTAAAGAACGAAAAGAAAACTCATTTTAAAGATGGTGGTATTGAAAATTATCTACTCGACCCAGTTTATTAAATGGGAATGAAAAGTACTGCCTTGTCAAGTTTTTAAGGTTCTCTTATGAAATTTGATATTGTTTCAAGAATGTTTATTCCAAACAAGTGAATAGTAATTTTAATAGTTGACTATATTAATATAATCCAACTAACACCAACTGTTCACGTGTGTTGTGTTATTTCATTAATTTCTTCGGTTTTTGCAATTACATAGAACATAAAAGATAAGAAAGAATATTTTAATAGCCCAGGGGGCTACTTTGAAAGCTCCTTATGTTCTGATTCCAAAAGTGTATATTTTCTTTTTCTGTTTGCCATTTTAATTAAAAACGCTGGTATTGTATTACGTTCTTCTTTTCGCCGAAAATTGTTTATCAAATATTCTGTAAAAACATTTAAACCAAGGAAATTCAAGGGAACGTAAAAGCGTGGCATTATATAACTTGAACTTTAATTTTAATATAAACTTTATATAAGCTCTCGGCCCACGTGTCTCACTTAAACCTGACCACTTGTTTTATGTTTGAGATCGTAAAAATTGTATGAGCCTCAAAATTTTTAGCTAATTCAATTCATTAATTTGTTCTGCTGTTTAAACTTGCACAGTATTTTGTTATATACTTACATATTATTGTTAAATTTGTTTGACGAGCAGATGGCTGGCAAACATCCTGACTTACCCTCGCTTGTAATCCCGATATAGGAAATTCAGGGAAATTCGTGTTGTTTGGTGTTTAATTCTGCTATGCTTACAACACTTTCATTTTAATAAATGTACAATATATAGGTACACATATAACAAAACAAAAAAGGAACTTAACATTATGTTTTTATTTACTTGAAACTACAAAGCTTCATCAGTTACTCAATTTTATTATTAAAGTGAACGGTCTTCATTACCTAATTGAAAAATATAATATAACTTAGGTACTATACATATGAGGAGCGTCGGAACAAAAACCGTTAAATCCCATTTTCACTTTTTTTTTGTTAATGATCTCAATTGGTTGTTTTCCTACATATCTTTCTTTATCGTCAATGTAAACTGGTCGAAAACTGATAAATCCCCTCCAAATCCTTCCGAGAAATACCCGGATCTGAACAAAAACCGATAAATCCGTCAATCGTACCAAATGAAGATGACGATCGGAACAAAGACCGTTAAATCCTTAGTAACACTGAGATATTCAGCCGCTTTTTAGCATGAAATACCGATATATCCTGCAGTGTTTTATCAAAAACCGATATATCCAGTTGGTTTGGTCAAAAACCGATATATCCATTTTTGTTTTTTTAATATCTCAACAAATACCGTGCACACGAATGTAGAATTCAGGTTTCCAAACAGTGATTCCAACATCAATAAATTGATAAATTTCGTTCAATCCCAAATTAGAAAACCATGAGCGTGGCTATATTTTTACAATTTCCCAACAAAAACACAAAAGGGATTTAGCGGTTTTTGTTCCGACGCTCCTCATATATACACTTGTTTTTGATTTATACTTTCCTTTTTATAGTACGTTATGAAATTCGACATGCAATTTATAAGTACAACCATTATGCAATAGTGGTAAAACAAATTAATGAAAGATATCAAATCACAGTAAGAAAAACGTGGAATCTAAATATAACCATAATTCCCTAGAAATACGGTGTGAATCAATGTGATTTTCTAAAGCTCATCAATGACTCAGATACTGCGATGATTGTTCAATTAATCAATGCGTCATGTTAATGTATGTAATCATAAAAGGTTACTCAATTAGTGCACGTGGCGTGCAAATGAAATGACTAACATTTTCTCAGTTGTCCGTTGTAGGTACAAGGATAAATATTTTAATTATCTCTAAATGAGTTGGTTAGAAGCGGTGCGTTTTTTCATGTCCAACTCTGCGTTTAGTAAATATAGGTATATATGAAGCACAATTCTGATCTAATAACAGTAGGTTTTTATTTTATAATTGCTTATTACGAAATTTTGAACTCTTCAACAACAGTTCAGAAATAAGTTGCTAAAACAAAAGGTCTTCGTCTACACAAACCTAAGCCATACAGGTTATGGTTTGGAAAATGTTTGCAATATTTTCAAGTCCTATGCAAGCATCTGAAAAGTGGTCAATGGGTCTACTAACTTTTTTAATGACCGTCGGTTTGTTAGAGCGAAGTTAGTCTTTGAAGTTTAACTTCTGAGTGCGAAATTCCCTGGACCCATCTTCCTCTTCTACGTACTAATGTAATACCTGGCTGCATTTTGTCCAACGTTATGTAAATTTTCAAACTCTAACCGACTAGCACATACTCCACATGGAGGACATATCTCGCAGGCGAACTTTCTCACAAAGAATATTAATATAATTTAACTTGTTCTTCACAATATTTATAGCCCTTTCCTTCTTAAAGCGATATAAATAGGAGGTATCTAAAAGGTAATAAAATCTCTTGAAAAAAAAATTTACGACTTCATTAGAATTTTATCGCTTGAACTTTTTTATTCAAAACATGTATACAATGATGCTACTCCCGTGCAAAATTCACCTCTGATGGGAGAAATCAATATAAATCACGGAAACTGAGTTGAACAAAAAAACGCTGCCTCTGTGAATGGTTGCTCCAAACTCCTTTAATTTGGTCAGCAGCTACTGCTATAGTTTCGGCTTTAAATAACAAAGAACCACCCCCACAAAGTGAGGAAAAAAATGTCTGCCCATCGATATAGAATTGGAGCGAATGCCAAATTTTAAATTCAACACAGTACTAGTACCATTAAAACTTCAAGTGGCCAAAATAGGCCATACAAACCATGGAAAACCATTTACACAAATCCCTCTAATTTAACGAACCCGAGAAACACCAATTCGAATTGGGTTAACAATCGCCCACGTTAAATGGGGGTTCCGTCGAGGGGTGCTGGCTGAGATGCCGGAATAATCTCAATTAGAAACATCTAACCCACTCCGTCTGGATTTACAGATTTCAGTGTGTAACAAATTAGGACTCTTACAAGAGTCTAAAGTTTGCTTCGATTAGCGATATCAAGTCGATTTTTCCATTTCTATTACATTCGTGGAACATTTTTCTTCTAAATTCAAGACAACCTAAGTAATTCCGCTTTCTGCACGCTGAAGCTGGGAACAGATAAATTGTTTCAAACCTATTGTTGTACTAATTTTTTATGTATTATTAAAAGCATAGGTATTTTACTAGTTTTGTAAGGAAAAACAAACAAATTTGCACTAAGAAAATAAGCAGAAATAAAATACAGAAACTTTCTGAATAATAATTCTTCTCGAAACTTTTTCAAAATTTATTTTAATGAAATAAAAACACTTTGAAGGTGTTTTCAATTTTTTATTTTGATTTATTTTTTGCTCTTACTCTTTTGGCTCCTAAAGTTAGCAAAAATGTATTTCTGAAAGAGTTAAAACTAATGTATAATTAGGTTAAATTATAAATTAATATACGTTAGAATTACGTTTCTGGTTGCCACTTCTAATATGTAGTCCAATTTCTTCTACATACATATACATACATACATATGTACATATGCTGTGCCGTGTTGTGATTATTTACTCTTTTGCAATTTCAAGATGTCTAGTATAGATAGTAACAAAACAACATTACTTTAGCATTCTTTTGCATATAGGCAAGTCAAAATGACAAAATCCAATATAAATTTCAATGTGGTGGTTTTTATTGGTAGTTTTTAGTTTAGTTTATGTTCAAGAGATGCTCAATTTTCAACGTGTTTGGGTTGGTTTATTTCGTTTTACAATCTTATGTATTATAATTTTAATTTTTTTAATTAAACGAAGCATGTTTGACTTAAAAATATATTATTAACATTAAAAAAATACCACCGCGGTTCTATTATATGGCCCATTTTTTAAATCGTCTTTAAGTATAGATTGGCATTGAGAGATTCTGACTGAGGATTCTAACTAAATTTATGTAATTAGATAAATCATTGACGGATTTCCGAATGTAATGAATTTTATTTGCGACCAGACGTCTATCTACATGACTAAATGTTTCGTAATCGCAAGAGATCATTCTAAGAAAGAATTTCGTAGAATCGTCTGGTGAAGATGGGATGGAGTGGGGGCACATGGACCACCATCTTCTTCGCCGAAAACAGGTTGCTGCAATCTCCAAGTGTGTCAACATTTTATGATGACGCTTTTGTCATTTTTGTTGAACATAATTATTCTTCTTTTTTTTCGTTATACCGTCGAGCTTTCATCAAAGGCGAAGATGTAATTACACACACTAATAAAAGCATTACGGTACTGCCGGTCTCAGTACCGCTCCCACCCCATAAAAACCCTTAACATGAGTTAGTGGGCGGAGAGGGGAGGCGGGGGGAATATTTCAACGCATGACAAACACAAAAAGCCACAGTTTGCCTCTTTTCTGGTTTCTAAATTTAGACCACACACAAATTTTATCGATTTTTCCTTTATCTCGACGGCATATCGCTGTCACCACCACACGCAAAAGTGCAACGTGGAAAATTTTCCAAATTTCCTGGAATAATCTCAAGTGGAAGGTGAAAATTTTACGCTTTTACTTACGCGCGCCTTTCGCGTGGAATTGGCGAATCGAAAGCTCCTCCTCGTCCTGTGACTGTGAGAGGGGGGGCCCCAAAGGAATATTCCAATAAAACTGATTGAAGGTGGCGTTGCTGTGGGAGTGTAGGGCAAAAGCTCTACATTTTATATATATTTTTTTTTTTCGGTGTGTGTGGGGTGGAGTGGGGAGCGGCCTGATTTATTGGTTTAGGTACTTCAGTTCGGCTGAAGGCCTTCTGTGATATTGCCATCAATTTTTGCTCGCTGATTCCAGGACTGTGGGCCCTCCATCTGACATAAAATATTTTGGCGTATATTTCTGGATTGGCGAGCAATCTCCGATTATCAAGTTCCCGGGGGAGGCCAGGGGCAAGGCAGTCGGGAAACGGACAATTTAATTTTCGATTGCCTTGTTGCAGCTGTTACGCGCTTACTTCATGTCCTTTTAATGGCTCATGAGGTCAGCAGTTCAATGTAATTCTGAATCTGGAGGCACTGACAGCCCAATTGGTACTTAAAGGGTTGTGTTCACTATTTGCCCTTTGAAAGATGATTTGTTGTGATTCGGACAACAACTGGGCACCCTTATAATTTATAATTGCCTGTCCGTCCATTTGTCTGTCACAGTTTTCTAACGCCCATAATTTACAACCTATCAAGCTAAAATTTTGGAGACTGATGCATTTCTGTAAATGCAGTGATAAATCTGAAGAGAAAATATATACCTACTAAAAAACCTTTTCTAACAATCATCAAGTTTTCTACAAATTAGAAATTTATAACATTTAGCCCTCACCGGGTGTTCTGGGTCGAAAATGTCCAAACTAAAAACACTGATTTACAGAAAATTTGTAACTAAACAACTGATTTCTGATTTCTATTCTATTTATTACAAATCATGTAAACAAAAATGTTCCATCACGTCATGTTATTAACAAAAATAGGGTTTGAAAAGTACGTATTTTGGACATTTTTAAAAACTTAAAAGTTTGAAGCTTTAGCTATTAGATACATATATGTATTAACATACTAAAGTCTTTAAGACTTTTCGAAATACTCCTCTCTATGTATTTAACATTTTACTGTGATTTTTGTAAAGCAGTAAAATTAATGTGATTTGGCATAAATTATAAATTATACAGAGTAAAGGATTCTATGCAGTAGGAGACGGGAAAAAACTTTAGTCTAAACTAAAAGGCAGACTTACCTTACTACATAGAACTAAACTGTAAACACTTTCGGAGTGGTAGTTAAAAATAAGAAAATACATATAACATAAATTAATGCATGTAAAAATATCTTTTCTAGGAGATAAAAGTATCATATTTATACTCAGAAAAAGCACGTAGCAGCATCCCACACGATTTCTTTCAGAGCACCATCACTTGAAACTAGATCTCAAGTTCTAATGCTCCATTATTTCTAAAAACCCAACTTATATTATAGACAATACAAACTCTTCTCACTAGATGAATTCCCAGATATAGATGTTAGTGTTAGTTGAAACAAGTGTGTCATCAAGTCAAGGTATCCTTATTGACTTACTGAAAGATACATAAATAAGAATATTTTTATTTTAGCGCATTTGTTGACTAGTAATTTTAGCTATTATTCATGAATTAAAGATTCCTTATACAGAAATGTTTTTTTTACCCTTATTTTTGCACAATATCAAGATTTATCATTACAGTTGTAAAAAATATTTACTGTAGTTTAATAAAGATTATTCTCATAACATCAAAATTGATCTGCACAACTAACCAAACTCTTTATGCACTTTAATACCTTTCTCCCCACTATCATTGCACTATCATTGACTATTTGGTCTTTGTAAATAAATATTCATGTTTATGTTTATAGTTATTTTATTACTTAGTATTTTTTGTAGGTTAACGCAACATTATCACAAAATGTCCATTCTATTTAAATAAATGCTTCCAAAATGTTCAATAAAAGTAAGTAGCACATAATCTCTGACACATAACATTGACTCAAAATTTATGGCTTCAGGAGTAATAAATTTTATGAAAAATAAAACAGCTACAAACATTAGGTACAATGTTTAAGGCTGCAAAATAAAGTAAAATTGAAAGGAAAATGAAATGTGAATTCTTCGAGGCGATGACGATTGTAATAAAAGTTGTTTTCATTTGGTGAGCTAAAGATTGAGATAAGCTTCACTCAGTTGGTTATCACTGTAATAAAAGTGCCAGAGATAAAAAGAGACCGTAAAAAAGCCCTTTTTTGAGGAAAACATTTTGCATGTTATGCCTAAAAGAAAGTTCAATTCATTAGTCCTCGGGGCTAAGCGAACCCTCACAGGAGCTGCAGTTGCACAGGATATGCTTGAATGCAGAATCTCTTTTATGAGGTACTTTGAGTCATGCATACATAAAGAAGTATAGTTGTTCCATTTTAAACATATAAAACTACATACAGAGTGGTTGCTTTGGTTTCCATTCACTGAAATATGTTGAAGCTGAGATATTTTTAGTAAAGTTTAAATAGAGCGGAAGTCACGACGTGATGGACCTAAAGATTTTTGTAAAAAAGGTACCTTTACGTAAAGGAAATCTCTACTATAGTTTTCTAAATGACCTATATTGTTTTAGATATATGTATGTATACGTATGTATGGTCCAAAATTGTTAGGTGACTCGGCTACAACAGAAAGCAATATACAAAAATGCTTTTTGTAGTTTATAACGAGGACAATTTCATTACATACTTCCTGTTGTATTCATGTGGTATTCAGAATAAAATTTATTTTCATAGAGCTAATAACTATACCTAATAAATAAATAATGAACCAGTGGCCTTTCTCAATTTTTGGCCAACAATTCGAATTGCTCCCGTCTCAATTGAATTTGGTTTAAAAATAGTTTTTCTTGAAACTTGTGTGTTCCCAAGTAACAAAGTTAGACAACCCTAGGCCCAGACATTTAATTTTTGGCTTAAAAGAAATGTTTGACCCCGACGAAATCATTGAAAACTACAAACTAACCTGACAAAACCAACTGAAGACAAGACGTCCATCCCATTTCAGGGAGTTGTCACATTATTCGAAAAAGCTGCCCTACCCTGATTTCGTCGTCTATTCTTTGTATGACTGAGGAAAATCTCTTTGGCCAACTTCCTGAGGATTCTCCTACATCAAATAAATAGTCACGTTTCAGTTCGAGCAATTTTAACCCCCGGATAAGGGCTTCTCTTAACGCTTGATTAAATGTTCTGAAAATGTTCGGCTACTGAATTGCTTCCTAAGTATATGGGCGATTTATGCTTCTCATGTCCACCGGAGTTCCGTCCGTCATGTGAATTCAGGCTAATCTCGACCGCTGCAATTATATTAACTCTGGACAACATATGTGGACATTGTATGTACGTAACGACGACGTCCAAATCACTCTGCAAAATTTATTAACAAGCCCTAAAAAGATCAGGGGCACATTAGTGACCATTAAGGTCGCTCCTCGTTTGCCTGACGACAAGAGAGAGGTTGCTCGTACCTTCGCCAGCATCCCCCGGAATCGTCCAACTTCCATGGAGCCGTAGTCAGCTGAAAATCGAGCTGTAAAATCATGATTGTGCAACTATACATTAACCATAATTGGGCCAGGTCATATCTAATGAGACCACACACAAACAGATAGCGCTGGAAATACGATTTGATGATGACACATCTTTTGGCTTTTTCCTTTATCCAATTAGTTGACTTCCGCAAGGAATACTGGGTCTGTAATCTAACGATCAAGTGGATCATCAAAAATCTTTTGGTTTTAATATAGTAGGTATGTAATATTATTACTATATCTTGGTTTATTTGTGTATGTAAACACCATTTTATATTTAAAATAATTAGGAAATTTCCATTGGACCAAAATGCTTATTATGTTCGCCCCTATTACAACACTGAGGATAAGTGTAAATAATTTATAATTTTTTTTTTAGTTTGTCGCACTTTTTTACTTCAACTAAATATAAATATAGCAAACTAAACTTCTCCATTAAAATTTAAAATATTCCGAATTTCCGACGAAACGTCGATTTTCGATATTTCAAATGTATTGTATATTCGTCACTTTCAAAGTTTAATAAAAGTTCGTGAGAAAATCTCAAACTCGATCTGTTCCAAAAGATAATATAATCGATTTGAAAGATTCAGAGGCCATTTGAAATATCTTGTGGAATACAACAATATTATAACCGAAAGTTTCTATTTAAGCTGGTTTTGAATGCGGTAGTTTACTTCCTATTAATTTTTATTCCACTTGATTTGATACCGTAAAAATATCCTATAAAAGTTTTTTTTAGTACGTTTTGTAGTATTCGTTATGAGATTCTAGTATGAAGTATACACTTATCAAATGCATTGTACTTACATATTTGTAAGTTTTGTTATTATTATTTCTGATTCTTTTATTGTTCAATTCTTACTAGGGCAAAATTTTATCACATCAACTAACTTGCACGGAAATCCTGTAAATGTGGAATCTGGAAAGGAAATCTATTTTATTTTTCTATCTTACGACACCAGCAGTTGGCAAGCAGAATATACTTCATTACCTCATTCCAGTTAGCATTTACTCGACGCGACGTTAGAAATTTGGATCAGTGCCAGGAAAACCATTGACTTCACCTTTTGACCTCTGGCATTACGTTCTCCAAGAGGAACGATGGTTTTAATTTATTTGTGTCAATAGCAGTAGCAGAAAAATCCACTCATCTCGAATAAGACTTAAGCCCCCCAGGTAAGTGTGTACCCGAAAAGTTCAAAGTTTATCTTGAGAATTATCCGCCTCACGCAGAGCGGAGTATACCTTCTACTTCCAGTAAATTCGAATTTGGTTAAATGCCATAAATATTTATTTAAGAGCTTCCTCGGAAAGCCTTTTCTTATTTAACCATGTCTGTTGGGGCTTTCAAATTTTATTAGGAATTCACATTTAGTGCCCTTGTCTGAGTAGGGCTGCTGAGAAAAAATCGATCCGTGTCATACGCACATGTTCCGGTAGCCCTTATCCGGCCCGAAATCTCGCTCTCATCTTTTTCCTCCTAGGGCATCAGTTAACATTTAATTGACCGAAATTTTTGCTCAGAATACCAGCGAAGGCTTCACCTGTCGGAAAGAAGTTCGGAAATAAACATATGAAGGACCAAGGCTAGCTCCTTTTGTGCTTTATTGCTACTTGAGGTATTTATTTAGGTCCAACTGGGCCCTTGAGCGAGGTAGACCGCCCTTTGAGATACTTTCATTGTGCTTGCTGTTGGAAAGCGAACTAATTACGGGCACTAAAAGTTAGAAGAGAATGCGCCCATAAACCAGCCAAAATTGTTCTACTCGAAACGCAACTTAATAGGCTTTCCAAAATTTAACCACACTCGAGGGCTCTCATTCTCATTTCAGACTTTTGTCAACAAAATACCTTCAGAAGGCCTTGATAGACCCTAAAAATGTACGTTCCTCCCCCGCATCACTTTGGACCGAATCAGGTGAAGGCATAAAATTCAATTTGAATAAACCGCCGCCTGGTTGCCCCATAAATAGGTGTTCAATCTCGGCTAACGAGTTGAATCATCTGCTAACTACATATCATCTGTGAATGACGTCACTCAGAACATAGTCGAATCCCTGGTCGAAATGCGGCCCTATTCGTCTTCGAGGCACGTAAGGAGCATTGTTTGCCTTGATAATGACAGCCAGCCGGAGCATGAAATATGCGCTCCCTGGCAGCAAAATAAAGGATGAGCACACACATCCACTTCTCGGTGCGAAAAATGTGCTAAATTTACAAAAAGGGAGGAAAAATCAAGAGAAGTATTTCCACCCTTAGGTGGGCTCCAAAGATAGGATCTCTCTCACTGACGAAATATTACGTGCACTTGAATGTGGAGTAGAATATATTTTTCCTGAAATGTATATAATACAACATAATGTATGCTCTTATCGCGATGGGTTGGACATTTGTGTCGCAGAGTTTTTGCTATTTATAACATTTCTTAAACTTGTAATTTAAAAATTTCCCTATGGCTTTTGAAATTATGTATACTATATTTCTAGGCAACTAAAAGCTTTGCATATTATTTATAATGAAATTCACAAAATAATCTCAATTGTTTGTAAAATTCTTTATCGAAATTGTTAGAATACCTATCCTTAAATAGGTAACGAGCTCCAATAACAATGGAATTCCACGGTACTTGGGTAGGTACAAGTGGTACGAGCATTATGTACATCCCATGAATTAACTTATTAATTAAAGTCGAACGTAAAAGCCAAACAATGAACTCAAAATGCAGCCCTACAGTAAGCTTATTGTAAATATTAATGTTCATCAAGGAGCTTCTATTCTATTTGTCCGCACAATCGTTATCTGCTCACGTATGCTTATGCTAATCCTTTGACCCTGCTTAATGAAAATGAATTAAGCCGTTTAGATTTCACTGTATAATAATCGAACTTACTAATAAAAGTATACATGCGATGTTTTGATAATATATCGCATTGAAATGTTTATCCTGCGACTATTTGTGTGAGATTTGAATGAAATCTATTATTGATCATCGGTTTAAATTTACTATTGCAAATTTGTTTCCTATTTTAAATACACATTTATTAATTTTTGAAAATTAATCATTCACCCAGCCGTCATTTTATTTTACATTAAACATTCTTTTCAGTGCATAAATTTATCAAATTAGGAATAAAAAAACGTCTTTTGATTGTTTGTTGGTTTAAAAAGAAATAGAATATTCAGTTCAATTAATTTAATATTTACTTTAACTTTGCTCTTTTTAAAGATTAATTTATTATTTTAGTTTTTATTTTTTGTGTTAATTTTTTTTTGACCTGTTAAAGTAGAAGGTAGGTACGTCATATCTTCTCTATGATGGTCGAGCGGTCGGCTGTTTTAATGAAAAGCCTCCGGACTTTTCGCACAAGAATTTGATTGTTTGATATAAAAAAAATTCTTCATTCTTATGTTGTTCGTTGATATTTTAATACAAAACATTACAAACATTAGTCACCGACACATTTGTATGTTACCACACTTTCATACCCAAAACTGAAATGCAACATTTTACGTGTGTAATTTGTCAACTACTTCCTCAAACTATGCTATGTTATGTTTCTGTGCAAAAAGGGTTTGAAAAAAATGCCGAGTTGATTGATGAAAAATAGTACAAAAGTCCCTAAAAAAAATATATATCTACAATATAATTTTATTAAAAATTTAATCGAATAATCGTGTAAAATTGGAATTGAAAAAATTCCATTTCAAAATTATTTTATGTCGAGCTTTTCATTTTAAATTGAATTTTAAATTGAAATTAATCCAATTTATAACCATTGAAATTGACGTTGTATCAGAGCTAAAAACTGAAACATTGTTTCGAAAAGAACAGACGATGTCGATTTCCTGAAAAACATATCAAAGAATAACATGTGTTTTTTTTTGTAAAAAAACATCACCGTTCCATTATTAAGTATTTATGATTTTGTACGGATCCCGACCGCAGGTGTGCCAATTTCTTATCGGGTAAATCTCGACATTTCAAAAAAACTCCCACAAACCGAGTCCTTAAATTGTTTGTGCAGCTTTTTACCCGCGAGCAGTACCCACAATTTTTATCCATGGTTCGTTCAACCTGATTGAATTTTACCCGTCCCCGGGCACCGCCACTGCGCGCCCTACGACACGAGATAATTGGAAACTGAGCTTTTAATTTAGATCCGAGTTGCCAGATGGTTTTGCAGATTATCGCTGATATGATTACGCTGCATCTGATTGAAACGCTTCCAGCCAGCACGACATGTAAGTAATTGAGTCGAGCTCCGCCGGGACGGAACCCGTCCGCGTGGGCGAAGTGCAAACCATTCCAAATTTGTTTAGAAGGACGAAAAATAAATCAAATCACATGACACCGAGGCGACCAGGAGACGTTCATGGAACGTCGCTCAAAGGGCCGATTAGCTTTAGAAAGAATTCCCACTAGAAATCTATTTTCGGGCAATTCTTGGCAAATCTAAAATTCGACAGAAAAGGAGCAATTTGCGGCGACGGAAACGGCTGCCGTGACCACCGCCAGTCCCGGGCATGAATAATGAAACTGTGCACATCCAGGTGAATCGTCAGCAGCCGACAGGTCTAATTTGCTCACATAATTCCTTTAAAAATTCCTCTTTCCGGGCACGAATGACCATGGGAAAGCCGCTCGCTGACGGCAGCAATTGCCCCCTCAAGAAAATGATTTCTAAATTATCCAGCAAATAGCATGAAACCATTCGCAGTCATAAAAAAAAAAAATTAAGAAAAGAAAAAAATTGAGGTACAAAGCGCATAGTTCGTGCCTGACTCCTGCTAAATATTAATGAAGCTAAATATCGAAAAATCGATCGGGCCCCGTGCCACTCGCCCATTGACTTCTGCCGATGTGATTGAGTCGGAGCGCCCCACGGCCCCATCCATCCGGCGGCGCCCCTGACCACCTCGACGGAGGTTGCGGGGTGGCCTATGGGGCGCTCTCGAAGACACTCCTCCGCCCGTGCCAATTCGCGAACAGAATCATAATGGATTTAGTACTATTTCAGGAAGTTGAATAAAATTCGCTTGTTCACCCTGTAAAAAAGCCTTTAACTGTCCTCGTTCGACAGTCCGTGGCCCAAGGGAATTACTGGCTGGGACCTGGAACCTGGAACCTAGGACTCCTGAGATCCTTGCAATTTCCATACACTTTACCTTGTTCGGGGAGGGCGGGGATGGTGTTTATTGACCCAGGAGACGTGCCTCGAATGTGTGCCTTAGCAGTGAATCGGTTTGCTGGATTAAAGGGAAATTGGCATCTTGGAGTCTCGCAGCGCACGAATCCGAAACTCAACGAAGTAACAATGCTGGAGGCTGCCCTATTTATACACACATGTGGCCCTGACACAAGAATGAAACATTCGCCAAGGATTTCCACTTCTTCTGAATCACTGATTACGGAGGCACAAAGTCGCTACTTTTCAATAATTCTCTTTACCTGAAAATGGCCTTTATGTGTCGATGGCGTTCAATAGCTTTTGAAAGGGAACAAGTACAAAAATATTCTGATTATTTTTTTTTTGTATACAGGGTTAAATTTTATAAGGAACAAGCGTCAAACAAAGGGCACAGAATATCAAAGTATTTTATTCTCCACCCACCTCTAGATAAACAATCCTGCCTACGTTAATTCGGAGGTAAGCTCAGTAAAATGCTAAATTTAAATGCTAGACTTGTTGATGTTGAAAAATATCTCCTTAATTTTTTCCTATAGAATCCCAGCTGAATTCTAAAAAGAATATTTATGTTTCATGTTGTCCAATATGGCGCAACATTCTACAGCATTAGGAAACTAGTTGTTTCGTAAGCCTGTTGATGTTTTTTGGCGCACTTCATGGTTTTTTCTATACTATTCCAAAACTTATAAAATAAGGTTACTACAGAAATAATAGGGGTATTCATGAATTTGCAATATGCTTCGTAACTCATACTTACATATATACCACAAGTTATCATGAACCTTTAGGTTTTTCGTAACTGATTGGTAATCAGTTTCCAAATTACATAGTACTTAAAAGAGAAATTAATTTCTGAGTTCATTTCTGTAGAAGATTCAGGTACAATTTATGTCCAATTAGAAGTCACGTATTATAAATTTATTTGGAAATTGTTCCAAACACTGGTAATGATGAAGTAAATGAAACCGTAGATGATTTCTTCATTACAATGTAAACAATTTCATCATTCTGCTACAACATCCAATTTAAAAAAGGAGTTGGAACAAAATTTTCGTGATTGGTGTTGCAATGTGCTTCCATAGATGAAAATAGGTTTCGGAAAATCGTACAAATAAGCTGGAATCAGTTCAACAATAAAAAATGATCAGTATTTAGTAGTGAACATTCATCCAAACAATTTCCTGCCGAATTGCAAACGCCTTTGGAATCGGAGATGGCCAGACAATTTCTTTAAAATAACGCACAGGGATTTTAAAGCAATATGAAACTTAAATAACAAGTTTAATGAAAAGAAAGGCTTACCTTTTATATTTACAGCTATAAGGAGAGGTATTTTAAAAACAAGAAAGTTGTTTTCATAATTTAAAATAAGCTCTCCGAACCATGTACCGACATACAAAATTTCGTTTCAAAATTTTTTAAATCTGTTTATAAATGTATTATGTTGTGGAAGATTTCAAGACCTTTACAATATGTTTAACTATAAGTTTATCCTACTTTAGTGAAGGTACGTGTATTATACTGAATGCTTTAACATAAATTTATTTAATGTTTTTCTTTGTCTTAAAATTACACTTAAGAATCTCTTTGTTACTGTCCATTACCCAACAGGTTTTATTAAAGCATGTTATTATTTCCTTAAAACTCTTATTATAATAACATGATTTTCATATCTGCAATGTAAGTTCTTAGAAAAAACAAAATAATGAAAAGATAAGAATTTAAAATATGCGTCTTTCTATATTGAGCTCCTGAAGCAAAAAAGCAAAGGAGCTAGAACAGCATCATCTACCCGTGAATTCCTCCAGAATTTATCCTTAATATGCAGAACGCATAAAAGGTTCTTCCATCCCTCTGACCTTCTTGGTTTTATGTATACATTAAGATTTCTTACAAAATGATAAAAATTAAAACTTGTTTTCTTTTCAGTACTGCTGTATAACAAACTCTTTATGTTTAGGATTTTGTAACAAGTTTTATTTGCGTGATAATGAGTTGCTTTTAATTCTAATTGGTTAGCAAATCAGTATCCAATGAAAAAAAGCAAACATTAAAAAAGTGTAGACATTTTCGGATATTATGCTGAGTTTAAAGAAGATTTTATTATGAAAATGCAAATCGACCGCAAAACTCTTTGCTTAAACAGCGTATTCAATGTTTATGAAGGCAAAAAATGATAATTATTCTTTTTAATAAGAACTGGTCAAAAATTGACCCACATTTTCAGTGTTATAATGAAACGCAGTGAATTTAAAATTATTTATTACCTACTATACTTTTCGATGCCAAGGAGTAGAATTTAATGCTCCTAAGATATGTATGTACCTAAATTCGACTTCTTTATAATCTTTGTGCATTTAAGAATTATTGCGAATCGAATGTTTTACGCAATGCCGCAAATATTTTTGGCGGCGACCCAATACATGTATGTACACATAAGTCCGCAGTATAAAACTGAACTGATTTGGATTTATGCATGACTTTTATGTTTACAATCCCAAGGACTTATGTTTAAACAATGTCTGACTCAATGTTGAATCAAACATCCTCATACCACCATTATGTTAAAAGTACTTAAATAAGGCATAATAAGGACTTGTTATAAAACCATTTGGTTATATGATGGACCACATATTGTGTAACTTACTTTATTAAAATACCTAAAGTTTCCAGAAACGTTAAAACATTTTCTTTTTAAAGAATGACCTACATAGTCAAACTTTACATCCATATTTTAAATTTCATTAAAACGTGCTTCCTTTGAGAATTTGAAACGGATACTACGTTGATCGTAATTTAAATTCAGAAAGGCCAACATTCGCACCATACCTGCCTTGAAAATTTTGCATTTATGCAAATATGTCCATTTTAATTAACACACCCTGTCCAAAACTGAATCAAGAAAATTAAATTGTATCTATTTATATAGAGTAATAACTCGCGTGGGATGAAATGTTGCTATGATCCCTGTCAGCAAGAAAATAAGACTTCTCTCACCCAGAGCCAATTCAATTGTTCATGTCGTGCTTAAAATATTATTTAAAATTTCAAATTTCATTATTCCTCTGTAGATTTCGTAAATTCTTCCTACGCCTTCTAAATAAATCCCAGAATCTTTCAGGAATCCCTTTGCAATATCTGTGGGACGTGAAACAGTGCTCTACAAACAGAAGGTGGAGGAAACTGCCATTAGTATGCCTCCTTCTGAGGACTTGTCACAGAGGCGCGGAGTATTGAGAAAGAAAATTCCACTGTATGTGGCATACGTTTCGAAACGAACACGAAGAAATCGATAAGCTGATACCATCTGATACCATGGCTTAATGACATTTTTAGCAGTTTTTATGGCTCCCGAAATATTCCGGCGTTGGGAGACTCTCGGTCGGTTTCCACAAGTAATCTTTGGAATCCATTAGGATAAGCAAAGTTCTTCCACTGATTTTTTTGTCATCGTCTATGTTTCCCATGTTGGATGAAATCAGTGTTTACGACGTTTATGACGGGAAATTTCATAAGATTGGAACGATAAGAAAAAGCAATTCTTGACGCTTGATAGGCTGGGTTTTAGCCCTCAACCGTTTTTTGCAGTTTGTCCAAAAAAATGGTTTTCCATAAAATAATTAACGGTCTAATAAATCGATTGAAGCTTAAAGTTGACTTTGAATTACATAAATTCATTTTTCAAGATTTTGAAACATATGTTTTAAATTTAAAGTCTCATAGTTAAATCAAATGCGAATCATCTAATACCACTTTTGACCTGATGAAACCTGTTAATAATAAGACCAGATTTTCACAAAGTTACAAAATTTTCAACTATATGTTCATAAATTAGTTATGAAGCATTTTTCTGACATAAAGCAAATCTCTCCTAGCTGTAACTCCCTGATGCCGCGTCTTACCGTAGAATTTTGGTTTTAATTTATTGTTTTTTTTAACAGTTGTATAATATTTTTCATACCAAATATTATCGACAAGAAGTATTTTTTTACACTATTTAAAGTAAACATCATGATAATTTTAAAATTAAATGTTTATTTTATACCAAGTTGTCTGCTGGATTATTAACGCGCTTTTACAAATAGTAGTTCGTCGTGACCATTGGAACTTCTAAGTGGTTTATGCAAAATTAGTGCAACAAAAAAGTTTGTTTTATCTAGTGCTTATTTGAAGTCTTTTTTTTATGTTTTCTTCAAAGCGAAACGAATTGCCGGCCTCTGAACGTCAACTTTTCAGGATAAAAAAGCGCTTTTTTATTACTTATTAAAAACAAAAGTTTTGGCTTTTAATGCCTAGAATATATGCTAGACAAATTTCAAAATGCAAAATATAGTGGTTACCAGTTTTGAGTATAGGAAATTCCTACTCTTATTATAGGATATTAAAAAAAAATTTTTTTTTTACTTTAACGAAACGTAAAAAAAATTAATTTTTTGAAAATGCTGATTAGCCCTAAGATCTTAGCTTTTTAATTTTGACAGTATATATAGGCCCAACATCCGTAATTTTATATAACGAATATAATGAAACTTAATTTGTTAACTTCGAACAGCATTATATGTAACAAAATATAGATACTAGTTACCTCTTTCCATTATGAGTATAGTAAACATTTCTTTTTGGAATTAAAAACAGAAGTTGTTGATACAAATAGAAGATTTCATCTCTCCACCCCATCTTCAGAATCGTAAATAAAATACAGACCCCCATAAATATGAAAATATTCCGCGTAGTATCCTTCTAGTCTGAAATTTCCTTAATTCGTTTTATCCTGCTTTGGAGGATTTAGAAACTCCTCTTTTTGTAACACTTTATCCCCTTAGGATGTGCCGCGTTATTTAGAGATCGCGACGATTCCTTGTCTCCGGAAAATATTTTAAAGAGGTTTTCGTTGCCCGTTATTAGTGACGGGAATTGCCGGGAATTAAGGGTCCTTTGCAGCGGTGAGGGGTGTATTTAATTAAATGGAAGCAGGCCAATAACAGGCACTTTGCCCGGCCGTGCCACCACCTTTCAGCCGTATTTTCTCTCACACGTGTCTCTTGGCCCGTCCTCCCGGAGGCCCAGGCGAGGACCAGGACCTGCTCATTTGCTTCCAGTGTGAACCGCAGTGTACAAAGTTAATTATGCCCGTTTCGGAGTCCCTTTTAGGATCCGTTGCGCACGGTAGCGCTAACGATTCATTTTTAAAGTTGCGGTACAGAAGCACGTCCGTTCCAACTTATCTGAGAGAGGCGAAACCGGGAGAAGTTTCGGGTATTCGGGAACGCCGGAACCCGTCACAGATTAAAATTTTCTTCCTTTGGAATCACGAACACTACCATTTTTGTGAAACCCCTGACCCACATTTCGTGGCATAGAAAGGGTTTCCGGGGCATTGAGTGTCCTTTCAAGGAACAGAGGATTCCTCCCGCTTTTTCTTCCTCTGGGGCTATTTCTTTTTTTTTCCTTTTTCATGCTCCTCTTGAGAAATGTCAGCTGGATTCTTGCACTGAATCATTTCATTATTAAATCATGGCGCAGAGCATTAAATTAATGTGGATAGGCAGATGTAGTCGATGATGATACTGCTCCATTTTGCCGGGCGTAAATATTTAGCAAAAAAATTTGCATTTTCTCGAGAGGATTTGAAATGTTGCCCAGGGTCGTTTGCTGCCTCGAATTAGGCGATGTAATTCTCAAATGAGTCCCTAAAGGTATTTCCTCTGAGGCCCTGATTACTTTCTTTTTAATTATTTTCAACTCGTTTTAGTCGCTCGCTGCGCTTATTCTAACTATATCGCGAAATAGCCATCGTTTTCATTTCACGAAATAATTAATTATTCAACAGGCGCTGAGCGTAGCGCGTCGTGAGAGCTGAGAGCTCAACCTGGATTTTGAAGAATTAAGTTAGAAGATTTAGTTGGGGGGAACGACTTTCTAGTATTAGTAACCGTAAATTTCCGGAAACCAGGTACTGCGTTTCTGCACCTTTATGAGCTCTTAAACCATTTCCTGGTGGCGCCTTGCAAATGCTGCAATCTCCAGCCGAAGAACTTACCTTAGTCTTGCGACTCCCGTAATGCATAATTTATGGAAAATGATGTGCATTAAAAATTCACTGAGAAATCTCGGCTCCGTTGCTGTCTTGAAGCTGCAAAGTTCAGAAACATAAAGCCACTGCAAAATATATTGACGGTTATAAGCAATCAGGTGGAATTTACTTTAAATTTAAATTAAACCGGGTGAGGAGATGCTGCACAGAGGAAGATAACAAAAATTGAAGAGGTCATCAAGAGCTTTAACATAAATTTTTACTAGAAACTATACCTAATAGTTGTTAAAATTACTGGGTAATTTTTTCTTGATTCAATTTTTTACTATATTCGAAAAGCAAATGTGTAATTGAATTGCGGATTATTAGTGATTTCAATTTTGAAATTAATTTGAATGATATATTTTACTTCAGTATCACACCATCGTGAATAAATTTAAAAAATTAAAAATAAGATGTAGGGTCTTATATAATAGACTAAAGATAAATAGTAACTTGATTCTCAGTTTGACAAAATTAATAAATTAAGAGGAAGAATCGCTTATAGTGAATTCTGAATGTTAAGGCCGGTCCAGACGCTTATTATTATTTTCTAAAAACTATTTTCAATGAGTTAAGTTGCATTAAAGTAAAATTTTGTAAAAGGATCCAACGACCATTTATAAGTAAAATCATATCTAAATAACCAAAGTAAAAATGTGTTTGTCGTCGTTTATAAGCATGTGAAGTAAGCTTAAACGCCTCATTAAGAGTTTTCTTAAAAAGCAGTAATTAATTTATTAAATTTATTTGATGGAATATTTTTAGAAACTTGTTTACGTAATTTTTTTTAAGCTGTGCTCATTTGCCACTTCATTAAGGATTTTTTTGTTTGGTATATTTTATGCTACATTTGAATTCCCAATCATTCGATGTAATATTATACTGGTGTGTATTGTTGACGATAAGTTAAAACCTTCATAAAATAAATCAAACGTGGGTTGCAGTTCATATGACGCCTACTTTTTAAATTGGTAGTCTACGCCTCTGTTATCTTAATAAAATTCAGTCTTTTGAAGACCTGCTCTGTAGAAAGTCTAGGAGCAGTTCTGCCATCGTGTTACAGTGTTACACTTAAGTGTTAATTTATAGTGTTAATAAATAATACATGCAAAGAAGGCAAGTGATTTCAAAAAATATATAGTAAAATCCTAAAACCCTAATAAAGTGTCTGATAAAAAAAAATTTTTGTGGAATCACATAGTTAGACAGATAGTAGAATTTTGAAATGGACTTAAATAAAAGTTACAATTATATCGCCGTATAGCAAAGGTTTTAAAATGATTCTGATAAAAAGAAAGTACCTACTTAAAACTAATTTAGGTTTATTAAAATTTTGTTGTTTTATTTCATCACTAATACTTTTAATCATGATTTAATCACGGTCAATGCACGTTAAGCGTTTTTCGAAGATTTCCTAAAAGTAGGTACTGTTCCCAAAAACTGATATTCTGGATGGACTTATGTATTTTTCGATTTCAGCATTGTTAATGTAATTTTGTTAAATATACTATAATAACAAATCTTCGCCAAGACAAAAAAGCTTCGCTTTGTTTTAAAAATAAAGGTTCCTATAAGTTTTTTAAAACAAGTTCCATTTACAGCAGTGCTCTAGTTGAGGAATTAAACTAATTCCTGGTATTTTCCATTTTTCTATTTTCAGCAGGAGTTGGCGCCGAGCGACAATAGTGCAGTCCTGGATGGAAAAAACTCTAACCGCAAAATGTTAACATTTCTTGTCCATTAAGCAGCCAGAGTGCGACCTGTACATGGAGCACCCCCAGACCGGAAGGCACTAAGCACAAAAGGAAGTCGAACGAACAGGGAAGTCTCCCTGAGCGCAGTCGGGAACAATCGGCCATCCAGGCACCAACCACATCGTTGAAATTGCAATTTATACCGAGTGAGCGAACCACGGTGAAAATGACTTTGATGTCTTCGAGTGTATCTCAGAAGAAAAATAGTGTCGAGCTGTAGCGCGCCTCGCTGTTGCCGCCATTCTCGTTGGTGTTCTTGGTTTTCGCATACCTGGTTTTATCACTGACGATAAACAACACGAAAAAGTCTGTGCGGAACACCTCCTCCCACGGATCTAGCCGGCTGCAGCACCGTTCGCACCGCACCGAAAACCCACTATTTGGGGGTTGTGAACTCACCTTTAAAAAACACCTGAGAGCAGTGTCCTGAGACAGGTCTACCTTCCGGACTCCAGGAACAGAACATTCGCTAGGATGTGAGCTGAACACTAACTATAGAATAACATAAAATAGAGCAAAACAAAAGGCGGAAAGAAAATTTTCGGAGAGATGTGGATATAGTGCAAAACAACCAACTCTGAGGAAACCATAGTTACTTAGAAACAGACTTTGAGAGGGCACCGGAAGATTACTGTTTGCTGAAGGATATCTCTACCAGGTAAGTGGGCTCCACTCTGCTCGGGAGTGGGACAGAAATTAAAGCAAATAAAAAAAAAAGTCCGAAGCATACAGCGGAGCAACTATACCCAAGGATAACAAGGTGCATTAGCCTGATAAGAAAGATGGGTCCTATTTCTGCCCGCTGTTTGCTCCACATATATGTACCTCGAGAAGGCGATTCCCTGTTCCCTGTATTGAATTGCCCTCGGTTTTCTGATCGAACGTAAGAAGATTGTTTAGAGTAAATTGCTCCCTCTGTGGACGGATTTGATAACGTATGTGAAATAATTTATTAGATCGGGGAAATCGTTGTCGTTAAGAATATACAGACGACTCGAGTAAAACTTAAACAGGCCCAAACATAACCACACGTCACGACATGTCCTATTATACTTAAAAGATGCATGGTGCGCCGAAGCAAAAATTTAAGTGTTGAAAAGTAGGCCACCACCAGGCATATACTAGTCCTAACGCACCCAAAACGGCCCAAATGAGGAACGGTGGTGCGCATTGCATTCCGAACAAACATTTAAGTCTTTTGTCGTCATAAAAATTTAAAGACCCATAAGAATCCGAACGAAGAAAGATGCGCACTTTACTGATTTTAATTGCCCAAATTAATCGAAAAATCCATAAGAGTAGTAATTTTCGTTAATTTCGTAGAAAAAGTCGTACAGTATTTACATGAGCGTATAAACTGAGTACCGCGTATTACATTACATGACCGTATAAACCTTTTCAAATTAAAAACTAATCATGATGTCCTCGATTTTATCTCTAATATCGTCAAGGACACCAGTTTTAAGCAGTCCCTATAATATGGTAGTTTATTTTAACCCAACCAACTATTGAATTGTAAATAAATACGTGTGCAACGAAGCCAATCGATCTAAACATAAACAAGTGACATGATAGTTTTTAACTATTAACGTTTTCCGCAGTGCTTTTCTAGTAATATTCTTTGTCAAATATTTAGACAAAGAATATTACTAGAAAAGCACTGCTCACTCCGAATAAAAAGTCATTTTACACAATCACCCAGTAAACATCAATGAAACATCGCAGCATCCATAAAACAGCTTCATTTTATTCTAGCTCTATCAGTTTTTCTATATTTTGAAGCCCTACTATTAATGGTTTTTACAACGAAAGAGTCCCCATTTAGGAAAAAAGGAAAAACAGCCCCTAAAGCGGTGTCAGTAAAATACTTTGAAATGAAAAAAATATAGCGAATAGAAAGAAAAATTACAATAAAGTGGAGCACCTTTTACTCTCTGGAAAAGTGGAGCTCTTGATAAATTCTCTAAGCGCTACCCGATTTAATCGAGGGCATCATTAATTTGCTTCCTGGCTGGCGCTACCACGAAATGAAAACTAATTACCTACTATCAGACGTAGTTGGCATCGCAGATAGGGTAATTGCGAGATAATGACTATGCGCTGGGGAAATGTGAAAAATTTACTTTACAACAGGATTTTGGCGGACCGGGAGAGGAAAAACGATCTATTTATTTATACTATCACGTTCAATTTCCATTTTATGCTAATTTTCGGTAGTTTTTCGTCCGCGAAGCAACTTGTTTTGCGCTGCAACATAGAAAGGACTATATCCAGAAGTATGCACTTACTGGTGTACGTAAGGAGCACCTTGACTGCACCTTCAATTTATGCTATATCATCCCTTGGGATGGGAAGGGAAAGGCGGCGGTCTTTCATCGTGACGGTGGAGAAACCGCGCCGCCGCCAAGAGCTGTTAATACGTGTATTTATAGCTGCAAACTCTCTTTCAACGGGGGGCTCCTAAAGGAGGTCAATTACAGAGCTCGTAAGGTGTGATTGAGGCAAAGCAGATGTTTTTGCGCTCCTCCTTCCAGATACCCACCTGGGATGGCTCAGGTGGCTCCTCCGGGAATTTACACTCCACCGAGGCAACCACCCGTAAAGTTTTATGTGTTTCTGATCAGAATCCTTCCAAGAGCATCTTGGCGCGGCGGGTGGATTCCTTGAAAGGAGCAAGGAGCTTCCTTTGCAAGAAAGAATTGGTTGGCGGAATTAAAAGTTGTCCCCTAGAGAGGACGGGAGAATAGGAATGCAGCGAAGGAGGAGGGTCTCAGTATGCATCTACCCGCATTACACACTATGATATTTCTGGAGAAGCAGGCACGTACAATTTACGTGATATCGGCTAGAAAGGGTTCAGAATGTGCAATACCACCATCTTCTGGGCAAATGGTTCCAGAATAAAAATCTCTCAATCGTTGAATTTTGCAGCGGTCCTGGTATTTATAGTGATGCCAACACTTGTGGCAGCCGTGACGATATCCACAGAGCTGAGCTCTAGAATAAAAGAGAGTATAAAATGGTCCTTTAAAGCCTTGTTGAGATTTAATAAAATTTTAATTCTGATACGGCCACTTCTATTTCATTCTTTTGACTGCTTTTATACTATGATTTTTTTCCATTTTCAAATTCAACAATTGGCGTGAGAAAATCTCAGAATCGGAGAATCGAAGTATACCTTCATTCATTTCTTGCATTTATTGCTATAACAAATAAATAATGTTAAAACATAGCATAAAAGATAAAATAGTGAATAGTGATAGTCTTTTCTATTTAGTTTGTTTGATGCTTGACAATATTGTGTAACTTCAACATTGTACGATAAATTATTTGGCCAACTTGATATGAATTCTGCGTGATGTTAAATATGATCAAATTTATTCACGTATATTCCCGCGTCATACCATGATAATGAAAATAATTTTTGGACGTCTTGTACTGTTTGTAGTTTAAACAGATGATGCTTGGCTCAATTGTTTCTTTGTTCAATTGTCTGAAGTATTATAAGCTATTCGTAAACAACGATGTTGCATGCGTTAGATAATTAATAATAAAATATTATGTTTATCTTCGCATTGCGTTATTCAATAAATAGGCTAATTTTAGGTAGATATCATATACATTATTTACATGAATTAATATTTATATTTCCTCTATATAGTTCAGGTCACTGCCAAGTGACTAAGAGTGAGTGGTATTAAGTAATTCAAATCGAATGTAGGTATACATTATTTCTTTTATCCATTTAATTTTCATTTAGACATTAAAAACAGTGATGATAGTTATGCTTAATTCATGAAATTTTCTACACTCACCACCTTTTAAATTTCAGAGGCTCTACTCAGTGTGTTTTCAAAAATCACTAAAGCGTTTATCCTATACCTGACCCTATTTCCTTTGTTTAACTACGAGCTATGATAATGGAAAAACTAAATTAAGTTGTGGTTGCATTTTCTAGATGCACAATACTTGTTTTCTCTGCGACCCTGTAAAACGACCCATATAAACGCAGAAGCGCTTATTTCAGCCGGCGATTGGGCAACCGTTTTGCTCCATTATTACCTTAAAATATTGTCGTAAAGTGTCATGAATTGTCTGTAAATCCGCATAATTGGCTATGAACGAATCTTGCAGAAGCCAGGCGCTCCTGATAAAATTGTGATTAATATGTCCAGCGGCTGGTGGATCGGGGCTCGCTGTTGTTGCATATTAAAATCAACCCCACGCTTTTAATAAATATGCTGAAAGGCACTTAAAACATTTATAACTAGTTTTGCCCGGAAGCCCTATGCATTGTTAATGCCCCCGCACTTACGTGGTGACTCTGGGCAGGGATCAGATCTATAGCGTATATAGGCAGAATCCCTGACAATGAAAATGTGCCATAATTACACAATTTGCAAAGTAATTCAAGTTCCAAGCAAGGAATGGGCCACGGGGGCGAAATTCCCTCTCGGTTCAATGAATCTGCATTTTATCATCCTGTCCCGGAAATGCCCCAGCGGCAGCTGGAACAACGGCTGGGTGCTCTGGCTCAATAACATTTCAATGGAATAATTAGAATTCCTATAGCATGCGCGCTTTAATTAAATCGTCCTTTTCAACCGACGAGCCCGCGAATAAAATGCCCCCTCAGAGCCCCACGGCCCCCCTTTCCAACTAATATGCATAGATAATCGCTCCTCGTTGCAGCAAAGAATTCTGGCGATGATAACGCCGCCGTCTAGGAGTCTTAAGAGTATTTGTGCTACCACTGCACTTTTTGGAACACCGAATTTTATGTGCAATGCGTCACGACCCATTTCGAGCCCCCCTCCCCCACCCCTTGCCCCACTCGAGCGTCTGAGTGGGAGCTCCGCAGCCAGCCTATCCGCCCGGACAATTTGTGGATGCATTCGTCCTCGAAAGTGGCTGCATTTTGTCCTTTATGACGCTCCGATGTAATAAAAGTGGCGCAAGTAGCATCCTAGATCGGTTTTTCTAACTATAGTCTTTAATATGGCGCTATGCTTCCACAATAAGCAGTCTCCACCAGGGACATTAAAAGCAAATAATAAATAAATCGTTTCTAATCTCTACTATACAGTCTATACATACATACATATGTTATGTATAAGAAAATTGTTCATCAAATATTTTTTTCAAACAAGGACAATACACTTATTGTGCGCTTTATTGATCCAGAAAAATGAAAGACGAAAAGTACATTTTATGGGATGTCTACGAAGTTTATTCCATTTCAATTAGATTTGAATTTCGTTTTTTTTTCTACACGTTCCGCTTCGTTTAATCCGATAACATTTTTTCTATTCGAGAAAATGTACAACAAGTCGCGATTTATCGGACAGGTTTCGGAATTTTTTTATGTTAGGGATTTGAAACAAATGTTGAAGTTTTCCAGTTAAGTAAAATACAGGGTGTTTTGCTAAGGTCTGAACAGACAGGGAAGCTTTTTCTCATTTCGATCTTCCCATACAAAAAATCGGCAGAATTAAGGGTCAAGGTCAAATGTTGTGCTTTGAAATTGCCATTTTCGAAATTTAACGGGTCTCCCCCGCTAGTTTGTTGACGGATTGGGTTGTGGGTGGTATCGTTGGAAAGCTTGAAGGCTCAGCTTTCTAATGTGTTATCACCGGTATTATAGGATGTCTCTGAAAGAACTTATAATGCATTTCCTAGGTTGACCTCCTCCAAATTTTCAATCGCGATTTTAGGGGGGAAGGACCGATTTGAAAGGGGGGGGGGGGGTGTCCGAACAAACGTTGATCAGGAGACCATTTAGAATCGATTGGCATACCCCTGTTCAGACCTTAGCAAAACACCCTGTATGTAAAAATGATAAAGAAAAATGAATGAAGAAAAGCAGCAACTAAATATTCAAAACTAAAAATCATCTTCAAAATACATTTTTATCAGAAATTTACTAAAATAGCTTTTGATTTAGAGTCAAGATGATAATTAGTAGAATAATCACATGCGAATTTATTCTAAAGTATTTTTTTTCTGTAATTAATGCAAGCAGCAAGCTTATTTTCTTTTCCTTTAAAAATCTATAAGCAATTATGCTCAGCTAGAAAATTCAGGACAAATGTAGGTAATCCGCCTAGCTAGATCTTTTTTGTATGTTCAAATAAAATAATAATGCTTCGTATGTGCTTTGTAGAAAATATTAATGGACCCTATTGCTGAAACCGTTTGAATCGATTCGAATAGAGCTTACAAATGCCCTTTTTGCACAAAGACTCCTTAACAAAGTTTTTAAAGTTTTCATAAATTCATTTCAGTTACCTTTGACTTGAAAAATCCAATCGAATTATTTTTACGGCATGTGTGGACAAATTTATTGAAATCAAAGGAACTACAATGAAATTGTGAGAAATTTAAGAGTTTCTTGCTTTTTGCGAAAAAAGGGAGAAAATGAATTTTCCATGAAATGAGGCCTAGCCAAAAATAACTAAAATTTATATATCTGATCGATTCCACAGCCTTTTGCTTTTATGTCCAACATTTCAAATTTGGACTGAAAATTAACATTTTAGAACTCAACTTAAAAATGGACAAAATATTAGGAATTTTAATAGCATATCCCGTAAATAATAAAACACGCATATTTCTTAGATTTATAGAACATTTTAATAATACAATTAAACTATATTACACAACCAATGAATTCTTATCCAAAGTAACTATTACTTACATATGAAAATAGACTTTTGAAAAACATATCCCTTTTATTTTATTTTGGGTAGATATACAATTGGAAAGCCTTTCAACGAATTTGTATAATAACACTGAACAATGGTTTTGTAAACGAAATTTGTCATACGTAATGTATAATGCCACCAAAATTTAGATAGCTTCGAATCTCGCAGTCTAAAAGCAGAAAAGAACCAGTATTACAACAAATGTAAATTTGAGTAGTAGATAAAAGCCAAAGTAGAAGTGTCTACCCTCGGGGGAGGCACTATCCGGCAGTCATTCCTCCACTTTATCTTATTTTATTTCCGCTCTAATGCTCGAAAGCGCAGTTCCTTCCCATTCCCATGCCTCATACGAGACGGGAAATAAAAACAGTTTGCGAGAACATGGCCATGGATTACAATGGCAGAAGGAGTCCCAAAGCCTCGGAGTCATCCTGTCCGTATTCTGGTAGATTGGACTGAAAATTTAATTCCGCCACTTTAAAAAGCACTTCATCTCTGAGGAAATGAAGACTTTGCGAAGTTAGAGGACCCGTTTGGGTTAATAATTTCCAAAGTCTGTTTCACTTACACGCTGCGATCCCATCGAGCTCGTAGTGCATCCTGAATAAAGGATGCGCCCCATGGTCGGGATCGAAAATCGATGTGGGGGTAGGCGATGCGAACGGACTACCCCCTAAATTTTTTAAAAGCCCGCGAAATATTCATTAGCGGCTGGGACAATTTTTATTCGCCTGCGGTGCTTTTAAGCGTGACACACTTTTTAAGACCCCCTCGAGTGGAAGCTCAAAGGATCCTCCGGTAATGTCATGCACGCACATAAAGTGTATCATAATCGCATTCCCTGGGACCAAAAACCCCATTCGGGTTCTACGGTTCTATTAAAAAAAATGACTATAGACCACTCTCGAAAGAGGGTGTCGCAGAATTCGTGGATAGGGAAACGCCTTTTCTGCTGAATTTTTAAGGACGAAAGCTTGTTATCGCAGAATCAACATCAAAGGGCCGACTTAAATCTTGTTGACTAAGAACTCATCTGGGACGGGAAGGAATTTTCTGTGCCTTCCTGAAAAGAATATAATTTTAGAAATAATATCAACACC
This sequence comes from Machimus atricapillus, assembly GCA_933228815.1. Taxonomy (NCBI): domain Eukaryota; kingdom Metazoa; phylum Arthropoda; class Insecta; order Diptera; family Asilidae; genus Machimus; species Machimus atricapillus. Next base: position 30,865,747 of record OW121786.1, on the reverse strand, counting down.
CCCACTCGCTCCCGTGACCCCGAAGTCTGCCAGTTTCAGAATTATCGATTTTCCCCTTTGTCTGTCGGCCACAAACTGGAATTGTTCGCCAGAAATAGATTTCACCTGTTAGTGGCTTGTTTTTTAGGGGTAAATGGATATCAAGCCTTTTCGTGAAGAAGCCAAGTGGAGAGGTCGATGATTTGGAAGCCGATAATATTCCTGGCCCTTGCCCGCAGAGCTAGTGTTAAGAACTACAACTATTTCCTTAGTGAGGTACGAGCAAATTTAAATCGTTAGTTTTTTAAATGGTCGAAACGAACCCTTTTATATTTTTATTATATCCAAGAGTCAAGTGTGGTCACATTTTTTCGCTTTTGACTCTCGATGGGACCTTGTTCAAGCAAGTTCTACGATTAAACCAATAATTAACGCACGAGAAGTAGGTACATACACAGAGAGAATTTTGTACATTCAAGTCGAAAGCGCCATGCTTTTAATCCTCGCGTTTGAAAAATTTCTTTTATATTAACCAGTTCATATTTATTACAATAAAAACGCGTTCAAAATAACAATTAAAATAAAAATTTTTAAATATGCGTGCTTTTAAAAAAATCATTTATAATAAACGTTAAAGGAATTTATTTCAAACATTAAAGTATTGGAAACAAATATTTCTTGAAATTCCTCCAATTGCCAAGCGTATTTGTAATAACAATATTACAATTAATTTCTTGGACTTAGATTTATTAAAAATAAATACGCTATTGTATTTGTCTGCACACAGGTATAGCTACTATGTACATATAAGTATGTATGTATAAAAAAACTTTACGGTTATTTTCTTGCAAATGCTTTTTATACATACCACTGACATATAGAAATGGACTAGTCGTCCCATACAAAATGCTTATATCAAAGTGCACTTTTCGTTCCCTCTTGCTCACACCGTTAACGGATTTTGAGCAATCAGCTGTGGATTTAAATTGTTGTTAAATCCATTTTTGGAGCATAAGTCTGTTTTAAGTGCATAAATCCATCAAATTTTTACTCCAAAAATTATAAAATAATTCTTTTTGTATAAGTCACTTCAAAGGAATGCAAACATTAAACTACCCCTTTGTAAGATAGAACTGAATATTACACAATTTCTAATTTTTCGGTAGAAATTGTTTTATTAAATTATGAAAATAAGTCTTCTCTTATCTCATATTTCAAATTCTTCTTATCTAATGTCTGATTTACGACAAAAACCACAATATAACCTGAGTGGCGTAATACGGCGAATCAATTCGGAATTAATTGCATTTATATCCTTTTACTGTAACTAAATTAAGTGAAGTATACAGCAAAAATACAAAAGTGCTCTAATTTTTACTTTTGAGTTCTTAAAACAGTTCTTTAGCGATATAAACCGCATATCCAGAAGAGAGCATTTCAACGTTTTGCTGAAAATTTTTCAATGAAAAATCTGCTATTCCACAAACTTTTCGCCGCGAAATTATTTGAGATTTGATGCTACTTTTAGGGGAATCAGGTTTAAGCGTGCAGGTTAAAAATAAAATTAATATAATTTTTAAATTTGCCGCCTCGCATAATGCGAAAGAAATAGTCAGTGATCGGAACCCTCTTCAAAGATCTGTCTGAACTCTCCTTAGGTGAGAACTGTCAAAAGGGTGAACGGTTTGAGGCAGCAAATTGACCTTTTTACACGAGTTAAGTATTCTTGAGCATGCTGCCAACCCGTTTTCTGGGCAAGTGGCAAGAGAGGAGAGCTCTCCTCTCTTGCCACTTGCCCAGAAAACCGGTTGGCAGCACCCTCAAGAATACTTGTGTAAAAAGCCCCAATGGAGTAATCCTTTTCTATATGTCGGTTCAGTGCTTGTGATATGTGTATTAACGGACAGATCGCAGTCGCATTAAACGCGAACATGATTGTGTCAAATACACTTATATTTATTTTTATGGATTTCTTAAAATGTAGTTCTGTGTTAGCTCATGGTCCCAGTGCAGTGAAGCTATTCAGTCAGCGATTTGATTTCGCAACGGGAGGATTTGCAATTCTGGACGCACGAGAAAAAAGAAAATGTGTGAACGCGGTGGTGATGATCTCATTATTGACGAAACAAATCAAAGTGATTTGGAGCTATTACACTTGCTTCAATTGTGGGAGTTGGAGTCGGTGTTTTTACTTATGAAAGGTAAGTTTCTTCCCAAAATGTGATAAGTGCGTTTGCAATTGTACAACCTAACCTATAAGTTCAAAGTGAAGTGAAATAGGCGACGTAAAAGGGCTGAAGCCGCAGGGCTCCGCAAATTTTTAAATTGTACGATTGTTGGCGTTGGTTGTTTGTGCGGCGATTATTTTTTATGATAGACTACGACTGAAAGACTCTCCTTATACTTTTGTAATTGTTTTTTAGGTTATGCATGTTTTTTTAACGAAATCATAACCTAAAAACTGTTACAAAAAAATAAGAAAAGTCTTTCAGTCGTATTAGCTGCCTTCGCTGACTGTTCACCTTCTCCAGTCCTTTTTAACCGACTGTATATTGAATGTGTTTATGTGTATTTATTTTACACAGAAGTACCAAATGGCACTTTAAAAATTTGGTTTAAGTGAAGAATACACAAATTTCTCCGATTTGGATGAAATTTTGAAGGACCTTCCGGATTGTGTAAAAGGGAAGAATCTGCAAGAAATTTCCGCGGTTCGCTCTAGTTTCCGAAATATTCAACTTTTAATTCCACATTTTGTTTTTGCCTACTAACTTATATTTTCCCTTTACAAAATGCTCAATAGCTAAATATTTTCCTTTTACAAGATGCCTACTAACCAAATCATTCCCAATTTACAATATATTTAATATATGTATTTTGGCACAAAAGTAAAAAAAAAAACAAACATAATCTTAGATGACAACCAGTGTCAACAGTGTCAAATCACAGAAAAGTGTCAGAAAAGTGCGTGTTCTTCGTTGAAAATGTTAAAATTAAAAGTTTAATTAATTAATATTTCGGAAACTAGAGCCGACCGCGGAAAATTTTTTCAGATTCTTCCCTTTTACACCGTCCGGAAGGTCCCTGCAAAATTTCATACAAATCGGAGAAATTTGTGTATTCTTCACTTGTTCCAAAAATTTTACTTAAAATAAAAAAAAAATATATTTGTTTTTGCAATAGATGCTGGAATTGGGATTGGAGAACTCAAATACTTAAACAACGACGATATAGAACAATTGTTTTCAACGTTCAACTTAATCGGGGTAAAAGCGAAGTTTCGCGAACATTTGAAAAGCTGGAAAAAAGAAAATGTAAGTAATCTTTGCTTATTAGTTACTATATGTACATTACATACCTATATACATACAATCTTAAATTTGCAATACTGCGACCCGTTAAACTTTATATTTAAAGTGGAATAAAAGCGACGATACGTTGTCAATTTGCACCGATGTAATTGACTGGGTAAGGGAAACGGAAAGGTTCCCAAAAACCTCATCTTGTAAATCATTTTCAAGCACAAGTTCAACCACTACGGTTAATGAGGTTAGTCAAACCTACTTACAACTAAACTTTAATGGTCATTCTAGTAAAAAAAAATTTAAAGTCTATTATTTTTTCCCCAAAGTTTTTTTAAAACAAGAATATAGCAACCACAACTATTGCAAGTAAACACGTAGAAAACTAATCAGTCACTCAATTTGAAATTTTATAACAGACATTCTTGTACACTCTCATTGGCAAGCCTGATACATATGAAGAATGTACATATCTATATTGATGCATATGAAGTATATATCTAAATATATTCGGGTGTCCCTTAAATATTAAGTTCGATATATTTTTACGTATACCTTCTTAAAACTTTCGTAATATTTTGCATAGCTTAAAACAAAAATAAAAATAAATATGACAATTTTTTTTTTTATCTACTTTTTTTATAGATGCTAAAACATACTCAAATATGAAATTTCAGCTTTCTAGCATGATCGCATGCCGACCGAGCTTCAAAGTTTATTTAAAATCGTGTTTTGTCCTGATGTTTCGGTCTGCTATAAAACTAATATAAATGCAACAAATTATGTGAATAAGAGTTAGAATAAAATAAGGTAAACATTAATCTTTATTATAAAACATAAAATTATAACAATCAGCAAGTAGATGCAAAATATTACGAAAGTTTTAAGAAGGTATGCGTAAAAATATATCGAACTTAAAATTTAAGGGACACCCTAATCTATATTGGTTATAGTTGTTCGGCATTTTAACTAGAATGATCATTTAGCAATTTGGTTTGTTTCTAAATTTTATTTTTAATATGTATATGTTCTTAGGTTGACATAAAATCTATTTTAAAGCAGACAGTTAAAGGCAAAGCCGCTATCGATTACTTTATACAAACTAAAAAACTAGAACCAACTCATCAAAGAGACATTGTTTGCTGCATCATTGATGCAATTACAGCCAAACAAAATTCACTGACTCCATCGGATTTAAAGAATTTACGGGACAAAATAATTCAGGCATTTCCTGGCGAAGATCCTGTAAGGATTACTTTTTTTTTTTAATTTTAACTCTTCGTCTGCAAATCTCCATTCAGTTCCATCCCATAATTTGACAGTATCTTTAACAATCTACAGTCAGTCCCTCACAGCTAAAGTCGGACAACCCAGGAAAATGCTCTTTGATAAGCTTAACGTACAGAAACAAGAAGCAATTTAAAAGTTTTAATAAAATTTTAATTTTTTAGTATTTTAAAAACCCTTTATAAACTACTACACGAAAATTTTCAATATTCTTCAAAATCAGGTCTTGGGTCAAAACGATCAGATATGCAGACGAAGGGTTAAAGTAATTCTCCTAATGTACACATATGTATTTAGAATCATCACAGTTTAAGATGTGTAGAATTTGCAAATTTTCAAAAACTAACTTTTATAATAATTAAACTTATTTGTACGCTTTTAAGGATACGTATTATGTGCCAAGATCCAGAAAAAGATCTCATCCTGGTGGTAAATTGCATGACCGGTATTTCAATACCAGATCGAAAATAAAGAAATATACTGCTGTATCTTCCGTGCTAAACGAAAATAATTCAGAAACAGAAGACGTGGAAACTGATACCATTTTAATAGATAACCTGAAGTCTTGGTTACGCTACAATAAAAACGAAAATCAAAAAGAGGAAATTTTTGCCAAGTGGACCCAGAGCTTTACGTACCGCAGATCAACTGTTCTTAACAGTTCAATAACACTGGAGCAGGTTTTATCGGAATGGCCGTTGTACAAAGATGCCTTGTGGGGGCCTAAACTGGTAATTTATGATTATTAACTTTTAATTAAATTAATATTAATTATATCGGTTCTCTGTGTATTTTTTCAGATTGATGTAGATTTTTCTTTATTACACCCCGATAAATCTTCACTGTTGTACAGAAAATGGGAGATTTTTTTCAATAAAGTCACACCATACTTGGCTCAACACGTAAAAGACAAAGAAAGCAAGGAGCTGCTAAAGTTGATACAAGATTCGACTACTAATGAAGGTAATAGTTTAGTGAGTTTTAAATATTATATTAATATTATATTTATTTTAGAAAGTAAATACTGCATTACAACTCTATTACTCAATGCAGTAATACAGCCATCATCAAGACTTCATCACGAAGATGAATCAAGGAAGAAAAGGCGGAAGGTCACAATAAGAGAAGGTATGGACTGTCTTGTCCTTCATATTAAAAGTATAAGTGATTTAGAACTAGCTTTAACAGAATTAAGGGAAAAGTTTTATAATAACAAAATAACATTACAGCCCTTATTAATAGCTGTTGGAGCGTCTATTGCAAAACTTGAAGATTTCTTTGTCTATTTTGATGGCGTTAAATTCTCATTTGCATCTTTTCTTTCGGCTTTAGATTGTTGCTTTAAAACGTTTCATATTCTAAATCTTCATTATCCCATACATTCTTCAGCTATTTGGTTGTTTATTCAGAAATACTTTTACGAAATAATTACAAATGATGATAACTCTTATCCTCAGGTCTCGGGTTTTATATCGTATTTGAAAAATACTCAATAATTACATAAACTTCAATGTGTTAAGTGCTTCAGGAATTAATTTTTTTGTCTTATAGTTGTTTGGCAGTAATAACTTCTCAAGTTTTCTTTCATTTTCATAAATCAAAGCAGGGAAATGTATATTTGCTCGATTTGTAAAAGTACATTTTGTACTGTATCTACTTTGATCAATCATTTTAAAAATGATCACAAAGTCAACTCATTTGCAACTCATAAATGTGGGGAGCCAAAATGTTGTCAAACTTTTTCAAGCAGAAAATCATTTAAAAAGCACCTTCAAAACACTCACAAAGAATTACAATTAAAATCACATATTGAATTGACTAGAAGTGAACATTTAACCCTTTCAAAGAGTTCAGTAGATAAAACTGAATTAAGCAAAATTACTGACTCTGACACGTCCCCAACTGAGACCGAGTTAAACTATTCAAACGAGGAGCTTTCTACCGAAAATAAGTTAGAAGGATATATAAATCAATTAAAAAATACCGCCTTAAATTTTTCTTGCGACCTCTTTTCTCAGCCAAATCTAAGCAGAAAATATGCTGCCCAAATTCTAAACAAAGTTTCTGGGATTACAAATTGTATAACTGAAGTTTTTAAAAGCATTCATATAAATACTGAGCCTAACACAGTTAATTTGTTTGAAGAATGTTCAAATCCTTTTAAAAGTTTTTCAAGTGAATATAAATTTATAAATTATATGCGTAGGAACGGTTTATTTCATCCCCCTTTGACTTACACAATTGCTAATCAAGTTCAGGAAGTAATTATTAGTGGCATTCCTAAATTAAAAGAAGTTAGTAGCACAGCTTATTTCATGCCACTCAAGTTTCAATTTAGAAAATTTTTTGAGCTTCCTGGAGTTTTAAAAAGCACAATTGAGAATATTTGCAGTTTAAAAGAAAAAAATTCCTACACAAATTATGTAACTGGGAATCTTTTTAAACAAAAAATTGATGCATTTAAATCAGAGGATATAGTTATACCATACTTTATATATTCGGATGATTTTGAAGTCAACAATGCTTTAGGAAGTCACGCCACAGAAGATAGTTTATGCGGAATTTACTACAGCTTTCCTAATGTACCGCAACATTTATTATCAAATTTAAATTATATATTCGTTGCAGGATTTATTAAAGCTAAGCACATTTCTGAGTTCGGTGTTAATTCCTCGTTTTATTATTTGATGGAATGCATAAAATTGTTGGAAGAAGAGGGTCTTGAAATTCAAACTGCTGATGGAACGTTTAGAGTACGATTTATTCTCGGTCTTTTGTTAGGGGACAACTTGGGTTTAAAAAACATTCTTGGATTCGGTAAATCTTTTAATTCGAATATCATATGCCGATTTTGTAAAAGATCTAAGAAACAGATCAGGAAAGACTGCTGTGAATACAAAAATTTTCTTCGAGATGTCGATCAATATCATAATGATGTAGAGGATGCCAATTATGATCTTTCAGGCATTAAAGAAAATTGCGTTTTTAATGAAATTAACTCGTTTCACGTTACAGAAAATTATAGCGCAGATCTTATGCACGATATCTTTGAAGGCATTTGCCATTATGAAATTTGTCAAATTATAATTAGTCTTATTAAGACAAAAGTTATTTCTCTCGAAACACTTAACTATAGAAAAAAAATGTTTCCATATGGAATCACTGAAAGCGCAAATTTATCGCCGTCAATAACTCTAAATCGCTTGAAGAAATGCAAATTGAAAATGACAGCCCGAGAAATTTGGTGTTTCACTCATTTTTTACCTTTGCTAATTGGAGATCTTATTCCAATTGGAAACGAATTTTGGCAGTTATTTTGTTATTTGGTTAAACTTATTGATACACTCTTATTAAATGAATTCACAGATGATGATATTTTATACCTCGAAGAGTTGATCAAAACACACCATGAAATTTATATAAGATTATTTGGTGATCTAAAGCCTAAGCACCACTTTATCCTACATTACCCTTCAATAATCAGAAAAAGCGGGCCACTAAAATTTTTGTGGAGTTTCAGATATGAGGCAAAGCACAAAGATTTAAAAAAATATGCGAGTGTAATAACCTCGAGAAAAAATATTGCATATTCTTTATCCATCAAAAGTTGTATGACATTTACGAATTTTATTAAAGACAACATTGGATTTGAAGCAAATTTGCGTTTTGATCAATGTTCAGAAAAAAAATTATCAGCTAATCCAAATTATTCTTATATAACATGTGAAGAAAATTTAGAGCTGGACTCAGTTTATTTGCCAGAATATGTATTTTATAAGGGTACAAAATACACAAAAAATTTATACTTGTTTCATAAAAGTACATCTGAAGCGAAACTTTTTAAAATTGTTGAGTTAATTGTTTCTAAATCCTTAGAGCTTTATATTTTGTGTAGCGAAATACGAATAAATAAGTTTGATGAGCACTTCCAGAGTTTTGTAATAGGCAGCAACACTAATATTTTGCTAATTAAGAGAGTCGATTATTTTACAAGTTTTCCACAGCACATTTATAGTTTATCTAATGGAAAATCATATGTGAGAAATAAAATAATATAAGTTTCATTAAATTATATGTGAAGTTGTGTTCTTTTCACATCGGATCCGGTTCCAGGTTTTGCAGGAGATTTTGTTTTGAATTGAAATTTATGAGCAGTTAGCCATATCAATTTTTATTTCGCGAAAATAAAATCAAATTACCTGGAAATTGTACCCACTATATTTCAAAACCGTAATCCACAAATTTATCTGGTTCAAAGTTTGAAGTTATGGATGGGTAAATATCATTGCAATTTGATGCGATTTCGCAAATTTTAAAATCTTTATACAAGTGACAGTTTTTAAAATTTCAATTCAATGCAAAATCTCCTGTAAAACCTAGAACCGGATCCAATGTGAAAAGAACATAGCTTGTATAGTGGCAACAAATCCCAGGTAATTTGATTAAATTTTCGCGAATCAAAAATTGGCTACATCCTTGAAATCTCAGAGTGTATTGATAATTGCAACAACTTACCGTGTGTGTTTTTCTCCATTTTCTCCTGCTACCACGAATGTATTTGAGTTATGTATTTTCCTATTTGTACTTATTATTGTAATATTAATTAAAAAACTGGACTTTATGTACATACTTATATGCACAAATAATAAACAAGTTTATACCGTAATACTATCTTTTATTTACAAAATAACAATATATCTTGGAATATATTTAGCATAAATGAAATAAATGTTTAAAATAAAATTTTTTAAAATTTTATTCTAAATGCAAAAGTTTTAATTATTCGATTAGGTTAAATGCATTATAAATTTGAATCAATATCGCTTACTTTTGGGGTTAAAAGCATTTTTTTTGTTTTAAAAGGATAAAACAGTTAATATAAAATTATTCATATTCAACTTAAAGCAAATATGTTGTTGAAACGAAAGGATGAACTTTAAAATAACTAAAAATACTATTCAAATTAAAAATTATTTATATTCAACTTAAAGAAAATATGTTGTTGAAATGAAAGGATGAACTTTAAAATTAACTAAAAATACTATTCAAATTAAAAATTATTTATATTCAACTTAAAGAAAATATGTTGTTGAAACGAAAGGATGAACTTTAAAATTAACTAAAAATACTATTCAAATTAAAAATTATTCATATTCAACTTAAAGAAAATATGTTGTTGAATCGAAAGGATGAACTTTAAAATTAACTAAAAATACTATTCAAATTAAAAATTATTTATATTCAACTTAAAGAAAATATGTTGTTGAAACGAAAGAATAAACATTAAAATTAACTCAAAATATGATTAAATAATTCGCTTTTAAAATAACAATGCAACCATATTCAAGATAAAAATAGGCGCCATTGGCGCCTTTTTGAATGCAAAAATATTTCGAATTAAAGCGTTTTCATTTATTTATACAACATATTTCTCTCTGTGTAAGTACTTCAATTTTTATGCTAAGATACATAACTCCATTTGCAAAATATAACTCGCCAAATCCTAATGAAGTTATTATTTAGAACAAAAAATAGATTGCTTTATGGATATACCTGGAATATTTAGAATTTTAAATAATTGAAAACCATTAAACGAATGTACCTTCGTGGTTAAGATATCTTTATTTAATCCCAAATTACTTTCTGAGCAGTCAATTTATATTTGTATGTTTAGCAATTGTTTTCATTGGCAGAAAATAATTGATTGATTTATTGTGAGTCCATCATCTGATTCAGATCTAAAAATAAGTGCTGATCCTGCTGGAGGATAATCCATCAATCCATCAACGAGAGACACCTTCTTCTTCCCGAGAGTTTCCTTCGGCGTATTCAATAAATGTACATAGGAGCTGCCAGGTACACAATCCACACGAGTGGATGATAACCAATTTACGAGCAAGATTCAATACCTTCCCGGAAATAATGGACACAAATGGTCGTTGGTGGTGAAATTAATTATGGCAGAGGTTACTGCGGCTGAGGGCACAACATTAAAGGGTATGTTGGGTCAATATTGATAAACAGGCCCAACTATGTATATAGTATAATTCGGCTGGAATTGGAACGGCCACTGTATGCATAATTCCTGATACGGCAGTGAAATGGTGAGAAGGACGAGGTTACTCAAGCAAATGGATTAGGAACTTGTGCACAGGTTAAGTGCCTAAAAGCCAAAGTGAATTTCTGAACTTCGAATAGAAAGCAGCTAGAGGTTAGTGCACTGATAAAAGTTTGGCCTGATGCCATAAATCTTCGGCGTAATTTTCTTAATTCCTGATATGACGCAAAATCTTCGAGAAATTACATGAGACTAATCCGAAACGGCACAATCTTCGCTGTCTGTGACGCGTTGATAGTGCCTGATGGATGTGCCAATTAGGCGTAAGTGATATTAAATTGGGGCCATCGTTCTCACTAAGCCTTAATCAGGCAAACACTATCACTACTATCACGCGCATAAGTATAATATTTTGTTAGCACAATATTCTCAAGCTCAGCTAAGGCAATTCAGACGGTGCATGACGAAAACTCATCAGCGTGTAGGTACTACCTAATTAACTAGTGAATTACTCATTCCAAAGGTAGGAAAAGTTTCTCGTTCCCAAGCTCGTAAAATTTTTACAAAAATATACCTAATTGTTTTGGCCGAAAAATAACAATTATTTGAAACAAAAAGGCGGAATGAAGTGCTTTATACTCGCGTGATATCTAAAAGTATTCCATACACCGTATAAAACTTCTCTATGTCGTTAAATAACTATTAGTGCTCGTGCAATAACTTTTTCAATTTGTAGTTCTTAATATGTTATAAATAAAATTTATAGATGTAGAAAGTTTATATGCGGAACTATAATATCCAATTAATTTAACCGATTTTGATAAACAAGATGTTGTTAAATTCAGAGGACAATTTACCTAAATTATTCTTAATGAAGAACTACGAAACCTTACACTGATATGATGTAATTGCAGTTAAAATGAATCTATAACCGTTCCAAGAACGTTTTAAAATGTACGGAGTTTTATCCGTTCCTATGCATATTTTTAATCAAAAAAACTTGAAGCCAACTTTTAAGGAACACCTATGTAATGTACATGCAATCAGTGACAAAATTATGGGAACTCTTTTAATATATGCAAATCGAGAAAACTAAATTTCTTCTTTTCAAGTTTTAACTTCTTTCTTGGGCTTTACAAAATTCAAGTGATTAAGGTTGCTTAACTTAAAAACTTATAACTTTAGTTGCAATTTAAGCTCTAATTATTTATTTTTGTGTAATGCTTTTCAAAAACTAATTAAAGATTCTGTGGAAAATCGTCAGACTATATCGTTACAAAACACATATTTGAAAAAGTAGAAAATAAAAACAATTCTTCAAAAGGATTAAAAAGTAAACTCAACCGAATATTCTTCATGTACTTTCTTGTATAGAATCATTAAAATGGTTTGTTGGTTGAAGAAGGCAGAGCGAAATAAATTGTTTTAGGAAAATGTTGGTCAAATTAATATGAAATCAAAACATCTCGAAAGAAAAAGTTAGCTATATGTACCAGAGGAAATCGAACGTTGTTTATTTTTGTGTAATTGATAAATATCCGTTAATTCCATTTTAAATACAGACTAATAAGTGGTACATCTTAAACAAAATTTGCATGAAACTTAAGAAGTTTACTCTGAATTTTGTAAATGTAAAAAGAATGTATTTAAAGGAGACTTTCAAAATAGCGATGTTATGACTTTTTTAGTTATGAGACAGTTTGACTTACTGATTGTGATGATTTACCTTTCCCGGAACCGATCCGCATATGTCTTTTTCCATAATTGCATCATAGGCATATGCTAATGTATATCTACAGAATGTTCGATCGATGGCTTTAAGTGTCCTGATGGAAATTTCCTTCTGTACGCCCTATTTCCCATTAAAATAAACTCTCTCTCCATCACAATCGGATTTGAATTGTGCACTCGCTCAATAGATACTTTGTCCTTTCTAACAAATGTTTGACTATTTGAGCCTCAAAGTTAAACTTTGAGCAAATCGGTCAAGCATTTTTTTTTATAACTATAAACAATGAATATGTGAGAAAGAAACTGTGCAGCCCTTGACATTCACTGATACTGATGATGTTCAGAAAAGACGGATATTTAAAAGAAAAATTCATAAACTGTAGTTGAAAGCTTGTTAAGTAATGTATTCTTTTCATGTTATTTTTATTAAATTATCAAAACAAGATTTCATAAAACAAAGGTTTGTTTTTGGCACGTTACCTTGAGCAAATTATAGGATTTTTTTTTACATTTCATATAATTATTTGCAAATTTTACAAAGCTTTGAAACTCACTACCTGGGGCTATATATTGCATATAGGTACATATAATTTTATATACATAGTTATTGCTATATTCAGTATCTTAATGCAAAATAACGCTTTTGCAACTAAGCAGCTCGGAGTTTTCCTCAAAAGAAGAACGGCCTTTCTAGGGTATAACTCTGCGCTCAATTGCTTGAAGGAGGTTTGTTCCGCTTGTAGCTCAAAGAAAACGGAGGCCCCTTAAGGCGCTCGGTGTTAATAACTTCGGACTGCAAAATCGCTTCCTTTGGTCCTTATCTCCTCCAGCAAAATCTGGCCTTCGTCCGCAATGTCCAGATTTATTTCAAACATTTCGTGTCATTTCGCAGCGCTTTGGCTGTAGTTTTTTTTATTCCCTGCGTCCCAGAAGGATCGTCATCGGCTTTTAATTAAACCGTGCGGCGCCGAGGCCTTCATTGCTGCTCCAGAATAAAATCTGGAAGTTGTTCAACTCAAATTAATCCGAATTGCATCGGTGCAACTTTTTGAATCATTGGAGTTGCACGTTTCGCACAAAGGCCCGATGCACACCAGGAGTTGGATCTCGAACGCAAAACTTTGATTACGTCAGCAAATAGTGGTGGTGGTGGTGGTGGTGGTGGTGGTGGTGGCGGGGCACCGAGGGGCTCTTTGTGCAGAAGCACCCAACATGTGGAAGGCTTGTCAAAAAGTTGCAAATTCGAGGAAAACTCATCTGAAGCGGCTGTAGGGCACCTAAAGCGCTGAAAGAAGTGCTCCGGCCGGGCGGAAAGTAAAAAAGTTTTTTCCGGGGAAGCACCCCTGTCAAGGAGCCGAAGGAGGCGCAACAATTGTTTCATTTCCTGAACTGCCTGAAGAACAGCTGTGGAAGACAGAGACATTGGGGCTCTGGGCCTGGGGCGGAGGCTCCACTTGAGAACCCGAGCACAGCCCCCCTTCATGGGTATGGTGCAATAAGTTGCGAGAAGTGGCACCTACACGCCAGATGGAGAGGGTCGTAAAGTTTGGCACGCTTCGACCGTAAAAATCCACCGAATGAAATTCAGGCCTACATTAAAGGCCCATAATTCCCAGGGCCTTGAGCAGCTTTTTGGCCGGAAACTGGGGCCATACCGCCGACATGTGTATAGAAGCCACCCCCCGCTGCCTTTCAGCACGTTGTAGGTGGCCAAGGTGGTTGGATTTTTTCTTGGATGGCCCCTCCTCCTCCATCCAGGGCCTGACCCGGTGGCTCACACCCTTTAGGGCCGCAGGGTAGGCCCTGGCGAAGGCAGCGAAACGGCTCCTCTATAGGCGCGGGGGACTGTGCCCCCGAATGCGAGAGGAGCTGCAGTTAGCACGTGAATATTTCATGCGGACGGTGTGGTGTTGGCTTAAGCCTTTATCCCACCAGCCGGGAAGTGGACTAGAAAATGCATAAAACGCTGATGGGGCTATTTCTTCCCCCAGATACCGGAGAACCTTATTTACCTAACTATTTTCCGGTTGTTTTAATCTCCACCCGGCCGACCTCGAGGGTTTTCCAAGTTGATTTATTGCGGCCGGACGAAAGCGGGGATGGTCTCATGTGCACTGGGATTTGTTTGTATATCATTGGTGTTTGACCAACATTTTTATTTGAGGTACCCAGATTTGTCTACTTCATTAGACTTCGTTAGACAGAAAACAATCTGAAACAAAATGAATTTGTATACAATCGGTCTTTTATTCTGAAAAATCATTGATATTCGTTGTTGAAAATTGTAATAGTCTTCTTTATATTCAGAGAAAAATTATTATAAATTTGGCAAAATATGTAAATATAAGAATTTACTATTTTATACTACAACATACAACTATAGCTATAGAATGATAGCAGTTGTATCATCAAATTCGAATCGAAGTTCACTCAAAAACATGAATCTCTTAAATCTACTATCAATCACAATATGTACTTAGAAAGATACACATCAAAATCTGAATCATATAATTGCATTCATTTCTTAGCAACAGAAAACCACGGACCTGTTCTATATTAACAATAATTGTAAAGAAATCTTTGATTGAGATCAAGAGATCAACACCAAACACTGGACAGAAAAACGAAAACATTTTCTTTTTAGCGCAATATAAATTTGTGTATGCCGTAGCTTTCATTTCAAAAATTTAATGATAATAACGTTTGAACTTTACAAAGAAAGATCAAATCTAAAAAGTATGAATTCAAATATATTTTGGCAAATGAAAATTGTGAGTTCAGAACAGATTGAAAACAGATAACTTCTTAATCGGAGAGCGTATACTGTGGTTTATCGGAGACAAGTTAGGCCAACCAAATTATTAAAAAATTATTAAATGTTATATAAGCCACATAACAGATGAATTTAGTCAATCAATGGTTTCCAAATTCTCTTTTTCCTATTTACTGTTGTTCTATAATAACGTTATATTTGTGGACAAGAGTAAATTTAATATGTTTGCATTAAATAGAACATAAATTAAATTAAATCTATAATAAACAATTTAAAACCCTAAAGCTAATATTGCTGATGGCTTGAAATTATTTGTAAACGAACTTTCTTAACGCATTTTTGTTGCAATTTTAAATGCATTTAGCAAAAAATTCATTAAGTTTTTCTTATATAATTTTAAGGGTGCTCGTCCTGACATTGTTGCATACTACTTGCATTTTCGGAGCAAACCCAACTATAATTACGACATTGTTAATCGGCCTCGAGGTTTCTGCAAGTTGATTTATTGCAACAGGAGGAAGCAGTCTCCTATTCGCAGAAATTTGTTTGCAGATTAGCCGGGTCATTTGTTAGCGTTGTGCCCCCCCCAGTAAATTGTTCAGAGCTGACAAAGATGTTTAATTTGACTGCGGCGGCCGGGGTGATCAACCGATAATTTCTCGCCCTTTAAATGGCACGGGCATGGTTCTTCTGGCCAAATGAATTGCCCCTCTAAGCCTCCGGGGGGGTCTGGACTTAGAAATTCTTCGTACATAATGCGTGCCCTCGTCGTGCTATGTTTGCTCATTTATGAGGGAAAATAGGTGCGCTGTGTTTGCAATGTACCTAAACCTGATAAACAATATGTAAAGTCTGAGCCCGGCGGAATTCCGCATTTGCCGTGCTCGTTCGACCGCGCAATTCACCAGAACGCCTCCTGGCGGAGCCCTATCCCAATAAACGCTTTAATGCACACATGCCCCAGGGCAACTCTTTCACATGTGATATGTGAGGAGGTTCTTTCAACCGGGCAAAAATGGGGCCACCAAGACCCTAGGGGGACATATGGGAAAGGATTCCGCACGAATTTCTGTCCAACTTCTTTTGGGAGGACATTTGGAATTGCCTCGGTGAAATACTCGTATCCACCAAGAGCAAGGACGACGGTCGGGGGAGGAGAC
This sequence comes from Machimus atricapillus, assembly GCA_933228815.1. NCBI lineage: Eukaryota > Metazoa > Arthropoda > Insecta > Diptera > Asilidae > Machimus > Machimus atricapillus. Next base: position 30,849,457 of record OW121786.1, on the reverse strand, counting down.
GCGACCAAAAAAAAATATCTATAAGCAGCTCAAGCCAAAAAGGAATCGATGGAAACCTCTGGTCGGGTCGAAGGTAAATATTACCGCCATCCAGCTTTGCCCTTTTTCGGTTGACGACACTTGTTATGTCGATAAGCAGTTCTCACCCACCTCGACATCGTCGAAACATTGCTTTTATAGTCCCTCGGCTAAGTACCTGATTTCATGGATTACACTCCTTCATATTTCAATCCTGAGTGGCGATGATATCTGGAAATAAAAGCCACTGCTGCCGCCAGATTTTTGCTTTTGAGTGGATTTATTTATTGCAATTTTGCTTTATATAACTTCACTTGCCGAGAAAATTACTCGGTTTTTGGTTTAATAGTTCGAAGAAATTATTTGTACTTTCCAATAAGCTTTTTTAATTGAGTTTTTATTGAACAATCGGTTAATATTAAAAAATTTATTGAATTTTAGAAGGTACTAGCTTTTTTTTCTATTATTTGACTCAAATATGATACATCTGAAGCACCTCAACTAATATTATAAATGCAATAATAAAAAGTTTAATACATGTTTGTAATATTTTGCTTTTGGTATCTCAAAAAATTTTTCTTTTATTTTTATAAAAAAAACAATAATTCCTCATGTAAAGTGGAGGCTCAAAAGATGTCTTTCACTACTTATTTTGTATTACTCTTATTTTGCTGATAAATAATTAACTCTCGCAGAAATATCATAACTTTTGCCCACTTTAGCCTCTCAAAATTTCAATATTTTTTTCCACCTAAAGTAAAAGGTTTCTGATTGATGTCATCATCAAATAAAAATTTTCTATGTTACACTTATAAAAGTGTTCTTTACAAATAAATATCTTCCTAAAAATCCAGAAGACGAGAAGAAGTACTTCCATTTTTCCCGTCTTAAAGTAAGATCTAATTGCATAAATGGGGTGTGTGAATTTAATCACGTAAATGAGGGCACGGGTGTGAAATAGCACCCTGTAAAGCTTTGCAATCTTAATCGTGCACTTGCAAGCGATTTTTATTATCTTCCTCACGCATCGGCATACTTCGCCACGAAAAAACTCGGTTAATTTCCTCCGACCCACAAAGGCGTCACGGCGTAAATATCGACCCACAGTGGAACGCATAAATATTACAATGCGCGATCGATATCCCACTGTTTTGCATTTTACTTGAAGAAAGAAAAACCCCTTTAAGAGGTTCCCACGTATACGTTCCGCGAACCGCAGGGCTCGAAAGAAATCACTGAAATTACCACGATTGCATGCAGATTAGTTACTCAGCGGGTCACAGCACGCATGACCGTAGTAAAACGAGCAGTGGTCCGAGATAAGCAATCGAAGTTATTCCGTGCAAGGGATAAAGGTCAACGAAATGGACAAGTCATTAATGGGCCCGATTTACGGTGCGTACCCCGCGAACCACGCAGCGGAGAGAAGGGAGTACGCATGGCCTCACCCCCGCAACCGCCACTGATAGGGCAATAACATGGGAATAAAGTCGGCCGAGGGCGTAATATTTTTAGTAAACAAAGCGAGCCCGGGGAAAAAAAATTTTGTAGTTTTTGTTGGGGATATCCTTGAAATGCCCAGTCGCTAGGGGGATCGTTCCTGGAATCGGAAATGAAAGTACACCGGGATCGATAGTTGTCGCAGCTAGTGCTGCTCCCCATCGGGGAGCCATTGTACTACATTGTACACTATCGGGTCGGGGTTTTCTCTATCGTGTCTCCGAGAGCGGGGAGTTGCGTTCAACATGCACAAGAACCAGGACGAAGGTTCAGATTCAGTCCTGCCAGGAGCCCCATTTTATATTTTCACCAGGCCTCTGGAACAGCAGTGGCTTGCTGGCGTGCACTGGAGGGACTCCGAGAAATAAATCAATTATAACGCGGGGCCCATGCGATGGGGCAGCCGGGGAGTGAATGAAAAGAAGCGTGCTCCTGGCACTTGAAGAAAGTATCCCGGCCGGGCTCGCAAGTGCTCCGGGAATAATGAATTAAGGAATTCTCTGTTTTCAGATATCTAGATAAATAATTAAAGTGGCTCAGGGCCGATGCGGTGCAAGGGATGGAGAATTGCCATTCGAGCCTCAGTTTATGGCAGCTCCTGGACTAAATGGCTCAGACAACTTTGTCTCCCCATTGTGCCCGGCAAATTGGAAACGCTAAATTAGAGACTTTTTGAAATTGAACTGTTCTGGAAAAGCAGCAGAACGAGCACTATGCAGTTGGACAACAAATTTCTCTTATAGACGTCAACGTTACACTCAACTGAAATGGGATTCTTAAAAAATATACACATGTTCTTTTCAACTAGATTTTCTCTGATAATTTTAATAAATGAAATAAGTTCAGTTTTTTTCTGCTCTAATATTAAAGTTTACACCTACAGCTAATTTTTATTATTATTATTCTTAAAAGAAAAGGGGAGGTATCAACCTCGAGCGCTCAGACCACGGTCCATTGCACTCTTCCCCTACCCTATCCGAACTTTTTAGTCATCTTGACGAAACTAAGAACATCAGATAGAGATTGAGAATTGAAGTCTTCCATTCTCATTACATCGGCGCCAAGCGTCGTCATGCGCGCGCGGGAGAAGGCCGGGCAGTTACAGAGGAAGTGCTCCGTGCTGTCCTCGTCCTCCCCACACGAAGGACACGTTGAATCGCTGATGATCCCTAAGGTGTTCAGATGCTTGCCGCATGTGTTATGTCCTGTGACCGTCCCTACAAGCGTTCTGCAATCTTTTCTGTCTAGGCGAAGTAAAAGTTTTGCATTGTTACTGTCTGGACGGCTGATGAACCATTTGGTGAATTTGCAGGTTGATGTACTGGACCATCTCTGACCATGTATTGAGTCCATGAATCTAGTTATCCAGTTTTTCAACTCTGTAAAGCTGACACCAATAATGGGCTCCGGTCCCAGGGGAGGAGAGCTTGCGCCCTCTTTCGCTAGAGCGTCAGAGGCCACATTGCCATCGATTCCCTGGTGACCGGGGACCCATATAAGATTGACCTGGTTGTGCTTGGCAGCAGAATTAAGTCTATTCTTACATTCCTGGACAATCTTTGATTTGGTGGTTGGGTTAAGTAGGGTGACAAGAGCAGCCTTACTATCGCTGCAGATGCCAATCCTCTTATTATGCCACCTATGGGCAATTATCCAGTTGGCCACTTCAAGAATGGCAAACACTTCAGCTTGAAAAACCGTTGCGGTTTTTCCGAGTGATATACTGTATTTGACTGCCTCGTTCAAATACCATCCAGCGCCCGTACCAGTTAAGGTTTTCGATCCGTCTGTGTAGAAGATGTCATCTAATCCATCCAGTAATTTGTTGGGATCATCCCATTCTTCCCTTACCGGAAGACTAATTTGAAATCTTCTTCGGAACATGGTAATTTGCGTCATATCATCCGTCGGCATGCTAAAGAGGGTGCAATGCTCTTCAAGTCTTCGGGATAAGACGCCATGTCCGGTGGCATGTCCATCATGCCATAGTCTACACTTTTTAAGTCGACAGATAGCTTTCATTGCCTCTTCCTGGATTGCGAGGTCCAAGGGCTGCAAATTGAGCATTGCGTTGAGAGCCGCACCAGGGGTCGAGCTAAAAGCTCCTGTTATCCCTATGCAAACTTCCCTTTGTACTCTGTTAAGAATAGAACAAGTAGTCTTTATCTCCGTTCTACTCCACCAGACCACTGACGCATATGTGATTATGGGCCTAATTATGGCTGTGTACATCCAGTGCACAATAGCGGGTTTTAGACCCCATGTCTTCCCAAAAGCTCTCCTGCATTGCCAGAAAGCATTCAGTGCTCGAGATGCTTTGTGTTCGACATGAGCCTTCCAAGTCAGTTTGCTATCTAGAATTACCCCTAGATATTTCACTTCTTTGGAGAGTTGAATGGTTACACCTTTCAAAATTGGGAGCTTAAGGTTATCAAGTTTCCTTTTCCTAGTGAACAACACAAGTGTTGTTTTCAAAGGATTTACTGATAAGCCATGTCTCTCACACCAGTTCTGGATCTTGTCTAGGGTTTTCTGCATCTTACTACAGACGACCCTAAGTGACTTACCACAAACGAGTGCACACACATCATCAGCGTACGCCTGTATGTGTATATTTAGACTTTGCAATTCGTCTAAAAGGGAGTCTACTACGAAACACCACAGTAATGGGGAGAGTACTCCTCCTTGCGGACAGCCTTTCTCCACTTTCATTACCGTGTCGGTGTCGCATTCCGCGAAAAGTAGTCTCTGAGATAGCATAGAGTAGATCCATCTTACAAGCACGGTATCTACACCATATGCAGTGGCAGCATTACACATCGATGGGAACGTGGCATTGTCGAAGGCCCCCTCAATGTCAACAAAAACCCCGAGAGCGTAGAGCCCCTCGTCCGAAGCACCTTCTATCTTAGAGACCAGATCGTGCAATGCGGACTCACAGGATCTACCACTCCTATAGGCATGCTGGTGCTCATTAAGGGGATGCCGTCTCAACGTTTCTCCTCTAATGTATTTTTCTACCAGACGTTCCAGACATTTCAGCAGGAACGATGTCAAGCTGATTGGTCTGAAGCTTTTCGCCAGAGCATAGTCTTCCTTGCCTGGTTTGGGAATGAAAACCACTCTGACCTTTCGCCATGCAGTTGGAATATATCCCCAAGTTAAACAGGCCCTAAATATTTTCTTTAGTGCCAAAACCAGGGAATGGCCTCCTGCTTTTAGCATAGCCGGGTATATACCATCCAGACCTGGGGTCTTATAGTTTTCGAAGGAGGACAAAGCATATTCGATCTTCTCCTCCGTCACAACTTTGGATGCTATATATCTGTCCTGTCTAGTAATGGTTACCCTTTCTGGATACCTTTCTAAACTTTGATTCGTTTGAATCTTGTGACTGCCTGGAAAGTGGGTTTGAACCAGGATCTCAAAAGCCTCCTGTTTGGAACCCGTATATCCGCCGTCAGATTTGCGGAGGGAATTCAGTTTGGCTGTGTCGTCCTTCTGGAAGACTTTAAATAACCTAGCTGTTTCTCTCATTCCTACCAATTCCTCACAGTATCTTCTATAAGATGAGACCTTGGAAGTTCTTATCTCGTACTTATATTCGCGCTGTAGGGTTCGATAGGCCGTCCAGTCATCTTCTTTTTGGGTTTTTAGTGCCCTATTCAGAAGCTTCCTGGTATTCTTCCTGAGCCTCGAAAGATTGCTGTTCCACCAAGGGACGCTCTTGCCACATCGGCTCTTTCTGACGGGACAAGCACTCTCAAAAGAATCTATCAAGGTCCGACTCAATTTCTCAGTCTCATCCTCAATGTCTTTTGTTGATCGGAGCTTGGGTACATATATTTCTTTCTCCGAAAGAATTTGTTTGTACCTCTCCCAGTCAGTTTTCCTTGGATTACGTCCAGCCGGGATGTAAATGTCATCAATGGCTATTCTGTAATTTAGGTATCTGTGGTCCGAGAGAGATTCCTCATCTAGAACTCGCCAGTTAGTAATAAGGTTGGACAACTTCCTATTAGTAAGTGTCAGGTCTATTACCTCCTGTCGCCTACTCGTGACAAAGGTTGGATCATTGCCCACATTGTTAACCACGAGATCGTGCGACAGAATGAAGTCTAATAATTTTTCTCCTCTAGGGTTGCATTTACTGCTACCCCATATCTTGTGCTGGGCATTGGCATCGCATCCAATCACCAGACCTAAATTATTAGATTCTGTGTATCTTACAATTTCCATAAGTACTCGTGAAGGAGGAGGACTGATGGAGTCATAGGGTAAATAGGCTGAGACAATAATGATCTCATGCCTGACCCCCGCAATCTTGTAGGATACTTTCACCGCAACGACGTCTTGACTGCAGAACTGTCTTAACATCGTGGCCTCAATTGTGTTCGATACAAACACGCAAGCTCGCGGTCGTTCCGTCCTTTCGTAATGAAAGAGGTGCCCCCAGTTGACCATACCGAAACCGCAGATACGTTTTCTGCATATCCATGGTTCCTGTATTAGTGTTATTTGAGGGAATGTCCGCAGTTTGTTTAACCTTCCACTGAGAATAGCAGTGGCCGATTTACTGTGCTGCAGGTTGATTTGAGTGATATTCAAGTCAGTGGACATAGCAATCGACTGCTCCGCAATACACTCGCTGTCCGCATTTAGTTCCCGGAGACGTGAAATTTCACCCTCCCAAAACCTAAATGGGGACGAAGTCCGTAAACAGACTCCAGGACCTTCAGCGACTCCGTGTCAATGCCCAGCGCAAGAGTGGAGCCTTCGGGATCACCGGGGTTCTTCCTCTTGCTACTGAACGCACGTATCCGCCAGTACTTAGTGTCCAGTCCTGGGTTCTGGTTACGGAGGCGGGCAAGTATCTCCCCAGGTGCCTTGCGAGGGCCTGGGATCCAAACAACTGCCCGAACCAGCTTAGGCATGTCGCTACCTTTTGTAGCAGAAAATTTAATGCCGTCAAAAGCTGGAAAGTTTGCCACATTTGTAAGCAGCCATTTGAGGGAATGTTCATTCGTGCATTGAACTTTTAGGGTTCCGTCACGAAAGACCATTCCCTCAAACCTGGGAGCCTCCTTAGTTTCACCCAAGAGCTTCCAAATGTGGTCCTCCACAAAGGTTACGTGCCGTTGTGACATTTCCCTTTGTGGGTTGTCGGCCTCAATTACAACGACCAGGGCTTGAGAAGCAGCCTCAGCGAAGCTTTTTCCCACCCCCCCGGCCGTCGCACTTGAGCCCGACGGAGCCGCACCCTCTGACGACCCGGTACGAGGATCGGGTTTCCCCTTTACCTCGTCCGGTGAGCTTTGTCCCGGGAGACCGGTCTTAGCGACTTTCCTCCGTTTGTTTTTGCTCAAGGGCTGCGTAGGTGGTTTTTCCTTGGCTGCTCCAGTGCCATCCGCACCAGTCGAGGTGCTCGGAGTGGACGAGTCCACCTCCGACCTACCTCTCTTGGTGGCTGTTGGCACCGGAGTTGAGGAGGAAGGAACAGAGCCCTTGACAAAGTCGGCTTTCGCTTCCTCTGCCTTAGCCTTGTTCTTCCTGCTCCTCCGCCGTCGCAGCTGTCGTTTGGACAACCCCTCCTTTTTCTCGGTGTTCGTTGGAGGGGGGGTGATCTTGTCCATAGTGGGAGCGGGATTAACCGTAGTAACAGCAGGCTGCTTTCCGGTCCTTTCCTGCACCAAAAGAAGGCTCTCCATTGACTGTGTCAATGTGCCAATCGCTGATAGTCCGTCTTGCGACCTTCTATCATCGGAGTCCAGAAGAGAACTTCCTCCTTGGCCTGGACTCGCCGCCTCGGCAGTACATGGAAGTGGGGCCTGCACAATCCTAGCCCCGGCCGCTTGTAAAGCGGGAGGATTCCCAGCAACAGGCTGGTTACCCCGTGCAGACTCAAATTCCTTTGGCTTGCCTTCCATGATGCTTTTCGGTTACCCTTCTTCGTCTGACGCCTCAAGACTGACCTGTTCGACATGGGAGACCCTGCCGGCAGCACCCTGCTGCCGTCGACATAGCTCAGTCGATCATCGACGCACGCAAGCTCCTTCACCACGGCAAGGTGAGGGTACCGGTCGAAGGAGTACAGCTAATTTTACTCCTATACTAATGTAATGTTTTTCATTGCGAAGTGATTTCAAGACTTTTCTATACAGTAAATAATTTAATTATGGAAGAGATTGAGTTTGAGGTATCATCACAGATTTTGATAAAATTTTGTAGGAGCGTTCATTTAGAGTCAAAAGTGAAAAATATACAACCAAATTTTTCATTCACTTGTACTTGTCGCGATATTTAACTTTGAAATTTCGCAAACTGAATTGCATAAATACCTTAAATTAAAGATAGCTCGACCCTAAATGAACATTCCAATAAAGTGTCATCAAAATCCGTGAGGAGAGCTCAAACTCAATTTATACCTTAATTATAATAACAGCTTAAAAAATACTTAATATTATTATTACCGGCCGATTAGATAAATATTAATACTTTTTTTTTTCAAAACTAAAAAAACCAAGTACTTCGAGTGAATTGGTTAAAAACACTAACAATGAAATAATCGGAAGTTCCTCTCTTTCGTTCTTTTTTTAATATGTTACTCTAAAATTTAAATGTTATATATGAAGATCTAAAGAATTCATATCCACTATGAAAAACATTTTCAACTAAAATCACTCACCTTTTGTCGTACAAATATTAGAAAAGAAGACAAAAATGGAATTTAGATATTCAAAAATGAATTTAATGTAAATTTTGAAAGAGTTGCAATTGAAATGGTCACTGAAACTTACGAGAAAGAATAGAGAAGAACATCGAATAGAGACAATTCCAAGAATTCCTATGTTGGCATAAAGACGGTTTTTAAAAAAATATAAAACAAACAAAATATGTAATTATGAAAGAAATCGAGAGGGTATTTAGTCAAAAACGTTCTTTACAATTTCTGTTGAAAAGTGATCGATTGTTTTAGCCCGCCTCCATTAAAGATTATTTTGTCGCAATTTTAGATGAGGTTTCAAGAGATTTCTGTTGACCAGTAAGACTTCAAAAAATTTTGGTTATTTATATTTTCTAAAACTGACTAGCCAAAAACAGAGATTTCTTCCGTAAACTTTAACAAAATGCTTGCTATTTTATCTAGCATTATTAAGAACTTTTTTCAGGTCTAAAGCTTCTGTTGTCATCCTGTTATTGGTACCTACCTGATATGTTTAATTAAAAACGTAATCAGGAGTAATATTATCCAGGCGTATTCAGACAAAGTAGGCAAGTCGTTAATAATACGACCATGAAATAAATTAAAAATTGAAAACAGGTTTTAATTAAAATTCCTAAGTCCCCACAGACACTTAACGTGTATATTTTTGTGCGTGTGTTGTGCGGCGTAGACATTCGTCCTGATTCCTAGATGAGGGAAACCTTGAACAAATTCAACGCACTGGAAAAAAGATAAAGAAAATTGTAGAAGCAATAGACCCACTCTTAAAAAACCAACAAGCTTTCCATCATATGAACGTAACGTTTTGCATATTTTATATTATTTTTTTTTTGTAGAAGTCAAGATGTGTGGAGAATCTTAAAATGAGGAAAAATTCTGAAAATACCGACATAGAATATGTGCATCATTATGAAGAGAAATTACATGCTCTGCAGGGTTTCGAAATACTTTTCAGCTTTACTGTCTGCCTTCGTACTCTTCGCACATTTCTGCTGTATGCCCTCAATTCATTAAGTTAAAGACGTCGACGAAGAACTTTGTCCGTCTAGTCTAGACTCAGACGACCTCGCAACTCAGGCATTATTCCATTTTCTGACTCATGATTGGATGGGGAAAAGTTCGGGGGGGGTGGACATCAGAAGTGGATTCAATCAACGATGCCCCAAGGCCCACGCAGCCCCACTCGTCCTGGTGCTCCACTTATACCCGGTGAAGAAATTTATTAAGACAATGTATCAGTCGAAAATTTCGAAACTTGGTCTAGTTCAAGGGTCTTAAAACTTCAAGTATTTGGAAATAAACCCGCAAGCCCCATGATTAGGGAATCCACAGACAGATTTACGGAGAAAAGTTTTTTTCCTACTGGTTTTATACCCGACCACTTTTAACAGGAAAAAAGATGAAACAAATCTCGCGAATTATTCAAGAAGTTTCTGAGAAATTCATTGAAATTTCACGTACTGATAAGCCCGGTTTAAATAAAGCGAGGGCAGGAGCCATTAAGATATTGAAAAGAATGGCAGTCGAACAAAGCCTCCTTGGAAGTCTTTGCCAGAAAACTTCGACAAAGGAGCTCTGTTTTGCCAATCCGTGTGTGCTATATTAGTTAGCCTAAATCCCATTTGGAGATCAGCATCCATAAGAAACATCTTACCTGTTCTAAAAAAAAAAAAAAATTATACAGCGGCTGCACCTTTCCCAGGTTTAATCAAATCAGCGCAGAGATTTTGCCGGTGTTGCTCTTGAAGAATAGTCAGCGTGTTTTTTTTTTAGAGGTAGTCGTAAAACAGAAGTTTAACTCTTAATTAAATTGCAAGAGCTGGGAACTTTGCTGTTGACTAGGAGGAAGGATAAACCGGGATAATGGCAGCCCTATGTATCCTCGAGAAAAGGGAAAAAAACCTTTTAATGTTTAACAAGACACCGGTCTAGCGATGAATCTGAAAGCATTCGAGTACTTGCGCCACTACATCCAGCATCAGACGTGTAACATTGTGAATTTTCCACTTCGAGAGGAAGTTGTAACATCACCGGCAAAACATGCACTTTTGCATTGAAAATTGTAAGAACTAAGTAGCTAGAAAACTATTTGACACCGATGTTGTCTAGAATCCACCCGAGACACAGCAACTTTTCACCCACTCTATCGTTGAAGAATTTCAAGGAGTTTTGATTTACTATACAAGAACTTGCCGCTGTCGTTGATATAAGATTTAACAAAATGAAATATTCATGCAGCCATGGACGAAAGTTTTCACGAGGATTAAGCTAAGTAATAACTTTCTAGTAACATAATGTGGTAGTTTGCAAACTAAACTTTTTGACTCTCTTCACGTTGGGTAGAGTCGCGAAAATCATAAGAAAAAGTATGTTGTTGACATAAACAACATTTTAATATTTAAATAAGCTTCAATCCAGGAATATTGCTGCTACTTTTAATAATTAATTAACATTAAATATTTACAAACTTTCCCACAATAAATGGCCTATACCGTTCTATGTAGTTTAAGAAATCATTAATTAACTATAGTACCTATACATTTTTATAAGTAACATGTTTTTAAAATTTATGTGCAGAGTAAAACAGCGAATATCTCTCTCTCTATTTTATTGCATTTCCTAGTTATTTGAGATATGTATGTACTTTTAACTCAAAAATGTTCGAATACTACTAGTATGGCGCACACGCCTAGACTTTCTACATACATTAATATCAGATTTTATTCCTCTTTTTAATGGATTTTATGTTCATATTTTATTACACAAGAGAATTATGTTGAAGTTGAACTAAGAGTTAATAAAATTAGTCGTTTATTATCCTTTTAGGAATATATTGCAGTAATAACAAAATTTTTATAGCGTTATTAAAAATTTAATATAAAAATTCCCTTTAATGAATTATAAAAATATAAAAATTCCCTTTAATTAATTTTACAAAATGATTCCTGCCGGGTAATATTTCAAATTTAAAGAATAAATACATATTTACAATTTGTTTTTTGGCGAATATACTCTAAAAATTCAGTTATTATTATTAAAACATTAATTAGTAGAAATCGAACTTGTTGAGGTGTATGAGAGTTTTGGAAAACTCCTTTTTTTTGTAGACTGACAGGAATTGCAAGCAATTATGAATATTCACCAGATTAACCAGTATTTTAACTACCTATTGGGGGTTTGATTTTTCAATCATTACCTTAATAAAATAAAATAAAATAAATAAATAATATAAATGGTTCTCAGATAAACAAGCTATTTTTTTATCTTCTCACCTGCATTGATTCTTATGTTTCTCCTCATAAATATATTTTTAAAATAATGGTACTGCGTTCAACTTTCTAAATTTGAACAAATGCTAATAGCATGACGTCGCCAAACCTACAAAGTACTTTTAAGCCATATATCAGCAAACCTTATAAAAATTAAATTAAAATGTAATTTCTCAATAATCATGTTGAACAATTTTTAAGAAAGTATATTTTTGAATTTCAGGTGAAACGAGGAAACAGTGCCGCGGATCTACCGCGGTAGATTATGTCTCGCGACGACTACAATCCAGTACCAGCTGTTAGTTCTGGCGCACGTAGTCCAGGTCGTTCCAGACGTTTAACAGAACTACCAACCGTGGATCGTTCACCATCCCGAGATTACGGAAGAAGCAGCCCTCTAGGTGAGTGTCATCGAAACTAATGAAAGAATTTTTGCAACTTCTACTTTTGTACTGTTCTTTCTTGATTTTGAGTGGCTTAAATTAAAAATATAAGTAAAGTAAATTTGCAAATAATTTATTGATAAAATTATAATCAAATTATAATTCCAAAAGTTCAATGCAAACTTAATTAAGACTTTTCAAGGTTTTTGGACAAAATTATTAAAAAAAATTTTTTTACTAACATCACGCATGCGCATGTGATTGATTTTTATTTTGTTCGCTTATTTTTGTATCGTTTCCGTTCCGCCTTCCCAAAAAAACAAAAAAACAAAAAGACTTGACAGTGACACACTATATACCTAAACCACCGCAATATGTGAGCCGAAGTAAATTTACTTGAGCTTTTGAGGACTCACTTCACGTAGAATCTGGCTAAAGTGAAAATTGGCTGAAGTTGTAGTAGCAAATCAGGGAGCCATCCGGTCGAGACAGGAAATTGCGCCTATCGTGTCCGATTAAATTAGCCGGTCCCGGCAGCGGAAAGCCCTGATTAGAAATCATTTCTTGGTAATTTTCCCTCTTAATTGCATTTAGAGAAGGGGCCGAACAGGAGCAGAGGTGAGTGCTTATAATCAAGCGCCTCCGGTTAGGGGTGGGGGAATATTGCTTTTTTCATCGACGATACTGCATTTTACCAGGAAGCAAATAATTTTGTTTTTCGCCGCGGTTTCTGGAGTGACGGTTATAAATGCTCTGTTGCAGCTTGGACAGGACTCGTGCGGCGAGAATGGATGGAAAATACGGGGAAGCGCCATTAAAAGCTATTTAAAGATCCATGAAACCACTATTAAGTGCCATCATGTGGGGGTAGGAGGGCCGTGGGTTTGAGATAGCTTCCCTTTGGCTCTTATTTATTTAATGAATTCCCTAGCTAGAAACAGGAAAAATTGATGTTATTTTGAAGAGCAGATTCAGCTCAAGTGGAAAATTAATGTTTATAGCTCACCCCCCAAATGGGAGAAGCGAGTATCCATCGTGTCACTCAGAAAATAAGTGAAATACACTTCGTCCGTTAAGGGCTATTTGATATAAGTAATAATTGATAAGGAGTCTTTCTAGAGTCGGGTCATTAACTATCACCCCTAAATAGCAGGGCTTTGAGTGTAAGGATCATAATCCGACGATGAAAGAGTTCGTTATACAATATGAAAGGAGTGTACTTAATGATAACGACTTGCATTAGAATTTACTGAATAATTTTATCTAAAGTACTTCGAGAGTTGGTTATATTGCACCTAACAACTCTGAAAATGTATTGAAATTTTTTCCCTTAGCTGTTCACGTTATCTATGCACAATTCTGTGCGAAGCTATACAAGCTGTTCGGATAAGTATAGGTGTATACAAAAGAATCTCTGCCTTTCTTCTCCTATTTTGAATATAATTGAAAAGGTTTTTACATTGTTCCGGTACAACTTTTTTTCAAACTCCATTGTGAGTGAATTTTATATAGGTGAACAAAGAAAATTTTTATAATTACTGGCTAGTTTTTTTTTTTATTATATTTAAGCAGCCAAACATAAGTTTCAACCTTTAAGAAAACTTTGAAGACTTGCAAGAATAGGATTTTATTTTTTGAAATGTAACTTCGGAGATTGCATTCGTTTTCATGAAAAAGAAAAAATTCAAATTCAACTGAAGACATATGAGCTTTTTTCACATTTATCACTAACTAAGATTGTTCGATTTATTAGAACAAAGAGAGTTGTTATAAGAACTTACTACTAAAAGAAAGTTGATCCTGCACAAACGAAAGGAATTGCATGAAATTCGAATTACCATGAATCCCACTGCAATTGTACAATCCTCACTATCTACCATTTTTAATTTAATAAATAAATAGACAAGGAATGGCTCAAATCGCTAAAATTGAAAGATCTCACGAATGCAATTTCATATTACTACTTTTTAGAAAAACGAATGACAAAACAGATCAATAGCGCTTTAAAAAAATAAACATATTTATTTCTTCCTTTTGCTTTTATATTGAGCAATCCCAAATAATTTTGTTTTCTAAGTGAAGAATATCACCATAAAAATTGCATGTCTGTTTGTTATGGAATCACATAGTCACTTAATGAAAAATTAACTACTCTATCTATCTGTTTTAACCGACAAAACAACGTTTCAATAAATTATCTTCTTTTATAAGCTTTCAAACGATTTTTCATCTCTCACGTAGAACGTTAAGGTTTAATTCTCAATTAACTTCTTTAGTTGCTTTAAATTACAATTAAAGATTTTGAGACACGGATAATTTAAAGAAAATCTAAGAATAGTGTCATCAGATTTAGGAATTTCTACAAAAAATAATTTCTAAATGAAACAACGATGACCTAAATATTCTTTCTAAATCCTTTAACACAACATTTTTCTTAAATCGATCTCCGTAACAAATCTTTCCGCATTTACCCTAACTTTATCTTAAACAAAACACCGCAAATCTGTTTCCTCAAACCCATAACATTTTCTGCGTTCATTCGGAAACTAATCAATTTTTCCCTTTCACCTCAAATAATTAATTAGAACACCCCTTGAGTCCAAAAAAGAGATTAATGTTTCTTAAACCTTTTTTCTAGCACTAATTTTTGATCTACTGAACCTTTTCACGTCAGCGGCTTCTTCAGATTGAGCACTCAGCAGAATGTCATAAATCTTTCGCCCTAGGGATGTTGTTTAAAATTCTGTTGACAAATTTGAAATATTACGGCTTCCTTTCCACCCCAGCTGAGCTGGTGGCTATTGGCCTAATAAATATTAAACAGATACCATCTCGCTCATAATCAAAATTATTTGCGTAATCCTCAGAATCTGCGAAAACCTCATTCTCTTAATACGATCCGTTTAATTTTGGTAATTTTGTCGACATCAACCGAATTTCGGGGGAAGTGCTTTCTTTTTAATTATTCCACTTAATTAAAGTTTGCAGAAAGGTTAATTGCTGTTTGAGTTGCAGAACCATGTGCAGGGTCATAAAGGGGTTTCCAAATGGGAGAACAAACAACTCCTGACTTCTGGATGGTTCCCTTCAAGAGTAATACGAAAATTTATCTTTCCAAATTCCGACACAAACATACACTCTTCAGTCGTTTTTATTTTGACTAACAGAAGACGTTTTCCTTAAGTTCGTTAATCCTTTGATCTCAATCTTGCATGGCTACCCTCAATCTCTCAATTTCTCTCTTTCTCTCTCAAACGCTACTTTAACTACCACATTTTAAACCATAACTTATACTCTTTAGTTTTCACACGAATATCTTTCTTTTTTCTAATTTCGAATTTTTAGGACGAAAATTACGTCAAACACGTTCTGGCAATTCCTCCCCTCTGCACTACGGTCCCCATTCCTCATCCTCTTATCATCATCATAATTCTATTGCAGCTATGGGTAGTCCATATTATAGAGACATGGATGAGCCAACTAGCCCGGCGGGTGGTGGCCATCACAGGAGCAGAAGTGCTAGCCGGCCGCCTATGTCGCATACAATGGATTATCCAAGTGAGTACGCCCCCGATCAGTCTCTAGTCCAAAATACCCGAAATCAGATTGCCCCACTAATCGAGGACCCTTTCATTTTTTAGGAACACGATATCAATCGTTAGATAGAGGTGGTTTAGTTGACCCCCATGATCGTGAGTTCATTCCCATTCGGGAGCCACGAGATCGCTCTAGAGATCGTTCACTCGAAAGAGGATTATACCTCGAAGATGAGCTCTACGGGCGATCGGCACGACAAAGTCCTAATCCGATGGGTTCGTATACCAGTTATTAATTTTTTAAATTTGAATAATGTATTTATAATTTTAGCGATGTCATCTGCCGATCGAACGTATTTAGGTGACTTGCAGCATCAAAATTCAGATCTGCAGCGTGAACTCGGGCAACTAAAACGTGAGCTTGAATTAACAAACCAAAAGTTAGGTAGTTCAATGCACAGTATAAAAACCTTTTGGTCACCAGAGCTCAAAAAGGAGAGAGCATTGCGCAAAGAGGAAAGTGCCAAGTACAGCCTCATTAACGATCAACTGAAGCTGCTGAGTAGTGAAAATCAGGTAATGTATCACACTTATAAATTATGTAGGAAAGCAAAATTGGTGAAGCTACATACTCGAGTTCATATACACTTATTATACACGAGTAAACTCTGAGTAATGCTAAGTGACTACGTCTATCTAACATAACTTTATAAATCAAAGAGATTTTGATTCCAAATCCCACTGCTGACAGTCGATTTTCATTGAACCGATAACAAACTATGGTAACTCTAGAATAGATTTTATTTTTAATCAATACTGTAAATAGTATGATTTTACATATAATATGTTATAATATGTATATATAAAAAAAAATTATTTGTAGGTACATATATGAATGATCAAAACAAATCAGAACTAATGCAGATATTTATTTTATTATAACTATAATTAAAGTAATGTGCCTTAAGGAAATTAATTATGATATAGAAATTGTAAAAATAAAAGATTTCCACTAATAATAAATGGAAGGTTCTTTATATATAATTTTAGAATGAAATAATAGACACAAATGTGAGTTATAATTTGTATCTTATTGGTGCTAACCTAAATATGTCTTTTATACTATAAGTATCTCCTACGCCACTTTGGCAGAATATTTTAAGTATTTTTGAAATAAACAGAACTAAAAACCATTAATGACACTTTTTGCAAAAGAGTTTTAAATCGAATTTAATTATTTGAAGAATATCCTACATTTATTTAAAATTATATATTTTTATTATTAAATATTTTTCTATTGAAGAACTCTAGGCCTACCTACACAATTTTTAGTAGTGACCAGTAGCAGTAACTATAAAATTATTAAAATTTTAAATTTTATTTGTTAGTCGTTACGTTATCTACGTATCTAGTTTATCTTTTGCAAACTTCATCTTTGTATAGAAAGATATCAATTTAGAAAACAATAACCGTGAATTGAAATGCAAGTATCCGAAAGCATACAATATCGTTTTATTGAAAGTGTTTTGCAAAAATCGATATAAACATGGAGCGTCGAGTTTCACCTGTGCAAAGCTTATGTTGATTGTGTAGTAAATTTTTATTATACTGATTATTCAAATTCTCGATTCAAATGGAATTTAAATCTGCTTGAAATGTAGGATATTTGAAAGCAGACTGAAGCTATCAAATAGCTCAATGTTTTTATTCTTCTAAACTTTCTGCGGAAGTGGAGCAGATTTGAATTCCTTTGAAAGAGGCTTATCGTATTTGCTCGAAAAATAATTCGGAGAGTTTATCTCAATTATGTACCTTTTGTAAGATAGACAAATAGGCAAACACAGGCACAAAATCGTAAAACAAATATAGATGAAACGTAAAAATCGGCCAATGGGATTTTAAAAATGCCCATGTTGAAAGTATATCGCTAAACTGTAGAGTGAAAAATTAATATTTATTTACTCAAAATGCTTTATTATAGCCCTTAACTATGTGTAATGTATAAACTATGTATTTTTATTTTTAATGAAATAACAGTGAGCTATGGACGGTTAACAGGAAATTAAGTGTAAAATTTCATGAATCTTTCCAAATTACATCTAGTAGGTTTAGACTACCGTTTATGATCTTATTACGGGAAATTTCTATGGTTTTTTTATGCTATGTAAAAAAAAACAAGTCGTTGATATTCTTCAAACCTTTTTTCCATTTATTTTATGCTCAGTATATATAAAGAACCTTATTTCAGTTGGCACAAAATATACTGTGTGTATCTCACAAAAGTATATTAAATAAATAAATTTCCGTAGAAATTTATGTAGAAATAATGATTTTAAATCGTCATTGGTTTTCCGTTGTTTTCATCCGCCTGAACCCAGTAGTCTTTAATTAATGTTCTGGATACGAATTTAAAAGTAATTATAATTATCATAAAAATCTATTTAAATCTGAAATAATTAGCTCTGATATTAAATGATTGTTTTTGATTTAACAATTCTGACCCGGAAAATAAATTCCTCGCATTATCATAGAAATGAGTGAACTACATTCAAAACAATTAAAATTAATGATGCTCAGTACCCATTCTAATGACAATTCGTTGAATGTTAGATTTTATTTTCATTTCACAATTTCAATAGCATACTTCAAAGTAGCTATAATATTTCTTGAATAAATATTTTCCTGGCACGCTATTAAAATTTAAAATTCCTAGTCATCTTTCAAGTGCCGCTGTTACATAACGTAACAAAATATATTGTTACACATAAATACTTATTATCAAATAAAAATCCCATCAGAATCCATCCCATAGTACATAAAAAATGTTCTTCATGCATTTAAACTAATTTTCTCCAAATTATATTTTATTGTATTAAATTTATTATCTCTATTACTTTACTATAACGTCTATAAATTATAATATGTACATATAGTGATTTATAACTATAGATTTAAGATTATGTTACAATATTTCTCTATCTTCTTAACGGAGGCTGGAAACTATCGTAACGAGTTGGAAAGTCAAAATATAGATGAGCGAATGATGCATATATTTACGTCCTCAATAAAATACGTTAGAAAAATGGAAGATAAATTATATTAGAACATTTTAATTAAAACCCCACTATTTTCCAGCAATTTGTCAAGGAACTGCTGCAATTTCCTGCAATTTCCCATTACTCAAACCCATTGAAAGCCAAGAAAGCAACCCACTGAACCTTTTTGATTCATATACTGAAATTATTAAAATCCAACGTGCGATTAGATTGGTTAGCGTTATTTGCAATTTACAGTTATTTTAATTTAAATGGCATATTTGTTTCCTAAAACCTGCATATTGATGAGATTTTTTCATTTTGAACACATATTTTAACAGAACGAATTCAAGAAGGCTGCCTTATTCGAATTTGAGTTATTCCAAAATAACATTCCTTGCAAATAATCAGAACTGAGCATTTAAAAGATATGGAATAAAAATAACAGAAGCGCTTTTTGATGAAAAAATTTCGTAATACCTAGTTTATACAACATATTTTTTAAGATTGATCATAAGGATTATTTTGCAAATACACTCGCTCGAATATCTCCTTCGAATATGTGAAACCCAAACAAAATTTTATCAGGAAAAAGTTTTAACTCTCAAATACGTTTCGCTTATCCATAAAAAGCTAAACTCTTAGATTTTAATAGATTATAAACATTTTTACCAAAACATGAAATTCTAAAATTCCTAACTGATAATTTACTATACCAAACAGGGCATTTCGTTTAGTTAAAAAAAAGAAATCTCATTTCTTTATATTTTTAAAATCTGTCTGTATCGATTTTATGAAAATTTAGCCTATACTATTAAAGCCAAAATATTTAAAGAAAAACCTAATTATTTATTTATCTTTGGAAATTAACAATATTATCAATTTCTGGAACATTTGCAAATATCAAATCAATTCAAATAATGCATATTCCCAAATTCGTCAAACGTTTTTACCTACAGTAATAATAATCATGTATAATTTAGTATAATGAAATATATGATATGTAGACAAATACAGTTATAGTTAAGCTTTTATCTTCCTAAATATATAAATTTTATTAATATTTTAGGTTTCCTCCTCGTATAAAGACATTTAGTTAATTTTAATTCGACTTAAATTAATTTAATAAATATATTAATTTTAGTTTGAGTATTAAGATGGATTTAAAAAAGAAATATTTATATTAAATTGAAATGTTCCACAAACACACAACACCACAGTATCTTCAAGATTTTCATTCTTTCTCGATAATCCCTCTAATGCTGTCATTACAGGTTCATCGATACATTGCACTCATTACAAAATTGAAAAAAAAAATTAAGTGCATGAAATTTTTAGTAATAATATTTGATCGTCAGCTAAACTATTTTCCAAATACTATTTTAGAAACAAGCGATGTTGGTCCGGCAGTTAGAAGAAGAGCTCCGCATGCGGATGCGACAACCAAACATAGAAATGCAGCAGCAAATGGAAGCGCTTTACGCAGAAAATGATCACCTGCAGCGCGAGGTGGGCATCCTGCGTGAGACGATTAAGGACCTCGAGTGTCGCATCGAGACGCAGAAGCAGACGCTGATCGCGCGCGACGAGAGCATCAAGAAGCTGCTCGAGATGCTGCAGAGCAAAGGCATGGGTGAGGCATAAATTCAAAGCAAGCACTTGCTCCGCTTAACTGAGTGTGTTATAAATGTCCTCTTTTCGTTGGTTTCCTTCAATTTTGTTGTTTGGATTGTTAAAAATCACAAATAAAATCGCAAAATCGAAAAACTCACAACAGGCAAAGAGGAGGAGCGACAGATGTTCCAGCAAATGCAGGCAATGGCGCAGAAGCAGGTGAATATTAAATCTCATTTAGCCCTAGAAACTTCTTAGAACGCTTTTTTATTTTTGTTATACTTCAGCGATAGCGTTTCTTTCCGTCTATCTCATTAGTATGCGTTTTATGTTTTTGCTTGTTATCTGTTCTGGTTACCACACCAAAATTTAACCGATCTGTTTTCAAATTTTGAGTTCACCTTTCGTTTTTGTGTCAACCAAATCCGTCCCTTAGCTGCAAAATTACGTAAGACTTTATGGCCGTGTTGTTACCTTTATTGGATGTAATTCAACTTTTAATTGCTATTAACTGTTAAACTGTTATACAAATTAATCAACTTACTGTGCTTAATAAGCCAAACTAGTCTCTTAAGTGAAACGCAATCAAAAGTTCCAGATGACTGTAGAACTGGTAGTCCTAAGGCCTCATGCACTAGTAGTAATTGAACTAAATGAAAAAATTGAATTGTTTGTGATATGATTACTGTCCTACAAAAAGCATGTACAGCACTGAATTGTTCAAGATTTTAAGGATTTTTATGAGTACAGACGGCTAAAAGAGAGTTTATCAAAATCTATCGACATTTATATTTAAATACATATTTTCAGGAAGAGTGATTTTATACGATTTTTTTTTGTGTTTTGAGTTTTTATAACTAAATTTATAATTTAAAAAATATTTAAATGGTAAGACTACCGTAATTTACACCTACGACGTATGGTAAGAGCGAAATTTGAAATTGCCACACCGAAGAATTTCCTAAAACCTGTAGAAATGAATGTGTTCTAAAAAATGTAGAGGCTAAGTTATCATAATTAATTTTTATGGTTAGAAAGAGTGTTGTATTATCACTCGAAATTAAACATTAACTATTTAATTGTAAAACAAACTTAAATAACGATCGCTACATAAATAATTTTAAAATTAATACCTTTTAGAACAAAATACAAAACATCGTAATAAAGAAATAAAAGTTAACAACATCACAACGACCGTCAACTAAACTTTCTCAGAATAAAGTGTCCTTTATATGAAAATATAAATTTTCTCATAGAAAAATTATTTTAATTTTGTGTTAAAAAACATAACTAAATTTTCAATGTTGCTCTATTATATAACATGTCCAGATGGACTCGTAGGAAACACTTTTTTAAAATTTTAATTTTGCCAAGTCATCTTACATCGTCATTTTTAAGGTCTTAAGTCATAACAAGATCATTTTCATATTTTATAGCATATGCGATCGATAAATTTTTAAATCTTTCTAAGTAAACTTCAAAAATTGAAATCAGTATTTTTCCGATTTTTTTATAAAGGTATTCAATATTAACATGAAGACTAATCCTTACAATAAGTCTATTTTCCCTCCCCATTTTTTTGTGTGTAATTTACATATTATTATTATAATTATTTTTCAGATGTTAACAGATTTGATAATAAGTGATGATAGTGGGGAAAATTATCAATGCTTTGACGTAATTTTCCGAATTTTACGCAAACGAAGTTGAAAATATAAAGCATACAGTTGTTTTTTAAGTTTATACTAATTTCCCAACATTACTTATTGAATATGATCTGAAATTTATATTATAGAATAATTAAATGAAATTTAAAACAAGATATTACAATAGATACGAAAACATCTGCATTTTTGCAAAATACCTGATGTTCCAAATATGCTGGAATACAATTTCAGACCAAGTCGAACAATATTTTTCGCTGACTCGTTCAAATACACTTTCTGACATTACTATAACCGCTAGTATTTCTTATCATTTAAATTCGTTACCATTACCACAACTGCCCGCTCATAATAATATTTATCATTATGAAAGAAATAATTTGATACACTTTTTTTAAATTCTTGGAGCATCTCAGCTGTTTCCATGGGGTTTGGAAGCATTCTTGGATTTATTATGTGTATTAGTAAGAAAATTTTGTAGAAAAATAGGTAAAAACCTTAGTCTAACCACATTTTCATGCATATGTTCCGAAACTATAATTAGACTTGCCTTATACATAAGTTTAGCTAATCGTTTAAAGCTTATTGTAAACGAAGAGATTATCTTCAGTCAGTATCGTGGTATCATCATGTAACATAAGTCGAGTTGCTTTAGAAAGTTTGAAGAAACTTGCAAAAATATGTAGTTTAACAGTTGATGTTTTGCTCTATATCTATATACATATATATGTGAGTATAGAAATAATTTCAGACATCAAAATACGTGGAACTAAGTACAATAAATGCGTATTGCATACCCCAAAGTCTGAATGCAAAAAAAAATACTAAAAACATATTTAATTCATATATCGAAAATATGTCAACTTTTTATACTTGATTAAATATTTCGGTATGTATTTCTTAAAAGAATGCAGTACTTATACATATTTCATACCTAAAGGCAAAACAATCGTTGTTTAAAAAAAAACTAAATAATGTTTTTTTATGCTATACAGGATTGGCTCAATACTCCAATCTATGGATGCTACTTTAATATGTGGACGCCGTGAATATTATACTAACTTATTTTACTATATTTAGTAATTATATAAACATGGCATAATCTGTGAACATAACAACAAATTTATATGGTTCCAAATTAGATTTCACTCCCAACTACATATCAATATCCTTTACATACATGGCAAATCTATGCTAGCTATTAATCAATTTGTGCTTACATTCAAAATTAAAAAAAATTATAAAGAAAACTTACAGTAGATCTTGGTAGAGTATAATTTTCAGGTTGTCACACTGAAATGAAATCGTTTAACATATGAATTGAGTTCTTGTAAATTATGTTCATTAGGTATTAATCGAAAAATTACCATTTCTTATTTACGTATATGATTAAGTTTAAACAACATTTAATACAGTGAAAAAACCAAACAACACAGCAATAAAAGTGTGATAGTGGGTAGTGTTAATTAAAAAAAAAATTTATCTAGATGATTTTGAATATGTTAAACAAATACATTAAATATGTATTAAGTGTTGCAAATCTTAGCATTTAATCGATAGGTTAAAGTATATAGATCAATTAAAGTTAGCTGTTAACTAAATAAAAACAAATACAAGTAGAAGATGTCTTCAAGATTCCCGGAACTTTTCTTCAAAATAGAACGAAGGAGTTTTAAAGATATAATTTAACTATTTCCCCAGTTATAAATAAAAGCCTTTTAATATAACCTTTGTTGAAATTTAATTCATTCGGAGAAAATTGAATGATTTCTAAGTTTTCTTTCAATTATTTCTAGTAATAAGGTTATTTTTAACAGCTAAACAATGATTTTTGTTTTTATAGAATAACTTCAAGTTGAAGTAAAAAGTATGGTTCGATTCTATAAGTACACCTGGTTTTTAAAATAGGAAAAACAATTTGTTTTGAACATTTAAAACGTAAAGGTTGTGATATCAAATAATTAAAAAAAAATTTGTTCAAACATCTTATTTTTCGATTACTTTAGAACACAATCAGCAGATTTACTTTTAGAACTTGATTCTAAAAAGTTATTGTTTTGAACTATTTAAAATCAAATCGGCAATAATGCTGTAGCAGTTATCAAATCTTCCATATCTTTTTACATTTAATGGATCAAATTATACCATTCCAATAAAAATAGAAATTAATAATAAAACGTATTTTATGATTGCGATTTTCCACTATTTCTTCTAATAGTAGTATTTTTACTAGCTAGGGAAATCGCATACGAATATGAAAAACTTTTGAGGGAAATATTCTTCTTATGATTGAAGTTTTGAAGAAATTCATCTTATACTGTCTTTTACTTGAATTAATTTTTTCATCCAAGTTCTAATGGGAACAGATATCCGTGTTTTTTTATATTTTTAATTTAATAATTTATTTATTTATTCAGTCTACTGATTTCATTACAATCTTACAGACTAGAAAATATTAAACTACATATATCGAAAATTTTTTAAAACACATTAACATGAAATCAGAATTAAGCATAAAAATTTACATACCTACTTTACTTTAGTGATGACTACTTGTAATATGAATTGATTTAAACAAAACAAATTGAAAATTCGTTTCTTATCGGGATTGTAAATCGATTTGGTGTCTTCATTCAAAAATACATACCTATTATACTTACATATGTTCTTTTAGAATAAATATGTGGCAAAATAAAACAGTTTTAAATTGAGGGAAGTCGAATTTGCAAAAGTAAAATATTTAAATAAGCTATTCTTATTGTTAATATGAAACTCCAAAAAAAGACGTTCTTAATTCGATATGGTACTTGGTATATATGTAGGTCCTTTTAAACAATTATTGGAAATCCACTGGCAGAATTCCGCACATTAAATTTTTTGAAACAGAAATAATTATACCTACATATTGATTGTTCCACAAAACTCGGTATTTTGTACACGTTTTGGCACAATTATTATTCTGTTAATATTTTTCCTAAAGAAAATATAAACAATATATTATGTTACCTTCAATTCAGTCAATTAGGATGCAATAATCCCAAGGGATGAAAACGTTTCCAAACTTTTTCTCTAATTAGGATGAAATAAGATGTACTTCAAATTGCAATTATACATCGAAAACAAATTAGAGGATGTTTTCGGTCAATTCCAAACTCAAAATTTGTTTCAAAACTTTTGTTAAAACAGCGAATATTCATTATAGCAAACATTTCAGTTTCATCTAGGACTGTAAAGAGCCCGTCAAAACAAGAAATTTGAGTGGATGTCTGAAATTAATCCGGTAAATTAGGAAAACTAAGAGTGGAAAAACAAGAATATTTCACGAACCATAAGCTGGGCAAACATCGCATCCATCTAAATATTTTGCAAGCAATCAACTCTCCACCCAGACGGATCTGGAGCGAACGTGAAAGCGGCTCACAAATATTTTTCCACTTTTCCCGAACCGAGGGGAGCAGAAAGCTCCGGTGCAGGGCCCCATGCAGAATCTCTGCAAAAGCTCCTAGTGCATCCCCATTAGCTCCAGTGCATCCCTGGGGGAGGTGCACTCAGGCCACCCCCTTTAAGTTTATTTATGGGACTCTCTGGAATCCTCGCAAAACAGTGCCCCATGGCTACCTTTAACGATTACACATCCCGCCCGATGGCCCCGCTCCCATCCCCGTCCAGGCCTCCAGTTCATCCCGCTTCATCCCTCGGGATTTCGTGCTAAAGTTCAATATTCACATGTCAACTTCCTTGTTTCTAGCCTCATTAGTGCGGGGCAACCGCTTGCAGTTTATTGTTGCCACCACGTGATGGATGAATATTTTGGGGGAGCTCTTTTGGGGCACAAAGAGACACTATGGGGGTTGCCATTTACGTGTCGGAACTTTCAGCCAACGATATATTTTATTATAAACACAATTCCGCCCCGCGGCTCTCATTAATGTGATCGCATCACAGCTTTTGCATAAATTTACATGAGGGGTGTTAGATGTCGTGGCGCTGCGGTACCACAGGATATAAATCAAACAATAAAAAGTTCCTAGAAAATTTCATATTAATGGATTTTCCGAGGAGACTCCACGTGACTGCGGAACTGAAATATCAGAAAGGAGTCTCAAGTAATTTGAATGAATATTTCCGTACATTTCACCTACTTCGAATTCAATTTCCTACTTCAGGAAGTAACGTAATTTGAATTTCAGCATTACTCCAGCTTGATTTACTTCTGGTTAATTAAAGAAACACGGTTAATTACCCCTACCCTGGCGATCACGCTTTTATACCCTCCCCATTTAGCACTTCCTTTCGACTTACGAATTAATTCAGATGCTCCGATTGAAGAGTTTCAACTAAGACCAATTCGTTTCCTTATTTTAATTAACGTCCCCTACCAAAGTTGTCGTGAATACATTATATCACTTTTTTTACGATTTAACAAATAATTTATACCTCTCATGGGTATGCAAAATGGCACACAAATTAATTTATCTTTTAAACAGTGATAAATAATATTCATACTTTCCAACAAAAGATATAGGATGACATTGTCTTCAGATAGTAGAATTAATCATAGTACCTATTTGATTATGTCGAGATTGACCCATTGCTGTAGTAATAGTCCACGGGCCAGCTATGTTTTTTGTAACTGATTAATAACAAGCTGATAATGGGTGAGTAGCTTCGTGTAGCCGAGACGCCCAACTTGTTTGAAGGAAAAATCTTGATAAGGGTAGGTAGCGAAGTGGGTGGTCGTCAAACATGTCGATCGGGTGGCAAACTCAACTTGTTTCATAACAATTATTTTTATTGTCGAATATTGAGATTTTAGTATGCTAAGCTCGAAAAAACATTTGTCCTACAAAATGGGCGGTTTCACCGAAGCGTCCCCCATGCTTGATATGTTTAAATAATGACGTCACGAAACTGATTAATAACAAGCTAATTTTTTGTACTGTTATTAGTTAATGACTGCGCAATCACAAGGACACATTGTCCTACAAATTTAATGGTATGATTTCTCTGTCCTCCGCTCCGAAGTTGTCCGATCCGTGGTTGCATTTTATTCATTAATAACCGTAGGACAAAAATAGAAAATGAAAGATCAGTATATTCTCAAAACACTGTATCGCTGTCCTACACAAAAATGAGTATGTGACGCCAGTCCGACAAAAATTACCTTTTTGCAATTTTTGTACTCGAAGTTCAATATTTTATTTTTTTTTATAGCTTTGTCAAATCGATCTGCTGCTGCTAGAGTCTCAGTAATAAAATCGGCACGTTGTTTTTCACCCTCGACCTCAACTGATGCCAAAAATTCATATATTTCGTTCCTAACAGACTGCCCTTTTGCTACATTATACAGATGATTTTCAGACAAATTTGATGCAAAGCGATTAGAGTTTTGCCTGATCATTTGCAGCAGAACTTCTACGTTTTTAGCAGATTTTTTGATGCTAGAGTTTTTTAATTCTTTTGTTGTATCATCAGCCGATCTTATATCGCAAAACTCCAGCACTTTCGATATAACACTCGTGGGCAATGAGTGCGTAATTGACCACTTTTGTCTCGCGAAGAACGAGTTCGTAATGTTGATGATGCCAGAGGCTCTAGAAGCAGCATCAGCATTAATTGTCTGTTCTAAAGTCAAATCTACTGAAATCCTCGAAAATGGTTTCAATGTTCGTCGAATACCCAAAAAATTTCTTTTACAATCTTCAAGTAAACCCGGATGCGTATTTTCAATGTTGATTAGCTTATTACAATAAATAGACATATACCTTGCATAGTTTTGATGACTCATAGAAAAAAATATGTTAGACATTTTTGTCAATACGTATAAAAATAAATCACCTCTACGAATGCTGTAGTCAAATATGAGATAGTATTCAACTAATTTAGTATAAATTAAATAAATTTGTGGTGTTTTACCATGCTTGCCTTCCAAAGTTTCAGTTGTAGGTATACTTCTCATATTCTTCGAATAATGTTTTCACATTTTCATTCGTTATTTGTTCATTGAAAAATTCTAAATATTGTTGAATATTATCCAGATCCAGATCCAGATCCGTATGTTGAGATTGTAAAAACTGTTCCAAATGCAAAATTTTCAGAGCAAGATAAAGGATGAATTAAAACTACTTTAAATTAATTTTTCATTAGCATCTACCTTTTTTTTTGTAGGACAAGTGTACATTCGTGTTCCATGCTTCATTATAAACAAAAGAAAAAAAAATTAATCGGTTATTAATGAATAAAATGCAACCACGGATCGGACAACTTCGGAGCGTAGGACAGAGAAATCATACCATTAAATTTGTAGGACAATGTGTCTTTGTGATTGCGCAGTCATTAACTAATAACAGTACAAAAAATTAGCTTGTTATTAATCAGTTTCGTGACGTCATTATTTAAACATATCAAGCATGGGGGACGCTCCGGTGAAACCGCCCATTTTGTAGGACAAATGTTTTTTCGAGCTTAGCATACTAAAATCTCAATATTCGACAATAAAAATAATTGTTATGAAACAAGTTGAGTTTGCCACCCGATCGACATGTTTGACGACCACCCACTTCGCTACCTACCGTTATCAAGATTTTTCCTTCAGACAAGTTGGGCGTCTCGGCTACACGAAGCTACTCACCCATTATCAGCTTGTTATTAATCAGTTACAAAAAACATAGCTGGCCCGTGGACTATAATGAAACGTACTTTTAATATTCCATAATTGTCGAAAAAATTGTTTTATGTATTTTTGCTTCAAAATTAGTTTAATCGGTATTTGTTTTGATTTATTAACATCGGGAACCTAAAACTATCTGAATATCCTATATGTATTATTCGGATGCATCGGATCTCAGCTGTTGTCATATTTGGCAGAAATTCAAATATGTAGCTGAAAAATTCGAACAACATTTGTAGCGCTACTCCGTAGCAAAAAAAAAAACAGAAACAAATAAGTACATAAAACACATTTTTGCTATGTCATGCGCAACTGGGAAATGTTGTCTAAAGTCAACAATTAAAAATATCTGTGATCATTTTAGTCTGTTGAACACCCATATTCATTATATTTGATCACACCCGAAATTATCAATCTCCGTCATCATAGTAATTTTTCAATGTTCATTGAAATGATAATGATAACCCAGAGTCAATATTATCGTATATCTGCAAACAATTTCTATAGGAATTTTTCCGTAGATTAGGTACTAATTCGTAAATGAAAATGTTTAATCAGCTGCCAATTTCTATCAAATAGGATTAAAAATACCATAATGCGATTTTTTAACCATTTAAGAAAATTCATAACAAAATGACGAATTGATTCAGAAGTTTATAATGTCGCTAAAATGATAGCTGAAATCTTAAACTATTATAGTTATAAAAAAACAGGGAATTTTACTCTTTTCCATAAATTGATTATTTTGTACAATTCATGGCGAATAAAGAACATAAATTTGTTCTGCAAGATGTGTGCAAATAGTTGCAGAGATGAATTGACTCTATTTTTCTAACAAATAAAAATTCTAACCTGCGGAAAAAAATCCAATAGAATTATGTCGTTTATTTAAATAAAATAGAAAACTTAAATTTGCTAACAAGTGTCATTTTTCAAATCTGTTATCCGTAATATTTAGAATTTTTTTGATGTTTTCCTACATGTTAATTGAGATCTCCATGTCAAGCATCGTTTTGAAAAAAAAATGCATGCACAAAGGTGTAAATAAAGCAGTGTGACGTTACGAAGTTGTAAGTGGTCCTAGTTGGTTGCGAGACCCTAAAAAGAAACATTTTAACGGATCAAAGGAACTGAATGAGTGACTCCTCCTCAACCGAATGGAAGGAGCGATAAATTTAGCAACGTTTGTTAGACTCCAAACGAAACGCGGAAGGGGTGAGCTCGAAGGAGCCATAGAACCCAAGAACCCCCAAGAACCGAAGAAAATAGGGCACAATTATAACGAGGACGCATCCATCATCCGACGGTGCGCCAAAATAGAGTCGCCCCGTCCGAAGTCGTTGGTGGCACGGCCGAGACCGGGACGAATAAATTTTCCCGGCGAGGCTTTTCCCGATTAATAAATAGTCTGCGAACATAGCAGCGGCAACCCCAAATGGTGCATTTTCCCAATTGCACTTTTGTATATATGAGGATTTGCACGTGCACACACACAGAGAGAGAAGAAGGGGCCCCACTGCACAGAGGAGGCGCTACTGCTACTTCTGGTGGTTCTGGTGCATGGAAAATTCAGAAAATTCGTAGAACCACGTCAGGGTAGCGGTGGAGCAGCCGTGCTACCAAGGGTAGCGCACTTTTCCAAGCTTATTTTCATTCTCAAATAGTGGAAAGCCCTCGACGACGGTGCCAGGGCGCATTTCCTTCTCCGTGCAGTCGCCACCCCGAGCGCAGAGGGCAAGTTTCCGGCAATACCCCGCGAACTCTGGAAGTCGGTGCTCCTCGCGACGCGACTAATTTATTTTTTCGCCCCAGGTGTCGAATTTTGGGGGTAGTGCGTTAATTCGCGGTCGGATCAAGGAGCTGTGCGGAAGACGCGTAAAATTAATCGTAAAAAGCGTTTTAATTGTCGTGGTCAAACTCAGTGAAGGCTCCCCCACTCGAGAGCTCCACCGGGAAGTGGACACCCACTGCAGCTGGAATGCATCATTCATCCGTGCCGCCCCCGCCACCTCCAGCTCCTAGCTCCCCAGAAGGAAGCTTTCTGGAGATAAAGGATTTCGCCCATTTTCTAGGAGCGTTCTTATATCACTAATAAGCGAGGAGCACGAGGAGGGCCGCTTTCAAGTTGCGAGTGGAGCACCCCCCCGGTCCATCGCAGGGATGCTGCTGGATTTTTGCATTATTCCCTCGCACACACGGAGGATGGGGTGCGGGTTGTCTTGTCATACAGTGGCAATATCGCGGAGAGGATTGTGAATGACAATTTTATGAATCCCATGCCACAAGCTCTAGGGACTCCTCTGACTGGTTCGTCGCGTTCGTTTGTATTTTACTATATTTTTTTTTATTTTACTTTTTTTTTTTTTCGTACGAGAGTGGTCTTCAAGGACGTGCCAAAGCTCTTCCAGACACTTCCCCATTTGCGGGGGTCCATGTGCACCTCGACAAGTGCAGCACTTGCATCTGGCCACAACTCGGGCTCTCCTGGCACCCAGTGCACGGCCGTACACGGCGTTGTTCAATCGGGTCTTCGTATTTCTTTTAAAATTCTTTTCCGTGTTTTGGTTCAAGGCGAAACACGAAGACGACTACTAGAAAAATTCTAAGAAACACGACCGTGGAAAAGTGGTGAACGGTGTCTCACGATCCGCGGTGTATTTTTTTTTATTTTTTTGTGCCCCCGCTCTACTTCCTGCCGGGTCTCCAAAGGATTCTTGCTACTTTCTGCCTTTTTGTGATTTTTCAGTGTTTGTTCGCATAAATTGAAATAAAAATAAATATAGCAGAAATATGTGCCAATTTTATCGCGGATGTGCTAATTAAATGCACCGCGCGCCGACTGACTTCCGGTGTTCAAGTGAATGCTTCTCGCAACGATAAAAGTTTTTCATTTATAATATTCTTTCTTTGAATTTTATGTTTTAAACGGTCTGCTTCCCAAGTTTTTCCTGCCCCATCGAAGCACCCTCCCTCCTGTAAATATTTCAAACGGCAAACAATTGTACCAGGAGCAGCCCCAGCTATAGTGGGGCCCTCCCGTCGAGCGACAAAGTAGGCTAAAGTTACACAATTCGTCCTTGAAAACAAACAATCCGTCGAGAGCAGAACGCGGCTGCACACTCCCAGATTCGAAGGATGCTGTGCAGGGGTACACCAGGGACCAGCAGTCCTCCCCCCGAACTTTCATCTCAAATTCAGCGACAATTCGAATTTTTGCATTTCACATTTCGAGGAGCGGCCCCAATGGCGCTCTTTTCTTCGCTGGAGCGATTTTTTTTCCCCAATTTATCCTCCCTCGCGATCCCCTCGAACACCGAGATTCCCGGGCGGGAGGACAACTGAAATATTTTAATTGCTTCCGAGGCGATTTTAATGGGACGACGCAGGACTTCGAACCGAGTTTGAATTTTCCCTTTAAATTGCACTATTTCCTGGAGGGACTGACGCTGCGGGGCCCCCCTCCTCGGGGCGGTCGAATGCTTCTGTCGGGCTGCAAATTTAACGAGCAATTCTTGGGGCCATTGTCGCCTTCGAAGTGCTCTCCCGCGTCGATTTTATAATAATAGGCTCGAAACTTCAGAGGCGGAAATCAAAGTGCTCATATTAATTTGCGCCAGTGATCAACAACAGCAAGAAGCAGGGTCAATTTCCATTTTATCCTCTATTATACGGGCAATTTTAAACACCTTCAATTATTTTGTCAAACCATTAATTTCAAAAAATCAATGAGAACTTCCATCTTATCTTTATTAGGGTCAAATTGGCACTTAAAGCCAATTAGTCCATAATTACATGTTTAGGGAGATCAGTTCATTGAAAAAAACGCATTGGTGAAAACAACTTCTAATCAATAGTTGTATTTTTTTCACATCGGTTCGGATTCGGTTCGGTTTAGCATACAATTTTCCACTGAATTGAAATTTATTCTTTCACAAAAACAAAATTATATTTCCTATATCCACTTTACGACAAAAATGTTTCTGATTATTTATAAATATTAATAAAAATACATATCATGGCAATTTCACGCACTTTACTCTAATTTTGAAGTCTTGATGTACCTGAACACCTTTAAAATTCTGTTCAATCCCAATCCCCAATCAATTTTGAATAAATAATAAGCTGAGCGGTTACATACCTAGAGAGACAAACTATTTTTTCTAAATTTTGATTTACAGAGGACTATACCTTTTATTTAAAACAAAACGAAAAAAAAACTGGTATCTTTTAATAGCTTGTAATAACATTAAAAGTTTAATACCAATTATTTGGTGAAGCCTCTTGATTTTTTTGCTATAGGGAAAGAATCTCTACGTAACATATAACATACATAATAGTTAAAAAAATCATTTGTTCCCGAAACAAGATTGAATACGGTTGCTTAATTTCTATAAAAACGCGATATTTCCTGTGTGGATGCATTAAAGTGGGTTAGCTCAGACTAAATGATAATCATTAATTTTACTCTTTATAGACTTTTGAATTAATAGCTCTACTCTAAGAAAAAATTTATTATTAGGTCAAAATCTCAAGCGTATTCAACAGAGTTCGTTCACTTCAAAGGTTGATATCATCTTTCAATTAATTTTGGAAAATTTCTGCAAATAAGGTTCCGCATGTAAAATCAATTAAATGTATTCCTTTCAAATAAAAATATAATATATGATTCCTCTTTAAGGACACCTTCAAACTTTTTCGAAAGATATGAGTTCACTCATTTTAGTTTAAAATTAAAGTATATATTATTAAACTTATTAATAATGCAAAAAATTTCTTCCCTAAAGAAATTTTCCACTTCAAGAAAAATGTTTTGAATAATTCTCACATCAAAGCTGTAAGCACTTGTCGCCGTATGTAGATTCGCGACATAAAGTTGATGTGCAATAAAGTTTTATTCTAATTGCATGCACAACTCCAATCGCAAATTAATGAGCACGAAAAACCTGAAAAATCGATACAATTTCATAAAGCTCCCTAATCTCTAAACGAGTATGCTCCCACCCTCTTTGAAGTTTTCTTTTTTTTTTCGTTAGAGCACCGAAAACTTTAAGATTATATTTTTTCTTCATTTTTATTGAACTTCACCTTCTGAAGATGCCACCACTCGGGCGTATCTGAGAACTTTAAGTGATTGAAGGCATGCAATGCTGCCGTTCCCCACCACATAAGCATCGTTCCATGAGGCCGTCCCGTGCCTCATGCATAAACTTTTGATGAGAATTTCAGTTCAATAAAAATCATATTTTCAGTGACGTTGAGGGTTGCTTTTTCCGAAAGGCAACCCGGAGGCTCTGGCCCTTCTATCTGATTGATGAATGATTTTTATTTTTTGTGTCCCTCTCGATAAATTATCGCTGGATCTCTGAGATGATGACGGCTTTCATTAAGTCATCCAGCGTTTTATAGTGCTCCATTACGCGTTTTGGAATTGAACGACGTAACACCTGCAGGTTTTTGTTTGAATTCTTTGAAAAATCTTTTAGTAGCAAGTAGACAAGATTGTTAGGAGATAAACGATTCAAAG
This sequence comes from Machimus atricapillus, assembly GCA_933228815.1. NCBI lineage: Eukaryota > Metazoa > Arthropoda > Insecta > Diptera > Asilidae > Machimus > Machimus atricapillus. The sequence goes on along the minus strand of OW121786.1, from coordinate 30,815,520 downwards.
AAGAACCCTTGAGTAGTTTGCATTATTTTGTAGGTCAATTTGAGTTGACACAGTTGCATTCAAAATTTTATCAATCTCCCCGCAGAAGCACATTTAATCTTCCAGACACTCACTCTAGAGCAGTACGGGCGCACCTTGAACCTTCTTGCTTGAAAAACATTTGAAAATCAAATAATATTAAAAAATGTTACCTCCTTACTAAAGCCTTCGTTAACTTCCGGTGTAGGTCTCATTTGCCACCAGTATGAAACTAAGGTCATTCAAAAGAAGTTATTAGACGGAAAAAATCACCCCTACCCATCGGGAGCCTGACGGAGCTGAGGTCCCTTCGAGCGTTTAGACCGAATCACAGCAGGACACACCGCCCCCACTCAACTCCTGCTTTATTATGTTAGCCCACTTAGAAAGCATACACGAGCTCATTAGCACAGAATCTTGCGTTTTATGTACTTTCAGAGGCAGCCCTATAGGCTCTTGTTAACAGTAATTATGTTTTGAATTAATAAACAATGCATTATGCAAAAGCAGAACTTAAGCAGTCTTATTTTTTTTCTGTCTTCAGACTTTATTCAGTTTTCGTCTCTGTTTTTTAAGTGTTTTCTCGCGCATACAAAGGCGTTACGTTCAAAGCTAAAGGTTTTTATTTTTACTACACACGTTTTCTTGCCCTTACTATTTAAACCGGCTTTTTTTTATACCGCGAATTACTTTCCAAGTATCTTTGAAATAATCTTAGATGAATTGGCCTGTCTTCATCTTAAGTTAAGTGTGTGCCAGGCAACGACCTTTCTGTTTACATTTATGTTTTATTTATTAATGCTAACACTAAATCGGTAGTGTTTGGATATTAGAATTTTTTATACTAAGCACCGTGATCTCACTTTCTTATGAAAAAAGTTAGTTTTGACTTGTACTGAAAATTTACCAAATTAGTGTTAAGCATTAATTAAATATTTTGTAAGGCTCATATTTTTGAACTGAAAATGAAATGGGCATATAGAAACCACTTTAAAAAAATATATAAAAACTGTAGCTTTATCAAAAATCAACTTATAAACTAAAGAAAGTGGTATCAGAGGTGGAAACATTTTGGAATGTGGTTTACCTTTGTTGATCTTAAAACTGCTATTACCAACTAATTTATTGGCTATTTTATGTGCTGCATCGTCATTTAACTTGGGTATTTTTGTATGATATGCAACTTTTACATTATTTTATATTATGGTACCGAAATTTCAAATTCTTGAAAATAATAAAAAACATTTGTGGATATGCACACATGGTGAAGTCAATCAGAAAATAATAGCAATCAACTTTTTACATGCATTTTCCTGAACACATTACGTGGTTATTTCTTACATGTATAATGTTTCCACAAATTTGAATATTTGGCTAAATATTATCTCCGCATGTAATTGGGCTAAAAAGATTCGTGCTCTTGTTTGGGCTGTTATGGAAGGTATTAAGAGAAAAAAAGGATATTATTTGGTAGCTAAATGATCCTGACTTGACGTTTGCTTCAGAGAGTTTATGTTTAATTCAGTTTGCAAAATATATATCCAAAGTTTTAAAACTGTAGTAGCATTAGACTATTGAATTTGCTTTTGGGTTAAAATATATTCAGAATTGGAATATTTAAAGTGCAAAGCGAAACATAAAAGCATTGTCAATTTTAAAGATCTGGAAAAAATACATTTTTGCCGAATTTTTAACAGAACTCCGAATAAATGCGAAACTTATCCTAATATGTAGGAACAACACTCTGAACCTTAACGAAATCAACTAATAGTATGTTTGCAGGAATTTATAAATAGTCTGCTCTCATGGATTGTTGGTTATTATAATATTAAAACATTTTCAAATTTTTTCTTAAATTGCTGTTTAAAATATTTCCATAATTTTTGATTTATGATTACCTAAAAAATTAACATGCATTTTTATCTAATGCTTTTTCCTTAACATTGATTTCCTGTCTGTATTGTGTTTAAATTTACTACTAGAAAATATTTTAGATTTTGTATTTGCGTTAAAAAAATACCTTTTTCTGAATTATTCAAAAGATTTTTTGATTTCAAAAAGAAAAATGTTAAATGTAAAACAACTTAAACTGAATTGTACTTAATTGTGTGTAAATATTGAAATCTCTTTAAACGAAAAATGTAGAAAACAATGAAAAATAAAAATGATATAACTCCGTCATACTCATAAAATCCTTACTTTCACCTATTACTTGCTAATTATTTTATTGACTAATTTGTTAGTATGTGTTAATAGATTTGGCGAAAGAATTATTAACGCAATTACAAAATGTGAAGTAACATAAATGAGAAGCATTCAAATAAATTGGCACATATTTACCTAATTTCCGTTCTTAATCGTTATATAATTTTTGTTATTTTATTTTATTACTTACATATTTCTTTTAAAGCTCCACTTGATATGTTCATTGTGGCGTTTTCCAATTATTTAAATTTATTTTATTATATTTTTTATTTTATTGTTATTTTTTAATGTTTTTTTTTTATAATTTGAAGGAAAATGTCTAATCGTTTTTACTTTTGAGTTCGTTTCAATTTCCCATTTTTTGGGTGTGTCCACATAAGGTTGACAGATCAAAACAGTATTAAATACCCAAAACCATATTTTGTCCAGCGGGATTCTATTGTGTTTAACAAATTAAAATGGTTTTAAAAAAGTGGAAAAGTATTTTTAAACATAAATTTTAGTTTACCTTCAACATGAAGTGAGGGCATGCTTATGTCAATACTGCATACATGTTTTAGATGCTAATCTTGATGAGAATTCAAAATTCAAATCCATAAAGGACTTAGTCAGATATAAATTTTAAAATTTTGGGTTTCATTGATAGGCAATAAAACTAGACTAGATCAGTTATTATCGAAATACTTTTTTCTCACAACCACTAAATTATAAAGTTCTTTTTACATTCACCTCAAGAATTCGAAAATCCAATATGACCTAAATATTTTCGTCTGTAGACTCTATATCAAAAGAATGTCCTTTCCATAGATCAATAAAATGCAGGACCCTATTTCATGTTGCCGTATTTCGCATGCTCCCCAAAAAATTTATGTTGACACCCCAAATTAGTATGCACTTACTGGTTAATGGTACGCGTAATATTCAATGGCACCCAAAAAACGACATGGTCTTTAGACTTAGAAACTAAAGTAATGAAGAATTGTTGCTCCGAATTATGCGATACTATATACATATGTATATCCGTTGGACAAAATATGGGTTTATCTGCCATGAATTGTACACTTTATGTGGACATAGCTCATTTGATAAAATTTTATTTTTGGAATAGTATAAAACAACTTTTACCACTGCAATACTCAGCGAATTTTTTTTTTCCTTTCTTCAATACTTAAGTGAGCAATTGTGGGGCTAAAACTGCGATTTTTATTTTTTTTTTCGAATTATAAAGAAAATTAGTAATGATCCCGCAATCAAAAGCAAACCAATATTTGTACCACAAATTAATTTTTTAATTTTGTCTATTAAACTTTTCATTTTGTGATCGTTTTTTCGTTTATAATTTTTTTTCCAAAAAAAAATTTTTTCAAGAGTGAATTTTCAAAAATTGTATTTTAACAAAAATAATATAGAAGAAAAAACATAAATCCCACAAAAAGAGGGAAACAGACAAAATTTTTTCGATTGTTTTTGGAAACTTTTCATAATTCTTTCGTCAAAAAAATTATTGAAAAAGATTTTTGACGAAACTTATCGGTTACAATGGCTCCAGTAATTGGCTTTATACCTTTCGATAAATAATAACCTTAATGCAAACGAAGATAAATGGAAGGTTAAGTAATGTTAAACGAAGTTGAAACGGGTAATGATGCATTCAATTGGATTTTTTTGATTATCATACATATAATTTTTCCACACGGTAATTTTGATACAAGAGATGAATAATTTTGTTTGGGTCCTTATATTTGTTGATTCTGTTGTGTGTTTTTGTTTGGTGTTTTTATAAGTTTGTGGTACAAATGAAAAAACAGAAGTTCTCAAAGTGAATTGGGTGATTTTTGTGAAATCAAAAGCAAAAAATTGTCGTGTCGCTCATGCAATAACGAAGAAGAAAGTTTTAAAGCATTAACATGAAACGAAGATACATTTTTATCCGCACAAGGTTTATATTGCTTTTATATTTAATATTTTCTGATAAATAAATCTTTCCTGCATTTGAACGTTTTTCCACAAGCAATCATTTGAGATTTCGAGTTCCGTATTCGCTTGGTACTTGCTATGGATTATTGATACTTTTTTTAATAATCAAAATGATAAATTTGTTAAGAGATTTTCGATAAATTCATTGTTTCATTCATGAGCCTGTCGACAGCTTTCAAGTGTTTCAAATTCGTTTTCTTCATTTTCTTACTATGGTTTCATTAATAGTTACTTTTACGTTGACCTGAAGGTTCGCTTAGTTTGTGTTGTCTAACCGTAAATTGTATTTCATTCATTTTCTTCGAAAACATCGAACATTTTGCACTCTTAACATTTACTTTTGCAAACAGTGAAACATATCGAAACGTATCGTTAAAAAAACATAAAAACATACACTAAAACAAACACAGCCACCACTTGTATCTGGCAACCGTTCGAAACAAATCCGAAGTCAGTGACCGTAAAATACTTCACCATATCCATTGTACACGGAGACAGGCAAACAAAAGACTGTTAAAAATACTTTATACGATTTTGGTGTTAAATAAAAATAAAATCAATAAAAAATCCAAAAAAAAAACTTTTATACGTAACATAGTCGAGAGTAAAAGAAGCATATTTTTGTACGGGAGAGAAAATTCTTAAAAAACTCAAAATAATTGTAAAACGGGGCCAATAGTCCGTAAGTGTTCGGACAAAATCTATAAGTCAAAACTTAGTGAAGCAAATTCCAAATCCAAACCAAAACCTAAAAGTAGAATTTTCTGACAACAATGAAGAGCCAGTAAACTAGAAGGAACAATTTGAAAAAAAAAATCCAAAAAACAAATATCTAAATCGCATATTTCAGATGTATAATTACACCATGGGAAGTCCTCCACTGCCAGATCTCTTGGGCCAATATTATGGTCAACCAGATCCGTACGGGCCATCAACATCGGCGCAATTCCCCTACGATACGACGGGGACGTCTGGACTGACGACGAGTTATAGTAGAACATCACCAATATCCCGTAGACGGCGCTATAGTATCGGTGGTCTTCCATCAGCAACAATGACTGATTTATATAATTTTTCGACGCAAAATATATCAGCTGATAGTTCGGCAGCGCACATAGCAAATCTAATAAATGAAACATCGAAATCGATATCGCGCTCAACGCAAATACTGAACCAGCGCTTAGGTCGAGCGATATCAAGCTACCCACAGTTAAATACAATCGAACCTCCGTACCTAAGCGACAATCTTATGCAAATGTCGACGAGTTTCTCATCGCAACCGAATATCTGTTTCCAACCCTACTCAAGTACATATGATAAGCCAGGTGGACAGACAGCGGGAACAGCGACACAACCATATCTTTCACGCCTAAGACCGACACTATCATCATCTCATCTAAATTACTTGTATCAAAGACCACCACTGTATAGTAGTAGTTATAATCCGTATATAGCATCGAATTTTCAATCACAGCCATCTCAAAACTTGCTATACCAACGAAATTTAATGCCCTCACTCCATGCATCAAATCCTGCATTCACAACATCACATAGCTATCACCCGCTAGGCCATCAATATCTTCATCCGACTCATCTCCAGCAGCAAATTCAGCAACAATTGCCTCCGCATCAATATCACCTCCATCAATATCAACAGCCCTTCTCTAGCGGCTACACAAGTCAACATTTTGATCATCTCCATCAACAACATCCGTATCAAGTACCACTCTCGAAACTAGATTTAGATTATACTAAACCGCCTGAAACTAAGAGACAAGTAAGTTTTAAGTTTGACGTAGATACGCTATCGATTGACTCGTAAAGTACCGTATTTTTATAACCTCAATATTTCGAAAATTTCGATTATTTTTTATTGCATTTACAATGTAGGGACAACGAACGATAGGCCACGAATTTTGTTTGCGTTTAGCCTTTGAAACTTTTGTACATTTTGTACGTCCGACCGCAGCCCGGTGCCGGCAGTCGGCCGCCGCGCCGACCGTGCAGCCGGCCCCAGCCGCATAAAAATTTCCTTTCTACTCGTTTTTAATCGCTACAGTACAAATCGACATCTTTTTTAATCGACTTGTTTTTTGAATGAGCTTACTAACTGGTGCGTAGCGATGAAGACATAGACTTAGACACAGGACATGATAGTGATACTATGTAGGTGCAAACGAGGATTGATGGTGATTAGGTCGTAGCCTTAGGTAACCCGCATTTTTCAGCGTAACGTGTTTAAATCAATTTCAGTGAATATTTGTATTTTGTTGCTTAGACCCACATATATATTCAGCTATTGATCTTAGACCTCGATTGTATAGAGCATATTCCTCAGTCCAAAGATAAATATACTTTGCTGCTTCGTAGATGCTCAGGGTAGTCCCAAAGTTTGGACTATTCTAACAAGTAAAATAATAACCATTCTCCTCTTTCTTATGGTTTTCTTTTTCTTTCGTCAATTACGTCATTGTTTTCAACATAGGTGAACCGCTCTGGTCAGACAGCGAAAGTTGTCCAAGGACCTCCAAGTAGCAGTTATAAATTAAGTGTTTTTAAAGCTTTTAGCCAGAGGGCATAGATGTGTCAGTTGCAGCAAAAGCAGGGTGAAAGTGTATGCAATCGTGTTGAAAAAAAAGGTAAGAAAGAACAACATTGCTAGCTAGGACAGAGCGATAATTATCAGATTAGCATTTCTTAAAATTTGTAATTTGTTTAATGTTAAGTTTTTAATACATGTAGTTTTGTGGTGAATATTGAAGATCTCAACTTATTTTGCAAAGGTCTCCTGTTTATTTTTTAAAGGTGAAAAGGGAAATCTTCCCATCAAACGTTCATGTAAGTATTATATAATATGTCAATACAGCTTAAATCGAATTTAAAAATTGTAAAATCTAACTAATTTCTCTGTTTAAAATAAGAAACATTTACTAAATTAAGTACAGGCAATGAGGCATAGAATTACCAAATCGCAAAAACTGTAAGTATAGAGAAACTTAATTTAAAAATAATGTTTACATATATATATTACTACTGAACTAATTTTACTGGCAAACCAAAATTGTTTGTGTTACGTTTTTTATTGTAAACGTATCAAGAGCAAATTTGGATTTTTCTACCAGTTTCCATGATTGAATACAAACAAAAAGGGAGTGACAAATTTGAACAGTGATAATTTAATATAGTACTAGGTAATAGATAAGATTTTTGTCAATCTAAGTGAAAAATTAAAAAAATTATTGTCAACGTTAGTGTTTAAAATGTTCACTATTGACAAGACTCAATTTTCATAAATTAAATATATTTTTCAAAAGCCCTGTATGCTTTAAATTTGCTAATCCGATTTGGGGATTAAAAATTCGAAATTTCAACTTACATTTTCAGATATATTTTGCTGTATCGCAAAAATATTTCTGTTCATTTCTAATCGCCTTAAGACATGTTTCACATTTTGTTACACTGCTAATCCTAAATCAATAAACTTACCTTCAATGTTGAAAATTAGTTTCAAAGAAAATTTCTTGATACCTGCACATATGCTCGCAAGGGGATAATCCCCTCATTGGCCAAACGTAATTGAATTCGATGGATGTGGCGATTAAAATTTTGTTTCGTAAAATGCTGACTTTAAATTTACGTAAGCAGATCGAAGGCGAATCGTGCCTTAGTAAAAGTTTTCCATATGTGTTTTATTACAGGAATTCTCCAATGTTTCGCATTTAAGTGATTTGCTCTAATTTTAACCTCCTTATGTTATATATAAAGTATCTAAATTATTTTTTAATTGAAAATCAATAATTATAGTTTCAAAAATTGGAAATAGGTGATACTGAATTTAATTTACGACTGTGTATTAGATTATACTTATTTCTTCAATCGCGTTCCAATAATTTATATCTGAAATTAAAAAAAATATATATAATACACCTTCTCGAATCACACAAAAGTGTCTTGGATGGCTTGAGAATTATTTTGAAACTCTTCGTTTATGTTCTAATTAAAGTTAATAGCCAAATTTTTCAAAACACAAATACATAATTCTTATCATTGCCTATTACTGTAGGCTAAAGTTTTTTATTTTACAGTTCTATCAAAGTCAAAATAAACTTTGCAAAATAAGTTGATTCTTAGAAAATTGATTTTATGAAAATTAATTTTTAGGTATTAGTAAAAACAAAACAAAGTAACGAATTAAAAATTCTAAAATTAAGCTTACTCATGTTGTGCTAGAAAACAAATCTACATATAAACTTCTAAATGTATAATTTAAGGTGTAGAAAACCAAATAGCCATGTAAGATATCCGTCTAAGTAACAAAATACAAATATTAAGCAAAAATCAGAATAGTAAAAAATAGTGTTGTTTGAAAACAAAGTTCTAAAAATGCGAAAAGTTAACAAAAAGATTGAAAGTATATACAAATATAGGAAATTCACACTATTTTGATCTGGATGCTTAGCAACTCACTTATGAATGTTACATTATAGCTTTAAAGCGTATTTAAAAAATGCAGAAAATTTTCCAAAGGAACTTAATCTAATGCTGTGAAATGTAATGATTACTAAATAGTAGGTACGTGGGCACCTTATGAAGGACTCGATATTATTTACAAAATTAGGACTAGACGCAAACCACCTGAATAAGTAGGACCTTAGGCTTAGTAGTAGATATTGTAAAAATTTAGACGATAGTAGTTAGGTTAATTCGAAAAGAAGAGGGAGAAAAACTTTAAAAACGTCTCATATCAATTTTTAGGTTGTGAGAAACCAAATTGATTTTAATAGGAGAAAGTAAAGGCGATCTCATTTCGTATTGATAATAAATACCAAGAAGACTGAGTTATCAAATGAGATGAACACGACATCAACCTAAAGATTTTCGTAGCCATCGATCCTCAGTGCTGTCAGGACAAACACTATAGAAAAATATATAGCCGGTCTTATGATTAGGAGGAAACAGATTCATCTCATCTATCCAACTACCCTCAAAATCCAATTGCATCCCCATCAAATCAAACAATCATTTTCACCAATCAAATACAACAACAGACATACTGTTATCCCAAAGTCAATTATTAAACATATGAAGTAAATTATCGAATTATATAGAATATTTATTGTGGAACGTAGTGTTAATCAATCGAATGTGTTATATATATTTTTCGGATAATGTTGTTGCATACAAAATTCAATTCAATCATATATACACGCTCAGAGATTCATATACACGTCAATGCATTTGTTTCGAAATTTTGAAAGATCGATCTATTTTCACGGCATCACTAAAAATACAAAGACATCAAGAGGTTTTTGTACAATTGAGGAGGCCTCTGCCGAGGCGCAAAAAGACGAGAAATGCTTACTTTTGTGTTTTCTACAATGTTTGAAGAAAGACATCGAGAACGTCACATAATTGTGTTTGCATGGTAGTGTTGACTTCACCAGTTTCGTTTTCTTCTTCATCTTTGACGGATTTTATTGTTTTGTTTCTGACCCCTTTGTGAAGAATCTCCAAGATTCAGTAAATGATAGACTCCACTTGACTAGTTTCCCCGAACGGTATTCGTAGCTAATAGCATAGAATTTGCATGCCTAAATCCAACGAAACGTAAACGAATTCAATTAACCAAGAAACGAATTTTCAATAAATGTGACAAACAAAACAAAAAAATCTAGATAACACCTAAAAGAGCCTTCTTTTGAATTTCTATGAAATTGAGCAGCACACCAAGGGAATGCTTAAAGATTTTGTGTGACTATTTTTTTTACTTATGGTTTTATCTTCTGTTCGTTATTAATATCTGCTCAAAAGATGTACTTTGCTCCAGTCACCTCCATCCAAATTCAGCATTATTTTTTCGTTCCTTATTTTAAAGCTATTTTTATAAATAAAATCATATTCTTCCCGAAGCCTCTGCTTACTTTTTTGTTTATTCCTAATTAATTGTGTCCAACGTTTTACTTTTGTTTTACCTTTAACTATTTAAGCAAGAAACAAAACACGAAAAAATATTATAATGAGAGTAATATGTGAATCACAAAATACAAAATTTATTGATTAAAGTTGGATGAGTTCCGTCTCGAAATACAAAGAAGGGATCAGGAGATTATGGCAATGGCAGCCAAAATGAAAACATTGGAAGAACAACATCAGGTGAGACCTCAAACAAACGTACAAAAACCCGAAACCAATCCTTAACCCTTTTGTCTAATTCGTTTTTCATTTTAAGGACTATCAGAGACATATAGCCGTGTTGAAAGAATCACTTTGCGCTAAAGAGGAACACTATAATATGCTTCAAACAGACGTCGAAGAACTGAGAGCTAGACTCGAAGAAAAGAATCGTTTAATTGAAAAGAAGACACAGGCAGCTTTGCAGGCTGTACAAGAACGAAACCGTCTCAACAATGAGCTTACTGAACTTAAGGATCATATGGATATTAAGGATAGAAAAATCAATGTTTTGCAACGAAAGGTAAGATTACATTACAAATTTTATTTTATAAATATGCTTGATCCTGTGACCTAAAAATGGGTCATAAGATGAAAACATTTTCTCTCATCAAAAAGTGAATCGATTTGAAAACAATAAGTAACATTTTATAAATAGGTACTAAATTTTGTTTAATTTCTTACAGATCGAAAATCTTGAAGATCTGCTTAAAGAAAAAGACAACCAAGTTGATATGGCAAGAGCCCGATTGTCGGCAATGCAAGCGCACCATAGCAATTCTGAAGGAGCCTTGACAAGTTTAGAAGAAGCAATCGGGGATAAGGAGAAGCAGATGCAACAACTACGCGAACAACGCGATCGTGCCGAACAAGAAAAGCAAGAAGAACGTGAACTGCACGAACGTGAAATCGCTGACTACAAACTCAAACTTCGCACTCTCGAAAGTGAAGTAGAAAAGTTAAACACTCGCCTTGACCGAGCCTTAGCCGAAAAGGATCGTCTTGAAGCTAAACTAGAATCATCTCAGAGTGAATTGGGCAAATCGAAGGCTGAACTGGACAAGGCCACAAGTGAAGTTGGCCGCAGCAGCGCCGATTGGGAAGCAACGAAACAACGAATTGCCCGCCTCGAAATGGAAAACGAAAGGTTGCGACACGATCTCGAAAGGTCACAGGTAAATTTGGTACCGACTCAAGTAATTCACTCGCTCTCAGCCACTTGAATTACAGACAACGTTCGGACGAACGACACTGTCCACGTCTCAGGAGCTGGACCGAGCACAAGAACGAGCTGACAAGGCCTCGGCCGAACTCCGACGAACTCAGGCCGAACTCCGCGTGACCCAGGTAAGAGATCAGTTCATTAGTCAAACATGCACTGAAGGTAATTCGATAGTTCAATGGTTCGACAATCTTGCACTCAAAAAACTCATTGCCTTTTGAAGTCTACTACAATATAAAACAATCTTTAAATCAGCTTTTGAAAATACAGTGATCCTAATTAAAATCCAAAATTAAGTCTACATACAGCTTGTGTCTAAATTCATAGATACATATGTTCAAAATTGTCGAACCCAAGTAGAGCGATTACCTTCACCTGGCTTTTAGATGTGTCAAATACGCTAAAAACTAGACACAAACGAAACATATAAAACAGACATACATCAATACATAATACTGTCAACGCATTTGAACAATTACCTAACTCTTAAACATTTTTGTATATTTGCGGACTGTTGTTAAACTAATTTTAGGATGAGACAGAACAAAATTTTGTGAGTAACGATCCACTCCAAAGTTTTGGAAATGCGATTTTATATTATTTCGAATTTTATTTGTTAATGAACTCATTTTCATTCGCAACTTTATTAAAGCATTTGGCAACCAATTATTCAATTAATCAATATTAAATAATTTACGAGTACCCAAATTGCAAAATTGCGACCAATTTGATCCAGCATCACTCTCAATTCATGCGAACAAGCGTCGCTAATTATGATTGGGCCCATTGGATATTTCGATTGAATGCGGCATTTACTTCATTTGAATTGAGAATCTTTTACATAATATATTGAGTACCTTTTTACATTGAACCGAACATACAATAGCTATGGTTTTGTTTAATTCCAATCAATCAACGTTTGCGCAGTGCACAGTTTGGCTTAGAATAGTTTTTTCGTACAGTAACGTAATGATGCCATGTAGAGACTATTTGCGACATTATTAGGGCATTGATTTAATTAGCTTACCAATTTGAATTTCAACATTTTCTGAACCTTACTTGCGTCCTTCCCCTTTTTTTTAAAGTGTTGTATACATGGGTTTCTTGTAAATCTTGCAGTCGGACGCGGAAAGGGCTCGGTCCGAGGCCGCTGCTCTTCAGGAGAAGGTGGAAAAAAGCCAGGGCGAGGTCTATCGACTGAAGGCAAAGCTCGAAAATGCACAAGGCGAACAGGAGAGCTTGCGACAGGAATTGGAACGATCTCAGAGTGGCGTATCAAGGATACACAGCGAACGAGATAAGGTAAAACTAAGACACATTCACAATTTATGCACTTAGTCAGTCCATTAATGTCTCTGTACCCAACAATAGAAATTTATTTATGAAAGTTATTGAGACCGGGTATAAGCTTTTATTTTCAAGATTTATTTAAATGATGAAGCACTTTAGAACCATTTACAATTTACGCCTTTCGTCTTTACGCATTTGCGCTCCTGGTTTCCATGGGCGTTCTTGTATTCAATATAATATAATATAATACAATGTGACTAAGCCAAATAACCACTGATAATAATATTCTGGTAAGAATTTTACAAACTCTTCTAATTAGGTTACCAAGTTTAAACAAAACATAATGTAAATACTTGCAAATTTATAATGAGTCAGAGTATCAGACCTTTTAGATTTTTCTAGTATCATTTCACAAATTATTTATTTTAAAAAAATGTAGGTTTCCAAAAAACTCCAGCTTTTTATTCAACTCTTTTTAAGTTTAACAAACTAATTTTTAATAGTCAACTCAAGATCTGAACTATTCGAAACACTAAATTATGTTTCTTAAGAGAATGAAAATAATGACCAAAATTCGATATCGAAACCAATAACGATATGCACAATCTTGTTCAGCTCAATCAGAATTAATTTAAACAAAAAAATGCAGTCATGATATTCAAAAGCTCAATATCTTACAAATGGGTATGGTGCTCGAAATATCCTTTAAGGGATTTCCTCTTTATTTTGGGTATGTAGAAACCAAAGTTGATCGCAATCAGAGGTCAACAAATATGTAGTTAATAATTAAAATGAAAGATGAAATTGTCATGAAAAAGCAATTTTTTAAGCTAACGACTATCATTTAATTATTAAAATATAGGTGTGGTTGTGGTTATAGGTTATAATTTTAATGTGTTGTTGTCTTAAAACTAATTGAATGCAATGTCGTATATAACACTTGAAACAATTTGCAGGCTTTCGCCGAGCTAGAAAAAGTCAAAGAGGAGCTTGAACGCACCCAAGCAACGTTGGGTAAAGCACAACTTCAACAAGAGAAGCTCCAAAACTCCTTGGACAAGGCGCAAAACGAAGTCGACCATCTGCAGGAGCGTCTCGACAAGAGCACCGGCGAAATACGCCGTCTACAGCTCGAAAAAGAGAAGATGGCATATGATTTTGAAAATATCCAATCGCAACTGGACAAGGCTTTGGGTCAGGCGGCACGAATGCAAAAGGAGCGCGAAACCCTGGGCCAGGAGTCGGAACGGATGCGCGAAAAAGTGGATAAAACCCAAGTATTATTTATTGTTGTTTTTGTGTCGTGTTCGTTTGTGTATTGAAACAAATTATATAGATGTCACTTGCTCGTATACAGAAAGAAAGAGACGCTTTCGCGGATGAGCTGGACGCCATCAAGGAGCGGGCCGAAACCACTTCAAGCCTACTGATGAAGTCTCAGCGCGACAAGGAAGCCCTGCAAACAGAACTCGAGGTAGTCAAGGACCGGTGGGAGAAGGCCCACGGACTGCACCAGAAATTACAGGTATGGTGATTTAAATAAATAATTATAATAATAATAATACTTCAGTTGCTTCCAAGCAGCCCAGCGCGTTTCAATTTACGTCCATTAGAAACTATTTGTTTCTTCTAGCTGCTGCCGAAATATATTTATTTATAACTTCTTAGTATATTAAAAATTTCTGGTAGAATATCACAAACATAAAAATTTGGATACATAGTGGCGTAAATCAAGTTTTACTTCAAAACGAAATAGGAGTTGGTTTAAATTTAACACGATTTTTTATACATTCATATATTGAAACTAAATTTAATTTGTTGTTTGAAAGCATCTTTAAAAATGTAGAATAAATAATTAGTGACCAAAAATTAAAAAGTTAAATATGAAAATTGTATTTCTTAAAAAGAAGAAATTATTGTGTTATCGTCAACTTAGTAACGATCCACTTTTAAAGCAAATTATATCAGATAATTTAAAATATTTTCCAGATGGAAAGAGACAACGCTATCACAGAGGTTGATATATTGAAAGAGAAACTCGATAAGGCGCTGTACGCCAGCCAAAAACTGATCGACGAAAAAGATACCTCAAATAAAGAATTCGAGAAGATGCTCGAGAAGTACGACCGAGCTCAGAACGAAATCTACAGACTGCAATCAAGATGTGATACTGCCGAGGCTGATCGCGCCCGACTGGAGGTCGAGTCGGAGCGATCGGCGCTGTCCGCAACAAAGGCTCGCGAGGACCTCAGGAAGCTTCAGGAGGAAAGTACAAGGATGCAGGAAGCCTGCGATCGGGCCGCTCTACAGCTGTCCCGGTCGAAGGAGCTGGAGGAGAAGGCGCGTGAGGAGCTCGAGCTCCAGAGGGACCGCTTCGACAAGATGCAGACGGAGCTAAGGAGGGCCCAGGGCGAGAAGGAGAACCTCCAGGGCGAGATCGAGAGGCTCTCGTACGAACTGGAGAGGGCTCACAACACCCACAACAAGGCGAATGCTTCCCTCAACGCCGCACAAGAGGAAGTCACTCGGTACAGCTTGGAGATCGACAAGATGCGGGAACGCTACGAGAAGAGCCAGGCAGAGCTCAGGAGGCTCCAGGAGTCGGACACGTTCGGCAGAGAGACCCGAAGGACCAAGGAGGAGAACGAGCGCCTCAGGGACCGCCTGGACAAGACCCTCATGGAGCTGGAGACGATGCGGGGCAAGTCCCAGTACGAGGCCGAATCCTACGAGAAGTACAAGGAAAAGTACGAGCAGCGCGAACTCGAGATCCAGAATCTCGAATCGAAGATGCACGAGGCCACCCTCCAGCTGGAGTTGTCCAAGAGCGAGGTGGCCAAACTTATTGCCAGCCAGGAGAAGCAGCGGCACGAACTCGAACGGGCGCATATCGAGTGCGAAAAGGTCCGGGACAAGCATGAGAAGCTGATCAAGGAGATGGAACGCCTCCGGCAGACGAGCGCCGCAATCAGTCCCGGAGTTACGAATCCCAACGACAAGCAGGAGATCGAACGCCTGCGGGAACGCCTGGACAAGGCTCTGCAGTCCCGGGATGCCACCGAGCTGGAGGCAGGCCGTCTGGCCAAGGAGCTAGAAAAAGCACAAATGCATCTTGCGAAGCAGCAAGAAGCAAACGAATCGACTCGAATCGAATTCGAACGCATGTCCGCCGAACTCAGTCGCGTCCATGAGCGTCTCGAACGAGCGGAGTCCGAGAAGGAGAGCCTCCGCCAATCCGCCCGCGCACTGGAAAAGAACACGACGCAGGCGAGTCAAATGGAGAAGAATCTGATGAAGATAGAGGCTGATTGCAAACAGCTGACGCTGGAACGCGATCAGCTGGTCCTGCAACTAGAGAAGAGCCAGGATATGTTGATGAACTTCCAGAAGGAGCTTACTGCAACCGAACAGGAGCTGCAGAGAACCAGGGAAGAGAACCGCCGAATCAGAAATGGGCAACCAGCACAACAAAACCCTCAGGAGGTGCAGCAAATGCGAGCAGAAATTCAAATGCTCAAACAAAGACTGCAGGAGACAGGAGCCCGAGGCGACGAGCTTGAACAGTGGCGCAAGGTTGTCGAACAGGAGAAGAATCGAGCGGATCAGGCGGAGAAGGCCGCCCAGGAGCTGCATAAACGCGTTCAGGTCATGGAGAAGCAACTCCAGCAACAATTGCAACAAATGGCCAATCTACAGAAGCAACAGCAACAAAGTGCACAAACTAACGCCCAAGAAGCCCAGAAGGAGATGGAAAAGCTGCGCAAGGACCTCCAGGCGTCGAATGTCGAACGCGATCGGTTCCAGGCCCAGCTCGAGATGCTCGTCCAGGAGCTGGAGAAGAGCCAACTCGACCTCAACGAAGCCAACAAGAAGCTGCAACAAGCACAACAACAAGGCAACATGGCGGGCCGACCGCCAGACGACGCTCAACGGAAGCAGCTCGAGGCGCAGGCCCGGCAAATCGAAGAGGCCCGGAAACAGCTCGAGAATCAGGCCAAGGCCATCGACAGCGAGCGAAAACTCATCGACGATCAGCGCAAGGCGATCGAGGCGAAGAGAAAAGACATCGAGGAGAAGGAGAAGAACCTCGCGGAGTTCGACCGCCAGCTCAAGAAGCGCAAGGAACAGATGGACCAGTTGGAGAAGTCCCTGCAGAAGGTAGGCCCACTTTTAGGGACCTCTTTGTAGGCTACTTCTTAAAAATTTCTTTTTAGGCTGGAGGAACTGCAGCTGCCGCTGGCGAGCTTAATAAGAGGCTGACAGAAACTGCACGACAACTGGAAGCGTAAGTTATCATTAATTTTACCTTATTGGAATATGTTTATTTAATCTTTTGTTTTGTAGAATTTGTTTATAAGTTAGAAATTCGCAAATGAAAAATCGTACTTAGCTCCCATTGCTAAGAACAATATGGCTTAAATTTTTGTATTTTATATTCCTAGATTAGGACTCAGGCTTTCATTTAATCCCCACTAAAAACTCCTATGATAAACCTTTATTTTATAATAATTTTTCGAAAATGGCCAACATAGAGTATTTTGTATTTTTCAATTTCGAAATTATAATTTACGAATTATAATAACGGGAACTGATTAAGCAGTTTCATTTACGAATTATAATCTACGGATAAAAATACCATAGAAATAATATTACCATTTGTTTAGAAAAAAAAATAATTTATTGACCATTGTAGTCGTACCTAAAAGGGTATTGAAAGATGATCGCTATGGAAAAAAAAGTTTTGTATCCGATTAAAGTCTAAATCTCCCTCCAACGTAAAAGACACAAAAGAGAAAAATGGTTTTTTAAAAATGCCCATTACTTTTCGCTCATACTATTTTCGAAGTACTTCGAATAAAAAAAATTATCTCTCATTAAAAATATTAGAAATGTTAAAAGAATTAAAATTCGGCTGAGATTATGTGAAGAAGTAATATTTTATAAAAGAGGTAATCCTTTGCCTAAACGATTCACTTCTAATACTAATCATAAAACTAATAACATAATTTAAAAAGAAATGAATACTCTATTTTACATGTTTAACAAATTTACAGAGTTACCAAAGAATTAGATAATGCAAAAGAAGATGCGAAAAAATCAGCAGCAGAAACCGAAAGACTCTTGCAACTGGTTCAGATGTCGCAAGAAGAACAGAATGCGAAGGAGAAAACAATCATGGACCTGCAGCAGTAAGTACAAAAACAAAATACTAAATAAAACTCATATCTTATTTGCAATTAAATATAAATTAATTAAAAATTAACTTTCCCAGGGCCCTCAAAAATGCTCAAGCAAAACTTCGTACCCAAGCACAACAGCAAGAGGTATGATAAAGTTTACATATTTAATGATAATGTTAATAAATTAAATTTATTTTATTTATATCAGGCTGGACCCGCCGGTTTTCTTAAGAGCTTTTTCTAAATTAATACTAAAAGTAAATATAACAAAAAAACTAATTTCCGTTTGAAGAGTTGTATAAAGCAAAAAAGGGAAATATTTAGCTACTCGAAACATATAAGGATTAGCAAATTAAACACTAACAAAAGCTAAAAAGAAAAGACCAACTTTGTACTCATAGAAAGAGAAGTAACGCAATTAAATCTTAATATTCGAAATGCAACAGACTGCGATTTATTTGTAAAAAAAATAAAATAAACAATATGAATTGTGTATATTTGAATTGAACCACAGGAAGGATATCGCATAATCCTAATTGGAAAGGAAAATGCATTTTCCTAGTTGGAAGGAAAACATATTTAAAAAAAAAATTGGAAAGTAATTGCACTGCATCTCAGCCGTCTTGAAAGCAACATAAAGGCTATTGTGGGAGTTGAACAGGACCAAGATCACATTCCGTCATCACCCCAGAGATAAAAATTAATAAAACTATTTTTGGCAAAACGTTTTGAAATAATAAAACATGGATCAGGGAGCCTTTTTCCCCCATCCAAAAGCAAATCGAAGAAGTTTTTAGGAAGTCCTTAATTGGAAATATAAAATATTTTATTTTGCTTCAAGACTAACTACTATTCTGTAAAGGGAGGTAAATATTGTGAAATTATTTTAACAATTCGAAACGTTCGTCATGATCCTTTTAGTTGCTAAAATCAATTGTATCGCATTCTGCTCCCTTAAATGAGGCTTGCTGCTGAGGAATGTCTTGTGACGAACCAATGCTGCTTAGAAGTGCTTTAACAAATAAACACAAAAAAAATCTTTTCCGGCTCTCTTGGTAAACAAGATAGCTTGGATGTCCCTCGTATACCGCAAATTGTAAGTATTTTAATTGCATTAAATTTTTAAATTTTGCTTAAAATGATTCTTGTAGGCAAAATGCTTTAGATTTTCTTTTACCTGCGTTGGATACACAAATAGCAAGTTTAGAATTGTAATGGTGCTAAGTCACATGAGCAGGCTTGAAAGACTTTGTCAGCTTTCTAGAAATAGGAATAGATTGAATGAATGCTTTTAACTAGAGGTAAGATAATAATATGTAGTATAGTATAGCTTTTTTATTCGAAACTAAAATAGACATATGTATTTGCAACTTCGTTTTTCGGTTTATTTCCAAATATACTTGCATATACATATAATCAATCACTTATGTGATTAAGTGAATCATCTTCAAAAATAATTTTAAATTTCAAATAGAATAAAATATGATCCCTGCACACACACCACAGATTTTAATTTAAACTTTTGGCTAAACTGAAAGTGATATAAAGATTTTTATGAATCAGTGCGACGTTAACCTGTATGGATAGTGTAGAAATCATGATAAAATGCAAATACATGTTTTTTGTTACATAAAAATTAGAAAGTAGTTCATGTCCGTAAGCTATTTTACAAATAAAAAATCAATATATAATTTTTCATTTATCCTTTCAGAGTCAAAATAATATTTAGACAATTGTGTGGAATGTAAAGCATCTGGAAGGGAGACTACATCAACTACTAACTACTAAGGTAACTGCCACCTAGAAAAGACCGAATTGTTGCCACATTTTGAAGCGCTACTTGTTGTTGTCTTTTGCACGCATTATAGGAACCAAAATATTGGATCACCACGACTAGTTCACTATTTCCAATGTTTAAAAAAAAAAATAGTCAAAGCATTTCAGATAAGTAAAACCCCCCCAGTTCCATTTATTGCCCGCTTTTCTTCCCCTAAAATTATTAAATCATTGCGTTGTGTTTTTCATTTTGTTCGAATGTAAGAGATCGACATAAGTTTTATTTTTTATTATGTAAATACGTTCACGTTTCATTCATTACTCAGTATCGTTCATGTTCTTTTGAGATTTCCGAACTGTGATGTTTCATTGATCACTTAACTCAGACTAGACTCCATTAGGTAGGAACTATAGTCAAAAAAACATTATGTAAATACTCCCCCATCCAACTATATTTTGTCACTCTGCATGTATTTCTTCAAATCTCCAGCTATACGAAAATGAGATATAAAGAAAATATAAGAACAGAAAATAGATGGGCACTGCAAGTGAGCAACAAACAGAATGATATTCGACAAAATTTGTGTGTTAAAAATTTATTGCACTCGAAGAGAACGACAGGTGAATCGATGAAGAAGCACACTGCTGCCACCGGCTAAAAGAGCGTTTAAAAAGGGAATAAATAATAACAAAGAACAAAACAGCAATAAAAAATAAATAAATCATTGTAAATACTTAGCGTAAAGAAGGAAAGATAGTGATCATAGTGTTTAAATATCTCGTTATCTCGATATGTAAAAAGTTGTCATGGATGATACAAAATAGTTTTAATAATAGAAATATTTATTAATTTAATTTTTCCACTGCCAGATAATATAAAGAAGACAAAGTATATTTACTACTAATGTAATTGTTGTAAGCGGACACGTAGCAGCAAAATTGACAATGTTGGCAATGCTGATGTTATTCAGGCAACTAAAAAAAGGGAAATGAATAAATTTTTATCGCATACGTTTTGTCGTACGAAGCTATTAGGGAACTTGTACTGTTGCTAAGCGACTTTATTAATTTAATAAAAAAACAAAATTATACATACATATGTATATCATCATCATCATCATGGATGGTTTAGATTTACAATCGGGACCGGTAGACGGGACTGCAATCGTTTTTTTAATTTAAAATTTTTTGACGCAAAAAAGAAAATCAGAACATGTAAGCCCAAAATTTTGTTGCCAGAGGGCGCTTAAACTACATATTCCGCGCCAACATATAGGCTACTTTTATTCAAGATTTTCAAAATGGCGGACCCAAGATGGCGGCCAAATATTGAAAATATCAAAGGATTGGCTTGAAAATTGGTATTTGGGGGTTTTCGGATGTCCTTATTGCGAATCTACGTTCGCAATCTGGAAATTCAAGATTATAGCGACCAAAATTTTGTATACCGGATGAAACCGGGTAACCCAGCTAGTATCTTCATATATTCTAACATTAAATGTAAAGTCTTTTCCTTCCTTTTAAATTAAGATGATTCGTCTTAATTTTTATAATAAATCAACAAATCCAATGAAGGTTCAAATTTTCCAGAATTTTTCTCACACTATCTTCAAATAAACTTGGCTTTTATCATACTTTTACCCATTTTATCAGAAAATGAAAAGCGTCAAGTATCTTGTGATTATTTTTTAAAGGTATGGTTGCATTTCGAATTTGAAATTCATTTATTGTTATCAAGATCTAGTATAATTATGTAATAAAGGGAATTCTTAAGGATTAAAATTGATATTAAAAGGCAGAATTATGTTAATTTGCAAATTTATTAACTACTACTTCGTACATGGGCCTATGAATACTCCCCATATCTTTACGAGTATATCTAAACTTGTCCAAAAAGGGCTCTCAAAGCTATAGCTCACAGACGGGTTGCCCAAACCTCCATATTGCTTTTTAATTGTTGCCTCGTTTTTATCCTCTATTTGTATTTGAGTTATATTAAAATAGAGTATAACATCCTAGAAAAGCATAAGAAACAAAAAAAATAGATTCATTGAAAGGAGAGAAATTGAAACTAAAACTTACGTCAGATTCAGGGAACCTAAATTCAGCCCATTGCCACCCACGAAGCCTAACCCCTTGGTTAAAAGTACCGTTATAGAGGAGAGTGTCTCCATAGACTCTAGAACCATATGTGAACACTTTTCCTGCTGCTGCAGTGATTACGCAGCAGATCGCCGTTAAAATTAATGCAATTTTCATCTACAAGAGAACAGAATTTAATCGAATGCCAATAATTGTTAACAATAATTTGATCTATCTTACCTTAAGATTTTCCAAATACCGCTCAACAGACGCGAGTGCAAAAACTTCGACTAAACACTCGTTTTTATACCCCAAGTTCAATCCGCATAGAGTTTTTTATAGCCAATATTGCGTAAACAGATCAAATTATACGTAATTGGAATTTTGAAAAAATCAAATAATGCGTCAGTAGTACGAATGTAGGAAAGTAAACAATGGCATTTTTTATTCTGAAAAGGAAAACTTGAACTAACTAAAATTAACAAATTAGTGATGTTTTAGTGCAAGTTTAGTTTGTTTTTGTACAATATTCATTACTACTTACTACTTCTATTATATGCAGTAAAACAATCGATTTAAAGTGTTTTTTTTCTATTTTCCGACGCAATTTAGCAATTTCCAAACACCAACCAACCTTAACATTCCATAGAAATATGTTGCGTAGCGACAAAACTATGACGCAAGGTTTGTTGAGAAAACAAACGTTTTTGAATTGTTTTAATGAAAACGTAATTATGTATGTGCGTTGAAGGTTGGTAGAATATGGAAAAAAACACCACATTCCTTTTGTCCCCAACAACAACTTAGCTTCAGTTGGTGAAGTTAAAGCAATGCTTGTTTAATTGGTTCATAACATCCTTTTAAGGGTTCTGTAGCAAAATGATAAAATGGAATCTTTATAATACTACTTCGTCCGTCTTACTGCCTGTCTGTTTGTATGTAAGTCTCTCTGTCTGTCTGTCTGTCTATCACAGCTGCTTATTTCAGCCTCTACTAATGCTATTGACTTGGAAATTGGAATAGTTTTAAATAATGTTTGCCTACCTTTATTGAAAATCACAGAATGTAAAAAATATTTTTTTTATATTCATTCCAAGGGCCAAAAGCCCAAAATAGCTGGTCAACTTTTTAAAGTTTGGTCACTATGTCGAGCAAGGTAGCATTTGTACATTCTAAAAAAGGTTTTCCTTTTATGCCGCATAGTTTTCGACTTATGTTAAAAAATGTCTACAAATTCCATCCCTCTCCCCCTATATTACAAGTGTTTTCAAAGGAAAGAATCTGAAATAATTCAACTTGCTAGAGGTTTATGTAAATAAGTACATATAGAAGAATAAAACGATGTCTCTGACTAGCACACACTTTTAGAAATCAGCAAATATCCTCTACAAACAAACTTAGTTTGCAGATCTAAAAATGAACTTTATTGAATGCTTGTTGCAAAACTATAGTGTTAATTCTAGGTCTTATTGTTTTTGAGGTGTTCGATGAATTTAACTACATACATAATTTTTCATGCATTTACTTCTAAGGAAATGGCTCGTTCTTGGCCGGTTTCTTTTTAATATTTACTAATCTTAGGTATTTCCAAAACTCCTTAAAATATCAAATAAAAACGTATGTCAACAAACAACCCCGTAGGTTGTTGTCTGCTTTAGAAGTTGATTTGCGAATGTTTATAAAAATTTGCGTCAGATCAAATCCCATATTTCCAAAAAACAAACATACAATGATATCAATGAAAGCTCAGGGTGTAGTATAAAATGCTGGCTTCTAGTCATAGGATACATTAATTGCGGAATAAGCACCGCCTACGGAACGAGGGCTACTTAATTTAAACAAAGTAAGTTGATACAGGTTTTAAATTGCCATCCCGCAATGTAACATTTTTGCTTATTTATTGTTAGATGAAAATTTTATTGATTTTCGCATTGATCTTCTGCGCAATTTTGGAAGTTGTACCAAGAAGATCAAATCGAATTCAAGATCATTATAAAATGGGTGAAAAAAAACCTGGAGATTTTCTAATATATTCTAAACAAATTGATGAAGATGGCAGGCCCGGAGGTTTAATAAGAAGAATGGGATTTCCAGGCCTGGTAATTACAAAATTTACCGCCTATAACTTTATAAAACTTTTATAATTCTGCTTGTATTTTTATTCTAGTACATCGAACGGCAGTTCACAATAAATTATTTGGAAATTATCGATTATAACCATTTCAAATCCTATACAGAAAGTTTACTAGGAGGGGTTGGTTCTTGGAATTTCTCACTTACGCAATGTGCTCCATATCATGCCTATATGGATATTGAAGTTAATGTGTGGGGCACTTATGATGGTGTATGCGTTACAAATAGAGGACAAAACGAATATAAAGCTGCTCTTAAATCAGCTCTGCAATTTAATGCAAATCGACCAGACCACAAGAAGTAATGTCTTCAATAAACATCTTATTTTATTAAAAGTATGTCTATTTTTAAAATTATTTTTGATTTCGCTGAAATGAAAAGTCTTTTCTCGAAGAATATCCAGAAAGTTTTCACACTATACCTGTTTTGAGATTTTCTTAAAAAGGAGTCACAGTAAATTTCCCTTTTATTCTCAAATTATTTAGTTATGTATTTTCACATTTAATAATAACCTTCTTTTGGAGATATTACGTAAATAAAAGCTTTTCTATGTTCTAATTGATTTTTTTTTATAAAATAAAAATCGAATTCAGGCACCAGTCCCAGGTTAATTTTGAGATCAAAACAACGACATTTGAAATATGACAAAAATTATACCTATACCTTAATTTATTTATATTAATCCTAGTCGCTAAGCAACGGTACATTTTCATTAATGAAATAATTTTGAAAGTTTAACCACCTTTATTTGATAAAATGAAAGAAAACAAAAGATACAACAAGCAAACAAAAACAAGTCATATCACAAACATTATCATCACCACTCACAATCAATCAGTAAGGGAAACTATTGATTAAACGTGTAGTTATTTGTTTACTAGAAAAGAAAAAAACTTAAGAAATGGTATGTAAGAATGTCTTTAGCAGAACCTAGCTTAGGAAAGAAAGGAGTAATAAAACTGAAAAAAAAGTAAAATATTTTACTAAGCAATCACTTAGAAGTCGTTAACAAAAATCCATTTACCTCTGTCAAGAAAAATTTCTCGCGTTTCTTTAAGAAGAAGAAATAATAACAAAACACCTTTTTATGGAAAATTATAACTTTCATCGCGAAATCTCTGTGACAGAAAGACCTGAGTTCCACCGGGGAACAGTCGAACAGTATTACGAGAGCAACAGAAAAATAAAACCTTTAAAGTAATCAATTTGAAAAATTCTAATTTATTTATTGATATTTTTATTTTTAAATTAATTAATTTAATTATTTCAAAAAGAGCAAAAATTGTGAGAGCCACGTGAAAATCAGACGATAGCCGGAAAACGGAAAAGTTGAAAATTGGGAAAAAAAATTATATTAAAACCATTTTTATAGACAATAATAGTAAAAATACAGAGCAAAGATTTGAAGTTAAGGACAGTTAAATTTAAAGAAAAATATATCGAATAAAGCATTAACAATATTTAAATATTGCATATAGTCAACATACGGTAAAGACTTGCGTGTAAGATGAATATAAATTTGTTACCTGTAAATACTAACTGATAATTTAATGGATAATAATTGGTGTTACACACACAGTTACAGAGAATGTGAATTTTATAATTATTTGAAATTGATGTTGTTGGACGAACGTAGTGTTTGAATATCTTTTAACTCCCTTCCGTGTTCTGGGGCTGAATCAAATCGTATAACTTAGCTCTCTCTTTTTCAATAAGACATTTTTTTTAAATATTTTACTCATTCATTTGGAATTTAACATCAATCATAGTCTGTGAAAAGAGGAAAAAAGTAGTACAAAAGATTGAACGAAAATGCAAGTTATTTTAATTTTGAACTGATAGTTTTCAACAACTCTCAATTATTTGAATTTTTTCAACAACCGGTCTAAATTGTCCTTCGGTTATGTTATAGAATTAAATTTAGTGGTGAATGAAACTTTCAATTTCAAAGATTTGCTATGAAAACTGGTACTCGTAATTTAATGAGAAAAAATTGTTTTTAAAGCCACTAAGATTTCCTAGAAAATGACTCAGTATTGATTTGTAATGTAATATACTATCACTACTCATTAAAGACTTAAGTAACTACGATTACTTTTTATTCTGTTGTATTTGTCGTATAAAAATATTCTAAAAGCAGTCCCAGAACAGCAATACCAAGAAGGACACTAAAATGATTTACGCAATATTTTAAATACTACGGTCAGAATCCATCTTTAGTTCTTGTACAGAAGCAGAGTTAAATCTATTTACAAAAAAAACTTTATCTAAAACTCTTTTCCTAAATTAAAACTTAAACAAGCATAAAAAAAAACGAATAAAGAATTTCCAAAAGATGAAAAAAAAATTCCTAAAACATTCAAACTCTTCTACGTGTTGTGTTTTAATGTTTGCCTTAAAAGAAAAATCGCTGTCTATTCGTAATTGCGCTTGAAAGAAAATTAGAAGATTTCGTCTTAGTTTCTTCCTTGACTAAAAATTACATTAAAATGTGTCTGTTCAACATTTGAAGAGGAAACAGAACAAAATGGTTAGCCGATAAGGTGAATTTTATACATAAACGCAAATATTGTTATAACCGAGGGAAAAGTAGAGGACGACAATGACAATTGAAGCAATATAATAAAAAAATGTTATTGAATTGTTAGTTCGAGACGCAGATTTGATTAATCGGAGGAGTAGAGGAGAAACAGTGGCACGTTTGTTAAAATTTTCATTGTGTCCACAATTAGTGTCCGCGGAGATTGGTGAACTTAATAAGGAAATCAGTGTTCATAGCGTAAAATTACCAATTAAAGCAGAGAAGAGGTGTTCATGATATTATAGGAAGTATGTATTCTTGTAAATCTTGTTACTATACTAATAACTTAGCTAACACTCGCTACCAAGCTTTAGGAGTTCCTTGCCTCGTAACTCTCTACCATTGAAATTTAACTAAAAATTGAAACTGGCGAAGGAGCCGTGGACAGTGCAATCGAACAGAGGTGGCGCATTGAAAATTTTAACAAATTATTAGCGCCCGAAACTGGTTTTGAAGTTGAAACATAATGATACAAACAATCAACAAATTGCATTTCCCACCTTTCTTCATCTCAAGCACTTTTCTATCAAGCAAGAGCCCTGTCAACGGCTTATGATATCAGTAAAGCAAAAAAATAAAAAAATAAAAAATAAAAAGAAAACGTTCTACGACTTTCTGTAACCGTACCTATACTCTACTAGACTTTACGACTAAGTGAGCATTAAAATTAATTCGACCAATTAAACAAAAGAGTTAAATGAATTTTTTAATAATAAACCTGTCTATAAATAATAGTTAATATAATTAAAGATTATAAATACGTTACTGTAAATTACGGACCCTATGAACCTATGATGCATCAAAAGATAGCCCTTGTTTAAAACAGACAGATATATTCATGTATAACGAGGAGATATATATACAAAATACAAAGTTAGGATTATTTAATAAAGCAACTAGAGTATGCAGATACGTTACCAGTATATATTTAAATATTGATCCATACCAACAACAACTTCTCCACTTAGGCGATCTATGGAAAAATTTATATATAGGAACAATTTAGGCGATGGGCTAAGCCGAGGTTTAGGCTACGTTTATCTAGGTTAACTGGATGATTTACTAAATAGTGTCTTTCCTCGATTTTCTCGTGTTTTTTTACACAAAAGCGTTGTTCATTTTGAATTGATATTATATTAATACTGTTACTGTTTAGTTGTAAACGTAAGCTAAGTTCGTTTTCTATTCATTTGTCCAGTTTGGTTAGAACTCAGCGTATGGTAACTATAAATATTATAAATAAAGTAAATTGTAATAAGTGTCGAAATGTCAGTTAAATTATGGATGAACAAATGGACAAAAATGTACTTAAAACTGCCTACATGACGTTTAAATAAAAATAATTGAAAATATAAAAATGGAATCAGTGTTTTATTTAATTAACTAACTAAATGATATTGTTATTTCAGATTTTGTAATAAAATGCTTATTATTAGGTTTGTATGTTACTTTTGTATTTGAAAAATTACTGATTTGTGTAATATTGTGCACATTAATTTTTATTTCTTTTATGAGTTACAGAACTTTGGTAGACGGACGCAGAGACTAAAATAAAAACGTTTTAGAAGTACTTTTTGGCTTTATATTGCATATCGAGTAGTATACGAAAAAGAATCTCATGGTTTTCCATTACAACAATTAATGAAACTTAAATAGGAGTCCTTATATTTTATCAAAATTTATTGCAAAAGTATTTCCTTATCACAGTGCGTTCTTCATTTTTTATATGCAGAAACAATTTGCATACAAAAAATTCTGACTGCGTCTCTTGCAATCTTTTACGCGGTTTATAAAGAGATTTTGCAATCTACCTGAAATGGGATAATTAGCGAAAAATATTTCTTAATCATTTTGCCTCATTCAAATTTCTTAGAAGCCCGCCTTTTGCAATTTGACTGAAGTCAAGTTACGAGTTCCTCAATTATATTTCGCCTCAGTTGTTGCTATTACTCCACCCAATAAATTCCCAAACAAATCTTCCGTTTTCAGAGATGATGGTGTGAAGTCAATGACTTATTAGATTCCTCGCATCAATTCAATATAATTAATAATTATGAATAAATAGATCTCTGTTTGATTCAAAAGTCGCTAAAAAAAGCCTGTGGCGCCACCAAGCCAAAAAAGCCCAGAGCGAATCGCGGCGCTTTTGGATCTCATCGAATGGAAATTCGTCGATTTCAGAACAAAGGAAATTAAAAAAGAAGAAGAAGAGGAGTAGCTGTCAGTTGTGTTCGTGATTTTTCGTGAGGTGCGCGTGCGATGCGAGTTCCGTGAAGTATTTTATTAAATTAGAAGTGTTGTGAGTGTTTACTTAATTAATAAACTTAACGTGGTTGTTGAAGATGCACAGGAATTGCGGAGTTTCATAATCCAGTTTCCAGGTAAGGTAAGTAAAGTTTATTTCTTATCTATGACCACGCATAACTTTGCAGAGTTGTCCGACATTCATGATTTTTTTTATTGGTGAAGCTGGCCCCATTAAATTTTGGAAACAAAATTCCACCCCTAAGGGTAAAAAAAAGGGAAAGATTAATTGTTCCATCTACTGCGTTTTTACCTGTTAACCGATTTTTCCACGCAATAACTTTGTACTTGGTTATCCGATTTCGATGATTCTTTTGTTATTGAATAGGGTCTACCTCGGAGTTGGGTTCCTTCAAATTAGAAAAAAAAAACAAGTCCACCCCCAATTGTAGAAAATAGATGATTAATTTTCAACTACTGAATTTCCACCTGTGAACCGATTCTGTCGAAATTTATAGCGATTAATTCAAGTTCACCAAGAAATGAAATCAACGTTCTCAAAAATATTTTGTGTTTTTGTTTTTGTTGATTAATTTATTATTAAGGGTGTAATAATTAATAGATTTTAACCACAGAAAATTCAAATATAATGGCTTTTTAACAACAAATTGAACCGACGAAAAGAGAAACTGAGTAGTAAAAAATAAAATAAACCTCTTTAATCGTCATAACAGAGCTTCTAAACTAAGTAATGTAAGAAACTAACTTTGAGTCGGCACGAATTGTATAAATACATTTAAACTAAGGACATTTCAACTTTTGTAATCTTAAAAAAATTTTCAAGAATCTTTGAAGTTAATGAATTAAAGGCAAATATCTTTTTCGACTTATCGACGTAAAAAAGCACGCATTTGTCTTATAAAATGATAAATCGCAGTTAAGTAAAACTTTTCTTATTTTCAGTAACTGGTGTAGAATTTTGTACAGAAGTTCAGTGGAAATATTTTTTCATTTGAGGTTTTTCAATAATTTTCATCAAAAAATTGTGGTGAGCGTGGAGAAATTGAGGCTTGATCACTTTTCAGAAGTTTAAGGTCAAATAGTTCAAGATATATGTAAGCGATCGAAAAATTTTTTTTTTTTTTTTTAAATATTACTAAAAATTTTCATCAAAATTCGTGAGGAGATCTAAAAACAAATTTACACCAACCCTGTAGAAAAATAAATATTTTCATTTTGTCTAGAAACTGGTTGGTGACTTGGGGCAATCAGAAAAGCTTGGAAGCTGACAATGGGCTGGAGCGCGAAGTTTAAATTTACGAGCTGAGTCCTCTCTACCCGGGGCACGAACCAACAGCGCGAAACCGAGCAGGGCACAATGCGGGCCAACGTCTGTCCGTTGCTCGCCGTCCTTCACCTGTTAATTTGCGCAATTCGCAGACAAATTGCTCCTCGGAAAAAAAAAGAAAATTACCGAGGGGGCGTTGAAAAAAGAAAAGCCGCCAGGCCAAGTAGCAGACGGCGTCGAGTTTCATATGCACGAGCGATGCACTCCCACGTGCCGAAGGAGTGAAAGTTTTTCAAAGTAGCGATTCCAGCGGGGCGCGAAAGGTGTCGACGCCACGTGCTCCCGCCGTCGTTTTCGTCGTCGTCGTCTTCTCAGGTGGTGCCGGGGGTTCTTTTACAAGTCTCGTCCCAGTCCCGCCCCCGCACCCACCCCCGATTGTCTCCTTTGACGCGGGGGACTTTTCGAGTGCACGCTCCTCGAATGCAATGCAACGCACACCCCCCCGGGTGAAGTCTCAAAGAGCAGACCCGGGACTGGGAAACTTTTTAGAAATAGCTGCAAAGTGCACCATCCTGCGGTGGATGGGCGAACCCGGCAGCGAGTGAGGAGGACGAGGGTCGGTGATGGCACCGGGGCTCACCTTGATGAGCATCGACCGTCCTTCGCCCGCCGCCCCGCCCCGCCCAGTCCCTCCTCCCATGCACCGCACTGACCAGCGTAAATAATACAGGGCCCGGCCGCCCGGCCACTGTGGCCCAAATACATAATGACGCCAGCATAAATATATGCGCCTGACTCTTTTATAATGTTTATTCCCGGGGTGGCTGCGAATTTTATATCAGCGGTGTGCTCATGTGGACGCGGCTTAGTGTGGGTCTGCATTTTTGTTGAGGGAAAACGCAAAAAACCGCCCACCACCGCCGCCGCGTGCACTCAACGAACCCGGAGCCCGTTCCCCCTCATTCCCGGGGGCTCCAGTGGCATTAAAACTGAAGAGATATTTGTGCCACGCCGAATCCCCTTATTGATCCATTGACCTGGCAAAATATTTCCAAGCCGCCTAATGTTGATGAATGGCTGCTGTTTTTGGTGGGAATATTATAAAATGGACTCCCGGATCGGATCCGGTCAATTCCGTAATGCCCGGGCGGCGCGGTCTCCGGCTCACTGCCGCGGAGATTTGTGAAAGAGGCCTCCTTTGGGAGATGGACGGAAAAGTGGTTACCCGCAGCGGCTATGTTTTCCGTATTACCTGAAATTTGACCACCTTTGGTGCTCACCGGCCGATGGCTGATTTGCAGGCGGTCCACTGGCTTTGAAGTGTCCAGAGCCAAAAGTCGGGAATTTCATCTATTCCGGGACTCTTTTCCGACCGCTTATTATGCGACTCTGTGTGAGCCGCGCGAAATGAATCCCCGCATTATGCGCGTCTGACCGCAGTTTCGCAAAAGGATAAAAACAAGTCCTCTACACAAATCAAACAAATTTAACTTTAGAGAAAACTAGACTAAAAATAACTAATCTACTTACTCTTAACGCTTAACCAGAAAAGTTCAGTAGTAAAAAACGGAGGAACATAAAACACTAAGTATGTATACATATTTCTACGTATATTTTTAAAATATCAGATGTAAAAACATAGAGCAGTATAAACAAAATATTGAATTAAAACTACTTTTGTGGTGGAATCGAAAATAAAACTAATTTATTTTTTATGTATGGAAAATTCTTATTACGTTTAAATGTTTCATTTTAAATTCATTTTCACTATTAATACCAGTTCCAAAGTTGCACGGAGTTTGTAAATCAGTGATTTCTATTTTTTTATAATTAAATTCTGATATTAGAATTAAAATTGTGATGCAACGTAGATAATAATTATTAATTTTGTGTGATCCGTACTGTAGGTAAATCAGGTGTCTTTGAACAAATAGTTTGCGATAATTTTTAGTATAAAAAATTGTGCACTAACTATCTACATATGTACCAAGGACTATTTCTTCTGGGATATACTTTCTCTCATGCATTCATGTATAGTACGTATATTACAAATATCTAGCATACTTATTAAGCTTATTAATCTTCAAGTAAATATATATATTTTTGATTCCTCCTAGAATCTATTACGGAACATGTTAAAAGACACATGCTTGTTTGTAATTTTAAATATGCATAGTAAAATCATCCACATAACATATTTCTACATTTGCTTTTGTTATTTTTTAGTACTATTTTGGTAACACGAAAATTTGCAAAGAGGTATAAATTCGAGTAGGTTATTTTTATTTTGTACAGATTTTCTGTTACACTTCACGCACGACAAGGAATTAATTGTTGTCTTCTTTCTAGTTTAATAAGAGTTTGTATTATCAATGGGGACACTTCTATAACAATTAATTTTTGTTCACAATCTGATCCAGTTAATTTAAATGAATTAAAATCTGCTAATTATACAAATCGAACCATAAAGAGAACGTAGTTATTATGTTATTTTAACAACAAAACAGTGTATGAAGAGAAGACTTAGAAACGGATTGATTACGAGAAGTTTCTTCGTCTTGTGTCGTATACTTCCCCAAATATTTGACTTTTAAGTTTTTTCAACAGTTTCCCCCAAAACTTTATTGGAATGCGCATAAAATTCCGACAGAAAGGTGCCACTATTCGAAATTTTAAATAGTTTTCCACTTTCGTAACTTAAGGAGTCAGTCTGGTCTAGACGCACATAAAAAATAATTAATTTGTGAGAATCTTTAATGAACGATTTTAAAAATAATAAATAACTGAATAACACTAATTAATCTAGTAATAATCCTAGTCCAGTATAATTAGATTATGTAACTTGGTATTGGAGTCTAAAACTAAGATAAATTTTTTTATTTTGAACTATTAAAAATTCAAGGAATCAAATGAAATATGTACCTACTTAAGTACTTAGACTTTTCAGAGTTTTATTTTGTTTGCGTCTAGATGTCCTTTATGTAATATTTTTTTATTTGTACTGTACACATGGTTCCACTTTACTTAATACTTAAAGTAAAGACTGCTCGTAACTTATTTGATTTTGGCCACTTACAATTTTTGAATGACCACTTCCTGTCCCATCAGCCAAAAAATCGATCGATCAGACGCTTTTGTCTCGAGGACCAAGAGCCAATCCTTTTGAGACGAACATCACTTGTATTTCTCGGAACTCATCCATTCGTTACAGGACGGGACGGGCGCCTTTTCTGCAGAGTGTTTGACGACGCCCTGCTTTTGTCGTAGGTCGGCGCGGCGTCGACGCCCGCACAATGCCCGAAGCCGAGCCGTAAAAAACGTTTCGTCTCCGGGTTCCTAGAAGACGTCGGCGGCGGCACTTGTAATCGACCCTAATGGCAGAAAATCTGGGAGGCTGGGAGGCCAGACCCGGCCGGATTCCCCGAATCATTGAACATAAATCAGCGCTCACCAAAATTCCCACCTTTTTCGCACTACACCTAAGCGGGGAAACTTTTTAATAAGGGCGAAAACATAAATTCAGTCGTTTTCTGCAAGGACTTTTCAGCCAGCAAAAATTTGTGCAAGTCGACAGAAGGAGCCAGAGTTTCGAGTTTAAGTTAATAACGTGGAAGTGCCTTGCCGCACTCCAGGCTCACCTTATTGGCGATTATGCGACGCAGAGAGGCGACGGCAAGAGCTGCTAGCAACAAAATATCCTTTTAAGGAACCCATTACTCATTTGCATAATCCCTTTAAGATTAAGGTGTCGTCCTCTGCCACTGATATGCTGCTCCGGCAGGGCACACACCGAATTCAACTCTGATACTCCTTTTTGGGGTTCAGCTCGCTACTGCGAAAGGGTTCAGCCAGTTCCGGGCTTGCGAGCTGTGTGGAAGCAGATAAGGTGCTGAGCCGGGATTATCTTCCTCTGGTCCGAAGTAAACCGTTAATGACGCTTTGAACGAGATATCCCTTCCTTCAAGTTAATTACTCCGACTTGCACCTGTGCGTTTTTTCTTAATCAGCTTCTTGAGACAAGTCGACGAGGATGCTAAGTGCTCTAGAGCTCGCCAACCTCGCATCTTTAAGATCTACCTTAGCACACTCAGAAAAATTGTAAATCTAAAATCAAAGAAAATAAGTACACACTTGTTTGCTATTAAAATGCTCTAAACTTCACAAGTTATTTAATTTTTTGACTCTTCAAAAACTGATTTTTTATCTAGTCTAGACGAATTTTCAATTCATCGTACGCTTTCCTTCACTTCATTCATCATATGTAATTACGAATTAGTGGTTTTGTAAATTCGAGTGAATATTTTAAATAATACTGGAAAATATTCCGATAATTTTATCTATCTTCACCAGAAAAAAACCCGCCAACTTCAAAATGGATCTACACAATAATACGTCCATTGATTATCGCTTTCAAAACAAAAATGTTATTGTGAAGGTATAAGGAATAAGTGAATACACAATTTATGAAAAATCGTTAAAAATTTCGTTTGGATTTTGAGAAGCATACTCGAAAAATTTAAGCGGTTTTAAAAACTTTCTCAATAATTTATAAAAAATGTGCGATACAGTCAAAGAAATTCTGTTATGATTCTTAATAGATATATTATCACTCCTCGCTATGTATTTGGTCTTGTACCATTGATAGTAAATTCTTACTACATGCATATTTAAATTCAAAGTATACGACAACAAAATCCACGTGACAAATATATTATATTAGATGTGATATTAATTTTATATTATATGTATACACATGTGTAACTTTACCTGTTGTATTAATATTGAATTATGGAAATCTGGTTTGTAATATCTAAACTTGCGAACTTTTCCTTTTTTACGCTTAATTTTCTATTATACAATTACACAAAAACCACAAAGCAGTGTAATAAGCTGAATTAAATTAACTGCATGTTACAATTATATGCTTTACTGTATTGTTAATTAAATAGCCAATATAGTAATGCCATTTAATCTATGAATACCATTTTTAACTTTTTAAAATAATTTTATGCGCTCAAATCAATATTTTAGTTGGCAGTATTTGCAATTGATCTTTTAAAACCCTTTTTGACTCCCGAAGTTCATTGCAATCCAATCCTCATTAAGCTTAAATAGCGTACATTCCAAAAGAGCAATGCTAAGTACATTATGTTATATACCTACATACACTACACGCATGATGAAACCCCACTCCTCTCCCTTTGTGACCATAAGTTCAAGTTGCATTTTAATATTTTCAGCCAATTCTAGGTAAAATGCTCCAGATATATCATTTATTTACACATTTAGTAAAGTTCTGCAGAAACCTGACCCTTTTATTTCAAAACCTTTTATGGCTGCTGTAATTTTCAGAATTGTTGCCATTTTAATAACATTGATTGATGATATTACGTTAACAAGAATTTTTATCCAACAATTTTTGACCTTTAACCATAACATTCCAAAATTGTGAAAATATTTTACAGCCCACCCACATCAAAAACACAATCTGCAATCATTGTTTTTAATCATTATTTTATTTTGTTGGCATGGCAGTCATTTCCATGTAGTACCTATTGTTTGCTATGCCGACGCATAAAAAAAGAAGTTGAATGAGATATATTTATTCTTGCACTCAAACTTTCAGTATTTCTGCAATTCTCAGTAAATTTAATTGAATTGAATCTTATTTTCTCCTATTTTTTTCCCTACCAGCAATTCAAAAGTCTTTACTCTCCAGTAATTGTTGTACTTTTTTTTTCTTTTAGTTAAACATTGCAAAAGATGAAATTATGTCCTCTTCTATCAGTTGGCCTAACTAAACTAAAACGAAATGAAACTTGGTATTTCTGGATGTCGAAGTAGAATATAGAAACAGAATAGGGTAAAATGGAAAATAAAAGTATGAAAGTCAGTCATTTCAAAAATGACAGACATGTAATTTAGTGTTTATACTATTCGTTTGAAATTAAGTACATATTTATTTCATGGTTAGAGGAAAATCAACCCTTAAACAGTATCAATTTTCACTGAAACACGTAATTTCTAACCAATTACTAATTTGCAGGCCAAATACCAATTTTCATGCATTTATATAAAAGAGTCAAGAATTTTCATACAAACTTACCTACCCTATTTTGCTCCCTATAGAAGAAATATTTCGTAAAATCCTTTTTTAATGGGTGCTTACTTCACAAAACATATTTACTGAATGTACCTTAAAATAATTGCAATTGCTTTATGAAAACCAATGAATTCAATTTTACACATCTTATGAACGAAGATATTCTAAATTATTGAAAATGGTGAGATGGCTCGACATTGATGAATCAGAAAACCGAAGAATGGACATATTCATTTTAAAATGTTATGAAATATTTAAATTTCGTTGAATACAAATCCCTACTTTGCCACTTTTACCCGAAGGTAAATTTGTAAATAAGAACACCCCGTCTGTTTTGTTGCGAAATAAACACTCCACTTAATGCTCGGCAACCTGGAATAAGAAGAAATATGAAATTGTGCGCCACCGAGTCTTGGGTGCACTACAAAAAGTGTAGTGACCCAATATAACTAATTCCGGGCACACATGCTCTCCGTGCTCCTCGAGGGTATCATGTGCACCCTTCCAATGGAATTCGACAATAAAAACTCGAGCAGGATGTAAGCAATTTGCGGGAAATTGGTTAAGTGCTCCGAAGAAGTCTCAGCCAAATGGTTTTCATGAATGAAATCTCTCGGGGAAATAGCGCGACTCCGGCCATCCTAATGCTACTCATAATTCTTTTTCGCCATATTCTCAGTTTCATTAAAAAAAAAAAAAATGAATAATAATAAAGCGAAAAAAAATACAAAAGTAATATGTTGGCCTCGTGAAACGGTCGGCCTCTTGTTATTGTTGGAACATGTCAATGGAGCCCCACGTACTAGAAACGCCCGCGTCTAGCACAACTATTGTTCGGCTAGAAAATTCCTCAAGAGTGTTTTATTGCATTTATGCTTTTTATTATTAATAATAGACGGACGCGCATTGTTGGTGCGTTTCTTGTCGAGTGGCCTACCATTCAAATCGAGTTATGTAACAACAGATTGCCACTATGTTGGTGCCGCCGCGCCGCCCCCGCGACGCTGCGCCGCTCCGAGCCATTCTCATGGATGCTTATCCACCTAAACAATTCACACGGTGCCGGCCTTGGGGGGAACTACTTCCAGGCGGTGTAATTTCCCTTCTTTTTTTGTTTTGACTACTAAAAATAGAGAATTAGCTCAGATGGTCGCGGTTCGCGAAGCGACATACCTACATGCGTTCACTTTTTCGCGAGTTCGTCTCGCGCGACGACTAAAAAGACTAAGTGACTTGCAAGATGCAACTAAGTTGCAAGTGTTGCTTTCACCACTTAGGAGCGGTCTGAGTGCGTATGCATAACAAAAAATTCGAAACGAAATCGAAATGAAATCGAAACACAAAAGTTCGAAAATTGTGGAATCGATTCCAAATTGTTTTCGACTTGAAAATGACAAAAATGGTATTTCGTTCTCGTTTCGAGAATGAAAGTCGAATAATTTTCTATTGCTCTTACTTATCTCGCGGTTTCGAGAAGGTGAATTGAATTATTCCCGTTTCTCTCACATATTTCAATATTCTTTTACGTTCTATAAAAGTTCACTATTTTTTCCCAAAAACAGGTCTGCAGCTAAACCTTAAAACGAAAATCTCATAAAAATTTATCGTTTAATTAACTATTATAGAAAGGACAACCTACCCATTTTAATCGTTAGTCGTTAGGATAACTTTTTTTTCAGTTCTTGAGTTAAGAATAAAATCATATTTCTTATGATGCCTACTTTCATTTTACTCCGAATTACATATTAAAACTTGATTTACGCCACTATCAGTGTAAACGGCCCAATTTTACATGCCATCGCATTTCATAACAAAATGAAAATTCTAAATTCTATCATCTTCATCCAAAGGACTTCTTCACTAGGATGAAGAATTATCGTAGTTGCAGTGCCTTTTAACTGAAAAGTATCAAAGTATCTAGCTAACTTCACCAAAGCGAAGAAAATTCGGAGTTTCAGATTTCAAAAATTTTTCGTGTTTGTAGCTTCGCTTAAATCTTTTCTGGATTGTTGCAGACAAAGGCTACAACCGCGAAATGTTCGTTTAATTGAACATCGCGACCAAATTGAAGGTCCCGTGGACGCAATCTGAGCGCGGAGATGACGATTTTGTCAATGCAGATCCAGTTACCATGCACATTAGTCATAGATTAGTGCGAATAGTCCGAGCCGTGACTGCCGCGGTCGAAAATCCCGGCGAACCGAAGCAATTTATTAGCGTAATTAAAGCACGCGCGGGCCTTAGATAAGCGCCCTCGGCTTTAATCCGCCAATTCAAGTGAAAATCCCATGTTTGCTCCTTCCGCAATTTCACAAACTAAAAGTTTCCCGAATCGCGCTCGACTTTTGTTCTTTAAAAATGATTCAAACACGTAAATGGCCAGGGGTTCAATTCAGTTGCGCCATAAAACGCTGAGACCAGGAGCGACCTGCAGTTTAGAAGATCCTTTTTGGTAGCTGCCATAGTGTTTAATGGTCAGTCCGAAATTCAGGGGGATTTGAGTGCCTTTCAACAAAACTTTGTCTGCTGTCCCTTTTGTTTCGCCCATGCTGAGGGTGATTTTTCGACCCTGCGAAAGTTGTTCTCAGTTATGACTCCTAATGAATAAATTTCATAATCCGTTCCGTAATCGGGATTAGGACGGTCGCCTCCTAAAGATACTCTGCGAAGGTGGCAGAAGCGGTAGTAGAACCTCTTCTGAAGAATTGAATTGTCATTCGCTGACGATCGATTAGAGTGGATTAGCACCGGCACTTGTGTGCATAAAGCTGCCTTAATCCGGCCATAAATGTAAATAGGCCTAGAAAGTATGATGCTTCAAAAGTTCATTATATAGAAAGGATTTTGTTACCAGGTAAATAATTTTTCAGGAATGGGAAGAGTTGCTATTTATTACAAAAAAAAAAACATGACTATCATGAGTATTAGATATTTTCTAGTTAATAAGTATGTATGACTGTAGTTGCATTGTAATTTCTCGATCTATACTAAATTGTGGACAAATCTGTCTTTTAATTTAGCGAGATTAGATTAATTAGGTTAATTTAATATGTCAACTGACTATATATAGTTCTAACTAACTAGCCTCAAAGTTCAATACCCATAGGAACTTTTGTAAATGAAAACACATGCAATGAACATAAATAGATACGAGTTGGTCCTTTTACCCTTTCTCTCAAGCCCATCAATTATTTATTAATTAAGAAAATATGGGTGGTGTCGGTGTGGTGACTTATTCCTGTTTTTAATGAAATAATGTGGTTAAAGTCAAGATAAAATCGTATTCTGTTCTGAAAGGATGAAAAAACCCACTGACAGCGAAAAAGGTTTATTAAAACGTCTCGCTAAACCTTATACGAAATTTTCCCCATCAAATATTGGCGGCGGTTACAAAATAAACACCCACCTGGTACGGGTGCGAGTGTCCCATTAATCACGTGTTGTCCCTTCCCCTCCCTACCCGTGCATCGGGTAAGCTGTATAACGGCACTCGGGTCCCAAGTAAAGCCAATTTCGAAAAGGAGGCGAAGTGAAATTCCGAACTCAATTGAATATTCGCCAGCGCCAGGACACGCCGCCACATAAACTTCCTCTCACTTTCGAACAATTAAAGCCACTTAACTCCTTTCATCGAATTCCGGGAAAAAAATCCCGCCGCAAAAAAGGGAAGACACCGACCGTGGTGATCTCTGGCACAGGATCCGCACCCGAAAAAAGCGGACAGAACAAAAAAAAAGGAGAAGAAAAAAAAAGTAAAAGAATTCAAAACAGCCGGCGCCGTGAGTGGGGATGTAAAGCCCCACAAAGCACACCTATACACGGGGTCCGGGCCGTGTGACCTTTCGCATACACGTGTAAGGCATCCCCGAGGAGCGCATATTGGGGAAAGTTTTTCCCGAAAAAAACGCGCTCGATGAAAAATGAGCGGGGGCGGGGTTGGCCCGGCTGGGGCCGCGCTGGGGCGTAATGTGTTGAATGCTGAAAAACACGGAATCACTCAAATAAAAAAAAAAGAAGCTGATATAAGTCGTCGTTATCGACTGAGCGCACGTACATACGTGTGTGTTGCACTTTTTCACTTTTCCGCCGACGTCCCGTGCATTGTGCATCCTCGAGGACCCGGGAGCCCACCCGTCAGTCCCGGCCCCGCCCCCTCCTCCGGCGCGGACAGTCTTTTTTACCCGTCGAACGGAAAGCGCATCAAATTTGAATCATGGGAAGCTTTTGTCCGCATTATCCCCGGGGATGAGAGGGCGCGCAAAACGGGGTCTGACCCAACCGGACCCGGTTCCGGACCTTTCCTGCACCGTGTAATTAGATGGGCATAAAACCGGTTTGTTTTACAAAAATTCTGCTTCTTTCTTTGTTTCACGTGACGTGGGGAATTAATGCTCCCCCTCCGAATCAGGGGCCGTGTAAAATTGCAAACGCACTGTAATTACTTTGGCGTTGCAAAATCGATTACGGCCGCGGACAAGTGGATTACTGCGCCGCGCTTAGGCGCTTACATCGCCAAACTTTTTTACATTTCAAACCCCCCCACCCTCGCGGAGATTAAATGGCTTAAAGCTTTGTGGAACCCTTGTTTTCACAAAATTCAGTTCGTCTGCCATTTTAGTTATTCAAATTCATTTCCGGTTTTATTTTATTTAAAAGCAGCTTTAGTACATGAGGTTCTTTTTGTGGAAAATAAAATATAAAAAGCAAAGTAATATCGTATATAGGCTTAAAAACAAATTGCCAAACCTATTTTAGAGGGATTTCTATCTTGACCCCTGAAAAATAGGGTATTTAAAGAACACTTTATTGATAAATAACTAATTTAGACATGCCTCACATCATGTATTTAATGTCTCCATATATGTATTTACTCTTGCCAGCAAACCAAAGGATTCATAAATGAATCGTAAAAGAATTATTTTCAGCGAACACATCGCTTATTAACGATATCTCTAAAGAATCAAAATTTGGACTTTCGCTACATACATACTATGGTACATAGTGAATTTTTGAAACGATTCTGTACGAAGTCGCAAATTTTCGGGAAAACGATATCGAAAATGAATTACTTAAAAATGAAAATTTAACTCAATTAAGATTTAGTTTTTTTGAGTACATAAGAAGAATTACAATCATTCGTTAGGAAGTAGGTACCAAAAGAAGGTATGTTAATTGTTTTTTAAAAGATAATTTGGGATGCTTGAAAGCGGCACTCTTGACAGTAAATTAAAATCTTTAACAACAAAATTTCGGATAAAACTATCGATATCAAAGTTTCGCTTTGCCTTAAAAAAGATATTGCGCACACTATAAACTTTTCGCATATGTAGATACAGAAAAAAGTTACTGTTGAGATTTGAGCTTCTTATTGTTGTTTATAATCGAGTTGCCTGAAAATTCCTAGAAATCTAACATATCTGAACATTTTCCTAATCGAATCCTTGGTATAAAATATTGATTTTTCGATACACAAATCAGGCGAAAGAATCAGGAAAATTTTGTCGTTGTCCAAGAATTAAAAGCTTTATATTCAATCCCAACGTTAGAAGAATTTTACGGAGAAAATTATTTCAAAGACAGTAACAGAAGTTTTTAAATTTGCCAGCTTTCTTTCTTCTAATGAAGAAGAAACTGTATATTTTATATCAACTTCCTTATTTTCTAATGAAATACTAATAAAATATTATAGATACTAGAATTGAAAAAAACTGAAAAACTTATTTATTTGTACTTTAAAGGGCTGTTACTTATGATATTATTTACAAAATATTCAACCTATTTTCATGTTTAAATGGCGAAAATCTTTGAAAATGTTATATACCCATTGAAATTTAAACTTTAAATATGCATTCCAGGAAATGAATGGGACAGACACTCGATGTAAAAAGTTGTAAATACATACTTGTCATTTGTGAGCTTAGCGTTTAATCGGGTATCCAATTTTAATAATGAAATTATGTATTTTATTTTAGAACGCTGAAGTGAAATGTGGATAAGTATTTTACGAACGCGGGTTAAATATTTTATTTTAATGTAAAATTTTAATTGGCGGGATTACAGTAGGTAATAAGTTTTAAATATGAGTTCAATTTCATAACTTTACATGAGAAAAATGGCTATACTAATTAAAAATTAATACATTTTTGGTATGGATTAAATTTATTAAATGAATAAAAATTCAAACTACTTGCACACATAATTTCACTTACAGTTATTTATAAAGACGCTCATGTTTCCCATTGTACCTGAAGGCGCTGCTCCACGGGCAAGTAACTTCTGGAAGTACTTCTGGAAGTACTTGCAGGGATGTTTCCACTGACGTGCAAACTTCCGGAAGATTACTTCTAGAAGTAGCTTTTGACAGTTGTTCCAATTTGTTTGCTGCAACTACTAGCACAGCTCTTTCCACGGCGAATTCTTAACGGCAAGTCGTAATTTGTTTTGAACTAGGAAAATGTCGTGCGGGCAAGTAAAAGTGGCAGCTGCAGGAGCAGCTTATTATTTTTTGCGAAAAAAGTGCGGTGTAAAAAGTAAGGATAAAAGAAAAATTGGGATAAGGAAGTGATTTCAACGCAGGAATACTTTAGTAATACTTAAGTAAAACAATTTTGTTTTTTTTATGTTTACATCTTTCCTCTCATCTTTCCTCTCACTTTCCTGCAATCTTGGGAGTGATTTGAAATGGACCGGAAGTGTGTAACGTAACAGGAAGTCCGCCATACTTCAATAGCTTCAAAACTTTCGACGGATATACGGATTGAAATCCATGCTTACTTATGGAGCTTCGCCCATAAGCGACGGATTGACGGATTAAAGTATTGAACCATTTTCAATATTTTAATCCATCAATCCGTAGGCTTGCTCGTTTTTTTTAACAATTTTAGCTAAATTTTATAATTTTCGTTCCAGTTCCTCTC
Organism: Machimus atricapillus; assembly: GCA_933228815.1. Taxonomy (NCBI): domain Eukaryota; kingdom Metazoa; phylum Arthropoda; class Insecta; order Diptera; family Asilidae; genus Machimus; species Machimus atricapillus. The sequence continues at coordinate 30,772,552 of OW121786.1, read as the reverse complement.
AAATTTTTATCCCTTTCTTTGTGCATGTTTCCCGCGGAAAAACCTGCAACCCAGATCATTAAAAGCTAAATAGTGATTTTATTACGGTCGAACATGATTATGCATGTCTCCTATCACTCTTATCACCCTCAAACTAAAATCCAACAGCAAATATTCCACTTATATTTTCAACGAACAACTCAAAAATTGCAGCAAGTTACGAAAAACTTCCCAGTCTCGGCAAGTGCTGAAAATAATTCTGGAAGTTGGATGCAATGTTTTTCCACAGAAGCAATTTAAATTCTGCAAGTAAATTCCGGAATCATGAAAAATTCTGGAAGTTTTCTTGCAGTCGATTTTACACGGAGAAAATTCTCTTCAAGTCACTTCTGCAAGCGACTTCTGGAAATTTACTTGCCCGTGGAGCAGCGCCTTAATACCAGTCAAAACTTCAAGGAATGCCTTTCCATCTTAAATTTTGTCTAGTTTGGGAATCGATGTATTAGTATACATAAATAATTAAATTAATTCGGGTTTTCGTTTGCTTATAGGTACATATTTTAATTTTGTTGATGTCAGATAATTGGAAAATCCAATTTAATCTAAAAATTTTTAAGTGGCATTTTCTCAATTACTAACTTACTATTTACAGTAGGAGGATATGGAATGGAACTAAGTGACTAGCATTTTTGTGTTCCTTAATGTGTTGAGTGCAAGTTTTGGTCGAAATTGTTCGACCTTCACAATACCTTCAACGTCTGCTCTAAATCAAATAATAAAGAGAACTATTTCAAATTTTTAGAATAAATAGAAATCAAATCCTACATTCTTTCCGCGTGAATTTGTACTTATTTCTGTTTTGTCTTTATATTTATATTTTTATGGTAATTAATAAGAATTAAAAGTTGTAGGCAAATTGTAATGCATCTGCAGGTGCTCACATCACCTGCTTAAAACGTTCCTCACCTAATAAAGTGCTGAATCAAACGAGAGAGAAAACTACAAACATTTTTTTCCAAATCACTTCATCCCTCGTGAATTTCAGCGCGAGTTCCAACTACCCGCATCCTCTAACTATCGCGGAATTATTAGAGGTGCGTCAGTGCCATCGTCAGCCGCGGCTTTACCACTCACGAAAAACCTCCGGCCCCGGAGCTGTCGCAGCATCCGCCCACCCACTCACCCCGCGAAAAGAGTTTTTTTGGCAGTCGCGATGTCTACACCTGTTGCGCTTAAAAATACGCGAGTATTTTTTATCCCTAGACATCGCATCGCGAGGTTTTTTGTGTTTTGTCGCGAGGTCCCTTTGACTTTTTTCTTTGGCCTTTTCTGTTTTGTGAGTTTTTTGCGTTTAGCATCAGGTGCATAAAAAGCCATACCCATGCAAACAGGGTGCACGTGAAAAAAAATAAGGAAAAACAAGTGCGGGAGTAATTGCGAGGCTTTGGCCCTGGACGAGGCCGGGCGGATGCGACGAGGAGCGGCGGTGGGTACCATTGCGATCTCATGTTTGGAGGATGCCAAACCCCCGCGGGGATGCTGCCATGTGATGTCACGCTTTTTTTCAGCAGTTCGACTTCTTTGATATTTTAAACTGTCGATGTCGCCGATTATCACTCTAGTGACGAAAGGGAAAATTATGGGCGCTTTGATGCCTCTCGCAGCTGTGGAAATTAAAGTACTATTTATTAGCGACCTATGGGATTTTGCGGGATTACTTGATAATTTATCACTAGAGAGTAGGTCCCTCTGTTGTGGTCTTTTTGGTCTAAAATTTCAAATCTACACCTTATGAATCAAGCAATTTACAAATAAAATGCTACATATTTATTTATCACATTTATCATATAACATAACTTTGAGGCTTTCAGCATCAAACAAAAGCCTACATTTCTCTAACTTTATTAATCATATCCTATCAAATCGCATCTTAAAATTTAAAACTCATTAATATTCATTTTGTTAAACATTCTCGATGTTTGCCGCCCAAATGAAACTACGCTAAAAATTGCTTAGAGATAGCATTTTTATTTTACATATCTGCAAAGTTCTAAATAATATAGATTTGAAGTAATTTGAAGTAACGTAGACAACAAGTTTATTTTTTGAGGTAGAATTCTTACATTTTTTGCGTTAGTAGTTAGTTGCGAAACTAACTTGACACCAGACCAATAACGATTACATTACTTGATAAGTAATAAAAAAATTTCTTGTCGATATGTAGGTACATATGTATGTATTTACATAAACACATTGCATGTTTATATGAAAGTACAGCCTTTACAGAATTGTGCACAAATTGTTAAGTCCACCATTGATTCTCAGAATATTTTTACTTTAAGAACCTCAATTTTAAAATATCGCTTATTTTCATCTACAAAATCATGTTAGCCTTCATTTCCACAACAATTTAAAACAATTCTATTAAAAAATCAATTCAACTAAAACTAATTGTGTTTAAAAATGTAATATATAAATTAATTGAAGTATGTTAAGATTATCTGGTAATTCTGCAATTTAACCGTATTTCGTTAATATACATATGTACATATATCTGAATGTATAATGGATCGCTGTTTGTAACGTCCTTTACTGCATTTCGGAATTTACTGTAGTAAGTGCTTCTTGCTTTAAAATTAAGTCCCCGATATTATTCAGGTAGCGATGGAAAAATAGGCAGTTATTTAAGAAATTTTGTGGAAAATTAAATTTTTATTATCTTTTAGAAAGAAATGACTAAAATTTTAAATTTTAAAGTGTTTCGTCTTCCTAGAAACTAACAGAGCAAAAAATAATTTACTAATCAATTGAATACTGATGGTGACTTTAAATTCTTTTTTTAGAGTATATCTATTGAATGAACTAAATAAGGAATTTTGAAATTGTTTCCTCCGTGTGAAAAACGAACTTCACTTTAAACGCGACATAAACTTTAAGTTTCTATAACTTTATCTTTGCCGTTTTTTTAATTGAATTGTGAATTTTACCACTGCCTCATGCCATGCCGTTTTCAATATTTTAGTTTAGTTAAGTTAATTAAAATGTGTTGCTATATGTTATTATACCAATTAATACGAAAATTGATAATCAAAAGGTACGATTAATAAGGAATAATTTTCTTATATACGAAACCTCATCTTACCGCAACATATCTTATGTACAATGTAAATATAAATATGTAAACTATGCGTACGAAACCACCCAAGTTCCAATAATAAATTTGTTTTCGCTTTATTGAAATTTAATCCACATTACTTATATATTAAGTATAAGTAAAATCGTAACTCTCTTTTCGTGTGCGCATTATGTATGCACAAACTACTGAAGATATCAAAATGCGTTTTTTTTAAATTTCTTTGTAATAGTTCAGTGATCATTTTAAGGGGTACTTATTGACAATATAACGACAGGAAGTCACTCAATTATACATGATTATAAAATAAGGAGAAAGCGTAGTTAGTTTTGTTCGATTTTATGCATAATTTCAGTCATTTTGTGCTTCTGTACTATTGAAAGTTCAACTTAGACTGGCTAATGATTACAACCACACAGTAATAAAAATAATATCATCCGAACGAAGTCGCGGGCGTTTCCTATTAATATACAAAAAGGCATCCAGCCTCTCAATGTTTCAAAATAAGGAGTTATAAAACCCATTTTACGTCGATAACGGTAGCGATTTAAGTAGAATTTAAGTAGTATTTTTCGCAACCAGTTATTCAATATTTTTTAAAAGTGTAAACTTTTTAATAGTAGTATCTTTTACAATTCGTTTTACCATTAAGTGTTCTAAATTCGAAGCTATGCTTAGTTTTGGTAAGCCACCCCACCACTGTCCCTTTTGGTTGACATGAAGCCGTGCCCGCCCCATGGTTATTAGTTATCCCCTCATTGAAATAATAGTTGCCGGTCCAAAAAGTTCGCCATGAAAAAGTTATCTTTAATGCACCTAGCCATAAAAGATAATTAAAAGGGGGACAGTATTTTATGTCGCGTCGCGATAGGCGAGGGCAATGTTTCAAAACAGGTAAAATTTTAGATTTGTCGGGGTAGGCCGCAACTATCCCCCAAATATGTTGTCACTGGCCTGGCTGGCGTTGTTATAAATTTGGTCGCATAATAAATGCATTGCCCACTAAAATATAACACGAGCGCGCATTTTTCCAGGGTGTTGCAGACCCTGTTTCGGCTTTACACTGGTAAACTTTAGTCCGCCCCGATGATGGCAGGTTTTGTTAATATCTCATGTGTGGGTCCCTGTCCAGGGATCGTCCCGTCCACCCCCCTGCGAATGGTGGTATGAGTCTTTCATAACGCAATGTCGGCAAAAATAAATTATTGGACCAAAGCGCTAGCACAGGTACTGATAATTGCCATAATGATGTTTATCTTCGCTCGCTGACGCAACTGTTAAATGGCAACCGGACGAAATTGTTATTTTTTCCACTATGCAAATGGTGACTTTTCCCTTTAAGGCTTTAATTACATATTTTAATGAGTCGAGGCGAATTCCCATGCAAATGGGGTGACCGCATTGCAAAAATACAACCGGATGACCAGACCAGACACTTTTGCCAAAAGTGATATTGGACAATCGCCCATCTGTCCTCTTTTTTCCTTTTTATGTTACATTTATCGCATTTGCAAAGTATCTGCATAAAATTACAATTCAGCCTTTATACAAAATCGCTATGCCAGGTCTGTTCCCCTTTAAAAGGTTTTTTGTTCAAATAGAAATATTATAACACATATTTAGGAGATATATATTTATACAAAAAGCGATCACCACACTAAAAATATGAAACATAAGTACAAAAGATATCCTCTTCCTTATTTTTTGTAATCCCATCGTTGTGTACCTAACCGTTTTTCTTCTATTAAATTTTTATGAGTATTTTCACAAAATAGTTTAATTTTTAAAGAAATTTTTATTTTTGTAATCAAGGTGTAAGTACCCAGATTATATTATTAATGAAAAAACAAAAATTACTATACGTTTTATCAATAACTCCAGTTTTATTTACTGAGGACAAGCACCAAGTATGATGTAATTGTTATTACTAAATAAAATATTATAAGGAAAATCTTCAATCAACAGACGTTTTATAAAAGGAAAATATTCAGTAAATAGGAATGAAACATACGAACAATTTCAATCAAGGGACATTTGTAAAGTGTAAACTAGGCATTTTAAAATGCTAAAACCATTGCCCTGGTATAAATTGAAGCAGAATACGAATAACGAGCATGAAATCAATATCAGTGATATTTTTTTTCTCATCGTAAAATGAAAATGCATAAAACTACGTTACTAATGATGGATTTCTACGCTAAGATAATAATTATGACTAAAGAACGTGATTTCAGCATGATTCAATAGAGCAAAAAATCAATTTATTCAATGAAATGTATTTTAAGATACCAAATTATGGTTTTCTTCATTTTCGGAATAAATTGAATCAATACTTTAAATATCGTTGCTTGGTTTGTCCAGTTTTTTACTTTTGCGCTTATAATTTATATACCTACGTCCTACATATATGTATGTAATATTTGTACAATGGCTTTTAATTTTTATTTAATCCATTAACAATTTCGGTGAAAAATGAGAAAAAATACTTAAATTGTTTGTGGCGTAAGTTTTTCCTGCTCTCAGTTAAAGAATTAAGTTTCAACTAAGCAATGGTCGATATACATGTGTAGGTACTTATCCAAATTCTGTGCAATTAATAAAACTTGCCAATGCATTTTGCCGATAGCTGTTTTGTTCAATGCACTTACATATATGTATGTATGTACATACATATATGTATTTTCTTTTTTTTTTCTTCTTTACTTTTCCATAGACGGAGTGTTTAAAGTTCAAAAATTATGTTTAGCCAGTAAATTTTGTATAAATTGCAGAGATTGCCATCAGTCCTGACGATGTGCTCAGCGTTTCGGATAGAAATTGCATTCAGCCCCTGAACGGAACGAGCACACGGGCCAGAGCAGCTCCTTCCGATCGCCTGTGACCCAAATTCGCAGAACCCTTAAGTTCAAAGGACTTCCCTTCACACGATTAGGATTAGCAATCCAATTACCCTCCCCCGAAAAGCTAGGGTCGTCCGTTCCGCACACACCCACACGAGGTGCGAACAAAGGGAAAGCTTAAAAATTCTAATGTTTCCCCTGTACCGACCTCGACGAGGGGGTGGAACGGCGGTAAATATTTATGCAGCGAAATATCCTGATTAGACGACCTGCGGCAATCGACCCACATGCACACGAATTTTAATAAAATTTCTCATCATAGTTTCACCTGGCGCACACCCGGCGCGCCCGGCGAGGACTCTGCTGCTCGAAACGACCCGTCGCCGTAGAGAAGAAGGCGGAGAAACTCAACGAGCTCACACATTAGGGTTGGTAAAAAAAAAATATATATATATAGGAAAACTTGGAATTGGTTTCCAGGTAGTCCTTTGGGATCGGGCGCTTTTGCTTTTCACCTCGCGGCACGGGCGAGTGCGATCTGCAAAAAGTCGACAGGCGAGCAAACAAAAGAACTTTAAAACATTTTCTTGACCTACGCTGGAAAAGTTATCGCAGGAAGTGAGCGTTTCCAACTTTTTGTCCCTAACTCCCCCCTCGGATTCCCCGCATGTTGCCAGTTGGTCACACACACCCCGCTCCCCCGTTCTGCTCCCTTCGTCCTTCGGGAACCCCTGCCCGACCCGAATCCTATCAGTTCTAGTCCTCTTCTTGGGGCTTCTTTTGTTCAGGATCTGGCATGGCAGCTCCCGGGGTCCTTGTTGTAACTCCGGTTGGCGCTTTCTAACTAGAGCTGCTACTGACTTTTCTTGTTGTTGCGTTTCACTGCCATCCGCATCCAACTCCTACAAGAAAGACATGGCGCCTTCGCAGTCCGCCCGCACTCTTAGGGCACTTCCTTTGATATGCCTTAAAGGAGAACTGCACCGAAAATCGATAGGTAATATAACGAGCCTGATCCCGGTAAAACAGGATGTATCGTATAACCCGCACCGGCGGATTTTAGCTGATAAAGGCGCTCAAAAGGATTACGGGGGGATTTAAATGATTGGGCAAAGGGTTTATCACGATAAAGTCAAAGGGCAGTTCCCCGCAACTGGATGGAATATAAAAAAAAATATATATTTATATATATGTATATATATTCCGAGCTGAAAAAGTCTCACAGAGCATTAAGAAGTTATCTTTTCCCAGTGGACATCCATCACCTTGATGCCGAACCTCCCCCCCATACCTTAAAGCTGAACCTACAGCAGGGTATATCCCCTTTAAGTTTTTGCCCGAAATTTATCCTCTTTCATCCCCCGACACACGGACATACTATCCGTACCGCACACATTCATCGGAGGGTATAGATGCTACGGGTATACACATATATGACGGCCCGGGTATGGCGGTATATTAGAAGAATCTTTCCTCCGCTATATGAATACCCGGTGGGTGAGAAGGAATGGATGGGAGGGCCAAAGAAGTGCGGACGAGAGCGAAAGACGGGGCATACGAAAATTCAAAATCGTTGAGAAAATTCAAGCCCGGTATACATCCCCTTCAGTTTTTCGTCCTGGCAAGTATTTGATTTTCTGTAGCAATTCAACCGGATCGAGAAACTTCATACTTCCTTCGGACGAAATGTCGTTGTCCCATAAAAAACTGAATTAAAATTCAACTCGACTTTTTCGAGACGACGAATTTAAACGGTCGCAGTGCGGCGATTTTTGAACGTATCGCTGTGATTTTCGAAATATGTATTCACCCACTGGGTAAGATTATCCAGAAAAAAAATTATTAAAATGCATTCGATAGGTTCGTCACAATTAACAAAAATCTTCTGAGACAATTTCGATGTGAAATCCTCTCAAAATATGAAAACTTTCTGGAGCGACCGCCCCATCAAAACTACCCTATCTTGGCCGTACTTTATACGATGCCAGGATACCCGGCGCTTTCTGGGGCGGCCCTTCTTGCTTATCTGAAATAGCATGCAGCCCGGGTGCTCCATATATACATACAAACATACCATCGTACAGCCATACAGGCAGCAACATGTATACCAGCGGAGGGTATACACCGCACGATAGATGGCGCTAGCAATATACGAGACACTATAGGAAGGATATTCCCAGAAAGGATATATGCCTTCGTCTGTATAGGTATACACTATTCAGAGCCGTCGTCATCGTCTTCTTCTTCCTTGGCTTTTCCATTATTGTTGTTGCCGCTCTGCCCCGGCTCGGCACACACACACACACATACACCGAACTGAGGGTTTGCGTACATGAATGAATGAATCGAACCCGGGGCACGTATAGCGAATTAGAAATATACGCACGTACGGGCAATTTTTGCGAGGATACTTGCGTAAGTGCGGGCCGCGTATGTGTTCAGTTTGAAAATTTTTACATTTTATTTTATTTTTTCAAAAAATTCGTTCGTTCAGTGGTAATTTTTTAGGCCCAACCGCCTCCTCGTTTTAGGGATATCCCTTCAACGGACGTTTTGCTATTCGAAGGGAAAACAGGGAAGTTACTGGTTGAATTTGTAATTTAAGGAAAACAATTAAAAGGCCGCCTGCAATTGATGGTATCGTGTCTCTCCCGGGCGGCAGAATAAGCGGAATGGGGATGGCACGTGAACCGATGCAAAGTACCTGTATGTATGCAAATTTCTAGAACCTCCGTTCCTTGTTTTCTTTGCGTTACCCTAACGTTAAAGGATGCGAGGGAAATCAAAATGTTTGCTGCGAATGTCAAAGCTTACAATTGGCACTTTTAGAGCATTGAGATAACTCCACAAACTTTCCCATTTTGTTACGTATAGTTTTCATTTAAGAGTCATCATTCGCTTAATTAGTTTTTTAATACACTAAAGAAAATTACCATATGAATTTCAACTATCCTATACATACAGCAAAACTGAAGATTTACACATTAGCGTGCAATTTCTTTTACTAAGACTTCACATTAAGGATCTAGAGTTGCAGAATTATGTCTCTTCCTTATTAAAGTGGAGCCTCATTCTAAATTAAGGGGATAATCTGGGTTTTCCTTCATTACATTTTTGCAGTTGGCGTAGGCGTGTAGACGATATGAGTTCTATTGGTCTGATTGATTTGAATGAAAATTCATTCGATAGTTAAAAGTTTGATGACAACGTTGAATGCAGGATACTTTTTCTTAATAAAAAGAGAACGACAACATTTCGAGAGTCAACACAATGTGTCCTACTGATAATCTCAGCTCTTGCTTTAACAAAGTGTTTGTGTACATTATAAATTAAGTTTCGAAATGCAATAAAGTTAATTGCAATGTTAAAGGTATTATAAAAAAGCGTACAAAGTTTCAGAACAATAGCTCATTCCATTTTCCTAAAGTAAAGTCCCAATAATTACGTTTTTCTCCCCAGACTACCTCCTTAAAATCATTATTCATTAATGTGTGGTTTACATGCTTAATTTACTTAATGATTTTTTAAAAGAAAAAATGTCTAAAATAACCGATTCGAAATTTAATACGATAGCCAAAGTTATCTAAAAATATAGGAATAAGATTGTCCTCTTAAAATGAAATGTTCTACTAAGTAAATACTTTTAAGAAAATAAAACCCAAATGTAGCTTTCTATTTTTAGACAGAATTTCTTGATAGCTTTAAGTCCGCTTTTGTCTTGGATCCCTTCGTTTCTTAACATTTTGGTTAATTTTTCTTCAAAATAAGAAATTGCACGAAAGCTGTAAACAAAATAATTTAATTAAATACATACTTTAAGAAAAATTAGGGACCTGCAGTCATTTTCTTAAGAAGAGAAGAATTAAACTGTAAATGTAATCAACACTAAGGCAAGTGGCGAACGATGAAAAGCTTATGCAGATTTAGGGAAGTCATTAAAGTACACTTAAAGAGAAAGTTGGTCGAAAGCAAGGACTATCTCTTGTATTTTGTTATATAATTATAGTATAGGCATCGAAGCGTCCAACTCAACTAACATTTTTGTATGGAAGAATGGAAGTCTGAGTCCAATTACCTCAAAACTATTGATTTTCATACCATACTTATTGCTATATGCATATAAATAAATAAACAATACCTATATTTCGTTGTATTAAAATAAATGCTTGTAAAGACCGAAACTAATACCTCAGTAATCGCAAACTTGTATATACATATAAATATAAAATTATTATCAGTGCAACTAAATGAATTTATCTAAGTACGGATTTCTTTAAATTTTAATTTATTGTCCGATATTTGTGACTATTAAAATACTAAAAAGTCTTTCATCTTGGTTATTTAACACGGTAGTTAATGGCAAACTTAAAGTAAACGAAAATATCATTCTTGTAAAATGGGATTGATAATATTTTTCTAAATTAAATTTAATTTAAGCATAATTTGGTTATCATTAAAAGGAAGAAATCTTTCCTTGAAAGATTTGAAATTAAGTCTATTAAAAAATCATTTTCTTCAGAGAAGAATTTATGTGAGCATTCTTTGCAAGTGCTAGAGTTTAGGAGTATAGTGATAGTCACAATTTTTAAAACTTTTTCTCTAATGTAAAGTTAACTTATAAAGAAGATTAAACATTTTTGCAATGACCACGCCTATACAAAATGTAACTTTATTTTTTAGATAAAAAGTCAACTTAGTTGTGAGGAAAAATGATTTTTGACTTTATTTGTCAAAAATTAACTGGCAAATAATAGTTGTGGTAATTACATAATTTATCCATCTGATAGCTATTTCAAATCAAAGGTTGATAATTGGGACAATTTTATTCGATGAATAAATTTATCTAACGGTTGAAAATTTTGCCCTAAAAGGAACTTTTGGAATATGCTGTCAAATATTCGAATTTAATTGACGATACTTTACACAAAGGGCGTATTTTGTAGATCCAAAATTTCAAATTAGTCGCTACTAACAGTTCAAAAGTTATTAGAAACAAAAAGTGTTTACTGCTCTATAAAATTTTTGGAAAACCCCTCGATCAAATCACGCACTGTCTGTCTGCCATTTGAGTTTAATTTTGAGTTGATAAACGCTTAAAAAGGAAGCATGAAGGTATTGATGCGATAAGTCCCGGGGAAGTACTACCAAAACATCTTTTTTCACTAATTGCCGATTCCTAATGGCTGCGAGGCTCCGGAGCGATGCAATTATCCCTAAAAGGGAACTGAAAGGAGGCCTTGGCCGAAGAATACCCGCCGCAATTCAGGCGCATTATCAGGAATGATTCAGGCCCTGCGTTGCCATTCGCAGGGAATTTCACGGAGGACGGGGAAACTCCGACGGCGGTATACCTGCTGCAATTAAGTGATCAACCTGTCTGCCGTGCACTGGCAATGATTAGAAAATTGTACGTTTGGGACGAGAGATAAATAATTAGCTAATGGCTGTAAAATGGGTCGAATGCGCCCCGAGGAACTGTTCGGCTGCATTTGGGAATAACCGAAACTTTTAGCTGCCGCTGCCGCCGCCAGTTTTTTTCTCATTCAATTTTTGAGGGCAATTTCCCAACACAAATTTAGCGATATGCATTCTCCCAGAGGATGAGATAGTAGGTACGTGAAAATTTCGAATTGCACCAAAAACCAAAAAAAAAAACAGGCCAATTGCTCGCAATTGAAATGCTGTTGCGCTTTGACATGTAAATTAAAGCAACGCCATTTGTTGCACCAACATTTTTATTTTTATTTATTTTTTTTAATTTTCCCGAACAGCCATTAGGCGCTTCCCGCACTATCGTGCCTCACCGGAGCACAGCGCCCGGGAAGGGAATTGGATGAGAAAGGTCGCAAATTTTGAAGGCAACTTGGCCCCCTACATGAAGCCCTCCTTGCAGGGGAGCCATAAGAATGAAAAATGTGTCTTAAGGGAGCAAAGGGTGCGAAGGTGGGCAGGGTGAAAGAGCAAAGTAAACCGCTCTGAATGCGAAACTAAAATCACCCCCGAGAAGGAACCCTCAGTGGGAATATTCACGGGACTCCTTCATGAGTCCCCTGCCCTTCGAGAGGGCTCGCAAAAAAGTCCCCCTCGACTTGGCCTGGGCTGGAAAGTAGTCAGTTTCCCTTATTTGATTTTTTCGCTTCCATCGTACTTTTCGTTGGGTTTTTGAGTTTTCTAACCTCCGATGCGGCGGTAATCCCAGTGTGAGAACGCTCGGACCAAATGCAAACATACAAACAAAACCCCCCCGGAAACAGAAGACGGCAAAGCAAACCTCGAGCTTACCCAGTCACAGCGGGGATTAATGGGTTAAGGCAAATTTAATAAATCATCAACGATTCTGGCCCCGAGTTTAATGGGCGAGGGTATTTACGCAGTCATTACTTAATCATACCCGTTACTGGCGAAGGTGATTAATAATTGAGGCAGGTGTGTGCTCGCCCAGCTACTGAGAGAAAATCTTAAAATGTTCTATAAATACCCACAATTACAAACCTGATCTGTAGTGTGGATAACATATACCTACATACATATGTCAATATCACAAAAGTCAATACAAAACAGAAAAAAATATTAAAATCTATGTTTAATTTCTAGTGTGCAATGTATTAACATTTCCTACAATACCATCACTCACTTTGAGCTAGAGTAATTTGCAACAAAAATCAACATATTTTAATAATTTTTTTGCTGCAAAAACTTCAAATCTGAGATTATATTTGAGTTTGCATTCACAGATATTAGTTTATTAGATTATTAGGCAATTTTGGAAATCAAAAATTTTCTTTTCTCCTTTGAATTTTCTCTAAATTGTTATTATACTACATACCCTATGGCCTATGCAAATCTAAGCACCATATGCATTTATTTCGTCCCTCTGACTATGTGAACCAACTCTGCTAAGTTTCTAATTTTGTTATTAATTTGATCAAAATTCCGGTTCCGAAGAAACACTTGTAAGTTCTGTATTTAAACGCCCCCAAATTTACACTTTACCTATACAACGTTTTATTCAAATTTGAAGTTTGGGTGTGGGAGCTTAAGGAAAATTGAAAATCATATAATTCATGAACACCAATATAACATTTCACATTCAGGGGAAGTAATTCAATGTTCTGAATTCTGTAAGTTTTTGTTATTGTTTGGACCTCTTTATTGTAGAAGTGGTTAAGAACTAATGTACACAGCTGTTTACCATTCTATAAATCCTACATTAATTAAGTTCGAATAAAAAATTTTCTTATATCAGAAATCCTTGTGCTTTTTGATCACTCCAAAATCCATTCAGAAAAACATTTAAAAATTCTATTTAACTTTTACTTTTTTTTCTAATCTAATCTGATCTAATCGAATTGATTGATTTTCAAATTGATGTTTTAAAATGTGTGACAACAAAACTAATGTGCATACATATTCCTGCTCGAATTATTTATTCTAAACATTAAATTTAGATATTAGGTACTAAAATTTCGTTGAATGTCTAATTTTTTCTTTTCAAAACCTATTTTGCTTTCATACTGTTGGGAAACATGTTTCTATGCTAATAACATAATCTAAATCTAGGCTCAGCGCACTGGTATGTGGAATATTGAAAATTTATTAGCAAATCGCTTCGGTTAACCAATTTAAATAAAATTTAAAAAATATGAAACGCAGATCTACAAATTCAAAAATATCAGCGAATTTTCCGCATTTTCCCCAACCAAAACAAAGTTGCTGCAGACGTGGATGGCATCTAAAGGGTTGGCACGATTTTCCGAAGCACTGATGAAAATTTAATGCAAAGTTGAACAAGATGGGAGCTTGTCGACGGAACCGTTGTTAGCATTCCCGCCATGTTGCAAGTAATTAGTTAATTAACATTACCAATTTTGGAAATTATTTCGAAAATACACCTGGCTAACATGCCTCGGCCGTGGGAGGGTACACTGCCCAAGCGAACGCCGTGGGTCTGTCTAGTGTTGAGCTATGCTAAGTTTGTGTGATGTTTCCTGTTTCGCGGGTGGGAGTGCCTTTTGTTTATGTTGTAACACTCAATTTTTAGTTAATGTTCCAAGAGGATGTTAAAAGACGAAGTCATTACTCGAAATTTACATATTTTTCGCAAGAGAAACAAAATATTGCCTACTATGTAATGCAAAAAATTGTCCTAGAACCTAATGCTTTTAATAAAATCGATGCCACACCTTTTAGATGATAAATTTTCATATGAAGGGAAAAAAATGAACGTCACTCATATTTGGGTCATGCGTGTAAATATAAATTTGAGTTCGTCATTTAATAAAATAATTTTGAAGGATATTTTTTTAATATGCCAAAAGGGACACATTTACTATTCAATTCCTTAATTGAGCATATTTCAATAAAAATCCTTACAGTCAAACTTGAAATAATTTGTGAAAAACTAGGTAAAGGAAGCCAAAATTCTTATTTGTTTAGAAGAATATGCCATCCAAGAAATACAACTGAAAATTTTACTAGGCTGTATAGATCAATGCAATAAGCTTGTGAAAAATCCAAAAAGTTGAAAAATGACAATTATTATAGTGATATAGATAGTCCAATATTTTAATTGCCAAAAAGGAAGTTGTCATCTAGGTGTTTGAAGTGATTTAAACTTCAGATCGCCTTCAACACAGTTTTGAAGACAAGCACCAAGCTTCATTTGGCCGAGTAATTAGGTACTGGCCACCCTATGTACATACATTTTTATATCGTTGTTGCCCGATTTTTAGTGTTTTGGGATATCAAATTATCTTTGTACGCTGAGATAACCCTTTCATATTTTTGATATTTCTACAATAATTGTGTCCTCATACAATTTCATGTCCGATTATATTAATATTGAAAAATATGTATAATTCGAAAGTTAATAATCTATCAATACCTTATAGAAAATAAATTTAAAGATCTTCTTTTTAAACCCAACCGAAAAAGTTTTTCTACAAGTATAACGTTAAAACGGCATTATTTTTTTTACGAAAGCAAAAAACAACAATTAATGTTAATTTTGTATACCTATTTCAATTTATTTCCAATAGACGTTCGTCATTTTCTAAAAAGAATTTCCTTTCATTCATTTATTCATTCACCGCTTGATCTGTGTAATGAATATTATTCATTCGCATGCATGCATGCTATAGTTTATTTTCATGAATGCAACCTAAGTGCGGTCATGTGTGCAGTTGAGGTGGGGCTTTGTTTGCTCACCAAATAGACTATAAGTGGCTGAAAATTGAAATTGGAATATTTTTACCTAATACATACATAATTTTTATGAATCCAAGCAGCTGTGTTGCGGCGCATATATTTGTTACAGTCGGGTCTTTCTATAATTTTTCCTTTAAGACTTTTATTAATATCAGTTGTGTACGTATATTGATATCCTTCGTGAATAAAAATACAAACACACCAAAAATAAATAGAACAGTCTTATCTCAAAGTTTACAAAGTTTAACTATGGTACTTTTATATTCATGTTTACCTATTGAATAATAAAAAGACCATGTTTATTAAAACATTGTCCTGAGGCATGCATAAACAGGTAAAATCAACTGCTTTCGGAATTGAAAAATAAACTGGTTACTTTCTTTTGAGTCTTCGTTTAACCTTCATTTTTCACAATTTTTTCTGAATGGAATTACCTATAGTGTACCTATCTACCAATATTGCGTAAAATGAATTTTGCTCAAAAAGAAAGGAACAATGGATGGCGAGTACTGTTTCAAATTGTGCGCCCACCTGTGTGTGAAATAATTTCAAAGGCAAACAGGCCTTCAGTTCTGACTTGCGAGTTTAAATCCGTTCCAAAGTAGGTAAAGTTTTCTAGCAGGCATCCCTCGTTCCCCTCAAATGTGGGAGCTACCCTCCGACATTCATGGAGCTAGGGAACGCACGTGCAAATGTTTGAAACAAAATTTTTGGACCAAATGGGCGCCCCACAAGTTCTCGAATTACCAAAAGATAATGCGGAACCTTATTGACGGAGTTCACGTGTAAATTTAACCCACCAGTATAAGTTTATACTGAATTTCGATAGAATTCTCATTATTTTGTGCGAAAACCGCTTACCCCCTGGCCGGATTTGGAAAGAAGGCCCCGCTCAACAAAAATGTTCGTTGGGGCCATGGCCGCCCGGAAAAACCGACGAGAATTTCGTAACGCTTGTGGCAGTACATGTGCATGCGGCAGGGCGAGGACGGGACGGACGAATAAAAGGCCGAATATAATAGCACCGCCAGAATCCAATTTTATATATTATATGAAGCAGATTTTAAATTACATGCTTTCCGAATACACGAAAGTCCAAACACAGCCCGTTCCGCGACCGTCCGGCGCCCCACACCGCCCCCCAAAGAGCGCAAATAACCCCCGTGAAAAGTTGGATTCTTGCATTTTTCATAGTAGTCTGGGCCGTGTATTTATGCGCTCGCATGTATGGCGGCCCGCTCCACATAAAATGAATTTTATATTATTTTAAATTTTAAAGTTCGGCCGCCTGGAAAAATTGTGCTGAAATTAAAGTAGGAAGGCTTTAAAAACAGGCTCAGATCTGACTCTGGTCCTTTCTCTCTACGTGTGCATGCAGCAGAGCATCCGAGCAACCGAACTGCAGAATCCGAATGCAGTTCGATCCGGGCAGAAAGGGGAGGGGGCTCTGAAGCGCCTCTGGCCGGGCCCGGCCCCGGACGCCCATCTCGATGCACTGGCTGCAAAACCCGGCGGCCTGACATAGTTGCACCATATACGCACAAATTTGCAGTTTGCTCATAATGAATATGCGTTTCGTTTCAAAACATTAAAATATGAACGGGGTTTACCCACACGCGGAGGCACTATCGATGCACGCCGGAGCGCATATGTTTTTCTATATAAAATGCTTATTTTATTCGCTTTTTTCGCTGTTTCTGTGCGCCGCACTATCCCCCGTACATGACCACATGCATAGATGCTCGCAATTTCAATAAATTGTTAAGTACAGGCCCATATATGCAGATAAAAGCGTAACAGCCTACATATAATTATCTAGATGCAGCCTGGTGCTCCGCCAATCTACGAGTGCTATTCCCACGCTATGTGCACGCGCGACGCGGAGCGGCGCGGTGGCGGTGGAGTGCTCGAGCTTTTTGAAAATGCTGCAAAATTGCGTATATTTGCATTATTTTCGAGCTGAAATGAATTGCTGTGAAAAGATTTTAACAAAACAATTCGTTATCAGGAGGACTGTGGCCCGCAGAATGGGGGCGACACAATTGCTGACAGTGTGCACACAAAACAGGAAAAACGACCGTCCACCCCCTTTCCCACCTTTTCTCTGTTTCGTTCAACGTCCGGGTCCGAGTCCGGGACCTGGTCTGAGTCCGGAGAATCAAAGTCTTTACCTTGCAACTTTGAGTTCAAATATTGCGTAATTAATTAATTACAGACAGATTTGCATGTGCGCTGTTTCAACCCTTCAAAATTTAAATTTAAAATGTTCCCTCCCAGCAATTTTCAATTACAGATGAGTGGATGGCTTTTAATTTAAACCATGTTTAAATTTTTATGTAAGTTGCTGATAAGCTTCACATCCTAATAAACAAACTAAAAACTCAGTACATATTTCAATCACTATTTCATGTGTTTGCTTTTTTTTAAATTCCTTATACCACTCTTTTTTTTAAACACAATCCTGTAAAGTTTGATACGTAAGTTCAATGCAATGAGTAAAAGTCGCTATAATTTATCTCATCTAAGGTTCAAAATGTTAACATTAATAACAGTACTGAATCTTAAAATAATCCTCCTTATGCTTAAATTCATTAGGCTTATCATAAACGCTGCACCTTGGGAATCCGTGCCAAATGCAATGATTCATGCTCGCATTGAGAGTGAAATGACTAGCTTTATTTTTATATGATTTTTTATAAACATTACGATTATTCGGGATAATAATGCCAATTTATGGAGTACCGATAGTAAAACATTTTTCCAATAATCAATGCTAGCAATTTGTTGCCAATAATAATTATAAAAAAATTACTGTGGTATCTCAAAGTGCAATTGCATAATTCAGCCCGTTAATTGTAAAGTTATTTGGTAGAAAAATTATTTCCCTTGAAAGCGTAAAATTAATTTTCTCCAAATTTAACCTGAAAAATACGTTTTGAATGACAGTGGGTGTGAAATAACATCAATCCAATTTTAAGTCTAAAGGAATTCATTTTAAATTATAAAATTTCAGATGTGCAATAAATTAACACAATCATTCTCAGTAATGTATACATATGTACATATTTATATAAAGTTTGATAAACGTAAAGATATTTTGTTTGTATTAGCCCTAAAAAGAAAAATCAACTCAAACTTTAAAATATTCGATATTTTCGTCCTTTAGGAGTCCTTTTGTATCCATACATATTTCATTTCATACATGGTGCTGAGCATAAAATGTTCATACTTATATTCTTAATTTTACACTATTATTATTTAATACAATGTAAAATATACAATACATCGTGAATTCTCCTATTATGTATGTTTTAAAACTTTAAAAGGAGAAGGATAATTTATAGACCATTAAAATTAAAGTTAATACAATATTAAGCACTATTTTGCGCAAAAAATTTGTCTTCCCAGAACTTAAGAAAAACTAAACTAAAACTATGTACATATGTATAAGAAAAAATTCGGATAGCCTCAACACACAAACAAAATTAGAAAAATTTACGTGCTTACATAAAAAAATGTCAGACGGTGTTTTACTCCTAACATAAACCAAACAATTTCTTCAATCATTTTAATTGAACATAAGTAATTGTTGAATTTTTAAAAACATAAATATTTGATTTACATTGTCCTTCAATTTTTGGCAACACAAAACATGGCTGGTAGCCTTGAACATATCTCTCCAAGAATGTTTTTCATTGTTTTTAACAAATTTTTGGATCCTTTGCCTATATTTTCTCTTGGGGCCTTTACTTTTGTTTTTCCTCTAAATGTAATGAAACTGTTTCACTGGTCCAATGCGTCGTTAAGCAGCAGCCTGAAATTTAAGAAATTCGAAATTTAGGATTAATTTCGGGCACAGCTTTTATATCGTACCAGAACTAAAAATATAATAAAATGTTATAATAAACTCAAGAAATATTTAATTAAATATCCTTTAATTCGAAATAATAAACTTACTTTACGCAAAGTGTTAGCTTGCTTAATTATTCAAATGTCCGGGGTTTCTCGAACTTCCCCTAATATAATTATTCTATAACAACACCCTTATTTTATATTACCTGCACTCGAAAGTCAAACCTCTGTTGACTGACTTTCTGAAACCATATCAAAAAGTTTAATTTGTGCAAAACTTTTATATACTAATAATTACACTTATGGTCCCATTTTGAACAAAGAAACATAATTTTTATAAAAAGGACAAAATAATGAAGGATGTATCACAATTTGTATTGCAGCTAAATTCAGAATCTTTCGCTTCCTGCTCTTGAAAAGTGGAAATATGTATTTAAAAAATTACTTCAAATTATAGAGTTAGTCTACCTTATGTATATACATATGTATAAGATGTATAATATACATATTATGTATATCTATGTCGGGTTAATGTAGTCTTTTACAAATGAAATTCGAAAAAAAGAAAGCATGGTAAAAACTTTATGATAAGGTGTTACAAGTTTTAGGTCGCTTTTTATTATGTGCAACTTTCGGTAACTTTTCGTGAGCGTTCTGGTTGCTAGCTGGATGGATACTATTTTTTTTAATCGCAGTAAGTGTGAGTCCGAATTTCTCGAAATTGAGGGAAGGCGGCGGAAAAAAAATTGAATTTGCCGACTTAATGGGCTCGCCGAACGAAGCCAGTGGCCGGAGAGGAGGCGAGCTTGCGAAGGAGCAGCCGAAGTAATCCAGTTTAATTGCAAGAGGCGAAAACATTTCTTAAAGCAAACACTGTCCAGAACCTTAAAAACCTTAAAGCTAATGATCTGCACCCAATCAGGGCGCACTCCGTGCCAGTGGCTCCGGGGCTCGCCCGGCCGGGCGGAGGAATCCTCCGAATTAAGGGCTGACTTAGTTCGCCTCATGTCCACATTTTCTCTGATTGAAGTTCTGATAAAAAGTTGCGTCCTTGCAGGCCGGCGAGCGCCCCCTACCGACGTCACCCCGCCTTGTCCGTTGCTTTTTTAATTAACGAACTTAATTTAATTTTTGTTTTGCTTTTCCGCCGGCTCTCCTCTGCTTTATTTTTTTTCTTCTTCTGCCTTTTTTTTTATTTTTTTTTTTTAATTTTCGCTCTTCACATTGTTTGGCCTAATAAGCGCTGGAAGTCGTCTCTGTCGTCCTCCGGCGGAGGGCGGGGGGAGTGGCGCCAGGACGTGTGGATGTGTCCTGGCTCCCGGTCCCCGGTGCCTGTGGACGGAGGGCGCCGGGACGCGCCTACGACAGCCGGTTTCGAGTTTCCTTCCGCCACCGTACGTGTGCGTTTGATGGGACTTTTCAGGGGAGCTTTGAGACTTATGTCGAGTGGATAATGGTATTAATCGAGTCTTCGCATTGTGCGCCACTAATCAAACTCGACGTGCGGAGCCCCGCGCCCGCCCTTGAGGAGCACCACCCACACCCATCCCCGGTATGCGGGCAAATAAAAGAATGTCCCCCCCTCGGGTCCCCCGGGACGGTGCTGCGTCGTGCGCTCGGAACGCGGGATCCGCTTCAAGTTGCACTGGGGGAGCGGGCCTCCGATTGCTGCTCAACGGCTCTGGATGGTTCTTTAAAAGCTTTTTGAAGTTCTAAACTGCTTTTCGAAGTGTAAGTGCGCCGGGTACCGCGGGGCTCCGGGGTGCTCCGGTGCGGCTTCGAGTTGATGGCTGCGGATTTAAAAGGGATCTGCTCGCATTTTCGGGCAAACGTTAGGCCGGCTGATGGGGTTCCATTCAAACGTTTATTGCAATCCCGAGTTTAGGAGCTGACGAAGCGGGGGTAAACAAACGCCCAAAGCAAACACACGCACGTTTCTCTTTAAAGGACCTCACAATAACGAAGAATTTACAATGAGGCTGAGAATATAAGAAATATATTCGTTATTGTACAAAACAAACATTAAAAATCGAAGTCACCTTCCAGACATCGAAGATCCTAAAAACTATGCATAATTTTCACCTACATGGACATAAAAACATACTTATTTACTTAATTATGGGCCGAATATTAAAGAAAATTTGTGTTACATAAAATCGAAAAATTCAACAGTTCCAACAATTTTATAATAACGAATACATAATGTGATTTTAAATTAACAACTTTTATGACGTTCGCACTACAATACATATTATAATACTCCGATAAAAAATAAACTATTGTCTTTTCTGGGATAATGAAGAACAACATATGTATTTAGTCCAGTTTTAAGCTTATACTTTTGGTTTTTAACGAATTTTGTTGTGGAGGATGAATAAGTATTGTTTTTCATATTTTATTTATTAACCTACTTCCAAAAAGGAGGAGATTCTATGTTCATCTGTATGTATTTTTCATATAATAAGCTTAAAACTGAGCTTAATATTTTTGACTAATTTTCGGTTTTCCCAAAAAAGATAATATTTTATTGATTTTTGTCTTAGATGTAGAATTAAAGGAAAACGAATCGTTTTTTTACTTCAGACCAATGGGCAACGAAGGTTTCCATTTTGTTCGTTTTGAGGCACGGAATCCTAAGCTGTCCAATATTTCTCGAAAGGGTGTTGCGATGGGACATTTTCTTTTTTAATTTTCTTTCCTACGGAAACAATACAATACATATGAGCCGTTTACAGGCCAAATCGATTAAAGTTGAAAACAATGACGAAATTACATACGTTTTATTTAAAAAGCTGTTTTAAAAAAAAGTTTCAAAATAACATTTGTAGCGAATGAATCATGAAAAATCCCGTCCTGCTTTGACTCGTTAAGACTTGTTGTTTTTCCGTGATTTAGTCGGATTTTTTCGCCCCTCCTTAATCCTGCACCTTCTTTTTCTCCGTTGCATGTTCTCTTCGTCTTCTGCTTCTAATGCTTTTGCAACAAGTAAGCATGCTGAAGCTGCTACGATAACTGCCATTACTGCATGTACTTCATTATCGTCCATAATTACAATAACGGATCTAAAATTTATATAATTTTTCAAATATGTACCTATTCAATAATTTTCCAACTTAAGATCATCAGATCATACTGATTTTTGAAAAACTTTAAATATTTTTAATTACTGATGCAAACTGAAAATTTTTAATATTTTAAAACGCCAAATAACTCTTCCCGATAAGTCTGAACACCTCAAGGACTCAATGAGAAATGACAGAAAAACACATTGTATGTACATTCATAAGCCTCATATGAACAGAGTGCTGCAAAACGTTAAACCGGTTTGCAGCACTTTCCGAGAATACTCGTGTGAAAAGGCCCAATGGATTTAGACAACGATTTTATTGCCGGCAAATAAATGTTAAACTATTGAAATGTGTGAATGCACCCTTTTTCAGAACAACGCACGGTAAACAATCGTGACACATCCTGCACAAAGGGCAAGATAGGCGAGGGTCAGTTGTAACGGACTTAAGGTCGAAGAGTAGCTGACTTATCTTTATTGCTTTTCAAAGGTCCCTGCATGAGTAACGCATGGATCCTATTTAATTACTCATTAAGCAGACGAAACTCTTTTCCAAGATGTATTCATTTATGATTCTTTGTCCCAAAAAATACTTTTCATGGTGCATTTGTTTACATGAAATTACTACCCTTTGTTGGAGAATCTGAATCTTAAAAATTACTTATAAAAGGGTAGCATCTGGACTGTTGAATTAATATATTGTCGGACGTGGCTACAGGTTGGCGCGTTTTTAAAGAATTAAAATTTTGTTCGAGTTAGTTAGTTAGTTACTTTGTTAAAAGCATATGTTAGGTGAGGTTCAGACATTTTCAAAAGTAGGGTATCTCGTAACTCGTTCGGGGTTAAAAATTGGTGTTACGGTGAACGGTGTATACTATACAAAAGAAAAAAGAAAGGCCGTATTTTTGGGTTGGTTATCATAAAGAGCAACATTTAAAACAATACAAATTTTTTTGTGTACTTATACACAATCGTAAATTAATAATTTATAATATTTCAGACTACGACTTTCAATTCTTTTTATTTTCATTATCGTGTTTTAATATTTAGTTAGAAAATTGCTCTGAAGTGCGATTTTTGCAGGCTATTTTTCAAAAAATCCTCCCTATAGGTCTGCAGATCCTAAATAGGGCCCTGTCGGACATAAGCTCGAATGAATTACGAAAGACTACTATTGTAATCTGAAAGACTATTGTATCTGAGCGAACTCTTGCATCCGTCTCAATCATTAAGACGCAGGGATTTTTTATTGCCGCGTTTCCAATCATCTGTATTGGAGAATTCCTTCGCTGTTCAAGCTATACGTTTATGGAATGATTTGCCGAGTAGTATACAGGGCGCGAGAGGCTTGGGCACATTTAAGCGACTTCTTTTTGAATTTTTGATCTAGAATAAGTTGATGTTTACGACGTGGATGCGTAATTCCTGGGTGGGAGTGCCTTCTTTATGTTGTGCATGGCTCTCTTTTTCCTTTTGCGATATATTTAGAAATTTGTAGTTGGTTAGCATCATTTAAATACTTCTTTTTTCTTCTTTTTCGTTTTCTTTTTGGTTTAATCCTATTATATATAGTTAGAAATTTTTCCTTATTGTTTATAGTGTACACATTACAAGATTGTAAATCTTATGTACTCTTTACCTACAATAAATAATAATAATAATAATAATTAACTTTTTTAACCTCCTAAATTAAACTGGGGAATCATCTTTCAATCAAAGCAGAAATTAGTTAACTTAATACCACTAATTGTAAATGCCGTTATAAACCGCTTCGCTGCCATCTTGCTATTTCAAATCAATTTTATTTGACGGAGAAGAGGATTTCATCCGCCAAATCTAAATCAGTGCAACACTTTCGAGAAGCACAAATTCCTCCGCGTCTGACTCAGGTTCGGAGGAGTTGAAAAATTTTACCTGCGGACCATCTTCCAGGAACCCCAGCGACCGGGCCATCGTCGGCCGCGGTCCGTCGGGACGGTAAGCATGCGAAAAAGAGCAAAACTGCAAACGCACCCGAATCCAACCCGCCGCCGTTGACTTGCCGTATAACAGTTTTGAGCGGACGATGTAAACTTCATGCAGCCGCCACCGGCGGAGAGAGTTCTCCTCTCCGGGGCAAGCACTTCCAACATGGCTGTCTAACGAAATGTCAGATCTGTTCGTGTGTGCCGCAAAAATTCTTGTTAGAAACAAAACCGAAGGTGTTCCGGTAGCTAATTGCTGAACGGGCGTTAAAAGCAGGCTCCAGCGGTCTCGAGTGGTGTGCTCCGGTGAATAATGGATCACAAGAAATCCCCGATTCGTCGCCAGAAACGCCAGTCGAAAGTTTTAGAGGACAATTTCTGGGACTGCAGTGTTTGTACATATCGGAACACGGCCGAAGCGTTCAAGTGTTTAATGTGTGACGTACGGAAAGGTTAGTGCACTTTGATTGCTTCGCCTTGGCTTCGTTTTGCATGTTTTGTGCGTAGCCAATATCCGTGCTGGCCGCCCCCGAGCTTCAACATGAAAACGAACCGCCCCGCCAACACCCCCAATTTCGCAGAAAAACTTGCGTAACCCGTGGGTGGGCCGCCCCCTTCGACCCCGCAACCCGCACCCAGACCCAGCCACTGGTGTTGCACTCAAATCGTCGAGAGGGCTGCTCCGTGCTCCGCCGAAACGGTGTGCAAGCAAGAAATTGCTTTGAAAAATCGATAAGCGGAATTCCTTGGGAGCAGTGCATTCCTTGCAAGGAACCCCGGGAGCCCGTGCCCCCCATTTGCCCCGTCGCGGTGGAGCTGCGAGTTCTTCTCCAACGGCGCCCCGGCCCGGACCTCGATCCAGATCGAGCCCAGGAGGAACCTGCCGAGTGGGTCTTTTAGTTTATAAACATTCCCCAGCTGGGCATAGAGCAGAAAGTCAGCTGGTGGCCGCGTAGCCATAAAATCCCGTGGTTATGACTTTGTTTATATTTCCGCGAGCACTTTTACTACACGCACGCACACAGCCGTGCAGTGCCACAGTTTGCGTACAGCGGCTCTCTTCGAACCAGCTTTGCAAATTACGACGTATAACAGTTCTGTTTGTTTGGTTAATGAACTTCGATCTCTTTTTTGCACTGTTTTGACTGGATGAAACGGATTCTTGAAATGTTGTGATGCCTGGAGACTTGGATAAACCGCAGCGCAAGGATTGAATTTCACATATCGATCGATCCTCGGCTTTGTATCAAAACTGATACCAAACTCTGCAGCTAAACAACGAGTATTTTGCCTGCTCGTTTCGTTGGCTCGTCGAAAACTTGATAAAATTTTCTAACTGTTGCTCTGCTTAATTTGCATACACTTTTCTTGAACCTTGTCCTACCTACACCTTGCGCTCTTTCCCATCATTTCTGATGATAAATTTTTAAACTGAGTGAATGGTTTATTACGGAAATGGCTTCAATTTAAACATTTCTGGTAAGTAATCTAATTGATTAATCGGCAACTGTAACTGCGGTTTAAGCACAATTCTCGGATTCTTCACCCTTTTGTGTGAATTATTAAAAATTATTTCGACTAAAATCGCGTTTCTCGTACAGAGCGTGGAGATTTGAATTATTTTCTACCTCCACGCTGCACAAGACAGTTGAATTTTTTATCCTTTTTAAAAATCTCACTCTGCAGCCGACAGTCAGCGCAAAACGGGTCCTAGTCCTACTCAAGCTGAAATTGCCAAGAACTCTATATCTTGGTATGAAAAATTATGAAAAATATTCCTACTTATGTGTTAAGTTCGCTAATTATTTACCTAATTTATTTCCAGAATTGGTATAATATTCTGCAGAATTACTCAATATTCCAGCACTAATTCATTTGTTAAATTCGAAAAAGTCGCCCTATGGCAGATTTTTCCTACATTTTCGAATTGTACTTTTGAAAATTATGATGTAATGGATTCAAATTTTTTGCTCTTTCAAAATTTCACACTGGACGTGGAATAATTAAGCACTTAAGCTATCCGCGAACGTGTTAAATTTATATTTTCAAAAGAGATGGCTTTTCTACATTGTCAAATTATTGTTGAATTGTCAGTAAATGCTGTTGAACATTTGGAAGTTGTTTTAATTGGCCCACGTTTTTAATTGAAAATTTAAACATATTTCTACATTTCGCCTAGAGTCGTGATATCGACTCCGGACATATTCCATTCGACGCACAATAGCGTAAAGAACAGCTGATAAAGTCAAGCGTACAACTTACCTTCGTTAAAGATAATTAAAGTGAATTTGTTAGAATTTTTGGAATTTGTATTCCTTTCAATTCGATTCGATCGAATTAAAGAACAATTATTTTAATTAGATCAGAGATGTTTTACTGTTTGACCTTTTAGTTCGAAAATATAAAAATAATTGTAAGATACCTTTGTAAATAGTCTATTCTATCTACGAAGCCATTAAATGTTTTTCTTACAATTAGCTACTCTTTGCAATTGTGCCAGCAATGTCTCTGTAATTGCATTGAATTTTTCAATTCTTGTATAATTATGCGTCTCCAAGTACTTTTGTAGCGCACGTTTTTTCGCACATTTTTCTCTTCACTTTAATGGCATTCTTGTAATATCTTCATTCACTTTTCTGACGGCTTGTCTTATCCATTCCTACATAATTTACTCAAAATAAGGAATAAATCCATTTTTTTTCGCTTCAGTGGTTAATGTGGACCACAAAATATTTCAAAGCAACTATTCAAGTACGCATCGACGGAATTTCCGAATAAAGTAGTTAATTAATTTTGCAGTAAAAGAACTCACAAGAGATGTGCATCTCGAATGAAGCGCACTTACCATTTCAATCAACCGAGTTTATCACCTCTATAAAGAGTGACTTATTCTTTAAGAAGGGGCAAACATTTTCATCTTTTAGAAAAACGCGTGGGAGGTCGAAGGAAAATTTCTTAATTTAACCTTGCAAACGACGCGGTGAGTAACCATAAATTGAAACATAAACCGGACGCCAGGAGGTGGATATTCCACTGTGGAGTCAGAGGGTTAGGACAGTTTAATATAGTTCCAGTGGTGATGTTGGTTGGCTGGTTGGGTTTTCCTGGTATCGTGCGGTCAACTGACCAACAAAGTGAATGGTCATCGTGTACTCCAAAAACCAAAATTAGTGCCAGAAGGACACACACATAACAATTTTAGGGTATGGGGGGTGAAAATATACAACATCCAGCCCGGGCGAAAGGAGTGCTCGCTGGGGACTTAGAACAAGATATCAGAGCCCCAATGTTTTAGACAGGGACACTGGTCGGTGGATGGTGGCTGGCTGCTGCGGCGGGAAGGGCAAGGGACCTGCGGTGCGCGCTCATGTTATTCAGTCTCGGATGAGGGATTCAGGTTATGTATGAGTTGTGCGTCCGTCGACGTAACCAAAGGTCCTCTTTCCTTGTCTCATTGAGCACTGCGGGCATAAATTATGCCACCGCTGCTCCACGTTGTTCTGCCATGAAAGATTCACCTGGTTCTGAGGAGAAAGGGATCCTCAGTGTCACTTGTTTATGTCAAATCAGCAGCCAGGCCTATTGGGAATTGATGGTAAAGGACTGCTCGAAGGAAACTTCTCACAATTTTATTTGCAATTTTAACTGTGAGGAGGAAACCATCGGCCCTAACCCATCTTAAGCGTTGCGTCGGAGGGACGTGTACCTTCAACTTCTGACACTCTTTAAATCGTACAACTTAAAAATTAGTAAGTATCCTCACGACATTAAAGAAAATTAAATTAAATCAACGATGGTTTCAGACCTCTTTTACGTAACGAATGCAATGTCCCGAAATTAATCAAATTCTTTTTTTTTACAAAACTTTGAGTTGTAGCTAGAATTTTGAATTCTGCCAATTGAAAGTTGAAATTTGCATACTATGACTGTGTTGACTGCGCTCCCTTAAAATAGTACAGCTTCCTCACTATTGCTATATGTATCGAATATTGAATATCCGTATGATAGTATCGATAACTACAATATTACTCCTTTTAATTTTTTAAAGTATTATCCCCCAAATAGTTCAGAATGGGCAGTGATCAGCGAACCCCCCTATATTAAAAACTAATTTTATATTAAAAAAACAGAATAAAATATTTTTATATGAGCACACGGGAGATTATATGGATCTTAAAAAACCCAAAAAAGTGGTGGTAGAATGTATTTTTTTTTATATAATTTTTTTTGTCTCCAGCGGAAGTGGTTGGGGGTAAAGCGATGGAAATTGTTTTCAATTAATTTAATAACTTGGCCAACCTTTGGGACATAAATTTTTACGCATATTTCTAACTGTTGCTAGAATAATAGAGAATATTTTTTTCTTTCTTTTATCCTGCAGGAACCTCAACGCGTAAACCACGCTTAAATTCAGCCTTAGTTGCACAACAAGCTGCCACGTTGCCAGGTGCCTCTGGTGTACCGAACGGAACCAAATCGTCATCATCGAAAATGTCGTCGCGTCATAAAAACAAACACAAAAAATACCCGGCAAGATTAAAAAACGTTGACAGATCGACTGCCCAAACACGCGAGGTAACCGTAAATTCAGTGACTGTTGTAATAACGGAGTACAAACCGAAGCCGGTGGTGAATCGCAGGGAGTCCAGCGAGCAGAGCTTTAGCGAAAGTAACGATTCACGCAGTTAAGTGAGGCGGCCGCACCGATAGAGGGCGCACCTCTTGCAGTGCCCCTAGGTTCACATCGCTGCTCCGCACCCCTTGTAATGTTATTACGTTTATTTTCTATTTATATTATTTTTACACACTTCCGTAGACTGTAAGATAGAAAGTTGTGTCCCGTTTTAATTCAGATCATGTTTCGGTAAAACATGGCCGCCAGAGGCCGGCCATGTTTATTTATAGTAAGTGTCATCACCTGTAAATTGTAATTATGGCGAAAAACCTGAAAATTTTTGGGTCTTAATTCAATTGTATTTTGTGTAATTTATTGATGCGCTATTGTCGCAAAAGCCCTAGATTACGGTGGGCCGTTCCCGGACGGCGGAATGCTTGAGTGTGATAAAGTTTCAAACAAAATGGGGACTCCCCGCGTTTAGTTCGTTTGTAGAAATGGCACTTGTAACATAAAACTGAGTGGCGAATGTGGTATTTGTGTAAGAATGTATTTTTACTAAAAATGTAAAACAACGTTAAGTGGCAAAGGCAAACATTACAACACACCAATTAACAACAACACACCGAACGAAACAATTTATAGGCAACATTTTTACCAAGTAGGATAACGAAATATTCAAAATAATTTCTTGTACATGCAGTAGTTGGAAAACTCGAAACAACCGAACTATAACAGATCAAATCCAATCACAGTATCGTTGTTCACTTCAGCTGCCTCTTCGTTTTCGTTTTCTGTAAATATTCGTAAAATTCATTTACAAACTCGTTTTAATCCGAAATTGGACTGACGTGAGAAAAAGAAGGAAGACATTATTTATGCATCACATCGTTTCACACGTCACTTTTGAGTAGACTCCGTCTCATCCTCATCGAAAGGGTAGGTATATTTCCTTTCTTTCTTTTGTGTAGTGAAGACGGTACTTCTCCAAAAAAAAAAAAAAAAAATAAATAAATAAAAAATAAATAAATAAATAATAATAATAGAATAACCTTAAATGGACTAGTGGAGAAATATGAGGAAACTTATAATAACTGCCATGTTGAAACGTTCTATCCTCGTGTAATATTCTTGTTAATTCACTCGCAAACTTTATTTACTTTTTATAGACTTACACTACATTTTATTATAACTGTAATTTTATTGGTTTTATTTTTACGTAAATAATAAAGTAGTTTTAATTCCAGCCAGATGAACCTTTTATTCCCCGAACATTGTCCTTTGAGCCACCTCCAAGAACTTTCAGAAAGAAAAATGTTTTAGGTAAGTATTCTTTTATTTATTGTTTTCACAGTTTTGTAAACTCTAAAATGGATTATGAAGTCAAAATAAAAAGATCTACATAATATAAAACGTGAAGTTAAGTCCACTTTTTGAACGTATCATTTTTGCAATTTTTCTAATCGTCTAGATAGCCCTCATGCGAATTTTTCAAAAAATGGACTTACGCCACTCTTAAAAATAAGATCCATATTCCAAATCGGAGGGAAACCAGTCGAGAGAAAAAATAATATTGACTTTGAAATTATTCGTTTTAATTTTCTTTTTCTTTGTAAATGTTGACTTATTCAGTAAAACGGGTAAAATTATTGACAAATATATCGAATACATCTTTTTCTTGTAAGGTAGTGAAAAGTGGTGCAAAATAACAAACCAACAACGGGCATGTCGTAAATTTAAAATTTAAACTATTTTAAATTAATATAATTTTTATATGCACAGCGAAAAAATAACTAACATTAAGTTACTAGTTTCATATAGTCTTTGAGATCAAAAGTTTTACGGTAAGTTTCTTTAAATACACATAACTAACTAATCACAAGATAAGGCATCAGCGAAAGAAATTGCATTTAAGTATACCTTTAGGACGATCAATTAAATAATTTTTTAATTAAATAATTTTTCTGTCAGTATGGAACATGATCGGGAGGTTTATCGAAAAATATTTTTTCTTATTCTAAACGAGGTCAAGTAAAGATTAAGGAAAAAAAACAAATTAAATATTACGAAACGACGCATTTTGACTTTTAGTGACTTAGATTAAACCTAAAAGAGTAAAGGAACCTCTAGTTGTCCAGTCCAAAATATTCGGTTTCACGTTAAATATTTAATTTATTTATTAATTAATTGCTGGTGAAACTATTTATAAAAAGGGTTAACAGTTTAATGAATTTTGTTTTGGCATTTTAGTAATATATCGCATTGTGAACGTTATAAAAGGATTTCTTCAATAATGTTGGAATAGAATTGCTTCTAATGAAAACATTTTTATATGGTCCACTAGGTTTGTCAGCGCGCGCCGGTAGGTTTTTAATATAACCATTTGGAATGCCCACAAATTTCTTCTTCATGCTAATTATTTTAAACTCAAAGTTGGCCATCCAGATACTTTACATAAATTCTGATCAAGACGAAACCGCGTCGACAATTTTACTTAATACATATATGTAGTAGTTAGATCCGACGTGAATCAGAAATACAAAAAAAAATGTTCATCCAAAATTTCCTTCAGTTTTCATATATGTATTTAGATATTCTCCATAAAATTCAACATACCTACTTATTTTTAATTAATTGCGTTATTATAACTGGCAAGACACATTATGCATTCTAGGTACATATGTACATATGTATGTATCTATTTCAAAAAGTTGAAAGTGTTGACCAAATTATCACTTTCTGGTGACAACAGAGTCAATGTGAATATTTTGACCTTACAGAAAGCTCATTTCGGGTGGGTGATGAGTATATAGATTTATCACCGTACGGAGTGACACGTTCCTTTTATGATAGATGTTGTAGAATCTTAAAGATAGTCTGGTTGGTTATTGTCAATTAAATAAAATGTAAAGATAAACTAAGTAAAATCTTCACATTTATGCAATTTTCTTTTTAACGGGATTCATGACTCATTTAAAAAACTACATTTCTCCTGTCGGCAGACTTAAAGCATGTTATAAAGAATAGTTTACAGCAAAAATAAAGAAATCCAGTAAAATAATGATAACTGATTTATATGTATACCTCTTTTTTCACAAAGTAGAGGTATGTTATATTATAAGTGTCGCCAAATTTTCTATTCTTTAGACTGCAAATCCTAGATTTAATACTCTTAGTTTAATGAAAAGAAGTAATTTCATTAAATTGATAAAAATTAAAACCCATCCACATATTGAATATAACTTGCAATAATCACACTTTACTAGAAAATTAGAATATGTAAGCCAGCCCACCAAGTTTAAATGAGGACTATAAGGAGAAAACGTTTTATCGTTGAAAAACAATTTGGAGACATTCTTTGAACCTCAATCGTTTCTAATACCTTTTAAGAATATATTTCCAATTCTTTATACATATGTAGTTATATGTATGTATGTATGCATGGGTGTAGTCCCGAGAATAAGAGAAGGGCGACTACTCAAATTTAAATTTATCGGAATCGTTAAAAAAATGCTTTCTTTTTTGTGTTTTCTTACAAATCGTCTATAAAAAAGATTAGTTTTTAGACCCTTTTACACCCGAATCTTAAAGTGAGGAATTTTTGGAAAGATATATCTATTTTCTTTTGAATGAGACCCTGCTCGATTTTAGTTAGTTGATGAAGATAGTTACATACATATATCGAAATAATATAATGTATCTTAAGTTCTAAAAAAAAAGTCCAATTTTATCTTACTTTATATTCTAAAACGTCATGTTAAGTTTGCATTGGATCAAGTTGACCCACCAGGATCATTATGGGCTAAGACCATCAATCAATTACTTTACTTTTGTACAAGGTCCGTATGATATTACGTATTGTCTGTTAAAAACCGAAACTCGTTGAACTGTTAATCTTCCCAACTGCACAAAACGGACGAGAGAAACCGACGAAAATAAGGAAATAAACCCATATTTCGCCACAGCTCGGCTCATCGCCTTTCCCGTTAATTAACCGCGAAATTGTCATGTCCGTCGCTAGTTTTCTGCAGAACTCATGACATGTCCTGTCATCCTGTTGCACCAGCGACCGCGTCCATAACGGTCCATTTTTCCCCACAACGGTCCCGGCCCCAGATATCACTTTCGCTTTCCATAGATCTTCCGCTCTGATGTCGTTTGTCAAATGACCAAAATGATTGCCCGATGCCACCATATCCGCGCGGTTACTCCTCTGTTTACGTTTTTAATTGCCTCCCGAAAACACCTAGTTTTTTGTGCCTCGAGGAAAAAAATGATTTCCCACACACGCCAGACGGGTCGCAGAAAAAAGGAAAAAAAATAGCCCCCCCGCAGCAGTCGCCGCCGGCACACCGAAAAATGTGTGAAATGATTGCTCCCATCAGTTTTTTTACGTATGCCCGGGATGCATACATCAAATCAAGTCGGCGGAATATCAGCAAAAACCCCCCCGAAAAAAAAGAACTTGCGGAAAAAGGCAACCGGGAAAAATCGGGTGCGCTTACCCTGCACCAGATGCTGGCGTTCCTGTGTCCCCGCGCCGCGCGTCATGGCCACCAACAACCGGGACGAACGGGAGAACCCTGCAGACCAACGTGCGATTTATTCGTGTTCTCGTTTCGTTTATGCTTTTGACGGTTTTTGATCGGTAATTGATTTCTTTAAAGCTTTTTTTACGGCGGGACTTTTGTGTAAAGTAATCTGTCGTCGAATGAATCGAGCGCAAAAAACCGTCCGGAATTTAATGGCACTGAAAAATCGTGGACGCTGGTCCGGAAGGCACAGAGTTGTTCTTTAAGTGATTAACGCCGGATTGTCCCCCAATTAAACCAGCCACCGCCGTGGCGGGCTTTGCAAATGAGCTTAAGGTCCCAACAGCGGCGATCGGCGACTTTTTTGTGGCAATGCACCGCGTGACGTGCATTTAATGAAGCCAAGTCCGCAGTGCATGCATATCTTCAATAAATATCCTTTAGGACTGAGAGAAGAGTTTATCTGCCGTTTTTGTTTTTGTAATTGGACAAAGGGAGGAAATGAACATTATATAGCTTCATTTTGCATTACGATACTTTTTCGCCAAAAAGTTGGTTTCCTGTAGATAATTTATAAACGACTATCGGAACGGCGAATTATTGGGACAGTTCTGTCAATCTTCAATGCAATAAAATCTATTAATGTCTTGTAGTTTAATTCGTCATATTTCGAAGGCAGAATATATCTATTTAATATACTTTCTAAAAAAAAACTTACTTCACATTAAAATATAACTTACCTATTCTCTTTGCCATGCCATCTCTCAGATGCAGGCTCCATCAAGTTTCGTTCGGGTTCCTCTACTTATCAAGTTTTCAGTAGTGTTTCATTGTTTTCTAACTCAGTGCATTGGTTTCGATTGAACTATTTTAGTTATTTTTCACTATATTAGACTTATTTAAACTCCTCAAAGACTAAAATTTAAAGTCTGTGAAAACTAACGCTAAGCCGAATTAGTTGCTTTTACCACAACATTTAATCATCGACATATGATAATTTTTATCTAAGATATTTTGTATTCATCGACCAAGATAAAAAGACATCGGATATATTTACGATCGCCCGAAGGTAGTTTTATAGCTATCTGTCGAATATAACCTCAAAAGTCAAACGTATTTCAACTGATTTTTTTTTATAATTAAATACAATTTAATTAATAAAATTAATATTATTGGCATCTAAATAATATGCGAGAGTTCTTCATCTAGGTGTGCAACACAAAGTGGTTAATTATGCGGGCTCAAAGATAACGAAAAATTATATTTTACAAATATAGATTGGTTACGGTGATGAAATGATACTTAAGTTTAGAAAAATCGGAATTTTGTAATTTCATACTCTGCAGTTTCAACTTTAACATTTCGTCAAAAAAGAAAAATGGATAACTGAATTTATGCAAGAAACACTAAGTTCATGTATAATATTAAATTCATAAAACGAAGCTGAAAAGTGACTTACCATAAGTTGTTTGTTCAGTTTGATATTCTGAATGTCGTTTGCTTTGGCACCATTGCCAGCATTGTAGAGCCTGATGTAAGATGTTTGAGTTTTAATATCTGAGTCTGAATGTATGAAAACGGAAATAAAGTTACAAGCTTGTTTTTTGGATCGATTTGATATTTAACTATTTTATAATTTTATTATAACAGTGAGTCGTGAGCTAGACATATGAGAGGAAAGGGTTAATTTAGTGATTGTTTCTTTATTTATTCAGAGTGTTTGGAATATTCTATATAATATAAGAATAAGCGTTTTATTAGTAATTTGAACTTTAAAGTATTCGACATTCCATTCCTTATTAGAAGTAACAAGACATTTTTCAATTTTCACTAAATTTGAGTAAATTTTAGGCACCTAAGTGAAATTCTTAATTTGTGCAAATGTAATTAGATTTCACCACCTTCGCACAGTTGTTAGCCCTTGGGATACGTGTGATATATTACCGACTATAGAAATGCATATTCACGTTCCGATCGGCAATATGCATAAGTATAAATGCCCATCCTCCAGACTAGTTAATCCTTGTGCGGGTGTAATTAATCCTAGGTCTCTTTCCCAGCTCTCAGCTTTAGGTAAAGGTTTAACTCCTTAATGCGATTGACATATTTCGCCTTACAAAGCATTAAAAAGATTAAACACCTCCCGCCCTAAAGCCGTCTACCCCTCCCACTTGCTGCTGTGCTACAGCCAACACGAAATATTATCACCCCATCGTGAGGGCATTAGTTAATGATCCCCCTTGCCTGCTGTGAAAAATGTCCTGTTTTCCACCTCCCCCGAAAAAAAGAAGAGGAAAATCTTAAATTCCACGGGATCACCTCGCGAGCCTTGCAATGCCCGTCTCGACTTTGAGCGCAATATCCTTGATGCATTCGGCAGGACACATTAACCCTTTTCGGGCATGGGCAGTCTAACGAACGGTCGGTCGGTCGTTCGGCGAAGACGGCGGCAGAGGTGGAGCCGTTCGTTGCCATTGCATTCGACTGGGATAATTTGCCAAAAAGCAACCCTTTCTCACCTGGCACAATTATTATCCAGGGAAGGCTCACATCAAAGGGAGAATGTCCGCAGCCCCTCTAGCCTTAGCCCCGGTGTCTTTGGGCTCGAGGAAAAATTCTTTGGCACAATCCGAAGGGAAACGGAAGAGCTCAAGCTCTATAGCCCGGTGCCGCACAAGTGTATGCCTCCCAGCCTCTGGCAGCCAACCCGCGTCCGCCCGCCTTTCTAGGCCCTAGTCCCTCTCTCCGTAGATCCTGGTGGTACTGTGCTCGCAGAGCGTGAGTGTGGTTGTGCTGGCTTTAAAGCGAATTCCTACCCTTCCGGCGGCTCCATTCCATCCCCCAACCAGCGCCGGTCCACCCCTTTATCTTAAGTTTCCCATCTAACCCATTGCCAGAGAAGGGTATATCGCCTTTAAACCCAGCCTCGAATCCCTTTAAGTTCTTTCCATTCCGGGCGTGTGTAGGAGTGTGTGCGGCTCCCACAAAAGCCCGGAGAAGGGTAGAAGCAGAGTGCCAGGGGTTGTTCGTCTGGAATCCTTGCGATGTGCTTGCCTTATGCTCCTTGTGTCGATGTGGTAAGTCCTGGGCTGACGGGTGGAAGGACGGGGTTAGGGGAGGCGGGGGGTTCAGTTCAGTGTTCAGCTGCCCCGCGCTCAACGGCACGGCAGTATCCTTCTCGGCTGATGGCTGAGAATTACTCTCAGATGAGACAGGGGGCCGGGGCTATATGACGGGGGAAGGGCTTTAAGGTTAGAAACCGAAGAAGCGAACTTTAAAAACGTTAAAGGGCACACTTGACGAAAAATGCTTAAGAAGGGCTCTGGAGACACATGCACACACACTTCAGTGGCTGGATGGGGCGCCTTGAGGGCCCTCCAAAATGGTTTTAAAGGGCAGCAATGTGTGGTGGTGGTGGGCGCCCGCACTTCGGGGACAAAGTCCACTACAGGAACTGGACACTGGCCTCCCAAGATGGCCAGAGAAAAAAGGATATCCACGAAGGCAAGGAACTAAAGAAAAATGCTTTTCTGAAGAGATGCGGGAGTGACGGCACACTTATAGTTGCTCCTGCTCTCGCACCGCCCCAACAACCACCATATCCTCCTCCATGCGGAGAACGAAGGGAAGGGGGGCTAACTCCGTCTTGTGAAAAGGACTCAATTTTTCCTTAAAATCCTCGAAGAACTCTACAGTTTGACTGAAGTGCTCTTAGAAAAGTCAACGTGAATTAATCGCGTCGTGATCTGATCGCCTGAAATTTTCTTCCTCCTTCCAATTTTTGGAGGAGTACTGCTCCTGCTGCAAATGGCCGCAGTTGGGGTAACTGTTAAGAACTATGGCGTACCGTGCCAGGAGGGGGCGGCAGCTGCAGTGGATTTCACGTTGCGTGATAACGGGCTAACACGGAAACCGATGGTCACCTCACCAGGGGCCGTAAGTGGGCATGGCAAGCGGACATTATGACGATTCCATTTAGACACAATAGTGAAAAAGACAAATGACTGCGAAAATTGCCAATTGCTGCATGCTTCCGCCATTTAATAATGTCGATTTTAGACGACATTTAATCAGATCGGGGGAATTATAAGGAAACTTTAAAAAAGTAGAAAAACCGTTCTAGAATGAATATTTTTATCATAATTTTTTAAACCAAAAGTCATATTTACAAGAAATTATCTTTTACAAATGATAGATACAACTAAATTTGCTAGTGTGAATCTTAAAGTATTATTTTTGAAATAATTTAAAAACCGAAAACGCCTAGTTGCACTTAAGCACAATTTATAAAATATTATTCGAATTCAATGTATCACAATTTTCAATTTATCTTTGTTATGGTTCCTGAGAACAAACATACGACCGCCAAGGGTTAATATTACATAATTAAGCAATGAATAAATAACTATGTATACTTGTTCGACAGCTCAAATTTGAAGTGGTCATCATTAGATGTAGGTACCTCGATATTCAGGTATATTTTATGAAGGGTATTTTTTTTCACTAGTAAAAAAATTGAGGTATCATACCTACTTAAGAAATAAATATTTTAAAAAGGAAAACCTTTATGAATTGTGACAAGCAGACTACTGGGAAAATGTTGTAGTTTGATATGGATTCTTCAAAATATATGGAACAGCAGATTACTGTGGTTAAATCGAGGAAAAGAAACAAGTTTTATTATAATTACATAATAAGTTTTTATTTTAACAATTTTCATTTCATAAATAAATAGAGTTTTTCGCGTCTTTAAAATGTTCAAATTAGGAAAATGTAAGAAATCACATCCAAGCCTCGACCGTCATAAATATGCAATAATGTATCCAAGCAAAATAACAAGCTAATAAAAAAAGGTACTTATCATGCGTACAAAAATACGCACAATGCGACCAAATGCGTTTCCTTTATTAAGGGAAAAACTCAAATTTTACTGCGCAGAGAAAAAGAATCATTTTTCTCAAGCGCAACAAATAAGTTAGTTTGAGCTCGAGCACAGTTATGAGAACATCCACCGAAGATACGAAAATACTTGAAATTTAACAGTTATCACGGGAGACTAAAGCTCTCGGAAATCGAAATAAAATATACTTATATAAGTAATGCGAAATAAAATATATGTACTTATACATATTGCACGAATATAAGTAATGCGAAATAAAAAGACGAGTCGAGGCGTTATGTGTTTATAAATCATACTCAAAATAAAATGTGAAAAAGAAAATGTAAATATGTGTAAATATAAGAAATAAAACTTTTATAAACTGAAATACAGTGCGGTTTTTAGTTAGACCTCACTGACTATTCGACAGAGTTGGCATCGAATAATAAAACTATAACAACAAATAACAAGAAAGTAAAAAGCAAAAATACATTACATCTTTGGTTTCACAAGTAACATAACATAAATCGAATAAAAAAATATTTCCTCTTTGATTGAATCAACAAAAAATCAATCAGAGATCTTTAACATCAGATATAATAAGTACTATTAAAAAAACGGCGAAGTAAAAGAATAAAAACGAATTATCTTACAATTTTTTGTTAACACTGAAAACTAAATTACTACTTTGTACAAATAAGCTCCGGTGGCGAAGACGATCACGGATTAGCTCGGATGAGTAAGAATCACATGAACTACCAAAAAGTGAATCCGGTGAAATATATTTCCATCACTTCGTTTCGTTGCAAATAACTATCTTTTTATACCCATCCCCTTTTGACTGTTGGTCTTCCTTACTATACTTGCAAGTCAGAATTCGTTATCTTTGCTGATTAGTGCGTTTTACATGATTTGGGTTTTCTTGTTTTGCATTGATTTGCCTGAAATTTCAAATGACATACAATTGAGTTAGACTGGAGATAAGGACTGGTTTTGGGTTTAATGTTATTTTTTGTTATTTCCGATAGCCGGATATTTTTGTAATATAAAAAAAAAAAAACATTAGTCATCACACCGTCACTACGTTAAAATTTCAACAAATGATTAATAACTTGTGTCGATTCACCTTCTTTTCAAAACCGAAAATTAATACACTTCCGTGTCTCACATAAAACCACTATTATTAATCGACAAAAAAAAATTAATTTCATTCAAGCGTATACACTTGCATGTAAAAAAATAATCGATTGTTTCTTCATGTCGTACAACATTGAGCCTCAATCGATTTAAATAAAGTTTAGGTGAACCTTCTCAAAAGTTAATGAAATTTCATGGAAACATTCTTCAACCAACGAGAAACTTTTAAGTATAGTCTTAGCGCCATATAATAAATAAATCTAAACATAGTTTTTAAAAAAAAAATTAGAAGCCACAAAAACATCTTTCTTACTTGACTATTGATGTTACAGCATATCCCAGTACAAAAAAAAATGTCTATTCTTTTCCAGTAATATCTTAGAATTTCCCTTATTTTGTAGTCTCCCTCTTATTAATTCGTCTGGAATCCAAATGAAAACAGTAAAAGCAAATATGATTTTCTGGATTAACCAGAACAAGAACATTATCCGGGAAGGACTAGTACCCAGCAATTTCCACCGCTGGCGGCACAAGTTTACGTTGAAAACCGTTCCTCAAACTAGAAGCGATTCGATCTTGCCCAAGTCGTAGAGATAAAAATAAATTAAAAAAAAAATAAAAAAAAAAGTATTCCGCGAACCGGAGTTGGTTCACAAAACGAGGAATAAAGCCCTGGCCAACTTGTTCCAGCTCCAAGGGATTCCGATGTGCTCTAAATTCCGATAGTCCTCATCAATCGAGGCCACAGACCTCTTGGCCACCACCACACTGCCGTGGTTTAAGCCCCCCGCAAATCCTTTGACGCAGAAGAGCACCTTAAACCCACCGACCGCAAGCCCGCTGCCTCGCTCACAACGTGCGCCGCAAGCGACGCAACAACGCTGCTGCATCTAGCGGCGGGCGGCGAGGTGAGTGCATGCAGCGGGGCCGGGCGCGACAATGAGCGGTCCGCGCAGCAAGCAGATCGGGGACACTCGCGAGTTACGTAAAGCGGAATGCACGGGGGTCCGCGACTTACGCGGGGACAAAAAATGCGGAGGGACGACGACGTAAAAAACGAGCCAGTAATGGCCGGAAAATTAATAAGCACAACAAAAACGAGCAAAGCGCGAGGAATTTGAGAAAAGGGGGAAAATGAAAAATGCACCGCCGCCGCCACCAGGCCAGGCCAAAACCTGACGAGCGGCGACTCTTCTTGCGTTATCTAGGAGCAGCGCGACGCACACATGACCAGGGCCACCGCCGCCGCGCCGCTCGCACGGCCGTCGTGGTGCTGTTTCGAGCGGGGGGGCTGGGGGTCGCGTTCGGGGCGAGTGTTCATCTGAAATGCACGGAGCCTCCGCCTATAGCCGCACCGAGCGCTGTATACACGTCCGCTCGTTTCATCACTGCCCTGTGCCGTGGCTCGGTACACGCAGGCCGTGTAGCAAGCCCAGGTACACTCGACGCAGCAATACCGGCCGTCGCCATGAAACACATTCCTGTAAACATTCCACCCAGCTACTGCGTCGAGTGTACCGGGGCCGCTCCAAAAAGTCACAGAAATCCCCTTTAGACCATCCCAATACCACGAAATTCTCTACTTTCCGACGCGATCTGTATTCCCGTTCCAATCGACCAAAAAGTTCCCAAATTCCCTGCACGTCACAGTAAGTTTGACATTTCTCAGAACTTACCGGGGCGTCGCCCCGGAAAGTGTATGAATTTTTGCGCCGATGCCTGGCGAACATGGCGAAAGCAGCACTTCATGGCACGGCTGTACCCCAGAAAGTATCGAAAAATTTCCCGGATACCGTTTCGAACAGCGAAACGGAACACTTGCTTGGGCCGGTCGCCCCAGCAAGGGTTTGAAATGTGCGCGCCATAACCGTTGGGGCGGTGATTACGGTACTTCATGGGGCTTCCTTCCAGCGTTCTGAAATTTTTCTAAAGCAACTTGTCATGTGGACTGCGCTAGTGTGTGCGTGCATGTTGAGACGCGGAGGCCGCTCACGCACACACCCGACCTTCCCCACCGGCTGCTTAACTCGGAATTGGGATCTTGGAGATGGAACGAGACAAAAGGTGTTGCGCTCAACGAACACAGCCTTGGCGCGAAATGCGTTGCTTGTGTGGGTCCGTTCGTTTTGTGAGAGTATAGATATAACATGGTTTTCCCGTTCCTTCTCAACCAGTCGTTTCAACATGTGTGCGTGCTTTGGTGCGCTTCTTGAAGAAATTCTTGAGTCGTTTTCGTTCTCATTTTTCCCTCAACATTTTATTTTTTTCCTTTTTATTTTTTTTTGAGATTTTATCCAGCATGCCGTGTATGGACATTTTTTGTCATAATTCCAGTTTTCATTTTCTAGATTAGAAAACTGCATGTGTATTCGTTTCATGGCTGGCCCGCGGCTACAAACGGCTGCGATGATGGCGAGGCGATCGGTTTTTGCAGCGCAGGGAACGGATCAAGTCTGGCTCTGACGGCGTTTACTGTTTTCTCGCATGTGTGCCGCCCGACGGAGGGGTCTTTTTTGCATGCGGCGGCCGCAACTAAAAAACTGGTTGGGCTCCAAACTCCAATCGGGTCGCGGCTGCCGAGCCGCCGAGGGGCTGATTACTCGTTTTATTTTATTTATTTTATTTTTTATTTAGTTTTATTTTTCTTCTCCGCAATATTTCAGCCTTTCGGACTTTAATAGCACTAGTAAAATTGTCAACTCATGCAGCGCAAATTTTTGCGTAAGGAGATCTGCGCCAGAGTCTTGCCAGCTGGCACCAGTGCATTAGGCAAGATTAATTCCCTCAAGGTTGCCGCCGCTGCCGTCGCCGTCATTGGGTGCTGGCTGGCTGGTGAGCCCCAGCTAGCCACCCGGCAGCTTTGCTGGTCTCTGGGGCTAAGCTGCTTTGAAGTGCGCTGCACAATGGCTTCAAATTAATTAAACATCCTGCAGAAGCATATCGAGCTGCAGCTATTAAGGAAAATGGCTCGTTCAAGATTATTGTATAGGTTCCGAAGATTAACCAAAGGCTGACCGAGGAGGGAAACGGAAGGCAGGAGTAATTCGGAAGGCCAAAATTTCTGTGTACTCAATTCCCTCCCCAACTTTGATCCAAAAAGATACCAAAACCGAAGATGGAAACTTAATTAAAAACACACTTTTCCGTTCCACATGCTTATCTGAAATTTGAAACTTAACACATTCGTGGAACTAAAAACTTTAAATCTATTATACCTACATACGTATTATTTTATAGCTTTTAAATACTTTATTTCGCGGATTTTAATATTATCTTACATCATCATACCAAAGTAACCGAGTAGAACAACTTTTTCTGATAATGGCGTTGTTACAATGAAAGGCGTTTAATATCTACCAGCTGTTAAAGTTTTAAAATGGTGTCGTGTTTTTTGCTTTTAAATTTTCTCAAGTTGATAGAAGCAAACAAATTATTTTAAACCCTACTTAATGAATTAATAATGATGTTTGAAGAAAACTCGCGGTAAGATTTTAAACTTATGGATTTATATCACCGTGAATGTCTTAAGCAATGAATTTTCAAAATTCAGTTCGATACTATTTGTTTTGTAAGTATAATCATATTTGAACAATGAAGACTCAAAATCAACTAATATTTTTTATTAATATGTAAAGCGAATTAACGCAATCGTCGTATTACGGAAGGGTAACTTTTGCACTCCCATAAAGGCATAATTTTGCGACATGTCTTGCTAATCCGTATTGTTTTAATAATAATAATATAATTAATACAAGCAACATATTTCTGTGAAATACATTTTCATAAAAAGAA
The DNA here is from genome assembly GCA_933228815.1 of Machimus atricapillus. Classification (NCBI taxonomy): domain Eukaryota; kingdom Metazoa; phylum Arthropoda; class Insecta; order Diptera; family Asilidae; genus Machimus; species Machimus atricapillus. The sequence continues at coordinate 30,729,555 of OW121786.1, read as the reverse complement.
TCCAACTTTTCCCTTGTCTTCTTTGCTTTTATCAAAACAAGTTTTTTTAATCCGTAGGTTTTTCTCGTATACATACATACATATCTTGAAGATCTAATCTAAACCTTCTCATCTCGCTCATATTTATTTGCTGTTGCCACTGTTAATTTTTATTGGGTCTACGTAGTAGGACGAAATTAGACATTTCAATCGAATGAGTTTTCTTAGTTTTCCCAAACCATAATTCCAGAAATACAAGGAAACTATAGCTTTCCTCGGGCAGCGAATTTAAATCGTACTTGATCAGCTTTCCAAGTTTCAGCCAAGGCATTTCTGGTAGGGTCTAAAAAAAAAATAAGGCAGACGATTACATCCTGATAAAGTCTAAACGCACCCCATGCCCAAGCTAAGAAACCTGACACCTGAGAAGTGAATACGTCCACTGACCTCCTATCTTTCACCTGGGATCGCTTTTTCTATGAAATTTTGGAAGGTGACCTCCCTGCACGATAAGCCATCCGATAAACCCTCACCCATCTTTGCACCTGCTTTATTTGGTCGCTTCTTAATCCCGGCTTTCTTCGCTACTCTCCCACTTGATCCGCGTCATCCGCCTGCAACCGAATATCATCCGGTCGATTGGCGAAACTCCCTCCCCGGCATATGCCAACCACCGTAAAGTGGTGCAACTGCTTCCTCTGGGAACGAAGGGGCCAATGCACGTCTTCTTTTTAGGGGAGACTATGCGTGCAAATTGCACCCCATCCCGGCTGTCGCTAGATGCTGGAATAAATTTTCAAACTTGGCAGAAAATTATGAAAAAAAGGCCTTTCTGCAAGATTCCCCCAGCCGACATCCGAGAAGCCGAACAACGTCGCTGCTCCGGCCCTGGCCGTCTTTCTGGGCATGTGCGATCAGCTCAAGAGCGGACCCAGTTTTTTTTAACATTTCGTATACGTCCCCTTTTCGCCGAGGGTTTTTTCTTAAGGAAATTTCTGCCGCTCAAGACAAGACAAGACCACATGCCATCGTAGTTCGGTCTCAAGTAGGCCGGGATCGAGGCTGCACATGGTCCGGGAATCGGGATATGCGACGGGAACCTGCCCTGCCGCTGTCAGTGTGAGGTCCTCAACTTGTGCTGCACCGGTGCATGTGGGACCCTAACTGGGACCGGTTGTGCTGCTTTTGCTCTTGTCCAACTGAGTCCCGGTCTGCTCCTTCGAGGTTCGAAGATGACAAACAAAAGGAGATGCTTTGCGATGTAGATGGGACCCAACAAAAAACATTGTTCAACCGGACAAGTTCCTTGAACTGAGACAATAAAATTTTTGTGTGGGCCTCGTCGCGTACCTGGGAATTTTTAAAGAATAATTTCATGACCGGCCAATTAATCGAAATTATAAGAAACGTGCAGGTACTCGCGATGAGGGGCTCGAAGTGCACTGCCCTGGGGGATTATTATGATATGTCCATATGTGATTAATATTTAAATCGAGCCAAAGTGGAGCCTCACAAGAGAAGAATGCGTGTGGCTCCTATCCGACGAAAGGATGCGGATCTAATTACACTGGTTCACAGCCTATTCACTTACGCTTTATGTTTATGCCCGATAAATTAAGTGATTATACATACCTATATGTATAGGTATCTCTCGTATTTTGAAAAATTTGCATAGAGCATCCTTCATGTGTAGTGTCGCATATGCAAATATTGGATATTGGCCAATTGGAACTAGTGACATAATAATAAAATTTGGTCAGTCGATAGTTAGTAACTAGAGAAACATTATTTCTTTTAATATGTTGTTTTCCATCAAAGTTATGAGCAAACATCCATTTGATATCTAGGACGAAATTTACAGTTGATTTATGAAGAATGAAATTCAATGAAATAATTGGCATAGAAGTGAAAAGTAATATACGAATTGCTTGGTATTTACTCTAATTGTGAACGTTTGATAATACGATATATTCAAATTAAAGTTTCTTTTGCAATCGTTTCATGACTTGTGAAAATATTTCATTTCAAATATATACATATGTAGGTATACTTAAATCACAGACAATACAGATGTCCAATGCTTACGAGCGAACGTGATGTATGAAATGAAATAAACTGCAGAAGAGCTTTTTGAATTTTGCCAGCTGCGATGCACAACAACGCAACGTTCATGTATCATGCGGCAAGCAGATCAAGTTCTCTCAGAGGCAAAGCGCCGCGTTCTCAACTTTATCAACGCACGCACGACTACTGCCTGTGGGTTGTGTGGGGAGGGGAGAGAAAGAATTCATATGATTCTTTCGTACACCGTCGTTTTTCGGCTTTTCATTCTGATGCTATTTTTTTATTCTTCTACTTTGATTTTTGTTACTTGTTTTTATATTATTGGCATTGAATCACTTGATTTTCGATTATTTAAATATCAAATAAAATGCCGTGGGAAAAGGCAAAATGTGTAACTCCCTGCTGTCTGTCCCTGTTTCCGGGAAGACGATTTTTCCGTTTTCCGAAGCAAGGGACGGAGAAATATGATAATTGGATGAAGGCATTAGGGAATTAATTGTGCGGAATTGTTTCTGTTTTTAAGGCAACATTAATTTGTAGTCTTCATTTTAATAGTAGTTTTATTGGAAACAAATAGTTAAAACACATACTTTTCTTACTTTATTTCTAAGGGATTATGGAAATGGCCCTTCTTTCGAATCTTATAATAGTACCTACTTTTGATGCTGATATTGATGACAGTTTAGGCTATTGATTATGTCATTTCAAAAGGAACTAAGACGTTCAAGGGTTTTTATTGCACGAATCGTACAATTGGTTATTAAGGATGAAAAAGCCCCGGAGTGCTATTAAATTAGAGGGGTGGAAATTATATACAGGGTGGGAAATGCAATTCTTTTGGTTTTTTGAGTATAGCTCGAAAACGAAGCAAAATTTTGGATTTTTCTATATGGCAAATTTTGTAGAGAACATGATTTTATATCGAAATGGCTTATTTAAAAAATTGAAAAAAATCGCAAATGAAAAAGAGTACTAAAAATTAAAAATAACCAAAATCGTTTAAAGTCAATTTTGTAATATTTGTAAGCATTTTATCTAGAATCAATATTATTAAATATTGAACTAGCAAAAGCAATTCCAATTTTTAAAATACCAGCGAAAGTAGCTATATTCCCTTTCAAAATCTCAATTCAGAAGATTATGAAATAAAGAGAAATCGCAATCAGGTCACTGAAGTACCTTTCCTAGAATTCCCACTGAGCCTGGCAGCCGGCGCCTGGCTCACTGCTTGTAGCGGCGGCGTTCTCATACACATTTCATCGCACCCCATCTCGAATGCGTCGTCTGCTAGCTGATTGCTGTTAGGAAGTGCGTTGCTGCACTGTAGCGGCGGCGAATGCGTTGCCGGAGCCGCTAGAGCCAAAGCTCCGGCCGCTAGAGCTCATTTTTGTGTGCATCACTTTTCAGCATTGCCGCTGGACATCTGGGTTATTTGTCTGTGCTTAAATATAGTGAAAAAAATATTAATTTCTTTTCCAATCGACTGCCAGGATTTCATTTTTACTTATAATTTTCCCCAATAAAAAACCTGTTTCAAAATCCATTTAATTTTTAATACGCCATAATATGAAGTTACTCAATACCTATGTACATATCGCAAAATGAGGATTTTTGAGCTGCAATCAATAATCGATTAAATACCTGAGACATTATGAAATCAATCATGCACTTCTTCTTTTTACCTGGGTGATTTGATTATCTTTTCCAGCTTAAAAAATTAATTTTGAAAATTGCGAGACGATTTAGACCGCGGCAAATAGCTGCCAACTAAACTATGTAAATTAAGTAAAACATTCACTTGTTCTTAGAGTTTAGAATACTTACTATCCCAAAATGCATTTGAAATTTCAAAAAGTTTTAAAATGCTTATCACTTTCCGACTATTAAATATGGTCCAATATTTAGCTGCATTTTATTCTGGTGAACTTTCGAACGAGGTTTATTTTACATATATTCCTGCAATGTCCTTGAAGGACTTAGGAAGCTTTAAGCGAGTGTATGTACTTAAAAAATACTTTAAATTAAAAACAAAGGGTGATTTTAGGAAAGGAAGAGGTTTTGTTTATTTTTCTTACTACCAAGAGAAACGAATAAATAGCCTTTAGCTCGTTTTTTTTAAATAAATAAATACTACTATATATCTCATTGTATAGAATACTAGAACTTCTTACATTTATTTAACGTGCGTGTGTACTTTTGAATCTAGATTGGCTTTTGCAAAAAAAAAATTGTTTCCTACTGTTGCCAGCGAAAGACCTCACTCCAGTCGTCAGTGTGTGGGATTTGCCCAGAATAGCCTCCAAAGTGAAGAAAAACGCAATAGCTGAGCCCTTGCCGATAAAGACCGCGAACTATTTGCCCTTCCGATTAATTTATGGGCTTTCTTCATGCGAGGCAAAATAGCTGCCTGAGGAATTCTGGCTAGATGACTAGCTCCTGCCAGCCAAGATGGATTTATGTGCGTTGGTCCTCTAACCTTTCCGATCGACTGACTGCTCCCGGCAGCCGTGCCTCTTACGCAACGCGCTATTTGCATATGCATGCCGAGAACGCCCGGGTGTAGAGGAGCAGTGGCGAAAAAAAAAATTGTTTTTGCTGCCTTCTTTTGCGCGAATAAGAAAAGATCTAAGAACCGCATCTCCATCATAAAGATTCTGAAGAAACGGAGCTCGCAATTCGCAATCTTGGGGCTCTGATGGTGGCGGGCAGTGGGAGCAGAGCGGCGCAGCATCTCCAGCGCTGCTTTTATACCGCTGATGCCCGCCGCCGGCGAATCCCTTTTTTCACTTTTTGCTGATGTTATTGTTGCTGCCGCGCGTTATTAATTTTTCTCGTCGCCTTGAAACGTCAGAAATTCAAATGTCATTCCGCGCTGAGGTACTTTTGCTGCTTTTGCTGATTTTCTTAGCGGCCTGGTAAGGAGTGCCCGCGGACAGGGGGAGGCCCAAGACGACAACGGCGGCAGCGACGATAACGATGACGACGTCGTCGGTCTGCGACGGCAGCGGCAGCGCCAGAATGGAAGGTAAAAGCGCAGCAATCGGAATCCCATTGTTGCTGCTGCTGCTGCCGCCGTCGCGCACTTCGTTTTGTTTGAGGCCTTTGCTGCCCGCTAAACCTCAAGAGTCTAGAGTCTAGATCGGTCGTAGGTGGTTTAAAGGTGCTCCCCGTTTATGCAACGCTCGGTGGGGCCTGCCATTGAAACTCGGGTGCTCATTCACACAGGTGAGAAAAATAAAAATTCAAAGAAAAAATAAAAGAGCATCGCTTCGCTGGGTCTCATGTATGGGGCTGCTGCGGTATGGTTCACGTGTGAGAGGTGGGCACCTCTCGGTTACGCAGGGCACCCACTCGTCGAGCCCCACTGAAGGTGATTTCCATACCTGAAGGTGTTTCGGGGCACACAATCTGATTGTGGATGCAAAAAAAATATATATATATATGGTGAACAAAACCAGCCACCGCTACCGCTCCCCGCGATGAGGAAGTCGATCATTTTGCATTGCAGCGATGGTCATCTGATTTTTGCAATTTTCATAAAAGTGCTCGCCTCCGGGGATTCTTGCCGTTTCTCTTGAAAATAACTAGCCATGCCTGGGTAGCGAGCACTATCGCGATTTCCGTCCTGGTTTTTGGTTCATGTTTTTTACCTTTCAAAGTAGATATTTAAATTTTAAGAGATTCAAACCTTTTCTGGTATCGTCTTCACAAAGCTTTAAAGAAGAGAGGTCCTAACACGGAGCCTAGAGGTACCATGCAATTGGTTCAGAAATGCATTAGTGATCCAATTTTTACTGTTTTTCGAAGTTATAAACGAGTTTGAAATTTTTCGAATTTTCTTTTTTCTCCTTATCTAATACAATCCGTGATCATTGGATTTTCAAGAAAAGATTTTCTCCAAAAGCAACATATGTATTCAGAGGTTATTTTAGCTCTGTAGTTAATTTATTTTGTCATAGATTCAAATGCCTTTGGGAAGATGAGGAAATTTTACTACAACTAGGTTTAGGAAATATGGAAATTTTCCTACAAGACATCAGTTCACAAATACATATTACGTATTTGTAGTATCTGTATCTTATTCAGTTATATTCATTGTCAAGCCAGTATATGCTCTTGTTTTTGGTAATATTATATCCTGTGACTCAGACCAAACCCTATAGTCTACTCTCCATAAGTCTTCAAAAATGCTTATCTGCAAGAGCAAACAATCTCTAAGGACTTATTTTTGAAAACCTAAAAAAAACCGGAAGTGCAGGCGAACTTTTCGATGAATCAACCTCGGATTTTGAAATAAGGCCAATCAAATCTTTTCGATCGGCTATGTATGTAACAGTAAGCATAAAACTGTTTTCTATTGATTTTTAATTTTAATTTTGGTGATTAAAATGATAATTTTCAAGGCAGTTTCAAAGAGCCTATCTACCGCTTTCTAGGAGGTTTACCTGTACGTACAAGTATGTATGTCGTATCCGTATGTTAATATACCTCCGTAAAAGTTCATATTTTGAACTAATAATCTTAAGAGTAGCATTCACGGCTGACAGCTTTCCAAATAAAATAACAGTATACTAAAAATTACTTATCTGCTATCTTCATACATAAATGCTATACATTTTTTAGGAATGCTTCAAACACATAAATATACATATATATGTATATCAAATTTGCATCATATCTTTGATTTTCGTAAGGAAGATGATAATCGATTACCTAGACATTAAAAAGAAACAATTTTTTAATCGGACGATATTCAGTATTATGTGCTGAAGGTACGTGCTATGTAAACTTAATTGGTTAAGTGAAACAGGAGTTATTATTCAAACAGAGACAAAACAATTTTTTTTTAACTTCATTATTTTGTTTTATCAGCGAATAATGAAAGATCTTTTTGCAGGCATATTTTATGAAGTTTAAAGGTTAAATATTGCAAAATTGATTGTCTTCAACTGTTATATTAAACGCCTCCCTTACAGATTTTACGCACAATGCCATGAAGAATTGCTTTGTTATCGACTGTGAAGTTAGTTGTACACCTTTTTATTGACTCATGACATTGTTGGAACCTCCAAAGCTTCTACAGGGGACCAATTGTGTTGGTAATCAACAGCTGATTATATTGTACGCAGTTTTGATCTTGCAATACATATGACATAAACCTCTAATTCGAGCGACTACCTAAGCAGGAGAAATTTTGTTATCTCTTAACTGTTTACCTTTTTTTTGAAAGTAATATGCGCAGCTGCGTTAAATCGCTCGCAGATCTGATCATACGCCAAAAATAAGTCTCCACCATAGAAAAAGTAGTTACTTAGCATGCTGGAATAAAAAAATATAGGCGCTTCGGAAGAATGCACCTTTTGTGGGGCCTCATCAGACTTATCGTCTTTATCAGCACAGTTATCGCTTACAAGCTTTATTTGCAGGGTGAATGTACCTTGAGATAAGAAATTCTCTGATTATGCGCCGAAGTCTGGAAATGTTTCCCACAAGCCTGGCTTTGGAGCCTCTGTTCAAAGCAGTCGCAGCGCTATCTGCGTCTTTGTGGGACCTGGGGCTGCCTTAACACACATTCGGGAATTGGCCACAGCGCGTGTTTAGCTCATCGATTTTATATGCATGCAAGTCACAACCGACTTCCTCAGTCCTAAATCATAATCGGGTTTATTACCCAGCCTCGAGTTATACACATGTGAAATACGAAGGAAGCACACGTTTTGATTGTTTAGCGACAATGCACTCCATGCCGTTTTACCCCTTTTTAAACAATGAGACATTTCTTCATGCGAGCTCTTAACGCCCGCTGAAATATTTCCGTAAAAAGTTGAGTCGGGAATTTTAAGCAGGTACGCGCTAGTCTCACCCAGGTATTTATTTAGGGGTTTTCTCAGCGCGATGAATTTTATGGCACACGCTTTATTTTTGCTATTGACCGTTATTATCAGTTAACTGTTAATTAGCGAAGTTAATATCTTGTTAAATCGTTAACATTAAATTTAAAGGCCCTTAACTGATTCATTAGCTACCGTTGCATTTATCTTCCGTTAAATTAATTCCGTTAAGGTGTACAAGTAAAAGACAGGTACTGAAAAAGAAAGTACTATACCTCACCATAGTAAAACTCCTTTTTTTTTAAATTTTAAAATCGTTTATGTACTACCAACGTTAGTACCTTATTGTGGTTACGGTTCTTTTTTCTAAATTTGAAGGCACCAAAAACAGTATTTTTTTAAAAATACACATTAAACGACTTCGTGTTTTTTATTTATCCTTTCACTTTATCATGGATCCACTACCAGAGCATTGAAGTTTAAATTTTAAAGGGAACGTTTTTAATGTTTAATTGCTATAAACAACACATACAAATATTTTAAAAGGTTTTACTTAGCAGAAATAAATAAAATTTATTTTTTAAATATCTCTTTGTACCCATATAATTTTATTTCGAAATTGAAATATTAAACACCTTCTTTTCACGATTCGGAATGATGCCCTCTTCTTTTTAAGGTCGGTTAAAGATCTTTTCGTATTATTTATAATAATTAATTATTACTTGATCGTTATCAATCAACCGAAAAATGAAAATTAATTATTAATCGTTATTTTGATGCAATTTATATTTTTTTGATCAAAATCATTATAAATAAATATTATCTAGTAAGATTTCGTACATATAGCCTGTGTCTAAATTTTAGCGGTTTTACACTCAACAGGCAAATCATTGCTTAAGATACAAAAAATGAATGTTTCGGTTGGGAATATAAATTTTGATATTTGAATATTGCCTGTTTAAGATGAATTAACAAAGTCATGAAATACTATTAGAAGTTAGTTTAGCTTACTTTTATTCTTTTCTTATGTATACGTTTATCAAAATTAATTGTTATACATTATCAAAGTTAATTTTACAATTAACGGTTAACGAAGTTAAACGTTTTGATTAACTGTGTCTACCTTTGACCGTTACAATTATCTAGGTTGGCAATGCGGTGCGAGCTCCTCTATAACTCCTGTTTTGTCAAATCTCAACATCTCGAGAAGCGGGTTTACGCTTTCTAGTGATTTTTGCAAATCCAATCCAAACCACAAGAAGTGGAAATTTTGTGGAGTGCAACCAGCGAGCAGATGACTGCTTCTTACTGCTTATAGATGGGTTTCTGGCTTACCTCAGAGCCCCGACCCGATCAGGGTTTGGAGTCGAGTGAAGTCATCTGCGGCGCAGTTGCAACATTTCGCCCGGTTGGGACCACGCTGCGCCATGCGTTGCGTATACGCGACGAGACGCAGCACAGCGAGTGAATTGAAGCTGGTGGAAGAAACAAAAACAAGCGCGATGCCCCTCTGATCGGCCGGGCATGGCACCCGCAGAAAAAGGGAAAATCGAAGTAATTCAATTCAGCACGAAACCGGCTGCACATGAGAGGCTCTAGTCTGCTCCGCTTGGTGGAGCCACCAAACCGGCAGCGGTCTGGAGCCCCGCAGCAAACCTGATGCAGATACAATGCAGATTTTGCAGATATTTCTGCAGATCGGGGCATTGAGACCGCCACAAAGCGATGGCCGAACTCCTTTCAGGCGTTTCCGCTGGCATCCTTTGTCTGCCCTAGATCTTTGTGCATCCGGACATTCCTGTGCGCACCCCATTTCCTCCCTGGAGCAACAGCCCCGGGCCTTTGCCATTCACATCCTGTCTCTCGGTATCTGCAGCCGCACACATTCCCCGGTCCCTGGGGTTGACCTACCACCGTGCTCCTGCCGATCACCGAGAATCAGAGACCTGCCAGCGATTCGACCGACGACGGGAACATGTGCGTTTTTTGTGCCCGTCATCCCGAAATCCTGCTGCAGAATGTTGCGTGGTCGAACAAATTCTGGTTTGCTCCGATCCGCGCTCATACCTAGGGCCTAGGCATGCTCGGCATAAGACCTGGGATGCGCAGGTATTTGGATTTCATGCGCACAGGATGTGTAGTTTTTTGTTGCCCTGAACAAATTTCACGTTTTTTTTCCCAACCTCACGTCTGGCTATTGTGTCTGCTTTTGAAGGGAATTGACAGGAGGGACAGGATGCCATCGGGATTTACTTTTACCCCCGATGAAGGTGCAACGTACCCCAGGGGACAAAGGACATACTAAACTAGAATTTTCAATGCTTTCAGAATTTTCTTGGTGTTTTCTTTCTTTTCTTTTTTTTATTTTTTGAAAAGAGAAGAAAATCTCAAATTCTGTCGGAAAATAATTTATTGACCCTTTAGGGCCTTTGCAAAGCAAGGGTATCTTTTGAACCCAGCCGCCATATTGGGCTTGATGTTGCAATCGATAAGAAAAAAATGGATTTATTTACTCCAGCAATTTTTTATTTAAACATATTTTTACCTTTTTGTGTCATCTAGTCATTTCTACTGGTAATTGTACTCATGCACTGAAAAAAAGAACAATATTCGTAATACTTATTATTATTTTCGTTAACTTACAGCAACTCGAAATTCTAAATTTTGTTGACTAGATATATGTATAGTAGTGTGTCATATGTATTAAGGTTATCGCAAAATTCTAACAAAAGTTTAAAACATTATTTCGTTTTAACTTGCATTACAAATTTTTACATTTTTAATTCGAAAGCAGCTGTCTCTCTTCTCTAGCATGTCTATAAAGACAACTAAAGTTTTTAGTTAAAACCAACATGTGTGACTTGTAAACTTCACAAGTCACAGGCCGGATTAAATAACCCTGCGTCTTTTGGACTAGTTCAAACAAGATAAAATTATCAAGTTGGTGGCACATACGCGTTTGTTTTTTGTCAAAGATAAATTTATATTTCAAATTTCTTTTGTCGAAAATAAAACACCGAGATAAAATCTTTAATGGAATTGATTGGATCTCACAAAGGCAACTTTGTGATCAAATCGTGATCAGACAGAAGTGATTTATTTTGACTATATTGATTTTATTAGAGGTGATAATCTTTGTACAATTTAATTTAGCAATAGAAAGTTTTGATTTTTCAGCGCTTGTGACATTATTTGTATATTATATACTATCTTTGTTGGGATAATATCACAGAAAAACATAAATATGCAAACAAATCATGTCTAATAGCAGAAAATTGTCCGAAATTGGGTTGGGGTCTTGACCTAGGGCTAGGACTACACTTGCCTGATGACGAAATCAATTTAAAATTAGAAGAAATGAAACAGATTTGTGTGATTACTTAACTTGTTTGCAAAAATTTGTTGTTAAATCTTTATATCAAAATGAACAAGAATAGACATAAAGCCTTAATTTGTGCGTAATTTTATCTTTTTATTAAGTAGTAATCCGTTCTACATGTAAAGTATGACTATTTATGTAATGTTAATTTTGTGCATTTTTTTTTTACTTTCAAACGGAATAGTAGTAGAACATGGAATATTTATTCTTTATTGGTATAAACCTTTGATTTCGTGGACAACATGAATTTGAGTATACACATACAGTCTCAACTAATATGGCATAATTTGCTATTTCAGTTAAATACGACTTGAAAACAATATTTCTTTATTTTATGTTGTTTATATAAAAAAAAACAACTAGTTTCAGTTAAGGATTACATAAATTGTCGATATCGGTCTGAATGGAGAAATAATTTTAATTTTAAGATTCCATAGAAGTCTGCATAACCTGAAAATTAATTTTTTTTCAAACCATCGGTCTACTTCGCGAGCTGAATGTAATATTCGCATTTAAAAAAGCACCCCTTGTCTCATTACAGAAGCCCCTTAGTGCACCGAACGTCGGAATATTTCGTCTCATCCAAAAAATTCATAATTAAAAAATGAAAAGATGGGAAAAAAGCCCCGGAGTATAAAAAAAAAGAAGGAAAAAGAAAAAAAATGTTATCAAGTCGTCTCTAACTTTCCCCCAATCGATTTCGCTTTTAATCCCTTGCATTCCATTTAGCTGGCAAACAAACCGTGCAGTGTGCCGCGGTGCCGCCAGCGTCGACCGAACCAGCCGAGGGGTGCACGGCCCCACGGCGGCTGAGCGCCTCATTTCCACCTTTAGTTCGGCGCTGCACCGACCGAATGTCCCCCAAAAAAAAGCAGCTTTCCACACAATTTCCATGGGAATGACCTCGAATGCAATGCTCCGGCGGCACCGGCTACACTCGGCTTGGTTCGGTTCGGAGGTGGATTTCTGCTGGTTGCGCTATCGCTAATAGTGCGCCTCTGATTCCCGGTCCCGGGCACCGGCGCCCCTGCAGCAACAGCGCAACCAGCACCGGCAACAGCAGCAACAACAACAACAACAACACCACCACCGCTGGCAGTGCAGTGGAGTGCAGTGCAGCTCCTCTAGGCTGAGGGGGGGTCTGCGGGATTGTGGTGGTAGTCGCGCGGACGTTCCGTTTTCGCTTGAAGACAGCAACAATTTCTTGGTTGCCAGCGAAACGATGAAAGACACCAGCAGCGAGTAGCCTGCCCACCGCTGCCAAGTAGCGGCGCAGTGGCGGGGCAGCGGCGGTATGACAGCCACCCAGCCATGGGCAAAATGCAAAAAAGCTGAACGGATTCGATCGAAGCAAAGCGACGTGGTCCCGCCATGGCCGTTGCATGATAGCTTGACACGCGATCGAATAATTAAAGTGAGCTCCGCTCGGCCCGTCCGCCGTCGTCGTCGTCGTCGTCGCCGAGTCGAGCGTCGAAGTCGACGTTCGCGATGGGAGAGATGAAAATTTGCGCGATTCCGTGGCGATTATTCGCGCTTTTGAAGGAAAAGGGTTGAAAGTTTGATGCGACCTACAGCGTCGCTGGAGGTCGGCTCAGTCACGTCACGGCACGGAAGGGGTTTTTCATGCATCGCGGCGGCGGCGGATGGCGGCTGCAGGCGCCCCAGGAGATGAATCGCCTTTTCCTCGCTATGTTCTGTGATATTTTTGAATTGTCTTGTTGACGTTATGGGCGATTAGAAGGTTTTATCGGGGCAGCTCCATCGCAGCGCAACCTTCAGCACCTTTTGATCCACGGACCACGAAACGATAGAAAAATTTATGGTTGGACCTTGAGATCTTGATTAAAATTACAACAAACGTCTTAAGATCACTCTTAAGCTAAAAAGGTTATCAATATTTGGATTTGTTCTTGGTTTTTCAGAAATACTGCCATCTACCACTTTCAATCTACAAATTGGTATATAATATAATAATAATAATAATTTATGCGCCTTGAGAAGCAACCTTGAGTTTTTCATATAATCTTTGTTTTATTTAAAATGTTTGGATCTTATTAAAAAATTATTTACTATTCATAATATTTATTTGTATATCTTCTCGTGATATACCGCTACTATCATGTGATAGAATTAAAGATGAGGTGATATAATAATTTCCAAATACTGTAATGTCTCGCTAATCCGAATTAATTATTGCAAGGGGTTAACCGGATTAGCGAATCATTCGGATTAAGATATACGTACTACATTTTAATTACATTTGAAAAAATACGCTTCGTTGAATAAAATAAAGTATATTTCTTTTTAATATTTGTTTCTGATTATTGGTATATAAAGTAAATAAAAAAAATTCGTAAATCCCCATATAAAAATGTTATATCATTTTACTAACTTGTTCGCAGTCGATGCAAATTCGGATTGCAGAGTACAAAATTTTCAACGATTCGGATTGTAGAAGACAGTGGAATAGAATAGGTCATTCGGATTAGCGCGGTATTCGGATTAAAGGTGATTCGGATTAGCGAGACATTACTGTATGCATAATGCATTTAATTAAAGTTAGTTTTGTTGTTGTTCTTATGTGCGACATCCGAAGTCTTTTTAAAATTATGTAATGCAAATTACATATATACATGGCAAAATATTACATTACGAATAGGTATCTACCAGGTAATTGTTCTTTTGAAAACAATCCATTCTGGCCCATTTTGCCATCTGAGATAACAATTTTGTTGTTTTCTATTATTTTCTCTGAAGGAATTTTGAGTATACATAAGATGCTCATATAGGGAAGAGTTTCCTTTTTCCTTAATATACACATTAACTTATAATAAAGGCAATTATAAAAGTTATTTCTTGATAAACAAATTAAGTGATTGAATGTTAAATCCGGACTGGCTTTTTAAGAAGCTTTGGTTTCTAAACACGACTTTATATAAAGTACATATGTAACTAACTTAAATTTACGTGACAAAACTTGACGAATTTTCGTTAATTCAACAAATGTAACGTATGTATAAGGATCGCTTAAATGACGGAAAGATGTGTTGTTTGAAAATATTATGAGTATAGAAGAGTGCTTTTTTATTATTTCATTTGTTTAGTTTCGGTAATCCAGGAACAAATTATAGAATTGAATTCATATTTTAATATTGACTATGGCAGTTTAAGTCTTTATTTAGGGTAAAATGCCATTTTCGTTAAATGCTTATGTTGCGTTACGTTACTTTACGATTTCTTTTCGGATATATCGTTTGTTCCTCCATAAAGTTTGTTAACAAATAGTTTTGCAGGTACCTTCTATTTAAATTTATTGTAGAAAATGAATTTTTAACTCGTTCTCCAGTACGTTGATAAAATCCATGCGTGAACCACATAATCGAAGCAGGGCCCAATTCCCCAATGCTAATTCTTAAAGCCTTCAAAGAAAGAAATATTCAAGTACTCTCCTCGATGTTGTTTTGTGTGCTCCGCAAAAAGAAAAAAACGCGCCAATTGAAAGAAACTTCAAATGCAGTCAAGTGGCCCAGCAAAGCTCGCGGCGGACCTTGAATAATAATCCCACGTTGTGTCGATTCTCGATTCTCTCGGCAGCAGCAGAATTGTGCTATTTCCTGTGGCGGCCGCGACCAACTTGGCAACGCCGCGCTCGCTGCTCCGTCAAGCAAGTTTTCCACTTCCCGAACGAGCACATTTCGGTCAGTTCTCAATAAATTCAGAAACGGAAAAAAACGTCCCAGCCGCCAAGCCAAGTTAAGACCCCCTCGTTGTCGTCGCCCGGCCGCGAGGGGCCCAGCTAAGGTGACGTGCACATATGCACTGCACGGGTGCCGCATTCAGCGGAGGGACTCCCGCGGGAACTCAACTCATGTGAGGCGGCACACGGCAGTGGCTATGGGGCCTAGGGCGTCCCCGGCACACCGCCCGGACGAGCTGCGATCGAATCTCGAATGAATACTTTAAAATTTGCCGTGGTGAGTGAGCTCGAGCCTAAAGAAAAGGAAACGATCGAAGAAAATAAAAATAAGAAAATAAATAAATAAGACGACCACGGAGGAAAGGAACCAGTCTTCCCAATCGTCATGCAAGCGACGCACGGCCGGACTGCGGTGGCTTTTTTTCAGTGGTCGCATCGCTCGCAGCGTTCCTCGGGCAACCCGAAAACAACTAAATATGAGCCTCTTTACGCACACATGGAAATCCGCTAAGAAAATTTAGAACAAAAAATTCACGGAAAAAAAAGCGAAACACACACGCACTAAAAGAAAAAGCAAAAAGTCATCGTTGCGGCTGTGTAGCCGCAGGACCCGCCTGTGTGTGAGGGGGACAAAGCTTAGGGCCGCGGGGCGGGGCGGACGGGACGTGGCACAGTGGCAGCGTGTGCGTGGGTAAACATTAAGAAGCCGGCGAGGGGGGCGACAGACACCTGCATGCATCGCATCGGCTGCATGGGGCTCGTTGCGGCGCAATGTGCGCTGCGTTGCGTTGCCGACGGTAAGTCGAACGCTTGGAGCCGTCTTTCCGCGACGGGCGGCAGGCTGCTGGTTGTTGCTTGCTGCCGCCGCCGCCAGAGGTCTGCCGTCCGGTCGGTGGATTTCTAGTTCTTCGCCATCGCTTCGGGCGGCTGTTTTGGAATTGATATTTTTTTTTCTTTTTTTTTTGGAAGAAATTTTTCCCCGGCTCGGTTTTGTTGCAACCTCAAAACGCCAGCGGCGAACGATGTGACGGTGGGCAAAAAGCGGCAAGAAGGACAAGGAGTCGCCGCCGTCGTCGAGTTCGGGCTATGAATTTTTATCGGAGCAAAAGAAGCAGCGGCGGCGGCAGAGCAGAGATAGCAAGGGTCCACGGGAAGGGTCGTGAGAATGGAGGACGGAGCTTCGAGTTGGTGCAGGTACGACATTTCGTTTGGATGCGATGCGACCGGGTCTTTTTTGCCCTGCGCCACCGCGGCCGGGCTCGAAGAGGACCCGCTCTGTGGCAAGATCTTCGCTTGGTGGTGTCCTCGGGCCGGAGCAGCCGCCGATTCTCCAAAGACAATTTCGATCATGATAGGCCTCGGGGGTCTCTGGGGCTCGGTCGAGTTGATAACTTGATATGTGCACAACTTCAGAGCCCTCTGGCTATTTCGTGCACGGTTTTGGTTGCTTTAATTTAAGACATTTTCTTTTTCCAGTTGGTGAGTATGCATTTTGAAACCCTAGTTTTCATGAGGAGTTTAGAGGTACACACTTCTACCTCATTACCATTATCTTATACCAGAATCCCATACAAACCTACCAAAGACGAGCAAAATCGGTAAGTTTATTAGTAAATTATTATTTTATTTTATATTCATACATATGCACAGTATCCCGCCATAAAGCATAACATTTGTTTCTCTGAACATACAGTGCTACCGGAAATTTTAGGACCAAACGTTGATTTTGGGCATATATTCTATTCCTAGGAATTATGACTTAAATGTAAGTTAAATCTTTCAAAATTCAATGTTAGTTTACCTACCTGCTATAATTTGGACAGGTCAACTGTTTTTTTTATCATTTTTGGGACAAATTAACGAAGTGTTTATTATTTTAAGAGACTTTGAAGTTTTCCTTTATTAAAAATTTCCCATGTAATAACAAGGGTTTGAATCACATAGTGACAGCATTTGAACTTTAAACTATTCTACAAAAAAATTCTAATATTTATCGTGAGAAAAACGGTACCTATTTCTCATCTAAATAGAGATAATAGAGAAATTTGGTCCTATAATTTTGAAGACAATTGCTTTACCCGTTGTCGCCATCCTTATCCTTACTAATACATATTTAGTAAGATTTCCTTTTCTTTTAATAAATGTATCAACTCTTAAAAGCATACATATACATTATATTGCTTATGCAGTTTTTAATAATTTTTTTCCATATCATCATCATTTTTTCAGAGTCCTTAAATATTTTGCTTCAGCATTTGCCATTTAGTATCCCTACGAGTATACATTTGTACATATGTACATACATTTTCGATTTTGGGTACGCCCAACAGTTTTCTATGTAATTTATAGTCGGTGAATTACCGGACCATGGGCGAATATTGATTTTATGCTCATTTCAAAATTCACTGCTTTTTTGGCATGTATGGCGAGATGCCCCCACATAAAAATATATTCACTTGCAGGGCGTTGAAGATCGTTCATACATTATATAGTTATATATAGTTTAACTTGGAAACGAGTTTTCGATCAAGTGATGCATTACCTCATTTCTGTCCGATACGACGAAAATTTTCAAAGCTCCTAATTTTATGGCAGGATACTGTATACTCATTTACGTTTTTATCCAATGGGCACGTCCACAGGACTCCCCGGTATGAGGAACCCAGGTACATAATACTTAGAAAAACAACACCCAACAACCCCAAACTTTTTAGCTCCAACTATAATGGGCATATTCGCAAGTTAAACGCCTCTGCGAACTTGTACTTTTAAACGAGACTGCTCATAATATTCAAATTTTCGTTCAGTTTGTTTGCAATTGGTTAACTTGAGTTAGACTACAAATTTTTTGTAAAATGAGTAAAAGTAAATAAATTGTTTAAAAAGCTGTGTAAAACAGACTGCATAAAAAGGCGTCTGCGTCTGGGCGTAGTTAATTGAATTCTTGGCTGATGTATTTTTATTTTTCGTTATAACTTAACCGATTAAGTCAATATGTGCATATTCAAATATTTTATACATAGTTGAAGCCTGAAAAAACATAACGAAGCATAAAGTAATGTAAACATTTAAAAATAAAAAACTAAGCATGAATACGACTTTAGCTATCCTAATAATTGCACTCTAAATAATGTAACCGAAAATATTGTTTTTTGTTTTTACTTTTTAAAAATTGCTCTTGCGTCGGGGCTGAAAAATATAATTCTAATCCTAGAAAGTTATTGTATTACCCTCTGTGAGTGAAATCGAAAATAAATTGAACCTTATTAAAGTCATTAATTGTCGCATAAAAAGCCACAAGTTGGTTGAATGATTTTTTGGCTTTTAAAAGGCCCCCATTTTTAGTGTGCCCAGGGGCCCCTATATGGCTGAAGACGACTCTGCATATGTCTATACTAATCTAAAATAATTTACTATTCCACTATCTTGTAGAATGGATAGAAAAATGTCTCTTAGTTTCATAGCCCTTCAGGAAAGCTTAAAAATAGGGAACATTACTACCGAATTAAATTCCCACAGATATGCGACGATTTATGGAATAGTTCGAGTTCGAATTAAAAGTTTGTGTTACTTATTCCAAGTGCCAAGTTTCTTACTAATAGTAGCTTTGTTTTTCTTGCTATTTCCATTCCAAGCATATCTTTTCTATTGGGTTTGAATAATTTTTAATTAAACATTGGGAAATTTCAAAAAGTTCATTTGGAAAAAGGCTTGCTTTCTGAAAGTTTTTGCGGGCGACAACTGTTATTAAATTTATTTTTTATTAGCTTACATATCCCAAGCGTAATTGGTGTAAATATTGATGAACAAAATATCTGATTAAATGGTGTTATTTTCGTTATTAATGGCGCATTATTTTGTTTGCTTATTAATAATACTACTGCTGAAAAACAAATTAGTTGTCAAAGAAGTATCGCTTTCATAAATAATGTTATTGAAAAAAAAACACCTGTAATGTAAGGTGTCCTGATACTGGCCGTCCCCATGAATTCGACCACTTAGAATTTTTATGAATATATTTTTATGCTACATTTGTGGCACATGGCTTACGAAAAAAGAAAACCGATAAACAGTCTCCAGTTTGGTGTAAAAATTTTGATTGTGCAAGAAGGCCATCGCAGCGAGTTCTCTGATAGTGAGATAGATAGAAATATGCATAATAAAAGTTTATGGTAAGCATTTTATATTTTTCTGATGAATTTATTCCTTTACTATGATAATATGTGTAAATTATTCTGATTTATAATTATTTATTGATATAAAATGATAAAATATTGTGGTCGGATTCAGGACGCCGATTATTGTGCATTGTCCTGACAACGACCGGTGGTCGTTATCAGGGCACAGCAGTATAATACGTTAATAATGAAAAATTGGATTTTATTCTAAAAGTTAACATTAAATTCTTTGATAAATTACACAGCATATGAGTTAAAGTACATCAAAACCTAATTACGACCTACCAAAATCTGCATAATTGTTTCAACCTCAGTGGAAATACATATACATATAAATTATGTTATAAATCGAATTTTTCCACAGGAATTTATTTATGTACTATAAGGTTTTTGGATGGCATGTGCTTGTTTTAGTTTTCACCAACCACAATAATATTATTATTTGCTCACAATGAATTTGTACAAAATAAGAATGTTTTGTTTTTTAATTTAACCGGGGTGGTAGGAATTCAAAAACGAAAATTGAGAAAATTAGAATTATAAAAGTTGATTCTTATCTCAACCAAAATAATTAAATTGTGAAATAATAGTTTAACGATAACCAATATATTTTAATTGGAAATTAATCATCTCTGTGCAATTTTAATTTTTTTTGTTAAATATCTCCTAAAATTACGGCCGGAATTTATACCTAGTATCTATGATGGCGATAAGGTTGTTCCTTTCCTTAGTTATCAGATTAGTTATTTCTTTGATCGGCTATATCTCGTAAACTATTTGACTTTAGTAAGCTAATTTATTTTTAAAAGTAATTGTGATATCTTGGTCGACATTGCACTAATCGCAAATTGCCACTTTGGAGTCGAATATTCCAAAAACAGGGGATAATTTTGGAAGCGGTTTAAGAAACCTCATAATGATTTTCGTATAGACAAAATAAATAGGATGGTGTTCGGTGGTCGGTAGGTATTAGATAGTTTTACTTTACATATAAATAGTGACCATTAAAGTCGACAAAATATGGCAAATTTTGGCAATAAATATGGATGACGTATTTAGTACGCTTCTCATTTCACTTCATTGCTGGCACTGTGTCCACCTATTTTTATTTAAGGGTAAGGACAAAAATTTATTGATACTAAAATAAAGACCGATTACTTCTCACTCAAACAACGATGACGAAATTGTGTATAATTATGCAAAATATTTATGAATATTATATTAACTCCTATCAGAAAAGGATTAATGAAACGATTAAGTAATAGGTAATTTTTTTCCTTTTCTTGTCACAAACTGGCAACTTGCATTAATAAAAATCCTGAGCACGAAGCGAGGACCTACAAATTGCATCAGAAGCAATGAACTTTCTCGCCAATAAAAGTATTTTCTGGATTATGTTTTTGCGATATCAAATGTACATACATATAATAAATCAGTATTTAAAATACAGGAATTTGTCCGACAAAAATGATGAAAGGCAATGCGTAATAAAATTAAAAATTAAATCGAAAATGTGAGTGAAAAATTTTAAAAGCATTAACGAGTCATAGATACAAGTTTTTAGTTATCTGCAGTTGTGTTAATAGTTTGGATATGTTGCAGTAGAGAAATTTGCCATAAATCATATCCAAATCTGGTTGCTTATGCGGAGAACCACGAAAAGCGTTGGAAAATCAATTGCAATAACATTTACACCAAAAAAAGGCCAGTGACCATTTGTGAAATTGAGCGAAAGTATTTGAAATGTTTATTCCAATGATTAAGGGGTGGATTAGTATAAATTAATTTTGAAGTGCCATCCAAAATAATGTGAAATAAACCTTTACTACAAATGTTAGTAATTAATTCGATTGAACTTAAACCTAAAGGATATTAATATTTTGATGTGCTTATATACATACATATGTATATAAGCGCTTTTTTTCATCTCATGAGAAGAACAAAAACTACTTATAGACTGCTTAGAAGGCAGTCCCGCAAGAAATTGTTTGTAATATTTTCAAATAAATAGATTTATTTTTTATGGATTTGATTATAATGATGATAGTTTATGAATTTTCTGTAGTTTTTCAACGAAATATAATTTCACTAAATATTACCTTTTATTGAAAATCAAAAATGGATTTTTTGAGGTTCCAACGTTTTGTTTGTTGTAACAATTTTATTCTAGTTCAATAACCCTTTATTTTAAAAATCTGTAGTTATTTCTAAAATTTTGATATAATGAGATGAACAAGTTAAAACCTTTTAATATTTTCGGAACTATCAACAATTAAAAATTCGTTAAGCTAAGATCGAACAAAAGACTATAATTTTACCATGAAATGCGTTCATAGAAGCAAGAATTGAGAAGTACTTTTGTAACTTTGCTTCATAAATTCCTAAAATTCTTTTATAGTTTAGTTAATAGTTATGACGATTAAACATAACCAAACAATGTTGAGAGAGGCAATGTGTGAATAATTATTCAGATACTGCCTTTGATTAAATTTATTTTCTAAAGTTATAATTTTGGATCATAAGAAATAAATTTTATAAAAATAAGTTAACTTTGAAACAACCCTAGAAAACGTTGAACTTGCTATATATGTATATTTCCAGTTGTTTATAGACGATATTCATTTTTAATGTCTACATATATTATTCGCAGTAATTCATTTCAAACGGACCAGAAACGTTTGAAAAAATCTAAAAGCCGTCGTTCTGTTTAGCGGAAATCTAGGGTTATGGTTCCAACTAAGGTCAAGCGCACACTGTAGTTAAAATAGTCTTGAGACAGTCGGATCTCTCTATTGCACATGTATTATGAAAAGAAAGGTCTGACTGTTTTTACTATAGTGTGCGTTGCCTAAGATCAAATGAAGATTCTTATACAAAATATAGGGGCACAATTGAGTGAATTTGGAATGTTAAGTAGAGGTAGAGAGAGTTAAATAAAACGGCAGATCTTAACTTTTCAAAAGGAAGTTGTTATTTCCGTCCTTTTCCAGTGTTCAACATATTTTGCATTTCGCGCGTCGTGCACTCGCGACAGTCGTTCTCGTCCGCGTTCGTATAATTTTGCTCTTAATTTAGAGAACTTATCGAGAACTAAAAAAGAGATAACATAAACAAAACAATCGCCTCGCACTAGACCTCTAAAGTATTTAATGTTTACTTACATAACCGTTAATCTATACATGTACACTTCTGCTTTATACATTTTATCACAATTAGAGAAATCGATTACTTTACAAAATAATGGAAAGGAAAATTATTCGAAAAAGCGATCAGTTCCTTTATTTTCCTAGGGTTGGTTAGTGGCGGCCCGCGATCGTGGTCCTCCTGGTGGCGAAGCGGTGCGAGCCGGGCGGGCAGCCGCTGCCCGGGTGCGTCTTCGGTGTCCTGCCGGCGCAGGCGCATCACCTCACGGCCCACAGCCCGAGATTGACCTGGGTTAGTTTCGGCAGCTTCATGACTATCTCCAGTCCGGCGGGGGTCAGCTGCGTGCATCCGTAAAGGTCGATGTTCTTCAGGTTCGTCAGCTCCTCGGCGAGCGTCTGGAGTCCTTTGTCCGTGATCCTGCTGCACTGACCGATATTTAATGTCTCCAACTCGTGCAGGGACTTGGCCAGCTTCGAGATTCCCTCATCGGTTATTTGGCATTGGTTCAGACTAAGCGTGCGCAGGTGGAACAGCCCTTGAGAGATGTGACTGAGGGCCTGATCACTGATCTTGTCGCAGAAGCTGACGTCGAGGGAGACTATGGCGCTGCCGCCCTCTGTCAGATAGGCCATCCCGATGTCCGAAATGTTGTCGCAGGACCGCAGATTCAGCTCCTGCAGCTGCGGCATCCTGGCAACATGCTTTAAACCGCTATCAGTGACAGAAACACAAAAACTAAGGTTAATACTTTTTAGTGACTTCAGACCTTGTGCTATGTGACCCAGGGCTTCATCGCTGAGCCGTTGGCAATCCTGCAGGCCGAGGTATTCCAGCTCCAAATTGCCCTCAGCGGTCTCTTTGCTAAGGCCGGCTAAGTGACCTATGCCCTGATCGCTGATGTGCCAGCACGATCGCAGGTTTAGACGCTTCAGCTTTTTGAGACCCCAGGCAATGAGGAGCAGGCCCGTGTTGGTCAGATTGCAGCATCCACCCAATTCGAGTACTTCGAGGTTCTTCAGGTGCGTTGCTATCCGGCCGAGGCTAGAGTCTGTGATCTGTTTGCAGAGCGACAGATCGAGCTCCTTCAGGTTCTGCAAGTCCATCGAGAACGCGTGCCCCAGATTGACGTCGGAAACGTTGTAGCAGCCGCTCAAATTCAGCGAGATCATGTTTGGGACCCCGATGACGACATCTTTTAACGATCTCCGCAGTGACAGTATCTGGATTTTTTTGATGCCCCGCTTGACCAGCGACGCGAAGAGAGTAGGCGATGGCCTCTTCAGGTGCAGCTTCGCCTCCACGCCCTTCCAGACGCTCTTCGAATACGCGGCGTCTCGCCACGCAGTGCAAACCTGGGCGGCTCTGCCTTTGTCGCGGACAGCCAACTTTTGGAAAATAATTTCTAAGATTTCCGGATAGAGGTGCCCGATGTGGGTTCCCTCGGGCGGCGGGGGCGAAATCGGCGTCTTCGGCCGGGAAGGTATCCTGGGCGGCGCGTGCAAGTACAGTGGCGGCACAACAGGTTGCAGGTGGGGTCTGTGCAGTGCGTAGGGGGCGAAGCGAAGCAGGTGGTGCGGCCGGTGCGTTATATGGCCCCCCGGGAGCTCCGTCTGCTGCATGAGGTGGTCCTCCATGCTCCAGCTGTGGGTCGTCGTCCCGTGATAGTTCGGCAGAGTCGCTGCTGGCGAAATGGATAGTGTCGTCTGGTGGTATGGCAAAATCTCAGCGTTTGTCGTCATGTTATAGTGCGTCGTAATTACTTGGGTGTACCGGCCGTCCGACATCGACTCGGAGATTGCTCACTGGCGCTCGGCTCTGACTAGATAGTCCTTATCACTGTCGCAATCATTTTTTTTTATATTTTAATTCGCGATCTTGCTCACCCGGTCGAGCTTTCAAAGTGAACGACTTCAATAAATCACAAAATATAAAATTCAACGTAGAAAGCACGTTTTCCTTACTGTGCGGCTGAATTGTACTAAGGTATAAAAACACAAAATTTCTCAACAAAATTTTCGGAATCAACAAAATAAGCACAGAACTAAGTTTTTCTCGCGCCTATCATTCGGCCGCTGATAACTACGTCACTGTGCGCTTATCACACTTCAGAGAACCTTTTCTTTGCTTTTGCCCTTTTGCTTCAACAAAAACATTCTTTGAACAGAACACTTCTCCTAGCTTTCCTCTATCAAATATCTTTTTCGTGTCGTGAAAAACTCAGTGCACCCGAAAATCTGTTTCAGAGCAAACCGATAACACCACAACTGTACGGTTCGAGTGACGACGTTCAACTATCGTGGAAGCACTCAGCGCTGCAACCAAGACCGCAACTTCAGGCTGACTAACAATTGCGGAACTGGCGAGGTTCGCTCAACCGGGCCAAGCAACTGAAAGCACTGGCAACAGCGATAACGGCTCATCCGAGTGGGCCAAAAGAAGACGGGAATGGCGGCCGCAAACACGTTTCTCCTTCGAGAGGTGCCGAGCAGGACAGGTAGCGGGATTTCGGGAGATAGCCTTCACTTACACTGTGTGAGTGGGTACACCTTGAAGGCAAACCTCTTCGAGCCCTCAAACACAAACGAAACATTTGAAAAGACTTGAAGTTGTGTGTGCTCTGTGACTTTTGTTTGTGAATAAATTTAAAAATGCGTCAGCGTGTGGTTGTGGGCCTATAATCGGGTGCCAGATGACAGAGATAACATGCCGTCTCTTATCAGTGCAGAAGTATTTGCGGGACTGACGTACCCCCTGTACGTGTGGGGGGAAGTATTACCAGATTTAATGTAAATCCATTTTTTTTCTAATACAACGTCCTTCGAGAGTTCGGGGACCGTTTTAAACGAGCTGAAGTCATTAGTCCAATCCCAATGCCGATTTTCCCGCCAAAAACAATGAAATTACGTCCGGATGCGTTTTTCACTATTCATGAAAATTTATCCAAATTCTTGAACATTAAAAAAGTGTAAATTTTGTTCTAATTTTCTTGAATCATAAATAAAAACATCAAAATTAAGGCTCACATCCTCACATTGAAAAACGTCAACACTATAGGACCCAGAAAACTACCCTCTGGCACATTGTAAAATAAAACTTATATAGAATACAGGTAAAGCATTTAATCGAATTGATACTTTATAACCTTTATATCTCTGAGGCGAGGTATTTTTGATATTTCCATTACTTGCAGTACGTACAGTAAACGATTTTTAATCTTGTGTTGTTTTGTCACTAAATGTATGCCTTAGGAACAGGTTAGGTCCAGGCTATAATGATCTAATCTTAGATTTTAGCACCATGAGATTTTTCTTTTATACCTAGATTCGAGTATGGACAAAAATGGGATATCTATAGATAATTAAAAATACTAGTTAGCGTTAGACTTTTCTTAATAGAGTAATATCTTCCGAACGCTAAAACAATTAGAAGTACTACCTAGGCATATGACACACAAGAATGATCTTTCGAATAAGAATGATCATTGCTTCACGTGTGTGTCAAAACATAATTGATACAATGATCATACGTTCCGTCATTGAATCAATTACGTTTATGCAAACTAATTCGGTAAGAATGACCATTGCTACTTGACGAAATATTGGCATAAAATTATTTAAACTGTCATGTGTAGCAAGTATTTATAAATAACCATTGAATCAATTACGTAACCGTACAAATGATCATTCCTGTGTGCCGTCATCATTTTAGGACCAAAGCAGTACATCCAAGCTTTTAAACTTACCTTCGTTTATACTTCATACTTGTTATTAAAGCCAAACAGATAAAAGAATTGGTAATCGTTATCAAAATACCTGTTCTTTTCTGTTTCAATTACTTTTTTAAAAATATCTAGGTATGAAATATTTCGGCCTCAATTACGCCGCGTTATAAACCCTAATCTTTAGAGTCAAGTATTTAAAAAAATCTTGTATATGTCATTCGGTTTGATGATGATTTCATTTTAATTATAAAGAAACATCAATTTCAATCTAATGAAATAAACAACTCAAGTAAAAATACTTTTGTGGGAAGCTTTAAGAGATTTTTGTATGTCATTCAAGTCGTTCTAGAGTCCATTTTACTTTCATTTTTAGAAACCCTCCATTTACGTTTCCATGATTCATCTTGAATAACAACAAATCCTTGAAAATTCATTGCGGCATTGCCGAAAGGAAAGAAAGTGATCGTAATAAACAAAATTTTAAAAATCCTAGAGCTACCATAAAGTCTAGATTTCCAAAAAATCCTAAAAAATATAAGAATATCCCGACTACTTGGAAATTCTTATAATCTCTTAATAATGGTAACCATTTTATGACGCATATTTTGCGTAGTTAAATTTCGTTTCTTTTCAAAAAGGATGAATACCCTGGACCTAGGCCCTAGAACAGCCTAGTGCAGAGAGCTCTCGGAAACGTGGTAAAAATGCATAGTCTTATATTTTAGGGTTATTGCCTTAGTTGTCTCCGTAGGTAGTATCAGAGCGATTTAAGAGATCCCTAATATCTTGTGGCCTTGTGGACGCTGATACCAGTTGGGTTCCCTTGTAAATTGCTAAAACCATTAGACCCTCACTGCGAACTATTATTACCTGTATTCTAGTTATCCTACGCAGGTATGGAACGGATCAGTAATGATTTATAAACCAATCCTAAAATGGCCTTTCCTAGATTTGCGATTTGATCTAATTTTGCTTACAATTTTATTTGGTTTTAATTAAAAAGTTAAGAAATTTAATTAGTTTAAGCAAAGAAATTGCTTTTTTTTTTGTTGAATCAATTGTTGGATAAAGGTGTGTTTTTTTAAGGAGAGAAATTGATATCGATAAAATTATAAAATATATTGATTTGTCATATTCCAATTACATTAGCAGACTGAAATTCAAATTTAACCTTTTCGATGATATTGGCCGAAATTAAAATTATTCTAACTGGGAAAAAATTTAAATCTGTTAGAGAACTACATACTCACTAGTTTATAATTCAACAATAAAATCAAAAAAATAACAGTATATAGCAGCGTGGATAGCATTTTATTCTACTTAAAATTAACCGCTTTGAAAATATTTCAAAATTGCCTCGGATTTCTGCAGGTGTTGTTTTACTTTATTGGAACAATTTCTTAAATCTTTGATTTAAGTTATCCAATATGTAAAATTTTATCAGTTTTAATTATTGCTTTTCTTTAAAAAATATAATTTGTAAAATGAGGTTTTTTATTTTTTTATTTACTAATAGAACTTTATTGTCTAATATGTGAACTCAGTTTCCTTTATTATACTAATGGTTTTTCCAAATTTTCAAATTTTTTTTTGGGTACTGAGAAGCTGTCGGAAAGAAATTTATGTCACGTTTTTTAATAAAATTAAAAATAAAACTGCATACATAAATAAAAAAGGTTTACACAATTTGCTTGTTTCTTAGATCTCTTTTATGCTAAGGGTATCTTAAATTTTAAATGGACAAAACAATTAAACAATTAAAACCTTGAAATGTGGAAGAATTCATGGAAGTAAACTAACTTATATTTACGAAAATTTCACTTTGTATTCCAGTTTGCATAAAAACATTTTTAACTGAATGTACGTGAGCTTTGAATCAACATTCAGGTTGTTGTATTAGATATTTGTCAGAGGAAGTTTAAATTCCATAACAAGGGTAAGGTTGAAGTCTTGAAATAAGTTTGTGTCTTGAATTGAAATTTTATGCCAGTTCAGAAATTGTTATACGGGCTGAAGCTTTTCACACCTGCTTTGCATTTTCAGGTTCCAACGGTTTTATGTTTAAAATTTGAAGATTTAAAAACAGGGAAAGAAATGGATTGCGATTTGAAAACCAACAATTTTCTAATTTAAACCTTTGCATTTCCATAGCTTGGATGAAAAACAAAACTCGTTTCCCAAAATGTGAAAGGAAAAAGATTATAAGATTTTCGTCAGCGATAATCTAAAATTAAGCTAATGTTGGAATTTCTTAAGAACTCGATCCGGTGGCATTGGGCACTACCTGTCTATCTCCTGGAGAGATGAGGTCCGGATTTCGTCTGCGTTGCACGAGGTCGCTCCGCCCTAGTCTCGTAATCTGGAATGAATTAGCCGCGTCAGTCTAGAAAGCCACGGCCATAAATCGGATGATCAAAGACGATTTATTCACGCGACCTGTTCCAGCGGTCCCGATTCGTCTGACACAATCGTCCCGAGCGTTTCTAATCCGGAGATCAAAAGACTCGCGATGTGCCCTGATCGCTTTCACTCGCCTGGGTCGCGTATCCGGCACCCAGAGAGCCCCTAATCCGGGCTAGATTAATTGATCGCTTAATCGCGCGCCTTTTTATTGCGTCAGTTGCCGCGGATTCCATCGTCTGCGAATTTATTTCGACCGGATCGGGGGGCATCGCTGCGATCGGTCACACTCTGTGCCGTGAAAAATTGCAGTCCGGCTGCAATTGGTAAAAGATCGGCGCGGCTGATGGACGATAATTGCGGCTATCAGTGCAGCGCTACTCGCTAATCTCGCGCTCCCCGGCCAGGTGGGGGACCCCGCGATCACCTGGGCGGAACACACGTACTCACGTGTTTGCATCTCAAAGAACCGTCATCAGTTCCGCCGCGATTCGGCCTAATGCGGCGATTACGGCGGTCGATCAATGAGCGGTCGCTTAAGTGCACGCCACGGATCGCGGATCGATCGACGGCTGCCGCGTCCACTGATCGGTGATCAGCATCTCGTCCGGTGGGAAAAGTCGAAAAAGGTAAAAAACGTCGCCGTCCCGAAACCGGAATGCAATCAGTCCGGAATTAAATCACGATCGCGTAGCGGTGCGGTAATGGGAGGCGTTCGTTAAGGAGAGCAACTTTTTCAACGGCCAACGATCCGCCATTTTGTTTGTGGCGATCGAGACCACTTTGAAATTCGGTGCGCGGAATCAGCAATCGCCGGCCACTTCTGACACGTGCAATTACCGCAGAAATGGTTTATTGAATGTTACCGCGATTGCAGCGGTCCCCAAGGTCCCGGGGGACCACGGAGGCCCTCCCCGCGACAACCTCAATACCTCTGGAGCACTCGTTTAGCGGCGGATTTATCTCCTCCGTCGATGGCGCGATGTCTTCGCATCGCATCTAAGTAGATAAGTCTTCCGTGCGGTGGTTGCGTGCCCGCCGCTTATCCAATCGCGGTCCGAGGAGCTCTTATTAATTTCATAATTGCGGCGATAAATGCTGCGGCTGATCGAGCGTGTAATTACCGCGGAATTATCTGGAAACACATGTTCCTCGAAGATGAGATAAGACGCGGCTTTGGCCGTCTTCTTGGGCAAATTGCGCTAGACGAGGCGGTCCTTTTGCGTGTGCGTTTATTAATTTCCCGCTTCTGATCAGGTATAGCTTGATTCATTGGAAGATTATACCACTTTCAGCGGTTAATTTTGATTAAACGAAATTATGAAAAAATTCTTTTCAGCAAAAATATATATCTAAGAAGTGGCAAACAAATTAAATAAACAAATAGAAAGTGGTAATTTTGTTATTATGTAGTCCACTTTCTAACAAAATTGCATGAGACTATATCTACTATCTACCCATGATATAATTGGCTGGAAATAAAAAACGATACCTACATTTTAAAATTATGAGATTATGATAGTTGATTTTATTATAATTTAAATAAAAATATAATTAAAATTGACGCATTGGATTACGGTGGAAAATCCTGCATTGTGAGTTTTAGTTCAATCAAGATGAAAAATTAAGCTGGCATTTTATATCTTTATATCTGGCTTTAAAATTTTGCACCAAGTTGCAACTGTAATTTTGCAGGAATTTCTTCTCGTTTCAAATGTTGGGTACCTACTTTTAAAGTAGGCGATTCGATTAGATTACATTTTATGGGTTAAGGTACAAATATTTACATATCTTATAATACGTTTGAATAGTTATGATAATGTTATCTACTAATTATTAGTGGTCTAGTGTTGAAGTATTCGTAAGTCAAATTACGGTGACCGTAAATTGGCACAAGCGCGTACGTAACATAAAAGTTTAATCGAAATTACCTTAAATATGTATAGCGTAAATTCATATCAGAACTCTTCATGATTAATAAAAATGTTCTATTCCTTCCATTGCTGTTGTTCTGCTGCTTTAATAGATTATCTAGTAGTTTATCTTAGTTTCCAGAATAAATTGCATTTGTATGTAGAAACCTATTAAATAATCTTAAATTACAAAAATCAATAGAACGACTGATTTGAATTGAGTCCTCTACTGTTTTTTCTTAATTGTCCTTTATACAGCATCATGTAGATGTAGCGAGTGCTTCGAATCGAAATTAGGAAACTCAAGAATATTAAAAAATTCAATAAGTCTACGTCTTCACCCACTTGCGCGGCTCATTTCTGGACTAAATTCATTCATTTCGCAGCCCTCCGGCCGCGCTGAACCCTAAATCTGTCGTCCGATGGAATAATTTTTCTATTTATCCGCAGACTTTGGCTACCTTTACAAGGAACACGTGTCGCGTTTTTCATTTTGATTTCACTTAACATCGTCCCAGGGCCCCGGACACGGTTCGCCGTCGTAAATTTCCGATATTATTGCTACTTCGGAGTGCGGCGGAGTGGGCCGCCTTGTCGTTTTGTAAGAACGACGTCCATTACAATGCCGCTAATAATAAAAGTTGTAAAAAGCATAAATAAAACGCTACCAAAAGCTACAAAATATGCCGATGATGAATCCGACGGCCAGAGGAGCCGGATTCCACCTTGGGCTGATTTTATTGCTCAGACACCTTCGGACATGGAGTTCGTTGTTGTGCCCGTCTGTGGGGCCCCGTTTTGTGGCCGCGCAGACGTTAAGATGGGATGCTGCTGGGTGGCTTTCGAGACTTCTTCGGAGCCCCATTCGCATTCAGCTGCTCGGATGCATTCATTGCGATTTGAAGGAATTTTGTAATTTGCTCACTCCTCGCCATCTCGCTTCCTTCAACATCTTTTCGCGGACTTGCAGCCACATAAGACGTTTTACTAGTTAACAAATTAGTATAAACAAGCCGTTGAACTTGCAGGTAGAGCGGTGTAGATTTTCTTCACCTTTGCGAAGTATGAAGATCTAGAACCTACAGCAGATTAAATTTAGATAATTCATCCCACAAAAAAATAACAAGTGACAGTAAACAGATTTTTAAAATGTTGAATGTTGAAACAAAATCTATCAAATAAGTAGTTTATTTTTTTAATGTAAAAGTAATTCCTATGTTGGAACAAGTTTAAGGATATGCAATAGTCAAATATCATAAAATTTGGTATTATGATGTGAACTAAAAACGAAGCTATGCGGCCTGAATAAAAAAAAATTAAAATCATTACATAGCTTAAAGCCGGAATAATTCATAAGGGGCTCGACAACTGCGTGCCTTTCCGTAAATACCCAACATGCAGATTAGTATTCATGAAAAGTTATAATTTCATCTTGAAATGAAATATGGCATATTGATTTTGAAATCACTGCTTGAGGAGATATGAACTCAACACGAACTTAAATTCTTAAATATATTTTTTTCTTTTCTGATGTCGAGTCAAATGCATAATCAATTGATTTGTTGCACAATTTGTTAATCAATAAAATTATCTCATATTAGTAAATAAACTCATCCAGTTAGATTACAATTAAAAAAAATATTTGTTTTCTAAGCAAAATATTTACAAATTTCGGTAAAAGTTCAAAACTTGACTTTCGTAGGCTCATATTTTAATTTTAAGCTTTTAATTAGCTTGACTTGCCTGCCCGTGTGTCGTCAAATCTTGCAAGTTGATTTTGATCTCCTTCCTAATGTGTGATTAAATTCTAATATAAAGTATAAATATTATACGAAATAATTCAGATGATGAAGAGTACGATCACTAAGCATATAACATATAGAGGACTCAGTTTGAACAAAAATTTGTCGACGAAATTTTTCTTCTTCTTCTCATTATCGTGGATCCCACAAGGATTCATTCTCTCAAAAGAGCGCAGAATGAACGATGAAAGTTCATTTCCATTTAAGTGGGATCTCCGGGAGGCTACGTGCTGGGCTGAGCCTTGGCTGGTGAGGCAAGATGCGGTGCGGCAGCAGGTCGCTGCTATTTCTCCTACCCTGCGCCGCGTCTGCCCTTCAAATAAATGTGCGCGCTCTGCTAATGACGATTCCGAGAAATGAGAATTTACTTTCAGAATGTAAAGTACTGTGGATTGAGTACAGTTTTTTGCATAAATGGTATAATTCTTACTTTGTCATCCATTTTAAATTTAGCTAGTGACATTTGGGAGCAAGAAAATGAAATATTTTTCTTTGCTCTTTCTCGAGTGCAACAGGACCCGCTAGAAAATTTGTTCTATTTAATAAGGTCCAGAGGTATTACCAATTCGAACCCAACCCTTTTTGAATTAAACTTAATAATAGCGAAAATTCTCTCAATGAAAATTATAAATTCACAAACAAGTTCAACAAATTGTGAGTCCGATGAAGATGTAATTATAACAAGCTCTTTGGATGCGTATGCAAATGATACCGGGGAATATTCAATGAATGAGAAGTTAACTGTTTCGGAAACAAATTTTGAATCTTGTCAGTCGCAATTGTCCAATGTTGACATGTCCGATTTAAACGAAGATTATAGTTCTTTCTCTCAAGGAACGCTTTGTGAAAACTCTTTAAGATATTTTTGTGGATATGTAATGTTTAAATTTTTACTCAAATTTAATTGTGAAGACTGTCGAAGTTTGCTAAAAGACGAAATACTGGATATTAATAAAAGTGAAATCTTTATCTTTAATAAAAATTATGCATATCACGATAATCACCTTAAACTTCAAGCCCCTTCCGATACACTTTTCCGAGTTTTCAAGCTGTATTCGGAAGTTTTTTCAAAACATTTTGAGAAAAGCGCTCATTTATTATATATTAAAAAATACCTCGCCGACCTCTGTGTTCAAGCAATAAATCAAACAGAATCGTTTAGTTCATGGTTTGAGAAGTCTGATAAATGTTATGATCACCGCATATACAGGGTGTCCGGTAAATGAAGGATAATCCTGCAACTGCGATGAGGGTAGACCATGTCCTACTATATGCTAGAATTTTAGTTTAGTAAAAGTCCTACGGTTTTCGAGATATTAATTTTTTTATTTTTTTTTTTGAAAAAACCATCCACATTCAGTTTTTGTCACGCCATTTCCACAAATTATAATTTTTTACAGTCAATTTTTTTTACAGTATTAACGTATAATATGTGTCATCTAAAACAGTATTTCGTTTTTACCTTAAATGTTGCAAAATACTCCAAAAAAAATTGTAATGAAAAATTTCCATACAAAAAAAAATGTACTATGTAAGTGAACCGTACCAATCACTTTAAAAAGTTGCTTGATAAATGCCAATTTTAAAATGCTAAATTGGTTCACATTTCTCTTTTAATTTTTTTTTATGTTAATTTAAATTGATGAAGGTAACCATTTCAAGGACAACCATTTCAAGGACGAAAAAATAGACTAAATAAACTGAATGTGGATGGTTTTTTCAAAAAATAAAAATAAAAAAATTAATATCTCGAAAACCGTAGGACTTTTACTAAACTAAAATTCTAGCATATAGTAGGACATGGTCTACCCTCATCGCAGTTGCAGGATTATCCTTCATTTACCGGACACCCTGTATATATTAAATTTTTTCCTTTTGGTGCTGATAAGAAAACATTGTTTGTGGCTAGCAGAAAAATTGAAATGTCCTGAAAAAACTTCCTCCCGATCCAAGTTAAGTATCATAAATGCCTAGAAGAAGAAAATAACTAAAACTAAACTAAAACCGCAAAAGAGTGTTGAGGAGGTTTTTCTATTATGATAAATTTCCGAATTACCGAAGAAAATTGATAACAACAAATTCTTTACATATCAAACAAACCCGCAGAAGTAGCAGCGCACGCATATTTAATTGACGAGATGCGAAGACTCTTCCTCTTGCCTCACCAACCCTCCCAATTCCCAACCCAGCAGACCAGCCCAAGCACCGCAGATCCCACTTAAATGGAAATGAACTTTCATCGTTCATTCTGCGCTCTTTTGAGAGAATGAATCCTTGTGGGATCCACGATAATGAGAAGAAGAAGAAAAATTTCGTCGACAAATTTTTGTTCAAACTGAGTCCTCTATATGTTATATGCTTAGTGGTACGATGTACGATGGAACTGAAAGTTAAACTCAGGAACTCGACAACAAAATTATATAAACCCTTTCGAGTCTTGCTCGTTATATTAATCTTGACAAATATACTTTGTTATAAGAGGTTTTCAAACTATTTTAAATGTTTTAATTCTTCGAAGTAAACAAAAGCTTGTTTTTAATGTTTACTTTAATTTCTTATTATAACTATACTTAATTCTTATGTATTGTGGGTTAGAGTGCTTCAAAGAAATACTCTGATTAAACAGCAATACATATTTTGATTTTTCTAATTTTTGCCTATACATGTATGATTAACTCATAGAAGCATAAACTACATCGGTATGCATAATTTTAGAAAAGCTGTTTTATCCTTTTTATAGTTTATACAAATGAAATTAATGAATACATCTAAATTTCCAGAATTTCGTTTGATTTTGTGACTCATGGTATTAGGCTCGGACGCGTTTCCATTACTAATCGGACTACGGACCCTTCTGAAGGCTCATTATCATAGAATGCGATTGGGCACGTCTGCCCGTCATAAGTGGCCATTATTCTTTACAAGATGACAAAAATGACCTTTTCTCCAATAATCGAACCTGTCCGAAACGCCTAAAAAGCGAGGATCGAACAAAACTCGATGATAGGTGGAAAAAAAGGACTGAAAACGTCCTGCCCGCAGTATAAGTTGCGTCCATTGTTATTCTTCAGTGCAAAGCCTCTGCTCGATGCCCCGGATGACCCTTTGAAATTCGCCGCATTCCTTTTTTGGTACAAGGCCTTCTTTGAAAATCACAGGTGAATCCAACTCGATTACCTGCTCACTCTGCCTGGGCAGTGCACCTTTTTTTCCCCTGCTTCTTCCGTCCTCGTGACGTCAGGAAGTGGCCAATATCTCGGGCTGAAATTAACTCGAATTCTGCTCAATTAAACAAAAGCAAAACGAGCTGGGGACCTGCGAGCAAACATACAAAAGTTCCCGCTCAGGTGGTAGTCCGGCGGATCGCTACCTGGACGCCTTAATTGATTTCTCTGGTCAGCGAATTCCAACAAATTT
Organism: Machimus atricapillus; assembly: GCA_933228815.1. NCBI lineage: Eukaryota > Metazoa > Arthropoda > Insecta > Diptera > Asilidae > Machimus > Machimus atricapillus. Next base: position 30,694,030 of record OW121786.1, on the reverse strand, counting down.
CTTTAGATATTTTCACGTATATCTCATGAATCCCGTTGCCGCCGCTGGTGCCTTTGCTGCGGCTGGTTGCCGAGAAGCGGCATTCCAAAGGACTTTGCCCTTGGCTTCTTCAAATATTTAATCCTTTTTCATCCCGCGTGTTTGTTCGCCGGTGCCCCCGGCCCTAGGGTGTTTTATTTATTTATATTTTTAAAATAACTCGACATTTCGTAAGACGGCACAAACAAGTGTCCGCTTTGTTTGCGTCCCAGACGCTCCCTCGGGGGAATTCCTCGGAAAGTGAAATCACTCCAAGATATTGATCCCCAGGGTGAAAGCTGATACCACCGGAGGAAGCGGAGCCTCACGCCCGCGCCGCCGGAGGAAGCGCCCAATTAATTACCGGGCGTGCAGCTCGCAGGCATTTTCAACTGCTCACGCCACTTTCCCCCGACTTTTGTTGGGGGCTCCCATGCCAAGGAGCGATTAAAGTCAGCGGAGCCCCATTTTCACTTTAACTTCCGATCTTGGGAGCCTCCCCTTATACAACAGACGACTGTGGGGCCCTCCGCGGTGCGCTCTGCGTGTCTACGAAAGTCAAGAAAGTCCGGTGCTTCCCCCGGCCATCGATGGTTATCGATGAACGCGAGAAAGGTGCTCCGGCACTGTCGCCAAGATTATCCAAGATTACCAAGATTAATGGAAGATTCCCTCTGGACCCCGTTCCTGCCCTTCACGGCATTTTCACGCCTTTTCACTTTATGACAAAAGACCACTTGTGGGACGCCTCCGAAACATCGCTCATCGCCCTGGCGCGCTATAAATAAAATTAGGTGGCGTTCCGGCAACAGTTGGGGTCGCCGCGAATGTGACTTTAATTTCAATTTAATTTTTGTTTATACGACAAAAGCCGTCGCCGCTGAATTCGTTTTATGGGCTGCGTTCAGGGACCACCGCGGAAGGAGACTTTGCCCTACTTCCGAATTGCGAAAGTCAAAACAATTGCAAAACAAGGTGATTCATGCGGGAATGCCGACGAGGATGTTTTTCTGAGTTGACTTTAGATTTAAAGATTGGTGGGATAAATCCAGGCTTTCGCAAGGACTATAAGAAGAATTACCTTATGTACCCATTATGTATGCATACATATGTTCATATATCTGGTTTTATGTTAGATTTAACACGGGTAAATACGTTTTCGTGATATAACAAAAAAAAACAATTTTCTTCGTCAGGTAGAACTATAACCAACTACATCAGCGGTTTATTTTAATTTTTCTTCAAACCTAGAACCAGATAAATTTTTGGATTAAGTAAGTATAAATCCAAACAATTTGATTTTATTTTCGTGAAATAAAAAATGTTTGATATGGATTACTGCTCCTCATAAATATCCATTCAGTATAAAAGTTCCAAATAAATGGTGCTAAATAATAGGTATCCTACTATTGAAAGTTTCTTCAACCCAAAAATTATGCTGAGTATGACGTCACAAAAAAAATCTAGTTATGCCAGATGCTTTAAGTCCTAATGTTAATCAAAAAGTTAAGTATTGTCAGAAAAGTTGGTGTAAGATATCTGTTTGAGACTAAATGAGAGGATTCTAATTAAATGTGGGATCGGTGGAGCTTTTCATCAAATTCGTTATAAATACTAATTTTAAATTCTTTAAACATTGTATTATTTCTGTAACGAATAGCAATTATGTTTTTGTTTTATAATTTTATCTAAACACTTTTCCGATGTTCAATTAATTTAACGTTTTTTATAATGTCGAGTTGTGACCGAAATCGTACAAGCGGATAGGATTAAGATTTTTGTTTGTTCAAATATTTATTTATTTTTTCAAATTGCTTTTAAATTCATTGGTTCTTCAGTTCGAGAAAACAGTCGACAACTGGAAATTTCCGTTTCCATCTTGAGAAATAATACAAAATTTCCGTAATAAAAACAGACCGACTGTCTCTCTAAATTTCATATCTTTTGGGGATTTATGGAGTTTTGTTATTTCGCCGCTTCCTAAGTGCACAGGATGCCCGCCATTAGGGCAGATGTATCCCGAGATTGCTATCATCGGGATGTCGAGGTCAACTGACCTGTTGTTCGAGTGGCGTCCCCAATTTGCTACATCCGCAAGAAGTACTGCGGGAAATGGGACTTTTTTATTTGTCCACCCATAAAACTCCCCTTTTCGGGGAGAACGTTAAATTTTTATGAGCTCCCGGTTCCGGATCTTTCCATTTGTTTTGATAGGCCTGGATGTGTTCTCCCGCACTATGCCTGACTGACTCCTGGTTGTCTGCGGCGGCTAATCCAAGCCCTTTAAATGCGATTTCATTATCATAACCAATAAACTGTGGCAAACTTGGCTTCGTTTCCGCAAATTACCATCCCGGGGAAAAGAGAAAAAAAAAGACAAACAACGATGATTAACAAAATGTTGCCTTATAAGCGTTTTACCCCGGGCAGTGGCGGCGACGGGGTGGCAGAGGATCCTAAAAGGGCCATTAGTTAATAGCACCTCCTCGAGGAGAGTGCCACAATAGCACAAAAGGTATTGTCTGTATCTTAGCTACCTGAGAAAGATGCTCTTTACCTTCCGACTAATTAGGGGGAGGGGGGCACTAATGAACTGCAGAAGCATACCTTTTACGGCTGGAGGAAATCTTGCCCTCTCGAGATAACGAAACGTCCTTCCACTTACAAATGGAAAATTGCATTTTTATGAACGACGCGGCAACAGGTAACAGGTTTCCCGCCTTAATCAAGTAAGTAAGTGGCCACAAAAGAGCGGCACGACCGACTTTATTGCGGCATCGTAACGGCCTCATCTCAGGTGACACAGAACGGCAATTAGACATAGGACCTGGCATAGATAGATAAATCTAACTAGTTCTAGATAGGACCAGAAGGGGGCCACCTTTCTTCCCTGCGTCGTCGGACAAATCTCATTCATTAGCCAGAAGCCGAAATGTGTACTGAGGTCGGGTCGGGACCCCTCCCGGATTCCCCTGGGGTCGGCTCGGGAGGTTTGTCCACAAATATTTGTCCAGTGTCAGGACGTTTGCTCGAAAATTTGAAAACACAACATCGTCGCACTCATCCCCGACTGATGACCGCAAGCTGCGGATCCGCAGGGTGGGGCGGGAGGGGCTCCAGTATCAAATATCAAATCAACGGATGGGTGTCCTTGCGGAGCCCGGAGCTGCTATCAGATCGACCGGGGCTCAAAGGGCACGGAACGGCGCGGCGGCGGCGGCTGTTGACGGGCTGAGTGGCGACTGGAGCTGCCTCGGGTCGTCTTCTTTTCGAGGGTCAACTGACAAAAGGTACGCCACCGTCGAGGACTCTATCGTTTCAGTCCATTATGTAATTAAATTAGCCTCCTTAGGCTCCTTGAACCCGCCGACTTTCCTTCAGGTTCAAAGAAACCGGGTCTCGCCGCCGCGTATCAGATAACCGGAGAGGAGCGGGGTGGGTCCTTTAGGTGCTAGTTTTAGTCGCGGGAGACGTTCAGGTGCTAAAGTGGTGCAGTTAGCCTCTGACCAAAGGAAACTCAGGTAAAAGTTTCCATTCTCGTTGGTATCTGCAGACCTAATCTTCAAAGGGCGAACGGCAGCATGTTGCCGCAACAAATGTGTGCGAAGTAACGCCGAAACCACGCCTCTTGTCGCCACGTGAACTCTGGGATTACTGCGCCGGGACAGCTGGCAGTAAATGGCAAGGGAGCACGAGGGCATTTAGTTTCGATTCGAGTGCTTTCGAAAGGGCTTAACTGCGAGCAAATTGAATTCAGACTTTATTAATTTATTTAAGTCTATTTAATTTAGAGAAAGCCTAAAACTAAATACTTACATTTGTTTTTTTGAATAGGTACCTAACTAAAAAAAAATGAATTTATTGAAGAGATTTGTAACAATTGTAATTCATTTACATATTTTTTAGAAATGGCCAAACCACCGAATTATTTTTATACAGATATTGCTTATAGTGTTTGTGTAACCAGTAGGAAGAAATGTTAAGCCATACATTCTAGGTTAATCTGAGATCGGAAATAGATGAATTTCATAGATTCTATGTAAGTTAGAAAAAAACTGAATATTTCGCAAAACAGAAATGACCACTTTTGAACAGACAAGAGAAGAAAGACCAAAAATACATAATCTCTTTAAGTAAAAAAATGGTTTTGATTATACATAACATAAAATTTTCAACGATTCAACAAAACACGACATATGTATGTATATGACGATAACATACAGAGAAGTACCTCTACATAGCTTCACAATGATTTATTGGTTTAAAGTTTTATGATTTTTTTGATTTCGTATAATAAATAGGTATAGCTGATAAAACCAATAGAAAAATACGGACGAGTACAAAATCATATTTCAGTTTGTTTTTCGCCTGATTTCAATCCACATAGTTTTTGGTTGAATTTCAGTTAATTTTCAATCTCGTTTCCATCCATCGCTTTGCGTCTAATTTCCATTCCCTTAGTTTTCTTTCATTTTGTTTTCCGACCACCATTTAAGACAGACATTTTCATCCGAGTATCTTTGAAAAATTTTTAGGTGCTATAACGAAAAAATTCTAAATCCTAAGGTTGAAAAATTTGTCTCTTCCGACTGAAAAAATATTTCCGGGGCAAGTTAATCTAAATTGCTTGCTCGATGTACCTAATATTTTTTAGTCTATTTTAAGTACAAATACTTAATAATTTGTACCTTTTATTTCAGATTGTATTCCGTTTAAAACTCAATCTTCTTTCAGTCTTATTATTTCTCAAGAAAAAAATGATTGAGGTAAGGGTTTAATATGATATGCTTTATTTCGTTACTATATTCTGCTAAAAATAAACTAATTTTTTGTTTTAACCAGTTAACCACCTTTTCTCAACCCAAATTAATCAATTAGAGGAAGGAAAATAAAAATGTAGTTTATGCCACGTGCCAACAATTTATTTACAATTTTTGATTATTTTTAATTACAAAGTCGTAGGCGTTTGACCATTTCCATGTCCGTATTTGCAACTACGCTTTACAAAGGCCTTGTTGAGCAGTGTTAAAAAAGAAAAGGTCCCGAATGTCCTTGGGGCGAAGATTGCGCAAGGAAACAACGGAAAAATCCCACCCAAGTGGGACCAACCCGACTGTGCCCGAGTACCGGAAGCCACACTCCAGCAACATCGAGTGGGTGCGCAGCCAAGTTGCCAACGACGGGTACCCGTCCAGCAACATTCGCTGGTTCGTGCCGCGGTGCTGCTCCAGGCCGTGACAGACCGTCCCATCAGTTGTTTACTAACACCGCACGCGTTCGGTCCGCGAAGATACCGTTCATCGTTTAGTTGAGGCTCGAGACTGAAGTGAAGTTCGCGAGCCATCGCCGTCGGAAGTTGCTTTAGTGCAGTCCTTCCCTGCTGTCCTTCGTCACCTGGAAAAGGGTTGCTATCCGAGGGGTGCTCCTGTTCCTGTTTCCCGGTCCTTCGACCCCCGGCCGGGTGCTCCAGAGTCTGCAGTGAAATGCACTTTGTAATCGCGTGTAAGACCCGAGTCCTGACGGGGCCCTAGTTGGGTGCTTCCTTCGTAAACAAATTTTGATGAGAGTGGCCGGTTGTGTCCCCGCGACGCAAGAACCCTCCGGAGTCCCGTGGAATTGATATAAATTATTTGTTGGGTGGCCTCTGTTTGTTTGTTTGTCTGTTTATTTGTGCTCCACCAGCCCGATAGCGGCTCGTTTGTGATTTATGGAATTAATCCACAAGTGAAGTGCACCCGGGGATTAAGGGAAACTGCCGAGACAGCGGAAACAAATCCTGGGGATTACTCGATCGGGGGCTGCTCTCCGGGACCACCAAGCACCTGATGGTGGCAGATAGTCCCCCTGGTGCTCCACTGATTAGCTGCAATAGGTGTCCCCTCCGAAACTGCTGAGTTTGACCACAATTCCAGAGGCTCCAGCTCCTCCAGGCTTTAGTTCATCGTTGTGGTGCAAGACCACAAAAAGGCGCTCTTCCCGGAATGGACCTCTAAAAGGTAACAAAATTGCGGTTTTGCGGCCAAATGGGGCCCCCCTAAATGAAAGCGACTCCGCGAGTTAATGGCCCAAAATTTAGTGCCAGCTCACGTCCTAGGCGCCCACTTCCTTTGGGCCGGGGCTCCGCTGTCCGTGGCCAGTCGGTCTGTCTGCGGCCGTGTCAACACGCGTTCATCGCCGATTTGTCACCTCCTTGACTCCTGCTATTTGCATAACGCGATTACTTTTTGCACCTTTTCTGCATCTCGCAGGCCCCACCGGCTCCGGCGTTTGTTGTTTACCTGGTGCACTCGCGGCTCCTGCTCTCAATTTGCATACCCGTGGGGTGGAAATCATAATCGCGTTCGCGACCGCGGAGGTGAGGTGAGGGCCTCTTCATCTCTGCGCCTTTTCGCTGCGACTTCTGGTGCTCATTAAGAAGAATTTTTCCGGGAAATTGCTCGAACCGGGCTCGGCATAAGTTCTAAACTCTTTTGTCCCCCTTGGCCGGAATCGATTAAGCAAGTTTTTATCCGTCAGCGGAGCGCCCGCTCCGTCTTCTGGGTGCGGGATTAGGCGAACTCGCTTCTGGACGAGCGGAAGGTGCTCCGCCCCCTTCTCGTTCGGGTGAGAACACTTCACGCATGGACGGACACAATGCGAAAGTTTTTTCAATGGAGTTTAATTTGAATAGGATTAGGCCAGCGGAGTGAATTAGAATTAGACTCCCAGCAGCCAACTCGGACACAATGGAAAGAAGTAGCGAAAGTGAAGGAGCTCCACTTTCGCCTCCGAAGAAATTGTTCCTCTTCTCGAGGAATTTCTCAAGAATTCTGCGGAGATCTTTCAAAGATATCCAGATACTACTGACGAGGCTTAGTGGAGCCCTGAATGGAGCTCTGAGGAGTTTCCTGCTAAAGGATTTTCCTAAATGAATAGCACAACTACAGTCGCACTTATGCAAAAATCAAAACTGTTTGTAATTGGATACTGCAACTGTGTGATTTCAGATTGCTCCATCGTGGAATTGACTTGATAATCTTTAGGGCATTGTTTAACTTTCCCGAAGTATTTCTGCGGAATTTATCCCTTTTAAGTTAGTACAAAGAAATCTGAGGTTGGTTTCCCTTCTGGAAAAAACAAAACAGTCAACTGGAGACTGAGAGATAAGAGGTAAGGCAATCGATACCGCGGTGGTAGTATTTCACGGTAGTAAATTTGGAGCACAATGTCTTTAGCTATCAACTGTTAATTTCGGATAATGACTTCTAAAGTTACAAAAAGGGAATAATAGAAAGTAAAATCTTTTCTCTTAATCATAAGGCATGACTAGTTTTTAGCTCTTTGTTAATTACAATTCTATTGTAGTTTTTGAAATATTTAGAACTTCTTTTACACCTAAACACTGTTGATCTAGATCAGGGTCTTGTATAGATCAATGAAAAAATGGCACTTTAATTTAAAATGGAAGTTATATGTATATGGAGGAGCTTTTGTTGCAATAGTAAAAAAAAAATCATGATTTAGGTTACAAATCTGGCTACCTTGCGTCCTAATTACGTTGTATCAAAAATAGCTTCTACGGGTGTAGTTATTGTTGTAAGAAATGTGTTCAGAAATTTTCATAAAAATGGTTACAGATGAATCCTGCGGTTTTTGTATTGAAATTGGCTTGGAATTTAATATAAAAAGTTCATAAATTATCATGAAAATAAACAAACAAAAACGAAACCAAAGAACGCCGAATTTTGATAGTAGATTGAAAATCAAAAGCACCTATGTAGTTCCTGAGTACTAATTTTTGTTAAAGTCGTTGGATTTTGAGAAGAATTTCCGGATATGTTAAAATTTAACTGTTACAAAAGCTAGTGAGCAAGCTGCTCGAATGCTTAAAATTATCACAAGTTTGTATAAATTTTTTGGTTCCTAAAAAAACACAATAGTCAAGTATTTAATTAAGCGTCTGTGAATTTGAATTAAGGAATTGGTCTCAATAATAAAAAAAAATGTTATTCTAAATATAAACTGCCATCATAAACCCATAGAAATAGTTTGCTGATTAAAATAATGAAGATCAACATTAAACCTGGATAATAAAATTATAATATCATTGATCAACAAAACTTAACTTTGCTACAGAATAAGTTATATATCAATCCTATAAGACTTATACGTGCTTATACTCTATGAATTTCGCTTTTTTATTTCGGATGATTAGCTCATAAAATTGATAGTGCATGTTAATTACAATTAGCGAACGCTTATGAAAAATTAGTTTACCAGCAAGAGCTGTGGAATGGTGATGTTTCATACATCGAGGATTTATGTTTTCATTTCAACCACGGCGAGGTGTTTTCAGGTTCCATTTTTTTTAAACCCAAAATATGAACTTTTTAGGTTTTTACCTTATTTTTCTCAAAATTGTCGCCTGATAGAAAATTAAAAAAAAATCCTCTAAGTTACCTATATTACTTTTTCTGTTACATAAACGGACATAAAAAATGTTGTTCAGTGATTATAACCTGAGTAGGTTACTTCTCAACTCTTTAGTTAAATAGTCGGGCTAATGTTACACGCGTAATTTTCTAACTTAATTAATAATATGGTAGACACATTTTTTGAAAAGTGTTTAATTTTCTGAAGTATAGGTAGGTACTTATTTCAATTTGTTCGTACAGAGCAGAGACTAGCGAAAATTTTTTGGTTTTTGTGAAGATATTTGAGGCTGGGACAGTGCTGTTGTTCGTGCAAGTAAAAGCGTGAAATCCGTTTATATAAAAATAAGGTTAATACCCAAGCCCCCAACGACCTAATCCTGGCGAAAATGTAAAAATGCCATAACTCAGTTCGGCAGCAAAGCAACATACGAATTAAAAGACCTCTCGACAGCTCGTGAAGAGGCAACAAAACTCGTCGGGGGCATAAATCTTATTCCAGAAAAAAGCAGGACGAGCCTGCCCATTCGTCGTGCCGCGCCGCACCGCGTCGCTCCGTTGTACCTGGCTGAAGTCGACGACGACGCAGCGGAGCACCGCTGCAGGGAAGGATCCGCGCGGCTAATAACACGTCACGAAGCGTAATAAATCGAACGCAGAGGTGAGCAGGCAGAGTAATTGAAGACCTCTGATGCGTCCCTAATTCCAGCAATTACCCGGGCATGTGTGAGTCTGCCGGGACGCCTGGAACGCAGTTTGAAGATCTCCCTGCGCCCTGCTCCTGGCGCGGCCGGGTTCACGGGGACCCATTCAAGATTCGTCACGATTAGGTCGGATTTCAGCTGACTTTCACCGAAACGGAGAAGGATCTTTCGAAAACTAAAAGCCGCATATAGAGGGCGCATCCCTCCCGAAAGAAGGGCCCTCGTGGTGGCGAGATTTGTCGCTCTAATCCCTGGATTGAAAGCTCTTTATGCGTCTTAAGGTCCCCACGAAACTAAAACGTGCTCCGATTTACCTGTGGGGCACCATCCCGGTTAAGCGAGGGGAGCCCAGCGGAGCACACGTAAATTTAGTACGCTTTGCGGCTAGAGGCTGAAGCCGCTGAAGTCGCTGAAGCCGGTGGAACCGCCCGGCCCGAAGAAACAGTTCGGTGCGCCCAGCTCGGGGCATCCACCTACAAGATGTCAACATGTTTACACGACTGCAGAGTTTTAATTTTAAGAAGACAAAACTTCCTGGCTGGAGCTGAGATGGGAGAGCTGGCTGCATAGCTCCAGTCCCGCAAATAGGGCGGGACCGGGGAATGGTGCCGGGAACGAAGTAGGTTGCATTTTTCATTATCTCCACTTCTGCTCTTGAAATTGGGGAAAGAATAATGGGAAACCTCCTTGACGGAGACGGGGACGTGAAAAATGTACAACGTGCCTGGAAATTTCAATCTGTGATGGATGCCATCGCTATCACCTGCAAGATTGCTTTTGCTTGTTCCATCGAAATTGACGAACGGGCGAAATGTCTCATTGTCTGTCTCCTTGCTCTTATATTTCGCTTTTTTTCTAGGCTGATTGAGTGCCAACAGTTCCGTTTTGGTCTGTCGCCAAAAAATCAGTGCAATACTTCCGGTGTCACTATCTCATAAATTTGTAATGCAATCTCATCATATACCTATATGTGAAATTTTTAAACTGATACCTACTAAATATAAAATCAGTGATCATAGAAAATTTCTATATATGATATTCACCTTATTTTAAATAGATGTTAATGAAGAGATAATAACTTCGAATACATAAGTTTTCCCCAGAAAAATTTTCCATTTGTGACTTATCCTCGGACGGTTACTAAAGAACTTTATGTTTGCTTAATTTAACCTACTTTTAATGCATACATATACTAAAAGTTGTTAAAACACTTTATATTATGTAGTACTACATACATTATGAAGAGTTAGGTACAGGGAAAGAACAAAGTATATATGTAACATTTTTTTCGAAATCGAAATAGAAATACCATTGAAAAGATAAAACAAATTACTTTAATTATAACTATGTATAATAACAACCCTTAAAATCTAGTTCAAAATTATAAAAATTAAAACAGTGTATGTAATTGCAATTGAATTTCCGATATTTGAATTTTAAAGAAAACTTAATACCTACTTCTCTAACAATGCACGCTGGATATTTAAATAGTTAAAATCAAAAATATACACGCAACAGTTAAATTTTGAATAATAAACAGTTTAAGAAACTGTAAATTATTAAGAAAAATTCCTCATGAGCTCGGAATTAGTCCCCAAACTGTCAAGTATTATAAATTGTTATATGATCACTTATATCAAGAAATTTGTTCAATTGCTCAACTTTTCGCTTAAAAATTCAGAATATCCCAAAACTAGCTGCTGAAAGCATCTTGAAATATTTATAATAAAGTGTATAAATATACATAAATGAAAGAAATAAAAAAAACTTTATTCATTTTGTGAATATGTAATATGGCCATTTTATTCTACCATACTACATATGTATATTCTGTTACAGTTTTCCTCCTCACGGTATAAATGTACGTATGTTGTATGTATATATATTAAAAGAAAGAGATATAAAGATCTCAAAATTTATTGCAATTAATAAGGTCCAGGGACAAGGCGGACCCTCCTTTCAAGTCCGCCATTGCACGTAACGTCTTCAAATTACACTGAACCAGACTCTTCCCCAGAGAAGTCCGAGGTAACAAGGACATCTTGCAAAATCATAGCCACTCATTCATGTCGCAGGTGGACTTCAACCACCAGCAAATTGTAATTGAATCCCGGGGAAAGAAATCAGACCGTTTCATCCCGCAAATGTGCTCCAGCTCTGATCCTGCTCCCTTTCCCCCTGAATGGGCTGGCAAAGCACTGAATTTTTGTTTCCCTCATGTTCGATACTTAAGGAGACTTTGGCGCTTAATCAGATTACCCGGAGAACACCTTTGATTAATCATTCAGGGATTCCGTAGAGCAGACAATTAACATGCTTCCATTAGGATTAGGCGGGAAAAGTGTTATTACCACCCCGCTCCGCCCCGCAGCTCTGTTCTTGGGGGCGGGTATAGTAAAACCCGGACGGCAACTTGTAGTTAGAGGGTAATCCACCCGGCTACACATGGTCCAGGTCCTTCGCCGCCTGGCGGGGGTTTGGAAGGTTAACGTCTGCGTGCGTCGAGCGGTCGAAGGCGAACACATTTTCCTCCCAGTTAAAGTTTCTGTGGGTCGGTCGACTATTGATGTCGAAATGCTGTGATTGAATTTAAGTCCACTTTTGTCGGTAGACAAGAAAAGCTCTTCATTTCTATGCATCTACAACGTTTTTCCGCTATAAGCAAGTATTGGTATTTGTACATATAGATAAAACATTTCGTTTTTTAAAAACATTCTTTTATCAGAACAAAATAATATCAACGTTTGGTTCACACCATTTCATGCAAAATGTATGTTTCCTATGTTTACCAGATTCGATTTCACCATAGTTTGTTTGGTTATTATCAAGATCAACTTTGTTTCATTTTTCTCACGATTATCGTTTTTACTGAAAATTCGATAAACCACCTTTCATCATTTAAAGGTAATTTGATATGGAAAGAGGGCTGGTTAGGAAAAAAGTGACGATTGTGCTATATATACGAATTTTCATGTTTGTCTGTTTCATAATTAATAAAAAAAAAACTTGGTGTTCCTCGTTGAAATTTTCATTTATTTTGCTGGGTTTATCGATCGTTGTGCTTTTAGAGAATGTACGCGTTGGTTAGCGGATTGAAAAACGTGATTCTGTTCAAAAATTTAGTGAATAAAAACCTTAAAACTATGTAAGTACCTATATAAACTTGGCAAAAATCATTAACTTAAGAAAACTTTCCATGGTTAATAAAATATGCTTAACTTTATAATTAGAGTCTAGAGGCAATCAGGATTCAGCCTTCTTTTTCATATTGTTTCGTTAAAAATTATTCAGTTCAAGAATACCTATTTCATAGCAGCAAATTAAAATTTCTTGCATGGTAAGCAAATATTTAATTTTTATATTGGTAAACATTTTTCTTTAAGAAAACATCTGCTGGAGGAAAAAACTTTTCCTTCACCTGGCATAGATTAATATTATGTTAATTTTCTCATCACCACATCGTCATTGCGTTGTGCTCCTTCCATTGAACTAGAACTTTTTCTGCACTTTAATTTTCTTTTTTATTCATGAAAACATCTTCCATGAGTTCTTAATTATAGCAAAACAAAATTCTCGTGATTGATTAATTTTTAATGATGTACATAGATCTTAGGAAATGAGGCAAGAAAAACAAGAAAACGCATAATCACTCTAGATTTTATGACATCAAAAATAATCCAGAAAGAGTCATGTATGAAAAAATGAAGAAAGGACGTTTTAAACATTTTAAGCAGAATTAATGTTTGGGTCAGTTCTTAAGGATATCATTTATTAACATTTGACTTTCACTCAAGATATGAATTAAAATAGGCATTAAAAATTGAAAATTAGACAGATTTTACATGTAATGAATTACATTATACGAATATGTATGGATCTTAAAAAAATAATCTCATGAAAACGATTGAAGTATTTTCGAAGCCAGGGTCAATGGCACCTCCCCACGGGTATCGAATTTGCCGCTGCATTACCCTAGTCAGGTCCCAGAGCATTCCTGCAGCATCCAGAAGCCCCATAATAAATGACCCAGAATCACTCACGGCCATGAGTGAAAATCTCTTCACATTCCCGAAAAGTGACTAATGACCTTCTCGTATTCAGGAACCCCCGCGAGTAGTGCACGCACAATATTTTGACGGGGCGACATAAGAAATCCCAATTAATTATCCGTTTTCTTTCCAGATGATCGCCTCCCGTAATTGCAGCCGCACTCTGGAAAAATTTCCGAGTTTTTAACGAATCCCGCATAAGTGGGCCCTCGAAAACCGCTGACCAGCAGACGGGCCTCCGTTCGACCGCAAGATTTATAGCGGCTAATTGACCTCTTGGTGAGCTCTCGAAGGCGGCCGGAGGAACAATCCCGGGAGTTTGAGGATAAGAAGTGAAAGACTCCTTTTCGGCGAGTGAAAAGTGAAGTGCGTGTGGTGCGTGAGAAGATGTGAAGCGGCGAGCCTTCGAAGGGAAGTGCGAAGTGCGAAGTGCAAAGGGTGAGAGCCAACGGACGGAATCGTTTAATCGTCTTTATCGCCACGAAAGGTGAATTTAGCGGCCGCGAACAGGAACATCGACCGCAGGAGGCGCTTGGACCAGAAAATCCCGGCAAACATGGAGTTCCTTAAGAGGAAGCATTTTTCACTGTGGATTACCTTCCTGTTCACCTGGCTCATCGACGCGGGCTACGGGCTGCAGGGCGTTCCCACCTGGATGTAAGTACAAATCCCGGCCCTGGCCACTTTGTGTTTATTTGTCAGGCCTAATGGCCGCCGCTGGAGCGATGCTGCGCCGCGGCATCCAAACGCTCGTTTTAACGAGGTATTTACGGGCTTTTTACGAGCGTGGTTTATGCGCACGCATGTTGTGCTCGAGTTCCTTTGAGCCCTCTCCCACGCGCTAATTAAACGCGTGAGGGAATTTGTTTGAACAGAGTTATGACGGCGATGACGGATTTCGATGTTACATGTAACGCAACACCCATTCGGTTTGCGCTGAGGTGCTAAGAAGGATAACTCTGATTTGTTGAAGCTCATTTAATAATTCTGCGAAAATATTTACATAAATTTTACTTGCAAATTATATTTCAAAGTATACCTATCTTACGTAGGAATAATCCGTCCACTTATTTGCAAATAAGCAATAAGAAGTATGATTCATTACTATAGGCATTTTTGAATTTTATGGTTTTCAACATCATACAATATTATAAGATCAAAATATAAAACAAACAAAATGATAGGTTTATATTTGAAATAGTTAAATCTTTCGTGAAGTAGGTGGAGTTAAATAAATGGAATTTGAGAAAATTAGATTGCTGATTTCGAATACGATATTAGGTTTTTTGAAATTAATTCATTCATTCATTCATAACGAAACGATACAACGGTAAGAGGTATAGGTACAGCATCATCTAAACTATTATGGTTTTTGATATTTAGTGCGGGATTATTTAATTTCTCGGAACTATTGAAGTATCCATTCGACTTAACAAGAAATTTTATAAATAAAGAACAGGGTAAGAACTGTTCAGGTGTGCAAAGAAGTAGCAAAATGACTTTATGACTATCGTCCTACACTGAGAAAAATTTGATCATGGTCACGGTCATGGTATCATTTTTGCAACATACATATATGTATAGTAAAAGACTTAGACCTAACACCTCAGATAGATGAGAGAATATAGTTTTATATCTGGCATCCGCAAGATTCTGCGGTTGTATGGTTCTCTCAGAATATAGTTAAAAATGTATTTCAGTGTATGTCAGACCCACGGTTTTTGAAACTTTCTGTCCACTCCTTTATAGTGTTTTTATGATAGATGATAAGTAAAAATAAAGTGGCATTCACAGGACGAAAATCCAGAAGATACAATGGCTCCTAATCAACCCACTCGAAACCCATACAATTTGAGATCGCATTGCAATTGCCCGTGTCCGTCCCACCGAACACCTGACCATCACCTCGCGCACCGGCGCGAGAAGGTGTAAAAATATTCAAAAAGCGCTCAGGTTTCTTATCGAAGGGCCATCTGAAGAGTAATCTCCTCTAATGGTGAGCACAATAAGCGATCGATTGTCATCGGTTAAGATCCGAAAATTTATTAACGCGAGATAGTCCAGGGCCTTTGATGGACGACTGACGCAGGCGCGATAAGGGCAGAAAGCGCATTCCTGAGCGAATGCCGGAGATAATGCGAGCTTAGCGCGCCACTCGACTCCGCGAGTATAATAGATTAAAAAATGAAGCGGATAAAAGAATAATATCTCATCGCATTGATCCTAATTGGAATCAATGGTGTTATGCAAATCGCCCCGAGCGGCCTTTCGAACATTTTCCAGCGCTTCCCGCGCCGTCGCTCGTTTCATATTTAAATGGCCGATGGAGGGCTTAGCGCTTTCCACAGGTTCGGACCATTAACGTCGCCTGTAATTTATTCCCAGGTAACATAAAATTCTTCATGGATTTAGCGGAACACAATAAAACACGACGGAAATCAGCTGGAGCACCATCGCTCAGGTGTAGCGGGGGCCGGGGGCCTGACGCGGGCAGGTACAACCGGCTCGGACATTGAGTGCCAAAGGGCCGGACCGCCCTCTCGCCGGGGCCCCGCGCATTAATATCATAATCGCATCGACATTATGCTGGGGATCTTTTTACGTGCACTTACAATTATTTATAGGCCTCGATCGTGCCGCGCTCCGGCTCGGGATGCAGGCCGAGATTCGCAATTTATTCAGGCATTTCGCTGCGCCTGTCAATCGGTGCTAAATCGGAAGATTTAGCGCTCCGAGAAAAATGGGCACGACACACACAGACCCAATTCAGATCATGTCGCGCGGCCAAATTCGATATTTATCTGATTAGACTTCTTTTGTAATTGGCTGTCACAGATTTTATCTTAATGTCTCAATCCGCCGCCCGTGGCTGCGGGAGATCTGTGAGCCCATTCCGGCCAAATCAGCATATTGCCGCAGCTTCCATATCTTTGGTCTGGGTCTTGAGTCTTGACGACGTTTTGCCTTTTTTCGAGCAGGCCTCTGACTCTGAATTCCGTTCCGTTTTCCGGACACACCTAAATGACAAGTTGTTTTCGCGGTCGATTTCGAGACATGCCGACCTAAGCACTTTTTGAGAAAGTCTTCGGATCGAATCAGCAGGCCTCAAGGTTAATTCAGGCTATGTGAGGAATTAACTCAAAGCGCAAAAGAACATAAAAAGTAAGCATATAAGTTTAATTCATTGAACCTTTTCAACCTTCTACGAAAAAAGTAGAAAAATATCATTAATCTTTAGTGTGATTTATTAATTAGGGCTTTAATAACTCTCATAAGAAGGCAGTAAGTAATAAGATAATAAAAACTAGTTTGACAGAGACGGAGTTTGTTTAGTTAGAAAACAGCAGTCAGTTTAGATAACGTTGAAAAGCGCAAATATGTACAAAATCATAGACAATGCAGTTTTGAGATTAACTAAAATTTTCAACAAGCAAATGTAGGTATACAATGTATGCAATTGATGCATGCATGAAAGATATTTAAGATTGTAATTTTCCTCGTCTCCTATATGAAGGATTTTAATTTTTTACATTATGTAGGTATGTATGTATGTAGTTGAGAATAATTGGATACAAATTTCTATAAGAAGAATGATTTGGCGACTTTGTTCGAGTGGTATTTATTTTATTAATCAGCATTTTTTGTTATCTTTTGGGCTCACTGTTACCTCTAAGTTGAGCTGTCAATAGTATAGAAGTGCTTCCGAAGTGACATCAGAAGATGGTGAGGGCTATAATGGCGGTATCAAGTAATGAATATGATCGTAACTTGAAAATATGTATGTATGTGGTTGTTAGTTTAAATATACTTATATTTTTTTTTTTTTTTTTTTTTTTTTTTTTTTTTTTTTTATTAAGAACCATCAGCTTAGTCAAAGCCTTGAGAAACAAAGTTAATCTAGAGCGCATGACTGATCAATCATCATTTGGTTCTATGTTAGTACACATGCGACCATAACCTTCATGCAGATTTTTCTTTAACACATGCTTACTGACACGAACATCAAACAAATCAGCATTCTTATTAACATTTAACCTCATCCGATTGATGGGTTGAAAAAAACTGTAATTATTTTTGCAAAGACTAGTTTGCAGAAGCGGCACCACCCTGAGATTGCGCTCGTTCGTTCTGAGACAGAAGTTTCTTTTAAGAAACGTTGAGTCTATCTTACCGGTTAATAACTGGTGAACAAATACAATATCAGCGATCTCCCGACGGTTATGCAGAGAATGCATATCCAGGAGTCTGAGCCGATCATTGTAAGGAGGTAGAATGACAGGATTGCTCCATGGCAAGTCTTTCAGGGCGAACCTAACAAATTTTCTCTGCACGGACTCGACAGAGTCAACATGGACTTGATAATATGGTGACCAGACTTGACTCGCGTATTCGAGAATTGGTCTGACAAAAGAAAAGTACAGCTGCTTAAAAACGAATCTGTTGGAAAATTCCTGAGACCATCTTTTGACGAAACCCAACATTGAGCTTGCCTTAGTTACCATACAGTTGATATGCTCCACGAAGTCCAGTTTACTATCAAGGATAACGCCAAGATCACGAACAGAATTAGCACGACGAAGAGCATGATTTGATAAAGCATACTCTAAACTCAGGGGGTTGCGGCCTCTATTAAAGGTCATGATTTCGCATTTATTAATATTTAATTCAAGATTGTTATGTGTGCACCACAAGTGGAAAGTATTTAGGTCATCTTGAACCGCGTAGCAATCGTTAATATTTTTTATCAGTGTCAACTGAAACACATTACATATATTTTGGTGCTAAAAGTGTCAGCTAACTCAAAAGAATTCATGTTATGAAATGACAAAGCAAACATCGCTAGATTTGTGTCTATAATGAAAAATACTTCCGAATATGCTTAGTTCAAGGGCGTTCTTTTGTTTGCTTTTTCACGCCCAACAAAAGTGCGCGACCTCCCTTTTTTGCGGCCCCAAGATTAATGTCTTTTCAATAAGCCCTTATTAATCTTGTTAACATCTGTTTTGACATCTATTTTTTCATCAAATCTCCGCCTCAAATTGCTTAATCAAAGCTCAACGGGTCTTCATTCACATAATAAAAGACTTTTGCTCTAAGACGCCCCAAGGTCGGGCTGTAAATGAGCTCCGATTGCACCATTCAGCAGCATAACTGAAGAAGCGATCATCGCGGTGTTTATCATACCCGAAACGTGGTAGCAATTTGCTTAAGTCACTCGGCATCAGACGCATTCGCCAAAACCCTAATTTCTTTAAAAGCAATAATCCGGCGTGGTTCTGAGGAGATGCTGCGCAAATAGCCGCGAGGTATTTGCTTGCAGCATCTGAAGACTGTTCATCAGCCCGCGCCGCGAAGACATTCTAATCGGAGGATCGTTCTTCGGTAATTACACGATCGTCTTCGACTTCCACTGGGTTCTGGTCTTCTTTTTGGCACCGTTTTACTTGGAAACCGAGTCTTCAAGGTGGGTTTATTCGCAGCGTCCCACTCGCAGCCACAGTCGAAGGCGATCTACAATTATCGATCGAACGTAAACACATCGCCGTGCCGAGGGGTTACCGGCGAAATGCCAATTGCTGATGAGCAAATAATGGCGAGATATCTTCTAATGATCGATAATTTAATTGCACGAAGATCCAGACGAGGTGCCCGGGACGTGGGAGACGAAGCGATGGAGCGATCGTTCGCTATGCAAACACGCGGATTAG
Organism: Machimus atricapillus; assembly: GCA_933228815.1. Lineage (NCBI taxonomy): Eukaryota > Metazoa > Arthropoda > Insecta > Diptera > Asilidae > Machimus > Machimus atricapillus. The sequence continues at coordinate 30,675,140 of OW121786.1, read as the reverse complement.
AGGCCGCGGCGGTGGACGGGACTTGTGCCGCGGAGTCTGCCATTATGAAAGTTTCGAGTGGAAAACATCTTCAGTTAATTGTCGTTAATTAATGCGCCTTCCCCCGCGGCTAGAGCCTGCCCTGGCTGTGCCCCATTCTGGATTGCCTCCAGATGTGTTCTGGCTCGGAGTCGCGGTTTTTGCCGCCTATTGTGAGCCAGTCTGCTACTTCCTGAAATTAATTCATAATTTATCGCGCTGACACAGTAACATTTAATCATCCGGCACAGGTCGTGAATCTATGGCCTTTAGTGGAACGAAAAGTTAATGCTGTTTGCATCGTGGTAATTAAGGTCGTTGTAAAGCTTTAAAACTGCATGACTATCCTTTTTGATTGCTGAAGAAGAAAATTAAAGGTATTTTGATAATAATGCAACTCTTAAGTGTTTTTAGTTAAAACATTTTCTGCGATTGATTTATAGACTTGCCTGACTCAGAACTGTTCGTATGTAGAATAATATATACATATGTAGGTACAATACTTATACGTTTTATTAAAAAATTGCATGCATCTATTATATTTCGAGTGGATCTAAAAAAATGATTCAATGTGTTTTTAATAACTTTCTTTCTAAGATTATACTTTCACCATTGTTGTACCTATGTATATTTCTTAAAACATTTGCATTCATAAAATACGTAAAATGCTAACGCTAGAAAATCTTTAATTATCCAAATGTTGCTGACTTGTGTAATTGGTAAAATTAGTATAACGTGAAGTTATGTATACATTGTTACATAACATATATTTTTTAACTGCCTATTACATATGAAGACGTTCATTTAATTGTCATCTAGTTGCTTTATAAAATTGCAAATTTCACAATAACAGTTGAAAGGAATAATATTGTCCTTGCTCATATTTTTTAATAGTCATTCTATAGGGTGTGTCATAATTCATTTTCCTTTCCACCTTTTTTCTAAAATCAAACCTTTCGCCTTAAAATGAGATTTGAAATTGTAAGGAAGAATGCAAAAAATACTGTTCTGTCTATTTTCTTCTGTATACATTTTTAAGAATATCAATCGTCTATGGATCGACAAAGGGTCTATATGCATATAAGATAGGTAAATCATGTGATCTTGCTGTTATACTTACTTTTGCAATGTTATGTAAGTACTTTATCAGTTCTGTTTTTTTCTTTTATTTAACCAGCTTGAATTTTCACAGAGATTTTGTTTTATACATATTTGTTTTGTTAAACTTTTTACAAATGTATTCAAATTTTGTCTTGATCCCTTTTTAAAACACTCTGGCTTATGTGAAGTTTTATTGTACTTCTGGAAACAATCTGTTTAAAATTTTTTAATATAAAAGAGCAGCCCGGCAAGAGCTCACAACTTCCCGGGTGGTACAATTTAAAGCTCATAAAATTGATGACGAGCCTCCTGGTGCCTACTCAGCCAGGAGATATCTTGTTCGCATTCCTCCGGGACCCCTGTAACCCAATTCCCGGGGCTCACATGTCCACCTCCGTTGGGCCAGCTCAATTAATTCCCGATAAATTCTAGGTCCTCTCAGTAATTACGTTCCAAATGGAATATCCACGGTCTTCTTGGCTCCGTATCGGTTGACACCTTGCGCCTCGAAGCCGTTTAGTCGACGCGACGATTATAAAAAGGGCCTCAAAACAAGCCGAACAGTGGGCAGCAGCAGTTTTTTTTTAATATGAATGACTCGGGGAGCCCAGGAACATGTTGCTTCTCATAAAGTGGCCAAGTGGCGAACGCAGCCGCCGCGCCGGACAGTCCAGCGGCGGGCTGGACACGGCCTCGTAGGCGTCAGGAGTGCTCCGTGTCAAATTACCCGGGGACTGCCCCTTTATCACCTCACCTGGGCTAAAACGTTAAGCGTTTGCTCGTGTCCCCGGTAACTAGTCGTAAGTTATGTGCCCCCAAATGGATTTTTCCACGAAGATACCGTGTCAGGTCTGTCCGAGGGAAGTCCGAGCCGAGCTGGCGGCTAAGCCCTTAAGAAGCTCGCATTAATTACAGCCTGACACTTTCCTGGCCCGTAGCCCTTCATCATTCGCGCGAGACAGGCAGCAATCATCTGGACGAAATGGGGAAATTGGCGAGATGGCAGGCGAGGGCAACCTGAACTGAACATCTCCGCTTCAATTACAACTTAATTAGCGCTACGCGAAATGATATGTTGCACATCTGCGGACTGCTCTGTTATTGATCGGCGCTGACGCGGAAATTTATGCAAAACGCAGCCCCTGAACGGGGGTTCCCCCGCTGTCTGTCAGGACGGAGCGATGTGAATGACTTGCGATGGCGCGACATTTGATTGATTCGAGTCCACGGCCAGATGGGCGATGCCGCGAAAGCACCCATTTACCCCTGTCGCTCCGTCATCAAGGTCACCCTGTAATTATCCCTTGTTGCGTCACTGAAGGTCTCGACCGGTCTGCGTTCCAGAAAACACGGACCCATTGAAGTTGTCGAGTTAATGATTACCTTTACCACGGCGCGCTCTTAGAACTTAGTAGCAAAAACCCTTTACTTTAACAGGAAGCCATGAAGAAAAGGGTTATTCGCTCGTAAAATACCTCTCCCGCCCCACCAGCGTAGTTACAATCCAAAAGGTAATTGCCTTTTGTGAAGTAACCCGCAAACGTAACTGCTGATGCCTTTAATTGACGGCACAAAGAGGCGTCTTGAGAAAACAAATCAAGGTAAAGATAGCGTTCCATAGATAACCTGCACGCTGCTTCTATAAATGCCCTACGGACGTCATCCAACAAACAGTCTCTTCTTAATTAAACGGTTCACCGCACAGCAAATGCAACAATTTTGCAGCTATAAAAATAATCGTAAGATTTTAATCGAATTATCGCTTAAATTAGAAGATGGTCGTTGATAAAAGTCTTCGCCTGAGGTGCGCTATTCGGTCTGAGAAAAATAACAAACGTAACTATTCCAGTCTTAGTTAGGTCTTAAGGGCTAGGCATTTAAATTGTAGAAATTGTGGGTAGTAAATTCTGCTAATTGGCTATAAAAATAGCTAAGTTTAATGAAGGTTGTAATTAACAAGTAATTTGAACGTTTAGAGTAAGTGTTAAAGTTGTAATAAAGTCGTTGCAATAATGTAACTATTTGGCCGAGAATATTGCTTAGTCTCTTCGCAATTTCGATTGGTTTTTATTGTGCTTACAAGTATTAATGACATTGATCAAGACATTTTTTGTTCATTTATGTCACAAAATAACGATAATTTCGATACGAAGGTTCTTATAAATACATATTTAACATTTTAAAATCGTTATTACAAATAATACATCTGATTTAAATAAAACAATGAACCGTAACCTATTTAAAAATAATATGAAATTACTTAAAATCTAACAGAATAAGGCATATATACCCTATCATTTTTTGTAGGATATCTTGAAGCATATTGTACTTGAATGAATTTCTGTTTCTGAGCTACTTTTAGATTCCTCGGATGAAAAATCTGCCTTAAAAAATTACGAACCAAGTTTAATCGGTTGCTTTGCTTTGTTATTGTTATACAGTTTAAACTTACATTTATAATGCGTTATAACTTGCTATGAATTTCATTAATTTTTAAAGGAGTGCTAAAAATGTAACCAAACATTTATTTTTAAACATTTTAATCCTTTGCGGCATATACTCAAATAACGGACTCAAGATGGTGATTTACAAGGGTTTCTGGTATCGCTGATCTGCAATGAGATTTTAAATTTTTTTCTGGTTCTGTCCAACATATTGGTTTTGCCAATTTGAATCTTAAAAATGTACATTGGATATACATATAATCAGCGATGAATTCTTATAAAGTTTTTGTTATGAAGGCTGAAAAAATAGTTCAGTATAGAAAATACAAGACCAATTCAGAAAATACAAGACCAATTGTGAATTTGTACATTAAAAATTGACGGTATTGTTATAAGTTTCAGTAGATATTAATTTGATGAAGACTATGACGTACATATATATATATAGCGTTTGAGCGATTGCTTTTCTTTTTTACAGTATTACTTTTGTTTAGTTTATCTTAATTTGAGCAGGTGCTTGCTTTCGAATTTGTTCAAGCGAAAATGATATAAAACCAATTGTAATGTTTAAGCGTTTTATTAAAATGAACTCAGTGATTTCAAATAGGTAGCAAAGATGAACATTGCCCATTTTGTTACAAGTGTAATATGCTGGCCAGTGCCTCCTTAGCAAATGTGATATCGACGGAGCACCTAAAAAAATTTGGAAATTGGGATCCTGATGAAAGAGATATACCTACGCTCATTTTTGAATTAAAGGTTGAAACAAGGGAAGGCCATTTAGGATATGTTTACCGTAAAATCGAATACCCACCTGAGGTTTGTTTTTCCAGTCATTATAATCAACTAAAATTTAATAAAACATTATTTAGGGAGCATATAATTACTACAATATTACAGCTGTTCATGTCCATGATCGACATGATTCGACCGGATTTTACAAATTGCTTCAACGTGGTCGAAACTTTTACTAACTATGCCGAAATTGAATTTTGGTCTGCTTTTGCAAAAAATATCTACATGACGGTGAAAATATGGGGAAAATATTTTGGAAGATGTAATCCAAAACTTATATAAATAAACAGGGGTAGGTATTAACGTTTTTTGTATTTTGTATCACATGGTTGTATAAAATGTAACAAACTCGGTTGGTGTAGAAATAACTATGAAAATATACAAATTTTACATTAAATGCAAATGATAGTAATCTATAGTGTAAGACTAGCATTAGGTAAAATAAATGAAACAAATTTCATTGTTTTGTAATCGAACTCACACAAAGTAATGTACTTTGTTATTTATATGAAATGTTGTCAAGCGTAACAAGGTTAAACAACTAACATACTTATTATCCAACAGGTATATCAACAATTTGTTCAGCTGTGCGTATAGTCTCATGCCTGTTACTACTACTGCTTTTAGATGAGCTTTTTATTTGCAATAGATTGAGTTTGCGTAAGATTTTCATGAAACATCATCAAATCATTCATTTACAAAATATGAACATTTCTCACTCCCTTGTACTTACTTTCTGAGAAACCTACATAATATGAAATTTCAGAAACATATAGGTATGTTATGTATTTCCGTCGCAATTTTTAGCATATTCTGAAACAATTTCCTTGGAAATTGTGTCAACCATAATTTTATCAGTATAGGTAAAAAAAAGTCAACTGAAAACTATTATTAATTCCAATAAAATAAAGTAAAATTTTCGTATCATATAAAATCCTGTTGAAAGGGAGAACAAATTGATAAAGGTTTTCTTCGTTGGCAATAAATTTTTGTAAAACGATCCTTCTGACTGCTCAGCAAATAAGCGCTTCTATCTTATCGCGAACAAAAGAAGACAAACGAGCACTCGATGGGGATCGTTGCAGGAGTGATGCACCCTTTGCCAGCACTCGGCGATACCGGTCCGTGATAAATGCACCCTTCGATCGCGATAAACCCTAATTGCCTCGTAACATCCCAAAACTGTAAATTGATCCATCAAGTCCGCCAGCGCAATGAAGAAGCAATTTGAAGAGCTCAAGAATCGCCCAAGTGTCTGGGAAGAAAAGTGCAGAAGAGAGATAAAGTTGAAATTGATCCACGGCGCGCACTCTGAACCGGAGAAGCGCGTTGGCGGACTGCCCCATCAACAAGAGGAGCAACAGAGGCAACAAAAGCAACGAGACTTTCGCCTTATTTATTGCTTCATTTGAGTGGCTGAATATGATACTTTTGAGGTTATCAGGGCTAGGTACGCGAACAAAAGGTCCATTTCGACTTGTAGGTGCCCGACATAAAGATGCAGACTTATCGATATCGTTCTGGGCCCAACAGGTTCTAGTCGAACACCTGAACGCGCCCTTATCGGGATGAATGCACAAGAGTCGTTAAGATGGCGCCATCTCTATTTGGAGTACGCGTTTCTTGAATTCTATCTTAAACCTATCCGCATGCGCTTCAGAATTAATTTGTGCGGCATCTTAACGAACGACTGCCTCTATCTGTTGTCAGAGGAAATTCTTTCTTGGGAGGAAAGGTTTTTACGCGTTATGACTGTCTCTCAAAAGTCAAAACGGAAAAATTAATTCGACAAAAGACTAGAAATTAAATTTCGATAAAACCTGAACTACCGCTTTCAAGGGGGAGGAGAAACGAATTAATGTTCCTTCACTGAATTCCGTATGTCTAGTAAGAATCAAATTAAAATGCCTCAAAATGAAATTTTTAATAGATCGAAGGTCTGTGAAGGCTGAAAATCAAAAGAGACATGTGAAAGCAGAAAGGTCTGAGGATCGAGCGGTAATCCCACAGGTAACAAGCAGATCGTGTCGAGATAAGAAGTTGCCGAGAAATCAACGGCCGTTTAAATTATTCCCAGATCTCAGTCTCCTACGTCTTCAACGGGCATTTCTTTCAAATATACAAAATGAAGCAAATTAACGTTTGACTAAACGGTCGTTAAGTTTTAACACCTTTCTTAATTAAAAGAGCCCTACATTCTGGCGGAAAGAATTCCGCGGCGGGCGATGCGGGTACCGTGCATCAGGCAACAACCGACAGTCAGAATAATTGCTTCATTATGTCAAATTACCAACTGTGGCGTTGATTTTATCTCGTCGGAATAAAATTCCAGATTCTCGTGATTTATCTGGTCATGGGTTGACAGCATTTGCATGGTTAGTTAAAAGGGCGCAGTTCTCATTTCGAAACAACCAGCCACGATCAATGCAGGCGACCCTGGGCATAAAGGCGGGAAAATTGAACCCTAGCCAGAAATCTATTCAGAACGTTTGAACCCTCTTTGAGGTCGGTGACGACACTGACGGTTGAAAAGATACGTACAATAGCCGAAATATGACACGATCACTGGAAATACGTTGATAAAAGAAAGACCTCGCAAGATCAAATCATTTTAATATCTTTTATACTTTTGAAAACTGCTTAGTTTCCTCGTCCGTAGACTTCCATGACGTAGTTGATCGGGTGACCAAGTGCAGACACAAAGTGGACTGTGCAGTGGCTCTGACCCGGTCCTCCAGATTGAAGAGTGGCGTAACCTCCGTTGCCGTCCGTGTGGCCGTCCGTTAAGCGAATCGCTGTTATCGTATACTGGCGATCTTCACCCTATACAAAAAAAAAAAACCAATTGTCAGTAGAAGTGTAGAAATTGTAAAAATCAGCTTTTGTCAGTAAGGACTTTCTAAATAATTTAATGAAGTTTCAACTGAAAATACCCTGAACATTTCAAGATGATTTTAAAACTTTCTTCATTAAGGGTTGTTTTCAATTACCGTAAATTACGAATAGTTGAACATTTAATTTTGTGTTTATTGTATTTTAGGCAATTTTGGTAACTTGAATCTTATAAAAAAAGATCAAGATATTACATTTAAAATTTAGGAAATATTACCATGAAATGAATGATTGCGGATATCAAGTTATATTGGCTTAGCTTTCAAAAATTATAGTATAAAACCTACTTTTTTTTATATGTATATTTCGTTCTAAATATGCAGAACAAAACATATATCAAAAGAGTAAACAAAATCAAAATGTGTCTAATAAATTCTGAAGTCATCGTTGATAATCTCAATTTAACTTCCCTAATTGGTGCTAAGTTCAAGCGAGTTTATCAACATTGATTACCTCAATTTACTTTGTTTTTAATTTTTATTTGTCGAAAAGTGGTTTTATCTACTCTCTGCATTTATTGCCTGCATCTTGCAAAATACATATAAATTGATTCAATGCTTTTGTTAGTTTTTGCTAACAGGTTTGTTAAGTTTCCTTTAAATTAGTTTATATAGCTCAAAGTTTCAATAATAAATACTTACCGATGGAGGATACCATACATCCTTAGTAACAATTTGGTTATGACTAATAGGTTGAGTTATGCGATCCCTGAAAAGGAGTACGTCATTTGGTCCGACAACACCCCATATAATATTATTCTGTGAGAAAACCGTATCCACGCAAGAAGCCATGACCAGCAAAATAACTCCCAAGAATTTCATCTACAAAGAAAATGGCTACTCAACTACTACTCTATTAACTACGTTTTACATTAATTTAAATCAATTTTAACTTGCTATACCTTTCTATTGTATTTTCACTGATATCTTGCAACAAGAACTTCAATTAACGACTGAATTGTTGCAGAATCAAGTGTCTTATATAAGGTCTCGTCATGTGCTATTTTTTTTTCGATTTAATGTAGATTGTTCATTTGTTTACATATAGATTGCTGTAGGTATGACAAATTTTTGCTCGGGATTCATTGTCTGTAGTGTCACTCTTAATCTTTGGACATTGAATTGTTATCTCTTTTTGCTTTGTCTTTTTACAAAAACGTGTATTTCAAATATCGGAGAAGGTGCAGTAAGAGCAATATTTATTTATTTTTTTGTTCTTCCTGTGGTTCAATTTGTTGAACTTTAATCTGCGATATTGTTGCCTAAATTTTTGCTTAAACTTAAATTCAATTAAAAAAGGTCTTGCAAGCTTTCAATTTATTTGCATTTATGTATTTGAGTTTGAGATTATTGCAAAAAGCTTTTCGGATTAGATAACATTTCAGGTTTTATGTAATGCGCTCGATTTTTCAATAGTTCTAGAAAGAAAATGATTCATAAAATTTTGAAGTGGTTTCTTAAAAGCCGTTCTTGAAAGATATAGTAAATGATTGATTATTGTCTTGATTTATAAATCCTCTTAAAGACTATTTTGTGAAATAATAAGTTGAAAAATTATCCTAAGTATACATACATATATTTGGAAGTGATTAAAAGTACACATTTGATAAGTAGTGTATGCTTTTATTCAGTTATCGGTAATAGCAATTAGTAATTAAAAGTTATCTGTGAACTGTATTTAATCTCCGTAAAAAAAATTCAATTTTTTTCTTTAGGAAATAGCCCGGCCATAAATTTCTATAATGAAAGTAAATCCTGCACTGCGCCGAGATTTAACAGAAATGGATACAGCAGTAAATCCTGGACCTGCATTGTCGAGATTTGCATACCCACCCATTCCATTAGTGTACTGATCGATTAATCGGATTCCGGTGATCAGATAAATTTTCCCTCCTCTCTATATGAAATAGAATTAAAAATTTTATTCAGAAGAAGTAATAAGTCAAGTTTCTTACATTTGATTGAAAAGAGTAGTATCCCAATACAACTTTATTAGTTTCAGATGTTTGTTTTATAACGTTTCTGTCCAGGAGAATGTCATCAGGTTTAATTGTTCCCCAAGTATAGTTGTTGCCGCTTGCTAATACGAAGCAAGCAAAGAAGGTTATGGTCACAATTCCGAAGTATTTCATCTTCATGTAAAGCTATAATGACATTATTTATTACAATTACAGAGTAGACCATTTAAAATGTTGAATGCACGAACATTACATTAAAAATAATTCGGAGTTTAAATTCAGAAGACCTACTTTAACAAAAGTGCTTATTCCAATATTATTCAGCCCTGCTCACTGCTTGACTGACTGTCGTCGATTTAGACGAATCAGTTATTCTTATATCATTTGTGAATATCTGTAATCCACAATTTTTTTGTAATTTCTGTTTACTTATAATTAGTTCAAACAAGCACTTAGTAGTACCAAAGAACGTATAACATAAAGAACTCGCATCAGGCTCAAAACCTAGTCGAAAATCATTCAGCTCGCCGGATGCGAAGGGAAGACGTGAAGGGAAAGCGTGCCAAACCACAGCAAAGAATCAGAGAAAATTTTGTAGGCCACCGTTCGTGTGGGCATGTAGGCAGCCGCAAGCGAATTTGTTCTCGAGCCGTCGCACTGTGGCTGTGCTACGATTTGCCTGATAACATGATGGGATTCTTGGAAGCGGGAAGGAAAATAGACATCAGCTTAGAAAGAATTTTTTTGATTATGTTAAGAAATTCAGGTGCATTATTTAACATGTATAAATAAGGATGTTTAGGGTTGTTAAAAAACATTAGGAGCAGCGGCTAATGTTCAGAATGTTATTTTTTAATTTGTTCTGCTATCTAATAAGTAAATTAAATTTAGAATTGAGTCAGAAATTGAAAATTCAAATATTTAAATTGATATTCAAAAATTAACAAAACGCGGAAATGTGTGTGTAATCAACAGATATCAGGCAGCCGCGCAGAGGCAACAGACCAAAGCAAGGCGCATGCGTATAGGCAACGAAAGCTCTCGGAAAACGAAGGGCGAACGATATTCTGACCTGGCGCGAGAAATGAAATAAATGTAGGCGACTGTAGGGTTCTGCTGGCAGAACCCTAGAAGAAAAATTTCAGCTCAGCTTGGTTGTTCGTGATGCGAGTTCTTTATGTTATACGTTCTTTGGTAGTACCTACTATTGAAAATGTTTTAACTTACATATATTGAAAACAACTGCGCACAGATTTTTATTTTGCACACTTCTAACTCTGAATTCTCAGAAAACTTATGATTCTTGAAAGTCTGCCATTATTGATTATAGTTTTCTGATTAAAAAGTATAATGTGTGGTTTATTTTTAGTTATGACAAAATTTGAGCCATGTACCTAATTTAAATGGATTCCAGCAGAAATGTTAAAAAGGTTATTTAAGAATTTGTATATCATTATCATCATCTACCACTATATTTGTGAGTCCATATGACAATCGTTTTTAAAAGTACCTACTAATTTTTTTAAGTGTTAAATGAAGACCGAATAAAAGAAAAGTTAAATTTAGTTCATCTGTTAAGAATTATAAAATTAAACAGGATTATGGGGTAGGTACCAGATAGATGGATGAATGGATTGTACACTTTATTTGAAATTGTAATGTCTGACCCAACAAAGGACTTTCAAATTGGTTCACCTTAACTTTTTTTTAAGATATAATTAGAGTCCTATACTCGTATATTTTCATATTGAAAAGATAACATAATGCAAATACCTTATATGTATGTTTTGTATTTATATTTCTTATGATAGCGTGGATTTGTACTAGAAATTGTCCCTTTATATTTTTGAGACACATATTATGTTTATATGTTTGCTTCAAAACATTTTCTGAGTAAAATTCAATAACCCAACATCCGGTTCTATGGTAGACGGGGTGAGAACTGAAAAATAAACAAATGCTCTTGGGTTAAACTCTTAACATTTTTCATTAATCAACGTGCTTTAGATTAGAAATCGTCTCCCTCTAGTGAGTACTCAATAAAAATCAAGAAAGATAGTCAATCAATTAATAGATAGCTTAGATGACACTTTAAATTTTTAGCAGAGAAGAATTCTAATTATAGATACCCGTCAGAAAATGGGGAAAAACTTAGTTCCAAAACATGATTTGAGAATATGGGTGCGAATAGCGCTTCTTTTGGGAAAATTTAGTGATATACCTACATTATGAAATTAAATAATCTCAATGTTTTAACAAATGCTGTTACAAAAATACCTAGGTATGTAGATTGAATTTAACGATCTTTAAGAATAAGAATCGCATATGCAACATCAAAGATTATTATGTGCCTCCGAATATTCGTTATTATACTTTAAGTTTAGATTTATTACGAAAATAGAAACAAAATAATTTCACTAAGTTTTTTATAAACAAATCATAATTTTTTTATTATTATTTTTTCTTAAAACGTAACAACAATTAACGAATTTTAACGTCCATAAATTTCTATGATAAATTTAAATCCTTGGCTGCGCTGAGATTTTAAGTGAATAGTTACAGATGGATAACCTGGACCTCCAGCGTAGAGAGTTGCATAACCACCCTTTCCGTTTGTGTATTGGTCAGTTACTCGGATTCCAGTGATCAAACGGCCTGGTGTGACACCCTTGTAGAATAACATTTATTTAAAATTAAAATGTAAATTTATCATTTACGTTATGAAATTAGGTAAAGATTTTAAATTAATTAATGTGTGAACACATTCTTACATTTGCAGGATAGCTGTAATCCTGGGTTACAATGCGTAGCCACTTCGATGACTTGGTTATGATTTGCCTGTCGAGAAGGACATCACCAGGTCCAATTGATCCCCAAGAAATATTGTTGCTCTGAGCATTTGTAATTGCCAGGCATGCAACGAGGGCAAGGGCTACAATTCCGAAATATTTCATCTGGAGAAAATAATATTTTTAGTATTACACTTTCCCGTATGAAATTAAATAAGTTAGGAAATTAATTAGACTCACTTTTGGTTAAAAATTGCTTTCTGTGTAAAATATCACTTTTCCGTGTTCACTGCTGGACTACAATAATCACAAAGCATTCAGGTGCTTCTTATAGCACCCGGTGATATCTGCAATCAATGATTTTTACTGATATCTGTTTGTTTATTATTTTTAATTATTCCAAACAGATAGTAGTACTTGGAAAATGTGTAACTGATTACGCACCGGCCACTTCAATTCATTGGTATTGTTCTGGCCCTGAATTCCTAGAAAACTGATGGTATTTGAAATCTGTTAATTTTAAAAACAACGTTTTTTTAAGCTTACCATTTCATCTGATATTCACATAGTTTCCTGGTGACAAGAAATAGTACTTGAGACCTAAGTAGTGTTATATTTCTTGGCGTTTAGAAAAAAATATTAAATCGGAATACAGGAAACAAAGTACTTTGTTGAAGTTGAAATATTAGATAATGTCTATTTCATTTTTTTATAAATAAATTTATATTATTTAGATCAAGTTTATGAAATTTTTGGCATAATGACTACTTTATATTTGATGTTTATTCTTTGAGCTAATTTTTGTTGAGTCACTTATCATTATAAATAAAGAGAGAATCCGCCATATTGGACTTATTGTTAGTGAAAATTTTGAAATTTTGGTTGAGTTTAAACAAATAAAGAATCTCAATTCGAAGTTTGGGTTATTGGTATAAGTACATTGCCTTTTATTTTGGTTAAACAAATTGAAAAAGAGCATTCTCATAAAATACAAAACATACATATGAATGTGTATATACCTACATAAGTTATATGCTTATACATAAAATAAAATTTTTGCTTAAATTATAACAAAATTCTTTAGAAGAAGGTATCTTTTTTCTTTTTTAAAGTAACACTTTTGAAGTTGACATAAATTAATTTTTTAATATTATTTTACAACACATTGTTGAAATATTAAAAAAACCTAAAAATTAAAAAGGAGAAGGCTTGGAATGTAAGGAATAAATTAATGAAACTTTAATGTGCTGGAAATAATACAAATAATAGATACCTACTCGTATACTTAATCAAATTGCTTGAAAGGCTCAAATTTCATGTGATGTGGTGTTAGTTGTGTACGCTCCTTAGAAAGGTTTTGATTCTGTGTTTACTCATGCAAAAGATTTCTGCCAAATTTAATTTAATATAATCGAAGCGTGAATAACAAATGCTCCGAATTGTCTTCTTTGATAGGAAAGGAGTAATACCTTACACAAATATATCAATCGTGCTATTTTAGCTGTATCTATTTAGATTACGAATAGCACGGTTGTTTTTGAAGTTGAAATGGTTGTATTTAATTCGATAATTTTCTTAAAATTAAAGTATATTTTATGGTTTTTATCTTTTATATTTAACTTAAATTATCAATCAGCATATCTGCTGGTAATTCGAATTTCGTGCCGACAAATTCATATACTGGGTATTCATTTGTTTGTTGTGTGTTGGGATTAGTTCTGGGGTAATGTATTAAAAATATTGAGATTGGACATAAAACTGATCAAAACTAAAACTATTTCATTTCTAGCTACTCCTACTACTACAACTTTTGTCCCACTGCCCATACAAATATTTTCATGGCACTTTAATGTTATACTTTTTAAAACAAATTCTGAACCCTTTACAACCCAATGGCCAATTTTGGCCTCGTTTTCTTGATGAACTTAACTCGTTCGGTACCAACCGCCACGTACATATACATAATGTATATGACACAGTTTTCTTATACCGGACCCCGACGTCATATATGTACACATGTTTTTTTTTTTTTAAACAATTTATCGAGGCATGTTTATTGTGACACATAAAAAATCTTGATCTGTGGTGGACGGTGTTCCGTAGAGACTCTGGTACCGAACGAGTTAAAGAAAAATCTTACATATTAAATTCAAGAATTTGTGATCTCGCTTTTTAAAGAAAGTCATAATCCCACAAAGCTTTGTTTCTCTGTAAACATCTTGGCAAGACACAATTTCTATAATTGTAGCTAAGAGTGCAAGATTTCATGTGAATTAAGTATTGATCATCTACAGTGATCTATGTTTTATTAATTTTACGATAGAAAAAGTATACTTTTTATCATGCGTTTTAATTTTTTTAGTCTTGAAAATGCGATGTTGGAACCGTTTTCTCTTTCGAATTCGTATTTCAAATTTTTGATGTAATTTATTACCTTTTTTATTAAATAATTTTATGGCAATATACAATAAATCAGTTGAATTGTGATTGGTAGCAACGAACTTAATAAATCTTAATTGCCGTACACTTCCACCAGGAATTTAAATCCTTCGCCGCGCGGAGCATTTAGATTGATAGTTGCAGACTTGCCTCCTTTACCCCAACTTTTAAGTTTTGCGGATCCATTTTTATCCAAATGAGTAACTCGAATTTCGTTGATCTGATGGGGTTTTTTAGCTGCGTTCTATGAAATAAAAGTAGCCATATTATTTGATTCTTATTTGTTTGATTAATCGATCAAATGGCAATTTTAATGAATCATATATCCTTACAGATCGAGGGTATGTATAGTCCTTATTTGCACTGAACAGCTTGTTAGGGGGTTTAGATACAATTTCTTGCGAGAGTAGACCGTCACCAACCTTCATTAATCCCCATTGATAGGTCTTTGTATGTCCGGGTCCGGCATTTGTAATTGCCATGTACGTAGTGAAAACAAATAGTAAAATTTGTAAATAATTCATCTGAAAATGTAATGGGGTGTTTCAGAGCATTACTAAATAAATAAATTATCTCGCTTATAAGTATATATGTATATATTTATCAACTTACTTTGAAAGCAGCAGCTTTTTCCGATAACTTCTTTCTAGAGACTTTACGAATTAGACTATAATGGTTCATAGCTTTTAAACATGTTTTATATCACCTGACAACTTGACGTTTGTTTGTTTATATGCATATGTGTAAGTAGCAGCATTTAACAGGCTGCATGTTTTTTTAATTTAATTTGGAATTCACAAATGGCTTGTTGATTTGTTTTTAATCCACGTCGTTATTACGTATTGACTATGTTTACACGTATACATATATTGTATCGAAAGACGAGAAAAAGATATAAGGAGTTAGAGGATGAAATTTAAAAATTGCAATAAAATGTTATCTGATAGTCTTTTTAGATATTATTAATTTATAAATAATTTAAGTTTAGTAAAAACAAATTGAAGTAATTATAAAAACTAAATGAGATCAATTATAACGAACAGGGCGCTGTTCATTTTGAAGTTATTTTCAAAATATCTAAAGAAATAGTAATTGAAAATGTTGAATATATCAACATAAATAATATTATTACATATATTAATGTAATAATGAATTTACCAGCGGTTTTCACTCGCTCTCGGCAAGAGATCAAAATCAAAGAAATTCATTAAAACGTAAGAAATGTTATGTCGTTTTTATACGTTATACGTAGGTAATGGTTATTGTTATTGATCAATCACCTATCTATGTTTTATTGATTCTGCGAAAGCAAAATTGTACTTTCTGCCTCAATTTTGAACGTTTTTAGTGTTGAAAATGGGATGTAGGAACTACATATTTTGTATTTCGGATTCGTATTTAAAATTTCGGATGTAATATTATATTTTTCTTTTAATTAATTTTATAGTAATAGTAATTTATTTATTGAATATAAATTGAATTTTTATCGATCACAATGAACTTAGTTAATAAAAATTCCGTAAACTTCCACTAAGAATCTAAATCCTTCACCAGGCGCAGAACTCAAATGGACAGTTACAGACTTGGCTTCTCGATGCCAATAAGTAAGTTTTGCCAATCCATTGTGATCCAAATCAGTAACTCGGATTGCAGTGATCTGTATCTTGTCAACAGCTTCTTCCTATAAAATAAAAATAACAATATTATTGGGCTTTAATTTGCTTAGATAATTGACTAAATAAACATTATATCCTTACAGATGAAGGGTAGGTATAATCCAGATTTGCGATGGCATCTGCGATAGGTGGCTGAGTTACGATTTCTTTAAAGAGTAGAAAATCACCATCCACCCTCTCTCCCCATTGTTGGGATAATATCCGTTCGGCATTTGTAATTACCATGCAGGTGGCGAGAATACATACTAAAATTTGTAGATATTTCATCTGAAAATAAAATAGTTTATTTCAGAGTGCTATCTAAATAAATTTGTAAAATTGTAAATTGTAATAATACATATCTCCCATGAAAATATGTACAACAGAATCTACAACTCGTTTATACATATATTATATCAACTTACTTTGAGAGTAGCAGCTTTTTGGATAACTTCTTTCAAGATTCTACGAAGTTAGACTGGCACGTAGCTCTTAAACGTTTTTTATATCACCTCACAATATTTACGATTGTTTCCTAATACATACATATATGTATGTAAATAGTAACAATTGGCAGTCTGAATTGTGTTTAAATTTAATTTGGAATTGACAAAAAGTTTGCTGATTTGTTTTTATCGACGTGGTTATTACGTTTTAATTGTTGTGATTATCTTTACACGCCCATATATTGTATTGAATGACGTGTTCTACTTTAGTGAAAGCAATGACTTTTCTACTATACGTGGACAATTTTAGACTAAATATGATTTCTAGCAGTTTTTCTTCAAATGATCGAGAAAAAGGTATAAGGAGTAAGAGAATATATGCACAGCACATATGTTACATAATGTATTCAAAAAAAACCAGATAAGTGTTATACTTTGCATTTAATTATTTTTTTTTACAAGAATTAAAAAAACCAACAATTTGGGATACTACTTATATAAAAATTGCAATTATTATGATTATTATTATGATTTTACTTCATACATTTTTAAAGTACAATTTTAGTAAAAATGAACTGAAATAAGTATTAAAAGAAAATTAAATCAATTATATTGAAGTTATGTTCCAAATAACTAAATTGTATTGAAAATATTTTATTCTCGCTTAAAATTATCTGTGCATTGTTAGGAAGTGTGTAAATGCTTTTATAGTTATAATTTAAATAAGTTAAAGGAGCAGAAATAATACATGATAATAAATTCTAACTTCTAACGTCCATAAACTTTTACAAAGAATCTGTATCCTTTGCCCATCGCAGATTTTAAGTGGATGGTAACACTGCGTTCTCCTACCTTTCCCTTATGGAGCATTGCATATCCATTTTTGCTCAAATCTGTTATTTGGATTTCAGTGATTACACGGTTTTGTTTTGATAACTATGAAATAGAAAAGAAAGCTGTGTAATGAAAATATTTTAAAAATATAAATATAAAAGATTCTTACCAGTGAAGGAACAGTGAGGTACTCTTCCGATTTTTTACTTTTTGTGCCAGACTTTGATAAGATCCCTCTATAAAGAACCTCGTCACCAGGTTTCATTTCTCCCCACTTATACTCGTTTCTACGGTCATCTTTGGCTGCCACACATGCGAGAAAGACAAGAGTTAAGACTGTCAGGTATCTCATCTATATGTAAATAAACAGAGAGCATATTTATAAACTTATGTTTTCTGGTAATTTTAAATATTAAGAAAGATCATCTGAAGTGATGTCTTTTTGTATTAACTAACTTACTTTGTTTCTTTATTCTTATACCACCTTCTTGACTTTGGATCAGACTGTATCTACTGCAAAAATCTATTGCTTTTATACTAAATTTTGCGTTTCATTAGGAACAGCAGTGAGTTCAAATAGACACGTCTGATTTAAACCTGAATGAATAGAGAGAGACATCATGTTAAAATTATGTGGCTTCAACTGTTGCGTCAATTGTCCGTGGATTACTTATTGTCGCTAATGAATTTCATTTCTATTTATATCTCAAACGGCGTCATGCCCGAATTATCATTCAAATACTTCGTTTCCATGAACAGGGTTGAGATTGGGTTTAGTTTTTAGTTGTTTTAAGTTTTTCAACGATTTTAAAATTGCCTACACTTTGATAGCAATTGCTTTTATAAACAACAGAATAGCCAAATCACAGAAAGAAAGATCAACAATAATCTCATAAGTAATCAACAATTTTAATGTCGGTGTAGGTATTTCTATAAGAAATCAAAATTCTTAACCGTTCCGACGAGTATATAAGAGTTACAACACCAAGTATTTCATCTATAAACGGAGAAGGGAGAAAATATTTGCGATGTACCACTATCTGGTCATTTAAGACATTAAAAAAGAACGATTTATCGAAAAACTCCCCTTTGCAGTAACTTACCGTGAACGTAATTGAACGTAAATACTTGTTTTTTTCACTACTTTTTAGACTTCACACTGTATCTGCTGAAAAAACACAAGTGCTTTTATAAAAAAAAAAATAACTGAGTTGTGAATTTCAATGAGCTTAAACAGACACGAGTGATCGATTCTAGGCATAAGAGAGACTTTAGGTATGTTAATTGATTTTGAATTAATTATTGCATTTTTTGGTTAAGAAATTTCAAACAAAATTTGCCGTTCACAAATTCGAGTAATATTTTAATTGATCAAATATTAATTTGGAGGTGTGATTTTTGTATATGGAAAAAATTTATTATGTAAGTTAATTGAAAATTATAACAAACGTAGATTCATTATCATTTATTTAATCCAAATATATTATTTAAGCATTTGTTGATTCCGAGAAAGAATTTGAGGAGCAATTTTTTCACATTAAACAATTTTGCGAGAACTAATTTGCTAATTTACGAAAATTGTATTAATAAAGCTTTTAAAACGGTTCATTTATTCCAAAAAAATGCGCGAATAGTGCAATTTAATACCTTTATTCGCGCCAATTTCAATGTTGAGCCTGTTGTTATTGGCATTTACAATTATATAAATTTTTAATAAATGCATTTATTGTTTGTATAGATTTCTCCAAGATTACAAAAATCTATTGCAAAAGACCTCCCACATAAAATCATAACCGGATCCTCGTTGGGACTTGAAGTGAAGTGTTGCGTTCCTGAATCCAGGTCCTCCTTGCCTCAATGTTGCATATCCTCCTTTTCCATTAGGGATTTGGTCAATTACACGAATTCCAGTAATGGTGCATTGTCCAACAGTTGAAATTGATCCATTCTGAAATTTAATTAAGCTTATTACAGAGTCGGTTTTTTATCTTTCAGTAGTGCATTTATAATAAGTTTTAGGTAAATATTCTATAGCCTTTGATATTTGCCTTATTATAGGTACATAGTAAAAAATATGTATTTATTTATTTTTTTCTTATGTTGGGTTGCTTAAACAATATTTAAGAATATCAAATTCAGAAAGTTTCTGATCTCATAAGACTTTAATTAATACATAATATTTTATTTAAAAATATGCTTAATAATAACGTCTTGAACTTTATCCTGGTGGCAGTTGTAAAAGAAAATTAGATATTAGAGCCTATAAACTGTTTTGCAAGTTTAATGTTTGATATTTTTTTCACAAGCAGCAAGTTTTAAAATACATAATACATCAAACTGCTTGTGCGATGACTAATTTTACGGACTTGAACTTAAGGATTTTGTAGGGAATTCGATGCCAAACAAAATTTCGCTTATAATTTTTAAATCGTTCACAAGATATAAAACATTTAAAATTTTTGACTCATGATTGATTTTTAGTTTTGTTCACGATATTGACATTTTATACGGTTTATCGACAATAACAAACAAGCAGTACACATCAGAGAAGAAAATGGTGAGCTCCTTTTAATTTGTTTATTCTCAGGTCTCTTGTAGCGTTATTTACAGTAAAAAATGGGTATAAGGATTTTCCATAATATTAATCAGGTAATAGTTTCTTCGAACAGAAATTTATATATTGCAAAGAGCCTAAAAAAAACTAGAAAATGTGGACTGACGTTAGGCGGAAAACATACTAAAATATGTATATATATTTTTCACGCCTGATTTCTGTCTATCTCTTTCAGTCTGTTTTCACCTCTTTTTCATGTGTAAATTTCCGTCTCTTGTTCACTGATTCTAATTCAGGTTACTTTCCGTTCGTTTTCTGATTGCCCTTTTAACATAAATAAAATTGATCAGTCTGTTTGCAATTTTATTTTTCACTAGGGTAGGTAGTTCCGAAATTTCACACAACTCACAAAACTAGAATTGAAAGACCTTCTTGTTGAAAATATTTTATACCTTTGGTGGGTAGAAGCGATCTTCAGAAACGACAAGCCAGGGTTTGCTCGATTTGTAGGTAAATTCAATATGCGTTCTAATGTCCTGGGGTCCAATTCGTCCAAAAGTAGCGTTGTATCCCAGAGCAACACCAGCGAAAAAGGCAACTATCAGCGCCAAAGATAAGACGCTAAAGTGTTTCATTTTAACTTTCTTAAGTTTTCTTTCCTGAAGTAATTAACAGAGGTGCTTCCCGAAACAGAAGCAATTAAAGTAATTAGAATTTGAAAATCCACTTGTCGCACTAAAAATGAACTACCGCGACAGAAAGCTTATCGGCGATTTTTATACTGCAATCCCGGGTTATCTTCCGGAAAGGGGAAAGCTATCTTGATATTCTAATCAGTTTACCTGAAATGAACGAGATTGCGTTAAACCCTTTCGAAAAATTAGCAAACTTTGGAGATTGAGATACGTGAATTTCTAGTAACTAACTAAAAGCCCAGGATCTTGTTGTTAACGAATCTGCAGTTGCGATGAATCAGATATTTGCGCTTTTCTGACATCTCAAGTGCGATGACTAAATGAGGTCGATATAAAACGTCTACCTTCTACGTAAAGATAAAAGGCATGTTTAAATAATAAATACAAGCTCTACAGTGCCTGTTGCATGTATATTTACATAACATTTTTGCAATGTCAATGCTATCTTTATAGGGTGAAGGAATGATTGGCAAAGTTTATTTTTTCTATATACTATTAAATATGTAGATAAATATAAACATGTTATGGGTAGTAAAAATTTTGGTTGATTCCGAACAAAGTACATATCTATTTTAGAACTTTAGAGTTAACAATTCCAAATTCCTCTATATTTTGTTACCAACTAGATAAAATCCATAGAGTTGAAATTATCGCATTAAAAGATCTATACCTAAGAATTGGGAATAGATAAACCTGGTTCAAATTGTACTGATTATGTTTTATGCAATCAAAAATCCACAATCATTTGAAGTAGACCACTTCAGGGTTTTATGACAACTTAAAGCCACGCAATTAAGGAGAAAGCAATTCATAATTTCACTTCATGAACTTTTTATTTTTCCAAAATATCACTTCATAGCATTTAAAATTTATCTGCCCCAGTATTCAACAATGAAGTTGTATCCATGACCACGTTGAGACTTGAAGTGGAGTGTGACTTCCCTTTGTCCTGGACCTCCAGATTTCAGGGTAACATATCCTCCCTTGCCATTGGTGTATTGGTCAGTTATTCTAATTCCAGTGATCAAATTTTGTCCAACAATTCCCTGCAAAAATAAATTAAAAAATGTTAGAATCAAAATTCTTGTACAATTTTGCAATTGGACGTAATTGTAATTAATAAAAGTATTTAAACTACCTTTGGTGGGAACTGAATATCTTCAGATACAACCCTAAGGGTTTTGGCCTTCTTGATCACATATTGTTGGAACAGCTTCCTATCACCTGGAGTGATGCTTCCAAAAACAGTGCTGTGGCTTTGAGCGTAGGTGTCAACTACGCAAGCAGCAATAATAGCAAGGGCCAATACTCCGAAATATTTCATCTGGAAAAATTCACAAATTTTAATTATGTATTTCCAATATTCAAATTTTAAATATCTTAAGACTCACTTTGATTTACGATTGCAACTAGAAGGTTACTGTCTTGCCCAGTGTCTTCCGAGCTCTTTTATAAGAATGTAATCTATTGCGACAGTAATTGTTCTGTGCTATCTATCTTTTCGAGCTAGGTGATAATAATAGATTGATTTTCTTTTACTGAAGTAATTACCGGAAACGAACTACTTTGCAATTATTTCACGGCAATGTTTATGTTTGCACAATTGGTTTGACGAGCTGACCAAGAAATTTCACAGGAAGCCTATCGACCGAACCTTAAGTATAACCTCTTCGTCATAATTAATTAATATATTTATGTTTATTGTTGTGCAATGTGATTGACATAGGAAATGAATAAGCAATTTATTTTTTTTAAGGTTAGAGTGGTGTTAAGCATAAATAATTGCAATTAGATAGAAGGTGAGAAAAATTAGTTGCTTAAATTTATCGAAGATAATACCATTGTTTTGTAAAAAACAAATATTTTTTATCTAAAACTTAATCGGTAGAAGCTAAATTGTCACATGATATAACTATAATTGAATTTGTTTCATCAATCTGCAGACGAATTTTTTGAAAGAAAAGGTAAAGTAAAAAAAATTTATAATTTAATTAAAATTAAATTAATTGATAATTTCGAAATTCTGACCAAACGTTATCAATCGATAAGCGGAAATGTAATTAAAGAAGCAGATATTTACGGATTTCGTTTAAAAATTGATAATGATTCTCCATATTCTCCATAACGCTTCATAATTTTTTCTTGGAAGCCATTTGTATAAATGCGTTTTTCAGAAAATAGATGCAGTAATTAATTCATATCTGAAATATAAGTAGAAGTGCGGCATAGTTAATTTCATGGATGTTGATAAATTAAACAAGATGGCAATTTTTTCTTTTAAAATAATAGGGTTATTCACATTTTGTTGCATAGCTGATCACAGAATTTAAAATTTTTATATACATATATTTTTGTTTTGGGTTGGCTTATTTGTACATATATTTAAAAAAATTGCAATAACAACTGTAGTTGGAAAAGTATGTTGATTTCGAATTGTAAAGTAATCAGTGTTTCTACGTTAGTTACCAACTTACTGTCAAGTAAAAAATATTTTGGGATTTATGGGTTATATGTTTGTAAATTGAACTAAAATCTAATTCGAGTAATTCTACAGAAGAGTTTTCACAATTTTGAAATTTAGTTTTCCAGAACTGTCTGATAGTCAAAATCTTGGTTTTGAAATGTTTGTTAATTTATTTTATTTTTTAGCAATTAACTAAGTCTTTCACTATATGGAATTGTATGGCATTTAAGATTTTAGAGTCACTCAATGAAATTTTATTTAGTTGCTATTTATTTTAATTATCCGTCTTGTAATCACTGTAAAAAAAAATTTGAAGGCAAATTTCTTTTCTACTAGATTATGGTACAAATATAAGTTGGTTTCGAATAAAATATATATTTTAGTTCTTCTAGTTTAGCAGTTAAGCGTTAATAATTAAAAATTCTTCTATGTTTTGTCACTAACTGGATTAAATTAAAAGTGTTGAAATGATCACATTAAAAAAAACCTAATAGATGAAGTTGTTCAAATTATTCCGATTACCTATGTTGTGTACAATCAGAAATCCACAATAATTTAAATGCTTTATGAAAACTTAAAGCCACGCAACTAATATTCTGTAATTACGTATACCAAAAGACTTAAATGAACTCGAATAAATTACAAGGAGAATGTAAATTAAATTATTTCACTTAGTAATGAACTTTTTATTTATCCAAAATTATCACTTTACAGCATTTGAAATTTATCTTCCCCAGTATTCAACAATGAAGTTGTATCCATGACCACGTTGAGACTTGAAGTGGAGTGTGACTTCCCTTTGTCCTGGACCTCCAGATTTCAGGGTAGCATATCCTCCCTTGCCATTGGTGTATTGGTCAGTTACCTTAATTCCAGTGATCAAATTTTGTCCAACAATTCCCTGGAAAAGTAAATTTAAAAGAGTTAATATTTTATACAATTTTGGCATTGTATGAATTATAAAGGAAAAAGAAATTAAATTACCTTTGGTGGAAACTGAACATCTTCAGAAACAACCCTAAGAGTTTGACCCTTCTTGGTCACATATTGTTGGAACAGCTTCCTATCACCTGGAGTGATGCTTCCAAAAGTAATGCTGTGGCTTTGACCGTAGGTGTCAGCTATACAAGCAGCAATAATAGCAAGGGCCAATACTCCGAAATATTTCATCTGGAAAAGTTCACAATTTTTAATAATTTCGATAATTTTCAAAGTTAAAATTTCTGGAGACTACTCACTTTGATTTACGATTGCAACTAGAAGGTTACTGCCTTGTCCAGTGCCGTCCGAGCTCTTTTATAAGAACTTAATCTATTGCGACAGTAATTGTTCTGCGCTATCTACATATCTTTTCGAGCTAGCTGATATTAACACTGGTTTACACTAATTTTGTTTCTAAATAAGTGATATTTTATCCCTCGATTACGAGTTTATAAACGAAAATATCCCATCAGGGCATTTTTTTGAGAAAGATAAGTTTGAAGAGTAGGTACAAAATATGTTATTTTGAATGGATTATTGTAGGAGTTTCTAATTTAGCTCAAATAAAAGTTTGATGTTGTCTGAAAAGTTTCCGGCCTGAACATGAATAGAGAATGAACACAAATAAAAATAAATTTGAAGAAAAAATGTCTTGTACGTTTTTTAGGTCTGAAGCTTTTCGGACAACCCTCATAGCTATTATACTATTATCGTCTTTTTAATATATTTTTCTGCAATTTTCGTATATGCTTAAAATACGATTTGTTTTAGTTTTCATTTTATTTTCCTAGAAAATATGGCGCAATGGAAACAAACCAATTTCACGATACTGATTATAGTTATCATTAAACGAATCAAAAAATACATCTCATATAAAGCACACAATAAATGTGTTTGAATTTTGTAAACCAGTGTAATGGATTGATTTTCTTTTACTGAGCCAATTCCGGAAACCAGCTACTTTGCAATTGTTTCCTGGCAATTTTAATGTTTGCACAATTGGTTTGACGAGCTTAACAAGAAATTTACAAGAACCCGTCGACTTTGTTTCCTCTTTGTCATAATTAATTATATATATTTATGTTTATTGTTGTCAATGTGATTACCATGAGTATAGGTAATGAGTTATTTTATTTGTTTTTAGGTAATGGAAGTATTAAAGGAAAATAATTCAAATAAATGAATGTAGGAAAAATCAATTGCTTTATACCGAAGGAGATAACATTGTTTTGTACAAAAGCAAATAATACTTTTTATCTAAAATTCGATCGCTATAAAGTAAATGTGCACATGATATCTCTGTAATCGAATATATTTCGTTAATCTACAGACGAATTCTTTGACAAATTTAGCAGGTGTAGTAAACAAAAAGTTATAATTTCTATTAAAATTAAATTAATTAATAATGTCGAAATTTTGACTAAACGTTATCTCTCGATAAGCGAAAATGTAATAGAAGAAGCAGATATTTAGGGATTTCGTTTAAAAATTGATAATTAGTGTACTTTTTATCAAGACAATGCTCCTATACATACATACTGCAAAGTATACTAGGAAGTTTTATGAGTTAAAGACAATACTGTTACAACAGTGGTCGGCCGCCAGTATTCCTTTAAACCCGATGGAAAATCTGTGGGGCATACATGCAAACAGGGCGAACATTTAACACTTTAAAACATTTAAAAAAAGCTTTCCAGGAATAAAAGAACAAAATTGAAAAGGTATAATAATTATTCTAATTTTTTTAGTTTACGGTTATGAAATAAGAAGGCTACTTGGAAAAGTAGATTTCGAAAAGCGTTTTTTACAATGGTTTTGGAACTAATAAGTATTTTTATGATACACAATTTGTTGCAATTACAAGTATCCAAAAGTTCGAATAATTAGGAGGATTTAAAATTTTAAAAATGGAATTTAATTTCGAACAGGGATTATGGGATTTATGGGTTTTAAATGTAACTCTTTAAATGTCCACTCTTTGTTTTCAAATTCTTGCCCAGTTATATGTTTACGCTACTAAATTTTTCACAAGACAAGGTATGGAAAATTAAATTTTATCTATATTTATAGTAGGTCAATGAAATTTAATTTATTGTTGTTATTTATTTTTATTATATCCATCTGTAAGCAAATTTGATTACATACATTGGCATCACTATAAAAACCATTTAAAAGGCCACTTCTTTCCGAGTATATGTGGGATATTAATTGCCGAAATTAATGAATGCGAGTGACATTTCTTCCATAGATGTAAACTAGGTAGCTTAATCCATTACTACGTTTAGATTTGAATTTAAGAGTGACATTTGCGCTGCGTGGACCTCCACCCACAAGAAAAACATCACCGCTATTTCCCCTCTTTGCATGGTCAACAACGTTAATGTACGAAATCAGATTACGATTTCCCTGAATAAGAAAAAATAAAAAAAATTATTAATTTAATAAACATTGTGTTCAACGTGATTTTATAAGAAATATATTGAAAATTACCTTGATGTATCCGTATCTTAATTCCGCGGAAATAACTTGTGCAATTTTGGACGATCTGAACACGCTTCTTCTGGCGAATTCTACATCACCTGGGAGACGATTACCAAAGGTAGCATTGCGACCAGATACCACAGATAGGCACACAACAACAATAAGAGCAAATACTCCGAAATATTTCATCTGTAATTTATAAAAGTTACATGTTTTTACAAAAATTAAATATCAGAAAATGTTCATTATCATACATTAAATCACTTTTGATTACTTTTGAGTAGTTAGTTTGAAAGACACTGAAGGAACACGTTCTGCTTTCTCTAGAAGCTTACCGTCGCTTATATAGTGATTTCACCATTTTGCGACAGATATTCTTTTGCGTCAGAACACGGTTTAATACAGTGAATATCATCAAATAAAATAATGGCCGTAAGACTTCACATTTTGTTAACGAAAATATGTTATGTATGTATGTACATCTG
The DNA here is from genome assembly GCA_933228815.1 of Machimus atricapillus. Classification (NCBI taxonomy): domain Eukaryota; kingdom Metazoa; phylum Arthropoda; class Insecta; order Diptera; family Asilidae; genus Machimus; species Machimus atricapillus. Next base: position 30,648,110 of record OW121786.1, on the reverse strand, counting down.
TAGATAACACTTGTTCATTTTGCGAAAATTTAGTTAATTAACTGGATTGCTTTTAACTCTGCATGTGAACTCAAGATTTCTTTCAATATTTAATATTTTGATAGTTGCTGATTGAATACTAGACACCATTACTACAATAAAGCTTATGAAAAACAGTTGCTTTACCATTGAAACGTTGCAAATTATGTTAAAAATCATATTTGCGCAATTGGTCCACTTCATACGCATTGTTCTTACTCGGCCGTGTGATTTGCGTATCTGCTCTAACCACTTGCAACCACGTTAGCTTACCTGTGTGAGTTAATGATATTCACATAACTAGTAGAAATAAAAAGATGTGCACACATAATTATATTATATGCATCTATGCATTTTAAAGTCCATCCACCGCGTTAAATTGTCTTCTCTGAAGGAAAAGTAGTAACTATTGCGGGGTGATGAAATAGTCCCTGTTTTTGAATCACTTCATTTTTTAGTAGTTCTGCTAAAGATACCTTTTAAGAATTACATGATATAATTACTCCCTTGCCAAAGAAAAATAAGAGGCCCTACTCTCCAATCCGTTCGAATTGAATCGAAAAGAGCTTAAAAAAATACTTTTCGAACAAACGTTGATCAGCAGACCACATAGAATTGATTGGCATACCCCTGTTCAGACCTTAGCAAAACACCCTGTATTTATTAAAGTAGCAAATTTGTATTAGAGCAAGCATCCTTAAAAATATGAATAACCTACACTCTTGTAAAATTTCACATGATAAATGCAGTCAATAGATTACTGGATATAGATTTCGAGTTTGATCGACAAATAAATTCGTACATATAAGTAAAATGCAACAGAAAAACGCAGTAGCCTTCTGCCTAGATATTACAAGAGTGTCAGCTAGAGTCATCCCCTATTTTAAATTTTTAATTGCATAATTTCGGTGGCCATTGCCTATTAGTAGAAGTAGGAAAATTAATTAATTAATTTAAATATTTTTTTCATAAATCATTAGTAACATCTTATAAGAAATGTTGGCCTGGCTTGGAATTTTCGTTCATCCAAACTTTAAAAGCGTTTTTCTCAAAACTATATGTTTTTTCAAAAAGGTGCAAGCGAGAACTCGAAAAGTTCTAGATTAATTAAACTGAAACTTTTTTTCTATGGTATTCTAAAGGTTTTTGAAATTTGTTAAAAAACTAATTATGTCGAAGCAAAAACTATGGCTTAAAATCCGAGGTATTTTTAAAAAGTATCTTAATTCGGGAATTATAATTACTTATTCTTTAATTTTTCTTAAGTTTATCATCTTTACGTATAAGTATGCTAAGTTACAAAAACATTGAATTAATCTACATAGGTATCTATTTATTGAATTATTTTAGTTGTGCAATTTTAAAACTCGCCTCAAAATTCCCATCCGCCAATTTTTATGAGATTTTACTTTGTTAAATATTGCTAAATTCATTTGTATCTTTTGTATTGTAAATTCATTTCATTTTGCAAAGGTCTTGGAAACCTGGAGTTAAATTTTGTGAATAAAAACGACTAACAACATTATGTGTGTACAGCTCGCGTTTCTCATAATCCATTATATTCGTGTTTTATCCGATTTTTGGTCTGACTCTTTGTACTCTTTGGTTGTATAGCTTTAGAATTGGGTAACAATCTGAAATTGTTCTTTCAGTAGTTTCTAAGGAAATTTTGGATATGTTCTTACAAAAAGAAAAATGTCCTCAATTTGATTGGTACCCTTGTATTGTTTTTTAAAGTTTGTATATCGACTTCAAAGATAATATCGAGGCCGATTTTTTGAATATTTAATTGAGATCAATTCAGAAATTGCTCAGAAATTAAAAAAAAAATCTTTATGAAATATGTAGATATGTTCTAATATTTACTTCATATTTAATTTTGGTAACTTACTTTGTTTGATGTAAGTAGGTTATAGGTTATTATATATCTTCATGCTGCTGCTACTGATGTAAAAAGTGGGTACTTTTATTTTGGCTAATATGAAAAATTAAAAGCTATTGATTCTATCGTATTTAAAAAATTGTTACGGGCTTGACAACTTTGAGAAATTACAAGAAAACCTGGTTTACCTAATCCTGTTGAAACTTGGAAAACTTGATTTCAACCTTAAACAAACTTGTGTATTTCTCTTATAGAATTTGCTTGAGATCGGTGAAGAAATATAACAACAAAACCAAAACCTAAGGAAGAAGAGTATCTTGAGTTGTAGTTGACTAATGAAAAAGTGATTATTTCTCATAGAGCAGCAAAACTTTGGATCCCTGAAACCTATCTGAGCTGGTTTTGGGGCACAAACTGTGGTGGCACAAACTGTGGTCCAACTTTACTCATAAATAACGCAACAGCTTCGGCTGCATCATTGCATCATGTTGTCTTCACCTTTACTTTGTTAAATTGTTCGGTAGAAATCTTTGAAATCTTTGTATCTTTGAAACATCGAAAGTAGCTTCTTCGTAACTCTGTAAAGGATCACCGCATCAAGGAACTCTCGCACTCCGTGCGCCTTACTCCTCGTCAACTTCTTGCCTTGGGTGGGAACGTCTTACAGCGGCCGGGAATTTCAATTTAATTTCTAGCTGTCTGTGATGAGAAATTCATCAAGTGGTTCATGGGTTGGAAATAATTCGTGCGGTTTAGTCCCGTCTTACGTCTTTCGTCTTACAGCATCCCCCTGCGTTGTGCCACTGAGCCTTTGAATCAATGGATGCGGATGGCGCCCTTTCAGCTGTTGTTTCCGAAGACTCTGGTCCCTTTGACTTTTTGGGATTCCCCGCTTCCCAGACTCTTCTCAGATACATCGGTCTCAGATAGTCTTCCAGAAATGTGTTCACGGCGAATATTTTAGTTTTGGTGGCAATAAGGAATTTTTGATGTGATTTCAGGATGACGCCAAGGAATGAGGGGAATGTGATAAGACGAGACGTGAATGTCTTCTGAATAAGCAAAAGTGCTTCTTTATGTGCTCGGATGGCTCCGGCACTTGCGGTGCAGTCCTGGGTTAGAATTCAAGTAACACTCACACGAGCGCGCCATTCGTCAGCAGGCGAAAATGGGGATTTAATTATTAGCTGGCTGGAGGTTACCCAAACCAAACCCACATTTGATCGGGGGAAAATGGGGTTTGTGGGGGAATAGAAAGGCGCTTTGAAGCAAATCTAATTTATTTTCAAATAAAACTGGATTTTGCTTTATGAAATTTTGGGGTTTTAGGGATTTTAATGTCCGAAAATTTCTAACAGAAATTCGTATCCCTTTCCTCGTTGGGAAATGAAATGAATCTTAGCAGAATGCTGTCCAATGCCACCTTCCGTGATATAAGCGTAGCCACCAGTTCCATCTTCGCATTTATCTGTTATCCGGATTTCAGTGAAAATGTGGTCGTATGAAGCTCCTCCACCCTACAATGAAATATTTTAAATATAAATCAACCAAATTCTATTCAATTTAAGAACAAATGTGCTTGGTTAAACTTCATTAATTCTATACCTAATATATTTTAATTTTAGTAATAATAATTCAACTATATATTTACAAATTCTCCTACCGAAAAATATTGCGAAACAATTTGAAGATGCCTATAGCTAAAGTAGTTAATTGCTCCAAGCAAAAAACAATAAAACATACAAATCCATACATAACTAGATTAACAAATGACATAAAATTGAACATAATGAAGAAGAAAACGGGAAAGGAGAAGTAGGTTTTAGAGCTACAGCTACTAACTATGCCTGGGTAGAAGACGTTTTCAGAGACTTCCCATCCGGCTTTTGCTGGTCGCTTCACTAAAGTCGAGTGAAGTAAGCGATCCTCTGGTCCTGCCTTTCCAAAAGTAACACTGTGATTTTGGGCAAGTGTGGCTGAGAAACAGCTTACTACAGTCAAAATAACAACCGGAAGAAATTTCATCTGTAAGATAGAATATATATTTCACTTTTCATGAACTTTTTATATTCATTTAATCCCACTTTCGATCGTTGGTTGAAGCTCAAATAACTCGTTTGAATTCTAGGAACAGACTTCTACCTTACGATGCGCTGGTAACCTTTATATAGCATGAAAGCCACGTTTGTGTACTTAATAGAAGTTCTGCGAGACTGAAGTTTTCTTTAAGTGGAGTACTTTTTAAAAATGCATAAAAGCACCTGTCTGACACAATTTTCCCTTTTGTATTTGTATATGAAGAATTTCTTTGGCTTTGTATACATTCTTGTGTTTCATATTGTCGTTCTCGGAACTGTTAGAGTGTGTGCGTGAATGAAAATGTGAGCAATCTTAACTTTTTCCTGACTTATTGTACATTATGTAGAGTTTAGTAAGTTACGTCATAGAGATCATGATTTGGAAGAAGCGTTTGATTTATTGAAATAATTTTATTCGAAAAATAAAGTTATATGACGATTGAAAAATTGGCCCTTAGAGTGATTATAATTTATTTAAATACTCCAATTTGGAAATTTAAGAAAAGATTTAAATTTTTATCACTAAAGAATAGATTTGGAAATAGGTATGTACATACTTAGTATACACGCTATACTTTAAAAGTTACCGTTCACGCGAACATAAGTCTTAAAGCGTTTTTATTAATTAGTAAGTAGTTTTAGAATTTGTTATAAACATCTGAGCGGAAAATGTATGAAATATGATATTTTACGGACATCTAACTTTAACTTGTCTTAGTAGTGTTTAAAACTAATAGTTAGTAAATGTGACCAAACAATTTGGATTTGATTGCCAGGGAAATAAATTTGTTTAACTTACACTCCGCATTACAACATAAAACTTTGATTTTATGAAGAACTTCTGATTTCTGATTGTAAATAAATGGACAAACCAGAAAATAAGTTTTGCTTTTTATGGATAATATTTGGAAAATAACATTTCATTGAAAATTAAATTTCAATTCCCTGATAGTCGCACTGCAATTATGTATGTTATTTATTGCTTTTAGGTTGTTTCCTCTTATCTTTACGAAGATCATAACAACTCATAATGGAGTAAATATTATTAACAAAATCAGGCAGTTCGCTTCAACAGTTCGGAAATTACATCTAGTCAAAACAAAAACAAAAACAGACTTACTAAGATCAGTTTACAGGGAGATGCTTTCATAATGCCCACGATCAAGTTGATCGCTTCATTGAGGAAGTGGGAGATTATCTGTTTTCTGGAAAAAGTTGTTAAATGCGCCTCTCTCGGCGTTTTCTCGCTTTTTTCCTGAAGATATATTGCCCCGCGAGTTATTCCAGCTGGCGGTTTTCTTTCATCATCCCAGCATCACGCCTGACGCGACACATGTTTGTCTTCCCTGACAAGATTCCGTCAAGTCGGGCCAACCAGAAATGATCCCGGCGCTGATGATGATGAGCCCGGAGTGTTCCAGGCGGCACTGAAGGAAACCCGCAATTAAAATCAGTCCCGCGGTCCCGAGGGAAGCCGCAATTAGGGCAACTGAATTAGGTGTTGCTCGTATCACAGCAGCGGTTGCGGGCACATTAAGCGCGACAAAGTCCCCTTAATTGGTCTATCCGTCCCGCGGTTTGCGGTCGACCAGAAATGATTTGTGAACCTGGAAAAATCTGGGCGTAGATTGGCTTCGCCGAAGATCCTCAGATTGTGAGGAGCAGGCCTATAAAAAAGTTGAGCTGCAGCCGCAAGATCACGGTCAGCGATGCGAAACTCCATTCCGGTCTCCTCCAGGCGAGGTCTTGCTCTCCCCGGGGAAGCGATCGTGTCCGGGAACCAGCCGAACTCCAGGTGGCCACTTTGCTCTGCTAATGATAAAACTAGAGACGGAGCCCCCGAGTTGACTCTGGCTGATCGAATTGATCTCTTCGATCGCTGGCTGCGGGGAGAGGTAATTGCGCAATAAATCTTCATTGAATTTTCCATTGGCGCGGCATAACCGGAAATGAGTAATTTAATTGGATTTTAATCAGCACAACCATCGGGAGACGAGAATCATGCAAAATTAATTAATTTTTGGCCAATGCCATACGATTCATTTTGTTTTACTCTCGCGTTTCTTCACCATATGGCTGTCGAAATTTTATCTAATAAACAAGCATATGTTGAAAGTCCTGGGGTTTACCGGTTTCTGGCTTTTTAAGGCTATTTAGACACACCCAGCAAGATGATAACAAGCAATAATATGTTGAAGTTGCTATCACTATTAAATTTATCATTTTGCTTTCCAAACATTAGGCGTTTGCAAGATATTAGAGAAAATATATAAATCCTTTATCTCCTGGTCACTTGACCGCATAAGACTTGTGAAAAACTAGAAATGCAACGAACTAAGACCGTTGGAGTTGACTATTTGTTGTCTTTTCAGGTGAACAAAACGATTTTAATCTATGAACTATGCGTATAAGCATTAAGATTTTTTACTCAATTTAAGAATTTGCCTTAAGGGATAATGATATGTTGCTCAAAACGGCTTTTGATTGATGTTATTTTTCAGTTGTAGCAAAGAACTTAGAACATAATTATATAAATATAAACTCTTTGGCTGTAGTGATTGAAAATAATCAGTAATTATTGTATTTTGAAACAAAAGAGGAAGCTGTAGTCGGAATATTGATTGAAGTGTAAACGGATTGATTCTCACGAAGCTTTCTATTGATCTGTAACAAATTAGTTTTTTAAATGAAAGGTGTAAAGTACAAAATCTTTTAACATGGTTAGACTTAATAGGAAAAGTAAAAATATAAAAAGCTCGGTTTGCCAGAAAAAAAGATAAGGTCATTTTATTAACTTATGTATACCTTTCAGAAACAAAATAAAAATTTGATGGAATATCCTTATCCCCTAGATAGAATTAAATATATATTTAAAAAAAATAAAACTATATTTTGTCTTTTCAGGTGTCTTGGCATCAAATCGCCCTTCATCGAGTTTAGGAACGAGGTCGAAATCCTGGCGAACACGAGCATTTCTCTGAATATAACAAAAGATGAGCAGGTGCTGATGCATGAAGAAAGTCTGAAAAAGTTAGGGACTTTCATAAAACCCGTAGATCTTCGCAATTCGACCACCGGCTTTGTGAAGTCGAACCTTACGAAAAAGATTCCGCCCACCCCCGCCGGTCGACGGAGGAGCGGAACGGAAAATCCTATAGTCGAAGAAATGGACAGAAAGGAGATAGAGCTGCTAGAGGAGGAGACTGATCCAAACGTCGGGTTTCCGGGTCTTAGTAATGACGATCGTAAATTTATTGTTCCCATGGCTCTAAAAAATCCAACGAGTGAACCAAAAAAGGCGGCTCCGCCGAGCAACGATTTTTCAACGAACATCGACGACCTTAAGAACCACATTCTGATGTTGCAGAACATGACGAAGAATGACAAGTCCTTCCAGAGTAAATTTGTCGTCTTCCCGAGCATTCAACGGCAGCGGAACACGACGCAACCGAGACCCCTGGCGAGCCCCTCGACGACAACGGCAGCACCCAGAAGAATTGCGCCAGTCGTCACACCAAAAATTCCAGAGCCGGCAAAATCAAAGGCGCCGGATTATGATGAGCCCCATGACGACTATCACAAGGAGATCTCGATAATCCCGCAGGTTCTGCTCTTGAATGATCAAACCCCGCCAGATGAGGAGGAAGAAGACCCGCGAAGGGGCGGTGCGGGGCAAAAGGAGACCCGGGTGACGTACTCGCGAAGAAGAAATTTTAGGAAGATTTCGACGACCGCGACAACAACGACCGCCGTGACGACCGCCGTGACGACCGCCGCGACGGTCGAGAAGCCGCGTCGAAATCCGAAGCGGCAGAGGGGCGGGAATGGCGAAAGACGCAACAAAAAGCGTCAAAATTGCAAAAATGTCGACAGTCCGCGGTGCCAGCGGCAGCGCGGGAGACAGTTGGCTCTATCCCTAAACATAAATAAGACGGTGCAGATGACCTCTGCAGAGCGGCCGTTCCCGGCGACAGATCTCCGGGATAAGACGGGACCCCGCACTGATCCGGATCACTTCTGGTCGGGTGGCGGGCGGCCCCAGGATGACGATCAGAAATTGTCGCGATCGGTGCGTAGCCACCACATTCGGCGGAATGCCGGCGGCGCACGATCCTCCTATGAGGGCACCCAGGCGTCCAGGGACTTCATCATTCCCGTTGGGAACGTCATCAATAACAATCAATCGATGGCGTACAAAGAGGCCGTCGATCTAAATCCAGACCTCTGTTACCGCGTCGACGGGATGACGTACGGCCAGCAGAAATTGTGCGTGCTGCACACCAGCATCATGCCCGCCATCAGTCGGGGGGCGAGGTCCGCCATCCAGGTGAGTGCACTGCTCCTCCGTTTTTTTTATTTCCCCGATTTCGCCTGTGGGACTGTGGGAGAACTCATTTCGAAATCGGTCTCAATCTTGAGACGTTGCGACGGGCGCGCTATTCCCGATCGCTATCGCCTTCCTGATTAACGTGGGCGTGCGCTGCTCCGCTGCTGCGCTGTCTGCCAGTGGACATTTCTAATCCAATTGAGATCGCTCCGTGCGATTGCGATGACTTGCCCGTCTTCGATTAAAAGCCTGCAGTTTTGCTGGCCCTTCTTTCCCAACAATTTTCGCATTCTCATCGCAGCGTAGTAAGAATTTAGTAAGAATTACAAATTAAGACAATTCCTGGATTGTCTCGAGTTTGATGAATGAGGATCGTCTGACAGTTGCGTCTCTGTTCCATTACTGGCACTTCCATCGTACCCCCCTTATAGTAAATATGTAACTACGTAGCTATTTTCGGAATAATAACTAACCAATAGTAAAAATTGGCGCTTATTTTAAATGGTATTATTATAGGGATATTCACGTCATGCTCTCGTAGGCTGAGTATATATGTCTCGTAACTGGTCAAAATTGCGTAACAATTTCAAAGCTCGTAAAACTTTTCATACATTTCTAAATTACGACCTTTCTTTGAACAAGCTAGCCAAAATAGTCACGCAAAAACGTTGTAGATTTTTACCTCGTATTTCGTCAAAAAAATTGGTAACTGTTTTGCTGAACTAGATCTGAAAGAAATTTTGGCTCAATTGTTTCAAATTTTTAATTCAAAAATGAATTTGATGTATGGAATGTTTCTACTATAGTATTTTATTTTTATTTTTAATTTTTCTAAAGATCCTCAAAAAATAAAAAGACATAAAGTCGTAACACATCAATGGAGAGAAACAGTCAATTAATTCGAAACAATTGTGTTATAACACAAAATTTTTGTACTTCTATCTCACTAAAGTTATGAAACTTTGCACACGCATGTTTAACTTTGATGATAATAAATACAATGCGGTGGTATTTTTAAGTGGATTCTAACCACGCATTAAAAGCATTTGCTAAAAAAAACAATCGACATTTCAAGTAACGCGTTCACGATAATTTTTATAAAGTTCATTCACGTCATCTTATGGTAAATAAGACAAGTCGTAGAATATGCGAGCCAAAGAGTCTAAGTAACTTTACCACATTATTTTTTGGGCAGCGAAAATATGATAAGAAAGTATTGCAACCTCACATTTCGTATATATGTATGTATAATATTCTAGCTTAAAAATGTATGCTCTAACGACACTCCAAAGTGAAAAGGTAAATTTTGAAAACCTTAACCAATCTCAGGAAGAGGAGGTTATCAATTCGACCCCAATGCATTTTGTTTCTATTTCTGCTCGTGCAACGCATTGCTTGATTTGTAAAATGAAATAAAAATGATAAAATATAGAAATTCTGTGATTTGCATGCAAAATAGATTTACGGAGGTTATTAAGGTCATGGATTTTAAATCCGGTACCGATTCTGAAAATTAAGAATGGCAGATTCAAAATGGTGGCCTATATTGTATATAGTGTATATTAGTAGTAAACAATTTCATGAACCGTAAGCATGTGATGGTTTTGCGTCGGGTAATTTCAAATTTTAGATTCTAAATTTTGCCCCGAATATTTCATTTCAATTTTGTTTGCCTATTCGAAAGGGGTTGTTTCGATTTAAGAATTTGCAAATATTGAAAAACGAACAGTGTTCACAATACGCTTATGTGCAGATGTGTTTTTCATTCTGATTATTTATGTAGTGTAGAGGATACTTAGTTTCATAGTAAATTGATTTTTCAGTTGATTTTTTTTATATAGTGTAAATTAGTACTGGCATCAATTGAAATCTGAAAAATCGAAAGTGGAAATAGCCCCCTTGGAAGAGGATCTCCTCGTATGTTTCTAAGCTATGAAAGAATTTGGTTTTACAAAAAAAAGTTAGAACGTTTCGTAGAAAACGAAACTAACAACTTCCAACTTCCGTTCAACTTCTGTTTATTTTCCCACCTTCGGTAAAAAGTGGAAGATATCTTAAATTATAAGATGCAATTTCGGAGTGATTCTGCAAATTCCAGTTTGTTATTGCGATAAATATAGATTCTGAAAGTCATTCGTGCCGGTTTTATTTAATTTCATGTATTATTATTATTCGTGGTTTTTCATTCAAATTTTTTTTTTTCCTATAAATTATTAGTTTATTTTATGGAATTTAATGTCTGTAATATTTTTTAATGCATAGGTACTTCTGTGACCTTCTAAAATATAACCCAAAATGGGAAACAATACCTAACGCTTTTATACTCTACAGATACTTAGCTGGATTTTCCGCGATTTTTATTTTGTTTTGCTTTTTTTTATTCAATAACATACTTTTTTAATCAATTTTCATCAATAGCTTACTCACAGTACAGTAAACATTTTAGTAGCTAAGGCATGAGATACCTACTACAAAGTTTCAGAAGTAATAGTTAAAATTAAATAAAAAAATTGGTGTTTTACTTATTGTAGCAGTGTTGTTTAATAAAATAAATATGTACAAAAATTAATCTTACAAATAAATACGCATATACTTATCATACATTAAGTTGTGTTGTCTAATAATATAAAAGGGGCGTGTGCTTATGTCCATAAATTTCTATTAAGTAACTGAAGCCTTTAAACCATTTTGCCTCAAAATGCATTGAAACCCATCCCATTCCTGGACCACCGTTTGTGAGATTAGCGGTTGCACCATTATCCCATCGATCTGTTGCTTTGATGTATGAAATTGTTAATGGTCCCAAATCTATACCCTGAAAATTTATAAAATATTATTATTATTATTCGATATAATTATCAGTAGTTAAAAAATTAGATATGGACTATTTTGCAAAGGGTAGAAAATTCTACACAGGCATAATATTTTTACATAAAATTTAACTTCTTAAACGGTTTCACCTTTTTCTAACAATGTTTCAGAATCAGTTATAAATAAAGTAATGTGAGCCGCTTTTTTGAAAGTATCATCTTAACAAATACTCCATTCAAATTGTAACGTATACCGTAATGTAAATTTTTCAACGTAAACTTTAAATATTATTTCGTTTTTAGTTTTTTATAAAATCAAACAGCAGAAAAACTTCTAGTAAATTTATGTAAAAGACCAAACGTATTTTTGGAATTATGTTTTCAAGTCCCTTAATTAGCAGTATATATGTGATGGGATTATGTAATTTTAGCGATTTAGGGTTCCGTTTGACAAACTTATATAATGTTATCAGATTTAATCACGGCATCAAGAGAAAAAATAACTTGTTATTATTAAACTTAATCGATTCATGTGCAACACCAGAATTAAACGAAAATTTAATAAAAGCAGTGGCCTCCACATATCGGCTAACATGCGAAGCTTTCTGTTTTGAAGTTCATGTTACATATCTTTGCATAAAACACAGTAAACATTTCAAACTATTGTAAATAACGCCTCAACTTTCGATCTGTTAAGTTTTTAAATATGTATTTTCATAACAGCGATGCAGCAAACACTTGCAGTTATTTTGAATTCGTGCTAAATGACCTTAACATGGCAGCGAAGTTTTTATTGGTAAATTTCGAGCTCAACGTCGTCGCCGTCATCGCAGTTAATTTCGCGGAAGGTCAGTTAAAATCACATGAGACAGACGGAGAGCGGTGTAATTGGCTTTGTATGACACGTTGGAAGTCTTATACCAATTTCAAAATAATGTCACTCTGTTACGCGCAGCCTCGAGAGGTTCCCGCTAACTTTCAATCGGTTTACCATTTTTGCTGCAAGTAATTGCAGCTTTACACTCGGCATGTGTTACATGCGTCGCATTTATCCGCTTAAGCAGATCGCGCATGCATATTTTATACTGTAAACTGCCGCGGGGGGATTTACCGCGAAACCAGCTAATTGGTTTTCCGGCGGGTGAATCAAGCCGCTGTTGTTGTTTACATTGTGTTTTATGAATTGTTTTATCAGTGCAAGTAAGATTTACTTCAAGTGTAGGTGGAGGGTCAAAAACAAGATATTTTGTGTATACCGAAATTTACATAAAGATTAACAAATAAAAATCACATACTCCTTGCGGCGGGAATTCATAATCCTCGTAGATTTGTCCATTGATAATTTTAAACTTTCTTGTGAGAATTTCCAGGTGAAGCAGTTCATCGTCCCGCTCCCGTTGCCCAAACTCTGCACTTTCACTGTTTACATTGATAAGAAATACGCCACCGATTAGCGCAAGAACTGAAACTAATTTCATCGTGAGTGTCGGATAAGTCGCGATTTTTATTAATGTCTTAACTCTCCCGAGGTTGTGTAACTGGTGCTATAAAATCAAGTGCTGAATGTAAACTGATCAACCTTGCTTATAAGCTCGTGTAATACGTCGCGATAAAACGTGTAGTGCCAGTCAGTCAAAATTTTACATTTTATTCACGAGATAAATGCAAACACGGTCTTTCCGCGGAATTCCTCCTCTTATCTGTTTGTCGAGCTCCATAGCTCATGTAGAATTTCTATTTGTGTATTAAATCCGATTATGAAATCGCCGGGATTTCGAGCAGAAATCATAACCAATCATTAGTCATTTAAGTCGCTCTGCAAAACCTAGACAGACCGAACGACCTCCTGTCCTTGGCACGGGGATTTCTACATGGTCAAAGATGGCACTCTCGCACTTGGCATAATTTGAAATTTAAACAAATTTTTTTTTTGCAACAGCGTCGGGTTTTTACGCGTACGAAATTGAGTACTTACGCACTTGCAGTCATCGTGGCGGTAGAAAAACATTATCTCTATGTATATGTTATCTTCGCATTTTCTTTCTCTGTAAACATTTCGAATTTTGCATTTTTTCTGCCCAATTAAAAATTTAAATTATTTTTAAAATATAAAGCGGTGAAGCATAAAGAAATATTTAGCCTAAAATTTTTTTTTGTTATCTCATGTTCTCAAGGCTTTCAGTCTGTTTGTTTAGATTTAAAATACTCAAGGAATACCTAGTGATTTTTGCTGAATAACGAACATGAAGTTCATGGAGTTCATGTCTTTGGTCAGGGCTATTTATCGTCACGACTACCTTTTCTAAAGTTTTTTTTTTTGTTTTTTGAACCATCTAAGGCATCATAAAAATCTCTGTCGCAATTCAGGAAACTCAGCGTTTTCATTTGCGTAGATGACTCTAGATACGAGTACACCAAATATCTAATTGATGATAGCTTTTTTGACATCATTTCAACAAAATATCAATTAAAATATATTAATTCATCATTATTTTAAGCTTTTTGCCTTATCACAGAGGAATGGTTAAACTCTGATAGTATTTATTAGAATTAAAGTCGTCAATCTTCCAATACGAAGCGCCAGGAATTCCCGACTGTTAGATATTTATGTTGCAAAAACCACATTGGACGTCATTAATTTTTAATTATCTAAATATATCATGCCTTATTCACCAAATACGTTATATGTATTCCTTGCTTATGCTTTTCTGCGAATGGCATTTATATCCGAAAATGATATGATGCTAACGAATTATTTTTAGGGTCGCATTTACACCTAAACAATATTCAACTGTCTTTAATAAAAAATGATTCTCTTATTTCTATTAGTGCTTATTTATTATTATCGCAGTTCACCTAAATCGAGGTCTATTTTCTAGTTTAAATTAAATTTAACAATTTACGTTGTTAATTTTATTATGAAGATAACTGGGATCATGTCACCAATCACTTTTTAATTCGGGGTCAGTTAATCGAATATAATGAGGTTTTGCTATTATCTGGAACAAATGAAATATTTTTGCAGATTTAAAGTGCAAAATAACTGGTTAGAGGAAGTTAATGAAATTGACCTAATCAATAATCACAAAAAATTTAAGAAGCCAAACGTATGCATATTACAAAATGTGTGAATAATAAATATGATAATTTACCAAAATAAATAATTTATGCTGACTTTTGTACGAGGCATATTTTGTATAATGATAAGTAAAATGGAAATTTCTGTAGATGGACGGTATTATTGAAATAGATCGGGAATTGATTTTTACTTTAAAAATAAAATGGAGGAAAAGTAAGTGGAAATTAGTAGAATAATTGCTGCTAAATTGCACTTCTTAGGGTTTCACTAACATGCCCGGAAAACCAGACGAATAATTGTTATTTTGTATGTTCATTAAAAAAAATATGTTTAATATCTATATAAGTACATAAGTAGGTATATAACTTGGAATGGAAAGTTTATAATGAGATCACTTCAGTATTTATCTTTTCGTACACACTGCACGTTTAAAGAAATTCGTTCATAATCTAGTTTAGCGCGATAACCCTGAACTCTTAGCTTTCCTTGTTCGAAAAAAATAAGTTAAGTTGAGAGCTAGTTGAAAAATAATGAGAAATTTTGTAGCAAAAGAAACTCGGGAATATTTTAGCGATGAAGGATTTCTTAATAACGAAGTAGTTACTTTAGAAAGACAATATAACTTAAGAATTAATTTAATAATGTTATATTGACTAATAATGAAAAAGTTTTGAGTTAGTAACAGTTCGAATCCAATAATTGAGGCTTGTATCAACAAAGGTGGTAACCTCCACGTTTTTCACAAATTAAACTAATAAAGTTATAATTGTTTAAAACCTCAATTGTGTTAAAGACTTCAACTTAAAACCATCTCTTTTTTCTACAATAATTTAGCGACAAAGCAATTATAACAGTGATAACATTTGCAAAACACGCATATACTGCACAGAGCTAATTTAGTATAAAGAAGTTGAATTGTAGTATTTAAACAAACTGATTCTTCAATTCTTAGGAATTTGGAATAGATTTCAATGAACTCATTTAATTTGAATTAATGAAGCTTTTATATAACGTACTATAAATCAGAGCGTTGCTATAGTTGATAATGTTTCTCATTATGAACATAGAAATTTATTTGATTATAGAGCAGACAGCAATCTTCGAATTTTATACTTTGGTATTTCTAAAAGCCGTGTTTCGATTTTGCGTATCCAAAATTTCTTTTATTGAAATCTTAGGATTATTTTGCGATGATATTACAATAATAATAATAGCAATAATCAAAAACGTGTTGCTTAGAAGTTAAAAGCCCCTAAATGGAAAAAAATCGAGTATACTTGTCCTTAAGGACCTGTACAATTTTTATCATAACTGGTAACTTAGAGGTTATGATTTTCTTGTAGGACATTCTTGATGTTAAAACCTGCGGTAATAATATTGCTTGCAAAGTTCTTTCATTTAGGCATAGTATTGAAACCATACCTATTCATCAAAACTTTAAAGATCCAATTGAAAGTCAAAACATGTTACCAAACAACTTTAAAGTCTCCTTTACTTTGTAGTTACTTTACTCTATAAATTTTTCTAGGATTTCTCAATAATTCAGAGGGTTCTGATTGCCTTTTGGCGTCTTTTGTTTTTCATCTATCGTATTTACCAAGAGTGACGACAAAGTCCTTCCTGTTTCCAACATCCACAAAGTGGACAGAGTACGCAGCCAGGCAGTCAAATTTGCCTTCAAGTAACATAACGACCACCTGTTGTCTGTTGCCCTTCGTGTGGGACAGTCTGCCATATGTCACCATTCAAAATCCCAATCTCTGATGGTTTAATGTGCCTGCAGGGAGCATACTTGTGGATATGTAAATCTGTGTATGCATTTTATGGTGCTATTTTACATTTTAATTATCGATGCTTACTGCACGGTGGCATGATGTCCATAAGTCAAACCCTCCAGTCCGGATGAAACCCTCTCTCAAAGGGTTGTCTGACCCATGCAAACGGTTTATATTGCGAGTACTTTCTATGGTAGTGTTGCTTTCAATATCTGAAGTTTTATCATTTGGAGGACACTCAAATTTAAATTTAAATTAGGTGATACAATTGCTATTTCGGTAATTGCATATTTTATGTAATCAGGAAGAGAAATTTGCTAATTTTGTGCCTTTTAATTTTCTCATTAGGCAAATGATTTATGTATTTTTAATTTTTCATTTTACAGGAGTGTCAGCATCAGTTCAAAAATCGAAGATGGAATTGCAGTACGACAGAGGATAATACAGTTTTTGGCCCCATGTCTAGCATAGGTGAGTGAGTTTAAGGATTTAACTATTGGTTTAAAAATTATTGATATAAATTTGAAGTAGTTTTTTTTTTATATGTCAGAATACTTTCCCTGATAAAAAATTGTAGTAGCACTGAATTGTGTGTGGCATGCACGAAGGCCGAAAAAATAAGAAGAAGAAAAGAAAGACGCCATAAAAAAATAGAGAGTCGAAACAGTGTTAGAACAAACTCTAAATGAAAAAAATATTAATTTAATAAAAAAAACTGTAGCTTAATTCCCCCCAAGCTTACACTCCCAAAAATAAAATCATCGTTCTTAAGCTGATGATGTTATATGACATATACTAACTCAAAAAACTCTGCGAAAAAATGTATCAAAGATGTGAGTCATGATTTTTCTATAGAATCGCTCTGTATGAAACAGCAACCTTTCAAACAATGTGTTTAAATACTTTTGTTTAAACAATTCCAGATGTCAAAAGAAAAAAAAAGCGATAATTTTTTTTTTACTATCTGCCGTAGATAATTGGGTTTTATTTTAATGGGTTGATGTGATTCTTAGTAGGTATAGGATATACTAAATTTCTAAATAAATTTTGTTTCAATTTTAATTAATTATATTAATTATAATTATTACACATTATGCACTTAATACTTAGAGAAGATGAAAGACTTCGAAATCGGTATTTTAAATAAAAAGTTTTAGGACCCATATTTTCCTAGTTTAGTGAATTAAAATTTTTGTAAAGGTGATTTTGATTTGATCACATTAAATGCCTAAGCAACTGCAGTGAAATATAAAAAATTTGTTAATGTAGATTACATTACTCATCAAACTTTGAAAAGAAGTTTCTATACATAAGTTAAAAAAGGGGTTATCCAATCAATAGGGACTAGGGAGCCACGTAAAGTTCAAGTAAAATGTAATTGAATGAAAAGCAAATAAAACTTTGTCTAGCGTAACTTTGCGAATTGAGAAGAATTTGTCAACAAGAAAGGTGATTAAAAGCGCAGTCGAAAGGAGTTAAGGAAGTACACAGGACTAAATTGGCGCTCTCCCCTCGACTGCTGAAGTAATTACCTTCACGTTTTTGCAGAGAGGACCAATTTTCCGTCATCAGAACTCGAGCTAATCACGATCGACTCCTGCAGCCAGCTCTCATCGAATCAATCAAAAATGTCTTCCCCCTGTCCCGCGGAGCAATTGAAAAAAGTCAAGTACCTACCAATGTACGGAAAACAGTGTCCTTCCGCGGGACGAACATCTGCACCGAGCCGGGCCCTCATCCGGCGTCATCAGACTCGCTTCAGTCCTCGTTACGCTTAAAAAAGGGCTCAAGCCGGGAAGCTTTACCCCGTCATTGACCTAAACTAATTTGGGACGCAATAAGCACGGGCTCGTCCTGGGCCCGGATCCGTACCCTGCACCGCCGCGTTGTCGTTCCAATAAAACTGACTCTTGGCTAAAATCGAAATTGGAGGTGCGCTCGTCCGGGATCCGGGACCGGGATGTAGGCCGTCACAGGAACAGGAACAGGAGCAGGAGCAGGGCCGGGCACAGATTTCAAAACTGATGAGTTTACGTACACCCGGAGCGGCGGATCCGTGCTAATCACGACCCCTGTCTGCAGCACGTACGCCCGTTTCGGCTGTTTTATTTCACCCTTCCGCCTGCTGGCTGCGGTGGCTCCTGCCCTGGGGTGTAACCCGCTTACATTCCGCTTACATATCCGTAACAAATTAGGAAATCCGAGCGCCCCGCACACAATTGCCAGCTTTAACCCTGAAACTGAGTCCTATTAATGCATAACAGGCCGCGATTATCCCCGCTCCCGGACGGGGTCCTTTTGTGCCCGGTTGTGTGCGCCTAAATGGCCACAATTGCGAGAGCCTTCCGTTTTTCATTTCCTTTTCCATTTCAATTACCGTTTCCAAGCGTGTTCTGAACATATTTTGCATGTGCTTTTTCAAAATTTTATACAATTGTGGAATAGGGTTCGTAACGCGATTTTATAGATAATCAAAGGGTAGTGTAAAAAATTAGGTTTAACAATGTTAGGATATCTAAATGTAGGCAGTGACTTTAGACAACAAGCATACAAAGATTACATATTCGAAAATAGCGATATTTTTATCAAAAAATAGATATTTACACAAACATTTTTGAGGTCAAAAACTATTAATATGCGAAATATTTAAGTTTACAATTTCGAAAATAATATAATTTTTATTTTTGTACCCTACGCCATATTTCGTGAAAACAAACAAATTCAAAAAAGTTACTATATATTTTACTTCTACAAAGGCGTGCTTGTCATGTCACCTTGAAATGACTTAAAAACTATGCTCTTCTTTAGAAATATATAAAGGGTATTCATGAAACTAGATAAGTTTATACATCGCGTATTTGCTTATATTTACGCGCAGCATTTCATGAACGCACCACATTTTCAATTGTGCATAGGAGCCGGATTCGTTTTATTTTTCTTTCGGTCTGCTGTATTTCATATTTAGTAACAATTTTGTTAATTAAATTGTTGAATTTTAATTAAAACTTCGACTTACCTTGGACATTTTTCACAAAAAACTAGCAAAAATTATCACAAATCAATCAATCAAATCAATTTTTTCTTTAATCTGACGTTTGTGTAAGTTTACACAGATCGTTTACACACTGAAATTGCCGCGTAAAGTTATGAGGTTTGTGTATTCGATTTTCAATACAAATTTTGAAATTTCATTTAGGAGGCTGGTAAACTTACGCGAATACGAGGTCAATACGCGTTTGCATGAATACCCTTATAATGTATATATTTATTAGGAAAAGGTTGAGTAAAGACAGTTAACTAGTTTACTAAAACTCTATCTATTTCACAACAAAATGCGTGCCAGGGAAATAACAAAAAGTTAGGGTATATTTAGCAAATTCTACAACCAATTCACTATTTTATAATGCTTTAATATAGTGGAACCATCTTTATTCTTACATTTTGGTGAGTTTTTCGATAAAAACATTAAGAAATACCAATATATAAATTTGAAAATATAGCATTTCATAAAATTTCGAAATGCATATGCACGTACATAATGTATACTCTGAAGTAAGTGAACTCTTACCAAAAAAATAGGTTACATAGGTTAAATACTGCAGGTTATTTTAATTTGTTAAATATTTCCTTTTCACAGAAGAGTTTAAATGCCAAATTATCCATAGTCAAATCACATCAAACTCTAGCCCTCCTTGAAAAATCCTTGCAATGCCATTAAATTTTACTACAACAGCAATTATAACTCCGATCACCGTGAGAGTGGCGATGTTCGATGCTCAACTTCGGCCGGATGGAGCCCCCGGACTATAATTAATTTCGTAAGATTAAATGATGCGTGAATTCCCATCTGAAAGTTCCCCGTCCGTCCGTCCGTCCGGTCTGAAGCGGACGGGTCCAAATAATTCCCAATTCTGGGAAAAGTCGCAGCCAAGGACTTAAAGTCAATTGTGTTCCGACAGTTTATCGCTTTAATTTTAATTTTCATTTACTGAACCCTTCATAGCTCGACTGGCTGTTGCCTGAGGCGGAGGCGGGAGGGCCCCAAAAGAGAGCCCGGGGGATGGCATCGCTTGTCTCGTTTTGTTTGCTGACAACGGACTATTAGTGTTAATTAAAAAGTCATTTGATGGCCCCGTAGTATTCAATAACTTCCTTCCTTGCAGAGCCGTTGGTCCTCTCGCCATGCATTCGGTCCTCAGGCGAAGCATCTTTCCCCTAAGAGGATTACTCGGGCTTTGTTACTGCTAAAAAGGACATTGTTAACCTTAAAGTTTCCGCTTTGATTGCTCTCGAGATATTTAGTGTCGTTCGGGGCTTAATGGACCCTGCTAGGGATGAATATGCCCTCAGCCGAGCAGGGCCGGTGCATGGAGTACATTAAAACTGGAAAGAAAAAAAAAATATGCCTTGATAATAATCGACGTGCTTATTTCATCTCGTTGCACCCTTCGTGTCGAAAAGGCCTGTGCGACTACGCCTTAAGATACTCTGTGAAATTTCCTTTCGAGGATCCGCGAGGGGCCCTCACACAATGTAACCCAGTCCTCCAGTTTAGTTTGTAAATCCTTGCTGCTCTACTGTATTGAGTCATGGCATCCATAAAGAATTAGCTACGCCCCGATAGGCTTCTATAGGCTTAGATTCGGTGCATTAATGGGATTCTTTGGTCGCTGCACATCTATGGATTTAAGGACTTAACCCGAACACATATTTTCCATCTGCGTCATCATATTACTGGAGCTGGCTGGAATAGGTTTCAGAATAATTTAGGCAGTTCCGTTCAGGTCATATCTCCTCTCATTCCATGGATTTTAAGCACCTAGATACAGTGCCTGCCACCCGTTCTTCATTTATAGCATCAAATGTTCCGGAAATTTAATTTACTGGCGAGTAACTCAAGTCGAATTACACAAGACCCTGCCCCCTGGCGTCTCTTTATTACGCGTGGAGAATTCGAATATGTTTCTCAACTTCCAGTTTACGTCGATTATTAATTTGAACCATTCCCTCCTACCACTGGGTTTCACTATAAACGTCCAAATTGGGGTTAAAGTTAAGCTGCGGCATTTGCTGGGATTCAAAAATTTATACCAGGGCTCATTGTAATTAGAGGCAGGATTTTATAACCAATTCGAGCCCCTATCGCGTGGACTCTGTTACAAATTGTGCATTTTCGGTTACCATAGCTGGCAAACTGTTTGTATGATACCATTTACAATTTTCAAATATATTTGTTTGTTGTTTATCGTTAATTATTTATTCACTGCCTACAGACGTTAAATCTAACAAGGAGAGTAGTTATTAACTTTGAAATTTCTTTAATTGTATATGTATATGTATACATATTTTGTTGGATAGGTTCCTCTAAAGTCTAAGTAACAAGGTCAACAATGATGTCATATTATGCTTTAGTTTGAAAGAATATTGATTTATTTATTTAATTTTATCTCATATCATAATTATACATAAGCTGTATTTGTTTGATGATCTGATCCGAATCAAATTTTAATTTTAATCCTTTTGGCAAAAATAGAGGTCGAAAATGAGCCTTTTTTGATGTCCCCACTTAAGACCTATATACATACATACGTATTTATTATGCATGTTAGTTTGTAAGGATATTAAGTTTATTAATGAAAACTGTGAAAAAAGTGATAAAAAACATCAAAACCGCTTACGTTAAGTAAAAGATAAATCCATCCAGAACAAAGCGGTTGCCCACGTGTGCACCGCTACAAATCTTGTTAAAAAAGGCTTACACTGTGCTTCTCCCGATTAAATATTCGGGAGTTGTACATATCTACAATTTTGGGGATTAAAACTACATGCACTAACATTTGTTTCTCTTCCAGGTTCGCCCGAGATGGCTTTCATCCACGCTCTGGCCGCCGCAACAGTGACCAGTTTCATAGCCAGATCCTGTCGGGATGGTCAGTTGGCTTCCTGCGGGTGCTCCAGGAGTGCCCGTCCCAAGCAGCTTCACGATGACTGGACCTGGGGAGGCTGCGGGGATGATTTGGAATTTGCCTACAAGTGCGTATGACTCCTAGTTCTTAAGAATAGATTAAGGATATTAAAAATTCTAGATGGTAAAAAAAAAATTCGGAAAATTTAGTCCTGCCAATAGTGAGATATGGCGGCGATGTCAAGTGCGAATTCATTCAACCAGATGATACGCACTTGCCTCTAATTTATAGAATTATTTTACTTTCGAAGGGGTCCATAAATTATTGGACGTGGTGTGCACGAGCACGCACCTACACAAATCAGTCGTTTGCAGTGGGACTAGGAGCAAGGGACGTCATCCTTAGGGTAAACATTGGCAAGGGTCGCCCGGACATATCTGGCCATCGGTTTTGTTTACCACAAAACTCATCCAATTGAAATATGCAATTTTGCTCACTTCACGCTCACTTGAGTATAATTGATGCCGCTATTGCCCGCATAAAGTCCAGGACCCTCCCTTTTGACGGGGGTGGCTCGCATCTCGTTCGGGAGGACTCTGATCGGGCACTTCCAGGCCATGAAGCACGCCTGTTTGGCCCTTTTTTACTTCTCCGTTTTTCTTGGCAAACAAACAAACTTTACTCCCTTCGAAAAAGTTATGAGGACTTGACTATCATCTACGAGTATATAGCCACTGAAGTCTGCTCGGAAACAAACCTCCCGCATTTTGTGGCTTTGACTTCTGGGCCGCAGTTGCGGGTGGTTGGATGAGGGTTAACGACACGACTCCCCTTTCGTCGGGGTGTGTGCAACCCCCTCTGGCGACTGCAAGCGACACACGGAGGAATTTCACTTTTGCCGCCAAAACAGCTTTCCTTGAATTGAATTTTCCCCGACCAGGCGAACATGTTCCGTAGGAGCGATGCGGCGTCTGAGGCCGTTCCGTGGAGCCCTTGCCACTTGTGGATTTCATCGATTTTCCTAGCCCTGACATGTGACTGCTTTCACCCTTACTCTGTCTAACTACGACAATTGTGAGTGCCTTCACAGAGATGCGCGTCACCTGTAAATTCTCATAATCAGTCTGAAAAGGCTAAAAATATCTTTATATGAGCAGCCATATTCCCGCCTTAATCCAAGTTCTGAACTGTAAAATATGAGGTTTCTTATAAAATATTATAAAAAATGTAGCACATATGTGCACTTAATTACATAGTGGCGTTTGTAAAAAATTTTCAAAACTCATTTTCAACTAAAATCATATCACTTATCACACGAAGTTTCGTTTTACTCCGAACTATTAAAACTTGACTTACGCTGTATTTTAATTTATGATTCTCAACGGCATATAAATAAATTTTTATATATCAGTTAATTAAAAAATTCGGCTATGAACTTGTTTAATTTATTCTTCGTCTATCAAAATAAGGTAACTCTACAAAATCGCCAACTTTTAAATTTCACATGCAAGAAGGGACTAACACCCGATGTTAAATACACTACTTTAATTAAAATTATTATAAAAAAATTATTTTAGCATATAAATTAGCTGCTTCGTTACATAGTGTATATTTATAGTATTTTAAAGAAAAGTTGATGTATAATGTTACAATTTTAAACATATAGAATTAGAATACCTTATTGTTAATTAATTAATCTCAATCGTTTAATAGTAGTTTTTAGCCAGAAAATGAAATGAAAGGCCGTGATGAAACATATTCATATATGTATATGTATACATACAATTATGTGTGTATGTAATAAATGTATTCACCTATTTTAATAATTTTTATAATTATACGTACTACATATAAGTATTTGTTGTTCATGTGATGCATTTTCGCATGCAATATGTATGTACAATAACAGTCCCTGAGTTTCAAGCCATCTCTCCGTCAATTTGAAATGAAATCAAATCGATCGATAATTTAGCCGTCGAAACTTCCCCAAAAAAGGAAATTTAATAGTTTAATCAATTCTTTGTCCTCTAAAATTCTTATCCTCTTAACCTTACCTCATACCGTACAGCTTGTTTACTTATTACTTATCTAAGAATACTTAAACTGTACTGAAATATTCGTGAATTAAAAACAATTAAAGAACTAAAAAATTTGAAACAAATATGTGTAAGTTAATGAAAAAAAACCAAGAAACCCAACTGTTTGTAAAAAAGAATTGAAAAGAACTGAAACTTAAAAATTTTCCTGCGGATGACTTTTTAAAATTCGTGCTACCAAATTGTGACATGCAGTCGGAGGTTACAAATGTTTGTTCTCATTTGTAAATTGTTAGTCTCCAACTGCATATCACGATTTGATAGCATGAATTTCAGAAAGTCGATGTAAATTTTTAGCTCTAGGTACTAGGTATACTTTCTTAAGGATAAAAATAGCATTAGGAAAGTTTTTAACTTTCTTGTCTGAGCTTTATAAACATCTACTTATTTATATCTTTTTAGTTCCTTTTTTACAAGCAGTCAGGTTTTTCCTTTTTTAATTAGTTTATTTTGTTAAGTAAAGCAATTTAATTATAATTATATTTTATGAATAATAATACATTGTGGAAGTAAGATGGCGGTAGGTAGATAGATCCTTTTGCTGATACTATAAATTTTTAAAATCTACTGAATGAAAAGAATTGAGTCCCAACGGGAGAAATGGGTTTCGAAATACAGTCAAAAGTGTCAAAATGTATACCAAACGCAAACCTCTTGTACGTACACAACGCGTTCTTAGGGCAAAACACAAACAGTCGACGCAGCGCACATGTGGTGCACAATGGCCTGCTACTTCACGGGCTTCCATGAAATAGGCGACCTACGAAAAATTCCAATTTGCCTCCCGCGCAACCTTCAGTACCGAAGGTACACTTTACGGACAGTCGAATAATTGGAAGGTTTTATTATGCAGTAGTATTGATATTGGGCTGAATTTTTAAGATCCACCATTCCCATTCAAGCAGAAGGAAGAATCAAGAAGGGTCTATTTGAATTGGAAAAGTTTAAAAAATCGGGCAATGGCCCTGCAGTTGCAATTGAAGAGCAAATTGCAGAGAAGACGCGTCATCAATGATTCCAGTCCTAATCGAAACTGCTGCATATTGCAGCATGTAATAACGAGTGCTTGCCCTAATCACAGGTAATTTCATCAGAGTTTGCCTACAGACAGGTTCCCGAAGGACCTTTTGTTCCCCCGTCGGTTTGATTAGAGACAGAAGTGGAAGTAAGTAGGCATTCACTTGGCCTAGTTCCCATACCTCTTTGGCTCTCATTTTTCAGCTTTTTTGCTGCTGGGAGTGAAGAACTGGTAGCAAGGACCTCTCTGCGTATCCCCTGAATCTTTTGAATTGTTTTAATGAACTATTGTAGCAAGGCAAATTAATTTGGGATATTTGAACTTGTCTGATTTACCCAGAAACTGATTTAGTATTAATTTGCAATTTCAGATTTGCCCAGGATTTCATCGATATCCGTGAGCGGGAAAGGAAGCGGGGCACTCGGGGATTAGTTTCCGTGCCAACTAAGAATAAGCTGGAGGAGAAGCTCCTGTCCGAGTCCACGACTGGCGGGACTGATGGCGCCGGGAATGGGACAGCACCGGGATCGGATAATGAGCGGAACAAAAACGGGAACGCGACACAAAGCAAAGACGACAGCATGATACCTTTTAAGCCAGAAGATTTGCTCGAGCTCCAGGAGAAGATCACAAAGGAAATCCTCAACTCAAAGCTGCAGGAGAAGGAGATGCTCGAGTTACAGGTAGTTGCATCATATGCGTCGGTTTTGCAGCGCTGCATACATAGTCTCAATATTTGCACTATTTCCAGGAAAAAATCAACAGAGAGATATTGAACTCGAAGGTATTTAATTTGGAGCATCATGCCATCATCTACGGGAAGAAGCAGCATCAAAGGGCTGGACCCGGACACTCGGCTTCCTCAGCACTCCCCCGCATGAAGAGCGGAATTTCAGCGAAAGCCCGCAGCCTGATGAATCTGCACAACAACGAGGCTGGGCGCAGGGTGAGTGGGTGGTTTTTTGGGGGTTTTGGCCTTCCAAACCCGGCTGCATCTCGTTCGGTTGCGTGCCGAACTTGATCCCGGAAACAGGCCCGATTCAGCGAAAAATTTCGATTTCACGGCTGCTGGCCGGATGTTATTGCAACCCTTTTACTTTTCAGTCATTTTTTCCCCCCGAATTGTTCCCTCTTTATGGAAATATTAATGATAAACCATCGAGGTTGCATTATTGATGGCCATCACGGGAACATGAATTCTGTCGATACGAGAGTTTAAATTTGATTCGCTTTTATTTTAAGGGACACTGATTACAGTTTAATTAAAAACATAAATATTTCTATTCGTTTTAAGTAACTTCTTTGAGTAAAAACGCAAAGCAATTTATTCTTCATGTGCAATAATATCGATATTAATTAAAAGTTGATTTTTCATATTATGTTTTTTGTTTCAGAAAACTAAGAAATAATTAAAATACGAGCGAATCGTTAATAATTCAAAAATTAAAATGCTGAATCGCCGTTGTTTTAGTAATTTAATGTGTGCTCAGTTTTATCAATTTTTTATAAATTTCAAGTCGTACTTTTGAAACCAATGAATCAATTTGACTCATAGTTGAAATTATTCGGAAAATAGTCAAACATTTTTTTTTAATTACAAAACGAAATCATTCCAACAACTGATAACATCTTAGTTAAATCAGATACATACATATATGTATACATACGCGATACTGGCCGTCAAAATATGAAGAAACTGCCTCAAACCAAGCATAAATCTAAATAAAGCCAAATTTCGGTTCAAAACTAATTCAAATTCAAGTCTGGTTCAAGCTGGGCTCAAACCTTCCTTAAGCTTTATCGATTTAGACCTTTCTATCAAAGTTTGAAGACATTTTGCTCATCTAATTTTGTGGTAGTTAATATTCGAAATATGTTTACATTAAAAATAAAAAGACACATTACATCAACTTTTCTAATAATGAAGCTATAGGCTTTTAAAGGAAAAAACTTGGATTTTAAGGTAATTTTTTGTTCAAAAAAATAACTCGCGTGTATAGCTTTTCATATTTAATTATAAAAAATTAACTAGACTACAAATAGATTAGCACGTAAATTTGTAATCACATGGTATCGGATCTGGGTTTGGCAGACAAATTTTATACCTACTGAATTGAAATTAGCTGGATTTATAGTTTTGAAGTTTGGATGATAAATTTGTATCTTGGTTTTTTAAAATTAAAGTTAATGAAAATTTTTTTCTATAACCTGAACGAGATAGGAAAATGAAAAGAACACAGCTATTATAATAAAATTACGAGGCCACTCTGCTGTCTCTGGTCGCTACCTTAACTATCATAACTATAATAAAGTTGTGGTGTTAAATTATTAAACTTACGATATAAACCTGATTCTTCATCTTCCAATCTGTGGAGATGCTTACATAAATATTACAACTTTTCATCATCAGCGACATCAGAGGTAATTGCGTTTTTAGCAATAGCAGACTTCGACAGTAATAAAAAATTTATGTCCGAACAAAACCGATAAATCATCTTTGGTCTCCCATCACGTCGTCGTCATTTGCCTGCAAGAAGTAAGGAAAAGAGTGCTTCTCAGGGTCCCTCAGCGAAACTTTTCATAATCGCAAGCCAGAAAAGTTTGTTGCACTCAATTTCCTCTGAATGAGAAGACGTTCGTTAAGATTAAGACGGTGAGCGGCATCTTGGCGGGGCGTAAGAAGCCAATCGGATAAAAGCCGTAAACTCGAAAACTGAGTTAAACTTTGCGGTCGAGCGGGTGCCCGGGGATGACATTCTGCATTCACCTGATGCCCGATAGCAATAAACTCGTCGTCCGTCCCGTGGTCCAGCGGAAAAAGACGTCTGCTGCCACTTGGACTTGGCTCTGGCGGAGATCTTCATCTCGAGTGGCGGGGCTCCTGAAAAGGAATGGACACGTTACGTCTCAATTTCGTGCCAACAAGCTGCACACGGCCTGCAGGAAGAAGGGCCCCATCTATCGCTGGCCCTCCCCCGGGACGCCGGGATTATGATTTATGGGGAATTCGTTCTGGCCGCCCGAGTCGCTTTCCTCCACTCCAGGGGGAGCGGGGGGAGCATTTTCTTATGTCGGCGAATTCTTTAAGAACTGGTGGTCCATGGACATCTTGTCGATTGCAAGTCTCCTGGAAGTTTTTCCGCGAGCCACCGCCGGACCTGATTTATGGTCCCTGCTTAGGGAATCTCTCTGCGCTCGTTTCCCGGACGGAATAAAAAATTTTAATAAAACGCAAGTGACGCGAACCGAAAGGGAGTTTTTCAAACCTCCCAAGGCACCCGGTGGGCGGGCGTCTCGGCCACTTACCCCGCCCTCTCTCCCCACCCCCGGCTTCACTGATGAAAAATTTTTCCAAAAAATAACCCCCCGACAAATGCGATGTCGTTACGAGAATTGATGCTGCGGATTGCTTTTAAATTGGCTGCGGCGAGGTAATGTGACAATTTGAAACAATTTCCTGAAAATTGTAAAAAATTTCATCGATTAGTCACTGGGATAAAGAGCGGTGGGCGGCTCCGGGGGCGGGCCGAGACGGCGCCCGCTTTTGTGTGCGGCATTAAGCCGTCGTTTCATGGGCTGTTGCACAGCCGGGGCTGGGAGGCGGCCGGGAGTGGTTCTGATGAAAATAAATTGGGCGGCTCTTAGTTTCTGCCGGGTTTTGACCCACCTAGGGGAGCATTAGCGCCTTAAAAGAACGGGTGGATTTTAAGGATTATGTTTTGGCAACAACAAAACGAGCGTATAGTTTCATGAAACTTTATAGTGATTTATTTACGTACCTTTTAAATTGGAATTTCGATATAAAAAGACTATTCGTATTCAATTTTAAGATAATTACTTAAATATAAACGATAATGGTTGATAGTGTTGTGTTGAGTTTGAGGTCTACTTTTGACTTTTGATGAAATGTACTTTCCGAAGAACTTTTTTTTTTTCATTTTAAAATTAGGTAGGTACACTTGGCGTCTCGAAAAAAAGATTAGAAAAATTATAAAAATTGTACTAGATATATAGAAAATTGCAATTTTGATTTTGATATGCCTCCTAAGATGAAGAGAAATGATTTTTTTTTAAATATCCATCCAGCTTGACCTAGAGAAAGAAATTATGATTGTTCCAGATTCCAGTAAAAAAGAACAAAACTTTTAATGGAACCTAATCTACGGGTTTTTTTTTTAACTTTCGATAGTAACTTGTTCATTTATAGAATTGTAAGGCAATTTATTTTAAATCTATGATTCAATTTGATACTACCTTCAAAATAACGTGGCTCTCGCAATTTATTAAATTTCAACAAGTAAAGCATGAAAATTCATCGTTAGTTGTATACCCGTTGCTTAATTTCTTTTTTCAGAATAACATAAAATTGAATTTAAAATGTTGTTGAAACAAAAATTATGGTAGAATTAATTTCTTTTTCACGGCACACATATTTCAATGTAAAACGAAAACTACTTTATTTTTTTGATGAAAACAATTTCTAAGCAGTGCAAAAAAGAAACCATACCAAATTGCAGGTACCAGGGACTCACGAAAACCCAGAAGAGGTTTTCACAGGCCACGGCGTATTCATGCAGTGCACCTGGTGAATTCTGATGCCTCTGCGAAGTGATTTGAGGCCACAGCCGAAAAGATTTATGTCCGCTCGTTAGGCAGCAGTCCAAGTAAAATTCGCCAGCGCGTCGGTTTCCTCCCGAGGCGCTCATGTGCACCTTACCTTAGAAGCGTAAGTTTTCCCAGCGCCACACGAGCATCCCGCACTAATTAAGCCATTTACATACGGAAGGCTGTTCCAGTTGCAAAAATCAATTTTCGCCAGTGGGCCTAGAAAGGCTCCGGCGTTTCTAGATTACTAATAAGCAGGAAGCCAGCTGAAATCCTCGAGATATATTTTCAATTACGTCGGCAATCAACAGGTCATTAAGTTGCCTCAGGGATCTCGGAGGGATTTTGTTGGTGCAATGCAGCCATAAATTAATCGTCAAATGCAATAATTATATGCAGTCCAATTACTCTTGGCGCGAGTGTGTGCCACTTGGCGCTGCACGGCGTTCTCAAGAGTCCTTCCTGCGGATTAAGGCGTTTAATTGCGAGCACGTTAGCTACCTTCCTCGGCTGGAGCCGCCCCCCGCCTGAATGACGTGCTGATTGTCGAGTCCTGAATGAGATTAATTAAAAAAAATAAATTTTCTTGTATACTCTGTTCTCGAGCGGCTAATTTGTTGGATATTTTGTACCTTTTCCAGGCGGTCATCAAGAAGACTCGAATTACCTGCAAGTGCCACGGAGTATCTGGATCTTGTAGTCTTATTACTTGTTGGCAGCAGCTCTCCTCCATCAGGGAAATCGGTGAGTACTATTTTCATACTTGTGGTTTTCTATTTCGTTGCTATATTTAAATTCATAAATTAAATCTCATTCAATTCGACGTTCTTGACTCGACGCGTTTTTACAAGCTTTTATTTAACTTTACATGTATGTTTGTTTAATTGAAATCTTGCAACTTAATTTTAATGTACTTCTAATTCAAATCTCGAAATGAACAATTTTCAGATTCATTTTTGAATTAAAAGTGAGAAGTCGTTGCAATGTGTTTTTTTATTTAGAAAACTTTTTGTTCTGAGTAGAATCCTTAAAAAGATTTTCGATTTAATTTACCAGTTGGAGCGATTTGCCGATTATTCAATTAATAACCGTTCCTAATCAACAAAAATGAGAAAAGAAACATAAACACAAATAAAAAGAAAATTGGAGAATGCATTTTTTTCTTTTTTGTGCATTTCAATAAAAGCTTGTTTTTAAAATAATTTTAATATTACTTATGTAGCTTTGGCGTTAATTTGCATGAGCTAGAAAAAGATGGGCCATTTTTGTTATGATAACGGTACATATTTGTTTCTATCCGTTACCTTTGAAATAATGCCCCATTTAGCAAAGTTTTGTTCTCCAACAAAGCCGAATTTATGTATAAACGCCCTCTTGGATAACGCACTAAAGTTTGGTTCTCATCCTAGGTGACTACCTGAGGGAGAAGTACGACGCCGCGACGCAGGTGAAGCTCAATAAACGCGGCCGGCTGCAGGTGCGGGACCCCCGCTACAAAGTCCCCACCGCCCACGACCTCGTCTACTTGGACGAAAGCCCCGACTGGTGCCGGAACAGCAGGCAGCTTCAGTGGCCAGGTTTGTGTCTGCAATTTACTCTTTCCCGGGCTGGGGACAGTTTGTTGGTTAAGTGGTTCTAAAATCGGGTAGTGAGAACAGAGCACTGATTTATTTAGGGTTGGGCATGAAGGTTTTATTTTAGACTACCTTGAGAATTCTCACGTCCTTCGTTCGCGCGGTATTTAATTTATTATTAACTTATTTGGGTTTTTGTTACGCGGTCGTTAACAGTAAGGGAGCTGGTGGCAGTTTCGATATATGATTTCATCGTCGTTGAGATTAAGGGAACCTAGTTGTCTGACTGGCACCCGTGAATTTAAGACATTTTAAGGATTTTTTTCTTCTAAGGTGAAAATAAAGAACAACGATATTTAATCTTTGTATACTTTAAAAGCATAAAAAACAATTTTATAATAACTAAAATAACATTTTAAAAAAATAGCGCGTTCTTGGAATTTGAGTACCGAAAACAGACTACTTCTGATAATTTTTTGTTAACGTAGCGGGAATAATTTCTTTCGCCTGCCTGCGTTTTTTTCAAGTATACCTTATTCAAAAAATAGACACGGTCCCTAAAATAATAGCTACATATGTATATAAAATAATATCCGAATAATGAACAGTATTAGTATAACGAATATTTCCGTATTGAGCTATTTCTAACTTAAGAACAAGTTTGCTTTCTATATGAGGAGCTTCTAAAAAATTTATTTATTTTTTTATCAGTTCAAAAACTCATAAAGCTACAAATTAAATTATAAATTAATTTAAATACTCAGTTAAATTAATTTTGTTGTTGAAGAAAATTTGATGGTAACTTATTTATCTACTATTAAGTTCATTACGTAGCATTTTGTTTCTTTATGTAAAGAGCTTTTCAAAAATAATATGTAGTTTAATATAAAAGTAACGAGATTATTGCATAGAGATTCAGCTCTGATTTATTTTATAAAGATTCCACTGTAAATATTTGGAGTAATATAATTAACAAATATGTAGTTCAAACCTTTCGAATCATTCTTCTGACCATTCCGAAAAAATCACCTTCCAGAAAAATACCTTTAAAGTTTGTAAAGATCATCATGTGAACTCAACTTTAATGTGCGGTCACTCCTCTGATTAAATTTTTAAAAAAGTGTTGAATTTTTTTTATTTTTGCTTGTTTGTATGTTAGAAGTATGGAAAACAAAAATCGATACTAAATAAGTAGATTTTTAAAAAGTCCTTCACGCATGTCTTCGTTTAAAATAAATTTAGAAGTAATAATAATAATAACAATTATTCGCAGGTACCCACGGTAGAGTATGCAACAAAACATCGTCTGGCCTCGACGGATGTGCGATTTTATGCTGCGGACGGGGCTACAACACGAAGACGATCGTCGTCCGGGAGCGGTGCAACTGCAAGTTCCAGTGGTGCTGCCAGGTGAAGTGCGAGGTTTGCGTCAAGGTGCTGGAGGAGCATACGTGTAAATAAGAGGACTTCCAAAAAGACTAAACCCTAAACACTTAACTACACCTAAGGACTAAAATAGCGCATTTACGTTAAGTCTACTCTAAGAGGCAAGCAGTTGATACTAGGTCTTAACTTATTCGAATTGAAAAGCAGTAGTAGTAACTAGGAGGAGTCGTAACTGACGAACTTGTGGAATACTCAGGCCCAGGAATTGCTCACTGCCCTGACTTTGGAGGCTTATTCCGGGGACCTCGCTGTATATTTTCTAGGGCGTCTCTCTAAATCCGTATTGTTAAATAATGTAAAATTTCGTAGCCGTAAGTAATTTATTTACCGCGTAAGCCATCCCTAGGTGTATTTATTACTTTCCCTGTACTTTGTCTAGCTGTAAGCGAACAAGCGATAGAAGAGTAGTTACTGGCGGTTACTCTTACTGCTAGAATTCTGACTGTAATAACTTTAGAAATGTTTGCTTTCGGAACTTTAATCCTTAAAACAAAAACGAATCTCTTCTTCTGACTCACACACGGGGGAGTCTACTCTAACTCTTTATAAAAAGCATACAAAATGTGGAAAATAAAAATTAAAAATTTATTGGAGAGGCATATTGCGTTTTACTGCTCTTCGCATTATTACTTTAAATCAGTTTTTCGTTTTAATATGTATACCAAATTCTGTTTGAACATTTTTTTAACACAAGAAAAATAAATCGGCTTTTCATTTTATCTGCAAAAAAAATTTAATTAATTGCCCAACATGATTTTGCAATCTTTATGCCAGCCAGTATAATTTTTAATGTTTTAAAGTTTTTTTTTTTTTAATTTGAATGTTCACACCTCACACCAAAGTGTTTTTTCTTTCATTTTTTTGTATAAAGCTCAAAAAAAATGTATTGTAATCAAAATTATACATATATTATATTATAGAATGAAAAGATCTAAATCTAAATGTCCTTAGGTATAAAATTCGCAACGAAACTTAGTGGGAATATGAAAAAAGCTTGGAGAAAAATGTCCATTTGCTAAATTTCAAAGTGAAATATCTCGGGAAGTATTTAAAAGTGACCGACGGAATTTTTTTGCAAATTTCTCAGTTTTGCTCCTACAAATACATATACATATAACTATGTACACAAAAACAATAAAAATCTCATTTTTTTAAATGCCATTGCCCATTCTATTTTGTATCCTTAGTAAGTATAGTAGTATCTTTGATTATATTCTGTATAATCAAAGGTAGTATGTATGTACATTGTTTGCTTACAAGCTTTTCAAATGTTTTATCTGGCAATGAGCCTTCTGGCAGCATACCAATCCAGCAAAAGAAAACAAACGTTCTACGGGCGCCGACAATTTTTATTGTTTTTGTGTACATATATGTATTTATTTAACTATATTTATATATACATACATACATAAAATTGCGCACACTTACATACTAAACAGCTTTGAAGTAAAACCCACCCCCATTTCAAAACAAAAACATTTATCGTTATCACACTTTTTGACCATAGAAATTTTCAGAATTTGGTTTCATCGGCTGATTGCTTATATGACACTAAAAAGCAAATATTAATTTACACCTGGAAAAAATTGATTTTGTTCAGAATGGGTGGGGCTTCATTGTAGAATTTACGAATTGAATTTTTTGTTTCTAATTGGCCCGAGCTGCTGTAGGAAAAGTAAAATCAAGGTATGTCCCGTGAAAATTTCCAAAAAATATTACTTCTTGTGATTTATTTAATTGTTGGAAATTTTGCTCCATAGGTATTTTTTTATATTTTTCCTTAAATCCTTGAAGAGTTTACTTTCTTCTAAGATAACAATTCTAATAAAATAATTGAATTTACTTCTTCTGCGGCCTAAAAACTAGACCCAGACCCAAATTTTTCATTATTTCTTCCTGATTTTTATTCTACATAATGGTTTGGGGTCCGTACTTAAAAATTTTGCTCTATAGGTATTTTTTTTTATATTTTTCCTTAAATCCCTGAAGAGTTTACTTTATTCTAAGGTAACAATTTTGATAAAAAAAATTAAATTTAGACCTTCTGCGGCCTATAAATTAGAACCGGAGCCAGGCTTTATATTATTTCCATCTGGTTTTTACCCTACATAATGGTTTGGACTACTGTACTTAAAAAGTTTGCTCTATAGGCATTTTTTTTTATATTTTCCCTTAAATCCCTGGAGTTTACTTTCTTCTAAGGTACCAATTTTAATAAAAAACTTAAATTTACTCCTTTTGCGTCCTAAAAACTAGAACCAGAGCCAAGTTTTTTCATTATTTCTACCTGTTTTTACCCTCCACCAAACCGCTCCCAACACCAACCGAAGTTTACTTTAAGGTGTCACAGCAGAGCATCACCTTGACGGATAATACCAGGAAGAAATTCTTCAGGTAATTGTTGAGTTTTAAATAAAATTAAAGCAGTTAAAAATCGAATTCTATAACTTTTGAGGAAGCACTATTCTGCCATCATGATATCGTTCTGTGGCCTGGACCCCGACAAGCGACTCTGGAGCATTCGCGCTCCGGAAGGAGAGATTCCAGTGAACAATAAGTGAGATATTCTATTAGTGAATTTTTTTTAAATTAAGATATTTAATTTTTGTCTATAATTCAAGGACGATCTTCGCTTTCGTTGCTCGACGGTCATCCTCCTCAACGGACAACCAGTGCCACGTCTTCTGCGACCTCCAGAGCGACCAGCCAGCCTCAGCAATTGTTGTGTTCGCAAACAAAACGTTACCGACAGAGAAAATCATCAATCAACACATCTAGGACATTTTTGGCTAGCTGCTCAATTTAGCGCCATAATTAGCCCTAACCTTACGGCAGTTCTGTAATAATCATTTACGCGTAAATTTAGCAAAGAGGGGGTAGTAGCTGACCCCACTGTAATCTTACTACTATTAACCGAGTTAATATCTAACCCCCATCACACGCACATGCACAAATTACATTTTTTTTGCGTTTTTCCGCTCTACCGTCGACTCCAAATGCTTTTGTCCAATTAAAGGACAAGGTCCGAAATCGCTCTGCGGAGTTTGTATGAAATTTTTCTCAGTCAAAAATTTAATGTACAAGCTATCGGCTCTCCCTACCAAAAAAAACCTCTCAATTCTTTTTAATTTCAGTGACTAACTCGCGTGTTCTTTGTTCATACCATTTTTATTGTAATTTTACGTCTTTCCATCTCAACTAAAACGAGGTATATCAGGAAAACAAACGAATGAGTAGCTCGCCCAAGGTCTTATTTTTTCGAGAAAATAACTCAAACTTGGGGCCTTTTTCAAAACAAAACAAAAAAATGTAAATAAGAAAGCAGAAGTTTTTTGGATACATTTTTTCATTAATTTTTGGAAGCACGTATTTTTGTTTACATTTTGCACGTAGAAAAAAAGGCCTTTAACGTGGCTGCTAACGAGTAGTCCAGTCAAAACTTTAATGCTAAAAATACTAAAAACAAAGTAAAATTGTTGAAATCTTCAGCTAGTCCACATTATACAGTGTTGTACTTTTTATTTTGTTTATTATTTCTTTCTTTTTACTATTTAAAAAATCCATTCTGGGCTTGCGTGATAATTAATATATTTTTCGCTAGGTTAACTCTTTTAGTGTACGCAAGGGAGATGTTTTTACTAAATTATTCGATTATGTGAAGCCGTTCTTCAAATATTTTAATTTTTAAAAAGTCTCTGTTAGGATTTTCAAGGCAACTAACTGTAAAATGCGTTTATAATTGATCACGGGGCAGACTTGTGACTGTAAGAGCAATCGTAAATAATAAGAAGAGAAATAAAGATTTATAATTCATGAAAAACTTGTTTGATTTCATTTCTGACACTTTGAAAAATACTCCTGGGTCTATGCTAAAATCTGTAGCATCCACACCAAAACTCTGCTCCGGATTTTAGTTCATACCCGAACTTTTAAGATCTCCGGTTCGGGTCCTGGTTTCGGGGTAAATTTTCAGCCGGGGCCCAAACCGGAGCGAGCTTACGGTCGAGTACGTAAGCTCGCTCCGGTTTTGGCCCCGGCTGAAATTTTACCCCGAAACCAGGACCTGAACCGGGGATCTTATAGGTTCGGATCTGAGCTAAAATCCGGAGCGGAATTTGGGTGCGGAAGCTACAGATATTTTAGCATAGACCCAGGAGTAAATTAAGACTTACCTTTTTGTCTTTTCATTCTTTAGGAGAAATTCAAAGGGAATAACATTTAAGAAAACTCTTCTGATAAAATTTATCATTTTATTATTTACACATATACAATATGGCAAACATGTTTTTTTTGTGTGGACTTGTTTCTCCAAAATAATAATTACATAAATGTGACACTTATATCCATCTTATTCAGTAATCATTAAGCATTTTCATCAGTTTCCATTTAAAAATAAACATATATATGTACGTCATATAAAAAATGGCATCCACTATGTTATCAATCACCATTTATTTGTTTGATAGGTAAAACATACGTTTACAACATTTCTTTACTCTTGTATTTCATTTTTCATTTTTTTGTGCAGTAATAATTAATCTATTGAGTTTCCATCATAAAATTGATTTGAAAATTAAATTTAGTAAATCACAACAAAATTTCAAATTTTTAGTTCACAGGTATAGAAAATTTGCACAGGCAATCGCTGGCCCTGTCGGTAATTTTGACGGAGCATTATTTAAAAAAAATTTACAGTCTAGCGGAGTCAATGTATTTAAACCTCTTTCAATTAATGCAATGAAGCGGTTCCCTCCGCTGGATTTTACAAATTTTTTTAATACCAATTTCTTAGTCAAAATTGTCAACCGCCGTGGCCCTTGCAAAATTACCTCATAAAACTGTAAAGTAAAAATATGAAATTTTTTCAATTTATATTTTTTCTTCTTGTTCTTTCAGTATTTAAATATTTATAATAGAAAAAAATATTTTAAATCCGCTTTCTTGCTGTGTCTTGGAAAACAAAAGAAAATGCTATCAAAAGTGAAATTGTACCAAATTTTGTTATCTATACCCTCAGTACATTTTTTTTATTTATTAAATACATAGATTGCAAAAAATATTTCTTACAAAAGAAAAGTAAAATAATCGATTACAGCGTTTTTTTCTTCGTTTTTCTTCACAAATCCACCTAAGTTTTATGTTTTTTTTTTGTTGCATTATTTCTTCATTTCGCTTCCATTTGATTGTATTACAAACAAAATTGAATTAATTAAAGCCATTATTACAAGAAAGCGCAAATTTATCTTTATTTTTAATTTCTTTCTTAGGTTTAATGATCTCCCTTAAATATAAATTATTATGAGTAAGAAATAAGTTTTTTTTACTTTTACTTTACTTTTTTACATTTACTTTGTGGGACTTTTATTCTGTCCACTAGGTATTTGTTCCTCAATACAATATGATTACATATGTCGCGGAGTGTACATACATACATACAATTGCACACACTTATTTACTAAGCAGCTGTGGAAATCTCATTCACTAAGGCCGTAGTGTAATATTTTATTTCAATTTAAATGGCCGATTTTTTCAAATTTGTACTTGAAGTAAGTTAATATGTGCACAAAAGTTACTCTGAATGAGTTTAAATTGTCTAATCTTCGATAATTACGCTGAACTTGCGGTACTTGCGCTGGACTTGAGGTACTTGAAGTACTTGAGCAGGACTTAAAATTGTTATATGGGACTTATAAGTACCAATACCAGTACAAGTACTTAAAATTTTTAAGTACAAGTACAAGTACTCGGTATTTGTACTGGTATTTGAAATTTTCTAAGTCCACGTACTGGTACTTGTAGTGGTACTGGTACTTGAAATTTTACAGGTCTAGTGGGCACTTGTGGGATGAAAAGGGTTAATTTGTTGGGAACCCGGTGGGGGCTGCACGAATGAAATAACAGCGGCCTGCGGAAACGAGCTCGTAGCAAAACCCGGAAATTTTATATTCTGAACTAAATCCACCATTCCTCTTTTGAATTGTATTTTTTGCATATCATTAAAAGTCTTGAAGTCATGAAGAAAACTCAGAAGGAATGATTTTTCGGAGTCACAACCAAAATTATCCTTCATTTTCCGTTGTTTTGGCTTTAGAATTTTTATAAGTTCTTCTTCTAAATTTAACTTTTTTCGTTTCTTGGGCTCTGTTTTGTACTGGTCTGGGGATTTTGACCGCAGTCGTGGAAAGCGAACCGGACTCTGGGATTCGCTTTTCTCAGTGACATCCATGGCGACTTCGTAGCACGCGTTGTGTGTGTCTGAATCGTTCGAATTTGTTGAGTGATTGTAGCTGAGTGGAATTAATTATTTATTATTTATGACTAATGCAAGTAATTATGCTTTAATTATACCTTTTTGCTGCATCATTGAGCGGATCTAGGAAGTGGAGCATGTCAGAGTAAATGTACTTTCTTTTGAATGCATTTTCCTCGCCTTTTTTCGCCTCCCGTGTGTCCCTGCGGTAGCAGTCTCTAATATTAAACCACTTCTTCCTTAGAAGTGCAACTGGAATGAATAATTGCAAAAGGTAATACATAAGTGATTTTATAATAAATGGGTCGCATTCATATACACACATATGCATATGTACATAATTTTATAATTAAGTAACTCCATTCTCATGATTCTATTGCTTTCTTTTGGTGCTTTTACATTTCTGTTTTCCCCCTAATTTTTTATATACATATTTAAATATTAAATGCGTCTTGAAGCGGTGACAAATGCTTTAAAAAATTATTGGCAGTGGTCGATTACATCATTCAGTGCCATTCTGAGACGTGAATTACTGAAATAATTGAAACACTTAACAAGTTCGTGCAAAACTTATTAATTTTACGGGATAGCTTAGCAAAATTTGATAGATAAAACTTTTAGTGATAATAATAAAACTAACAATAACGTGCAATTTACTTAGTGCCATTTAGTGCATTTTTCTAAACTCTAGAGAACAACGTTTTCTTTAGTTATTTAAATGTGCGGAGATACCCGAGTTTATTTTATACATAACTAAATACTAACTAAAGTAAATTGGAAAGAAGCTATACTTCAATTTTTTAATAGATATAATTTTATTAAATTTTATTTAAGTTACTTACGAAGCAAGACAAATACTAGTATAAAAAAAAATCCTATAGATTTATGTGTTTGTCTCTTTTTACTGTCGCTTTTTCGTTTCATCGAGTTTCAAATCACAACGATGCTAAAAAAGTTTTCACTTCAAAAATTTAAAAACGAAAAGCTCGAGTAATGGAAACTCCGCCTATGACGCACAGCTTTAAGCCTTAAAAAGCCACAGTCATCAATGCTGCAACCGAAAACCGAAGAGAAACCGCAAGCAGCTTTAGATTAACGGCAATTGTCTTAGCAAGTTAACAAGCGGAAAAGCGGTAAATACAAAAACAGTTAGAACATAAAAGCTTACCTTTGAGGGGAATTTCTTCCCGAGTCACTCCCGGAAACACGCTTATGCAAATGTCCTCCCAGGCCTTCTCCTTCGCCTCCTTCTCCAAGTAGTCGGGGCAGGAGGGCAGCCAGATGCAGGGCCGCTTCTCGACCTCCGTGATCATCCTCCCGATGTGGAAAAGCCGCGACGCCATGTCTGAAAAGTTCCACTCAGCGACTGAAAACTCACAGTTTAGGCTTTGCAAAAGTCCGCCTTGCATCACTCGCAAGACGGTCGACGCACGACTAAAGCCGAAGGTCAATCGTCCGACTTTTTGTCGGGCCATTTTCAGAGCGCTCGCACCGCCATCTCGTTCCGGCTGCCGGCGAACATACGCGACGTACTCAGGTCCGGTGCCCCCCCGACTGCAGCTAGCCGCACGGCTTCCACCGCTTGCGACACGCGCCCGCAGGCAAAGTCGGCCGGGTTTGCCGTCTCGCAACGCGGCGGCCTGCTCAAAATCGATGCGTTTCTCCTTGTTCAGCTCACGCGTTGTCGGTCGTTGTTTGCTGGCCGGGGAAATCGGCCGTCACGTGCCAGTGCCGTGCCGTGCTGGAACGCGGCCGGCTGCTCATTTTTGTCGTTTTCTTGGACTTTGTTTTTCGCTTCGCGAACTCATCCACGAGACGCGGGATCCGCCGGATGTCGTTCGCATGGAGATGAGTTCAAGCTGGGAATGGGACGACTTTTTAATTATATTTTTATAGGGGTCTATTTTTTTCGTATTAGGCGAGATTGGCGTCTTCAAAAAACGGCAAATTTAATAATTGTATATCCTGCACGCTTATGTAAATCTAATTTCTGTAAACGTGACATGAAATCTTAAATAATATAGAAATTTACCTAAAAATTTATTTATATAAATATTTGTTTATGTAAAATTTTATTTATTTAAACATTTATTTATTTCTCGAGAAAAGAGAGAACATTTCAGAAAGAAGTGTACCAAAATAAGTTCAGTTCCGTCAAATTTTGAATGTTTGATGTGCAACATGAAAAGCTTTTTTGAACAAAGTGTTGCATTTCATCGAACATTTTGAGTTTTATTTTTTGGCGCTATAAATTACTCAGTATATGTGAGAGTGTAGCTATTAGAACATTTTCTGTGAAATTTGTGATTATCACTTTGTAA
The DNA here is from genome assembly GCA_933228815.1 of Machimus atricapillus. NCBI lineage: Eukaryota > Metazoa > Arthropoda > Insecta > Diptera > Asilidae > Machimus > Machimus atricapillus. The sequence goes on along the minus strand of OW121786.1, from coordinate 30,606,925 downwards.
TGGTGCTATAAAACTTTCAGTGTTGCTTTAAATAAATTAAATTATTTGTAATGGTTTATTGATATTCATAATTATAGTTAGTTCAGAGGCCCAAATTTTAGATTCAACAGAGGAGGAACTAAATTGAAAATTTCCTGATTGGATTTGTGAAGATACCTAGGATATAAAATCTTATAGAATAGAAGACATTTTTAATATTCGTTAGATTTGTAAAGACTTTTTCGAGTTTACTTCACTCCAAATGGCAGAGGAAATTAATATCCGAAATTTAATTTTCGTTCTAATTATAATTATATTTACCACATTCTGCATTGTCACTATTTTTATTCTGAATATACATTTAAAATTGTTGTCAGTTTTTAAAGTATTTTTATAAAATTGTTTCTTTAACATGTATACATACAGAAATAAACACTAAATATAAAATACATATGCTTCACACGTCTGTAACCAACCCAGAACACTGGGGCGGAATTTTTAATAAGTTTTATTGTTATAATAGTTATTATATAAAAGTTGTCGAACAAGTTTTTTTTTATCTTTTGACCACCAACTAGGGAAAATTCGAACACGATATAATATAATAGTAGACATTATAAGTTATTATTTTGTGCGATTAATATTTAGGCATACGATACAGATTTTCGCGTGGATATGATAAATTGTCCCTGAAATATTATTTACCACCCCCGTACTTTGAACTCTGAGCATATATAGGATAAATATTTATGAGCTGCCAATACAACCCTCAAAAGGGAAGTTATGACTTTACTTTCCCTTGGAAAAGAATCCACAAAAGCTTTCACTTCACAACGACGAACCTAAAACAACATCTCTCTGATAAGGCTCACCGATAACCAGGTGCCGAAATTGTCTGGTCTTCGAAAAAATATTAGTTATTGCCTGTCCTCCTTACTTTCAATCCGAAAAAAATGTTTTTCAACTAAGTGAATTTGAATGAATTTGAGTGACATCCTTCAAAATTCGTGTCCTAAACATGTGATTTTTAAAAGTGCATTTTCATTAGACAAGATTATGGTACTTCTTCTAAACATTTTTAAAATGCAACCGAAAGAACTGTGCATTCAAATTTTAGTAGTAATTTTACTCGCGAAAAGTACATTTGGGAATCTTGCTGCGGAAATAATGAATTTTCAAAGGTAAATGCAACTGCGTTCTTGTCGAACGATGAAAATCCTCTGGAAGTATTGTAAGACTCATAAATATTCCTCTGGCCTATCATCGAGCAAGCACTCCAATTCTCTGGTAATTAGCCTACGTTAAATAAAAGCGAGTGATAAGACCTTGATCACGTGGCCAACGTTAGAGTGTGTAATTTCTGAACTGTTTTGACTCAATTTCTGATAGTGGTGAATAACTAATCAAAGGAACACGTGGATCTTTCTTGATCGTTACAATTATCAGTAAAAGTTACTTTGTATTCTATGTGCATACATATATCGATATCCAAATACTTTTTATAATTTCAATTGTGTAGAACACTAATTAGCTTCGTATGGTTAGATATACATAAAATAAATGTTACTTGCTTGATAAAATATGATAGAGGCTTTGTAAAAATATGTTTTTAATACATATATATTTTGGTATACGTTGAGAGAAAAATTAAAAGCGAAAAAACCATAGAAACAGTGACGTAACCTGTAACGTAGTGTAACCTTACAATATGACGTATAAAGCAAATTGAACGTACTTACATAAATAAAAACTGTGGGCCACTAAGTATGTTTGATTAACTTTTTAATAAGAAATTTTATCGTCATCGTTAATTGATTTATCATGTGAAATTAATTCGTAAACACATTGCAAGTTAACTTTTCCTGAATTGAAAAAAAAAACAAAAAATAGATTATTTGAATATGCAGTTTAGAAATTACTTTAGATGAGTTTTCTATAAAAAGAAAGTACGGAGTATTGTCACAATCTGTTTAATGTATGTATATATTTGATTCATCTTTTGTTTAAATTTAATAAAGGCAAGTTATAATCGATTAAACATTATTTTGTTTCTAAAGTAGTGATTTAACAATAATTTTATTTTCCCTAAAGATTTGTAAAGTATGTATCTATAATTTTTTTATAACTTTTCTAAAATGAATATATTGATTCTTTCTTATATAACATATTTACAGTTAAAATAACTAAAATTAATAGTAATAAATTCCGTAAATCTTCTAAAATATTGAACGACATTGGTATAGAATTGGATAAGAAATTTATGCGAAATTAAAATCCAATGCTTTTACCTTTACAGGGCCAGGATTTCCCCGGATGGAAATTGCAACGTGCAAGGTTGCGATATTTTTTGCGTTGGTGGTGACGACAGTTTTCTATACTCTGATATCCAACTTGCTCAAACTAAGGTGTGGAAAAATATTTTATATTTTAATTAATAATATTATTATCATTTAAATATCGTATTTTATATTTCAGCAAAACGTTGATTGCAGTCAAGTTAATGAGTTGCAATTAAAAAGATACAACTTCCATGATAAGACAATTCCGCACAACTGGAATCCAGTCGTTTTTAGAATACGAAAGCTGAAGATTAGGAATTCGAAACTTGAATTTATAAAGTTTGGCGCGTTTCAGCAATACGATTTTACTGAGCTTGTTTTGGACAATTTAAGTCTAAAGAGACTGGAAAATGGAGCTTTGCTAGGATTGACAACTCTGAAATCTTTAAGAATTATTCAAGACAAACCAATGGAGTTCATTTCTCGTGACCTGCTAAAACCAGCTCAGTTCAATTTAGTGGAGTTGCAGTTCAGTGCTGCTTTAACATCTTTGGCCATCCTGACAGGGTGTTGCACATCATTTGACGTTGTGAAGAGATTAGATTTCAGTTTTAATAATTTTGCAAAAATTAATTCAGAGACATTCAAGAAGTTTCCATTAGTTGAAGATTTAAATTTGTCTCACTCGGGTATTCTCCACCTGGAACACGAAGCATTCGGTTTTTCAGCAAAACTTCGTTACATTGACTTGTCGCACAATCATTTGTCAATCATCAGCTCTTCTATTTTCAATCCCAATCAAAATTTTAAAAATGTTCATTTTAGGTTGAACGATAACAATTGGACGTGTTGTTGCAAGTTTCAGGTCTTTATAAAACATTCTTTAATTCATGAACCTGAGAAAATGCTGTGTCGAGTTCCCTCGCAGTATAATGGTTTACCTCTTTTACAATTGCAATGCGGTGCATATGGCGTAAGCGGTCAAATAGGCCCCGAGAGTCACTTAAAAGTGCCGTCAACTGTTTCTACAACTACTAGCAGTGTGCTGGATCAAACTAGTACAAAAGATACAACAAATAATACCCAGATTACGAATGCAACCTTTTCACAAACACCTCCTTGGGACAATAGTGATGAAAAGAATATGGTTTTAAAGTGCACAGTATGCAATGCGACCAGTTGCACCAAATCGGAGAATACGGAATATAATAAAGTTCGAGTTAAACCAAGATCGTTGGACTTTACCATAACACCTCTAACAGACTTTAGTGTGACAGTGGGTGTGAAAACGAATATCGAAGACCCATTTGCTTTAATTTGGTTCAAGAAATCAACAAAAGAGTTTTTTAAGATGGAAATTAATTATAAGGAATACGGTCTTGGGTGTCTAAGGAATATAAATCAGACGATCATTGTTGACGAACTAACTACCAATGAAACCTACACATTCTGCTTAGTGCACATGGAATATCCGGTGACGTCACCGTTCAACTGCATGGCCTACCGCTCTTCTTATCCTTATCATGCTAAGGCCACCGTTTGGCTGTCGCAAGGAATGAAAACTTTGTGCATTTCGTTAACAATTTTGGTAATCTTAAGTTCCATTGTGTTTGGAGGGAGCGTCATGTACTGCGTGATTAAGATGAAGCCAACTCTTTTAAGAGGTAGCAAAAGGGTCATCATGCCCAATAAGAGTTCAGAAGACATAATGGTGCTTCCCAGATGTGGCAGCTTATCAAAAGAAAACAAAGGACTTGAAAATTCTGCTTTTGTTTTAAATAGGTAAAGAGAACTATCTTCTTATAAATACCCATATACTATTTAACAATCCATTTCAAGTTAGCATTTCTCCTAATTTCTTCATTTTACTCAATTCTCTTAATAGTACCAATATTTACTAAATCTCTTTTATATAAATTTTAATAAAGTTTTGGATATAAAGCCATATCTAGATCAAATTTGAGTTATTTTAAAATGGTAATAAACTATATATACATGTATTTATTTGTAGTTTCGAATAACGAAAATGGCAAACTTTCAAAAATAAATTATTAAATAAATATTAGGTATTTTTCCAAGTTGTCACAAACTTGTCAAAAATTAAAGGTATATTTTTGATTAGAATTTAAAATTCGAAATTTATTAGTATTGATATTTAGGGATAAGAGACAATAAGCATTAGGAGTGTAATTTTGCTAAATTAATATTCACTTTAATTAAAAAATTATTTTTTAGGTGTTTGCATTTACGGCGATCTTCTAATACCAGTGTTGACAGCAGTTATGTATCTCCGAATTTATATGAATCCATACCAGCGGTTGCAAACAAATCATCAATAAAGAGGAACGAAATTGCATCATTGTGTTGCGCTGCTCACCCAGGAGTAAAACGGACATCTAATGATCCTTTACCCAGCATCCCTAGTGAAGCTTATTCAGAATTAGAATTTAAGGAATATCGTTCTAGCGCTAGTAGCGCTTAATAATATTTATAATAAATTTATCTATTTTTGTCCCAAAAGTTTTATCATTTCAATTATATAATATATCGGTAAAAAAATTATTTTGGGTAAAATTACACATGTCTTGAAAAATTAGAGGTTGATTGAACGCTATTCAAATAAAATAGTTTATATTAATTAATATAAATAAGTGTAAAAGGTGAGTTGTCATCAAAATCTTGAAAAATTATTAAAGTATTTTTTCCGTAGGTTGATATTACAACTGTTTTCTGAGGTGTAAATAGAAAATAAAAATATCAAAGGGCATCAAATTTGATATAAATTAAGTCAGTATACAAAATATTGGGAAAAATACAAGAGTACAAATATTATCCCTACAAAAAACTGGTAAATTTTGTATTTTTTATAATAACAAATCATAACTAACACTATCTTTCTGTGTTGACTCAGTAAAAGAAAAGTGGTACTAATAATTAAAATTTATTCGATTATTTATTTCGATGTTCGTGAAACCGAGATTGAACACAAAGGTACTTCACAATTATGCATATTTGCATACTGACTGACATAAGTACACAAGTAGTCAACAATGCACTTTTACAGTTTATCTGATAATTTCTTAATCAAACCAAAATAACATTATTAGATATTAAATTTCGCGGTTCTTTATCAAATTATCCAGTTGATTCTCAGATATAACGCCCTTGATAACTAATTTGATTCAGTGATATCCAATTCGCGGTAGGAGAATGACCGGGACTGAATCTATAATTAACAATCACCAGACAATTACCTATACTTTTTGTTGTGCGGGGTGATAAAAAGCAAAAAGAAGGCTGATTGAATTGAAAATTAAAAAGTAATTGAAAGTAAAGTGGTAATAAAATGTTCCGTTCTAAATCCTTCACGTTGGTTAAGGAAAGGTTCAGATATGTGAATTTAAGGTGAGATAAACTTAAATAAATGTGATGAAATACGAAAAATTTATAAGCTTAGACAATTTTTTTTGTGTCGGGTATAAATTTTACAAAAATCGGCGGCAAATATTACAAGGAATTAATTAATATAGTCAATGTTATTAAAGGTAGTCAAAGTCGAAAGTACAAATCCTACTTATTCTATGATACCTTTAGAATTGTCTGAAAATACGATCGAGTATAACTTCTTATCATCCTTAGGGGCAATTTAATATACATATATGTACATATGTATATGCAAATGTAGAAATTCTTCTTCTTCTTTTCATACCTTTTTAATTCTAACAACGCACTGGAAAATATTCGGTACTCTTATCAAAGGCAAGAATAGCTGATAATCATAGTACATATTTTATATTGCTAATAACCCTTAATCATATCCAATTGTATTATTGATTTAAGGAATTGCGGGGATACCCCTTGCAGTTTTGTTGCTGGGGTCTATTTGCAATTATTTTGAGGGGTGTGTTTATTTTATACGTGAGCAGCATTTAACTTTGCTAAGTTTTGTTTATAGTAAAGTAAAAAATCCACCAAATTAAAATTGAAAAATAAATCAGTTTTCGAAAAATTAATGTAATTTTTAATTTCATGCTGACCAACAATCTTGCTAAATTAAAAAAAAGAAAAATATGAAAGTTTTATTAAAGTATCTCACAACTTCTTTTCTCTTGAAAATATCAATAATTAAGTTTTAATTAATAAAATAATGATATAAGTATATTTAAAATAATCATTTTATAATTTTCGTAGTTGGGTAAAATTTCTAATAATCCCTGGACTGGCGGCATTCACCCTACTTTTAATTTTATCAAACGTAAAGCATCCTGATTATTACAGGAGAGAAGAGTAAGACTGTTGTTAGTATTTAAATTTAATTTAAAAGAAAATCCTAAGTTGCAGTTTATGTCATAAGCCTCTATCCGCAAGAATGGCTCCTTTTACTGGTTTACAGTGTACCAAGAACATGTTCTGCGTGGTCTCCTGCATCGATGGAGAAATCACCAGCCTTAAGGCGTACCTCGCACAAATGGTAAGCTAATTTTGTTTCATTTTTATATTTTAACTATTTCTTTAGAACATATTTTTATAGACAGTTGACGGGAAGTGCGAAAAATTGGACCTTCATCTGTTGAATATTCGTTTTCCAGGAGAAAAAATGACGAAGGGTTGGATAGATGGGGATTTCAAAATAAATTCCCTTCAAATAAGAAAAGCTAATTTACGAGAAATAGCACCGGGCTCTTTTGAGAGCTCAGTTTTTACCCAAACTGTCTTTGTTGAGTTGGCGTATCTTAAATTGGAAAAAATAACTAAAGGTTCCCTAAACGGATTGCTTAATTTGAACAAATTAATCTTACTCGGATTGAGCGAAGATTTCGTTATAGAAGATAATTTATTTGAAGGAATTCCACTGGAGGAGTTATCCATTCAAGTGACGGGCGATAAAAAAGTTATCAAACCAAAAAGCCTTCTTGGATCTGTAAAGACTCCTTCAATTAAAATTGTGGATCTGACTGGAAATAGGCTTGAAAAACTTGCGGGTAATGACACATTCGAAACATTGACTGCAGTTGAAACTCTGATTTTGGCTGACTGCCACATAACTGAAATTGAACCAGGTACTTTTGACTTGCTCCCGAACACACTGAAAATTATGGACTTGCGACAAAATTCAATTAAATCGATAGTCCCAGAGGTGTTCAAAGGAATAATACCGGCTCCAGGAAGACAGATTTTGCTCTGCAACAACCCGATCTCTTGTTCGATTGATATATGTCCTTTTACTGACTTTTACATAAATAACCAAGATAGTTTTGAGCCCAATTTAAAATGCTTCGACGTTGGAAAGGAAATGAAATTAGAGGATAATATTTTATGTAAAAATAAATCAAAGCAAGTTATTGTCTATAATCCTGTGACCGAAGCACCTATTGAACCTTTGGAAGATAGAAAAAAGATTCACTGTGACGAAAATGTACAAAATGACTTTTTAGAAGTTGCACCCCCAGACGCTGAATTTTATGTAGAATCTGTTTCACCAACCGGGGTTAGGATCACTTTAATTAAGACTGATGGTGCGTACTCTCTTCTCTGGTTTCACAGTGCTTCAAGGAAACTTGAGGCGATGGAGACAAACTACAACGACTTTGGACTGGGATGTAATATAAGGATTTTGGAAAATGTTATCATAGAAGGAATGAAGTCCAATTCAACTTATGTCTTCTGTTTGCTAAAAGTGGGGGTTTCTCGGATATCCCCATTCAATTGCCATTCACACTATTTAGAAGTTCAGGACAATGGAGGATTCAATATTGACGAAAATCTGTTCATTTGGGGCTCAAAGTCATTGACGATTTTACTGGTTTGTGTTGCAATTGTGGTGTCTTTTGTGATTGGGGGCTGCTCAGCGTACTATATCATTATTTGGAAGCCAACATTAGTAAAAGGGAGTAAACGGGTGCTCGTGGTGAACAAAAGCTCTCCAAATGTTTTTGTGCTTCCAAGGAACAGTAATTCTTCATTAGCAACAAGCGAATCTAATAAAAGGTTAAATTGTGTTTATTTTAGTCGGTATTTGTATAAGACCGAGATTTCTGTTTTTTTTTAGGAATGTTGTGTTGCGGAGACACTCTGACTACAGTGTTTTTAGTGGGAGAAGCTACGTTGAGCCGATAAATATGTATGAAGTTGTCCAATACCATCAGAGGAAATGGCGATCAGCAGAAGGAATTTATGCAGATAAAGTCCCAAAAGATTGTCCACCACCACTACCAAAACGTCTTTCTAACAATTCTACAATAGCAGCGGAAGAAATTTATGGAGGTCCTAGCTCAATCAATAATTGCCGAATTAATGAGGGGGTAACAGAAATTGATTTAAAATAACTTTTAAAACGAAATCCATTTTAATTGCAATATTGTATTCTTTAAAATATTTATTTCGAATGAGTTTGCATTGTATATAAGCCACAATTGGGAAGAAATTAGAAATTGGGTAAAAAGATAGCAAATAAAATAAATAAATAATTTTAGCCGTATGTAATTTGACTACAATCGAAAATTATGTTAAGTTTTGGATTTTGTATAGAAGACAGCTACAGTGGCTGACTATTAAAAAAATTATTCATTTTTCAGCTTATTTTTAATTTTTACTGTGTATGATTAAATTAATATTTTCTATTCTATTTTAAGATGAGATATACTTGGGAAATTTATTTATGTATTAATAAATTAATGTTTTCTATTTGAGGAAATTTGAATGAGCACATTTTGAAATGTTCAAGTGTACTTACGAAAACATCCATCAAAAAACTAAATCTCTATATTATAGAAAATCTATGATATGATGTAGATTGCACGAATTAACAATACCTTTGTAATTAATTAAGTAGTATCCATATAAAGTGGAAGCGGAAAAATATATAACATAAACATCAAACATTTTGTATGCCTAAAAATCCAGGCGTTTTATTTTTTATATCTAAACAATCCATACAAAAAACTATTATACCTACATATGATATGATATAAAGTGCCATTATATAAATAATATATATATAATAATAAAAATTATTTTCGCATTTGTAAAACTCCTTTTGGAATGATTGTACTGTACGTAGGCTCAGAGTTTCTTTTTGGCAAAGGTGGGGGAGATTTTGGAGATCTGTCTATTGACTCATATTTGTTAAAACAGTAGGTATGCCTCCTGGGAGTTTCATAGCCCCTCATTTCAAGAGGATCTTCATACATGCTCTCGAATTCATCGAACATACTTTGATATGGAGGAGGTGGTGTAATTCTGTGAAATAACATTAAATTAAAAAATTTTTGAACCAAATTTAAGAATATAAATTGACAATTTTTTTGAACATGAAAACTTTTTGATGAACCAATTTTGTGAAATGATAAATACTAATTTGAAATCAAAATTTCACACTTACTTTTTTCGGCAAGTTATTGGATTCATATTTTGAAGATCATTACATTTTCCAGAAATTGTTGAAATATTGCCAACGTTATCTTTTTTAACTATTAGAACATGTTTACTTCCTTTCAAGAGGTTCGGAAACAATTTTATTATGAAATAGCACAAAATGCCACCAAAGGAAAGGGAAGCTAGAATTATAATTGTAACAAGAGATAGATAAAGATGTTTCTTATCTGCCGAAATCCAGCTGTTAGGATCTGCTTTTCTTACAACAGGAACATGAAAGGGTTGGCAGTTAAAAGGTGTGATCTCAACCTCTCCTTCAGGTATCAAGCAGAAGGTATAAGAAACATTGTCTTTCAAATTTGTTACAATTATTGATTCATTATAGTGGCTTCGGCACCCGTATTCTCGCTGAGGGATGTAAACTGAGTTATAGTCGTCAAAATCACTGTGCCATAAAACAGTGAGTTGCTGCTCTTGCTCCCGTATTTCAACTTTAGCCGCTGTATGATTTATGAGAATAATTTCAAATTCGTAGCGAGGGGGTTGAAATTTAAGAAAGTCGTAATTCGTTCTAAACGATGATAAAGGTGCATTTTCTTTAAATTCAGCACAGGCTACTTTGAAGTAATCTCTTTGGGCCGATGACGTAGTTCGATCCGATATCGTAGTTCCTTTTCCTTGCTCTTCAGTGTTTTCGCGTCCTGGAGCCTTAGTTGTGGTTTTGTTGTACGTGACTGGTAAAGTTGTTTTAGATGAGTCCACTACGACTGTCGTTTCTCGCGGGCATGAAAGGTTTTCACTAATAATTGCTCCATACAATTCTTGCGGTGATTTACAATAAGGTTTGTCTAAGAACATTTCGGGATACATTTTATAGTATTCAACTAAAGTTGCTATCTCACAAGTACATAACCATGGATTTTCACCTAGGTAAATGTAAGCCTTCCCTCTAGACAGAATGCCATCCAAAATACTAGAACCAATCTGTGTTAAATAGTTATGAGATAGATCTAGATATTTTAGGGTATTTTGTATTGGATCAAAAGCGTTTTCCCCAATAGCAGTAACTTTTGAATTCGATAAGTTAAGAAATTCAATTTTCACTAGTCGACGAAATCCTTTTATTGTTAATGGTTTTAGAAAATTATTTGAACTCAAATCTAAATGCGACAAACTGCTCATTTTGCTAATACCGAAAATTGTATCAAACTCTACACTGTCGGCTAAGTAATTCATTTTGAGGTATCGTAGTGATGAGCTGACTGGCTGGAAAAAACCACGATTGATATTTTCAATTGGGCACATAATTGTGAGAAGCGTGAGATTTGAGAGTCCTAGAAGAACACCAGCTGTTAGATTTTTAATCGGAAGTCCTGTAAGACTTAAACTGAATGTGCTTGTATATGCATCGTCATTAAATGCTTCATTATCTATTGCAATCAAATTGCTGTTGGCCAGAGATATTTCCAAAAAATTTGTATGTGTGTCTATATAACCTTTCGATAATGTTTGATTTGGAAAATTCTGTCTCTCGATGTGCAGTATCTCAACTATGGAGCAATTGCTTTTCTGGAATAAAATATTTTCTTTTATTTTAATGGTACAATAGGTACTAAAAATTGTATTCGAATAAAATGGAAAATCGCGTCGAATATTCCAATTGATTGATCAAATCTTTGAGCAAATAATAATTTTTTAAAATATTGATTTACTTTGAATTAACGAAAAAGCAGTCATTTTATAATAATAATAATATAAACTGCTTTGAAGACATTTTAAATTTTACATTTCTTAATCCGCAATTCGATATGAATCGTGTTTGTGTATCAATATATTTCCTAATTAAAAATTATTTGCCAATCCTTTTAACATATAAATATGTTATAAACAAAATATTATACCTCAATAGATTTACAAAGATCCTGATTGAATTCAGTTGTGTTAGCGCAAACAAATGAACAGTTTTCGAAACCACAACCTGAAGTTATGTTGGTTAACCTCATACGAGCTAAATCCAAACTCCTGGACATGTAATAGGTAAATTATTTCGTTTTTAATTTATCACAAACCAAAATAACTTACTTCATGAAACCGAAATTTTGGTTTTGTTCTGGTTCATCTACTTTGTGCTTACATGCAGTGTAGACCAAAGCAAGGACAAGACAGATCACCAATCCACAAAATACACACAGACATGTTTTGATATAGTCGCTGTTAGCGTTTTGCTCCTTTTTGCAGCTCCTATTAACGAAATTAAATTTTCACACTATATCCATGAAAACATTGATAAAACACAAATATTCACCAAAATGTTGAGATTGTTTTTGCAACCTGCATTTTACAAGCCACTATCCACTTTCAACTTTAGAGTTCTAATGAAGTACGTTTCATAGAAATTTCGAATTATATGCGCACCATGTGTAATTAATTATATATTTTCCAGAGAAACACGATTTCATCGCCCTTTATCTAGGTAACTGAAATATTAACGTGGACACAGTGCTTAGCGCAGTCAGAAGCTCTTCTGAACTTGGATATCCGGGAAAGTCGAAACTCGTTGAAAACTTATCTCTAGAGCTAGCTTATCAGAAATTATTTATTGCCGCTTTGCTATTATAATGCTAATCGATTGCTGTCAGACCATGTATTTTGCATGCGGAACAACAGCGTAATAAGAGGTCTACCTACATAGTTATGAGAAAATTGTTAAGTATAAACAACTCTTTAAAGTATAAATAACAACTAAAGAAATGTTGACGTTGTCAGATATTCTTATTAATCGTTAATGATATGGCACCTATGAGAAGTTTATCATTCAAATTTCAACGTACTAATAATATAAATAGTAAATACTTATATAAATAAATATCCTTCCACGAACTGGAAGAAAAGTTGTCTTACTTTTTCATCGCGATATTCCTGTACGGGCAAGTAAAAAGATAATTGCGATAATGAAGGGCCATGTCACTAAAAGCTACCAAATAAGTTAATTATGCATTTTGATCGGGGCAACAATAATCTCATTATATCAGGCTATCAGTGACGTACGAAACAACATAATTTGGGAATTTCGGTATTAATTTAGTTCACGTGCCACAAGTTTATGTTTAGAGTACAGACAATATTTGTAAATTGTTGTGAGTTTAGAATCACTGCTTTGTTATTATTAAGCTTACAACATTGTAAACCAATTGTAGATATTAAAAAAGTAACTTTATTTGATTTTGAATTAAATTACAACCAAGTTTAAAATCAAAGCTGAGCATTTCTTTAACATATTGGAATCAATACTTTGATGAGCTAGATATTGTTAAAATTCGCTGTAGTTCAAATTAAATCAGTAGTTAATTGTAGTAATAAAATTATTAAATACCCAAACTTGTATGTATGAATATATTAATAAGGGAACTTTTAGGAGTTATGAGTTTTTTTTTTTTTTTTCTATGTTAGCTCTAAACTATTTTAATTGATTAATTATGTGATCCTTCTTTAAATATATATATGTATGTATGTACATGAGGCGAAAAGCAAATCAGCAGAAAGATATTTGATGCTGTTGAAAATTTTATAAAGCATTTCTATCAGATTTTTGAAGTAATAGCAAAGAACATACAGTCGATTGCTAATTTTGTTATCTAAAAGTGAAAACGGGCAAGCATTCCCAAAGTCGAAAATTCGCACACTATAATGTCGCCGTTTAATTTCGTTGTGGGCATTTGTCTTGCAGTGGTGACCACATAATACAATTGGCACCTACAAATCAGAATAGTTGGCACATAGAGAGGTGCATGATACAAATCACTAGCGGCATTAATAACCAACAACTGCCCAAATGAAATGCCATTATGCGCCATTTAGTCTGACAAAAATAGACTGAACTGCAAGCGGCGATGATAGAGGGAAATATTTGTGGCTCTTGTTATCCGGCTGCTTGGCTGCAAGTGACGTCATAACTATGACTGGGTTGTAAACCCGTGACCATAGGGAATCAGCCGAACAAAGGATAAATTTAAATCTTCAATGAACAAAAATAGACGGGCTCTGTGTCGGCCAAAGGCTTAGGCCTAAGACGACATAAACGCGGACGAGGAAATGCATTCCTTCTGGACAGGTTCCAAATCGAAGTGCTTTTAAGTGCTACGCATGTGGAAAGTGGTTCAATACGTCAATCACACATTCATTATACCCACGTAGTGTATGCCAGCAGATGTCAACGCTTGAGGACGGTTTATTTGTACCGATAATTAATTAACAAAGTTGCAATTTATAATGTAAAGCTGGAATTTTTTAATAAGAACAAAACAAAAACTTTTTATGCCCATTTATGTTTAATTTGTTTCTCATTTGGATGTTATTTAATTACAATTGGGACGACGTTTTTTAGGATTAATATTAATAAGCAATTTTTCTCCGACATAAAATCGACCTAAAACTTTACAAAATTGTCGCAGTACTATAAAAAAATTCATACATATCATGATTTCGCATTCACAAAATTCTAGTTCCATAGATATCAGTGAATTGAAAAATCCAAATGAAATTATTTCCCATTTCTATAAAGAAGAATGGAATTACGATGTCTCTTCTTCTTGTTAATTTTTTGGTGAACACGAAAATTTGATAATGTGCGATAAATTTAAAAACTTGTCAATGCTTAATAATTTCAATAAACATTGACCAGCATACATTATGTACATACATCAATATAAATAAACTAAAAAAAGAAGATTATTAGAACCAAAAAACCCCAGTAATCTCAAATTAACTTAAAAGACTGAAAAGAAAAACGAATAAACGGAATTCAAAACAGGTGAAGTCATGCACTCATTAATACCTTTCATTTGATACCATTCATTTACTTATTATTTATTATAAGGCGCAAGTTTTTGACACTTCGACTCGAGTGTATACGAAGGCATAAACCACCTCCTGCTCTTCTGTTCGTAATACAAATTTACATAATGAGTTGATCAATAATTAGACTTAATTATGATTCCTTCTATTGAAAGCAAATAATATTGCATAGTCATAAAAACCTATGATATATTGGACTCCAAGTGCGGATATTAACACTAGTTCTAATTAATGTGCTATTATTGGTATAATTAAATCTACTTACATTAAGAAAATTGAACTGACTGTCTGTGTTTTCAAAATAACTGTCATTTCATAAGATCGAATGCTTATTTACATAATGATATACAAACTCAAACAATTTGCTTTTACAAATTTCGTGTGCCTGTCTGTTTGTTTTCCCGTGCTAAGCTCAGAAAAAGCTGAACCGATTTTTATGAGATTTTCACGGGAATGGAAAGAAGAGATTTTTGTTGAGCATAATTTATGTATTCCGGAAATAAGGATAAGATGTGAATTTCAAAAAGATTTGACTTCCATTCTAATCAAAAGTTAGATTTATTAGAGGTTATTTATTTTTAAGAATATCAAAGAATGATAAAAACTAAAAATGATTTGTTTTTATAACTTGAATAGAGGATAAAATGCATATCCGTTATTATTATATACAATTTTGTTTTTACATTTGTAGATATAATCAGAAGATCGCACAAGTCGCGTGTAAAACCTAGTTAATCATCAGTCATTTTTGGGTATATTTCAGGTAAAGGAGCAAACCTGAGGTATTTTGAAAAGCTATTAATTTGTTCCTCTCAATTCTAATTTTAGTAATTTTAGAGAAAAACCATTGCAAAAATATTCTTATCAGTGCTAAAATACTCCTCAAGTCAAGGCAGATATTCAGACTATGTTCTGGCAGTAAACAATGCCAAAAAACTGAAAGCTACACGAAGGTTGGCGATTGCTTGCTGCTTTCTCATAAACAATGCACTTGGCCTTCTGACTAAACTCAGAGAGCGACGAAGAAGACGACGACGAAGGCGATCACAGTCTCATTGCTGGGGATCAGAGTGTAGAAATCAGTTATAATTTTGTTGAAAGAAGAACAAAAGGAAATTATTAGAAGAAAATAACTACATAGATGTATCTGGGGATCTGCTAAAAAGTCTTGCACCTGCCTAAACGTATCTGTTACTTAAATAAGAAATTCACGAAAGATATTGCTCACAAATTGCCCATGGATTGTTGATTAGTGAAAAGGATGTGAATCATATTTTCTAATAATTTTAATAACACATACATATAATCATACATCTGGTATTTTTATTTACATTGTTTACCAGTCGACTGATTTGGATGCAGTTTTCTATACTTCAAAGTATAATTTTCGAAATTTGGTTTAGCTTTCGTTAACTATATAGTTATAAAAACATATATTATTAAATAATTGACTTTAAAATAACAATAGGCAAATACGAAAAATTTTGACTTAGCCCAAAATTTGAATCCAACATTTTTAATGATAAAAGGTTTTGGATAATCCACGCTTAAAATAATTTAATTTTGTATTAGTTAGGTAGTATGATTATTTTTAATTTGCTAATTTATTTATTTATTTAAAAGTTCGATTGTTGAGGTCTACATACTAAGTTTGGTCCAAAATTTTTCTTCAAATACGAACATGAAAGACATGAGGTTGGAAAAGAATAAGTATTTCAACGCAGGCATAAACTTAAAGGAAAAATTGTTATATTTTAAATGAGTTCTAGTTTTTAAGAGAAAAGGAAAAGGAACTGGAAAAGCGTTTTAAAAGCGACTTTTCGAAAACGCCGTCTATTCTACCGCCGTTAGAAAGGACCAAGATTGTTTAAATAAAATGTGTTTATGTTCTGAATATAATATAAATATAATAGTACCCAAAAAAATTTCTTCAATAAATATAATACATTCCTTACAAAAATATTCTAAAGATGTATTTTTTCCTAATTCTAAAAACTTTATAACGTGCTTTTCCCATTGCAAAAAATTAGAGTGAATGACTGTTTTGAAGCCAAACGCTAATGTTGTTGATTCCAAAATTTGAGTCTCGTATTTACCTATGTAGAATAAATGAACGCAATGCAAAATCGGTTGGGGCATGAGCACATCTCTAAAAGTGTCTCATCCACAGGTGCTTCATATACCATGGCCCGGTGGCAATTTGCATTTTAATTGAGAATTTCAAAAATAGTCGCCGGCCACAAGTTCATTACATCTCGGAATCGGCGTACATTTGAAGTATTTCGTCCTAGCGTAACCGAAAGCCAAGAAAGCGATGACAATGCGAAGCGTCTTGCGATTTAGCCGCTCTTTGTTCCCGCGTGCCCTGCAAAACGTGAGCCGTGAATAATGAGCCGCTGTCTCGCCGCGATTAGGCCAGCCCCAGAACAAATCGAGCCGAGGAGGTGAACAATTTTGTTTTTCATATTTTTTTTGGTCTGCTGGCTCGGGTCCTATTTTCGACACAAACTACTATTAGAAATTGAAAAATCGGCTATAAAGTTTTCTCAAGTTTGACCAAAGCTTAAAGCAAAGGACTCCGCCGGCGAGCGTCGCATAGTGCTCAGAACCTAAGCGCAAGAGGTACGCAAGGCGAGCCACTTCCCAGCGCAAGCAGTTCTCGTTTGTGTCGTGTCGTGCAAATTTTTGCTCATTTGTGTGCCGTGCTGTGAACTTTGTTCTTGTTTTCGTCCATTTTTGTCTTGTCCACCAACCTTTCACCTTAGAAATGGTGAGAATATTTATTTTTAGTCTTAGACTTTCGGATATCTTGCAACCAGCCATGTGCGACAAAATTGCTATGTGATTGATGGTGTGGCAATACTTCAATTTTATGAGGTTGCAGATCGGTGAAATGGACGACATCTGTCGTCACTTGTTCAGGATGATTAACGCAATCGAATAAAATTGGCGTCATTATTAATTATTTCCAGATTTTTTTATGTTTATGCAATCGTTCTCGTGTTGACTTTATGTTTACAACATTGGGGATGAAAGCAGTACATTATGCTTATGAAAAAACATCATTTACTTTTTCAATTAAAAAATTTTAATCTCGACCTTGAAAGTTTAGCGGATGTGAGTGAAGCTTATTAAGTAAATATAATTTGTTGTACCTATGTATCTATTTTTGGTTTTAATCGTTTCTCAAGCAAGTATTTCAACGTTTAGCATCAATCAAAGCTAAATTGTAATAAGCGTTTGATATTTTTAATATTAATTAATCTACAAAAGATAATTTAATGTACATATGCCTAGGTTCAATCAGTAAACTATTTAATGTTTAATGTAGTATATTGCATCTTAAGTAGCTATTACAGGTTTAACTTTTACAAGATTTTATTAATTTTTTAACTACTCTAATATACTGACTTCACAAATGTATGTTCTTTATATACTCCGAATTTAAAGATGTACAATTTTCTTCAATTTTCCTGATACTTAGAGCATATTTGTCAAAGAAAAACAACTTTTCTTTCTTGTAAAGTAGAAAAACATTCATGTTCTTTCAGAATAAGGATAGATTTTATTAAATGGTTTAGGGGCTACTATATGTACATATACATAAAAATAACTAGACAAGTAATGTTTGATACATGTATTAGGAAAATTTTGTTCCTACGATTCCCAAGTAGGTACATATATATTTTTTTATTCGTTACACAAATTACTTTGCTTTTCCTTATGAAACAACTCTAAAACAAGACCGAACCTCCACCAAAAATGCAACCTACATTTTCTCCCTTTTATAGAATTTTTCTGATAAATCGAATTCCTAATATTTTCTTTCTTTTATTATTGTCTTGTAATTAATTTGGTTTTTCTAATTTTCCAGGATGAGATACCAAAAGAACAAGTTGCCCGTAAGTATAAATGCCTGGCTAATTATGTACTCAATATTTCCATTATCTTTATAAATTACGTCTGTCCAGCTATCCCACTTACGTTTAGTCAAAGAAAGCGATGATAATAAATTAACTCGGACAGAAGCGTATCTATTGAATTCACATATTATATCACGGCGCAACATTAAAAGTGCATTACGTCGTCGGCTCCATGCAATAATATGCAAATCGCATTCATGCTGCCTTCAGGTGAGCCCAGCAAAATGTTCAAGATTGTGAAACGAGCTCAGAAAAATGTCTTCTGGTGGGAAACGGAGCAAAACAAGAAGAATTCTTCCCAGTAGCGGATTTCTCCCACGTACCCCAGTGAGACTAACTCATGTTTGGGCGCCGGACAAGTGCGCATAACTAGGCGCTAATGCATCGCGCTCAACAAGTGCTCCTTGCCGTTTTTGGGACTGATATAATTCATAATCACGTTGCACTGATTCCCGTCAACGACACTCGTTTCGTTACGGCACACACCGCCAAAATAAGAGCACGCCGCGCGACATGATATGCAAAGCAGGACAGCGCGGCATTCCGGCGGCGGATCGATTGTAATCGAGGGTCCTTAGTGGAAAATATTGTCACCAAGTGTCCCCCGATTCTCGTAATCGGTCTGCGTCTAGTTGCGCGGGCGCCTGCGTCGTCTTGTCTCTGCGCAGACTCAGTTACGACTTAGTTGCAAATAATACGGTTAACAAATATCCGTCACCGACTTCAGACAAGCCTCATTTGTTAGCCGATATCTGGAGCGGCTGGGGCTGGTTACTGTGGACCCCGATCACAGTAACTTCTATCGGAAACGGCGCGCCGTCCGAAAAATGTGGCCACTTTCCACGTCGGTGACAGTCAAAGAATTGCGTGTAAGTTGAGCATGTGCGTACAAATTCTGTTGATTTGCACTTCGACGCACTTTTGCGCTTTTCTGGTTTCTTGCATTTCTTACCGAAGGTTACCCGGAAAGGGTAGGCAGGCCATTGGCTGTCGCCGTTACTGCAATCTATGTGATTGCTTTAGGTAATTAAAATTGCAGTTGATTTTAAGTGAGGCTCTAAATTTCAACAAAATAGTCAAACGTTATATACTTAATTATATAATTTTCACGATATGCAATTACGTGATATTTTCCTTGAAATTGCCAATGGAGGTTTACTTTAACATTTCACTCGATAAATAAAATATAGCCAATCGAGATCGCATAATTAGAAGGCTCATCGTTTTAGTTATGTAATACAGAAGGGGTTTAGGCTTGCGAAATATTTGAAGCTCTTTACAAATGAGATTATTGCATCAAGTAAACTATGCGGGTTAGGAGATAACTTTTTATGTTTCATTTAAAACTAATTTTTATTAGTGTGGGATGATTTTATTTATCTGCGATCAGAAAATCGTAAATACTTTTCCCAGGATCTTAGATTAAACGAACTTGTAGGAATGTTGGTTCGGATTGGTCTGCATTTTACAAGACTCAGATATAGAATATAGATATACATATATTATACATACTCTAAAGACAGACGGGTACTGTTGAATGAACGTTCAAGGAATGATCGTGTAATCGAATTTTCATTCATTACATTGCATTTCATTCACAGCTCATACGATACGAGTTTTATATCAATATTGAGTTTACAAGCTATCAAACGCTTCTGAAATAGTTTAGCTGATTTTTAAATGGTTGTTCTTTGACAATGAATTATTCGGAACTTCGTTGACAAGGACAAGAATATACATTGCATTCTAATCTTAAGAGCCTCATAATAAATTTAAAATTTTCTTCCAAAAAAACTACTTAGTTTGATAAGAGACCATTTGAAGAACAACTGGAAATTGGCATTTTTCTTTATAAAGAAAAGAATTTAATCAGAGTTTAGGTTAGCGTTCCCTCGTAACTCCAAGCACAATTCCCAGAAAAAAAAACTGAGGTAGAAACAATGTTTCATTATTCCGCTTCCACTTGTGAGCATGCATAGCTAAGCATTGTAATTTTGAAAAGCTTCGAAAACATCGATTACTCTTATTATCTTTTGAAAGAATTAGTCCAGGCCAGGAACGATTAGATTATATGATATTAGATTTATATGTACTTCCAAATTTTACGGAAGGTTTGCGGAGATATTTTAAAATCGCTCTGAAAAGCTACATATTTTCTTGAAATATCGCAATTTAATTTAGATGTTGAATTTTATTTATATTATATTGAATATATCTTTTGTTTATAAAATACGCGACTAAAAGAGCATGTACATTTCAAAATTCAATTCTTATACACAAAAATAGGTACTGTTATACATTTAATAATGGTTTGTCATCTATATAATGATACTTTTAATTGTATCAAACATTTATACAAACCTGAAACGCCTTTTAATGAACTTTCAATTCTGCAACTTTACCTTCATAAAGCCTTCGTAAAATCAACACAATTTATCAATCATTTTAATTAACATTTAACCAAAAGACCTCAAAAATCTCCGTCATAAATTTGCGGAATTCTCAAGATTATATCAGGAGGTTTAACCTCGTCTCTTTCGTCTGCATCCATCCGATTTGTAAAAGATTTGTCCGAAGCAATTGGCGGTATGGGCGGGAGGCAGGACCCAGAAATTGTTGCCAACAAATTAATTCAAAAATAATATCTGGCTGTTGATATTGAAAAATGGCTAAATCGTGCCGATTAATTAGCAGCAAAATTTCGATATCGGATTATGGGGTCGAAATGGGAAATGAATCGATTTTGTCGTTGTCTGTCGACAAAATGCTCATGTTGATTACTTTTTTTAAAAAAAATAAATCCAATTTGTTGGAGCGTGCGAAATTTAGGCATTTTTGTTTCACAGAATGAACATTAGGCCGACTGACGCCGTCGTCGCGTCGTTGAAATATTTTTAACCGTCACGAACTGGTGGTGTTATTTACATTCAGTCGAGCCGAAAGTTTTCTAATTAAATCCATTAAGCCGTCAGTTCGAGGTGCAAAGTAAAGCACAATAGTCAATAGAGTCGCATACACCGTGGCATGCAGCGCTGTGCATCAACAGCCGGTGAATTAAATTTTCCTTTTGCAGACAATACAATAACACAGGGTGGCTAGCAAGTAGCCACGAAGAATGCACTGAAAGTGAAACTAATAAAATCGCATAAATTGTTAGTGGATTTTCGCCTCCTCTCACTGTCTTCACCTGCTGCTGATGGTCTTGGGGACTGTCTTGAAACACCTGTCATTACGTCTTGGGGCATTGTTGACTCGCTAGAAGTGAAAAATTGTACCGCACTGTATTAATATTTATCGCAGCGAAGACAGTGATTTATAGCGGCTCGAAGGTGGATACGAAATTCCACGTCGACTAATTGCTACAATAGAAATCAATCATTTTCCATTACGCTATTCAAAATTCCGAATGGGAAATTAGGGAAATGTGGCAATTTGTCGACTTCAAATATCTTTGAAGTGAGAGCTGCCACAAAGAATCGTTTAGAAAATCCAGGAACTATATACATATTATCATTCTATTGTCTTGGTTAACAGTATATTCCTTTTATGATCCAAGCTAGACATCCGATTCAAAGGGAAAAACCATAAGAGCTCATAAGAAATTTTAAGTAACAAATATGTATAACCTTTTGTGATATTAACTTAAAAACCTCAAAGCAATTTATAGTAGCTGTCGTACCTATCGTCGTTTTACGTAATTTATATTTCGTATAATAAAGGTATCTAAATAAGGGGGTATTCTCATTTGAATTAAAAAAAAAAAACGTTTTTAATTTATTATGATACTTTCTGAATAGTTTCCCACAAGAAATTTGTTAAAATCTTGAAAATTGGAAAAGTTATTTGGGTATCAGAGCGCGAGTCAGTCAAACAATGAGAATGGAAAACTTTAAACGCGTTTCCTGGAAAATCCTTTTTTCTAACTTCTACTATGATAAACCAAAAACTATCATACTTAAATAATATTTTATTATTACTTCTCTCTATAGTTTGAACCAGAATTATTTAAATCAATTTAGTTTTCGAACTTTGTCACCCCTCAAAAGAAGTAAGTTTTTCACTAAGAAACCAATTCCTAAAAATCATCGAAGTAATGAGAATACTCCTTAAATAATTAACATTGATTATATATGACGTTTCATAAATTCTACACATATGTATATATGTATTTAATATGATTTAAAAATGGGGTGTTCATTGCGTCAAATAAAAAAGGATATAAAAACTGTTTTCGCAAGATATCATTTTCAATCAACAATCTAAACGTAAATATGTATGTATAGCTATGCTTTTATATCAGAAAATATAATTCTCTTTCTCTTTCCTTTTAAAATTATAGGGTTTAAATCATTTGTAGTATTCATCGGAATCTTCTTCCTTAAATAAATTTATTTCTAACATTCTTTAAGTATAGAAATCGATTTGATTTCAAAATAATTATTTTATTATACAGTGAAAAAATTTTTAATAAATAAGTTAAATCTCCTCTAAAGGAGATATTGGGATAAAATTGTGATCTATACATTAGATTATAATTTTTGAAAGTACATAGTTGGACTATATGCCGCAGTTCGTGCAATAAGTCACAGGTGTTCAGTGTTATACTTAGTAGGATATGTACTTCAACCAACAAAATTCCTTATAAGAAAATAGCGTATCTCAAGCTAAACAATAAACCAGAAAAACTAAACTAGATATGTAGGTATTCGCAAAAGCTTATCACTGTCAAAAATCGTTCGGTGCAAATTAAACTTTCAAAAATACCTGAAGGGGTTTTATGCGGTGGTGCACTCGTCTTTTTTAAGGTGCCAATACCGAACAGCGGAAAATTGCGATTTTTCTTCTTTCGCCAAAAGTGAGCTATGATATCGCGGTGATTGATCAGTAAAAAAAAAAAGCGACAGTCGTTTCACCGTTTGACCAGATTGACTGGAAGTGGCTAGTGGACCGCAACGAATCACGTAATTTGAATGGTCCATTGAGATCAAGTCACTGTTGCTAAGTCAAGTGGCGTAGGTGGTCAGCCACGAAGTCGAAACATGGAAATTGGAGCTGCGTACATAAATTTTAGACGTCGTTTTGAGTTACAACACCGCCATACGAAGGTATCCTAGCCGCTAGCCAGATGTCGGTGGTGTCTTTGCTCGCGGAACAGAAAGGATGGCTGGACAAAAAAGGAGAGTACATTATAGCGAAATGTCTTTCTTAACTCTCCCCGGCGTGTTATGCAACTTGTGGTCAAACGGCACGAAGTGGTTTATCTAAAAGTACTTACCTTTGTCTTTACAGTGCTCAAGAATGCCTTCAACGCGTTCGATCCGGAAAAGAAGGGCTACATCGACACGACGATGGTAGGTACCATCTTGAGCATGTTGGGCCATCAACTCGACGAAAAAATGCTCGCCGATATCATCGCGGAAGTCGACGAGGATGGTTCCGGTCAGATTGAGTTCGAGGAGTTCTGCTCCCTGGCAGGACGGTTCCTCGTTGAGGAGGACTCGGAAGCGATGCTGGCAGAGCTGAAGGAGGCCTTCCGTCTCTACGACAAGGAGGGCAACGGCTACATCACCACCGCCGTCCTCCGAGAGATCCTCCGGGAGCTCGACGACAAGCTGACAAACGATGATCTTGACATGATGATCGAGGAAATCGACTCCGACGGATCCGGCACCGTGGACTTTGACGGTAAGGCCAAACCTTAAATCGAATCGACTCAAATAGAAACCAGAAATATCAAAATCAAAACTAACGCGAACTCCCTCCCGCAGAATTCATGGAAGTCATGACAGGCGAATAAGCGCCCCAAGCACACCACCTGCGACGTGTTGGCGGCGGACTACAATTGATGGTGGAGATCTTGCTTATTGACACATTTCACTCACGAGGCGTGAACATGACATAAATCACCGTTCGAGCACCTTTCGCTTTTCATTTTTTTTTTGCTTTTTATGTTTAATTGTTTTTTCGCTCCATCATTTAAATCACAATTAGTCTTGCATCTGACGCGCGATTCTTGCAATTTAATCCGTCACTATACGTTGCCCAAATGTTAACCTATGGATTGTTTAATGTTTTCGGAAAAAAATTAATAAATAAATTTATATTCGTTTTGCCGCTAAATGAGGCACAAGTTCTTAATTTGTTGTTATATTATGCTATAAGCGAACAATACAGTATGTCGGTGGAAACGTGAAATTTGTATTTTGTGTACCTTTTACCAAGTATTCGAGTAGAGATTAAGCTGCGATAAAAATTCGTTAATAAATTTTTCAATACAAAATCGAGTTTGTTTTCTTATTCTTTTATTTTTAAATTGCTTTAATCTAGGTTGAAATCCAGTTGCTATTGCATAAATTTAACAAAACAAATAATTTTTTTTAAGTGAAGATTAAAGTATGATATGAACTTTTTTTTGCAGGCTTTAAGTGGCAGCTGCATAAGTTGCACTGCTTATTTGCACCTGGTGGTCGCAACAACTCTAAACCTGTTGCTTTTTTAATAGGAAATTTGTTTGAATTAGTAAGCATTTAGTTTTCATAGCTTTTATTTATGTTAAGCTGCCCTAAGGCTTTATGGAATTAGGGAAAATATTGTTTGTATCATATGATCTTGAAAACTCCTTTTTGTAATACTAGGTACTGTAAAGTAAAAAGAAATAAAATTATAACTGAAAAATAAATTCCTTCTTGAATCATTTAGACCGGTTGTAAACGAATTATCCGAAGTTTTCATTTGATATTTTCCTTGGAGAAGAACAACTGATGTCATTAGTCGTTCCGAACTGTGACGAGACGAATTGGAGTTTTTAAGGTCTTACGCACACTTTGGGCAATAGCAACAATATTTTCGTTAGTACGCACAATAGTTTGCAATCTGTTTCATTTTAGGTTTCAAGCTTAGATGTCGTTCGAAAAGGGGACCCCGAAGAAGCTTAATTTCTTATAAATTTTCTTAAATGTCTGCTTGTCGAATCCGTTAAACGAATCTATTTTCGATTAGTGGTTTTTTACAACCGCAATATATTTGTAATACAATACTAAAAGTTACTTAATTATACCTACAAAATTTTATTTATATATTTTAAAGGTGTTCAATAAATTTTTATGAATAAAACATTCAAACTTACCTATTCTTCATTTAGTGCAGCACAGAGAAAATATGCTAAATTCACTACCGAATAGCACATATTTGTGACGCCCTAAAAAAAATAAATTAAAATTTATGTCATATCAAATTCATTGTATTGAATTGTGGCGTTTAATTTTCTTCTGGGTAAAACGTTATATGTATATTTTACTATATGTGTAATTTATTATATAAGAATTTAAAATTTCTGTTTTTCATTAATTTGATCTTTCCAACTTACAAATTATTATCTATCTATCATAAGAATGCGACGAAACATTTATAGGTTTATTTAGTTTTAGTTTATTGGGATCGCTTACGATAGTTCAAGTACCTACATATAAATATATGTATAGTATATGTATAATTAACCTCGTGTCTGTTAATTAAGTAGTTCATCATTTGATTAAATAAAAACAGACAAAAAAGGAACAAAATAGACGACTCGATTTCGAATCAAAATTTATGTCTTTATTACTATTAACTAATTTTATGTATGTCGTTTTGCCACTTGGAAAAT
The DNA here is from genome assembly GCA_933228815.1 of Machimus atricapillus. Taxonomy (NCBI): domain Eukaryota; kingdom Metazoa; phylum Arthropoda; class Insecta; order Diptera; family Asilidae; genus Machimus; species Machimus atricapillus. Next base: position 30,580,871 of record OW121786.1, on the reverse strand, counting down.
TTCTACATTACGCTTACGCAAGTGCTAATTTAACATGAACACCATGCTTAAAAAAGAGTCTCTGAGTCATGATCATCCTCAAGTTCTGGTAGTCTTGTAGGTAGTCGTAATAATTTGCAGAGACGGCATATTGAATGCCTTCATTAAATTTAATTGAACTCAACGTAATTAAAAGCGAATTAGAGCCATGCACATCTAAGCAATAAATCTATGGGATCGTGATAGAAATCTCGTCATAACCAAATGAGCCCGCGAAATGCATAAAAGGCCGGAAAAATGCCTAGCACTTGACGAGCTGGTGAAAGATTCGCGCTTGATCAAATGTTTGCGATGTTTAGCTCCAGTCGACTGGGCCGGGCAATTGGTTCCGCCATTCCATCAACAGAACGCATACCGCCGCATGCAGATTCCTGCAAGATGTCACCGGTTACATAAAATTTCACTTGGGCAACATGACATCGACGTGAGCGCTACATATTTCAAAACATTATTCTGGCTAATTAATGGATTAATGGTAACACACGAAAATAGATCCCCCAATCAACTCGAGGAAGGTGTACAGCTGCGGGTTGTTACAAGGGAGTCCCATCGCATTCCGCCGCCTCGGGGGATATTTAAAGAAGGACCAAAACGCAGGCAATTGGCGGTGACCGACCGCGTCTGTGGTGGTGGATCTATAACTGCTTGATAAGTCTTATTTTGCATCATTATAAAAAACCCCGCGATCCAAAAATAAACTCAAACACGGATGAGTATAGTCAATTGACACGCTCGTCGGTAAGCGGTCAACTCGATTAATTCTATAAGTTCGATCGTCTTCGATCACAATTGATCTTTAGTCGCACGTTTCGGTAATTTTGAAGTCGGCCATCGATCGAACCACGATCAGTTCTTCTTCTTACATTTGCGGGCTAACAGGATTATCGCGACAATCGCACAGTTCTTTTAGATTTTTGCTGCGGAAGTGTGTTAAAATAAATCGTCATCATGGTGGTGAGTTTTTGAGTGACTATTTTACTCTATATGGCAATATCTAGTTTACTAACAAAACTAACTGCCATAACGATAAGCTAAATATTGAAGTTGTGTATAGAAAAGTTATGAATTTTAGTGATTTTTCTAAAATATAAGTAATTTTACTTTGGATTCGTGGTAAAAAATTTGAATTCGACTTAAACGACTTTTTGAGAAATGGCGGACATTTATAATGCCTGAATTCTTTGGATTTAATTATAATACAGGAGACAAGTGTTGGTCTATTTATGAAGACTAAGTGCGCAAAAGTGTACCTATTTTCGAACTTTGTGAAGAGTTAACCCATTTTAATTATGAAAGTTTTCTAATAACAATAAATTGCGATTTGTTTGAAAAGTTAATTAAATATTTTTAGAAACAGAAAAATAGAGTCAGCAAATAAAAATTAATTCACAACAAATAATTGTTCGATATTTCATGTTCATTCAAACCTTATCCGAGGATTTTTGTGATTAGTTAAAACTAGTTCATCTGGTTTCTTTCTAATATTCACTTTCAGTTTAATGTCATTTTTACGTAATCTTGTTAAATTCTAAAGTAGGTAATAAATGAAATTGAGGCGTTTTAAAACGAACTGAAAAAAACAAAGAAACGAGCTTCCAAGAAGAATATATTTAATGAAGCATCAAGTTTAAGCAAGAGTTCCATAAAATCATTAAGTAAAAAATGGAAACTAAGAGGAGTTGAAATTTCGCTACCTACCTTTAATAAAAGTAACAGAAGAAACTCAATTCATAGAAACATGAACTTAAATATCTACAACATTCTAAAAATTTTTATCAGTACACAATAATTTATACAATTTCCTCTTGCAAAGTGAACTTTCACAAGATGAAAAGGAATTACAAAAAAAAATTAAGGATTATTAACTTACCACAAACTAAAACAATTACTATCTTAAAATTGTAGGGAAAAACTAACAAAAAATTGTGCATGCCATGAACAAGATTAGGGAAATGTAATAAATAGCAAACAAAATCGTTTTTGCTTTGTTCTGGACTAATTCTAAAATATAGTATTTATAACAAGATTTTAAAGTGGAGTGATAGTAGCAATAAATTTCATACTAAATGTTCTTTGTGTTTTCTTACTAATTGCAGGAGGAACTCGACAAAGAGCAAATTAAAAGTAAAACATAATTAAAATATAATCATTCTTCCTACATTAATCCGCCATATTTTCATAACTAGTGCTCAAAAATGCTTTCAACGCTTTCGATCAAGAAGGTAAAGGCACAATCAAGTGCGACATGGTCAGCACAATTTTGGAAATGTTGGGCCAAAAATTGGACGATAAACAGCTGAAGCAGGTGATATTGGAGGTCGACCAAGATCGGTCTGGGGAGCTCGATTTCGACGAATTCGTCACATTGGCTTCCAGGTTCATAGAACCGGACGAGGATATGGAAGCGGTGGCGAAGGAGTTAAAGGAGGCCTTCCGAATGTACGACAAAGAAGGCAAAGGGTACCTTCCTGTTGACACTCTGCGTGACATTCTCCATGAGTTGGATGACAAACTGTCACCACAAGACCTGGACATGATGATTGACGAGATTGACGCTGATGGGTCAGGAACTGTTGACTTTGACGGTTTGTTTGAATTTATTTTAACAAAAAAAATTGATTTTAAACTATATATTTTTCTTACTAGAATTTATGGACGTTATGATTGGTAAGTTTGTTTTATCATGAATAACACTTAAATTGTTTAAACTAAATATTCTATGTTCCAGGCTAAATTCCCACCTGCTGTGCGATCAAGTGAAATTCATCAGAAGGTGCAGATGGAGTGATATATTAGAAAATAATAGTCTATCTATTATTTTTCTCGTTCTTTATTGTGTTGTCCAGGTGCATGAGTTAATATATTAAATATTTCAAAATGCATATGTTTAATAAGTCAAGAGTACCTTGTTTTTAGATCAGCATGAAGTGCCTTTTTCACAAAAAAAATATATTATTTCAAAGTTAAATAAAACTATTCGTGGTTTTTGATGAACTTTCAGTAAGTAGTTGAAGTATCGTTAGAATTTACCCGATTAAGGCGAATATCTTTTTGGCTGCATTGTATACCTTTAAGTGGAAGAGTTTTATAATATATCAAACCATCTTATCTTTGGTGCAATTTAACTTATAGAGAAAATATCCCTTAAAGTAAATTCGTGTTATTGCAAAATCGTGTTCAACAGGCACGAATAATGCGAACGAAAAGTGCCCCAGTTGGTACCTGCATCGTAATTCCTTTCGGTTTCAAATTCTACATTACTCGCAGGCAATATTGTGTAACAATTAGGCACCAATAAGTTCCTTTCTAAATTTCCAATGAGACTTTTACGTCAGCCTTACTAAAAGATGGGTATCACAATAAAGTCAAAATATGTTGACACTTCCACAATTTACCACAATTAAGCGATTCCTTGTCTAGGAGCCAATTCATGAATGGAATGACTTTCAAAATCGACGATCATCTTCGAAATGATTACAACCATTTGACCCCTGTCCACGATCAATAGACCCTCGATCAGCGCCACATTGAACCCACTGAAATCGATAGCTAAATTAAAGTCATCAACTTTTCATTGGAGCATATCTGAAGCCGGCCAAGACCACCATGGAGCCTGGCGAGCTCCAAGAGTGATCGTGTCGGGATAATATCGCGAAAAATGTAAAACTTAGTTACCGCGATCGTTATGCAACCGCTGAAAGTTGGGCTTGAACCCGTTTCGCGCAGAGGAGGCCGCAGTTGGCCCACTGTCCGCGAAAGGTTTGTTTTCTAATAATAAGTCTCCTCCTGATAGTGCCGCGGTGCGCTGGTCATGCGATGACTTTGTATAGAGGGTGATTTACCGACGACAATTACCACTTCGCTCTCTATTAGCTCCTTACAATTCTCCTCAGGTTATTTATGGCAGTGCCCCAAATTGGGACATTAAAGAGAAAAACAGTCGGCGAATTGGCCGAGATCATGCTGGCGATGGTTTTACATAATGGTTAACGTCATTGGCCCAATCAAGTTCAACATTTAATGATCCTTTGGACTGTTAATGAAGAGCTGGTTTTTATTTTAGCACATTTAGCAAGGTAATAAATTGGTAATTTTTGTGCGTTTACTGCAACATTACTAAATATCCGCGGGGTGTCCATATTAAAATTACGGACTCAGATCCATTTGCTCACAAAATTTTATTTTTAAAATTTGTTGTGTTGTAGAATTTACTAAACGTAAACATGTATACCAAGGTTAGTCTATAAATATGAAAATCTATAGCTTTGTTTCTTTGTAATCAAATTCACCTCAACATAATTCAATAAATTTAAACAAAATGGGTTACGGTGAAGCTAAGGCAAAACATTTAAATTTAAAATAAGTTGATAATTGTGAGTTTTCAATTCAATTTTAGGACACTAAACATTATTACATTAAATAAAACAAGCAGTTTTAAAATTTATTATATCTCTACAAAAATTAAAACTATAATTTAAATATTGTGCTGTGTTGTACTGTATACTGCATCGTAGTTATATGTAGATATCATACTTTTTAATTGAAAACTTATTTTTATTACTTTTTAGTTTGTTGACAAAATAGGCGTAGACGAGGTTTAGTTTTTCAAACCTTCATTTTTATTAGGGTGCATACATAATACATATGTATTAAAATCAGCCCACACGGTATTAAAATCAATTTGAACGATTTAATCCTGAATCCACTATTGATTTTCTATATCGAACAAAACATCATCTAGCCCCAGTACGATGTGAGTAAAGACATTGGTAATCCATTTCTTGCCTTCAAAAGGAGAAAGGTAATCTTTTTTACTTTTGCAAAAAACGAAGGAATAAATGGCATAGAACTGAACTTTTAAATACCTTTGTTATTAGTTACACTAGAACGATAACAAAAAGTTTATATTTAATGGTTCATAAGACTTTATGACTGTTTATGTTATGCCATACTAAATCATGAGGAAATATGACGGTCGGGACTTTTAGATATATAAAAGAACATAAACAGGATTTATGCTTTTGATCTTTGATCTCTTAGTAACACTGTTCAAATACTATAGTTATTTAGTTTATTTGTTGGAAAGATGTAAATAGCTAACGATTTCTAAAAAGCCTAAGTCCTAGATAATTAAATTACTAGCCTGCAAATCGTCTAGACAGCATAGGCGGGCAAGAAGAATTCATGCCATAGGTAAAATGCTTCTGTCTTACATAACGACTGCATGGTATGTAAATAGTTGACATACGAAAGAAATACGACTGGGCGTGCTTGTCACTATCTGCTTAATTAATTCGAGTGATCCTAAGCACGCCGAATTTGTAATTGGCAATAAACTTAATTCCAGCGCGGTTATGAAAGCGATCCGACAACGTCCCGAAGGCGCACTATCGGCTGCTTCCCATCTTTCGCTTTCAGACCGTCATAAATCTTCCATTGAGCCGAGAGCAAATTAACGAGATGAATTCATTACAAGCAGTTTGCGCGGTGCGCCATTGTGTCGACGCATGCCTTCGCGGCCTTTAATTGATTTCATGGTGCTCGCGATGTACTCCAGATATCGCGGCGGCGCGATCAGTTGTCCATTCATCATATTAGCGGGCGTCGCGTCGTCGACAACTGAAACAGAAGAGTTTGGTCTTTTCTTTGACGGCCGAAAGGATAAAACCAAAAACAATATATAGAAATAAGACGTCCCAACAGAGCAAATGTTCAGCGAGATAGCTTTTAGATCAGGGATCCGACTTCAGCGTAGAACTTTCGCTGTAGCCCACATTATTGTATGCTACTGTAGAGCTTCATGAGAGTGGGCAGGACAGACGCAGCAGAAGAGCTCTGAATGATATGTAGGTAATCCCGCTGAACTTGAGCAGAAGGGCGTGATGCCTGGCGCTTAAGCTATAGGATATACATATATGTACGTACATATGTATGTGCTAGCAACGATTTTTTAAATAGTCTTAATTTAGTTAACCGTGGAAAAAATTATTGCATTGAAGGTTTAATGCATTCCGTAAATGCACTTCTTCTTCTAAGTAATGATCTTTTTACATCCGAGAAAGAAATTTCGTATTTATTGTCATTGAGATTAAATCAAGATCCAATTGAGAATTTATTTTTACAAAATCGATCTAAAGGAGGAAATAATAAAAATCCTTCGATAGCTGAATTTAACAGCAGCACAAAACCGGAATAATCTTTATTTAAAATTAAAGATTCAGTTTGTAAAGTTAATGTGTCGTTAGATTTTACCATTTGACTTATATCATAGAGAAATAATATATCTCGGCTCTAAAAGAGAATCTGGGAATCCTGTGAGGTTCTTTCTGAGCTGCTCGTTCGTAGCTGTTTGCGATAGGGAAGGGTAGGGATATTTGGTGCGGTGAGGTGTGGGCGCTACATCAGGCAGCCAGGGACACGAAATATTTCAATAAATGTAGCGCTGCGCAAGGGGCTTGTGGGCCTACCCCAACGTGAAGCGTGAGGGAGTTGAATTTTTCTAGGAATCCTCTGAGTTGCGTGCTCTGCTCAATGAATGAATGAAATCTTCAAGGGAAAAAGACACACGGACAGAGACAGAGCTTGAAGTACAAAAGTCCAAGCTTGGAAGCAAGTAATAAATTTAATTAATTCCTTTTAATGAATCCAAAATGCATCTTTAGCAGATTGAAATTAAAAACAAAAAAATTTACAAACGTTAAACGAATTTTTGAGTCAATGAAAAACACCTAAATAACACAAAATCGGAATTTCATTAGATAATTCAAACCTCATGAATCGGTCCGTGTGTCTTTTTCCCTTGAAGATTTCATTCATTCATTGAGCAGAGCACGCAACTCAGAGGATTCCTAGAAAAATTCAACTCCCTCACGCTTCACGTTGGGGTAGGCCCACAAGCCCCTTGCGCAGCGCTACATTTATTGAAATATTTCGTGTCCCTGGCTGCCTGATGTAGCGCCCACACCTCACCGCACCAAATATCCCTACCCTTCCCTATCGCAAACAGCTACGAACGAGCAGCTCAGAAAGAACCTCACAGGATTCCCAGATTCTCTTTTAGAGCCGAGATATATTATTTCTCTATGATATAAGTCAAATGGTAAAATCTAACGACACATTAACTTTACAAACTGAATCTTTAATTTTAAATAAAGATTATTCCGGTTTTGTGCTGCTGTTAAATTCAGCTATCGAAGGATTTTTATTATTTCCTCCTTTAGATCGATTTTGTAAAAATAAATTCTCAATTGGATCTTGATTTAATCTCAATGACAATAAATACGAAATTTCTTTCTCGGATGTAAAAAGATCATTACTTAGAAGAAGAAGTGCATTTACGGAATGCATTAAACCTTCAATGCAATAATTTTTTCCACGGTTAACTAACTTAAGACTATTTAAAAAATCGTTGCTAGCACATACATATGTACGTACATATATGTATATCCTATAGCTTAAGCGCCAGGCATCACGCCCTTCTGCTCAAGTTCAGCGGGATTACCTACATATCATTCAGAGCTCTTCTGCTGCGTCTGTCCTGCCCACTCTCATGAAGCTCTACAGTAGCACACAATAATGTGGGCTACAGCGAAAGTTCTACGCTGAAGTCGGATCCCTGATCTAAAAGCTATCTCGCTGAACATTTGCTCTGTTGGGACGTCTTATTTCTATATATTGTTTTTGATAAAACGCTTATAGTCAAGGACTCAGGGAGAACAGTTATTATGGAACATAAGTGTCGTTAAAGAGGTTTTGAATATCTGAACTCTGAACTATTTTCAATTCCAATTAAAGATCATCGCGTTGTAATCAAGTAGATATAATTTTACCATGACAAGTATCGTAATTTGTTGAAACCTTTATCCTTTTAGAAAAGACGTAAAAAGTTATCGCAGGAAGTTAGTGTCTTTCAAAGAAGAAGCCAATATTCTTTTTGATATTGCTATACATGCAAGTGTATTTCTTTCGACTCTTTTACTTCCTAGACAAGAGCAAGAATTCTTAACTGATCAGCGAATTGTAAGAAAAATGGTCATTGGGGGCGTCGATTTCCAATCAAAAAAAAAAAAACCTTGATAATATATCCAAGAAACGGAAAAGGAAAGTTTTGAAGAAAGAAATAGGGCAAATGTTTGTCCCTTCTTCTTCTTCGTGGCTCAATTGATCCAGGACATGTTCGCAGCACTGGATCGATTATGAGCCCGCCGATAATTGAAAAGGTCCAAAAGTGCGCGAAATGGTCGCATAACGCCGTGACGTGACGTAACGACTGGCGCGACAATGACGGGTGGGTGGCACACTAATTTAACCGTCTAAACCTGGAGCTAGGAATGCAAGGTCACTGCAGGTTTATGCACCTATGCAGCAATTTCGAGCAGAAGGCATTTAGAGTGCGCATTCACCGGAAAGTTTCTTAAGTGGTGATTGGTGCTAACGAACGATCACTGTGCCGCCACATTTGATATCATTTCGATTCGAATGCCATGTGAGAGGGTGATCAGGTGCTCACGGAACATTGAACTTTTTGAATGGGTCTCCTCGGTCTGCTCGGGTTCTTGCTATTTTTGGAAAAGTGAAAGCCAATTTTTGTTGCAGTGACGCCCACGAATCCCCCGATAATCGAAGCTGTAATTGAAAACTGCATGGCTTTTCGTCAGGTGAGACTTTCTAAGTGATTGGAGGATTGCATTCAGAAGAGCTGGACACAATATGCAAAATACTTAATTTTGTAGATATATGTAACTTCTTAATGAGCAGTGCTTATGTTGCTTTTATTTGTTGACTACTTATATATCAACGACCTAACCTTTCACATAGTAAATATATTTATCAATAAACAAATTTTATGCTCACTTTACAGCTTTTACTTTTTAATACATATGTTAATATGGTTTGTTTTGATATCACATGGTCGTAACTCAGTATCCCATTTCGTCAATATATTTTATTGTTCATTCGGGAAATGCTTTCCGGTAAATGAAAGGTAATTTATTTCTAATCATAAATAATTAGTATTCTTCTCTTTACAATTCTTTTTTTAAACAAATTATTTGGAGCTAAATTTATAAAAACTAGGTATGTTTTAATTTTGCAATCAATTGCATAGTCCACTTTAAATTGACACTGCTGGTTAACATTAATTTTCGAATCAATTCATTTCTGCTTTTTATTAATTTTCCTTATTAATTGCGTTATTATTAATTTAACGACATATGTATGTACATATGTATTTTGCAAATCTTCATGTTTCAAATATTATGATATTCTTCCGAAATGTTGTACAATACAATACAGTAATAGTGTTTATTTATAGTTTAGAACCTATATAGTTATAGTCGTTAAATGTATAATTGTATGTATTTAAATAATTTCGGTAAATGCAGCGAACTTCGGGGTACCTTTATACCTGAATTATGTATTAAAAATGTACTTATTAATTTTAATATTATAAATAAAATGGGGATGCTTGTTTTAAATTTTGAGCCAATAATTTTATAATGTTTATTCTCTTCAATCGCAAGGTCATACAAAACTGTTGATGTGACAAATCACGTTAATTGATTTTTTTCCAATTATTTATTACCTCATATACTTGCGGTAGGCGGGAGTAAGAGATGCAGGAAGCTGTCCAGGATGTGAACTTGTAATCGCCTAAGGCAGAGCTCTGGAGTTGGTACCTTTCATTGTTTCAAGTTTTGATTTACAACAAGTGCAACTCTCGATCCCGCAACATATGTCATGTGGGATTTGCATATGGGCAGTGCGGACATATTTTATTCAGAATGCTGAAGTCCGCGTCGGTTTTATATGCGCTTAACAACTTCGTGACACTGGTTTTATTTATTTATTTAAATGTAGCGGCTAGTTTCACACAAATCCGAAATAATTCATGGTATCGCCGGGAGCCGGCCGATTTTGGACATCTCGTATTCTTCAGGTGTCGTCACGGACACGAATTACACAAACATAAAAAAATGTTTAAAAGCGTGCGCCTTTCTCTGAACATTTTTATTTTGGAGTGTCGTCGATATTTCACGTTGCTCAGCAAAATGTCTGAGCCTTGATCGACTGAAGAAAGTTCGTCATCGATTGCTCAAATATCGCCGGATATGCAAAGGGCGGCAATTTCGACGGAGATTTAATCGGAATATGTCTGAGACGTGCTAAGATGAAGAAAAACTGGTCGCAAACAATTATGGAAAATTATGTCGGCATTATACGATGCCTTGCAACCTATCAACTGATCTGCATTTATGCGGATGCGTAAAAGTGCATATTTCAGTTTCCTCAGCGCACGTGCGAGTGGATTTAAGTTGCTATAACATTTTTCCGCCAGGTACTCACGTTACCCAGTTGAAACCAGCACGTTCACATGTTGTAGAATTCTCGATGTGGCTGATCCGGCTGAGACAATACGAAAACACCTGTTTCGACCACTTGTAGATTTGCAATTATGCTTTAGCTATGCTGTTACCTGGTTACCTGGTAGGCAGCGTTGATAACGAGGAGCTTAATTACTGCAAAAATCGGGCTTAGCTCCGTACGAAACCTCAAGAACTGGGGGTGCTCCATTTAATTCGAGCAATATCTGCCGATTCGTTTGTTTGCATGCGGTAGAGTCAATGAGGCATATGACAGACAAGATAGATCCAGGTACAGGTTAATTTGAAGTTAAGAAGGCGGCACGGAACTGACGTGAAAGAATTCCAGCCAGACTGGATGTGATCGTTTTTACCTGTTCACGTAAATAAAAACCCAAACCACAAATCCGTCGAGGATTGGAGTCATTCCATGGTATTTAGGTCAGACTATTGCAGACCTTGGATATACTCTGCATAGCTTCTGGGGGATAATTTCGCCTGAAAATTTTTAATTTTCAATGATTGGAGGGTTTTACCGATATAGGAATTATAAGTGCAAACACACAAGATATGTTCAAGAAAAGTCTATTGATCCGAAGGTTGATTTTCAAAGAGAATACCATCAACAAATACTAGGTAGAAGTTTGTTATAAAAATACATTCGACTGCTTAGACATACATATATGTAGGTCTACATAGCTTCGTGACCTAAGAATGTTTTTAAGAAAATAAGTAGATAGTAAAGCCAAGTTTTTGAAGTTTAAATTTGGTGTTGTATAAAATCACATAATTAGGGAAAATTTTCTTGTCCTTTTGTTTTTCACATGCAAATAAAGAGTGCGCCGAAAAAGCATCCAGTACCTAAGTATAATTTAAAATGTCGTATGATAACTAAATATTGTACAAAAATAAATTATTGCGATCCTTACTCTCATTATTTCGAAATTCTCGTTATACCTTTGGTTAGAATCAAGAACATAATTTATTTATAGTGCACTAGCTGTTTAAGCTCTTTAAGTGTATCAAGAGAGTAGTAGAGTTAATTTTCTGCTAATAAATAAAATAATAGATAGGTACTACATATATGCAAGGATATAAATTATGAATAGCAAGCAACGTAAAAGTACTTTTGCCTAAACTTAAGAAAGTGAAAAAATTCTTAATTTTCAATATTCCTGAGACCTATCCAGCACTTTTACTTTTGTGGTACCTCAACTAATACAAAATTTCGTTTTTAGATATAGTCAATTTAAAAACTCGAGTTAATCAATGTATCTTGTGAACGCCTCATAAATCAGTAATAAAAAAAGGAATTGAGCTTACTAATCACTTTATATTTAATGGATAATTGTTTATAGCTTTTTATACCTAGTTAATAGCTTTTATACCTAATTAATCTCGTTAATGAAATTTGAATGACGAAAAAAAGCGTGTTTAATACGAGAAAAAAAAAGTAAAAAATATGCGGACCGCCCACAAAATTCAAATACTTAAACTATTCAGCCCGCCTTCGGGCAAATGGCGAAAGTTTAGATTAATTTCTGAAATTTCAAGAGATTTATGACTTCGCCCCAGGTAAAAGCACATGATGTTGGCTTAAAGCGATAATTGCGGAAATCACGCAGCTCATTAATAATATTGCAGGACTATCAGCGTGACGAGATCTATGTAAATTCGGATACTAAATGTCGACAGAACGAAAGTTTAAAAACAGATCACAGTCGCAATCAACCTGAACCTGTCGAACCCTTTCCTTTCGCTACTTTCTCATTAGGCTAATCCGGCAGGTGTGCGACAACTATCTTAAAACTTTATTATTCAACCTAAGCATGGCTGTGACAGTGATCGGACAGGTCCGAGACGAGTTGATATAGGTATAGTTAGTATGAAACGCGATCAGTCTTCATGACCAGGTATTTGCGGGAGGTGCAGAGTGAGACGGTGAGGGCTATGGAGCGGCTAGAAAACTGGCGCAAATTCGGAATTTACTATATTGCCCCGGGCAGAGTTCGCTCATTGCTCGAAATGCATGCCTAAACGGAGGTAATGGTCCAAAACATTGTGAAAATTGAAAAACGTATTTGCATTCATTGATTAAACACCTGTGCGTACATAATCAACGTTATCGGCAGAATTTTAAGAAGTCTCATGAATTTTTCAGTTCGTTGCTTTATTTAGCTTTAGATTTGCACCAATTACAAGTGCGCGCGCAGCTTATGTAGCCCGAAGGTTTTCGGCTCGCTTTGCAAACAAACGCTAAAGTGTTCTCTAGAGGCTCCAATTACGTCTAATTCGATCGAGCGGCCTCCATTTTAGTCATATTGTGATGCACGCAAAAAAGCCCGCACTAAAGGTGGGACCACTCCCTGTGGATGGTAGGAGACCAGGGCCGAACCTGGGTGCAGATCGTATGACTGATCGCGATAGTAAGCAGTGATAATCCGCGACGATAGCGGCGGGCTGGGGCTGTGGATATGTGCTAAGCTAACAGCGGTTACCTGTGATATTAGCACTGTGTTCGGGGGCGTGGGCAGCACCGGCCACCACGGTGATCACGACGTAGTTAGAGGCAATTTACTGCGATTGGGTGGTAATCATAGGTGCTGAGTTCTTAATCGGAGGCATTACGCAGAGGTCCGAGAGGAATTTAGAAGGGTCATATCCGCCTGGATATGGTCAGTAATGTTCTGACTTATAAGATACATAATTTGCATATACTATTCTTAGGATAGCGTTGTCATGCTACTGCGCTACCGTAAGAACAATATTTCATGTTTTATCTAATTTGGTAGTAGAGTAATCATTTTATACTCTACCAGTCAGACACACGTTTTTAGCTTTACCAAATACATTTTTCTAAGAACAAGAACCTAAATTACCCACAAAGCTTAATAAAAAAGCATGGTATACCTATTTATTTCAATAAAGGCGACTTTTTTCAGTAAACTGATAACTATATAAGTATATATTGTTAAAAACTAATTTCAAAATCATTGTACCGTTGAATATTGGCCCGACAAATCTATACTAATATTATAAAGCTGAAGAGTTTGTTTGTTTGTTTGTTTGAACGCGCTAATCCCAGGAACAACTGGTTCGAATTGAAAAATTCTTTTTGTGTTGGGTAGTTTATCGAGGAAAGCTATAAGCTATATAACATCACGCTACGACAAATAGGAGCGGAGCATCAAATATTGCAAAAACGGGAAAAATTATTCCTTTTGAGAGCTTCCGTTGCGTGCGCTGCGTAAACGGTTAAAGTTACGTAAAAAGCATGTATGACGGAATTGTTCCCCTTTAAAAATTCTAAAACCTTTTTTATGGTAATCAAATTTGTTCTAAAATAATGCATTATTTGCGAAAGTGTTTTGATAAACATGATATTAATCCTTATCCAAATAAATACGTTATTCATCACAAGTATTTAATTTTGAACAAAATTGCCCTTGACATAATTTGATTTCAATGAATATCTTAGGAGATATCATAGTTTTAGAATAACTCCACAACAAAATAATGATCAAGCACCATGCGCGCATTTATGATGTGCAAGGCGGGCGGTCATAAGGGAGGAGGGCGAGTGAAACCGTGGGGCACAGCTAGTTTCTTTATATAACAGCGAAATTGTGAAATGAATACCTATTGAAGGAAATAATCCATGAGTCATATTCTTACAAGATAATTATACTTTATTCAAAAACCAGATTTCTTCCACGGAAAAAATCTCAAATCTCATTAGACAAAGAATAAAAAACTAATACATATGTAATTGGTGGCGTGAGCACATCATCCACATTCGGTGATTCGAAATTGATTTGAATTTTTAGAACTTGAATTGGAAATAATTTGAAAATTTCAGCCCTTCCCTCCTTATTGTTTGAAAATGCGACAAACATATAGACCTTGTGATGGTATTATATTATTTAAGTTCTCCAGTTAAGTTTTTTAGAATTTAAAATTATTCTCATTTATGCACCTTTCAAAAATTAAAAAAACAATTTTTGCTTGAAGAGGAGATTAAACAAATAAGGATCTTGCAAACAATTTTATTACGCTATGTAATTTAAATCGCCTTCAACAAGAAGCAATTTGTAATTAGTTACTCGCATTTTATGCTGCTAACAACTTTAAATATGTATGTGATGTTTGCTAACATTTATTTTAATATACATACATATATTACTTACATATTAATATTTTTCATTTTTAGGGTGTCTTAAAGGGTTTGATTCATTTATTATAAATTTATAAATGGATGAAGTTATTGAACTTCCATTTCAGATTTCAAGACTATAATTGTAATTGTAGAAATGTTAATTTTTTTTTTATGAAGTACAATCCATTGCAATTGATCTTTAGCAATCTAAGAAATTGAAACTCGAAACTATAATTAAATCGCAAAGCTCTAAGCACTACAAACAATCCGTAGAGAGATGTCAACAACTCTTTTAAGTAAAAATACGACGTCTTACACTAAGCTCAACGACCAGCAGCTTTAACTTGTGTAACGTCTTCGTTTTTGCCTGGTCATCCTTGGGCATTGACAATGAACTAGCCACTGGAGATTCGATGAATGAATTGGAAGCGTGTCCACGTGCATCAGTCAGAAGATTGCGTAAAGAATGCACACACGACTGACGGCTTTTGTGGTTCTCCTTGAGCGAGGCGGCCGCATCTTCAGAAGCCATCAAAACATCTTTGGCCTTCGTCCGGCTGACTTCGGCACGTGAACGCGTAGCAGCCGCCAGCCGAACTGGATGACAAGAGAAGCACACTAAATTTAGATCAGATGGAAGCTCTGAATAATTTAATGTTTATTGCTATTTAATTATTTAAGAGGATCACCGTCAATCTGATTACGATGCATCAGTCACGCTGCAGGAATTGCGTCGGACGTGAAGCGATTTAAGTTCTTGCTCAGTGTCTGGAACAAAAACTTAGCCATTCTAGAATGAGTGTGCATGGCCGTTTTTTTTCTACGAAAGCGGAAGACGAGAATTAATAAGATCATAGAGATCAGTGGCAAAAATAACTCTGTTTGTCTTATCGATTTCATTTACGAGCCGTTGATGAAAAACTGTAACTTCGTGTAATTCTAGTGATCCTTATGTACATATTTGCGAAAGGTGTTCAATCCAATTTACTTTAGTTGGTAAAAACCGCAATATAAACTAGCAATTATTTTTGGTTCCTGACAAGCTCTACTAACAAATGCGATCGTTACATGTTTTAATTTCTGTTGTCATTGAGAGCCTGAATTGGATATAGGAAAACATTTGTATTTTTTTGCAAACTACACATTCATACCTTTGAATTTCAAGGTGCTGCGATTCAGTGCAAAAACAGTCAAATTAATCTTTGAAGCTCTAAGTGCGGGCATGCAAGGCTGCCAATAGCTGTCAATTGGCTAGAGATCATATGGTTTTTCTAGCTCTTGCAAATTAACTTACAACGTGCTCTTATTAACTAACGCGAACGAAATAGCCAAACGTTTGCTACTAATTGAGACAGAGTAATTGAACTCGAAACAAACGGATGCAAATCTCGTCCAGAATGATATTGGTTGATTTGATAGGGGGTTATTACGTGTTTTAATGTTTCAACAGTTTTTGCCTGTTTTTCTATTTTAGATGTTTTTATGCAGCAACTAATTTGATTAGGTTAATAGTAAGAAGGCGTCAAAAAAGATATTATTACTTAAGGATCTGTTCTGTTATTCGTATTAATTTTCTACTAAGTAAGTATTTTTATATGTTAAATACAGATTCTAAATATAATGACTTTAGAGGATCCTGACATTTATTTAAAAAAAGGAGAAAATGAGAAGTTTCTTGTCGACGATGACGTCTGAAAGAAAAAAATAAGAAAATTTTACGTTTGAAAAAACTTTCATATAGGTAAGGCAGTTTTCAATCATCCGATTAATAAAAAAAAAAAAAAAAAAATTCAATATATGTATTGAGTTCTTCGAGGTGAGTTCAATGGCATCCAAATAATTTAGACATACTTTCAGCCGGACGTTCTTGAAGTTAAGCAATATTTAAATTGCAACAATTAGTCAACTTATATGCATTAAAAAAATTGATGTATGATATCTAATTAAAGTAACGTATAGTATAGCTTCGTAAATGAATAAAAACAGAAAAGTGTAGGTATAGATTCGCAACAGGAAATGTAGCAGACACGTATAAAACGCGATGTGATATCTCCGCTCTTAATACCCCTAATTGATATTTAATTAGTTCTCACTTAAGCACTTAAGCTTTTTTCAGTAATGAGTACAATTCTAAACCGACTGAATGGAATTTTCTACCAAAGAAATACCACCAGCTTTACAGAAAATCACAGTTTTTAAACAACTCAACTCCAAGTTTGCTTTATGATAATTTGGTCATTTAGTGTTGAACGCAGACAACCTGTCTGCATCGTATAGTAAATTGCTTATTCCGCTTAAAATAAATTTGGGTCACACACTTCTTACTGGTTTCAAATTTACAAGGGCAGAAACAAAATGCATACTTCAAAGTGTGTAACATGCAAATTTTCCCTCCTAAAAGCGGTAATTTAGTAATGAAATTCGTATGAAAGGGGCAAGATTTGAGGTTAACTCTAATTAGACATTTACAGGTATGAAATTTCAGATCAATTTCGAATGTATGCAACTTTTTAAAATTGATGTAAATACTTCGGGTAGAGCGGCAAAAGTTAGCCAGGACGGTTATTTCTTGGTAACGCGGCTACCGTCTGTGGTGAAAATTACAAATTTAACGAGTTGAATGGGCCTCGGGCGCGACTCAATCTATTAATAATCGCTGATTGAAAATTTCGACAAGTTCCTCGCTAGTCTGTACCTAATATATTGGTAAAATTGTTTTCTAGAAATTCTAGCTTAGGTATCGCAGCCCGTGCGTGTCCAGATGTTCGAACTTCAGCCGCCACCGATCACACGATTGATCCAGGTGCAAAATCGTAGTGGCGTACGCGCTGCTCTACCTGCACTGTAATTAGCACATGCAACACGCGATTACCTGAACTTAATTATTTAATTCCGCCGAAGTGGCTATAGGTGGGTTCGAGCTCCACTAAGCCTCTGTACATGGGGACAGTTTGTGAAACTTTAAGTATTGGCTGTTTTTGGCCTTTTGCGCGAAAATTTATAAATTAACCAGCCGTGACGCATTTGGCGGAATGTGAAAGGGCGGCAGCCAAATTAAGTATTTTTAAGTTCGTCTTACGAAGCAAGTGGATGTTGTCGAAGTTGTTGCCCGAAGGCCTCGATAAGTTTTATATCAGCGATGTGACCTCTAACAGCGAAATTAACTACCATTGCCTCCGGGCGAGTGTTTCTATTGCATCACGGCCCTAAGACAATGAGTGGTTCCGCCTCGGCTTTTCGACTGATTAATTTTCGTCTTTGATTTGATTCGACTCAATTATAAGTGGAACCCGCCGCCCATGTCTGGCATCGCCCCAAAACCGTCTCAAGTGCATCCATCGCCTGGAGGAGTGACACGCGCTGAAAAAACAAAGCACGCGCGCTAAAAAGCTAAAAATCACCGGATTTAAGATGAATTTTGGTGCTGTTGGGCCCCAAAACAAACTCAAACGCGTCCGGAATGCGTTCGTGATTAGTTTTGATACCCCAGGTGTCCTTCGTGTAGAATTATTATGTTTTTTTATCGACAATTGTGAAGGTTCGGTTCACCTGAGCCGACCACCGAGCCCCCAAAGCTGGGGTACTTCGAAGGTCGCGGAATTGCTGTGGCGTGCGGCAAAGGAGTGATCAGTGATATCTTTATCTTTTATTGGCGCAATTATTTCCCTGCACCACCAGCACCAAAGTCCCAATGCTAGCTTTGTTTCTGCCCGGCGTACGGCGCACCGTCTCAAAATATTTCCCTGAGATCATGTCGACTTAAGGAGGAGTAAAAACTAGTAGCTGGTAGCGGCCAAGCACGCCGTGGACGTCGTAGATGACACTTCCAATGAGCTCAAGATGATTAATGTTTTTCTGTCTCGTGCTCGCAGGGTTATCTAAAATTACCTTAATTCTCCTCCTAATTCTGCTTCCGGATTTTTAAATTGTCGAATGTATTAAAAGCACACCTTTTTTTTACTATAGGATCTAAACACTTTGTATGCACTTGACTTTAAATCTCATAAATGACGAACTCATGTATGGTTCGTTTTTTGCCATGGGAAAATCGATCGTTTCCTCGAGGTCTTTTCCAATTCTAAATGTATCTTGTAAGGAAAGGCAAAATAAATTGTACCTCTAACGATGAGAACAATTAAAATTCTCTGTTGCGGAAATTCGTTAATGCGAACTTAACTGGTTTAATGGTAGACTTACGCGATAAAAATGATATAAAAGCCAAAACGCACATTCTTAAGAGGAAATAATTTGAAGTAGCGAAATATGTAGACAGGAAATAACAAGTGAAAATGTTGGACTACATAGAAATTGAATTTTGTGTAACTTTCTGTTTCCAAAGTATTTATATGGGAAAAAAAAATGAAAAAACATATTTCAAACATTTTGTACTTTAAAAAATCAATCGACATAATTAACGCAACATCTCCAAATAAAGTACATATTTATATCTGCGCATAATTAATCAAAAATTATGGTGAATCGAAATTTGAAATATCATGTTTCAAACTGGAAAAGATAAATTTGAATTTTTAAACTGATAACAAAAATCAATTATTGCACTTTTTCTGTATTTATTATATTTTGAGAAGAAAACGACAGAAACGTGAAATTACTATCTTTGTATAGTGAAAAAAAATCGTATAAATATTAAAATTCTTAATAGTGATGTAATCAACATTTTCACCATCACTGAATAATAAACTGGTTATAATTCTGAAATAATTGAACCTCTAGGCCTAAAACGAATAACTTTGTAAAGAGTTAGAATTTTGATTTAACACAATTTAATAAATTTGCGAATTGAAATTTTGAATTTGAATCCGTAGATTCGCACGGAACTATCCTTTTGTTTAATAAATAATGAAACCAAAATAATAATGTTAAATAACCTTAATTTAATCTACTGATATGTACCTATGACGTATAAAACTAATCCCAGTAAAATTACGTTGATATGTCCTTATTAAGGCAGGACAAATATTAAGGCGGTCGGTTGTGGTTCAAGAAGTTCGTGAGAGCAAAGTTAATATTGCTATTCATTTAACACACCTGTGACATTATATTAACAACCCCTTTATGAGATAGATAACCTTTTAAACAATAATACTTAAATATTTATTTACTAATCATAATCGGCCGCCACAACATAAATATTTTAATATTTAGTTTTCCGTCAGTTTCACTTGATTTATGTTCTTCAGGTAACTCGCTTCAATAAATTTGTGCTAAATATTTGCAATAAACTCTATCCAAACGACAAAATCCAAATTTATATATTTTTAATGTTTAGTTAATAAATGCTTATAAATATGTATATGATGGAAGAGTAACTATTAATTTTTGATGGTACTCACAAATACTATATGGTGGAAACTACGGCCACTGACATTTTGATTTGTATATTACGGCATGGTTGGATGAATTTGATAATAAATTTAGTATGTATGTGCGGCGCTAAGAAGGCGACTATTTTAATAAATTTTCTGCACTGCAGTTCAATAATCCTAAAATAATTTTTTGAGCTGATAATTAAAACGGAAAGACTTTTGGAATAAAACTGGATTTGTAAGTTGTATTAGTTCACTTTTTGACAAATTCATGAGGGATAGATATCTACACGATAAGATTTAAAGAAGTTGCTAAATTGATAATTTAAAAAAGCGGACTTATACGACTTTCAAAAACAACGGCTCATATTTTAATATTATTCAACATATGTGAATTTAATCTGCCTACCTCTCAAAATTTATTAAGTAGGTAATGCAAAGTTATTTTAGCGTTTTTATAATTATAAAATTAAAATGAAACAAGGTAGGTATGTTAAATAATTCGAATAAATGACAGAGATTTAAGAAAAAAATTTACAAATATATTTATCTACTTAAGTCTCATGCTTAGAGTAATAAAATCGTTTATCATTTTTTTCTACCCCTACCTAAAGTAAGAAATTTATTAAACTTTTATGGACAGGTAGGAATGTACGGAATGATTAAAATTCAGGTCTGCCTCACGTGGACTAACTCTTGTCCTCAATGTAGTGCTACAATGCTAATTTCATAATACGTTGTATGCTGTATGTATAAACAAGCAACATAAAATTCATACCGCAGATTATTCACCACTGACCTCAGTATTAAATAAAAAGGCGGAAATTAGTAGGCATATGTATATACTGCGTACGCATTCATAAAACTTCGTCTGACCGATTGCATATGCATTTCTTTTAGTTTTCACAAATGCAAGAGGAGGAATTTCTGCAACCTACGCCGGCCGAGAGCCTGCGCCTAGTGCGGTTACATATATTAATTGCAAAATTTCGTTACATTACCATTTCTTGTCTTTCCAGTTTCATGCTTAATGATATACCTACTCTCGGTGATATCGCACCGAAAAAAAAATGATTAAATTCACAACACGACAAAAACGTCGGAAATATGCTGGACGCCACTTAGTGCAATTATGAGTGCGATCAATCAACTTCGGGAGTTGTTTACATAAAAACGTATACGCTGTTAAAATTACTTGACAAGGTAAGTGGCATGAAACTTATTAGTGGCCCAAATTTGAACAGGATATTGCCAGGATTACGTGCACTTTTAACACCCTGTGGTTTTTTGTTTGGGTCTGGGCTAAAAAACCCATTTATGACTAAAATCTAAAGCGAATTAAACAAACGGCACCGAACTCGTTTACAATGTTACCATGCACTAATCTGGTTTGCTGCAAGATTTCATAATTTGATAATTAGTTGCGAGTCATTCATATGTATAACCCGTCTGGGCATTCAGGATGCCGAGGAAAGCACGCGTGATACTAAGATTTTCTATGTTTTCCGTCTATCTTGCTAGAATTTATGTGCCTTCGGCGAGTTATTATATTAGCAAATGAAGTCATAAAATGCTTCGTAAAACGAGTGTTTTCTCGCGGCGATAAGATACCTTGAGACATGACTTATAACTACTTTCTTTGAGGGATTTTATGCAGTCTTTGTTAGCATGAGGTCATAAAAGGTTCCTATCGTGTTTCTTCAAAAATCGTCATTAATTACGTAACTTATACATATTTACATAAAACTTGTAAAAGTTATCATCAATCAGAAATTTACGTTTTATTCATCAACTGGGACAAATTCCGGTATTGTAGGAGCACAATGTGTTTAAATGGACGCGGGAGTAAAATCTCTAGAGTACACGAAAGAAAGTGTATCATGTACCTATTATTTTCAAGCAACATAGTTTTCTTTTTATTCTTTTTCATTGACGATTGAAAGCGCGAGAAGGAGTAATGTTAATTAATGCAAAAAAATGAATTAAAAATTAAATCTGATACTTATTAAGAACGACTACGACAAATCTTGCGTTAACTTGAAACTATTCACTACAGTTTTATGCGGTAGTCGCAAAAACTGCGAATAATATTTGTAAAATGATTCTTCTCGTCATTCCGCCGTCCAGTGATCGGATCGTAAAAATTCAAATTTCTATATTTAATTTTACAGTTCCTATCAGAAAATAACCATCTGTAAAATCGCGAATTAGCAAAGTGAACATAATGACATTATACAGCTAGGAGGTGTGCTACAAACATGACACAAAAAGTTAAAAGTTCAAGATAGCTTATTTGGAGACTCCAACACCCTTTCTTTGCTCGCGATTTAAATGAAAGAATAAAATCAAATTTTATTTTTGAACGTAGGCGGTTAAAAGTTAAAAGCTTCCCACTCTAAGTTCTTTGGTCTGAATGCAGAAAGAAATTGAATGGCTTGAAAAATTGCTCAAGACTTTCTTTAGAAGGCTGCTCTCATTCATTTGACTGAATCTGCAAAATCCTATTTAACTTGAAGACAAAACCAACAAAAAGAGCCGGTAGCTGCGGCATATGGAAACCGAATAGTGTCACAATTTTCCCGCAGAAGGAAGTCA
The DNA here is from genome assembly GCA_933228815.1 of Machimus atricapillus. Classification (NCBI taxonomy): domain Eukaryota; kingdom Metazoa; phylum Arthropoda; class Insecta; order Diptera; family Asilidae; genus Machimus; species Machimus atricapillus. The sequence continues at coordinate 30,558,393 of OW121786.1, read as the reverse complement.
CCAATGACTTCATCGATAAGCCGATTGTGTCATCATAATCCTCCTTAAGATGAACGGAGAAATTTCACATTGGAAGTCAGAATTCGTTGTCTCAGGTGCTGCAACCGTTGCTTTTGTCTCCAAATAAATTGATCACTTTAATTTCCTCCGACGCGATTCGATCCAATTATTTATTTAAATAAGCCACTCTCCAGGTCGAATCGCAACTGGTCTTTGGTGCATCGATGCCGTGGTCCAACTCATTTGCGGGGACCAATCTGCAAATAAGCCACTGAAACGCACCTGTTTAGCATCAGTCGCCGACAAGTAAATAATCGAATTGGATCAATCTTATGGGTAGCCTGCAGCGGTTGAAACTAAGCCACGCTTGTTCCTTAATATCTTCAGGCCTTGTTCCTCCTGCGATTTATCTTCTGTCTTAAAAGTGAACGTACATATGTCGATTTAACTGAACCTGAACCGGACAAATTTTTGGACAGAACGCGAATACGAATTTTGGAAGGTAGATTGCATCGTAAACGAGATGCATTTTTTGGGACAGACAACTTTTATTCGATTTCTTTTCGTACTGCCCATAAAAGGCGTGGAGCAACCAGGAAATTGGTACTGCTTTTTCTTTTCAGACTAAAGATTACACCAGCTCGCAAGGAGTAGTCAGATGTGGTACACTTACCAGGTATTACCCACAAATTTAACTGGAAGATATTCACCCAAAGCAATTATAATGATGTGTTTGGAAATTTATACGATGGAAATTTCGGGCATTGGAATTTCAACGGTTAAAAGTATTAATGATAATTATGGAATCGGATTCTTGTTTCGACTTAATTTTTGACACAATTAAATTGATTGAAAGTTGAAATGAAAAGAGACTGCATATTTGGAAATTAAAACAAGTTACTTATTTCAGGAGATAATAAATTGTTTTGTTTCCCTAGGAAGGAAATTAAATTAATGTTAAATCTGAAATATAAAGTCGTTTTTAAAAGTTCTGAGAAGCGTATATAAGTGAAAACCAAAACGGAATTTAAAAAAAAATAAAATAAAATATCTATTATCTGGCAAAACTCATTTAAAATATTCTTTAATTAAACTTACGATGAAACCCGTTGATCCTTTAAAACTCAAAATGTATCAATTGTATTCAGAGACTTCAAACATTTAGGTACACGAAACTTTCTTTTACATTTATTTTAAATTGCTGTTTATATTTTAGTGTTTGCATTTAGTTATAATTTTTGTTTTATGCTAAGTTTCACTAAGCCATGGTTAAACTTACAAAATATAATACTTATATGTATAGGTATGTATATTGATTTTATGACCTTATGTGTACCTATGTATGTCATTTCTATCTGTTTCCATTAAAGGTTTAAACAAGTCCTAGCGGTGTCGGTGTGTATAGTGCTTTCATTCATTTCAGCAATAAATTTCGATTTGGACAATGACATGCTAAATGTTGTATAACAAAAAGGTCTTTTATTTCAAGATATGCAAAAATTCCTCGAAATTGTCAACATCTTATTACTATTCAAAAGACTTTGATTCCAAAGATCTTAGAGATAAAACTATTTTGCTTTGTAAGTAGCATCAGGCACGTAATGCACATAAATCTTTCTATATAAAAGAAAGTGCCGCAGAAGGCAATGTTCCGTAAAATTCGCAATATTTTCAATTTCTCACATTGTTTTCTTATGGAAACATGCGGAACTGGTCGTGGTCTCGTCCAACAATTCTTGTTTTTATTATCGGAACAGTGCATGCTTCCTCGGCTGTTCAGAAAACCGCAGAGTATAAAATTATTAATAAAAAAAATTGAGACAGTGCAAGTCGATAGACGCGTTCGACAGGTATGCTGCGATCATGCAGAAATACCTGAATGTGTCCCGCAGTTATTTTTCTTGTATTTATTTTCTATTTGCAGCCTCAGAGGAGTACTTACTAAAACAAAATTGGAATACCTGAGCGTCTGCAAGTCTTCTGAAGTTCACTGTGCAGCGACGCTAGTTTAACCAGTCTCATCCTCGTCAATTAATCTCCACTAGCATAAATAGCATAAATACATAGATAAGGCTTTTAGACGAAAATTTCTCATCTAGAGGGTTAGAGAAATTTAGCAGCCCGAACTGATAACTGACCGACTGTCGGGTTATCGTCTGCTCCAGAGAAAAGAAATCAATGGAAGTTGGTGGTTCATTGCAGGCAAATTGATGGTGGATTAAACAACTTTCTCAATTTAAAAGCAGACGTGATTATTTAATTCATGCGTGGATGATGCAGATGGGAATCTACTCCTTTACTTTTACTTTAATGCATGTAAAAAGGGATTTATTAAGATGAAGCAAAAACCAGTGCGTAATGAAGATTACTTAACCAGCATGGCTTGCTTAGGTATGTTGCGGTTTACAGAATCTACTTTTCTTCTTAATGATGGCGGAGTCAATACCTGCCTTCGAAAAGATTCCATTCATTTGCATAGCGGTAGACCACACATAATCCATATACATATAAAATAAAAGAACAGCATTTTAAAATGTTATAATGAAATGTAAATATTTAAATGAGTATTATTAATGATAAATAAATATTTATTAAATAATTTTTTTATGTTACTTTTCTTAAAGGAAAACAATTACTAAATTTCATCGAATTTTACATACTATAGTAATTTCATTACAATGGTCGTAAAGGCCGCACGTCATCTGTTAACGTTAAAATGTGTGTAAATTATGGTCAGTTTCAGGATTATTTTGATTTGTAATATTAGTTTTATTAGTTTTGCTCTTATTTTATATTTATCCTGTTTTTTTCCAAATTGTAGGTAATAATAGGTTGCCAACTCTCATTATTTCGAAAACAACAAATGGTTTATTGTACAGAATTTAAAGTTCTTACTTCGGGGTTATAACGGTGCTTTGGTATTATTTCCGCGATACCCATATTTTTAGTAAACATTAAAAATTGTTTCTTTTTTAATAAAAATTCATAGACCTACAATGTTGCAAAACAATAATTAGCATTCCCTAATCAATTGTTTTACTATACCTACATATATTGCTTCATTAGAATGGGAATGTAAGTTGTGTACAGAAGTAATTAGGTACCTATCAGCATTTAAATAATTACAGAAAAAAAAACAAAGTGTGAAATACAAAAAAAGTGAAGCATGAAAGCTTACGGACAAGGTAGTTATGTAAGTCTTTAAAAAGGTTGAAAAATTCAACCAATTTTGATATAAATGCTGCTTGTCCCATAAATCAATTTAGACACTTTTGTTACGAAAGGTATAGTCATTATCTGAAAATGGCCAGAAAAGTAAGCCACTGTCGATTACAGACTTTCAGGTGGCACTTGTTGGGAAATTAATGTTGGAGCCGTCAATTTACCCCAAATTAAACAAATCGATAAATTTAGCAAACCTTAATCAATCACTATATAGGTACATGTAAGCAATTTGACATCGCTCAACTTTTTGTTTACCTACGTTGGAATGCATGGATTTGCGAATCGAATTTCCCACAGATTGCCCAACCAAAAAATTTTTCGCTCATACATAGAAGAACTTTCTTGAAATATGTGAGACGATATTATCGGTAATTTACGATATTCAGAGTGTGATTTTATCGCATTTCGTATTCATCGCCTAATCAATCGACGGTTCGTGACCAAAATGTAAGTGCTGCTGGTTACGCCCTTAGCGTGGGCTAATCTGCGATGAAATGATTTAAAAAATGGAGTCTTCCTGTGGAGAAAATAAAACAAAATCCGTCCATTCACTCGACAGAAAGCCAATTTTCATCCAGAAGCACGCTAGCACCTGATTGGACTGCCTAACCAAAGCCCATAAATTCGATTTGCAGATAATATCGCCGTCGAGTCTCCCAGCGCCGCGGCTCGTCGCGTCGGCCGTCCGCGAAATCGCTCAATGTTTATAGCGTTTTGCGCGGAACAGCCCATGATAATAATTTTTTTTTTAGACTATCGAATATCGTGAGACGCCGCCGTCTATTGTTGCCCATAAAATCACTCATTGGAGACAAATTCAACGTGCAAGGCCCCAAAGGTACTCCTTCATTGGAGAGGTACATATTTACTGAGATCGTTGAATGGTCATGCTCGATATGTAAATTAGCCGCTATTCGGTAAGATTTTCGCCCCAGTTTCGTCTGGTGGATCAAGTATTTCTAGATTTTAGTTATGCAACCGCGATATCTTGTCGATCCGCGATCGGACACGTAAACGTTTTAAAAGATCATTTTTTAGCATCGCCGAATTGCAGGACCTGAACTCATTTTTTGCTATACTTATCAGCTCTCTTAGGTAAATATTGCAGTTTGTCACATGACTCAAAATATTTTCATTAGAAATACGTGAAAGGTAAAATGTCCTGTGTGGGAAATGGTAGTAATTAAAATGTCTTGTGCAAGACAGGATTTTGCAAAAATATCGTTTTCTGCTTTTACTAAAGATAAGTAAAAGTAAATCTTTTGCATTTATATCATGTTTTTATACCAGAAGAGCTTACAACAGTCCATCTGTTTGCTATTTTAAGTCCATTCCAACGCACTGGTTATCTGATATCAGAAACTGGGATTAATAATATTAGTAATAATAATAATAATAATGATAACTTCTTTATTAGCAAAGCACATTTAAGTAGGTATACATATAAAGCAAAGGAGACTACGAGTTACCTTTTGATAGAAATGATGGTAAGCTAACCAAAAAGGAGATGGATAAGAAGTTATTAGACATCGACAGAGACACGCCCACATTTATTGTTTAAAAATTTTAATTTATTTATTTTCAAGAACTCATCAATTTTCATAAAACCTTTGTGGGAAAATGGGGAAAATTCCAGTTAAAAAAATATGGATTATTTATTTTTATATGGGGGCTACTTACACTTTAGTTCTCAATCGAAATTTTAATATATTCATCTACACAAGAATAGGCCCAGTGTAGACTAAAAAAAAAGAAGATTGGTTAATTTTTTCCTCAAATTTTAAAATTATTTACCAAAAAAATATACTGTTGCATATATGAAGATTTAAAGTAACCTACATTTTATGTCAGAAAATTTACGGACTCAAAAAATCTTTTTTTATTAATTTATTAGTTCCATAAAAACCACTTAAATTTTTTGTCCGAGAAAGTATAAGGTAAAAACGATTTTTTGTAACATGACAACTCAAAATATTGTTAATTTATAAATTATAGGTACGAAAATAATTTTATCTATCGAAATATAATTGCGTAATCAAAGGAGATGTGGAACACTTAATTTGCAAACTTATCATCCAATCTCTTAATACATATTACATAAAATCCTCAAAAAATCGAGGAAAAACTCATATGTGTAACAGTTCCCTAAAAATTTCTTCTACTACTCTCAAAAAGCAAAAACTTTGCGGCGACCAAGTTGTGTACCTATACATGCAATTATTTGAAAGTTATTACGACCAAGAAAATAGTTCGCGTACGCAACTGGCGAATTATGCTCAATTCTTTTTCTGAATAGGCAATCACTTGCTGCTGCTTTATTTCAAGTTGAAGGTTATACACGGAATCCGTGCCGCAGTAAGACGAATTTCGTGGAGTGAAATTGTTCCGGATCCAATTAAATTCCGGTTCCGCAGGCATCTACCGTGATTTAAGTTATTTTTATTCGCAAAAAAATAGTAATAAAGATTATGTCACGTCGTAATGGGAAAGTAAAGAGTCACTCGTCTCTGCAGATCATTCTGAACAGCGGCGTGTCTTTAAGGAGATCGTCGTGTTTGATTGACTGTTTGTAACTTGTCTGCTGTTGATGAGGCAAAAACGAGTAATTGGAAAGTACAATAACCATTTGAAATCAATGCGCGATTTGATCAACTACAGAAGGTTTTTGTCCGGCGAATGCCAATAACTTATGACGGTTTGTTACATCATTTTCCTATATTGTTGCAGTTTAAACTATTTAGCAATAATGCATAAAGTAGAGTTGGCAAAAAGTTTTAGAGATCGCTAATGTTGTTTTTTAAGGTTTTGTTTTCTTCTTATAAAATGTTTAAACTATTAAGACAGAAGCTCATTTTTCAAGGTCAATTTAGTTTTTACTTATTTTTAACTGTTGCTGATATCTACGTCAAAATCTTTGCAACAGCAAAATTTTTATTCATTTGTAGCATTGTTTTTCCACTGAAACATTAAAAAAATAATTGCAGATTTATCTGCTTTATATAAGATTAAATTTGAATATTAAAGCAGACATATATTGCATCATTACGCGTAAATTCAAAAAGAAAGATATTACACATCCTAAAAAACTTTCAAGTATGTATGTACATATATTTCAATTAATTTTAATAGCATGGACGTGGAATTGTCTTGATGTTTTGGTTCCCTATGTTAAACATCAAAATCTTGCAAGTATACTTTTCGCGAATTGATCATCGTGAAATTGACTATAACTCCAAAATTTATTGTTGTGTTTTTTGGTAACACAAAAATTAATTTAGTTGTTTTATTTTTATTTTATTAAAACATCCTGATATTTAATGCATTAAAAAAACGTAGATTAAACCGCACACTCAATTCTTCTTTTTTCTATTTAATGTCATGACCCATTTGGAACATTTTCCCTACTTCGAAATGAATCATAAACACTTTCTTATCCAGTAGTTGTCGTAGCTCACGAGCCAACAAATTATAATCAATTATTCGTCATAAACTCATGCACGTCAAGTTGAGGCAATAATTAAAAAACATGTCAGCGACTCCACTGCTATTTGCCTATTCAATGCATCGCCCTGCGACACTAATCATGCCAAAAACTCTCCTGCTCCAGATCAATCCAACTGTTATCTCAATCAAATTATTTGTCACGATCGTAGAATTATAAATTGAAAAATCAATCGGGCTTAATTGCTAATAATTTGTAGGCATCAGTAGAGGTGATCCCATTAACGCCACGAGATAGACCAAATTGCCCAAGAAATTCAAGTGATCATAAGCTCGTTTGGTAAGCCAAAGGCTATCAGATTACTGCACTTCTTATGCAATTTTATTCTTCAGCAGATTTCATACACTGTCAGTTTGCGAACGCGCAAATGCGAAAATTTTTGCATAATATTTCTTAGTGAACTTTTCACGATCAGAAGAATTTTAAGAAAATTGCTACCAGGGGTCCATCTTAAAGCACCTGTGCCGTGGGTTGCATTACTAACGATGTCTTACCAAACATTGGCTGAGTGATTTGTGGATCAATTTAAATATTAGTTGCATTCGTGGCCTTTTCTAGCTGCCTAGAAACTTGGCCACCTCTGTTTAATCCGCGCCAGGAGGTGGAGGATAGGCTCAATTTGTCATTTTCATGCAATTGACTACATTCTGCGCATGATCAGTTCACGAATATTTACCAGGTCTAATGGGGTGTATTTTGCCAATTTGTGGTGCTCGGCCACCAATTGTAAGGTATTAAGTCGCGATTGATCCCGAATCGAGACAAAAAGCCCGAACCGTCATTTTTATCCAATTAGACTGTGATTTTCTGCTTCGCTCATTCTAGTGCGGCCCGTCTCAAGTTCTTGGCGCAAGGTCAGTAAATAATTAATAATATTCGCAGAGGAATGTTAATGAGCTGAATTTGTCTCAAGATGGTGGTGAAAAATTATCTAACGTAGACTGCACCTTGTTGATTTTGTCTTAGAATTATGGATAAATAATATATTTTAATTGGCTTGTAAATTGCACATTTTGTGGGTCTTAGGAGGCAATTTCGCGCCTTTTACAAATTACATATAGTTATTACGTTACTTAAATTTGTGTTTAATTATACGGAATTGTTCGTTTACGATACTTAATGTTTATTTAAATAATTTAGAGCACTTGAAATAATTTAAGTGCCTAATTTGCCTGTTATTTGCATAATATCAATGTAATTTTTCTTTACAATTTGTCAAACTTTATTTCTAAACTAATGAAACCATTTAGGTAAATAAGTATTATTTGATACATTTTAGTTATTGCACTTCGATTATGAAATAAAAGAATTTCATCTTAAATCTGTTCTCCTTTTCGATTACAATTGAAAATAATAAAAAAGTTAAAAATATAGTGACACAACAAAATTAGTGAATTAGAGGCATAAGTTTTATATAGATAATGTGATTGTCTTTTCAAAAAATTTGAAAGAGACTACGTTTTAACTAGGTATATTTGTTAAAGCTGGTAGCCCTGTGGTAGTATGACACCAAAACATTCGTCGGAAATAGATGAATTAGCAAAATATCTGTCTTAAGAACCCAATCAAATCAATCAACTTCCAATCAAAATTTTAAATGGTTGAAAATAAAGTAATTACTGGTCTACTTTTTAAAATGGTAAGTGTTGAAACATTTTTATAGTTCATTTTCTGGTGCTGTTTAATAAAAAACTTACTCGAATTTCATACACTAATCAATTTTTAACTAAATGTATGCAATAAATCTGAGCTTTAAGGTTCGTTAAAATAAGAGTATTAAGTGCACTGGTGAATGTTCGCTGACAGAATATACATACATATAAATGACCAACATCAACTAAGATTTAACGACTATAATTTTAATTAGTAAATTTATTGGTTTGTTACCGTGTATCATGAATCAATATCTTGTTAAACCTGTTTGAAAAGTGGAGCAAATACCAAAACTTCAATCAGATTCCTCCATACGGACGACAATAATTCGTCCTCATTTTTGCAATGAGTCAGGTTTAAAGAGAGCTAGGTACTAATTTCGCTATGGATCTAATAAATTTTTTACCTTATTAAGGTCCATTTATGAATCCAACTAGCTATTCTTCAAAAAGATGTGCGTGTGAGTTTATGTAACTCAAACAGTTTACAAATTTGATATGCAAATTTAAGTTCCCTACTACCGCTAGTAATTTAGTGTGGTGCACCTGATTCCCACCGCCAGTGGCTTTTTTGATTTATACCTGCAAATTCACAAAAATTACCCAACAGATCCGGTAACTGCAATCGTCAATTAAAATCTAACAACCTCCACAAATCTCGGCTACCAACATTCGTATGATGGAATGCAAATTATGAACACCATCGCGAAAGCAACTGACTCAAATTATGCGGAACTGGTTAGGCTTTGATTTGGTGGTCGCGTGCGGTACGCATTTTGACGACTTTCTTGTTCGACACATGTGTGTCATGTGTGCTACGGCGAGTGAAGAACGAATTTTTTATGCTAATTCCCAAAGACCGTGCAGCCGAGATGATCGTTAATCATCTCCAGCTTCTAATTTACAACTTTTTGCATCGTCTGAAGGGCAATTTTCTGCTTGTTGCAGTACTTCATCATGCGGGCGGCGCGGCGGACTTAGCGCCGTAAACAATTTTTGAAATCAATAAATTTTACCTGTAAAGGAGGAAGAGAGTGGATTAGGCGCTACAGCGGGATTTGAGCAGTCGGCAGTTAGCATAAGTCGCGGAGTATGAGTCAAAAGTAATTAAACGATTATACTGTCCACAGTTAATCGCTTCATAAATAGGCGCATGCGACGCGAATGTGTTGCAATGCCCACCTACTTTCGAACGACCATTTACATAACTAATGTATTCATTAGTACCCAAACGTGCGCGGAACTTATGGTCAATATAGAGCACGGTCCGATCTGAAAGATTGTTTTGTACAAGCTCCCTTTGCGGCTGAATGACTTTCGTTCATTAATTATATTTCCTCTAAAAACTGGATACTTCATAATTGCATTATCGTCATATTGAATATGTTATCCTGCCAATCATGTTTTTAAATCCTAACCCAAGATAAACTAATTATTTTTGAAATTTTTAGCAGATACAAACTTTTACTTCTTTTTTTGAAGTTTAAGTTTTTTGCATAATTATTTCATAAGTTATGGATACGCACATTCACTGCAAGTAATTAATAGAAAGTTTTCATTTTTATCAAATTACGCCAGTTTTTAAAAGAGTTGTAAATCACACATTCCACGCAGGTTAAATTTGTTTTTTTCCTTTGCCTTCCGAAAATTCGCTTATTTAACCTATATGATCGTTAGAATAGGTATAAATTCATTTTATTCTAGATCACAGATAGTCCTGGAAATACATTTAAATCTTTTAAAATATAGTAGGTATAAGTAATTAATATCGCATCATTCATTCTTTAGTAGGAGGAGATTTGTGATTGTTGTCAGAATATGAATGAATGATTATTATATTAGGTATTTTGTTAAAAGTTTTTCGGGGCGATAACACATGTGGGTGATTCCACAATAATTCTGTATCTTATCGACTTACAAATATTTTAAAAACTATCTTAAAATTCTCTGTATTATTATAATTAATTAGAAAAGTCCCCAGCCATGTATTTTCAGTAATTCTAAAAGTAACGTACCTTTTCATCTGTAGTATTCTATATAAAATGTTGTTCTTAACAAAATTTCTGAATTACTTATTATGTGTTTATCAGTCCCTTGTTGTCTTTTAAATTTTTAAATGCGCGTTATTTATAGCGCTATAAGTTTGAGCTTGGTTTGATTATGAACATTATACTCCTAAACTTAGCCACGGCAATGGCTAGTTCTCGAACTCGTGTTGCGCTAGTGAAAATGTCAATTTCTCGTATTTTAACGTTTTTATTTATAATTTTTGGTATATATTTCATAAGACCGAAATCAATTACATATTTAAACCTACATAAGTACATATTAAAAAGCGATTTCGTTTTTTTACTTTTCCCAGCTCGCTGCCATTATTGCGATGAAATATTTGAAAGTCTTTAAAAGCGGTTCTTAAAGTGAATTAATTTTTAAAGATTTAATCTACTCCTACCTAAAATCCAATTACATGAGCTCTACGATAATTTTTCTTTCTCATGTGTTCAATGAAGCGGCAAATGGAAATTTACACGGCTACTGCTGAAAACAGCGTCGGGAATTATAAAGCGGTTAAACGAAAAAGAACAAGCAGGAAAGCAGAACTAATGCCGCTTGGAATTAAATTCGATTATTTATACGAATTGTTTGGAAGAAATATGACAAAACAATTAATACAGATTTGCTCCACCTTTGATTACAGTAAAATCTTATACATATGTTCTATGAGAATTTTTGTTATATGCCGTGGAAATATTAAAATATGTTTCATGAGAACAATTTATGTCGCTGTTATTAAATTATTCAATTTGCCTTCGTACTGTGTGGTGCCACCATCAGTTTTTAAAAGACAGATTTCTGTTGACATTTATGTCCTACGAACCGTGGCGATACCTGTTGTCAGCTGAATTAAGTCTACGTGAACCTGCCTCTACATGGGGCCAAATCATGACTTCAAGACCGTGCCGTGCCGTGCCGCCGGCCCAAGACGGGGTGAATGTGTGGCCCGATTGCCCGAATCTTGCGGGTCGCAAATAAATTTTTCCTTGGATTTGTTCAGCATTCGGGCATTTAGGTGTTGCACAACAAATTTTACTTGCGCGCGCTCATTTGCTTAGCTACAAAATCGTGTAGCACTTGATTTGAGGGACCAAGCAAACCCAGGCTCAATTCTTAAGTTTCCTTCAAAGAAATCGACAGGCTTCGATTGCATTGCAAAACACATTAAGGCACAAATTTTGCGAAAATTTATGAAACTATACACTTATTAATCACCGCAATTTTACGATGGGAAAAATACCTTTATTGACCAATAAATTTTCTTGATACCATTCGCCGTGCAGTTTTTTTGCATCTGCCAAGGTTACTGGTCCCAGAAAAATTAGAATAACTAGAGAATTTGTCACGACAGAGCCCCAGCTATAAGATGCTGAAAATGTACGGCCACCGAGCGTACGGTGGTCACCGGAATGAAACAATAAATCTTTTTATCGGAAACGCTATTTGCATCAATCGTGATGCCGAGTCCGACACACGATTTCCAACCGTATTCCAAGCAATGCAACTGGCCACAGTCACCTGCTCCTATTTTGAGGAATTACCACTGTAACAATTAAATTCTTCGGAGTTGATCAAGAATCAATAAGAACGTGTAAACAAGTAGAACGGGGCATTGAATTGTTTATCATTCATCTGGAAATCGTGATCCAAATACGGACCTCTGCGGCCGATGTCCGGCTCTAGGACAAACAACTGCACCGCGCAAAATGTCCAACTTTGAGCGCAAAAAGTCTAACTTTGCGCGGTGTACCTGACAGGCCAATCGGCATGACCTATTAACGTTCCACTAACGACTCAATTTTTCCTTTCTAGAATCGCAGTAGTTTTCAACGCATTTCAGGCGATTCGTTGATATTTCAATAATTTCACAATTGTTCACTTTATAGTGGTAAAAAAGGAACCACGACGTTTTGTGATTACTATCAACTTTTAGCGCCACGATTTCTAAAATATGTAGGCACCTTTTTCAAAGAAGTAGCAGTTTAGAGAAATCGCTTGAGCAAAGGAGCAAGAAATAGGAGTATAAAATATAGTATAGTATCAACAATATACTTTGAAACACTATAATTAAAAGGAAAATACTATGAAAAAAAAAACATTTAATAATATTAAAAAATGATAAGTCATTTCAAGAGGAACTTGAGTTTTCATAGAAATATTACCTCTTTCTTTGATTTAAGTGTAATTTTATACCACTTGAAAAGGATATGCATTTCTGCAGCTAAATCCATCTCACAACCTTATTTGCATTCATTTACAGATGCATATTATACATTTTTTGTCATCGCTGATTTCGAGATCATTAAAATAATCATTAATTTATTGTTGCCTATTATCTTTTGCTAACGTCATTTGTACGAAACATTTATAAAAGTAAAACGATTTTTTTATTTCACAGTAAAATTAAGAAGAAAAATTAATGCAAAGGAATACAAAGTTCAGGACCATCTGCAATAATTACATGTTCTCGGTTTCATATAACATTAAAAGAATGATAGATATAATTATATATTTCTTCCTAAAATTTAATTTAAATCTATTTGGAACTTATGTACATAAAGGGTATAATGAAAATAAAAATTTCACAATAATTCTTATGTAAATGGTCCGTCATAGAGATAAAATGAAATCATTAAATTTCTCCTTATCCGCTCGATTATGTGACACATTTTTTTGGTTTCCATTAATCAAGCAGTAGCTCTGAAAACTAGCACAAGTAATAACATTTTAAAATATGAATTGCAAAAATTTGTGGTTCACAGAAATTGATAAAGGAGACAACTTTATTGAGAGCTTTTAATGTCAGCCGTAAAGAGACAATAATAAAGTGAATTACTGAGCGGCAATTATAACTGAAGCGTTAAGGATTTCGTCATATCTCCACCGAAACGTGCCATAAAGCCTGGCTCCAGCCCATCACGAAATCATGCAAAATTCATAGTTTGATCGAGTCGAAAAGAATGCGATTCAAGACAAAGAGGTACGCATGCAGCGAACCGAAAAGTCACTTAAGCCTGCGGCTACCACGAGTTCGGTGCTAAATCTGCAGCTAAAATTGGCATAAGCGCGCCAAGCCGCGAGTCCGTGTCGGAATAAATTTTTTATCGATAGAGGAAGTAGCCAGGTATAAGCGACAGCACTTTGCCTTTCAAAGTCCGGCACTAGATTGAGATACTGCCAGGTTATAGCCACGAAATCCAAATACCACGAAATTGAATTGTTCCCACGACCTCGCCCTGTAGAACTTTTTGGTGGCGCAGTACGCGAAAACAAATGATTTATGCGGTTAATCATTTGACATTGACAAAACTCTGAATAGAGCTATCAAAAATTGACCCAGGCGCAGCTACTAGGTTAAAAAACGCGCGACTGTCCGACAAAAATTTCGCAACTGCGAATTTTTTGGAGTTAGTCCCAGGTCTTTCTGTGCTGATTTAATTTAATGGATGTTAAACTGGATAGGTTCCGAAAGTCCATTACATTTTGCACGCCATTGCATCACTTTATCAATTTACTTCAATTTGGGTGCTGTTTCTTGCACCCGCGAAATTCGTGAATGGTGATAAGGAAAATTTTGCTTTACGTGACTGATTCTGCACGAAAGGTGTTTGGCTACTGTTAAAATTCGACAAAGTCGGATATCCGTGACTGGAACATAATAATTTGCCGTTCGTGGGATCGTTCCAAGTTTCATGTAACATGCAGTGGTAACATACATATGTACCTAAATACGAGTAAAAATGCCTATGCCAATTTTTTCTAATATCTGGTGATGTAAAACTCAACTTATAATCCTGAACGCACAAAATTCCCAATGTTCAAAATCAGAAGAAATTAAATAGGTAACTACCTGTGCGCATTTCAATTTCTCAATATTGCTTCACTACCTGTTCTAAGTGTTTTCACAGTTTCAGTCCTATTTCTGAATATTCTAAAAACTGTCGATCATCATACATAAATATGTTATATACAAATAATTTTTGTTGAATAACTTTAACACAAACAAATTCATTTTTTTTTAAATTTTTTCTCTGTTGACATTTACTTTGGGCTTGCACAATTTGTTCTGTCACTTCTGAATACGGTCGAAATATGCAAAATATCTTTGCCGGTGAGCCTGATTTTTGGAACCAGTTGATAATCGGGTACCACAAAATAAACACCCTGTACATTTAGGATGACCTTTGCTGGAATGTCAGATTTTGCCCATTTTAAACAAAATGTAAAATACCTATGTATAAGTACACATTCGATTTTAAAATTACAATAGAATATCATTAGGTACCTATTGCTTGCTGCTAAGTATTTAACATATAAATTTAAACCTCGCAATATTTTCCGTAAATTTATTTAATTCCATATACCTACATACATACACCTAATAATTAATCTTTTATTGAGGAAAAAAAAATTTGCACGCAAGAAATGCATATTGTACGCAATAATTCTTCCCTACTTCCATTTGATTACAGACACATAAATGAATATTCTTATCTTATTCGTTCATTAATTAAGTTCGTCGTGCCGCCACATACTACGCCTTGAGAGAAATTTCCCACGTAACCAGAACAACAAACCCAATAATCTTTGTGATTTATGAAAGCGAAAAGTATCTGTGCATTTTCTTGTCGCTAATTAAATATTCTTGAAGTGTTCACCTTAACTGTGATCCAAAAAAATATAAATATAAATTATTTAAATGGAAAAGCTGTTTACATTTGCTTAAGAATCGCCGCATGGGGGCGCTATAAATCAAGAACATTAATTACCTTTGCCGCCGCCGCCGCCGAGTATATGAGAAATTGTTAGAAATCGAAGTTTTTCCTCGAAATTATCTTTATTTTAATTTTCTGATTTATTAATGAAATCTAATGGTAAATTTATAAATCACAGATCTAGGCGTGATTTAAAATTTTCATAACTACATAATTTGTTTACTTTTGCAATTCAGAAATCTTCAAATAAATTTAGAAATATTTAAAGGGTTGGAAAGCAGTATAGATATTTTATATGTACCTAAATACTTCTTTTTGCTTTGATGAATATGGAGAAATTGAATAATTTGAAGGAATAAATCCTGTTTGTTAAGTAACTGCTGCTAATCATAAAGTATTAATTCCATCCCACTTTTTAGGAACTCTTGCCACCGTAATTGCTGTTAATTAGTTTCGACTAGATACAAATATCGTTAGTGACGCATGTTCACAAGTAGCAATTCAAACTCTGTCCAAATTTTTTATTCGTGTTTTCAAAATAAAGTAAAAGTAAAAGTGTTCAATCCACGTCAGTTGCAAAAGTAGTTAAAGTGTAAAATTTCATTTTGATAGAAATACCCTAATATAGCATAATAAACCAAAGGAAATCATTATCTCATGGGCTTGGGTTGAGAAAGGCGGAATTCAGGTAAAAAGATACAAAGGCAAATTTCCACCATGTCGTTTCAATTCGTTCATTTTGCATTTCCTCGATTACTTTTTTCACAATTTTCAAATCCCCTTAAGGTACAGCCTCCCGTGGTATGACAGCGTTGTACGCCTTAAATTAAATTGCAATATTCATTATAAGATTATGCACGTGTACATGCGTTGAATGTGGCCAGTGCCGCAAATTGATTGCTAATTAAGAACCATAATTCCATGCATTTGGAGTGAAAGCGATCATTTTCGCATAATTGAAGTTGGAAAATTGCTCGCTTTGCATAAAGAGATCGAGCCAAGCGAGCTGGCTATAGAGCTCCAGTGATATAAAAGTGCGATAGGTAAAAATTCGAAAACAATATTTCAAGTACAAGTTGGTACCCACGAAGCCCTGTAAGCTCATAAATTAGCAAAGTCGATGCATTTTACAATTAATTTTAGTGATAAGATCGTCCAATTAGCGTATTTTCTGGACACGGAACATGCGTAAAATTTCATCAGATTGAACCAGTAACGGACAGAATCATATCACATCATATCATATCAAAAAATTCGTTTAAAACATCAGTCAAACAAAGGTGAATATGGGTATAATTATTTGTGCAATCCCGCAACACGATAAAATATTTCATTACTTAGCGCGCTTCAATTTGATGGCATTTTCTTTTTGGTTTAACATTCAGGGAGTTATGATTATGAGGAAGATCTACAACTACAACTTTACTTTCTTTCCCCTTTCCGCCTCGACAGCGAAGAAAACCCAAACCTATGTTTGATTTTTTCTGTCCTTACTTATGTAGTCGTGTTTCTCACTTTTAATTTTTGAATTAATTTGATTTTAATGTTTTTAATGAGCCTTATTTAATTCTGCGATATCCGGCTCCCTCCAAACCGCTGCATAGTTCAATTTGTGGTATGCTACGCGGGCATTACTCGAATCGAAGGATAATTAAAGAGGGCGGTTGGTTGTTAATTTTATTTACTAGTAAAGTACCAAGTCAGGCTGAAATTTAATGAGTATTTCCCGCAATTAACTACTGGCATTCCATTTTAAATTCACTTTCGTATAGCGATATGATATGTAAAGAACTTAAATACACTGATCGTGTTTAGATATCGCAAGTAGACGGGCTATTCATGCGTGTAGTTTGTGGAATTAGGATCAATTTCAAAGTTATGTTGCATAATTGATGGATTGTTACAAACCAACTTTATACAAATAATTACATTTTATTTTAATTCACCAGTAGTTACTTCATTTCCTCGATTTGGAAATAAATAATATGTTAGCAATGTTCAAGTAACCGAATCTTTTTTTGATACAATTAAAAAAATGCAGTCAAGTGTTGAGCAGTCGATTAAAATTAGTAATTTTTAGATAGAAGAAATACATAGATAGAATTCAATGTGATGCAGCAATAGAAGAAAACGACTCCCTTACCAAGAACCGTCCTTTAAATTTATAAAAAAGTTATCCATTATTTCTACAGAAATTATTTATATTATTTTAATGTACCTACTCATGATAAGTTTTGTTCAATGAAGGTCTCGGGCACAGCTCTCAGAATTATTCTAATTTTTATTACTAAACTTCAAGAAATATGGGGCTGAGACCTTGATTGCGATTTCCGAAATTTAATAAAAAAAGGTCAAATGTATTTCGAAACTGCAGAAGTTCTAACTGTAATTACCACTTGTTTGTCATTAATTTTGAATTATAATAAGTTGTTCATGTTTAAAGTTACTGATTTTATAATTTAATCTCATAATTATCCCGAAAGCAACATTCTCTAGTCCTAGTGTGTGCTCTGACAAGAAACTTGACATAGAAAATAAAATGGGATTACTAATTTGGGTTCTTGCAAGAGAAAAACAATAGGTATTCTTTTAATATTTTGAAAAGGAACTCGTAAAGAAATCAGTAGCAAGGAGGAGGAATTAATGTACCTACATATGTAAACTAAGTATAAAAATTAAGTAATAAAACGTGTTACGTACCATGAAATCAGTGGTATGACGATGAAGCATAAAGTGCAAAGCTTCAAAATGTCCATTTCGGTATCTCTGCTTATATATTTAGCTCCCACTAAAAAAATAATAAAAATACCTAAATATGAATTTGAACATTTAAGTAAAAATTAAGTAACTTACTGCGAATAAACTTAAAACGTGTCGCAATTTTCAAAAAAGCTTTTGTGTTGTATTTTAATCAGGTTATATTTGATAACATTAAAGAGTACCCGTTCCCATTCCTGCTGTATATCTGAAATTGTAAGAGATAAATAAATAGAAATGCTTTCAAATGTACTGACAACTTATTGACATCGAAAATTAAATATTTTCTATGAATTATTAAAAGTGTTTCATATTGAAAGGTGAAAATGAAAAAAACTTGTTTCTAATAAATTTTAATAAGCAACTTTCCTCTGCGTGTATATACTGGCGAATAAATCAAATTAAAAATTGCTCTACCAGCTTCGATAAGAACCGGTATTAAAAAATTGCTATCGAAATCTAATTTGACAAAGATTTAGATATTTTTAGCCTTGCAAGTATGATTGCAAACATTTTTTATCTGCTGAAAGCCTCACTTCGGTTATTCGCAAATTATTTGTCATCGAAGCAAAAAATACCTGGCGGGTGAATTTGAATTCGATCAATCCACACCACTTCACGTGGCTAATTAAAAAAGATGTACTTGAATGGGCGGGTAAGCATAAATGCCATTACTGCATAAATAATTTGGCCCAAGACCATCGCGATGCGATAAGGATCAGCGGTGCTAATTACGGCGTTGCATGCATGCCTACGAAATAACGAAATATGTTTTATTTGTTGGACCTCGGCCAAACCTCAATGCTCGCCGTTCACCAGAATTATGCGCGACAGTTCCTTTTCAATTTGGGCCCGTGCGGTGCCTCGGGGGTGCTCGTGTGCGCCAATCTTTAAATTTTCACAATGGATTTCGTTTTCTCACAGGAAAATTGTGTTTTCGTTTCGCTAAGAATTTAACTGATAAAAACCAAATGAGCCGTGACGCACTAATGAGAATTGCGCTGGCTTCTGGCCGCAAGCATAAAAGGACCAATCTCCGTGTTAATCCATTGGATTGGATTAAGACGGCGGCGGCGACGGTGTAGATCGGTCCCGCCTCCGTCGAACTGATCGAACATATTTTCACGGCTGTAATATGGCACAAATATTTGATTGATGTGGTCCTATTGCAGCAGGTGGATTTCCCAGCGGGGGCGCCGATGCGCGGCTCCGCGATGAGGTAACCGCAGACCGATTTGAGAAATTGCCGGAACTGCGGACACGCGGATTAATTATTAAGCGGCGTTTTTGAACGCGACATTTGCATTAGCGCTTTTCCCGCTCGCCAGTCGTCGTTCGAGTGTCTTTCACTCGCCTTTTCCGTCGCATGCAAATGCAATAAATCCCAAAATCAGTGAGGTTGAACTGTAGAAAATCCCATAAGCGGTCGGCGGCGTGAGCACCGCACTCATGCGCTGAATTCCAACAATCAACCGCTCGAAAAAGGGTAAAAATGCATTCGCGGTTTTTCGTTTTTCCGCGGGGCCACCGCCACCGCCACCGCGCCGTTCAAGTGCAATTAGTCATTCCCTTCAGGAGGCCACTTGTTTGTTAGACGTGCGATTTGCATGTGCCATTAGCGCACTGCACTCTGTGGCATCTTGCATTTCGTATGCACGGAAGGTGCTCCATAGATAAAGGAAATCGTTTTGTAGATCGCCAGTTCTGGTGCCAACGGGCCCCGCCAGGAGGAGCGATCAATGGGACTAGTGAAATTCGCGAGAAGCGCCATTCATTTCACCCGCTCCCAAGTTCAACGCCGCGGTGCATTCCTGAGTGACGCGTGGTGCCGCGGTGCTTAACTTCTTCAGGCCGTCGCTCCGAGGACCGGTGGCAGTCGTCTTAAGACAAGACTCAAGAGGACTTAGCCACCGTCGCCGCACCGCGACCACTTGCGACAATTTGCTTAGAAATCACTTTCTCCGCGGCTGCGGGCTCCGCAGCAACAGTGGAACACTCTGTTGCTCTTATGTCACTTTTTGTCGATGATTAATTATGCGCCATTCAACGTTGCCGGCTGTTGCACCTGAAGACTGCACTTGCAATCAGCTGCTGATTCACGGAAATCAATAAACATCGAGATTTTACGATTGATTTGGTGCAAACACACAGCCACCAGACACATTTCGAATCGCGATTTGTATCTTTCATTATGGGTCATTAACAAATGAAATATGCTTTTGAATTTTGAAGAATTACTTTTATACCTGTGCACTATGAAATGTTTCCAAAGTTACAATAAATCAAAAAATTTGAATGCAGAATGGAAATTTTTGAGCTGAGTTTATCTAGATTATGTATAAAATATTGTACCTTTCTTTAACCATTATACACTATAATTAGTACATTGCCCATGTTTCTGTATTCTACATTATATGCCATTATCATCTACCTTCCCATGAAAATATCTAATCTTTATAAAATAGAAATTCAGACTGTGAAACAGATTTTATATTTAGAAATAGTAGACAGTTTTAAATAAGACCTTTCATTAAATTTAATGTTTTTTTTTTACCAAGAACAATAATTATAGGGAAGATTTTGAATTCTGCAAAAATGGTATGGGTTGGTTGGTTGGTGCAGCAATGCTTTAGTATCCTTCTGCGTTTATTTTGTCCAAATTTTGCATCCATGGGTAAATGAAACTAGGTTACCTTTACCACTTGGCACTTAGCCTTGTTACAGCACCAATGTTTAAACACGTGCTTCTATTTACTAAGATTAAATGCAGTGTCACAATTGATATAAAAAATGTTAGTACCTACTTGTGAAGAATTTGCTCGGATTTATATATTATTATTATTTATTTTAATCCTAAACAGCACGTTAACGCTAATTTATGAGACACACAATTCAAATTTAGCAATAAAAAAAAATTCATTTTACTCGCTTGTTTCATGCACAAATGCACATGTGGCAATTAGACTTACAATATTATTACAAATAATGAACCTTATGTTATGATTGGATTGGAAACCACTGGCTTAAAACGGTTGAAATAATCCTAGTATGATCTAATGAAAATGCAATTCTTCTTGGATTGATGTATGAGGAAAGCAATACTTCTAATAAATATATGTGCGCCTGTAGAAAACACGACAAAATTACATAAAAAGGTTATTTTGAAATCTAAGCTGATTTTAGCGGGGAAAAATATGTAATTGTAAAACTGCAAATCATTATAAAACTATTCGCACGCAATGAACTTATATTGACTTTTTCCAGTGAGTCTTAATTTTCCAAATTTGGATACTTATCGGTAGTTGAGCAATAGATACGCACAACTAAAGCTTATATTCGTTATGATCAGTAAGGCTAAAGTTAATCAAAAATATGGTTTCTCAATAGCTGCTCCACAAGCTGTTAGTTATAGAAAAAGTCATGAAATATTCTCTGAAACTATATGCATGGCTGTCATCGACTTACAACCAACCAATGACCAAACATGGTAAAACTTACTGCTGCAGTAACTGAATTTAAATTATGTAAACCCTGTCATGACTGCGCATGGAAAGGATACAACCGCCCTGCAGTTGCAATCAAATTGGAATGGATCTTGTTGGCACGCACATGACTTATACACACAAATATGGGTAATTGTAATATTTGCGAGAAGAATTTTAATCAGCTACAATAAACCCTCGAATGGTTAGAAAACTTCTATGCGGGAAGGGTAATAAAATCAATCAATTTACGAGTTCTGCGACAACTCGTGTGTCGGCATTTCATAACTTCCCTAGAATATGGACATTAGGCAGGCCAAGTAACGCGGAATTTCACTATAAGTGCAAAATAGTCTTTTATAGATCCCATAAATAACCACACCAAGGTCGAAAAATATTTCCTAATTAAACATTTATAATTTTTTTGCATGTTACGCCTTTAAATTTGGTTTTAAAGGCCCCATTATTTCACTTTTATGTAGCTGTGAATTGCAGCTACCACTTTGTCAGTAGCGGGTGTTGAGCACCAGGCGCTAGTTACCGATCACTTTTAATTTAATTAACATAAAAAGTTATGAAAGCTGCTCAACTGTATATGATAAAAGTCTGCTAATTAATCATGCGCGAAGGAATCCGAGCATAGCGTGCAGGCATGCTAACGGCCAATCGATTAGCGCAACATAAAACCAATACCAGGAGAGCTTTGTGGTGTCGACTAAATATAAACTAATTGAAGGTAATTACATTTATCTAGCACTATTGAGCAATTACCTTATAGCTTTGTTTTTTCGAATAAAAGCCGCTGATATATCGGAACGCTACTAATTGTCACACCGGGCAGTCTCGCGGCTTTTATGAAGCTTTTATGCCCAACGCGAGATTTTCTGTGGTGCAAAAAGATATCCTGCAGAAAAGCATGCGCATAATTAATTACGAATTTAAATTCGATAGCGCTGAATAGATTACAGGCGACTGGCGTGCATTGAGGATCACGGATTGCATTGATCAGTCATGAAATCGCGTTCAGTTTTTTAACTACTGATCGGGGGCTCTGGCGGAAACGGATTTCTCTTATTATTAATCGCTGCTTTAATTACTTTTTTTCATATATTTCTACATTTCGAAAATCAAGATATATATCAATTCAAATACACATACATTATTTAAATTATATTTATCACAGATTGTCGTATTAGTGTTTCAAATCTTGGAATTACAAAAAAGTACTATGTAGGTACCTATTAAACATTTCAAAAATTATAATCCTTAGATATATCAATTCAAGTAATAATGATTCAGACATATCTTTAAATTTTCCCAAACGGTACAATGACTAACATGATCAAAAATTCGTTAATTTAATGGCATAATAAATGTCGGTAGATTTATTTTGGTTTTTCGTTTGAATTTATTCCTATTCAGAAGGACTATTTCGTTATTTCATGTCTATCTATTGCCAAAATCACTATTTCTAATTTACTTAGGACATCAATTTATTTATATGTAGTTATTACGTATGTAAATAATTTTTAGAAAACATTACTATTAAACGCCTCTCTATAAATGTCCATAAATACGAATATTTCCTTTCCAAAAATCTCATAGTTTTATTTCTCTAAATGTAGTGTTTTTTATCTTTGGTTGAATTATTTCTCAAAGACATAACAAAATTATCAGAAAGTGCTCATTAGCTTATAGACAGGAAATCAAAATCGTTAGTTTTTTCAATGTTTCAAAACTACTTAAAAACGCCCGCCAGTCATACACAATGGCCGCAAGGCTGTCGTAACGATCACTAAGTTTACATAGCTCCCCAATTGAAGGAGCTCACAAGTCAATTTGAAGTCAATTAAAATATTTACCGAGCGCTCGTGCGTTAATCGCCTAATAAATTGTTCCTGCGAGCGTTTAGTTATTGAGGTCGCCAGTTCTGCTCCACCGCGGACCAGCCGAGCAATTCAATCAGCAAAAATTCCAATGACAGAGAAATGAGGCGACGACGTTTGGATGTTGTTGCAGTTTCCGCCAAAAGAAAGAAAGCCGCTGGAGCCGAGCCAAAAATTCGGATCCATTCAGATCGAATTGCCGATCATTGGCAATCGAAGCGCGGTGCAACGGTCAAGCGATCTTCCTTCGCAATTAGCCGCCAGTAAAACGATGATGGACGCGGTGAAAATGAGTGTAAAGAAAACAAGGGTCCGACACTCGATCACCACCGGAGCGGTGACCATTTCTTAAGATCGTCTTCAAGTTCATTGCTGCCGTCTTGCAGTTTGCAGTTTAATTTGCATTTCGACGTGCACGGCGGATGTCGTCGTTGCTGGGGCCACTAAGTAGAGTGCGGCGGAACGCAGCCACCGTGAAGTACGCGGACTTTCAGCGTCAGCTGGGTCTTCCCGGGTCTCTGAATCAGATCGAGATTTTCCAGACCGTTGAGCGCTGAATTTATCTCGTGCAAACTGACGCCTGCTGCATCGAGAATGCACTTGAAAGCTTTGCAAACAATGCCCTCATTGAAATTGCAGCAATCTGACTAAATGGAGATATAAATCTATTCCAGAGTGCCCGCCTTTCCGCCGGTGGATTTTGTGGTCGGTGATATATTTGTTGCATCCGATACCCGGTGAGGCTCAGACCGCCGCTCTTTCTTAATGGGGCCAAATTACGGCCAATTTACCTGGTCGCGAATTACATCAACTTCCATCATACAGGCGGAGGACTGTTGACAATGCATCAACCGCAGAGATCTCAAGTGCCACTCACGGCGACTTTAATTCGATAATTTTATGAAAAACGTGCCCTGAGCACCGAACGGGACTCACCTGGTTCCGACAATGCATTCAAATATTTATTATTGTCACACGGTCCCACCTGGGGAGTTATGCTGCAGCGAAAAGGGTGCTTTTGTCGTTCGTGGCTCGTGATTTGCTAAAAAGTGAACGTGAACCGGCTGGCCGCCACCACTACGCCGCCCATTTAGAGATAAATCGCTGTCCGAATTGAATGCTGCAAAAGTCGCAAGATCGAGATCGAGATCGAGATCAATAGATCTTAACTTTCCTTTGTTGGCGACAAGGTCGGAGAGTGCATACCTGCGTCGTGAATGGCTCGACGGACTGGTTGCTGGGTCCTTTGATGGCAAACTGCTGATGAAGGGCGGCCATTACTTGACAAGGACTCCTTACATCAGACGTAATTGCAATGTTTGTGCACTCCATCAAGGTGCAACTGCAGTATGAAATTTAAAGATATTGTGTAGACTGCAATTGGAAGTCATTTCGTAGAGCTCCGTCAGTCAATCGAGCAAGCAGCAGTTATACCGTTTTTCTTTCAAATGAGTATTTTGTTTGATATTGCTCTAATCGATATAAATAGCTGTAATTATCATACCATATTTTTTCCCTCCATTTTTTTTTATTGTAAAAAATGCCAAAATATCCCCCTATTTTACCCTCTCAGATTATGATTTTCCGAAAAAGCGGAAATACATCATTCGTAAGTATACTAATTTTCATAGTTTTAACTATAAAACTAACGGAACTCTCATGCAATTTTACCCAATTATTATTACCCCGTTAAGAAATTAATTTCCAAATATCCTGAGTAGTTTTTTTTTTTTTTCTGTGCGCAAGCTCAAAAAATACAGGTTTCGAAAAAACGCATAAGTGTAAAGTGTAAGTGCAATTCTGCCTTATTCAAATAGACAACTTTGTGAGTTTTCAAAATTTGAAAATTTCCTTGTCAGGAGCTAGAGTCTGTATTTCAAGAACATGAAAACGAAATTCAATATTTTAATACCCTTAAGAATAAATAAAAATAATAAAGATGATATAATAAAGATGATATAATCATGTCATTCAGAAACTGCTACTCCCTTTGAAACAGTTACTTACATTTTATAATAGTAGTACCTAATAAATTGTTTGGATATTATGAATATTTGTAAATTATTCGGAAATACAATATTTTTTATTAATCAAAGAATATCAAAATAAAATTGTATCCTGTTTTTTTACTTATTAATTGTACTTTTAAACAAATGACATTTTTCTTGATATATGCATAATGCACTTAAAAATTTCTTTGAGTCAAGTTAATTTCATGTTGCTGATTATGATATATTGAGCTTAAAACGACATGGAATGCGTTGTTCGAAATTTTTAAGGGAGCGGTAAGATCTTTCGATTAAAACATCATTATTTAGATTATCACCGAAAAGTTGATTACAGGCATTGCAATGTAAGCCAGCAAAAAATCCAAAAAATCCCCGATTAAGAGCAGCACGTCCCGCTGCCCTTGAAATTATGAGACAATTATTCTTGTCTTAGGGACAGAGATAAATACAAATAATTGTTTTTCCTCGGCATACCCCCCACAGTTAACGAGATGGCCAAAGAGCTAATCCCAGCCAGAGGAAAAACAATTAATTCAACATTTTTGATATCTGCAAATTGCACAACGCCCGGATTAATCGGTACCACCGCAAAATATATTACTTACGACGAGATACGACTGTGGCCGGGCTAATCACAGGTCGCCGACGTCCTGGTGATCACGAACTGGTTCGACGTAATTACTAGATACTGTCGATCGTCTTGTCGCCTACGCTTCCAATTCTTATATGCTTTGGGAAAGTGGTTAAATATTTTTCACAAGGTACCAGCACCATTTTTCACTATCATGTCCAACCGTAGATAGGTACAGTGTGCGGCCAGATCAGCAAATGGATTTTTGATCAAAGGTTGACTAATAGGCGTGTAAATGCAGCGGCGGGGCATACACTCGGTATACCGCCGCAATTTTGGGCCGAACTCGAAATCGTCATTAGTCATCCTAATTACATGAAATTTGCGGCAAGGTTCGGCGTATCTGGAAGTTGGCAAGCGTTGCCCAACTGCCTGTTGCTGCATCACGATCATATTGTGAGATTTGAGACACAATGCCCAAGAAATTGCAAATAATTGATACCGTGCTTTGGACAAGGTCCCCGGCCTAGAGAGCCACTGGGGTCCGCCATCGTCGTCGGAACAGTGACAATGGGCTTTGTCGAGACACACTCCGAATACGCCAAAGTTCTCGCGGGTCCGGGCCCGTCAATCGCAGAAATAGCAGCAGAAAAATGATACCGAAAATTCCAGCGAAAGGCAGGCTCGTGACCTTGTGCTTGAACTATACAAAATGGTGCCGGTGCCCAAACAGCTGCAGCCCAGAACAATTCGACGACCTTGACGAGCGGCTTACTTGCGAAATTGTGTACCTCGGGGTTCGCGGTACTCCTTTCCGGAACTTGACCATTTGAATGGGCGCGGACCCAACGCACAACTCGCTGCGTGAGTCGGCGATACAAAAACGGGCGCTGCGGTCGCGGTCTGCGGATTTTTTTTATTTATTTATTTTTTTGGAGTCCGATCAGAACCAGATCGCGTTGATATGCCTTGCATCAGTCGTGCGTTGTTTCTCCACTTTAACTGCGATCACGTTTCGAATCAATGAAGCAGGGCACACACCCAGCTCAGGTGAGCGCGCAAATTGAATTTCGCTTTCCATCCAATTAGTGCAAAAACAAACACGAGCTTTGGCCTAGACCAGCGGCGAAGATCCCGCGGAGAAGAGATCAAGATTTGAGGTACCTCCTCTGTTTATGTTAAACCTTCCATCATACCTGGCTCCGCGTGAGTTGGTCCAATCTTTGGTTTACTGGCTTCTCGATTCTTCTCATCAGTGTGACTTATTGTTTTCACTTTTTACAGCATGAACTTAAGGAAGCACGACTGCCCTAAAATTTCGACGAAGTGATTGTAGTCCCCAAACCACCTTTCATATTTTCGGTGCACTTTCACCTGTCTTAAAGGGCTCAAGGTGTGAGTTTTAATTCTGTTCAAGTTCTCTTGAGGTCAGTGCTTGATGTCCACGGATTAAGTACCTGCTTGACTCTTCTCTTCAATGTTTTATGACCTTTCATATTTGCATAGTAAACAAGGAAGTGTGTTAATTGAATGCTAAACATACTTTTGGTTTGACATATTTCTTGGATTTACAAAGCAGAGGTTTTTGTATTATATATTATCTCAATATATATACATATATTACAATTGCAAAATTTAGAATTCATTTGAATTTTGTTTCCATTAAAACTTAGAAGCTTTAGAGTTGCATATTAAATATAAAAATGATCATTGCGTCACCTAAGCGATTTCTATGCTTCGAAAATACTATTTAATTGTGATTCATTTTTGCTTATGCAAAATGATTTAAGCGTTCTTTGATAAGCCTCATTAAATTCTTAAACATTTTTTTTATGCGTTTTGGTAGACATTGTGCGCCTTAATGAACCATTAAAGTGTAACAAGAAACTGCAAGATTTGCAGAACCATTACCAAGGCCAATGTCACCAATACAAGACCGAGGTCAAAAACGGGCATGCAAGAATGAGAACTAAACAAAAATTATTCGCCTTGGTCTTACTATACATATACTATAGGTACTATATGAAGTATATGAGTATGTATATTATATTTTTAAATTTTTTTAAAATTTAATATGAAAAAAATTTAAACCAAACCAGTTCTTCTCCAGAATTCTTCGGAGGAATTAGGACAACGAAAAAAGAGGTCTTTATAAATCTTAGTGAAGTTGAGTTTGATGTCATCATGCCAAATTCAGCTCTTTCAGATCGGATTCTAGAAATGGGCCTCAAAACTTGTATTGATGTTTATGACAACAAATATTATTTTAATACAAAATTGGAAGTGTTTCCAAAATAACAGGAGAATTTAAAACTTTAACCGATAAAGTCAAATTTTTAATATTTAAAATCATCGTAAACAAGTTGCTTGTAATTGTAATTTTATAAGGCTTTCAAATTTCTCCTTATCATTAATTAATTATTAGCTTTACCTCGCTTGACGATTTTCTGGTATAAAAGAAGAGACACATCAAATTTTAATACTTCACAAGGACTTGGATTGGCAAACTCTAACCGACAAAATTTAAAATTGAAAACATTTTTTTAATTTGATTTTACTATTCTAAAAGAGGTTTCAATAAAAATATTTCTACATACGTTCATTTTATTAACATCCATTCACATTTTGTTGATTAAAAAAATAAACGAATTCTTTGCATATCAACAACAAAATCCAAATACATATATACGATATATGTGGATAGGTGTATGGAAATACCTGGTTAAATTGGTGACACTGCAAGTATTTATCCTTGAAACAATCATGTCCAAGATTTTAGCACAAGTTTAAATTGTCGTTTCATACCCTTTTTATAAGTAACTTGCTGAAGTATCCCCGCCTTAATGTTCACAACTTAGTAACACCCAAAAGGCAAATTATCGTAGTTGCAAAATTGTTTCCAGTGGGCGTTGCTCACTTGTCGCAGTCGCAACATTTTATTTCAGAAAAAAGTTGCTCTACAATTATTTCCGAACGCCACTTTTTTACGTAATAACAAAAAAGCAAAAAGGTAAGTGGGCTCAGTCAGTGCCAAAGTTGCGGTTCGGTGTTACATGCATAAAAAGTAATAGAACTTCTAAAATTCAATCAATGTGATTCGAATTTGGCTCTAAATTTATGTTATGTGATTGCACACCTGCACACCTCCATGCTTAAAAAGAGACAAAATTAAACCATTAAATAATTTTAATTGAATTTGATATTTCCGACTAGGGGATCATCCTACGTGTATCTAGCATTATTTAATTTTTACTTGAATGTAATTTTTTACTCGATATCCGTTTACGTCCTTCATAATTGTGTCGAGCTTTGGCAATGAATCTTAATGAAATTAAAATTATATATAGCTCAAGGTAATTTATGTAATTGTTCAATTTGTTCGTCACGATTGTTATTTGATCAACCGACAGCGGCATCCTTTGAGGACTCTTCGATGACATCTTTTCTCAAGCAGGTAGGCCGAGCAGCCTAATCAATTTTAATAAATAAATGCGCGAAATGCGCACACAATAGCTCGATAAATAATTCAATACTAATTCTCAGTGGCATTGTGAATCACTGCAATGGCAGTTTCCGTCTAGGGAGGCTAAATAATCTGACTCAACTAGATCAGTCAGATGAATGCTGCTGCATTCAAGATCGCTGCTGTATCCGCCCAGTCCGGCAAAAACTCATGAGCACTGATGCAAGTGAAATCAGAAAAAAAAGCCCCAATTGAATGCGAAAATGTCGAAAACATGTTTCTCGCCTTTTTGCCATCGCCTATTCATGTGAGAAATTGAAAATTTAACGAACAAATAAACGCGAGTTTTTGTGATTTATCGCTTTGTGATGAAACGGAATACCTCTCTAATTGGACGGCCCATTCGGCGTCCAAAGAAGGAAAACGCGAACCTGAGCAGGTTCGGCTAGCGAGTGACATTATGAATGGGTTATTAAACCGGGGAGTTTTAATAACTCCGTTTTTCCTTCTGGTTTGTGCGCCACACCACTTCGACGGACCGCGCCGCACTCTGTCGGAGCACCCTAAACAACTTGTGAGACAACTCAAATTACATGGGAAACAACCGGATTTTTTGAATTTTTTGAAAAAATTATGTCTGGCACACAGTCTAGCAGCAGATATCTTAAATTTAAAGTAATGCCACTGCTTTTCGGTGTTGTGTAATAAATCTCATAACATCTAACATCTAATAAAACTTAATTATGTGGCTTGGAACCGCCCTTTCGTACACACAATTATTATGTGAAACAGGCTCGTTGAACAAGTATTTGGCAGTGAACAATTTTGCATGATTTTATTACTCATTTATGAGTACTCTACATATATCTACTTTAACCGGTGGTATATACACCTGCCTAAAAGAGTATTCAACTCATATCCACGTGCCCATCATACATGGAGTACGACATGAACACCGAGTTAATGTTAATATTTCAAATACTTATCAAATCTCATTTCTAAGGTAAAGATAATAAAAAAGCAGTTAATACTTATTCACTTTATCTGACTTACAATTAGTCTATTTTTTGAAGAAGACCGAAATTTTACATTTTACATTTAAATCATTTTGTAAAACATATACATACATACATATATATACAATTTTTGCATGATAGAATAGAAAGACATTGAAAAAAAAAATCAACGGCTTCGTAAACCATATGTATATATGTACATAGGTATATATATCACTAATCACACTTATCAAAATAAAATTGACGAAAATTCCAAACTCTTCTCGTTAGTCCTACACGTTATTGCTATTACAGTAAATTTATAATTTAATTATATGCAGGGCGACATATTGACACTAAAGATATTTGCAAATGAAACATTATTGCAATGTCTTTACAAGTTCAACACTGAAGATGGATTTTATTTTAAAAATAGCCATATTCTCCATATATACTTTAAAATCGACAATTTCGAATGGTAGTTATATTCACCAACCTTATGTTTGTTTATTTGGTTGTTGTGTTAATTAGATTAGTTAGGATCTTTCATAACCTCGGTATATTTGACTAATTAATTAACCTTGCTCCCAAATAGGCAAAGAGTATATTAATTTTCATTGCCAAAACAATGTTCATATTTTCTTAGCACATAGTGTTTCATTTTTGACTGCTTTAATTTGGCAAAGTACATCAGCAAGGAAGTCTTTTCGTGCCGTGCCATTTATTCAATAGATGTGCCAAGTACTGGCTAAAGCTGTTTAGTGAATTACTTGTACGCTTCCTTTAATGATCCGAAACCTAATTTGGAGCTAGTCAGCTTATTTACAACATTTTGCGCTACCGAAACTTTTTATTTTGCCTTGAATTAACCGAAAATGGCGATTTCTGAAAGAGCCTAATGGAAACTACAAATTGCTCAAAAGAAGCAATGAAACTGAGCCCATCGCATCGCAAAGACGGAGCATAAACAAGAAATAAATTAAATAGAGCGCTTCAGTTATGTTCAACTTTGAATTACTTTTTACAACACGTCGATTTCGTCCGGTTACGACAGAATTACAAAATATTTGTAATATTCGAACAATTTCGACATGCGATAACAATTGCGCCGGGAACTCCTCCCACATAATCCAGGTGAGCCCCAACCACCAAGTCACGACTGCTCACCTCACCTGGCCGGGGCGATTATTGCCGCGGTGTCGTCGTCTTAAGACCCGCACGAGCCATTGGCGCTTGTTTGTCTTCTAGACTGATTTTGATGGTAAAATGAGGGATTATTAGCGACAGGTCACAGAGCTCAGCTCGGCAGGTGGTTGGGATTGACTCGGATCGAGGTGCTCTTGACACGTACTCCCTGCACACTTCATACCTTAAGCACGTGAGCACCTGGCCTAGGTAGATCGGCGGTTGTGACTGCGGGAAACAAGAGGGTGTGAAATGTTTCTACGTTAAAAAATTCAAAAAATTTATCGCTTTTGTGCTTTGAATTAAAAATAGCTCGCTTTTTGCACAAATCGTATGAGACAATAAATCAATCTGTTTGAAAAAGTGATTGGAGAGAATGTCAGGTTAATTGACGCCTTGTATTGTTAATTAATCAAATTAACATTAAATTGTCCTTTCGTGCATTTAGAATTAAGCAAATAATTAGAGGGATTGTTGGAAAATTTAAAATGAACAATTTTCAAAATTAGATATCAGAATAAATATGTGTTCGTCATTTGCCAAATCTTTTTTATCTCGAAAGATCCAGTTGAAATAATTTTGTTTACATATACATACATATATTTATTATTTTGGTTTATTTTTTACTTTTTTTTAGAAGAAAAGAATGCATCAAATATTATAACAGACTTTCGCCATAATAATACTACCCGCGAAATAGTTAAAAAAAGAATACATTCTATTTAATTTCGAAAGCAGAATTTCACTAAGTTATGCATGATATGAAATCAAAAAGTCTGAAAAATGTATATGTACATGTATAATTTCTTCGTGATGAAGTGCTTTTAAAAAACATAGCCTGATGCATAAAAAATGACAAAACAAAAAACAGGAAATGTTCATACTAAAAATAAACTTTTTTCCACAAGCAGCCATTAAATGTAAAAGAAGTCTAAAAAGTCTGAAATCGTTATATGTAAGTATACAATGCCTTTCAGAAAATCTTACTCATCGATTGCGATAGTTTTCAAACATTTTCTTCCTTTTCTTGCCCTTTTGTATTTTTCCGTAAATATTAATTTAATCCACTTGCAAACTTTCAAGAAATATTTTTAAGCTTATGTACTCGAACTTTAAGGAAATGCAGCAACCAAAAACTTTTTTTCTCTTTTTTTTTTAATGAACCCAATTAACAAATTATGTGCACGTGGATACAGAACTGATCTTTAAATTTTGTTATGTATAGGCATCAAAACATTCCACTAATATGATTTAATCCAACGATGGCTTTACTTTAATAACCAGATGTTATCTCCTGAACTGTGAAAAGTAAATTACTAGTTATGCCTCATACTTTTTGTACATTAATAAATATTAAACACCTGAATTGATCTTAACACATTCTACGCTCTAAACGAACCGTAAAATTTTGGTCCTTTCAATTGTTGGTAGACCTATTTTAACAATTTTTTATGTTATGGCTCATAGAAAAGTAATTAGCCGACAAGCAACAGCAGGTTGTTTAATTCGAAAGATAAATCCGACTCATGGCAAGGCAATAAAAGTCCGAATCTGTCGACACACATATTAGACTTCGGACGGCTTTAAACGGGGGAGGTTATTAATTTTTCCGATTAAAAGACAGGGACATAAAATGATTTTGTTCATTTCCAATTAACTCAATTTATAATTAAGTAATTATAAGATCTCTTTTAAACCACGTCAGTTGTAGGCACTTCAATGTTAAACAGAGCCTGTTTTGAAGCTTTGCCATATCAAGTTACTTGCACTGGAAATATGTGCTGTTTGGCTTATTTTAAGGAACCGCAGAAATGGGAAATGGCATTAAATTAAGTTGAGTATGTCATTTTTAGTGACAGTTTAATGCAGGGTCTAGCCAAAAACGTATGTGACTAATTTAGCTTACTTTTCTGTACCTACCTGGCTGGAATAAGGAATGCACCTAACGTGTTCAAATTACTAGTGGAATATCTAAAATAGTAGAAAAACCACTTAGTGAATTTTCAAGATTGTAGGTTTGTTATGTAAATAGATAAAAGTTTTCGATATTAAATGTGTAAGACATGTTTTGGAAACATTTTTGTCAAATAATTGATATAACATAGGCATAACAAAAGTACACAACGTGACAATTTGTATAATTATAATATAATAGATCAAAGTTTAAAAAAATAAAGTTAACCGCTTCAGCGACGAATTTTTGAAAAGTGCACAACATATTTTCAAATATTAGACGTTATATAACAGAAAAAAAGAAAAATATAAAAAACTATTGATTCTTTCATGGGAAAATTATTGATGGAATGCAACTGGAAACTTCATAAATCAGGGAACTTTATTGGTAATGTCGAACAAATGCCTGGTTGTCTGCATGAATAAACATTCTTTTGTTATATTATCAAAAATATACGTTAGGATATTATAATCTTTAGATTCTTGGGTTTTTGGCATGCTGACTTTCGGGATTTAGCTTAAGGCCAAAGGCCTTGTTTTTAGGATTTAAACCCTAAATCGCTTAGCTGACATAAAACCTTTATTTAAACCCAATTTAAATTCTTACGCAGCTTTTATCATACATCCGACTTGATGTTTAACAAAAATGTTACAGTCAGTAATTTTTTTGATTTTCATATCAGATCTTCCGTCCAACTATGTAGATTACATAAGAAAATAACTGATTTCTAAAATTAATTAAATCGGAAAAAGCTAGAGCCTGCCGTCGTTCTTTTAGTGAAAGCATTCGTCGAATGATAATTACCGAAATTAAAGCGCCAAAACAAACTTTCCCGCAATGCGCAATCGTTTAATCCAGTAAACATTTGAAGAAGTGCCGTAACCAAGTAAAAGAGTACCTTGGAGAAATTATGGCATATGCTTCCGCCCATGTTCCAAAACCCGAAAGATATAAAACTGACGGCTAGATTACGATCGGTCGAATCTTGTTAATCGAAATTGGAAGCTATTCAATTCAGTAAAATTGATCTCTAAAAGCGATCTTGCACTTCATCCATTACAGGTGGCAGCTAGGTCCATAACGGGTGATTTACGCACCATCCACCTGGGGTACGCGCTTTATGCGCCTGAATAACATTTCAATTTCACACGCGGCGGTAATTGCCCAACAACACATCCGGCATTAACCTGACTGACGTGTGCTTTTTGGGGAGTGCGGCGGCATTTTTGAGCAAAAATTCCAGGCAAGGCCATAAAGTGGCCCGGTTAACCGGAGCCCGGAGTGAGTCGGGCTGACATGCGCCCGGCAAATGGTCACTCAAACGGCACCATTTACCTTGAGAAAAGCTGCGTGATTAAGTCCCAATTTCGTGTAAGTGCACGCCATAAGATAATTACAAGTCCATTTGAATTTTAAGCCTCCCGGACTGCGGAGTCGCGCTGGCCTGCATCTGGACCACTTCCCGCCAAGCTCAGACATTTTTACGTTCGGTTGATCGAATTTGGATCATTACGCCCCAACAATGGACCCGCGGAGCAGCAAGGTCAAATTTTTTCATCGTGGAGTATCTCAAAAATTATCTAAGAAAAAATGTGACCCGACGACTGGTCTATGACTTTCATTGAAGTCGATTTATCGCGGAGCAATGCTGCGACAATTCCCGGGGATATTTCGGCATATTTTTATCAGATGACATTTTTGGTTTGTGCAGCCGTCGACGCAGCCGCGTTCCTTTCGACTCACGCTGAGTTTTACCTGTCAGGTGCTTAGGGGCAATCGGAGCTAAGTGCCCTGCGATTCTGGAGATATCACTGGGTGCTAACAAAACACAAAATATCGAATTGAGGCTGGCGGCTCTTTCGAACATTAATCGGCCTCAGATAAGAAGGAGCTGGTGACTCGGTGAATTTGCCGAGCCAACTCCAATTGTTTAGCCACAAGTGGGTGGCTTCATTTTGATTACACAATGACAAGCGCATGTTAAGATAATAAAATTTACAAGCGCCGAATATGCCGCAAAACATGGCGAAAAAAATGTTTTTTTTCAACCGATTGAGAATGTGGGTTGTCATTTTTCATCATTTCAACACCACCTGACACATGGCGCGGTTTTTAATGGTTTCAGTCAAATGAAATTTTAGAGTTGCAACATGTAAGTGACATCAATAAAGTTATGATGGATACTTATCGGCGTCACCGAGATATTACTGTCTTGCTTCTGATCTCCGCACATCAATCATAATAAGATCTTTGATTTTTCTAATTTAGTTTTCGACTAAACCTAATTAAATGCTATTATCCCTTAATGTCGAAAATTTTAATTCCAATTCCTCGACCATACTTCAACTTTAAAATTATAAACAGAAACAAAAATTAAAATTGTATTTTTGAGGATCTATTTAAAGTATATGATAAGCAAATTACTATATTATTCTATAGACATTGCGAAACATTACTTTAAAAAACTTAAAGAATGAATGATAATTAATAATGTAAAAATTATTACCTAATAGTACCTAAAGCAAAAAATCTAAGCTTTTTTAATTGACTTTCACAGACTTATAGTTTATTTAATAGGAAAGTAGGCCAATATTCCATTCTCATACTGATTAGTAGTCGTTATCTAACAAAATCCTTTCAAATTCAAATACTCATGCGAAAGAATTTTCATTATCCAAAAATAAATAGAAAAATGAACAAGTATTAAAATAAAAAATTTGCTTTTGCCCCCAATTTTTTTTACAACTTCAGAAACTATCTCAAATCTGAAAGGTTTAATAATTTGAAGCAGTTGTACAAGGAGGTTACAAAATGTCAAAAAGATAAATACAAATTGATTCGGTGCCTCCGCGATTATTGCGTGTTAATTAGTTCGCGGAAGTCGACGTAGCTACCTAATAAAAGGAAGGAACAGGAAAAATAAAAACTTCTTTTTTAAGAGATTGCACAATTACTATTGATTTATATAAGTTTTACACTCATTTTTAAACACCCCTTTTTCTCTAAGGCACGTGCCGTCTGTCGTGTATTCAAAAGATTTGAAGAGAAATATTATAAGTTGGACTAATTCAACAATTACTCGATTTAGAGCCAATTTTTCAATCGTCAGATAAATTTATTCGTCGAATAAAATTGTACCAATAATCAACTTGGCTCTGATTTAAATTAACTATCACACGGATTAACTTATTCGCTTCTTAAACCAGCAGATAGGATTGTGTATTCGTCAGTTAACTTCAGTATAGTGTAATATATATGTACTTACATTACATACATATGTATATTAAATTCTGCTTTTTAAATTCCAATTATTTGCTTCAATTGCATAGGCATATTCCACTTTTTAAAATTCGAATTGTTGAAAATTAAGACAATGGAACTAAGAACTTATTTTCTCAAGAAAATAAAATATTGAATATATAAAAATCGAGCATTAAATAAATTTAATGCACATACATTTACATATTTACATATTTGTTTCTCTGGTTATAAAATGTGTAAAATAATAAATGAACTGAAATTTATACCCACTTTTAATTACATTTCATTATATACCCCTTCTACGAAAATATTAGAGATATATTGCCCCCGTTCATAGCATAGAAAGCATTTAACCTTCTTATAGGTTCCTTTCCTTCCTTTTCAATTTATTTATTTTAAGAAAAAAGTAACTCCAAAAGAAACTACTCAACAATTGGATAAAAAGTTGGTGCTTAATGACACGTGTGCCTGGTAACAGCTACCCTTCGCTAAATTGCAATGCGTTGAAATTGCAGTCCTTCTATAGCACAGGTGCTTTAGTTAATGTGTTTTTCAACAAAAAATTGGTCCATTCACTCGCTGTGCGCTCGATTACGCCTAAATATTAAATAATTTGTCCTAATCTGCAAGACTTAATTATTTTAAACCGGTCGGTAAAATTACGCAGCCCGCGAAAAAGCAGAACCGCGCGACGATGGCATTTTCATATGCAAACTACTCAAACCAGGTAGAAGTTGAACCTAACTTTACCTGAGGTGTTATGAGGTGTTGCACTATACTTAACATGAATGGAACGCATATAGAAGAGTTTGGCTGAATATTGGGAGTAGTTTGGTGGACTAAACTAGGTAGATATTTAGATATTCTTGTTTTTTACGCTCTTCAAAACGTTTGGTTGAAAAGTTTGCATCAATGAACGTTTAACGAGCTTCAACATCGTGGTTAAAAATCCTAAGACAGTACGGTGTCTTTAGAAGTCAACCAGTTCGCCGAGACTAAAGCGAGATCGGAAGGCAGGTGAAACTACTTCGGTGGTGGTTCCACCACGGCACCCGGTGGGGCACAGCTTTAAAGAGAAAGACCTCACGAGGAGGCCTGAGGCATTCTCCAACTTAAAAGACCGTAAGAGAAGTTTACCTGTGCAAGGCTGTTGGGGCTAACGGTATTACTTGACTTTCAGGTTAAGATCAGTTACTGGATCACTGTAACAGTCGACATACACTGTTAAAAATTTGTTTCGAATCGTTTTAAGAGCGCAAATTTGCGAGCGTTCACAAGTTGGAGTCTTTCACCTCAAAAAAGGGGGGGCTCGCTATTTGTCGAAGTAGAAAGAAACTGCCGCTGTTTCTTTTGAGCGGTAAGAAATTGCCCAAAATATTAAGACTGAGCAGTCTTATAGCAGAATTTCGCTTACGAGTGAGTGCTGCATTTACAAACTAACAGCGAGAGGCTCAGCTGCTGCACCAGAAGGTTTTATATATCCAACGGGTTCACCGATCGCGTTCAGTTTGGTGCTAAGACGCGGGGCGCGAATCTCCTGTTGCAACACACACTTCAGCCGAGATAAAAGTTAAACCTTTTGGTGCCTTACTGGTGTGCTACTCGGATTAGGTGCGGAATCGTGTGCCTTACGCAGTGAATAATGTGCCTTAAGGATCGCTTCCAAGGATAATAAATTGAAATATTTAGTACTGTGCTCGACATAGCGTTTCGCTTTCGCTTGATATCTTTTTAATTGGATTACTTACTAACTTAAGACAGTGGTGTCGACCAGCGACGGGAAAGTTTCTCGCTGGAGTCTAGCAACGATCGTAATTTGCTCAAAAGAGGATAACGCAAAATAAAATATCACGTGAATATGTCTGTTAAGTGGAAAATATCAAGTGGATTGTTATGTTCCTTAACTATAGTGCTGTTAACCGTATCTCTAGCCGGAAAGGTGCAGGGTGTCAGAATACAATCGAAGCGAGTCAAAGGTGAGTGCATTTAGAATAATTTTTTCAACGCTTTTCGTATAGATTTTTAGTAAAATCAAGAAAAGCCACTTTGACTCATATATGGAACAGTATAATTGCGCTAAACTAGTTTTTCTTGCTGGCCACTTAACTGTGTCACTGTGCGAAACTGCGATTGCCAGCGCGAGTCTAGTCAACGTCTTAAAGACACCATCGCAGCTGGTTTGCAATTCGCGTCTTAAAAAGGGAAAATTCACGATGTTGGATCCTAGACGCTAAGCGTAAGTCGGTTGTAGGAGGAATTTAAATGCAATCACGACTCATTGAGATTTTCTTGTTTTCGCCTATTTGTTTCTGCCGCGAACGATATTTTAATGCATAGTATATGTTATGTAGCATAAAATAGTAATGCTGCGACGCCAAACGGCGACGACGGCGAGGAAGAAGAATGGCTTAATGTCAGCTGTGGACGACTGCATGTTTTCCATTCTTGTCGAGGCCAAGTAGGTGCAGTGCTCAGTTCGATGCAATTGAAAGGTTACCGACGGTTTCTTAATGAACCACATGCTGTCAGATCGGAAGATTGTGAACTTTGCCTTTGTCTTTCGTTGTTTTGAACATTTTGTCAACGGTCGTTGCGGCGCCTTAATTGTTTTCTTGCCATTCTGTCCCAGAATAAAACATACTACTTTTACGTACTTGAGATAGGTGATCGTTATGGCGATTGGCGTGATTAATTATGCAGTGTTAATAAGACTCCAACCACGTCACGTTATTGTTTAGTTCTCTAGTAAAAAGGTATGGGAAATAATGGCATAAAAGTTGTTTTCTATACTTGGATATTGAAATAGACATAATTCCAAACTTTTAATAAAAAATTAACTTTAAATTCGTTATTTGTGCCAAATAAACATTTTTGATAAGAAGGTATTATGTACTTGTATTTGTGTATAATTATTTTAAGTAATTGACTCAGAGGGATTTAAGAAACATAGTTATTTAAAAAAAAATCGTTTCTAGTTAATAAATATAACTATCTATTATTTATCTACACTTCATGTACCATTTAATTCTTTTAATCTTCCATTTTAAAATAAAATTATATTAGTGTTTTCCGGCAGAGTTTAAATTAATTATTTAATAACTTCTCCTATAAACTTAAATTCTTAATTGGTACCAAAGGTTTAATTGGTTTAGTTATAACACCAAATATATACGAAATATAGACTATTCAATTTTACAAGCGCAAAGTCAGTGTTTAGTAAATTAAAAAAGGAACCTTTGAGCTAAAAAACTTAAAAATGTTTAGCTTATCTAAATAAATAATTAATTCCACTAAGGTTCCCAAAGAAAAAATGTATTAATATTTAAATATTCAGTATATCTGTCCAAAAGTATTAAACGATTATAACAGAGACAGAGAGGGTATCTAGAACTGAATATGTAAAGATTAAATATTAAACATATTAGCTTTATTTTGGCGAAATAAATATTTAGTAATCATTTCTTTGAAATTAAACGTGAACAAACTCCCAATATCCATCAAATATTATTTTTAGATTTCTATATTTTGAGTTATAAAAAACCCAGGATATTAATTTTTCACATATTTTAAATAATACCAACATGAAATATCAAGAACTTAAAATAAAAGCTATTTATTTATGTATTAGTTTAATTCAAGGTGTATTTTGAAAGGCGTAATCCTATAGTATGCCAAAGGCATGAAAACCAGGACAAACTGATCAATTAATAAATTCCAAAGTGATTTATTCTATAATGTAGTTTAGATGAGCAAGTTTCGCCATATATGCAAAATTGGTTTTTCTTAATTTGTAGTCTTGGCCTGCTCCAAATTTCGGATCTTATAATTCCTTTTTTGTTGATACTATGATCTCTCCAACTAATTAACTTAGAACTTTAGTTTCATTTAATTTTTTTTTAAAACTGGTATGGAAATTAAACAATGCCCTAAAGAATAAAAATAAGTGTTTTTTTTTTTACCGGTGGGCAGTTTTCTTGGTAGTTATATCCATTTCCATAACATATGCGTACACTGCAAAATTAGCTTTTTCTGTCCAACCCAAGCCGCATGATTAATGTTCAAACGCTTGGAAACCTGTAGCAAACATGTTAACATACAATTAAGAAACAAATAATGTGGCAGCATATAATTTTTGCACTGCATGAATTTATTTATTTCTGCAATAAATTGGACAAATGCAAATTACGTACGTCTGTTGCTATGTCTGAAGTTAAATTAAAAGAATGTCGCTACACGAAATGGTACAAGTTAGA
This sequence comes from Machimus atricapillus, assembly GCA_933228815.1. Classification (NCBI taxonomy): domain Eukaryota; kingdom Metazoa; phylum Arthropoda; class Insecta; order Diptera; family Asilidae; genus Machimus; species Machimus atricapillus. Next base: position 30,517,428 of record OW121786.1, on the reverse strand, counting down.
AATTGTTTTATGCGCAGAATGAAAGCAGTGCTATTTGCTTGATCGTGGTTATGGAAAACTTGGCCTTTTCCTGTGTGAATAAAACTGAAAGTGCATCTCGCTTTCAACATCTTCTTTATATTGCTCGTAAATCGGAGATGCAACAACCTAGCTTAAAGAGGAAAATGAAAACATTGACTTTGGTCGTCTGTACTTCCTGAGTAGGTACAAATATCACAAAAACTTTATGGTAGCCGGAACAATCTCTGAAAGATTAAAGAAAATTTATTGATGTGGTAACACTGAATATGAAATTTTCTTCAAGTTCTTCAGAAGGAAAACGAGATAAACAAGACGTCGCCGTGAGGCAATTGAATTTTTCTCTATTTTTCTTGAAAACTTAGTACGCTAGTTTCCTGTTGGCTGCAGCGATTCGGTCATGAATGAAGTGCTTTACTGGCTATCTGCGGTGCACTTGTATCTTTGCATGTCGGCTAATTAGCTAGAAAAATAGGTACAACTACTGGTAAATTTTAGCCACGGCGCCGCGGGTTCCCGATGCCAAATACTGCACGAGGTAAGACCTTAACATTTTCAAAATAACTCGAGGAGTCTTTCAGTCGAACACGATCGAGAAATTTCCAATGGAAATTAAGAGGTCTGCTACAGTTGAACCGAACTACAACAGGTGCTTAAGATACTTTGAGATTTTGATGCAAATATCTTTCCCGCAGTTCCTGCTGCAGCGTCATAAATATGGAAGTATTGAAGTTGTCGGAAGTGTCACAACATAAAATCGACGGACCTGTCAGTAGCTTACTAACTCGCAGCGTGCAGCATATCTAATAAACTAGCGGTCACATTAAGTATCTTACAAACGACATGAATTAATTGCGCCCAATGAAAATGCGCTCTTGGGCTATTTGTCCCGCCGACAGTCGGGCGTTATGAGACCCGTGAGCATGCGTAATCGGGCGAAAGCATGCAGAGAACAGTAATTTTGAAATTAGCCTAATAACTTTCATCATGCTAATAACCATACTAATTACCTCGACCACGACTGTCTTATAATCTTTTGAATATTCAATGTAAACGAACACCGCTTCGGGGTCCGCTGATTTATGGGGGACGGGTCGCATGGATTTTCAGGAAATTTTCATCAAGTGAAGCTAATGACGACTATCATTTGCGGTTTCCTAGAGGTCGTAATATTAAAACGCCCCCAAATGTGCTTCGGGGATATGCTCCACATAGGCGCATTGCCCGTAACCCCGTAGCAAATGCATTTATTGCAGTTAATATTAAACTATTGCGTTTTCTTGTCGCTCCCGCCAAATTGCAAGTTGCCCACCTGAAAACTTCTAATTTCGTAAATGCCGCAGGCTCAAGTACGTGTAGAAGCAAGCATGAGCATGAGACTAATTCGCTGGCGAAATCGTAGTAGCAATTCATTTCTCTAATTGATTCATTTACCTGCTTGCAGTTAGCATTCCTTTTACGGCGCTCAAAGCTTAGCCCGCTCAGCATATACTCTAATTGTTTCTTTTTTTCAAATACATGGCCCTCCTTATTGAGTGAATTAATTGCACAATTGATTGAATTTGTGCAATTCTGATTTATCGCCGCCAAACATCTATCCTTAACTGATTTATTGATGATCGTTGAAAGATGCCGCTGAGAAAGAGGCAGTTCAATGTTGGTAGATTGCTACCCGTTTAATGAGAAATATCACTTTGTCCGCATTTTATGAAGTGAAGAAATAAATTATTATTTAACTAGGTATAATTTGATGTGAGTGACTTATGTCCTATCAATAGGCAGAAAAATTTTTTTTTAAATTGCTATTTATATGTAGCTACTTTTCAAAAATATTTAAATACATATATCTCGTATTTTTCATAGCTCGTAGTAAAAAAATAAGCACATTGATGATGATGATGATTTGAAATTGCAGTTTTCTTAACAACACGACATCCGATTTTTCTGACCTAAATCGAAATCGAGCCGACTTTTAAAAAATAAGACAAGAAATCAGACAATATTCAATTCTTTTACCTAATTTAAAACCTAAAAAGTAAGCAGATTTTTTTTCACCAAGCCCGCAAGTAAAAGGTTGAGTGAATTATAAATAAAATCATATATTGTTGTATGGAATACGAACAATCGATGCTTTTACTGATGTAACTTTATTTCAAATTCTTGCTTAACATATTTTTCTCACTTAGGTACTTTGTAATTTCATGTTGTCACTCTTTCGTCATCTTTCTTAACATGGAGTGTTTCAAAAGTTACATTGACTTTATTATTTGAGCTAATAAGAAAACTTGTAACAATACTTTTTGGGAGTCAGACACACATCTACAAAGGTTTTGGTTTGTATGAGCACTTTTGTTATTCATCTTTGTTTAGTGCCGAAGTAATGCTTAAATAATCCAAAAAAGATTTCATGTAAGATAAAACACTCTTAATCCATTTTTGGACATATTATGCAAACATTTTGAGAAGGTACATAGTAAGTACATAAAAAACAATATTCTTCAGTTATCATCATCTAATATGTCTTAATCTTATAGGAATAATATGACATATACATAAATTTACATCATACGTTACAGTAAACGACATAATTTTGTGGTGTGACCTCTCGTTCACGCAGAGCTGGTCGCTCCCTTAAATCTTGAAATACCTACGCATAAGCATACGAAAAGTGACCACACCGCATGTTGCTTTCGGCGGACAACCTGCAGTGCGTTCAAGTGCTGTTTGATCCGTCAACTTCAATATCAAAGTACATTCGAGCGACAAGTTTATAAACATACATCCTACATATGGCCCCAATTCCTGTTCTACGCTACGTTTATTTCACTGGATACCACTAGCCTAATTTAAATGTTAGTGGATGAATTAAATATGAATCTTGCTACGAGTATGTTTATTTTAAGTCCCCCCTCAAAAAGGCAATTCAACTTATGTAACCAATACGAATTATGCTTCTAGAAAATTTATATTCAAAAACAGTTGTAGACATGTTTACCTTATAATGTTTACTTTCTTTTAATTTAAATCATAATAATGACCGCATAAATATTTGACCTTAAATTCCATGAATAATTAAACCAAGTTTCATGTTGCAAATATTATAATTTCGCTGAAAAATGTCGAAACCAACTAGTTTTTTCCAGTATTTATTTGTTACAATTAATACCAATTAAATCGACACAAGCTTTTACTGCCAATCTTAATGATTGAGTGACATTTTAATTAACCCACTGAGTTACTGAGCTTACACCGTGCAGCTTCGCAAATGCGATAATTTAATTATTTTTCTGGATATCTGGAAAAGAATTTTATATTAATGACAGCATTTAATGTTGCAATTTCTCACATATTTGAAAGGAATCAAGTGAAGAATTAATAATTACCTATTATGGCTGCTAACATAAAGTGTTTTATCCATATTATATATATAGTAAATTTTAATGGGAACTCTTTCACTGAGGTTGAGAATAAGTGTGGCCCACATTCCACCCGTAATTCCATTTCACACGTGCTGCTTTCTTTTCAGTGCTGCATATTGTCTCTTTCTTTAACAAAAGGTTCAATAATTACCAATTTCCTAAACAATAGCGCAAATGGTAGGTATAAGATTTGTTCAACGAAGAGCTAAGTTAACATTTCTTAGCCTTCAAAGATTTATAATAATATAAAATCTTACAACTATTACTTTCATGGCTTTTTATTTTCGAAAAAACAGGAAATTTGCGAAGTTAATTTTCATTTAAGTTGACAATAAACCAGTTTATTTTCAGTCATTACAATTTATCCTAACATGATACTGAACCAATCCTTTTCTACTAAAATTTACTTTATTCAAAAAACAAACTTTTCACTACTTATGCTCATGTTTACCTACTATCATCATTATTAACGGTTCTTTACAACAAGTAGTGAAACTAAATTACAAGATTTGTCAGTACAGACAATTTGAAGGCTTGCAGGGGTGTCGTATCTTTTTTTCGCGGTGTGAATATCCTCATTGTATTTTAATTTGCTGTTCCTCAACAATTAATTTAGACTTCATTAAATAATTGGAATTTGAAGACAATGAGTGAAATGGAAAAAAATAGTATACCTACTATTAATTCTCATCATAGGTTGCACGTGATTTTACTGAGATAAATATACCGAAACATCGCTGAATAAATTGACACATTTCTGTAAATCAGTCTTACCGAACCAGAAATAAACCGTCTATAAAATGGTACTCAGAAACTACTGTGGGCTTCGTTCGGTGTTTCACTTAAGAAAACATACTACCACGCAATTAGCATAGCATATTGTTAATGTGCGCAATTGACGATTGTATTATAATTTCTCAACAGCTGAAGATAACGAACTGTAAGCCGGCGGAGAAAATCAGTTAAAATTAATGATGGAATCTAATGCATCTGTGAAAATCATAAAATTAGTGCTGACTATAGTTTTAGCCGTATAATTTCAACCGCACCAACTCGTATTTTGTCCAATATCAGTGGCTGAAGTATTTATGTTACATTTTATGTTTCATAAATTCTAGGCGTCTACCCTGAGTTTTAGTTGCCTTCATGGCCTCGCTGGCATCATTCTAAGCCGGTACCGCCGCGGACTGCTAAGAAATCAGGCAGTCCTTGAACATACAATTGAGTCACTTTGCATAAAGTGTGACACAACACCTCAGTGTTTATCATATGCACCGAGGGAGCCGAAGTGTGGCAAGAATTTGGATCTGTTTACTGCAGTTTATCACAAAGATTTCTGCCCCGCACCTCATTCACCGCCCCCGATCCACTGAATATCTCATGGCTGATTAGGAAATTTTTTCGCTTGTCTGCAATTAACTTTTGTTTTAATGAATTCCCAATTACAGTCGTACTGGAAAGTGTTGGCTTGCATGCCGAATTTCGTTTTTTCCTTTTTTCTTAAACTCACGTGTTTTGATCAAAATTTTGCAGTCTTTCAGCTGTTGAACGGTTTTCATTAATAGGAAATGGATCATGTACGCGTGCTAATGTGCTGTGGTTGAAATAACAATTTCATGCATTTTGAAGGTATTTCAGCCTTTCGCCTTTAACTCGTAATTTGATTTATGGCTTCCTTATTACGTGCGTCCACTGATTGACAGAAATCGCATTTTAAAGTAACCAATATGAATCGAATTCCCAATATACATATGTATGTATATGTTTTTGTACTTTCCAATATAGAAAATCGAACCCTTTCATTATAAATCGCTTAATTGTTGGCTCATTCAATGTTATTTATCATAAAATTTTATGTTGTCAGATAACTTTCAATTATTACAAAACACACTTTTAACTTAATAACATATTAACTGAAAAATGGTCCTTGAACGGAAAACATTTCGGAGATTGCTGGTTATTATAAATTTCCAAAGATAATAGGAGCAATCATGGCATGACAAATTAATTAATTGCCTATGTAACTCTAAATTGAACTGTATAATGTAGCGCAAAAACTTGAAACTTTTTTTCCAATTTTGGAATTACACATCACACCAATTACAGTAGGCAATGATTAAGCTAAAATAAAAGCGTAAATTGTTCATTACAAGTACAAAACTTTTATGCAATACATTTTATTTTTCATTTAGTTATACCTACATCGATTATTGTAGCTGCCAAATATTAAATAGTCATCAAGTTTAAATTTTGAAAATCCATTTTTGAATTTATAAAATTTTGCCGTCAAATATTTTGATATACCTACATACATATACATAAATATATCTTATTAACGATTCAAAAAACTGAATTAGTTCTACTTTTCAGAAAAACGTTCAGTATCTATTTAGCATATCTACATATCTTGATGCCATTTCGAATATCAGTGATCCTGAAAACTTCTAAGTATTTTTCATAAGAATCGCATAAAGTCTAATATTTAATAGTCGCAATAAACCTAAAGTGATCCTTAAGGAATTTTACATAATCTACAACAGAAAAGGGAAACATAATATTAGCAATCCTTAAACTGAATATCTTTTTTTTTATAAAACTCACTAAGTTAATGTGCCTTTTCAATTCTCTTTTACACATTACAAAATATACTTTTAAATATTTTACAACAACAAAGAAATTGATAAAAATGAACGTAAGTTGTTGCAACGTTCAAGATTCCTAAAGCTAACATGCGCAATAATAGTATGAAATATTGATTACTAAAAGCATTCTGGTATGAAATGACGAAAATGTAAAATGGAACTTTTTTGAGATTTTAAAATTACCTATCTTTAGAAAAATATTTGGATCGCGTGCGTTGCACTAACGCGTTTTTCAGCCAAAATTCCAAGATAGATATTTTGATAAAGTGCGAACAGTTTCATTACTTACTAAATTTATTGTTTCACAGTTTTACATAAGAATCGCTGGATCGAATGAAAGTTACACCACACCGCAAGTCGGGTTCGTCGCTTAAGTCTTTTGTTTCGCCTGACTCGTCCCCGCCTCGGAAATGATTTTCCCAAATTGTCTATTGTCACACCATACTTTTTTTAAAAAAATACTTTTTTTCCGGTACTGCTGATATAAAATGGGAGCATAAAAGAGACATCAAACAATCAATGCAATGCGATCCAACTGGTTATGAAACTATCTTTAAAATGTTATAAAAAAAACTCAAAACAACCACTGCAAAGCGAAAATTGCGCGCGAAAAAAATGAGTGAAAACGTCCATCGCAAAGATGATGGACTGAGGAGTAAAATCACTGATGAAATAAATCAATGAAACATGACCAGATTTCAAGTAGCCTACATAAGATAAATGTGGATCAGGTGAGTCGGGTTTTCGTTGTGGTATTGCTATTTTTTATTCCGTTGAAATATGCTTGCGCGAGGCACTTTACTAACAGATAAAAAAATATATAAAAAGTGTAAATATCACTGACCGATATTTCTTTGAGCAAAAACTCATTCCGAAGATGTCTCTAGCCATTCTAGACTGATTCTGTCCCATAGACGAACATCTTGTTTGTCCTGCTCGACAGCTTAATTCTTTGCCATTTCTGTCGTCTTAAGTAGGCTTGTAACGATTACCGCCTTACCGTCGTCGGCGGCTTAAGGGGCACGTCGCGCGTTCGCCGTTTCTTCAAGCGAATTCCTTTAAATCTCAACCACTATACTCGTCATCTTATGGACGATGTGACGTGCGAAAAAATTAGAGATTTTCAACTAGAAAGATTGTCAACTTCAAGTCTTATCGCTTCGTAAGATCAAATCAAGTATTCGTTTCGGTGTGACCTCACGCAAAAATTGTGTTAAGCGCTCTAAATCGCCAACCACATTGCTCATGAAACATAGAATTTTTTTTTGCGTGGGGTTTAAACGATCCAATTAATCGCGTCTATTCAACTTCCCGTCATAGTACCTACTTTTTCTGGAAATACTAATTGCTATTCCGCCGCGGAAAGCAAGCACGCGAGCTGCAATTTATGCAAGCAGATCGCATTCTTAGATCGGCTGTATTTCTTAAAGCCATCTTTAAGTTTCGATTTTGTATCATTATTGAGCAATTTGTGGTAATAAAACTTTTTTCGGAACTAGCATATTACTCGCCGAGCTGACTATGAATACGCTTATTTCGCGGATATACCGTTGCAATGTCGTATTTTATTTTACATTGACTTGGCCTTGCACACTCCACCCATTCCGCGCCTTTGAATGTAGGTTGACAACAAAAGCAATTGGCCGCAATAAAATTTGTAAACATGCTTTTTAATATAATTATAAGGTAATTTCCTTTCTGCGAGGCTCACTGATTTCCAAGTAACAGCCTGTGGCTGCGTTCGCTCAACCCGAGTTTATTGCAGTTTTAATATTTTCTGGTCAATTACCATGAAGTAGAAGAAGGTAGTGAGTAAAGAGGCTGCAATTACACATCACGACAAAACTATGATTTAATGCACAAGAGTTCCAGTGCAGATAGCCTGAGGAAAAATTGCGCCAAATGTGTTAAGTATGAAATCTTGAAGAAAGCTTCTGACATTTTAGAGCCAAGTAGCTCTCTGAATGTGAATAATTGAACTTTTTACGATGTCGTTGGTTAAATTGATGTGCATGCTGCAGGTAACGGATGTGCTTAATTGTTTTATAGGAAAGGTGTTGAGAATTGTATGTTGTCGATGGTTGGTGAGAATACCTAAAGGCTATTATATAAAGGTTTAATGACTTAAACAAACATTCTTTAGTAACGCCTGTAGCACACAAAATTAGCGACTTTCCTATCGGAAAGAGTTTTTACCTGCTTATTGTAAAAAAACTAATTTAATAAGAAGCCTATAGGCTACCTAAAAGTTATGAATGTTCGTGTTATTGCGTCTTCTTAGATCTGACAGAATTTTAATAAATTGAATGTTTTAAGTAATATTCTATTTCTTATACCTTCGACACATAGCATTCTCATCATAATTTACTAAATAAGTCATTTAACACAAATTACTAATTAATGAAGTTAGTTATACCTAACGATTAGCTGTCAGATGTCAAAAACAAAATATGCTGTTCATTTTCTTTTTATTTGTAACGAGTGGCGCACAGACAAAAGCAGTTGAATTTTGGCACATTTTTTCTCATTTAGGCATAAATGATGAAAAGAATCTTGTAATTTAGCAAATCATTAATTATCATAGTTTTTATCGATTTAGCAGCCTGAGCCCATGACAGACAGCGCCTAAATGAATAATTAGTACTAATTAGTAATTTATACGGGTATTAGATGACCCCTTATTTACATAAGCTTTTTTTTTACTCTTATAGAAAAGATTCCATAATATAATAGGGAAGCTTGCAGCAGGTAGGTATGTATGTGTAATTTTTTTACTAAAAGCAAGTAGGTAGTTATTACTACGCGATATAAAAACAAAAATATTTTGTAAAACCTTGCTTCATTATTAAAAGTTGCAGCTATATAAGATCATTTATAAAAATATATGACGTAAATTTAGATCAGAAAGATAGTAAGTGACAGTAGCAGATTATTTCAACGTAATTAATTAACTGTTAAGTTAATGGAAAGTAAGTGTTTTTGATAAATTATATCTCCTCGGCTGTTATAACCTTAAATAATTCAATTGTTCGTTACCGCAGCCAAAATACATACGAAAAGCGGCTCATATCTGGTGCTACGCCTACAATACTTCGTTGATTTTAAAAGCCTTTCACCTCAAATTTTGGTTGGTTCACCGAATCGTAAAACATTTACAGAAAACAACAAAACAGCATGACCATATCAACTTTACAACTTTTCTCAGTTAGCAATGTCTGCTCTTATAACAGAGGTATTAAAAACTTGCGCCCATAAAACTGCAGAAAAAACTTACCACATTTTTATGCGGGAGATATGGCTAAATGCGCAATTGGCGATTGTGCAATAAATGGCCCAGCCTAAGGAGCATAAATCCCATTGGGTTTAATTTAACGATTTTTGAACTTTAATTTTCGCATTAATTGGTTTTTGCCAGTTGCAGAAGGAAAGAAAATAAATCCGACGCTTCGCGTGCGCACTTAAAACAATTGCAATTTAAAAAGAAAGCCCATTCATGTGCCAAACGCAAGTGAGCTGATTTCCGAAAAAGAAAAAATTCTCAGCCTATCTTTGGCTTTCGCTTTCCTCGAATGAAGCGCATGTATGGACACTTTTGAAATTGTTTCAGCCGGAAAATCTCACCGGGGACCACATTTCATGTTTATGCAGAGCAGTCGACTCGCGGTGCTTTCTTCGAAAATTTAATTATGCCCCGGCACTATTCGGATTTTCTCACAATTTCCAAACGCACATGATAGACCGCATGCACGACAGGTGTCCAATAGAATCTATGCTGTGCATTTACATTGTGAACGTAACATAAATCGACACACGAAATCAAAGCGGCGAGCGGATAGTCGGCATGGTCTTATTTTATTATATAATCTGTGCCAGGAGTCCGTCGCGGCCTATCGCCGGCCAAAGATCGCTGGTGACAAAGGCTCTTATTACACAGAATTCCGCCAGAATTGATCGCATAAATTTCCCTTGGACGAGGGGATATTTTCACAACTTTGGACACATAATCGCGGCTGATGATAGCAATCGCCGGACGAGCACACTCGCTCCAACAAAACTTGGCCGCGCTGCGTGATTGCTGCGCGGTTACATTTTAAGTGTAATATTTCACATTTTTTATTATTGTTATTACCTTTAACACTTTTCGAAATTCCTCGCAAATTGCTGAAATTTCACAAAAAGAGCTCGCAATATTCGGTGTGACATGTTACTTTTAAGGCGGCTGCTGTGATGCCCGAGGTGCTCGTCTTACCCAACTAATCACAGACACGGAGGTGCCAAAATCGTTTTCTCACTGCGCTAAGATTCCAGGCGAAAAGAAAGTAGTAGGTATACCTGCGCTAAAATTGTTGTTTTCATGTCAGTCAGGCACAATTTGTGCAGGTAAACCTATAATTTTCGGAAATGGCTCGGAATGCCTGGGAGGAGATTTGAAATAGTACCGAGGGCGTGAAGACCACCATTTCGATCAACCCATTAGACGGAAAGAAAATAATGTTATCAGGTTTTTATTGTCGAAAATGACACAGGTGGGTCCCTTAATTTGACGTCTTAACTGAGACGAATACCTCTTTTATTGGAGCTCAATCAAAAATCCATTATAGGCGCTTACATGATGGTCATTAGTTTGATTTTGAGCGCGGCTATGTCAAGGTTTGGTAACCATTTCTTTGCTTTAGGTATATATGAAATATGGAATTCGTTATGCTCTGTGCCACTTTGATTTTCTTAATTTATAAAAAAGACATTTTATTTAGGTCTACTGATCATTAGAGTCGACTAATTTGTTTTTACCTCCTTAATGTAAAAAACGAATTATCGTAAAATATTAACTCGATAGCTCAATTTTTAAATGTATGTCAAGGGCCAAAGTCGGTGTGTATTTTTCCAATTTCAACTTAAATATTTTCAACTACCTACTATAACTTAGAAGTCGAACGTAAGATTTAAATTTGAAGTATGAATTAGAGATTAGAACTTAAGAATAAAACCAAAACTTCCTTTGGAAAATGTCAAAATATTTTATTGGAAACGTAGAATCATAATCATAATTTTGAAGTAATCAACTAAACGATTTTGTTAATGACAAATAAAGTGCTATATATATACATATGTATATATAACAATTAATGATTTCCTATTCGTTTTGAGTTTTGTGAAATGAACGACTACCTATCGAATTTGCTACCTTAAAAGTTGAGCATGATTTAATGTTTGAAGACAATTAATATGTAAGGTGTCTTTATTTCAGTTATAATTTTCAAAATATTTAAGTTTTTGTTAGTTTCTAGCTAGTTTTTTAGTAATGCCTTTTGAAAATATTTTTGGAAAATTTAAAGTCAAAAAAATCAGGGAATGTTGCATGTCCGATACAGAAATCAGAACGAATTTTAAACGCACTTTTCCTAAAATCGCATTTCGAAATCGGTGATGAAAATATCACGAATATTTTTCCATTGATTTATTTATACGTCGGTTTGTTTGAATTTAAAACGTTATAAGGTGCACACGCCAGTAATTTTTAAAAATAACACCGTGTGTATTATAAAAAGGTTACGTTGCCCAATTCGGCATTGAAACTTTCAAAATAGAACATGACCGCTGCCCGAGTCTACCATTACAAATTTCAATAAGTGCCCAACCTTAACCAAAAGTAACAACCTGCCGTTAAGACCCCAAAGGCTATCTTTGCCATCGCCCATCTTGCGGTCCCTCGACGAACTCTACAAACATTTTGTGGCACAGGTCTGGACCAAAATCGCTGCAGATCACCACAGGCCGCACGTGACCCTGATTCCAAGATAAACGCGATCAATCTTTGAATCATGAACATTTTTTCGGGTTTCACTACCTTGCCCACTTTCTTAGACAACAACACAACTGGGCGCAGAAAAAGAAGCGAACCCCGCAATGAAGAAATTACTGAGAAGGTTGCATATCTCAGAAAATGCAACGAGACCTACTGCTCTACGGGATGCATCTATACGAAGCCACCGATGCTCCGTAGCAAGATTTCAATGGACATTTAATGATGGATTGATCGCGGCCTGACTTTCTCATATTTTTCACTCGGAAGTGGTTAGATTATGCCTGCAACCCAAGCAAGTATCTGAGTCCCTGTGGAATGCCAAATTATGTCATTAAGATGGAGAAAAGCGAGTGTTGATTACACAATTACGTCAGCTGTGGTTCGAAGTGTTAGAATTCTTGATTCCGGTACTGGTGCCTGCTACCGTGAATTCTGCGATCATATCGCAAGCCATAAAAGGCCGGTGATCAGTTCGCATTATGCAATCGGCCGATGAGACTCGAGACACTTAAATATAAAAAAAAAGAGTAGTGTCGTTAAAATCGATTTCTCTCAAAGGGCAATTGCAGTAATTGTAATTCACTAGCCAGGAGTATCAGAGATAATTAATCGAATGATGGCACCTTATTACCCACAACCTCCGCAGGTGGCAAATTATTGAGAGGAAAATTGGAAGTGGCCAGCAAATTATGATGGTGATGCTTCCTCGTAAAATTTCTCCCATAGCGCGCAGGTTTAATTCCACCTGGTGAGATGTGATTTTAGCGAATGAGGAAGGCCAACTAGGCGCTGTTTATCTCATGCTGATGTCAGTCAGACAGAGATATGCAGACTATAGATTTCCGCCGTTGTCATCATCGCAGATTGAAGACTTTCCGCAGTCTGGAAGAGCCTTTTGACTGTGACTACGTTTACAGAAGACTGGATTCGCACACTGTTGCGACATTGAATCAAAAACCAACATACTTTTCGTAGGCAATTCACTCCAGCCGGAGCTCCCATAGATACGCGATCTCATTCGCCGCCTTGATGGCTATCGCGTACTATGAGAAAACCGAATCGCTTTTCCCATTTTCGCTGCGACTATGAGTTGAGTATATGAATAAATTGCTCCACGGCATTATGTGTGGTAATTCCTCCCTTTGTGCTACTTATGCAGCTATTTTGCCCCATAATTTGTCTGTTTGTTGTTTTGGCAGCCTTTAATTCCGCCTCGCATGCGATAACATGTGAACCAGCCAGAGGCTGACATATGATGCAAAAAGGAAAATGAAAATTTGCTCTAAGATATTCTAATTACAACAATTATTCCAGCACATGTGCGACAAACAATAGAATTTTGAAATTTTCCACACTAATTTTCGCCGCAATTCGCGCCAAAACAAAATTAAGGTGCTAAGTGCGGTTTGGTAACGAGATTGCCTGACATTGGGAAATTGTCTTGGTTAAGCTTTAGCGTAATTGGATCAATTTGGAGTTTATTTTGAAACAAAATGAAATGTGTTTCAGCACTGTTTAGATAATAAAATCGAGACGTCTATATCAAAAGAAAAAAACACTGCGCAAAGGAATTTCCTTTCACAGCTTTTTTTTTATAATTCCAAGGAATGAAATGCGCAATGGTTTCAACGGTTCGATTTTACAGGTGATTTTCTATACAAGGGCTATTCAATAATTAAATAAATTCCCTATTTGAAAATCCACCAGTATTTACTCTTCCTTATTGCAAGATGTAATAAATCCAAATAAAAAGCTGTAACATGAACATTTCTCTCATATAAAATACCAAAAATGATATGTCGCTACGGCATCTGATTATAACTATCTGATTATGAAATTTATTTAATTCACACGATTTCACTACCATACCATTTACGTTACGCGTAAATACACACGCACATACCTGAATTGAATCTCATTAATTGATGTCATAGAAGTAAGTAGTACGCGTCATCCGCTTTAGCTATTCGCAGCCAACACCTTAGGCTATTTTTACTTCGAGGGATTCTGTCGCTTCGAAACGCAAACAATTTTAATTTCTGTAATTAAACAGGAATGCGACGGCAACTGACGCTTTTTATACTTCTATAACTTAAATTAATTTATTTTAATTGATTTTCTATTCGTGGAAGAAATGTAACAAAATAAAAAAGGGTTAAGAAAATCGTTGCTACTCATAGAAAAAATTGAACAACATAGCACGACAATATTTATCTGATTAGGTTGAAGAACATATTCTTTCAAATGCATTAATTCTGCATTTTTGAGAATTGCAAGCGAGTTTTCTAAAATCTGATTGACATGAACTGGACTGATATTAATCGCCAGATTGTTTTTACGCTTCGTCTTTTTATTTCAACTTAGATTTGAAACTTTCCTTAATTTCCTTAATTCTCGTTCTTGTTTTCATTGTTTTTATTTTGAAAATCAATTCATTCATTGAACGATTAATTTCATTTTACTTATATAGGTAATAGCGAAAAAAAAGTGAAACCTCTTTTTTTACTACAATATTAAATAAGACACATTAAGCTGCAGTATTAAGATAGTCGAAGAGTGGTAGGTACATCGACCACAAAATAACAATGTGAAGGAAAGATGCGGGGTTAAGTTGCAGACTTGAAAGATTAATTATTCCACCAATCAAAATCAAAATCGTCAACTTTTTTAATCACGTTTATGACCTTGGCACACAATTATTCATTACTTCTATCAGAAATTCCGTTGTATTCATAGTAATTTGAACTTGATGACTAAACAAATTTACTGGGGAAGTGTGAACCATTGGGGAAAAAGGGAATTATTAAATTAATCGCTCTCGATGCGTAATTAAGCTGAACGAAACAATTTCTTTAAGGCATAAATTTAGCCATTAATTATTACAAAAAATTGCTTTTAACAGCTCCAACCTTCTTATTTTTACGTACGATTGGCAGTGAATGTGCTGATTGAAAGCCTTTTTTACTGGGGATGTATTTCGTAAAAATAACATATTATTATAGCATGCAATTTTAAGAAGCAACTTACTTATACGAAGTATAAGTATTTTTTCAGTCATCAGCGTAAGCATGATTCGATAGAACAGTTCCGGTAAGAGGGCTTATAAGGAGTCTTCGAAGTTGGTCTTTCGATTGATTGAATGCAAATAGTCTACTGCAGTTTCATGCAGAATTATTACATTAAACTTTCACTCTGCTACCTTTAAAGCATTTTAAGGCTCGATCATTTCGCGATTTTGAACCGATCCAAAACCGTAAAATTTTTCACAGTACACCACCACGGGATAATTTCGAATTTCCCGAAGACCAGAAAAGGCGTGGCACAATCATCATTTCACGGTATGTTTTCCTGATCACTGAGTGCCAATCAACTCTGCTGTAATCTGACTATTTTTCAATCACAGCCACGCCGCTTTACCTTTTTGCTTTTTTACATTTTTGCCATTTTGTATGCACTCTACACTGGTACAAAATCAATTCGCTATTCGATCGTGGTAATATACCTGCTTCTCCCCATGGCATTAGATAGTTTAATGAGCTGTGGCAATTAAAATTGTTTCACTTAAGACGGCTATTTGAATGCTCACATGGTACTCAGGTCACTCCCGGAAATCCGATCGCCTATACCACCGCACCTTACGTATGCATGTGGAGTGAAATTCCATTCAAAAATTGGCATAATGGCCCCAATATTCTCGTGCAATTTATTACACAAAAACTCACTTGCCGAAAGGTATTTTATAACGATCGGAAAAAATATTTCCTTTTTCTCAAGGCACTTGCTTAAGTAAAACGATTGCATCGTTAAACAGGAGGGGTATCAGTAGAATTCATAACAAAAAAGCAAAGTATGTAATCCAATCCACCTTACTGTTTTTCACTTGTTTCATGCTATTAAGCCATTAAGTGATCTTCAATTAAGTTCATATGGAAAATTATCGGAATTGATGGACTTCTATTAAATGCTAAGCCACCGCCAATTAATTTTAATAGGAAATTTTTAGCCAATGAGTTGTACGAAATGAAGCAATCGAGAATGTCACGAAATATTTCAATATTGAGCACACTATTCATGGGATTGTCCAGTTTTCGTGGTCGACGGCAATATAAGTATCTACCTGTAATTAAAAACCTAAGAAATCGTTCTAATAAAATAATTCGCTTTTGACGGGGATCGTTTGTGAATAATTGCTGTATTTTATAAAAAAATTTAGTATAATTATTTAATCAGGTTACTGGAAATTGGCTGCAATCTAATAATGTTGACTGTAACTTTGATGTACCTACAGTGCGAGTTGGATATGAAATTCTTAAAATATTTTCAGATATCTGAAATGTGCATGTTAGCATTGCAATAAAAGTATAAAAAGCTAAAATTGTTGAAAAGTAATATGTAGTTTAAATCACATCTCATTATTGAAAAGGAAGGCATTCAAAGAACATACCGTAGGAAAAATATTTATAATATTTTATTCATCAAAAATACATTCTTAAATAGATACCAGACATTTTAAGTTCGAAAGTAAGAATATGTTATACCCCGATTTTTGTGAGGTTAACTGAGATACCACCCGATAAATTCGCGTTACATTAATATTCATATATAAACCTTAACTTAATAATTAGAAAAAAAAACTTGAAAGCAACCAAATACCCATTACTCAATTTCAAGATATTCTGTGCAATATGCGGTTTGGAGTTATCTTGAAAATCAATGTAAATGTGCTTGATCCAGTTCTTAGCGTTACAAACGCACCAGAGGATATCAGATGACTTTAAGCAAACATGTGAAAACTCAAGTCTCTATAAGATTTTATTCTGGCATTTAACGCGCTTCCATCCATCGCTTTAAAATGGCAAAGAAAACGTTCTCAAATTAAATGATTAATGAACTATTTCTCAAGCTACTTGAATGGCCATGAACTGCGTACAATCTAGAATCGATTTTCTGCTAAATTCACACGGGTGTGCACCTTCAATGATGATCTTTTCTCAGATATTTTAGAAAAGTGTCATCACAAGGTAATAAGGCGTGGTGAAGATTATGCCTCTTGCGGTTTTGATGAAGTGATTAATTGAATTCTCAATGCTATCAAGTATTATCAGATTAGTCACCTGGGGTGAATCAATTAAACCAAAAAAGTAAACCAATAAATCCTTTTAAATGTACGACAAGAGAGTTATTTCACATTTTCAATAGAAAAGTGAGAAAATGAAAGTAAGAGTTTTGCCACAAAATAATAGACGTGCATATGTAAGTATACACTATGCTGCTTATTTCAATTCGACTGTAATGGTCCTATCCTAAACCCAGGACATGAATTTAAAATTAACAACAAGTATTGTAAATTATATTACATTATAAATATTACACAGCTTTTTCAAGGGCTACATTACGCGCGAATCGAGTGATTAAAATATATAAATATCATTAAGATTTATTAAGCACTCAGCGCATAATTTGTTGTCTCCTTTAGTTGATTTATGCTGAACGCAGTTGGCTATTGGTTTACGTTGAGCACAGAAACTAATCGTATAATCACCTGCGCGGCGCAACCTGATCATTTACGCTGATTAAATACAATGACCTTGTGATAATCAAAACAAAATGAAATTTATAATAATTCCTTCGTTACTCAGTGAGTCGTTAATCATTTTAAGCTGACAATATTTATTTTTCAGAATCAACCATTGATCCGTCCAGAAACGTTACATTACATTCATACATACATTAATATAACAAGGATTCATAAGTACACTTAACTTTTAAATAAAAGCATTGGGCCAACATAAATTTAATATAATTGTTTAAAAGTATGAGAAAAATTTGCTACGCTTCACTATGAAATTTGTCTGCACAGAGACATGCATTTCAGACTCAATATAGATTTTTCTAATTCTACAGGTAATAAAAACAATAAATTGAAATGATTATATTCAAATGTCGACATGTGCACTTTGAGATTAAGTAATAATTAATAATCCATTCTGAATTGATTTACGCCACGGTCTACCGATAAGTTAAAGGCAAACACTTCCTAAATGTGAGTGCCGACATCTAAAAACTTTTGCAATTAATAAAATAAAAGAACTTTTACTAATTGGGTTTGTAACATGCCGCCTAGGTTTTTTTCAATAATCGAATTCTGCCAAGTGGCAAGTATTTTACTTTTTGCAAGTACGAAAAACATGCACAGTTCTTTAATAAAAGAACAAAGACAGTGTCTTT
Organism: Machimus atricapillus; assembly: GCA_933228815.1. NCBI lineage: Eukaryota > Metazoa > Arthropoda > Insecta > Diptera > Asilidae > Machimus > Machimus atricapillus. Next base: position 30,499,315 of record OW121786.1, on the reverse strand, counting down.
CGAAACCACATATGGAAACAATCTAGGGAATTTTATGCAATGTTAATTGTGAAACGTTTAATCCACCTCTTCTCAACATTTTTTTATATGCACACCGCAGTCTTTCCAATTAAGGTTTTTCGTGCAATCTATAAATCACTCCTTCGGCAATATCAGAAACAGAATCGCCAAACTGACGTCAAGGATCGAATCGATAAAATCGATAGCCGAAGGTTACGATTCGATCGTTGGTTTAGAAGAAAGCTAAGGTCATCCGGGCGCTAATTTCAATTATAAATAAATCAGGTATTCAACTTGTGACCATTTTAATTCTTGCGCACCGTCTATAAGACCATTGGACTCTGTATACGTGACTGCGCCCTAGGCCAATTGGAGCATGTCCGAGATTTATCTTAAAGTGGTAAGTGGTGGTAAGAACACTCGAAATTCACAAGGCGTTGCAGATGTGGTTTTTTGTGAACGATCCAGTATTTAGCAGAGATTTATATCGGCAATTCGGGCACGATATAAAATAAGACGGTAAGGTGAGGGTAAAAACAACAGAACATGCCCCGCTCAGGTGAGTTGACTGAGCTTGTTAATTCAACTCGAACTTTTTCATTATACGGCTGAAATAAATTGGCTACTCCAATATCGCAGTTAGATGGCACCAAAAGAAGTTAGCACTCATAAAGTCTGGTAGCTGAACTTTGATGATAATCTCATAAAATCTTATACCTCCTAATCCTGATTTTAATTAAAACTGGGGAAATGAGGTGAGCCAATACTTATTTTATCTTTATTTTTATTCTTTAAGCGGTTTGTGCTGCTTCAACCATTAGGAGCACCATAAATAATCTGCCCTTTTACTGCTGAACCAGAAAATGTCACCCGGGCCAGGATCAGTGGGCTCAAGTAAATAAATTTTGAGCTAGAACGTGGGCTAAGTACATTCAAAATCGCGAGCCTGGCGCGAATTTGATTATGCAAACTTAGGGACCGGTCACGACTTATAAGTGCACTAGAAAAAAAAATTTAAAATTGGAATTCTCGCTGGGCATTTTGGTTTATTTTATCGAATGGAAAATAAATCGGATAGCAGCCCCGGCTCCTAAGAATAATGGGCCCGCTGGCCCGTTGGCCCGCACGACACGAGGCCCCCTGCCACAACCTACAACATATTGAGTGACTTTTAAGCGATTTCTTGCATAACACCGAGCAGTGGCTCGCGTCGCGCCGAGCTGATCTATGGCTTATAATCACCTCGGAGGCATACTTAGCTAGGCTTTTGCACCTTAATTAATCGCCGACTGACTTTATTATATTTTATAAGATTTCCTAACGACGCTAAATGGGCTGTAAATTTTCATAAAAAGCCTCTAAGTGATATCGTGGCACTTGTACTTGTACTACGACAAATTCTGTTTGATTAAGCACTCTCCGCTCGCGTGGAAATTGTGTGCTACAAGTTGCGATGTTTCGCAACAATTTCAAATTTATACCAATCACAAGAAATTGTAATCGTGACTCATTTACTTTTCTCCTACGAGGATTTTCTCCGTGTGTTAACTTTTAAAGTAATGGAATTGTTGATTCATATATACCAAGCCATTATTACTATTTTCAATTCGTACAAATTTGTCGTTAATCCGAATACACTTTTGTGAATTTAAATTAAGAAAAACAATAGGAAAATCATATATTTATAACAATAATTAAATCAAACAATTACAATTTGTGTTTGACTAATTTATACATATGTTATGTAGGTATACTTTATTGGAAAGAAAATCAAAATTTATCTTAAAGAATAATAAATAAGTAGAATTGCTTTAAAAGTACGGAGAAAAGCGGAAGAATAACAACTGTAACTGCCTTAATTGTACTATTGGTAATACTGGAACGAAAATGGTTTTAAGCATTTTTTTTTTCTTATTTACATTTCTACATTTGTATGTATGTATACATATGCAGAAAGTTTTCAGGTAATAAGCCAATTTCGATTTATGTAGTAAGGAAGTTTTACAACTATTTGTACCAGTTCAAAAGATTCTAACAAAACTAAATGCAATATGCGGATTAACTATATTTCTTGAGATTCAAAACGAAGGAATATACTGCAAAAGCCTATTATTTAAAATATACCAATCGAAAACGTAAGTCCTACAGTAGGTACCTATACAAATAATTTTTCTCTTCAGAACATATCGTTTAATGTGTGTATTTGAATTAACTTGAAATGAAATATGTTTCTGTTTTATGTGCAATGCAATACATAAATTATACGTATATTTAATTCTCGCTATGGTAATGATCCTGTTCCGATTGCAGAAGATTTAGAGCTCCTGCGTAAGTTTCTCAATTACACACCTACTCTTAATTTATTTAATTCATGACACTCCCACGAGTAGCGGACGATTAACGACATAATCACAAGGTGGATAATCGGCATTACCAGAAAATTAATATTAATATTTGCAGGCTATGATAATTCCATGGCTCAGCATAATTAAGACGACCTTTTTCCGCCGCACGGTAGCTGTCCGCGCCATGAATTCTACGAGCTAAAACAGTTTTTCGCATGAACCTCATTAATGCGCCATGTTCGTAGCCGGAGCGAAAACCGAAATAAAAGCAGATAAGCGCGGCATTTGTGCTGTTTTGCATAAAATATATCTGGGCATGCAATTAAGATTATCTCCGTTCATGGGCTCTAAGTCGGGCTTTAAAACTGCAGAAATTATGCAATCCACTGCCGCCAAGTAACCGAACGCGACCAGCATATGGTTCGCTGTCGTCGGGGTCTACAACTCCAAACGAATCCATTCCTTTGCTTCCAAACGAAAGATTGTCCGACTCCAAAAAATTTTTCGCTTCAGTTATTGTTGAATTCGACGATCTGTCATTTTCATGGATTGCGCCGCTCCCACCTTGACTTATGGGACAATTGCGGCGGGCCAGCGATTTTGCGGCGGAGCGCGTTCACACTGACCTAAGCATAATTCACCTGCCTGCGTGGCGGGCCTTTTGTGCGTTTCGCGCTATCGCTGCGGATCTTGAAATCTAGTTTAAGGTCAGGTCTGCACTTTCAATTGGAATAAATATTTTTGCAATGCGAAAATAATAATTATGCTACTTCCCGCTGGGAACGGGTTTTTGGGGCTCCAAACAATCAGGGCCCATTTCCAGCCCAGGCTGAGCCGTGCCGGAGTCAATTTGTAGACGTCTCAGATCCCATTGAAAAATCGCATGCTGGCTTAAGATTTAGATTTAGACGCCCGGCGGATGCATGGAGGTTAGCTAAATCGCCAAATGTTAGGCGGCCGCGTTGTAATGGCGGTTCGTTTTTGTTGGCAAGGGCAGGGAAAAACTTGTAATCCGGTGGATACGCTGGCAGGAAACGAAGGCGCTCCTAGGCCCCATGCAGCATGAAACTGAAGAGAAATTATCTGTGCCATTTGTAACGCCTCGCAGGTAATAATCGCCAACTGGAAAATTGACAAGGGTCCAGAGATTAATAGGCTCTGATTCTTGCAATTATGTAATTGAAATAATTATTGCAACACATTAATTATGTCCGGCCAGTGGCCAGTGACTCCGCGGTGTCCACGAGGCGAACGCGCTGCTCCAATGATTATTTTCAAAGAGTATAAGAAATTTAATCGCTTCACTCCTTTCTTACGTTTTTCGCCATTCATTTAAGTTAGGATATTGATTGTTGCTAATGTGGAGAAATTCAAATGCAATTTATATCAAAAGTATTATCGTAAACTATTGTTTAGGAGACTAACTTGAAAAGTTATTCTTTAGTAATAATAATCGGTTTAATGGCCAAACTGGATAATTGAAAAAGGCTACTTCGCCGAAAAGACGACTTACAAATTTTATGAATGACTGTAATTTTTTGCTACTACGAGTATTTCTCTTCTTTTCTACTTTTTTTTTTGCTTTTCTTGTTTTTGGTTTTTATTTTTAATTTAGAGCCGATCTTTCAATCACCAGATAATTTTATTCGTGGAATAATACTCTCTCAGTAATCAACTTGGTTCATTTCAAATATAGTGAAAAATAATTTTTTCTCACAGCTAAGTTTAAACTTTTATCTGAAGAATAAAGCTATCAGCCTATTGAAAAATTGGCCCTTAGTTTAATTTAATCTATTTAAAATATATTGTTTTAAACGAAATGAATAATTTAACACATAATATAAAATCGAAATTTTAGCCAAGATAGCTGTAGAGGAAAAGATTCTGCACATATCCGAATACGCGGTTATAGTACTTTTTATATTAGTTTAATCGAAAATCAATAATGAAACCTGATTAATATATAAAATTATTTTATATATGAGTATAATTATTTTACATAGGTACCTATGGTATATACCTATACTCTATATACATATAAAATACAGCTTTGCCCTAATTATTGCAATTCTTTAATTTAAATTTCATTTTTCTTGCAGGTAAACAAAACTCAAACTGGATTATTGATCATTGTAGCATTATGGTTACGGAATCCATGTTCACGTCCTGTATCTTTGTTCAACAAGTCACAAAACTATTTCTTACAACTCTTACAAGGAAATACCATTACACGCCGCGCAGGTATTTATGGAATGTAAATTAAGAGCAACCAACTAACAAGTGGGATAAAATGTAAGCATGAAAACTACCCAAACCTCTTGCTTTCAAATAGCATTTCGTCTGCGGAAAAATGCAGTCTTGAGAGTCTTTCGGTCTTTTCGAGTATCTAGGTATATATCGTATGCCTCAATTGGGGTCTTACCAGTAGGCAGAAAGCACCTCCCCATAGGCATTATTTTAGGAGTGTTAATTACCTATGCATGTGCGGGTTAGTTCAAAAGAAGGCGTTTAATTGGGTGCCGCAAGAGCTACCGACGTGATGGACTCATGTAAGATTTATGCTTCGATAAGCCTGAGTACGTGAGGCTTAAATCCAGGTTGCCTTAGGTAGAAATGCGGTGCGCCTTACCGAGGAGAATACATAAATGGGCAATTGTAATTAAGTCTTTTTGAATGCGGAACCTGCGACGCCGGCGCATGCCGCAGGACTAATAGCCCTGACCCAAGTGCAAGTTCGCAACCTTACGCAGTTTGTTATCTACCAGATGTAGCCATAATTCACCGGACGAGCTGACTACAAATTCCTAAAATCACTCGCCGTTTGCTTAATAAGTAAAAATACCAGAACGCCCGATTAATTTGGACGCACCAAATGAATCGCAGTAGTCATCACGCTGAGTGTTCGGACCTTTTTTGCGACACGAATAACGACATGAAATTCTGTGCGATCTCCCCAGCCATTGCACGTAATTTGATAAAATGTATTTCTAAATTGAAAGCAGGTTAATCTGATTTACTTAACCTAATAAGGCGCAACTGCTAATAGAGTAGTTAGCAATTTCTGGCTTCTCACTACTAATTAAAATGTTTACTTATTTTAGATCAAATTAGAAAGGCAATGGTTTTATTTAGTTCTCATACATGATCCATTTTGGCTAAGTAAATTGGAAAACTCTTTTCATTTTAAATTTGTTAGATTATAAAGGGTCGTGCAAAAAGTTTATATTCAAAAATACCTTTTGTATTTACTTTTTATACTTGTCCACTTGAAATAAGTACCTTTAGTTTAAATTTTGTTTTCAGATATTTACCTATTTCGAAAGACTTTAGAAATGTGTTAATGCGAAGGGTGCCTTTAAAACAAATAATATGGCAAAAATTATGAAAACCACCAGGAAAACATACGAGTTACAAGTATCACCAGCCTGAAAAGTAAAAGTCCGCGCAGGCCACAAACAACGACAAATTTCCAATACTAAAAAATGTTGGTCATAAAAAAATATTCGCTTTGAGTCGCAGATTGCTGTGCATAATGAAGGATAAAAATTTTAAATTTTCACTGGTGTTTTGTTAGGCATAATCATGAGTAAATTTTGCACCAAGGAAAATTATGAGGTAATTTTTGCCAGTTAAAGGCTTCTTCTTAGGGTACTTAATAAATAATGATTTAAAACGATGCAGAATACGTAAGAGATTTACAAAATCGAAATCAATACAAATATTTGGAAAAAATTGGAAATAGGAACATTTTTTCGATAATTTCATTTTTGCTTTAACTTTTAGTTTCCACTAAAGAACTTACTATTACCTATATGTATGTATATTGAAATTTATTACCAGTTAAAAAAAAAAATTTAGCCCATCATAATATGTATTATTTTATTTCTTTTAATTGTTTCCTACAAAGGCTTTGCGTTAACTAAATAAATCTGAGAAAAGATCGAGTAGCTTACCATGACCTGTAAAGTCAATTGGTTATCCTAATAGTCTAATACTTTCACTTTTTGATTAAAAATCAAATTCGTACCCTTTGCAACACTTCCCTGAGTTTTACGCAATTGATATGTGCACTTGGCCAACCGTTTAAGCAATCTCACTGGACCACATCAATTTATAATTTCACCTAATTTCAAAATCGAAAGCGTTTGAAGCTAAATGCTACTGCTTATCGCTGTTAAGTATTAAAAAAAAAATTTTCAAATCGGATTCATTTGCAACATTTTTCAATTATCCGACAATCAGTGTAGGCATCAATCCTCATCAGATAGCCAGTTTGGTCGAAAGCACCCTGGCCCGCTGTAAATTAATAGGACAATAAAATATTTAGTGGGTAATAACCCGCAACCATGTAATTCTTACAAGCCCGGATTCCACCCAGTTGGCCGTTTAAATGCATGCAATTAAAACCGTTTAAGGCCGTAGGGCTGCAATCAGCGCGATCTGCACATAGCAATTGATTTCGAAATTTAAATCAAAAGTTCACGGTCCGCTAGACGCAAAAATTGTATCCGAGGCAACTTTCTTCGAAGACGAACCAGACAAATCCAACAGAAAACTTCCGTGACTTTCAGGAATTCGATTTTGTTTTCAGTTTTGGATTAATTAACATATGAAAGGGAAATTGTCTTAGAAATGAACTGCACTCTTAATTACTCGTTAATTGGAAGAGCCTTAAGCCGAAACGTAAATTCTTGGCGTGGTTATGTAATGCAGTGCTTCTTGCAGACAGCGTCTGGGTGAGGTATCTTTGGTCATGCACCGTGCAGATACAATCACCTGCAGGCACTCACCTTGATACTAGACCTATGGATCTTGGCTTAATCTTACGCAATAGAGCCGGAAGGTGAATCTTAACGCCATTAAAGGTGAAAACGTGAGTGCAACGATAATACATGCTCCAGCAACAATCATGCCTTTGGGGTTTATTTATTTTATTCTCTTCTAAGTGCACTGTGTGGGAATTTTGTTATAAATTGTTGTTTAGTTAATAACTTAAGATTAAAATACAGTTAGAAAAATATGTCCACTGAAATCGCTTTTTCCGAAACGGGCGATTTTATATTTCTCATCACACTTTGATTACAAAAAAATTGCCTCAAATATATTTTTCATCTTTATAAAAATATTCGTTACAGTAGGTAATAATAGAATCTGGGTCATCGTGAAACCCTACCACATTTTGCCTTGCACTCATTGAAATATACGAGTACCTACCTACCTATAGGTATACCAAATTTTTATAATGAATAACCTTCAATTATGAAATTAAGAGGTCAATTCGTTATACAACTCGTTAAAGGTTTGTGTAATTGTTGTAATATTTTAAATATTGTATAAAAAAACTTTTAAAGCTAACTTCATAAAATATGTGAAATTTTAAGAAAGGATATTGTTTATTAAGTTATAGGTACTTTAAATATGATATGCAAATATACATATTTTATATCTACCTTATTATTGTAATTAATAAATAATTTGCATATTTTCATATATGTTCATACATATTTCCAACTACTTATTCATCCTTCCATCAGCAATACGTTTATCTCAGGTGGGTCGCGATTTTTCAACCATTTTGATGCACGGCCAGTTTCCATTATCGAAGCAAATTTAAAAACAAATTTTTTTTTGATTTTACAGACATGGGAAACAATCGTGGCTCACCTGTATTTTGTAGAAAAGTGGAACATATAATTTTTACCAAAATTTTCTAATTGGTTTCGAGTTAAAGGAGACTAAAAGATGAAATTAATTTACTTTAAATTTTCCTGTTCTTATTGATAATATTAAAACTTCATCATTTCTGCGAATTCAAACATACTTTTTTTCGGATCCGATGCATTCAAAATTAAAAGTATGAGACTTTTGACTATGTAAATTCATTGCATTGCCCTCTAGCACTTTAGTTCAGGAGCTGACTAGGCGTTGATACAATTTTTAGTTCTGCAATTACGTACTCTCCCGATTTCTAATTAAATTCCCGTCCGATCCATGGGACAGGGCAAATTAATTCACTCACGACTGCGATAAGCGACTTCGAATGGCTCCATGAATAAATTTCGCAGACGTCGTCGTCTCGGGCATCTCCAGACTCCGGCATGCACGCCGCGTGGACCAAATTTGTACAGGCGCGCAATCTGCTGCCATCACGCTGCGAAATTGCCCGTAGAACTAGCGCTGTTATTGTTTATTGCATTACCTGGGCAACTCGCGGTCTCTTGTTTACCTTCGCTCAGATAACCGCGGAGCCCCGCTTACGGCGGAATGGGACCCGGCGACTGCTCCACATTTTATCACTATCGACTACCAAAACAATGTTTACGTACCTGCCCGTGCGGGGGCTCCTTATGTGGCCGAATATGCCGCGAATATGCTTCCTTCGAAGTTCGAAGCGATCCGACCGATTGCCAATAAACTGCACACTTCGGGGCTCCTGCAGTGAGTTATGCAACGTGATCTCATTGTGCACGGTCAGCGATTGGATAACTCCAATTTAGCTCCATTTTCCCATATACACTTCAGCGGCATGTTGCGATCGCAATTGTTATCTCGTTTTTTTTCGCGTATATATGCGCTCACCGTTTTCCCCATAAAAAATTATGTTTTCGATGCTGCCGAGTGCTAATCAGGAGAATTTTAATTATCATATAAATCACACGATGCGTGCAACAGCAGTCACGATATACAGACTTTCTCATTTAGTTTTTTTTTTTTGTGCGCTTTTCTATGTGTTATCAAGCAAAGTGCGAGATATCTAAATTACCGCGCACTAATTAATTACCGGCGATACATCGTGTTGCAATTGTGAGATCAAACGTGTATTACGAAATATGTGGGACACGAACGGATATTTGCAATGAGCTTTTTCACTGTGACGAACTTATTTCAATTAAAGACTCAGAAAAGTATGTCACTTTTTCAATTAATTTATAATTAAACTTTTAATCGCACGACAAATTATAATTAAAACGGATACAAATGTCGGTTTTTTTCGAATTGTTATATGAATTTGAAACACAAAAATAGGACGATATCAAAAAAACTTTTCATGAGATGGGAAGAAAAATTCAATGCTTGTTAGTCCACCATCATGCAAAAATTCTAGTTAGAAACTGTCAAATTCAATATTGCTCAGTATATAATAATATTTATGAAAACATGTAGAGTTTGTGTTATGAAACAAATAGCGTTAAATTCTGAGAAGTTTCACCTGTTGGCTGTAACCAGTAACCAACCCAGCATTCGCGGTAGCCTGTAAGGTAATGATAAAGTTGTAAAACGAAAACTCGTTCGGTAATATGTTTACTAATTTTCCAATTATATTTCTTCACATATCTACCACAAGTACCTACATAAAATATTATAGCTAACTGCGTAGTGGGAAACGTAATGTACATTATAGTTAGCACTTAGTTCAAACTACAATTCGTTTCCATTTTCGTCAGGATTTAAGTAAACATCCATAAATCCAGCATACACTTGCTGCTCAAGGATTGGCCTCGTGGATTCGATTATGGAACCCATAAATGCAGACGTTGCCAGACAAGTTTTGTTAATGCAGTCCCCTATCATTAACTTTTCCCTGTTATTTAATTTAGCTAAGATTTATAATTCCAGAAGTAGTCGGCACTACTGCCAATCGTCTAGTGCAACATATGAGCCTGAAGAAAACGCTCAAGCCCACAGGGGGACTTTTCACTAGCTGCTAGTGATTTATGACCGGGTCGCTGACGTAACCCGTCCGTCAAATCGTTTTGCCCGTACATTTTGTGGGACCTATGCGATGTAATTATATGAAAACCTGCAGCCAGCCCACGATTCTTTCCAAAGCCAACATTTTCAATTACCGCGAGTCGCCTCCGTCTGCGGTGCGAATCTGGTCCTCAAGAGCGGCAAAATTGGCTCCTATGGAAATCGATGAGGTGCAATACTTTGAAAAACCAGGTGCCAATTATTGTCCGTTTGGCTTTCTTGAGCTGCCGCGGTGCAGTATCATTAGCATTTGGCTACTAAATCGGCTGCCATACAGCAGACCACGTGGATATTGTCCTTAGATTACTGCCGTAAATAATTCACCGGCTTTCAGACATAGCCGCAAATTGCATCATGAGAAGACGAGGTATAGAAAGCAATTTATCAATTTTAATGCCTCTTTGACTATTATTCACACTGTGCTGCAAAGTGGCTCATAAAATGTATCTTTTATTGCAAATATTAATAATTTTTAATATTTACAATTCCCGGAAATCTATCGCAATGAGTTGACGGAACAACGTCCTCCTTCAACTGCTTGCAGTGACAAATATCAATCAATCGATTAGAGTTTGAGAACTATGAGGCGATTGGCTGGTTATCGCATTCCTAATCAGTACTTTTTGCACGTTTTACAAATTAACCATCCTGCTAATTAACCGAAGTAAACAAAATCGAAATTTTAAGGAAAAATTTCGGTTTCCTGCCCAGGTGAACGCGGCGCGGCTGCGTTTAATGTGCGCGAGGCTTAACCAAGCGTAAAGGGAGCGCAAGTTTACCAACCCATGAAGTATACGCCGCCGCCCGACCATGAACGTGTTAAAAACTATGAATTGCCCCTAAAGACAATTTCGCACTCACCTCATTTGCGCTAATAAAATTGTTCACTTATGTGAGTCGACAGTTTTGCTAGTAAACAGCTGCCACAAATTGGAGTTTTGCCCATTTTTATGCGCGGCCAAAGCCCCGCAACCTTGCTACGCTTAATCGATTTTTCATGTCAGTTACCTCTATGAAAGCTTTTTATAATATTACCGGTCCCGTTACAATATACTACTTTTTTAATAAAACTGTTTTTGTTTAGCAAAAGACAAATTAGTGCGAGTCAATCACACACAGAAACTGTCGATTTCAATAGAAGAATGTAACTTGCGAAAATATCTATTGCCATAGAAACAAACAACTATGAAAATGTTAATACTCGACACTCGAGAAAAGTATGATTGATACCTACATACATAATTTAATAACTTTAAAGTCAATCTCCCACGAATTTTGTTTTCTGGAGCGCAGTGTAAACTGGTAGGCAGTCATAAGTTCAGAACTTTCAACCGATTAATATACATATATAAAATAGTGACAGAAAATAGACACAGGTATTTTTTAGGTTAAAATTGTGAATTTAACTGTCATTTCATTCACCTCGAATATTTATGATTACCGGTAAAGCTAAATTCAGTTTCAAAATGACATCTCGCACAAATTAGAATTTCTGTACCATTAACGTTCTTCTGCCGTACTGCCCACAAAAATTTCGAAACAATATCATTACTATGTTTTATGGTCGCATATTTCTCATTACACCCATGACACCAAGACTTTTACGCAAATTTTGTCCATTTAACTTATGTCCCCATGAGGAAGTAGTCAACTAAAGACAATCATAATATTTCAGAATGGTTTGGCTACTTAGTGAGTAAAACATACAAAATAATAAAACAAAAACTATATTCGAACTGTAACCTCACTTTTGAAGGTATTTCCCCAACAATCCAAAGGCCGAATTTTTTGTATTTTTAGATTTCAAAATACATCAATTCTCTTAAAAATGTTTCTGTTTCTTAAAATTTTTCAAACTAAAGTAAGTTTTCCCCGACTACTCGTATGTCCTGGACTTACCTAAAAGAAAAATTTTCGGTATTCAAGTCCCAAATTATTAATAATAACCTAAAAATACACTTATTCCGAGCATATGCAAAACATTGAAAAAGCCTTATTAGTTATGAGATAAGTGAATCCCTTCGGTTTTAAGTCTTAATTACAAAATCAGCCACATTCCCATAAAGCAAGGAAAAAATCAATTAGCCACCAACTTTTAAAGATTTAACGATTTCAATTAGAAAGGAAAACCGTGGTAAATGAAGTATAACTGTTTTTTCTGAAATTGATTTTCGAAACTTTTGTGAGATAAAGTTTGTCACGAAGAGACCTACTTTAAAGCGTCCAACAGACCAATAGAAACACTTAAATAAAAATAAAATGTCTATGTACGAGTCTATCTTACATTTTATTATATTTGAAACTCAGTCAATCGACATTGGGTTAAAATAAAGAAATGCTTTGACAAGCTATAAAAAATTTAAATTTTGTACAGAAAAAACTCTAAGAAAACGGAGAACTATAAATTGAATATCAGGCGAAAAAAGTCCGAAAGAAAGCGAATTCCGGACAAACTGCTCTCGGCGCGGTTTAATGGGTTTGAAAATAAATCACGGCAGCACGCAAGCACTTCATGTTTTTAATGAATCCGAAGTGACCATGAGGCTCTGCTCAGTAAGCGACTTCGAATCGTACGTAATACCACCTCAAAATGGATCTCTCAATTTGAGTTAAGAACCCGCGAGTTTCTCGGGGAATTTTAATTGAAATCGAAGAGCATCCGTAGCCGCCGATGGCATTCAATAAATTACGAAATGGCCAGTAGCTGCCACTCGGAGCAGAGCGTTGATCTTGTTAGTGATCTTCAACGGTCTGCTCCATGGTAAAGATGCCAGATATTCGAGGCATTTAGGCATGCTGCGCTGGTAATTTCCCATCTGTGTTTTTGAGATCGTTCAAAAAGATCGTTAAATTGCAATCGATGGACCAAGTCTCGACGCGGCGGTGATCACAGAAAAACGACAGGTGCACAGAGGGAGCCTTGCGATAATCGGCCGGTGTCATTCATAATCACTCCTAGTGTTGATCGTACCGCTTCAGATCCATATGGGTCCGGTCTTAATTGACAGGTGCTGGAGCGTTTTTGCACTTTGCGGAAAATGCTTCTCTTTTTGCCGCTCTCAAAGGAACTTTATCATTTCAAGACATTCGCTCCCAGCGAAATCTTATAATTAAGCGTTTTTCTTCGCTCAAAAATGTCAATGTTGATTACAACATCGGTTTTTGATGAATGATCTAGTTCAAGCCTTACTGCGAGTTACATACTTGGCGGGACGACGGAATACCTTAGAAAAGTTTCACAAACAAATCTCTTTCAGTCCTCTGTCTGTCTATCCTAATAAGTGTTGTCACAAAACTTAAATTAATGCTCTTTTTTCCGTTGTTTTTTATATGCAAATTTGAATGGATGTAGGTCAGTCACTAGTTCATGACCCGACGTTTCCGCGAGCCCCAGTTAATCAAGAGCATAAAAATTTTTTGTATTTCTGCAAAAATTTCTTTTATGTTTCAAATTCGGGACTGCGGCGAAACAATTGCCCGTATGTCTTCAAATTATCCCCCTCATTAGCAAGTTCAACGTGCAAAGAGATGATAATCATAATTACAAAACGATGACGGACGGCAGTGCGCCACACCGGCCATCATATGCTATTGAACTTGACCTAGACATTGAGCGGGGAATCCCCGTCTCTTCGGCGCTCTTATGTATGAAAGCTCCGAAGAAGACGGCCGGCGCCGCTTTGAATTTACAAGTGGTTTCCTCTGGTGATTTGCATTTTTCGCAAGTAAATAGATCGTTTAGCATAATTAAAAAACAGATTTTTTTTTATACTTTCTAAGCATGCCTCCGTTGGCGGACAAACCGTTTTAAGTCAGCGCTTTTGTTAGGAGGAAGGAAGATGATACGACTCTTCAGGTCGTTGACTTTGATTACTCATCCATTTTATTAGTTATTTAGCACGTCAGGTGAATTTATGGCTTATACTCGTTAAAGAACAGTATTACTTGCGAATAATGGAGGTGCCATGTTATTTGCATATTATAATAATCCTAAACTTTTATGAGCTCGCGAAATGACCTACGACCAATTGTGAAAATACCGTAAAATTTGAATATTATACGTAGAAACAGGAAAAATTTGCATTAGATATAGAACAGCAGTTTTTCCGGTCGTTTGTTTTTAATTGGTAATTGTGCTTTTATCTTTTACCACTTGATAAACAATTGTGAAATAGGAACCTCATGGAAAACTCACGATGTATTGTTTTGCGAATGCAAAACTGAACTAAATAAAAAAGATAAGGGTATACGACCCTAAAAAAGGTGATATAAACCAATTCGCTTATTATTTGCTCGAATGTTAAAATACAATAAATACATATTTCTTCAAATCTAACTGGGTTATTGGAAAGTATCATATCTTAAGTATGGTCTTTTTAAATTAAAGCTATGGTTAACTATGTATTTACTATGAACCATGTTCAATCCGTTGAAAATATCATTTAAATCTCCAAAAATTGAATAGGTATACAGTAGCAGTTTCTTCAGATTTATTTATATTTCAGAATTTTTAAATACCTATATTTTGGTACACTCTAAAGATTCAATGTTGTTACATTCTATCTATTTTTTTTCTAAAGTTACCAATTACATCAGAAGAAAATGCGTATTTTTTTTTTCAATTTGATTCAAGTTCACTAACAATCGAAGAAGCCACTTTAGGTTTATAAAAAAAACCCAATGAAAAATAATTTTAATGGAAAAACTTTGTAGCAAATGTAATAAATCTTACGCCAAGTGACATCATAAAAAGTTATTTTGAGATAACTCATTGCATTGCTGTTTTCTCACTTTTTTACCAATGTCATCGTATAAACTGTAGCGCTCTACTGAATTTTTATGATTTCTCACCGTTCAGGTGTTTTTTGCATTGGTTCGTTCGTTAACAACCGCGAAAATAGGCTAAAACCTACAAATAATTCGCGTGCCAGCTATTAGCCATTGCCACATGATTTATCTAAAAAAGGCGGTGCAGTAAATTGTCCTGAGCACGTATGCTTCCGATCCCCTGATTGAAATGCAGAAGTAGTTCGAGAGTTCACATACCGCAGATAATTCGTATAAATTCATATTTTTGGTTATGCAACCCAAAACATACCGAATGCGTTAATAAATCATTCCGCGAAAACGGAATCTAAGGCAACCAGTGTTTGTTCCCATATGCACGCACTTCAGACCTTATCCCGATTGCTCGCCGATTGTAATTTATCAGCTGTCCGCGCTGGAAAAATGTCTGGTATGCCTAGTAAAAATGCTTAGTAAAGACCAAATAAATCTTTGGATTTGCAACAGACAGTTGCTCCAGTTGCAGGCACAGTTGCCGGCGTGCTGATCAGCTTGCACTGATCTTTGAGCATGTTCCCAAACAAACGATCAATCGTTTCGATCTGTTTCGCCGAGGTCTTCGCAAATGCCTAAAAGATGCAGGCACAGGTACGCATGAGTCAATTTTAGGACCTAAGTCATGTCGACTGATCGGTTTTTCTTAACTTTCCTTCATGTTACGTTGATCGGGGAATTGATGATTTTCAATGGAAATTATGCAACGCCAAATGCAGGTCGTTGCGAGAATGTGCAGATTTTGAATTCCGACTGGATCAATAGATACAGGTGATGGGAATTCGCTTAATTGATTTTGCACGCGATTTGATCGTTAGGAAATGATGACCGCGATTTGTTTTATTTGCCTTCTGGGCTCTTAAATATATGAGTATGAGAGCAATTTTTCTAAATCTGATTGCCTTAACGAGCTACGGAAGAAAAAAGGCAAATTGTTGGCTAATTTTGTTACTTTGTACGACACGAATAGGTATTATTTGCACAATAGTTTTAGCATTTTAGCATAATCAAAATTTTATAGCTATTTGTAGTTTTTTAATTTTTTTGTACTCATAAGTCATAGGGCCGAAACGATTAATTTGCAAACTTTTCAATTCTTAATCTGTTCGATTAAGGTCACGGTATAAACTGTGTCGAAAAAAGCCATTTTATCTACTTTATGTTGAAACGTAATTCTTCTAAACATCTCACTTACCATTCAACCTCTGCCCTATTATTCGAACAACATTTGTAGAAATTTTATTTCGAAACATGCGCTAATCTTTGTATTTTATGGTTTAGATGACACACAAATTCTAAATGTCTCACATAATGATCCTATTTTATAGCAGAAGCTTGAGGTAAGTTTTCTTAGTGAGCTAACACTAATCACTTTTATGTTAATTTATTTGCGGGCTCAAAATATTGTAAACTATTGTGCAACTCAGAGTTTTGCATTTTTACCTACGACGGAACATATGTACATGCTTTTAACTTTTTAGGTTGTGTAGGTGCGCCTGTTACCATTTTCTTCGAACGGTTGAACCGATTTGGTATGATTTTTTTTTATATCCTTATCCCTGGTAATTCTGAGGTGGTGCTTAGCTATGAACGGTAGAAATTAATGCAACTCGGAGTTTCAAAAACCACGATAAGAAATTAATGTATTATAACAAAGTAGATCTACAAACATTAGCAATATTTCATACATAAGTATAAAATGTAAACTAGAATTTGAAGCTCTTTTATTTTAAATATGATACAGAATAATAAAATGTCTAATAAAAACCGGAATCAGATAAGAATAAACCATTTTAACAATACGTACGGACGCATACGAACGTAAAAACATTTGCAAGTGCATTACGTTGTCATGTGTAATTAAAATAATTAAAATCTGCGATATCCTAAAACTATAACTGAATTATAATTACTTTTTAATTCCATTGAAAGCATTACAATCTAAATGAAGGAAACGTAGCTGTTAACAATCACTACCTACCTATTAATTCCAGCATCATTAGTTACAGCTCGATCTTCTTTCTTGTACCATTACTTTGCAATGCAAACAAGGGAAAGGTATAATAAGGTGCAAAACAGCAAAAACAAAAAAAAAAGGCAAAATATGATGAAAAACTTCAATTTGGTTCGAAGGTAAGAAACCCACAATAATCCAATTATACCCATAATTTCATCAAGAGCGCATTTGGCTAACAATGGAGTCGTTTTCACCATTTATCGGTACAACAAAGCATTGAAAATTACTCGAGCGGATTTATTGAGTGAAATATGGCCAGCTTGTCGTTCCATCCGCGACATTAATTGCAAGCAAACAGAAACCGCCACGATTGAAGATGAGTCGGAAGACTTTCCTCTTTTTCTTACTTACATTCTTCAACCAGACGCAGTTCGCATCGCCATAATTATCGAATCCAGCGATCTTTCACAACGCGAACGATGACGACGTGACGCAATTTGTTGAGGGATGGCATAATGTGGCCAATATTTTTTCCCGCACGGCCCGCATTCACCTTAAAACTAGGTCTAACTCTTATATAATTCAACGAGGTCTCTAATAGTCGATTATTCTAACTAAGCGGAGAGGGTATCTAAGTGTGATCGCAAATTTCACATACCCCGCAATCACACCTTCCAAGGTGCACTACATATCTTGGGATCGCCACGCTTCAGATGCAGCAGGTAATTCATATTTTGTCTTTTGTCAACAAAGCGTAAAATTTTTAATGCTAGTAAACAGCCTAAAGCGTTATTTGCTACTTGCTACTGTTTTGCTTCAGATTGTTTTAAAAGTGGTAAACAAGTAATTTTGCTTAAAGCGCTAAGGTAGACCTAATGCACTAGACCAAAAAGATTCAGTCTAGAGATCTTTTGTAATGTAAAAACCTTGAAGGGTGCAGGTGTTTAGTTACAAAATACGGTCGAGGATTAAACTTGTCGTCGATCAGTGAAAGTCTATTGTATTTGGTCTTTTTCTGGGTTGTCTGAATGCCACAGGAGCGTGAAATAAAAAAATTGTTCAACACCAAATTGCTGGGCGTACTTATGAAAATTTTTAGTGAAACAATTTCGTGTTTCCCTTCAATCATTTTACTTGAGGAATTCCACTTTGATTGTTGCCAGCTTTCACTTGCTTTGTTCTGTTTCTTGCTCTTCCTATTTACTCTGTTCAGAAATATCATTAGAACTTTTTGCTCGTTTGACTTAACCATCCTCTCTTTATGATGATGGCCATTCTTGTAAGAATTTTTTCCGGACAGCTAATGGACCAATTATGTGGAAATGTTAATTTAAACGAGTGTGGCTCAACTCAATCAAAAGACTTTCATATCAAATTGGCATTTGTTTATCTGCAGCCTAAATTCCTTAATGTCGAAGGTTGTAATGGGATTCAACAGCGGGTGGCATAAAAAGACTAGCGAGAAATGCCAAAGAAAGGCTCTAAACAGCTATTTAGAAAGATACTCAAATTGAACCAAATATCGTTTAATTTCGAAACGTGAGCATTGTAAGTACCTATACATTATCAAAACCATCTATGGATAATTCAAAAGATAGATTATCGTTGTAGTTCCCATTTACATTAATGATTAATCAATTCTTGAGAAGTAACGTTTGTTTACACCTTTCTCCAATCTTTGACTGTTGGAAAGGTATCATTTTTGTCGTAGTCGTATATTTATTTGAATTATGGGCGTCGGCTTTTCCAGCTGTTATATCGCACCGATGTTATCGATCGTAGTATAAAATTTAAATGTCCTCCACTTCGGTGCTTGTGCGGTATAATTATAACATAAATTTATTTTAAAGTGCAATTTTACTGGAATTAGTTGCCTTTAGCACAAGTGCCAATTAAGCACAAATTAAAACATGTGACACCTTTCCTTTCCGCTACTGGTTTTGTATCTCGCATGATCGGTAAGAGTCAATGCTGCAACGTGGGCATTATGATAAAGCTTTTATGTCGTCTAATTATCTGATAGTATCATAAATACTTAATTTTTATTGTGATCTGAATCGTAAAATCGAATTGTATTTAGAAAACTATTAATATATTCAGTGACACGGAAATCGAATCTTGCTTGGGGTGGTAAATTAAAACATTTACGGATGCAAAAACCTTGGAAATTATTTTCTTAAGTGTATTGCCATCTGTTTTTATTATTTTAATAATTTCTGATACAATTTACACCTATTCTTTTAATGAATACAATAAAAACTTTTTTAGTCTTCTTAAGAAAACTATCGAAAAATGAAAGCAACTTCTTCAGAGTCAAGTGCAAACTGCATAACCTTAAAGAAACAAGTTCGAACATCTTAGTTTTTTCTTATATTAAGTCCGGTAAACCCAGCAATTTAAAACCGTTTAAAACACAAGTTTTTAGCAACTTTTTGAATTTGCTTCATATAATTTTTACAGTTTTTAATTTGCTCGATGAATTTCCTATTTTTTTTTAGAAATTTAAAAGGTTTTCGTTAAAACTTTGCCAATTAATTAAAAGTAAAAGTTAATCAGAAGAGAAGTAATTTAACACCTTTTTGTTGTCCTAATTGGCCCAAATGATTTTGAAGCGGATTTTCAATTAATTCTTGCTTATCAGTTTTTATAACCTTTTAACCAGTTAGTGCTGACAAATTTAGAAAAAGTTGTGATAGGAGTGCTTTTTTTATTATATTCACTTCTAATTTTCCCAATTTCATTTACATTATCAAAACGATTTAAGTATTTTAAAGCAAGGCTGGTGGTTTCTAATTTTCAATGTAAAAACGAAACACATATGTATATCCAAAATTTAATTATTGTTTATATTAAATGCATAAAGTTTATTTTATCACTTCTTGTTATTGTTATTCGTAATTTAATTTTAAGTTGTTAAATGTCAAAATACGTTCGATACTACAGATTTTTAAAAGAAACCAAAAACTAGAGCTACTTTCACTTCTGTTTTTCAGGGCCCTTCATCCAATTATAAATCGCTTATTCTTATTTTCATCTTATTATCTTACAGTGAGCGTTTCTTTTACGTTAATTAACTTACCAGAAAAGAATGATAATTTGGCCGCGAACAATATCTTCATTTTCGTGAATCATAAAGCATTCCAATAATTATTTTGTTAAGGGGCTTCCCACCTTTAAGTTGATAAGAAGAATGTTTTTCGATAAAATCGTTTGAACAAAGATGTTTTTAAGTTTTATCATGTTTTATAACACCTTTTACATAAACTTTCTCCTAACACCACTCACAATTTGTATACATTCGAATATAAATCTTGTACCTAAATATTCCATTATTTTTCGTTCTAAAAATTCATAATTTTGATGCCGATAGCTTTTTTAAATTACCATTTTCTAACAAAAGTGACAAGAAGGTTAAGAAGGGTTAATTGGATATTATGTATGTAGTAGTACATACATATGTAGGTATATGATTTGTGCTTTGGCAGAATTAAATATTTATATACTATATTTTTACTCTTGGGAACCGAATTCTTCCAAGAACTTCTAAAAATAATCAAATATTTTTTTTTAGATAGGTAAGGGGTCCAATATATGTATGTATTTTTTACCCCATCTATATAAGATCTAGTAAATAATCTCGAAATGCTGCAGGTATTATTTATAAACTATTTGATAAACCATTTATCATGAGAAAGACACTCGACACTTATTCACAGCATGTTCCACCTTTTACTTGCCAATGAACCTTTGACACAGAACCACTGAAAGCAAAAGACAATGGGTCCGTTCGACAGACGTGAAGTGAAACACACCTCGGGGCCAAGTTTTGCCGCATATGAGCGTTTAATTTGCGTCTATTTGATTCGCCTGTGCCATTTAATAGGGGAGTGGTTGATTCCCTAGCAATTACATTCTATTATCGCCGAGAAAATCGCCTCGGAGCACTACGTGAGACGCCGGAGTCATCGTCCACGGTAGGCCTTGCGTGGTCACTTAAAGGGACAATCGATGCCAGGTTTTCGCGAACGTGCGACACCGCGGCCGTGCTGCGACTATACGCAATACCCGACGGCGAATCAGGAACACTCCGATAGGTCGATACCAATCATTTCTCTGAAACCGTACTATATAAGATGCAGCGATTACCGAGATACCTGGTCGTACATTTCTTATAGCAATTAAGTGACTATCCAGGTAAACCGATGGATCTGATGGGCCACGGGCAGGTTAGATAATTTGCAATAGATTGCAGATAGTAACTAACCTTCATATCTGGCTCATGCTACTTGCCATTAGTCGTAGGCTTGTACTCGCAGGGCTGCGCGGTGTGATAAATTGCACTCGCATTTTTCTTCGCCAGCATAAAAAGACGCTTTTGAAGACAACTCTGACGAATGTCTTCGAAATCGCACCGGAGAAAGTTACTGGCTGTGGAAGTTCAACTTCTGGTGATGCCAGGCACAATACCACTGGAGTAGACGGACTGAAAAATTTCGCCACTGCAGTGCCGGGCTTAATTCAGGTAGAAAATTGGAAATGCACCACTGCAGTTTGTTGGACGCAACATCTGCCCGTCGACTGTAGGTGTAAACAATGTGCGATAATGCTGACGGATTGCCACTCACGTTTCACAGTCCGCGAAAACGGAAACTGATGAAGATGCTTACTTACTAAAACAAAGGCTCTTCGGACTGAGACAAACTTCTTCCGAGCTCAATCTTTTCTTATAATGCCTACCGGCCTGGAGCGCCATTGCAAGAACTGAAAATCATTTCTGATATGTTTTTTTATATAACCAGATTGAAATAGGGAAGGCCTTTCTTGGCGGATTTGCTAATGGGGACATGTGTGCTTTGCGCAAAGAGCATACTTTTATGCTCCTGATTTTCTTCAGACTGTAACATTAAATTTACAAGCGTATACTTAGCAATTAATTCAGCGAACACTTTATTGTTTTTTCCCTAAAGCGGCACCAAAGTGGGTGTACCGAACCGTACCTGGATCTCGCTAATCAGAGCTTGTTGTAATCGATTGGTTCATATTCGCGCCCAAAACGCCATTGGCTAGATTCTGGGAAGTGATAAAATTTAATTACACGACAGGAAATTTTAGGCGGTAACTTGTTCAGTGGATATGGTATATTTGCTTTGTCGTGATTTATCAAATTTGTGCTCCCATTCCCAGTATTTGAGTTTTCGTGTTTTCATGTTTTTAATTTGTTAGTCAGTTGTCCGGGTAATTTGATAAGATCTCGTGAACAGATATATCACGAAGGTTTTCGTAATCGTGAGTAACCGCACAGTTAATGGAATTTATCGTTTTCTTATTATTTAATTAAAACAAAACATTTTATTGATCTCTTTTTCTCAATGAACACTAAATTTTGTCATTCCCTTCATATTGCTGAAAACAGTCAATGCATCATATTTATAAGCACAACTTATTTCTTATTTATAAAAAGATAACAAACCAAACTTTATATTATTTATAAAGCATCACAGCATTTTTAAACTAACTCAGTATTTAGGTAGGTACGTACAAATATTATTTGTACACCTACACTAGCTACATATACGAGTACCTCACCCTATTCTTAATTTCTCTAACTGAAGGTTAGACGTTCGTATACCTACATTCGCTTTAATTAGTTGTTCTTCCATCATATATTTAAAAAAAAAATTATGATTATTTTAAATATTACGAAACGTTAACGTTTCAAAATCATTTCAACGCTATTGCTGTGTCTCAATATCCTCCTACCCTTTTCATCAAATCGCATTCAAAACTTGCCGCACTTAAATTTATTTACACAGTAGACAGAAATTGGTTTTTTATCTAATTCAATATTTAAAAATTTCACAGGCAGTCCACCAAAAATTCTCGAAAAAGATAAATCTGGTAAGTTTGAATACCACAGCTCAAAATTATGGCACAAAACAAATAATTCCACCTATCTTGAGATCTTTTGTCATACATGTATTAATAATAATTACACTATTTCCGTAGTTTTGTTCTTCAACTTTTTGTTTGGAATTATCTCTATTAGTATGCATTGTCTTCTTCATAAAAATGTTTGCGGATAATTTCATTTTCACTTTCTTTTATTTCACTATTGTCCTACTTGAAATCTTAAGCATCAATTCTTTTTCTTTTGGGTGAGTAATAATTTTAATATTTTTACGCTTTCTTTCTCATAGTTCTATCTTCTTTTTCAATTTCTACAAAATAATCTATTGGTACTTATGGAAGACAGTGTTATTAAATAACATGCCTTTTTAAAAAAATTAAATACTTAAATTCAAAACTCCGTAAAATGTCATTGTAGCAACATTTAAGAACAAAGGTAGTCAAACATTTTTCTTCAAAATTAGATAAAATTATTCCTTTCGTTCAGAATGTGTTTTTATACTTATACTTATGTTAAATAAGGTTTCCCATAACCATCAAGTTAATCAATAGAGGATAATTAAATAATTCTTTTAGTGCTGAAATAAAACGTGAAATCAAAAAAGGCTCATAAAAAAACCATTTAGGTAGTTGTTTAATGAACGAGAAACTTAGTGTAATTTATTCTTCAAAATATTAAATTAAACCCCAAGGCGCTTAGCCATTTATCAAAATCAACTATTATACCCTTCAGGTAGTAGCATTAAAAGTTAGCGAATATGACAGTAACAACTCATTTACTCTGACAGGAAAAATACTTAAAAGTGCTCCTTAACTGCATGTTTCACATGTTTTTCAAAAATTGTGAATAATTCATTTGTTGGTTTAGAAAGTGTTGAAACACTTGCCCGTAAATATTTCGAGACCAATTGAATGCTGCGTACCTGTTCACTAGCCCTTTCGTAACTGAAACGAATAGTTCAAATATTTTCAGCTCGTTCAGTCTGTAACTCGTTAAATTTTATTAATACGTAAGCAGGATCCGCCCCTTGATTAAACTGCCCGGAGCGGTATTAGTCGACTTTCTGCTTTCATTAAATGGTCTAATCTTAGTTTTTTTTTATTTATTTATTTTTTTTTTACTTTTAACGTGAATGAGTTCGACTATATTGCAATTTTTCAATTTCCCCGCTAAAAAATCACATTTAATACTAGATTTATCGGCAAGCTCACCATTTGTAACTAATCACAGTCCTGCGACTCATTTCGTCGTCATTACGCGGTGCTTTGTCGGATCCCAATTTTCGACAATGCCCTCTCGCCTGCGCGTACAATTGTCGAAGAAAGTAAAAGTCGATTCGAGGGAAAACGAGTTTCCACGGTGGATTTTGCGTGAAGTGCTTTTTGCGGTATCCGCCGGAGTCGTCGTCTCCTTGCAATTTTTCTGAGCGCCTGCCCGCGGCTTGAGACTCACGCTTTAGTTGCTTTAGTTTCTATGATTAATGATCGTTTGCCCGCTTAATTTTATCGACCGTTTAGGGGCCTTGCAGACTTGTCAGAATATTCGCGGATTGATCTCTTTATTACCAGCGTTCTCCATTTTACCTGTGTACCGGGCCGCATTATAACAAACATGTGAATGGATCGAATCTGAAACAAAAGGTATGTGGCTCATGATCTCATCGCAACCGTTTCACAGACAACTTTTTCTACTCGCTGTCCCGACCACTTAAATTAACCCGCGACTCTGAGATTGATTTATGATATGAACCTAAAATAGAATGTGACTGCTGGGAAATGGATTAATTAGAAATTTCGCCCTAGAAAAACAAAAGACTTAAGCGACGAACTTACGAATAAGTAGTGAAATTTGCTTCCCAAAACTTTAATTCAGAGGATATGGTTGTCCTATTATTGATTAGGAGCAGTTTCGCTTTTTTCTGTTTATCATGTCTAATTCTCAACTTACATACATAGATAGTATTTTACGTTCTACTGAAAACTCATACTCATGCTAAGGACTTCGAAATGTGGTTATGGTTCGTAATCTTTTCGTTCTTCCAATAAACATTAAACGATAGGTTTGGGGAAAAAATTATTAACGGTTTTTCTGGTAAAAGTAACTCGTACTCGTTCGAGCAACTAATCCTAAAGATGTAAGTTGATAGTAATTTATAATATTCCATTTAAACGCCTGACATTAACATTTGACATTGAAATTGGAATTTTTGTAAGGGAAGTCCAGGATTAAATTAACTAATAATGTATTTATTTGGAAAATGATATTGCGCATTTCTTGTTATAATGTAAAATTGTTAGTTTTTGGAGAAATAAAGTCAGAAAGGTTTTTTTTCTATTTCTTAACTTTAATGTTTAAAGTTGACTCAAATTGAGCCGTCAGTTTACCTCTCAACTTCGTTGTATATAAATGAGAAATTCGTGTTGAGATGTTCACGCACATTTAATATACCTACAGAAAAAGCCAACGTACGAACGTACGAAACTAAAACTTGGAGAAAGTGGACTTCACTTATCTAGGACGGTATATTGAGTTCGTAGTAGGCAAAAAGGCTCTTAACGCCTAATAGCTATCATTATCCATCAGGTTAAAAATGATCGGCCGCATAAATGCCAAGAATTCGACGAATTCCAAGCGTAACACCAGGAGAATAAGCAGCTGGAAAGGTGTGATCCAATAAAATTATTAAGTTGATCAGGCGTTCCTGTTAGCAATGAATTAAAAGTGACAACCGGCGTGAAATTGCCTACATGCTATGAAAAACTTGAACTTGCCACTCACTCAAGTTTCTCTTATTTTCCCCACAATTTACATCCACATCCGGTTAAACACGAGCCGAGAAAGACAACAAAATGAGCAGAAACACCCAACTCAAAGTTCCTGATTGAGGACATCAGCCTCCCTTCATTTTTTCTTCTGAATCATCTGACCGCGAAATATTGTAATTATTTCACATTTTTAACGTATCGTAATATGTAAGTATATGCAAATTCCTCAGAAACGGAGGAACGGCAGGATTACGATCACTTCAAAAAGCACTTAACAATGAATATCTCGTTCATCGTAATGTTTATGATTGTGTCATTTCAAAGTTGTGACATTTTTGCTGAGTTCATGAGAGGCGCAGTAAATAATCACACCTGCGATTTCTTGAAAATATGCGAGGCCTTTCTTTTATTACACTCCCGTCCGGTGGTACATGATATCTACGTGTAATTATGTGAAAGTAGGAGGCTTATTTATGGTCAGCTATTAAAATTTCGCGGAAATCACAACTTATGTGCTTTTGATGTTTAATCGTGATAAGGTGGTAACTGCGTAACGTACGAAATAATTTTTATTTTTGGAAATTTTTACGCTGACGCGTGTGTCCTTGAAAATGACGCTGTTATTTAATGAAAAAAATTGTTTTTACCTAGATACTGGTTCTTACATTTAAGGATTGAAGTTAATTATTTTGTGGTATCTTAATTACACCAAATTACATGTCGGAGGTACAATGTGCTAAGTCCTTGATGGGCTCACCCGGAACTATAAGGCGAAACTACAATTGTGGCCAATTTTTTAATTTTCTCACGTATAAACCAGATCGCGATAGTTGATTTGATCTTAAAATTGCTGGAAACGTTAAAAATCTGAGAGCCAAATTATGATTAATTATTGAGGTGAGGCACTCAGCAAGGTTTCTTCAAAAATAATTTCGTTTTTTTTTTTAAGATTTAAATGATAGTTAATTTACCCACTGTATACTTCCAATGGCAAGACAATCTTTCAAAACCTATTTAATATTACCAAATTTTCTAATGATAATAAAAACGACATCGATTATAAAAGCAAGCATAAAACCAGCTGCAATCTTGTTTTCACAGTGAATCCTTAGTTCACGGTTATATTAAGTGGAATTTCGAACTGGATGATCCTTCTTTGTAAGATAATTGGTTATGTTTGTCTTGAACCTAATACTATTACTTTTAAAATGTTTAAGAAAAGTCACAAATACCTATGTAAGAGTATAAAGCAGGAAAATTAATACGGTACTGAATATCTAATTCCACTGGATTGCTAAATTCAGTATTTTCCTAAACTTTAATAAATAAATAAATTACTAAAATCAATCAAAGCAATGCTGTACAGTGTACATACCTTTTGCACAAATAAAATATGGGCAAAAGAATAATTGGTAAAACAGAAAAATAAGAATAATGAAAGAGGAAAAACACGGCAGGATTTGGACTTTTACTTTCTGAAGGTACTCTGACAATTAACTCCCGAATACGCGTAGTACGCTTAATCGCCTCCGGCTGTGTATGGTAATGCATGCCTCAATTTATTGAGCCTATACTCGTAGTAAAAGTTGTAATAATGTAGATTAAATAATTGTAAAACATATTGATAAAAATCTGACATTGAGCCCAATAAAACAGGGTGTAACGAAAGCATCAAAACTTGTATGTACGTTATACACGAAACATATTCCCTGAAACCTTCGAGCGAATTTAAATAAACCATGATTTTTAAAATTTTATTCCTTAGACAAAACCATAGCTTTCATCTTGTTAAAATATCTAATTATATTAAAATTTTAAATTGTATATAATGATTCCTCAATTCATTGATGTAAAAGTGAGTTAAAGAGTAAATCAATTTACATTGAACTTGATTACTAAAATTCCATGAATAGTTTAATTTTAACTTCCTTTCTCTTAATCAAAAGCATCTTGTAGTTATTATGATACCAATGACACTTGTATTTACAAAAAAAAAAACTGAAGGACATTGTACTTGCACAGCGAATTATGGTGTTATTACCCTTCACTTTGTTCCCGATTCCCAAAAATCCGGATAACTTTAGTAAAAGAAATTTTTGAAAGTTGCCCCGGCGTAATTCACTCCTCATTTATATCGCCTTTTATTTATTTTTTCCATCTTAATAAACGCGTTTTTACAACACAATACAATTTCTGGGCCGTAATCTTCGATCACAGATTGTAAATAAACAGGTGCACATTGCTCGGTCTTGGTCCAGTCCAGAGTGACCAAAGAAACCCGTTCAAAACAAATAAGTCTACATTCGACAAAAATCCTGGTATCTTTTGTAATTGGGCAACGTTTGTGACCGGATCAAAGTGAGTGGACATTGAGGCTTATATTTACGATCGCTTCCATTATGTGGTACGGATTTTCTTTTTCGCATAACAATTCTCAACTTGAACTACTTTTCACGACATGTACCTGTCCCTGCAAGAGTTGTGCTGACAGCATTTTGAGTGTGAAAGTTCTTGCGAAAGATGCCCGCGACCGGCGTCTTTGTGAGCCGCGCACACAGCGGCTTAATTAGAACCACATCGTCGCAGTTCGACAGGTGGCTTGTTTATTATTCCTTGGCCGCGTTATCATTAATTACCATTTCTGCGACATAGGTGCAGGCATATATTCATTCATTTCGCCTCTGCTCGCGATGTTGTTTTTCTCACAACCTCGCATGGTCCAAATGTCACCACGATCCTGCAGATCGTGATCATCGAGCAGGTAACCCATTTGTTTTCCTTCACCACCTGTGTACCCACTTGACATGAGTGATTAATTCTATCTGATATGATATTTTTCGTGCAAATCTAAGAATATACTGTGGAAATCCATCAGGAGATTTCTGCCAATCATCATCGTGACTCGATAGATTGGCTACGTAATCCATGTGGAGGCGAAAGTCCATCTCTTCAAAACTTTCCTCGGAAATGAAGAGTTTTGAAATTTTGTATAACCTCATGGATACGTGATGTTAAAACTCTTCGGAAACTGAAATGGACCTATGTAATGTCTACTCAATTTTGGTTTATAGATTGATTACACTGAATGATTTTGGACCTTTCTTACCCTTTGTTCATTTTTTTTATTATTTGAGTGACATTGTACATCTCTATTATTATATGAACACTTTCTGTAATAACGAATTTATTCTTATAGACCATGACACTTTAAAAATTTGATCTAAAAGTCAATGAGCATTGTTAGGATAACTATGAATCATTATGTTTTACGCTTTGAAAAATTATATTTTTCATTCCCTATATTGTTAATACAATCGAAACACAAAATCCAAGAAAATATTTTTAACGTAACAATAATATTGATTCAGAAGGTCTCCCTCATGAGTTTTAAACAAACCTTGAAAAAACGACAATTTAGTCCAAATCAAACTAGGAAGGTACTCGTATAATAAAATGTGGTTTATTTTCAACACGTCCGTAAAATTATTTACAGAAATCAGATGAAAAGATCCTTAATTTATGGATGATGATAATGAAAAACTAACACTTTTAAAAACTTTAAAGTTAAATATCACGGTGAAATGTCATACAATCAAATAACAATAATTTTTTTTAATCAAAATCCGCGAAGAGACTTTTAACTCAATTAATGCGTGTTTAGCACTTCACTATGTGTATCACTGTTATATACAAATGTCAGTAGCTATAACACTAACAATAAAGAAGAGAACGATTTTATGAACTAAATATTTAGGATGAAAATTGAGTATGTTCGAGTCGAATATAAAAGACTACTTTACTGTTTAAAGGTTGTCATTTCTTCATCTTTAACCCTGTCTGATGTATTACGATACAAGAATAAAAGACCAGACTTCATATTTTGAACGTAACAACATTTTTGAAAATTTAACAAAATTGAGTAGCTGAAAGGCCAACATAGTTGTTCGGAAGAAACACGAACCAAAAGTACGTACATGTATGTATACATGTATAACTTACTTTCCTTTTCTCAATTACCTCATGCGTGGTTTATGAAAAAATTTAAAAAAAAAAGAAAACTCTTAATTATAAAAAAGTAAAATTTCACTTGACTTCGAAATGTTTATCTGATTAAATCACCTTGTACCAAACTGAAAATGTCTTAATAAGCCTGAACCTTAACCACTCCCGATTTTATTTACAACTCCATAAAGTCCAGACTGTAAATTTTGAAAGGTTTTGCAACTGCAGCCCAATCCTATCGCATCGTGCACCAAAGGAAATTGGCAATTTAAGACAAAATAAAGCAAGCAATCATCTCGATTCAACTGCTGGGCGGGGCAGTGCGCTTCTGGGCGAAATCCTATGGAAAGTGAATAAATAACTTTTATCAGTCAGCTTAAGAAGATCAGCAGCACCTTGGGGCACCTAAATCAATCGAAAGAAAGCCGCCATACGTGCCTGCTCCTGTGAACGGTGCCTCGGTCGAGTAGAGACAACTTCTTAGTTTGTAATCCGGTCTGCAATGAATCACCGGTGCCCTTAAGCTACCTTCTTACGTGACGTGAACCTTACCAGAACCGCGCATGCTCGTGCCAAACTCGGTTAAAAGGCAGTTAATTCTGAGGCTCGGTTGCAATGCAATTTCTGATAGTAGCCAGCTGCCGGTGTTTTTTTACTCCTACCGCTCGTCCAGCGGCCAATCGAACTGTGTCTACATGTGAAAGCTAATGAATTTTGAAATTATGTTGGGAAATGGCGGGTAGGTGCCCGTAAGCGCAACACTTTCTACAGAACCAGCCTCTACTCGTTGAAACGTGCCGTAAAAACTTGCTACCGCATTCTACGGGCTACAGTCCGGCCAATTTACGTAACCCATTGTTAGGCATTTAATCCAGTTTATGTTACAACATTAGCGCTAAAACGCGCTTAATGCGATATCAAGAGTGCAAATAGCATGTGCTTAGGGAAACGAGTCGGAAGTAAAGGGTGATTATGAATGCCCACTGGGAGGCTTAACTGATACTCCGGTGGCCGCCTCTTTGGGGTAATCGAAATCGCATTATGCTTGCATAATTACATGCGCGAGTGGAACTGATCTCGCAAGAAATCAATTGAATTATGTATGGGCAAACAGGCCATTTGTGTTGATTGCTCTTGAAATTCCAGTGGTATTATAATGGTCACTGCTTGAGCGATAATGCGTATTTCCTAACACTAAACGAGACAGCAGCTTGCTTTGTATTTGTATTTGCAAATTAGGTTTTCGTACATAATTAGATGCGTTTTTTCTTCATAGTATAATACAGCTCAGATTAAGCAGTAAATTTTGCAATTTAATTACAAGTTACGAATAGTAAGTAATTCTGAATACAACAAAAAAAAATTGAAAAGGGTTATCAAATCAATGCGAATTACAACGTTTGATTCTTAACAGTGTAAAATATTTAAATAGTAGGTATAGGTATAGATTAGAGTTCTCGAGCAAATAGTTTGTGGTAATTTTTTTATAGTTCATAAAATTGTACACTAAATGACAAAGGTTTCGTTTAATTTCATCATTCTAAGGAAACTTTCGGTATTTTTTGCCCAACTCAAACCGACATAATTCTTAACTAACATTGCTTACTGCTAATTGGTCAATGTCGACTTTGCCTAGTTGTAAGTCGAACCTAAAGGTCATCTATCAAGATCTAGGAAAGTTCTAGTTGGGTCATCTTAAGAAATCTTTCATTAACCTACTAATGGATTTATGTGGTAGATTAGATATAACCACCTATTCTACTTAAATTTCGATAAAAACATAGAATACAAATATTTTCTTAGCAGGATAATATTTCTTTATTTAAATTTCCATTTAAACTTGTTGTAAAACTTCCAAAAATCAACAAAATCCAATCTGAATTTGTGTTTCGTTCGGTAAATTCGCCTCATTTACGCAAATTAACACCAAATGGCCCACTCACCCTAAGCCCATAAATCACTCCCGGATACCGCACACGTCGACAATAAGCCGTTGACAAAAACCACTTTATAGATGAAAGGCTTCGCTGCATAATAATTCGAAACGTCTGAGAAAAATTCACGGCGGTAGGTACACCTCAATGCCTTTTCACCTTTTCGTTTAATAAAATAAATTCGGCGCTGACGGCAAGGAACAATGCAAAATTGCCCATCTTCATTGTCGGCATATTCACCAGACAATAATTTGTCTTGGGACCATCAAAATTTCGATTTCGACTGCATTCATGTCGAAATGGGAAGCATTTTGGGTCACGCAACTGAATTTTTTCATCAAGATCGCAAAGAAGTAATGAGTGATGAAACGAAGGAATCCACGGCAGTATCTGGCCAATAAGTCGCAATGAAAACAATCCATTCAGGAGATACGAACGCATTTTTGGAGGTTACAAAAGAAATCTCATGCAAATTTGGCGCATCAGTTTTTTAAAGAGTCCATTTGCAATTTTATTGTTAATTTCCAGTTTCCATGTTCAATGGTTATTACAGTTATTTTCGTGGTCATTTCACCTTCCTTTATCTCTTTAATTTTCTGAATTTCTCATCTCATTGCATTCAAGCCAAGATTGGCGAGGAATGGTTACATTAGTAAAAACCAGAAATTTCATTTTCAAGACGTATGTAGTTCTACTTTAACCGGACCTGAATGCTTAAAAAAGGCAAAAGTGTTATAGAACGGGTTGTTCTACCGCAGGGGCTACGCATACCTGCTATTACTTTTTAACCTTTTTAACGAAGGTGGATAAGTACTACTTATTTGTGGAAAGTGGATCACCTACAACATGACTATTGCGCTTAATCCTGACCACAACCAGCAACATCAATCTATCATTTTGAATCAATGTCCCAGATGATAGGATTAGGCTTATCTAGTTTATCACTACCGCTTCAGTTGCCTTACTTGTGAATCACAACTCTAATAGCATTGCAGTTATGCGAAAGAAAGTTCTATGAATACTAATGTTGGGAAATAAATAAATTATTCTCTTTACATTCCATCTGTGATAGTAGTTTGTTAATTTTTACTTTAAGTGCACTTAAGTGCACAAAATAATTAAATTAAACTTTACTAATTTGCTACCAACGTAGTATGTTAATTGTTATTGCATTTTCATCATGTAACCAGCTATCACGTTTCGCTCATTTGATATGCATTTGGGACGCTGAAGCGTTCAGCAATCATTTGTATTCGCATGTACAAGAAATGTAAAAAGAGCAAAAATAAACGAAAATGGATAATTTCGCAGATATTAAGGTTCAAACTTGTTTTCCCTCATCATAGAATTTCTTACTCTACTATATCAAGTCCAAAAATTTTTGCGACTGTAAAAGCAATTTATTTATTACTTATAGACTTATTTTCTTAAATTGAACCAATCACTAATATAACTTCATTAGCTATTACAAAATACATACTAAGATACACTTGGTCAAAAAGTAGTTGGTTTCATGAGTAAATCTTGTAAATGAAAAAAGAATTGCAACAATTAAGGTAACAAAAGTCGGAAATGATAGTACAATCTAAAATTAAAAAGTATATTAGGTATATGCGATATAACAAATAAAATGTGTAGGTAGGTACTGTTGCAATCAAATGTAGGTATATATGTATTTATTTTAATTATGAAATAGTGTCTCAGTAATTTATTTCGTCCTTATTTGATTATACTTGTTTTGTTTTTAATTTTGCATATACATATGTACAGTACAATTTACGGAATTGAGATGGATATTACAACATTTCAATTATTTAAATTGGATAGTACAGCCGACTGAAGATAAAACTTAAGCGCAAGTATACGAATGTACACAAAGGGCAAACACATTACTCTCCTTAATTCATTGCAATCAAGTCAAACGCAATATTTCAAGTAATTTATTGTAGTCCAATTCTCATGTACATTAATTAGATTA
Source organism: Machimus atricapillus (assembly GCA_933228815.1). NCBI lineage: Eukaryota > Metazoa > Arthropoda > Insecta > Diptera > Asilidae > Machimus > Machimus atricapillus. The sequence continues at coordinate 30,465,835 of OW121786.1, read as the reverse complement.
ACGCAAATCCAGATCACATTAGCACGTAATAATACCAAATTGCAAAATTGGGGAAAATTTATCTTGCAAAATCGCTGTAATTTGAGTAATTATAGAAGAAATATTTCAGCCTAAGCAAGAGCTGCCCCAAATGCAATGATATTGTTATTATTGTGAATAGTTCCACATTAAAGATCATTGGATAGATCCAACAATTGCCTGATCGAGCAGGAATCAACTGCAACGTCGTTTATTTTTTTTTTATTATAACAAATTTGGGTCAAATAATGCGCGCAGTGACCGACCCCGCCTCAACTAAACAATTCCATCACGAAGTAAACATCTCGCAATAGTGCGCCATTCAAATGCAATTGGAAGGCAATAAAATTCCGGAAATAAATAAATTAATTTGAATAAATTACAATAAATGGGCGTTATCTCCAGTTGTTGTGCAACAGGCTCTTTTTGGCATGCCTGGCACCAGCTGGATGTAGAACAATGGAATTATGGAAACCTGTTTCGAATAAATCATTTCAACCTCGCCATTCTTGCTCTTTGCAGATTCGGACAAATTGGACCAGTCAACAGCGGCGTCCTGGTGGCAGGCACATGTGGCGGTGACATCATCAGATCCACCTCTGATGGACTCGTCGTTCTTCTCAGCCACCCACGGGCTGGTCCAGACACACCCCTCCCTGAGTGGGAGCATACCGCGTCCTGCGCCCCTCAGCAGCAACAGCCTGGGCAGCGGCTCCTCCAGTTCTGGAGCTAGGGCCAGCTTGGGAGCCCGCCTGTCCAGCACCCTTGGGACTGTCGTCAATCCCAACCCAAAGTCGCCGTTCCGCCATCTAGACTTTTCCACTAGCGCCACCGCCGAGCTGCGGCGCAATCCTAGTCTATCTGCGCCCGACGAATGTGCCAGAGCTTGCAGAGAAGGGGAACCCCCAAGGATATGCTACTACCATTTCACCCTGGAGTACTACACCGTTCTGGGAGCGTAAGTAAAATTTTATATAATAATCCTACTAATATTAAAAATGCGAAAGTTTATGTGTGTAAATGTATGTTGCCATTTAGCTCCGTAACAACTTAACGGATTTTCATGAGATTTGTTATGTAGTTACTTTAAGTCCTGTATTATGACATAACATAAGGTACTTTTCATTCCGAAAAAATGTGTTCCTGTATTCGATTTCGATTCGATTTTGATTTTAATGTTATTTTTATTTTGATTTTAATTTCATTTTAATTTTATCTTTAAGTTAATTTCATTTTTTATTTTAATCTACGCTCTTTCTTCTATCTATATATAACCTACTAAAGTGTGTTTGTTTGTTTGTTGGCGCTCCCACGAATTATTATACTTTAAAAAACAACAGAAACTGAACTGCGAACAAATATATTTTCAAAAGTTTGGAAATACTTACTTTAATCTAAATAGCAAAGGTAGTTTACAGAATTTTTTATTTAAAACTAATAAATATTTAAATATAGCATGTTTGATTTGCTATGACCTTTAAGAAAAATATTTAAAACACTTGCACAGCTCGCAGAGCATCTCGCACAAAGCAAAGCTCATGGTTAAAACCTGACATTGTTCGGTTCATTCCCAAATAACTTTGCTAATCAATCAATTCGCGGTCAATGGAAATTTTTCTTAAGCCTCTTTTATCTTTGAATTCATGCCAATTAACAGAAGTGAAACTGGGCTGGTTTTGGATTTAGGCACCAAAACATTCTTCAACTTGACTGCTAAAGAAATCCTCCCTGATGCCAGTGAAATTTTGAGGCCACGAACTGTTGTATGACCGATGAGGTTTTTTCTTTACCTTGAAATATCACGATCTATTTAGTTTTGCTTCGATCGTTATTTTCTTCTTAGTCTTTCCGTGTCTGCTGAGCTGACCTACCTTGTTCTAAGTCATAATTATGTTGTTTCAACTATTGTGCAGAAATCAATAAGTAACGGACATACAAGTCACGCCAAATTTGCATAAAAACGCCTCAAAAATTTCCGATTATAAATTAATAATAACAGTGTGATTTACAGAGCGAAACCAATAAGTCGCAAAATTTATAATATCGGAGACCCGGATGAAATATTTACCGTGAAAATCATTACAAGCTCATTTCTATTTTTCTCATTAAATAGAACATGCAAATCTTTTCTAGTTAATAGTTATTTGTTTCTGATTTAAAATAATTCTGTACGATTTGTCCGATTCAAGGTTTGAACTTTGGATGGATAAATAATGTAGTAATTTGATACACTTTTCTGCCATTTTAAAATATTGGAATATGTGATGATTTTAATTCAATAAAAATTTATCTTACATATAACCTGAATCATATAGGAAAATGAGAAAAACACTAATCCAAGCTTTCTGCCTATATTGGACACGCCCTAAGGTTATCAAAAAGTAAACAGAAACAGTGTGTTTAGTTTCGCAATGATGCGGTCTTAAGTTTTTACTAATTCGCCTTCTCAGTATTTTCTCTTTTTTTTTTTTTCTTTGTAACAAACAATTTTTTAATGATAAACAAACTAAAAAAAATAAAATCATAATTATGATTAATGGCACTTCTTCTGCCGTGTTTTATTATATATAAAAAATTTCTGGGTCAACAGGGCCTTATGCAAAACTATGGCTAATTTACTGTCGAATAGCAAAAAAAAAAATACAGCTCAATCACAGGTAGCCTAGAAAAAGGTATACGCATGAACAAATCGAGAGCAATTACGTTTCTCGTGGCCAAACATAAACTAAGAATTTAAGGCTGCGTCGTGAGAAAGTGGGCCTAATTACGTTTGATGAACAATGCCCACGGCCAGCCTTCCCACTGCCAGGCGATTTATGATTTACATTTTCCCCTATTGCGGCAGCCCCAGATAATTAGTAATTAGCATCATACTAGCTCGAACCCAATTCGAACCTATCCGCCCAGGTCAGGTACGATGATTAACAAGGTTTCTTTTCAGCGACATAATGCTTGGCGATTTTGAAGACTTGGGAGGCGCGATAGTTGCGAAACATCGGACCCACCGCGCGATCTCAGCCCCTTTCTTCACTAATTGAAAGGAGAAGGATCCGCCCCCGTCGAAACCCGGCTCAAAACCAGGATTCTATCATAGCTCAAAGGCCAGTTACTGATTTCGCAAAAATTGACCTTTTTGCGATTTCTCTCTTCGTGCGCTTCTTGCATGGCATAGGATAAGTTATGAAGTATTTCAGGTATACTTTTTTATATTTTTTGAGCGCCTCAAGCTTGATGCGGTCAATGTCGAACTCTAAAATGCACTAGATCTTGTGCAAGGTTCGCGGCTCGCACCGCCTGTAAAAAAAGTGAGAATAACAAAAAAAAATATATACAACTTCTTGACTCTGGATCAGGTTTCGTAATTTAATTGCTGCGATTTCTTTCGCAGATTAAGCTGCTCTTGGTGTGATGTTGCGAACATTAATGAGCTTCTCTTGAGGGGGATTTTCCGGTAATTACAACTGACAAAAATGAGACCTTAAACAGGTGGCTGGGCTTTGTGTAACACGTTCAGTCGTGCGTCCCACCCAAGGACGACATCATTTTAAAAAATCGCTTTACATTCAATTTGATTTTGTTATTGGGCGACTTGAATCGGGCGGAGATTTTGCTATTTTGATTGAGGAGGTATTTGAGGAAATGCAGGTAACAGCTCAATTTGATGAGGGCTGTTGCTGCCCAAGGCGAGACGTAGTCTAGTTGGCCTTTTATTTGTTTAAATCGGCAGTCATTCATCATGTTTGTTGTGCGGTTTGAGGTGAGGTTGATGATCCTTCCTGATTCTAGCTCATTTCCTATATTAAACGCACTACACACTTTTAATTTTTATTTATTTTTGTACAGGTGTTTTAAAAAATATATGAAAGTATGAACTGACCAATCAATTCTTTGGATGTTTAAGAATAACCTACTTCTACGTGGAGTTTTAAGTGTTTCGCTACTTAATTTTCTTATAACCCTATGTAACTATCTCAACTTTGAAACCCTTTTAAGATGTCAAATAAATATGCTTAAAATGCTATTTCATTTGTTAATGAATATTGACAAAATCAACCCCCAAAAAAAATGCATGAATAAATATAAAGGATAGTTACGTAATGGGCTTACCTTGTACCTGGGAGGCCAACAGGTACCACCTAGGATTAGTGGACTAAAATGAAAGAAAAAAAAATTAATATTGGAATAATATGAATTAAGCAAGGGAAATGACTAAATCATTTAATAATAAGCCTTAAAAAGACATAAGAATTCTCGAAAACAGAAATGTTAAATTATTTTAGCAGATCAAAGGCACCTACACAATTTTAACAATATTTGAGTTATACATGAAATTTATAGCACTAAATCAAAGAATTAAAACTTACCTTTGCGTTTCTATGCTGATAACAACTCTAAAATCCGCGAAACACAACGAAATTCGCGAAAATAAGCGCGACACATTTCGAGAAAATAAACGACACGACACTGCGAACTGTCAGATGCGAACATGTTTTAAGATGGCACGGGCCTGATCAGAATGCTGATGCAACCCACCTGCTGGAATAGCCAGAAATTATAAAAATTGAGGCATTAATATGAAATTTATCATATAAAATATATAATTAACTAACTTCATAATTAACTTAATAAAAGAAAAAGGCAAATAAAATACCTATAAGAAGGATTTGGGTAGCCCTCAGAGAAGATGAACTCTGCTCTGCAAAAAGTCCAAATTACTGGAGGATTCTATAAATCTCTCAACTCACTTATCGCACTCTGACTGATCGCTCACATTTCATTTCATCGCGTCGCGACGCAAAGTCTTAGTAGAATCACTAAGCATATAACATACATATGTGTTATATGCTTAGTGGTAGAATTCAAAGGTATGCTCCGTGAGTCACCTTTGAAAAATATGCAAGTCTAATATTTCGGTATTTTTTGGGAATTAAATAAATTTAGCAGTAAAGGACTTAGAAAGAATTTGGTTTTTAGGATAAAAAAACAAAAACATTTTGAAAATTATTTAGCATTTAGCATAGGAATTATAATTTGAAGATTATCTAGAATTTGGCATAGGAAAAAACTTGTAATTTGAAATTTAATTTAAATTACATCAGTTTAAAATCAAATACATAGTTATAGTTTGAAAACAAAACTTGTACGAAAATTGTAAACTTTTTTAAAGTTAGAAATAATAGAAAAAAATTAAATTAAATTTGCATGTGATCCTACCTCAATTTTCTGTCACAAATCCCGTAAGGCACATAAATGATGACCGGAATGAGGGCTTCTCAAAAAATTGCCTGTCTTCGCGTTTCACATCTTTGGCAAAAATAATCTGAAATACAAAAATCAAAATGAATATCATAAAAGCATTTTTGTGGTTATATTCTGAATCAGTTTTAACAGATATTTTAGAAAATTGAAAAAAATTGCGCCGAACTTTTTATCAAAATTTCGAGTGATTTTCGAGTGAATTTATGGTGACAAAATAACTAAATTTTACAGTAAAATTTTGATGATTCTTTTTTGTTGGATAGTCTAAGATTCTCCGGGAATACAATTATACATATGTATGAAAACCTAAGAGGAAGCTTGGTAGCTGTTGTAAAATACTCTAAAAGCAATAATCTTTTATTATTTCAGAGCATGCCAAGTTTGCACACCAAATGCAACAAACACAGTCTGGAGTCATTGTCAATGTGTCCTTGCCGATGGCGTTGAAAGAGGCATCCTCACAGCAAACCGAATGATTCCGGGTCCAAGTATCCAAGTTTGTGAAAACGACAAAGTTGTAATCGATGTTGAAAATCACATGGAAGGTATGGAAGTAACCATTCATTGGCACGGTATTTGGCAAAGAGGGTCCCAGTACTATGACGGAGTGCCATTCGTCACGCAATGCCCAATTCAACAAGGAAATACCTTCAGGTGATGTTATTGATTAGATCTGATTAATTACTAATAAATCAATGATTTCTTCCTGTCTCAGATATCAGTGGTCAGGAAATGCTGGCACTCACTTTTGGCACGCACACACAGGTCTTCAGAAACTGGACGGTCTCTATGGCAGCATAATTGTAAGGCAGCCACCCTCGAAAGATCCAAACTCTCATCTCTATGATTTTGATCTGACCACCCATATTATGCTGATCAGTGATTGGCTGCACGAGGATGCTGCAGAACGGTATCCTGGCCGTTTGGCTGTAAACACCGGTCAAGATCCCGAGTCACTTCTAGTCAATGGAAAGGGACAGTTCAGAGATCCAAACACGGGATTCATGACGAACACCCCACTCGAGATATTCACGATCACACCTGGCCGCAGATATCGCTTCCGCATGATAAACGCATTTGCATCCGTTTGTCCTGCCCAGGTGACAATCGAAGGGCACACGATGACTGTGATCGCCACCGACGGAGAACCCGTGCATCCGGTTCAGGTGAACACGATCATTTCGTTCTCAGGTGCGTTACAGAACACAGGAAGCTTTCAGCAAAAATGTGTCGAACACTTTGAATTAATAATGCATCACGATCGTGTGTTTTAGGCGAACGCTACGACTTCGTAATCAGTGCCGATCAGCAGGTCGGCGCGTTTTGGATCCAAGTAAGAGGTCTGGGCGAGTGCGGTATCCGCCGTACCCAGCAGCTGGCCATTCTCAGGTACGCCCGTGGTCCATACCAACCAGCATCGCCAGCACCTACCTACGACGTCGGCCTGCCGCAGGGTGTGGTAAGTCTTTGAAGCTTCTTTCTTGGGATTTATGTATCTTGCGCGAACGGTGCCTAAGTAAGCTACCTAGACACAGAACGCACCGGCTAAGGCGTGAGAATGTAAATAGTCGCAGCCTTGTATCATACACAGCCGTTTCTCTTGTTTTTCTGGGAACGCTCCTTTTATGTTAGCTTCTTGTAAATTTCTTTGTATAAAGTCTCCAGACATACATTTTAATTGATTCACAGCTGCTGGAACCCTGGAAGCTGTGATTTGTAAATAAAATTGTAAAATCGATGATCTATCGATCGTGTACAGCTAGCTCTACTGTGTGTTTTCTACGTTCAAGACGTTTTGTTTCTTCTTCGAAATCGTTGTTTGCAAAATTACGTAATTTTTGAATATGTTTCATTCTTGAATTCAATTTTTTACATTACATACATCCATACTGATACGAGTACTGTATTTATTATTTACGGTGTAAAAGTCATATATGTACATACATATTTTAGCAATTTATAAAAATGTATTGGAAAGTTTCATAAGAGCTTACCACATAGCTCAAACGGAATTTTAGATAAAATACATTTTATGTAGGTATTTCATAAAAATATGGAAAGCTAAAAATTCTTTCTCATTTTTCAATGTTTTCATGTTTATGTTGCAAAGAAATATCAATTTTGCAAACAAATATGTATGTATGTATTTTCCTCTTTTTAATAGTCTCTCTAAAACTAAATAGAATCATAGTTCTATACAAATCATACATACATGATACATATATGATGTAAGTATGTAAGTATGTATGTAAATAAAACTTTTCTTAATTATAAGAAAAACGCAAATTTCGTGACTTGCATAATTTAACCAAAAACATTCTTCAAATAGTTCAAATAGCTCTCGAAAATCAGAATAGAGTTTGTTTATACCTTAAATTTTGTATTTCAAATTATTTATTTACTGATTTACATTTTGAAATTATGTAATCTGGCGATATATGAATTTATTCGAAATTTTGGCTAATTATCACTTTCGTGTCGGCACATCAATTACCTGGGCGTGTTATGCAACCCCTGTTCGCATTCCTGAGTTGCTCTGAATTTAATTTTTTAGCAATTTCCCACTTAAGTTATTTAAGGCGTTTATGCGGAGCATATAAACATAAATAACATCACCAGCTGCAACCTTCGTGATTAAAAGCTGAAAGCCTGCAAATTACACCGAAATTACGTGAATGTCAAGAAAGTATTCCTACAAGCCTTTCCCGAATTTTATTTTAAATAACTGCCGAAACTTTAAAAAATGGGTTTTTTTTTCTCGCCAAAAATTTTCTCATACAATTTTTTGGAACGCAATTATATTTAGTGACGTTGTCTTAAGTCATTTGTTACGAAATAACATGCGCACCAAGTAAATTTTCAATTTTCTGCTTCTACCGAAACCAGTACTTAATTACCATGAAAAATTCATGATTCGAAAGGTGTACAAGTCGGCAGAGACTAAAGAAACTAAAAAAGGGACGGCCTCGTGTAGACTTAACGCCTCCTACTATACAAAATTAAGATAATTTGTAAAATTTTACAAGAAAAGGTAAAAACGTAATAGACTGACGATACTAATCTAAAAGCAATAACATGATAACAAAAAATCATAGATGAAGAACGTGTCTACTTCCGTTGTATAACTTGCAATTAGTTCATCAGTACTACTGGACTTAAACTAACCATTCCTCAACGAATCAAATCAACATCGCAAATAGGGACTTTAGTGATTTAAGTTGCAAATCAGGAACATCTTTCTATTCCCTGCATTAAGACGGAGAAAAAACGCGAAAACAATCCTTAATAGGTAAACAATAAAATTACGAAGAAATTGAGTCCGAAAGTGGAAGTGACAAGCGAAAATGCACCACGATGGTTCGTAATTTTCTAATAAAGGCATTTGATCCAGTTCAGCTTGAATTAAAATATCAGGTTTTATTTAAAAACTTCTTTCGCTTATGCGGTGTCCATTGGATAAAATGCTGAGGAAAAGAGATTGCCATGAGCTAATTTCTCTGCAAATAGCGATAATCAATTTTTTTTCAAGCACTTAAACAAAATAAACGAGAGAATTGAACAGTAGCAATTTGTTTCGTACTGGCAATTTGTGCTCGCTTAAATGTTTTTTTAAGATAATTTAAAACCTTTGAGAGAAATTGAAAAATGAGCGTCAGTCGTTATATGTGTAGTATACATAGTTTTAGTATCGTCAGCTGGAAAATTAACAGAAAGTGTGAACGGCTCCTAATTCAATTAAAAATTAGGTTTTTATCTATAGATATAATTGAAAAAAAGGACATTAAATAAAAACAATAAAAGTGAAAGTAACAGCAAAAATGTATTGCAAAACGAAATTTCCTTAATTTAATGGGTAACAGAAATGACTGTACAGCCCATTTTATTACTTTGTTTAGAGCATAGCAATTCCGCGATTCCTCACCTAATCTCAGCCTTTATCGGGCACCTAGTTTGAAAAAATATATATGTTTTTTGTTATATAGTTCCAAAGAAATAGATGTTAGAAATTAGGAAACAGAAAAGTCGAAGCCAAAAAAAAGTACTTATTCTTGGAATCACTTTTCAAATTGAGAATTGACTTACGGCTCGTCAGTGGTATGACAATTTGTTAACTAATTCTATTTATCATACTAAACCGATTGTATAATAATCCCCTGTAATTTAAAAAGTTGTTTTACCTAATTTTCTTGCATCTATATACGGATTGATAAAACACTTATCATAACGACATATCTCCTAAACTGCAATTGTACATAGCAGAAGCGTAACCAACTATGCAGTAATTAATTTTACAGTTCCGCTTTTACTTTTAATACCTGCCTTTTCTAAGTTTAAATTTCATAAAAGCTCTTTTTTTGCTTTACACTATGTTGGTACTTATTTTTCATAATCAAAATAATCATAATCAAAAATCGTGATTATGTAACCTTAACGGCTGATGACCTTCCTAAGCGATTTATTAACAGCTTACAGAGCTTTTTTATTAAATAGTAAAGAAGAAGTGGTAAAGTTTGTAAGTAAAAATTGTAAACAAATTGATTTCTGGATAACTATATTCATGTAATGCTAATGTTTTCTTTGTAAGTCTAAAAATACCAGTTTTATATATTCAACACTGAGCGATCAGATAAATCCCAATCAGAGCAACTGACGATTAGCACACTCATTGTGAAGCAATTCAGAGTTTGTGCATCGTCGGTTATTTTCCAAATCAGTAAAGTGCAATTGGCGACATTTACCCAATGTCAGAGTAATTATGGGTTGTGAACAATAATGCCAAGGTACCAATCTTACGACATTACAACATCCGAGAGTGACACGACGAAGAAGCAAAACGTCTTTACATATATGTATGTATATGTATGTACATAATCCACGGTATGATCGCAAAAGACAAAAAAACCGTGTACTGAAAGAGATCCTAGCAATTTTCCGGACTGTGTAAATATCCGCTCATTAATGTGACTTCTTTCTTCTTTTCTCTTCCGCTTGATGTCTGTACAAAACTGCAATATCCAACAAAAAAAAAAATATGTAAAAAACAATGTAAATGCTTCCAAACCAACCTATGCAAAACCACTGTAAAAACAAAAACCAGGTAATGAATCCATTAGACGCGCAATGCAACAGACAACGTGACGATGCCATTTGCGTGAGCCAGCTGAAAAACGCTTTGGACATCGATCGCGGCATTCTGCAGGAGAAGCCAGACGTGAAGATCTTCCTGCCTTTCCGCTTTTACCTTTACCGGCCCGAAGAATTGTTCCAGCCGAACACGTACAACAGATTTTTAGGTAAGAAAAGACGATGATCCGGCACAGGTGCGGGCTAAGATTCTTATTCACTTTCTTAACGCAGTTGCTCCAAACGGTGATCATGTCATTTCGCTGATCGATGAGATCTCGTACCTGTCGGCGCCAGCCCCCCTCACCTCCCAATACGACGACATAAATCCGGAGCAGTTCTGCAACGGCGACAACCGCCCAGCTGACTGCGGCCCCAATTGCATGTGCACTCATAAGATCGATATTCCGCTGAACGCGATCGTTGAAGTCGTCTTAGTCGACGAAGGTATTTATAATTTAAGACGGTGTGGTAAGCAGGAAGACGGGCCTCAACCAAACGATTCACTTTCCAGTTCAACAACCAAATCTCAGCCATCCATTCCACCTGCACGGGTACGCGTTCAGCGTCGTCGGTATTGGCCGATCGCCAGATTCAAACGTTCAGAAGATCAACCTGAAGCATGCACTTGACTTGGACAGACGCGGACTGTTGCACAGACAGTACAATTTACCACCGTCGAAAGACACCATCGCGGTGCCAAATAACGGTTATGTAGTCTTAAGATTTCGAGCTGATAATCCCGGTAAGATTGCTTTTGCATAACAATTCTGTCACCCATGATCGGAGCTGCGACAGATGTTGATCATTTCACCACATTTAATTATTAATTAACCCTCTTTTCCACATTTCAGGCTTCTGGCTATTCCATTGCCATTTCTTGTTCCACATCGTGATAGGAATGAATTTAATCCTGCAAGTTGGTACAAACGCTGATCTTCCTCCGATTCCCCCAGGATTTCCAACGTGTGGCGATCACACGCCTCCTATTCCTATATATTAAAATTTAATTTGTAATATAAAGCAAGACATCCTTCCAAAAGAGAACAAACGAGAAACCGCCTAAGTAAATTATTACCAACTTTTCTCACTCTTTTTTTGTAAATAGTGATGGAAAGTGTACGGTTTAATGTAAAAATTATAAGTAGTTACCGCTCAGCATACCTATCTTCATCGGACTGCTGTACCTATCAGAACGCATTTTTTCACCTGTAAACAAACATAATCACATCAATTAAATTAATTCATTACCCTGACATGCCTGTTCCTTCCGATGATTGATTTGTGTTATAGGGTTGTCTCTTAAAACATACAACATATGATACTTTTACTATCCATACGCTTATGTGTTTATATTAAGTTTTAATTTCATCACCATATTTTAATCAAAGTGCAAATTTTGGACCTCGCTTTCTGTAAAAGTTTACCAGTTAGGGTTTAGTTTTTGACGCTGAATTTATTATATTTTAGTACAGAGTTCTAACATTTTTTACATTATCATTTTTTCAACATTTTGAAACAAATATTTAACAAAATTCTAAACCATTAATTTTCCAAATTTCATACCTACATAAAAAATGTTCATTTCTTTTTTTTATACATATTTAATCCCTATTACAACGATTTTCAATTCATGAATCATTTTCATTTTAAATACGTGTATTCTATTTTGGAATTTGTAATTAAATTCAAACTGGCTATGCACAAATAAAAAGTTATTCTCGTCTTTTTCCTTGCAAAATTGCAAACTAAAATTGGTGTTTTGACTCTACTAAGTGTGTGCGCCGATTAAAACCCACCGTCATCTATTATTCTAAGGCGATTTTACTATAAAACTTTATTTCTTTTTTCTTCTTTCTCTACCTTTACTCTAAATCTAAAGTCCACTACATCATGTACATTTTTCATACTATATTTAATTTAATTTTCATCTTCGTATTTTCTATAACTTCCCCTTACTTTTCGTTACTTGTAATAATAATTATAATCAGATTATTTGAAACACAACAAGCTTATCAAAATTATGTTCTTTATACATATGTACTGCCCTAAATAAACACAAAGCCTAAAAGAGACAACAATATAACTAACAATCATGAACTCCTGCATGCTGCCACATTGTAGGGTAAATATATAAATTTAGTGTAAACCCAAACATGAAGAATGACCCGAACGAAAATTCCATGTAAATTTGTAAAAAAATAAATCAAACTGCAAAGACCAACATCTAAATTACCCAGTGATCGACACAACACAAAAACCAATATGAAAAAATCTTTCTAGTAAAAATCGGAAATCATCAAATCTTAAATTATGTAAATTTGTTGGATGAAAGAACCCCTTGTATGTATTGTATTTATGTAGTATAATGTTTATACTTTTCTTTATTTTTATGTTTATAATTACGTTTTTGAATAAAATACTCAAAGTGGACACCAACAATATTAAAGACTCTGTCGTAAAGAGCACTGGACGCGGCTGAGTGTTCGCAACGCATAAAGTGTTTGTAAAAAAATAAATTAATGCCAGAGAGAACACACATGACATTATGACAAAATAAATAAAATAATTTTTTTTGTAAATAATTCTTTTGCCTGTAAATACAAAATTTTTTTTTTATTAAAATCCTTCGCCTCAGACTGTATCTTTGTACAGACCTATCTTGAAGGAGTTTCCACCACTATTTTCTGTGTATAGCAATTCTTTTCGGCTTCTACATTTTGAGTAAGTTAAATTTTTACATTTTTACAATATAAGTCAATCTCGGCTTTAGCAGCACTCTATCTGCATTTCTGCTGTACGCTAAAATGTTCATGCTTTACTATATGTAAAATTTAATTACTTTCTATATTTAATTTAATCCTTTTTCGTTCCACAGGTTTTGAACCCATTGGACGCGATATGCGATGCGAAACGACGAGATGCTGTTTGTATCAGCAATCTGAAAAACTCGAAAAAAGTGGACAAAGGTGTCCTTATCGACCGACCCGATGTAAAAATCTTCTTGCCATTTAGATTCTATTTCTATCGACCAGAAGAGCTGTTTATGGCCAACACTTACAATTCATATCTGGGTAACCACACATCTTAGGGGTCCAAGCCCGAAAAATTCTCTTGTTACCTTTCTTATGAAATCATGCTCAGTCATAACACTTTAAGAAAATTCTTGAAAAGCAACGTCATGGCCACAAACAGGAATCAAATCTACGATCTTCGAATTTTCGATCCGATGCTCTAAACGTTGCCGATTTCTTCGAGTAATTCTGAGCTCTGATCAAAAGAACGAGCCTGCAAACTCAGTAGCAGTAGTTCAAAATCAATTTAGATTTTTTATGAAAATTGAATTCGACTTTAGTGAATTTAAGTATCAAAATACATATGTACATGCTTGGTTCAAGAACTAGTTTTTAGGGTTCCATTGTTCGTCTTTTCGTACATACATATGTATGTACATACGTCAAAGACCCTTTTTTGCATATATGGTATAGAAAATGTAGAAATAATTTAAAATCGATACTGTAATTTAAAAAATATGTATTAATTTTTGTATTAACTATGACTGAGGAAGCATTGAAGATATGGAACAAGACGAATTATTTCGGTCTAGAATCGGGAACCCTCTTACAAAATTCTTACCAACCACTTCACAAAATTTCAAATATTTCAGTTGCCCCTGGCGGAGACCACCTGATCTCCCTAATCGATGAAATTTCCTACAGAGCTCCAGCATCGCCGATGATATCGCAAATCGAAGACATCCCGCCGGAACAATTTTGCAATGGAGACAATCGACCACCATCATGTGGACCTAACTGCTTATGCACGCATAAAGTCGACATACCTTTAGGTGCCATTGTAGAAGTAGTTTTAGTCGATGAAGTCCAACAGACGAATCTCAGCCATCCGTTCCACTTGCACGGCTCCGCCTTCAACGTTATTGGCATGGGTCGATCGCCAGACACCACCGTCAAGAAAATCAACCTAAAGCACGCCTTGGACTTGGATCGTCGAGGAATGCTAAAGAGGGACTTCACCAGACCACCTCTCAAGGATACCATAGCTGTTCCTAACAATGGTTACGTTGTCCTGCGATTCCGAGCCGATAATCCTGGATATTGGCTATTCCACTGCCACTTCCTGTTCCACATCCTGATCGGGATGAACCTCGTTATCCATATAGGAAGCCAGTCCGATCTACCTCCAGTACCGCCAGATTTCCCTCGTTGCGGCAACCATCTGCCGCCAATTACGCTGTACTAATTAGAGATAGGGCCGAGTGTAGACTAATACCAAATTTTGAAGCATTCCTAGTTGGATGAATGTCCCATTGAAAGTCATTTACATTGTAAAAATTAGGAATAACGAGGCGGCGGAAATACGCAACCAGTTCATAATCTTAGCCATTATTTGTGCTATTTTGTTTTTGTTTTTTAGTTAAACGATTGGTACTGTAATACTGTTGCGAATTCCATCTAAATCATATCCTCTTCAGAAATATTCTAACTTTTCAATGGCATTAAACCTTTCATCTCATTACCCATCCCCCCTACTTATAATTCTTAATTTTATTCCTTTGCTCTAGTTGTATGTGATTGAGTTATTTCTTAAGTTATTTTTTATGTTATTCTACAGTTAGTAACTATTTAATAAAAGCCTAAACAAACCCAAACTTGCCTTTTTTATTGGAACAATATATTATTTTAATATAATTATCTTTTATTTTAAATAATCGAACTGAAAATTAGTTACAGTTCGAGGGATTTCAATGTTAATCGGTAATAAGTCTATAGGGCTCAGTAATTTTGAATATTATTTAATAAATTTTCGAAAAAGGCCAGTTTTATTTATTACGTTTGGTGATAAACTGGCTCGCTTGCCTTTTTGATTTTCTAATTGCTTCCTAGTTTACCCACAAAATTTCAAAACGAAACTTTTTCCTTTATCTTTAAGTTCCCTTGAGTATGCAACCAAACTTTTGGACTGAAAATGTACCAGCCAAAAACACAAATTTATGGCGAAACTAATAAAATATCCACTAAAGATTTTTCCGGTTGGTTTCTGTGCATAACAAATTTTCAATTTTTCATTTCATAAGACAAATACCAGTTTTTCACAGCTGAGAAATTAAAAATACATAAATTTTGTAATTCCTTCATTTCTAGCACACCGGAATATTTTAAAGCATCTTTGAATTTCAGGTATATTTCCACATTGTCGCTTTTTCAAAATTTTGAAATTAAATATCTCGGTAAGTGCAAGTGACTGACTCTCACATTTTTTGCAAATAATGGGAAATGAACGTTTCTACAACGCTGGTTTTAAAATCCCTAAAGAGAGCTACTCAACTTGTTAAACAATTGGTAATTTCAGAACCACAAGTAAAAACAGTTAATAAATATGTGCGTCTTAATTGATTTTGATATTTCGTAATTTACTTTTAATTACAGTCAAACATATCAGTTAAATCAAAAAACAAATCTAAAAAATTAATTCCGTGATAAAAGTTTTTAAATGTTGTAAAACCGTTTTTCCCAACTTTAGCACAGTTAAAACATCTTCCGGTAGCCATTTTAATTTGCTGAATCGATCAGCTGGTTTCTTCAGCGCTTGTTTGTTGTCATTGTCATTCTCACCTTTCCTGTCATTGCCTCGACGTGCAGTCTTCTCTTGGAAAAAAGGAAAAAGATGGGTAAACGACGGGATTATGACTTTGACTCTAGTAATTCTGGAGGATAATTAAAATCCCTGCAAGCACTAACCAAATTCTTTTGCAATTTCAGCTGATAATTCCCTGACCCCGCCGAAGAGACACAAGAAACACAAAAAGCATAAGAAGAGAAAGGTCGACTACGACTCGGACCCGGTGGATGTTGTGACGGAGCTCCCCGTCACCCCCGTCCGGGAGCAGCATATCAGCGATGCGGACAAGGCGAAAATGCCAATGCCAAGCACATCGTGCAGAGGAACCCCGTCATCGGCAAAATCCCAGAAAAAGCGGAAAACTAAAGGCAAGGAAAGCGAGACGTCCAGCGACGAGGAGCGGTGGCTGGACGCGATCGAGTCCGGGAAGCTGGAGGAGGTGGACGATGAGCTAAAAAAAATTAAGGACCCGAAATTGATGACCGCTAGACAGAGGGCGATGTACGAGAGGGGCAACGACAAGGAGCCCAGTCCCGGCGGCGAGATTCTAATGTCGCTCCCCACTGGGTACAAGGAGAAGGTGATGACAGCGGAGGCCATCCAGAAGGCTCAGATCAAGTCGCAGAAGAGGAAGCAGCTGGCGGACGAGAAAAGGGAAAAGGACAAAAAGAAGACGATGGAGAGGCTGCTGAAGAAACAAGAAACCAAAGCTGGGAAGCAAACGAAGGCGAGGGTTCTGAAGGCGGCTCAGCCCATGATCTCCTACAGGAATACCATCGATGGAGCGACAATTTCGCTTCCCCACATGTTCGAATTTCCTTTGGCGGCTCAGGTGGCCACTGATCCGCCCAAGCCGGTGCTCTGCGGGATTCCCGGGTGCACAAATCTCAAGTCGTATAGCTGCTCCAAAACAAAGGTACCTCTCTGCAGTTTTTCCTGCTATAGAAAGAATGTAGCCACTCTTAAGGACATTATTTGTTAAGATATTATGCCGAATAAACCATAATTATAAACACCATTTATTGTTTTAGTAATACCATAAATTTGAGTTTCACTAGGGAGTTCAAACCTCATGAACCAGTGTCCTTTTTTCATTCAGCAGAGCACGCAATGGCTACGAGCCAGCAGCTCAGAAACAAAAAGAACCTCACAGAATTCCCAGATTCTCTTTTAGAGCTGGGATATTGCTGGGAAATTTCGAGGCATCGCGAATATCGGGCTGAGGCAAAAGCGTTCACAGTTTCTTCTACGGGATGCACAGTCTTTATGTTATTTATTATTAGTCTATGTGGTAATACCAAAAACCTAGCCAAGAAACGAATCGCTCTATATTATCGCAATCTAAAAGTGATTTGATTTGCAATTTCTTTAACTACATATGAATCTTTCACTTCTTGACTTTTTTTTGCAATTGTAATTTGAATCTAGAAATTGAAAGCGCCGAATATAAAGACAAAACTTAGTCAAATCCATTGCAGGTTTAAAAAAATGAGGTTTTATTATTTGCTATTATTATTTTATTATCTGTCTACGTGATAATTTACCCAATTTAGTAAGTATAACACCTACTTTTTTATATATCGAAAACGGGTCGAGATGGATTTTTTTCTTTAACTTTCCCGTGATTAGCGCAGTAAATTGTCTCGAAACTCATTTTCAAAAGAACGGGCCAGAGATATAAGACTTGCCTTTTGGTCTCATATTCAAAACTGTTAAAAAATTAATACAATAGTTAATTGGACGAAAAATGAATGATCTTTTTGTTTTTATTGGTTCTGGGTGAAGTGGTTAAGAATTTCTTGCTGCTCGGACTCTATGCGCTGCAAATATTGATACTCAATCTTGAGACGGTCCAGTTCCATAGTTCTCTCCAAAATTTGGGACTATACAATTGAAAAAGTCTACAAATCCACTAAATTTTCATTTTAACTAAATTAACCTGATAGAGCTGCTGCTCTGCTTCCCGCTGCTTAGAAATCGTCTTGAGCCGATTTTGGGTGCTAACAGCTCGAATCTTTTCCCGCTCAACCTCCTTTGAAAAGGTTTCAGCAAGGGAAACGAATTGCTCTGCCAATTTTTTGAAGTCTAGAAGCTCTGGGGATTTTGTTAAATTTATCAGACTTAAGGAGTGAAGGCGCTACTCTACTCACTTTCTGCATACTCCTGGCACTCCTCCTTCAATTCGTTTGTTTCATGTGCAATTCTTGGGTCCAGAACCCGCAGGGAGAAAATGTCGTCGATGTAAATTCCTGCCTTGCTCAGTTCCTCAGCCATTTTTTACTTTTTAGAAATTCTTAAATTGAAAACTCGAAAGCAGAAAAGGCAAACTCCCACTTCCGTTTCCCTGGTAACCGTTATCCAACAGAGCCAACTGGCCGAATGTCAAATTTGAAACTGTTATACAACCGAAAATTGGCATACGAATCACCGTCCATTTTCCACTAACAGCTGTCGCCAAATGTCAAGAGGGTTTTTCTTGTTGTGATTCGTACTTTTTCAATTTTTTTCGTGTTATTTGGAACGTAGCGCACTTGTGAACAATTGAGGATCGTGTATTCTGTTTTTTTTGTGACTGTTTTACGTAAAAATCCTACAAAATTGAGTCGAACGAGCTTGAAATGTCGGGCGACCAGAAGACCTTCCTGAAAGCGAGCCCGTCGCAGTACGTGAAGCTGAACGTCGGCGGGCGGCTCTACCAAACGACGGTCGGCACCCTCACGAAATTGGACACAATGCTCAGCGCTATGTTTAGCGGCCGCATGAACGTCCTCACGGATCCCGAAGGTTTGTGCCACCGGGCAGAGGCGCTGTGGGTAGTTGCTGCTCTGCTCTGCAGGGGGTGTGCCCATTTCAGGGCAAAGTGCAACGTCCGCCCCTTTTTCCACATGAATCATTGTGCGAAACTAACAACTCCTATTTACAGGCTGGATCTTGATAGACAGATGCGGCACCCACTTTGAGACTATTCTAAATTACCTCCGCGACGGAAGTGTCGCCCTCCCAGACTCGCCAAAAGACATTGCGGAGCTCCTCGTGGAAGCGAAGTACTACTGCATCACAGACTTGGCCCTAGCATGCGAGCGGGCTCTGATAAAGCACAAGGAGCCCGAGCCGATCTGCCGCATTCCACTGATCACCTCCCAGAAGGAGGAGCAGCTCCTAATTAGCTCGTCGGCGAAGCCTGTGGTCAAACTGCTGGTGAACCGACATAACAACAAATATTCGTACACAAATACCTCCGATGATAATTTGCTCAAAAACATTGAATTGTTTGATAAGCTCTCGCTGCGATTCAGCGGGCGGATACTCTTTATCAAGGACGTGATCGGGTCCAGTGAGATCTGCTGCTGGTCGTTCTATGGGCACGGCAAGCGGGTGGCGGAGGTGTGCTGCACCTCTATCGTTTATGCGACTGATAGGAAACATACCAAAGTTGAATTCCCCGAGGCGAGGATATATGAGGAAACGCTGCAAGTGCTCCTCTACGAGAATCGGAACGCCCCGGATCAGGAGCTCCTCCAGGCGACGTCGTCGGTCCGTGGAGGAGTCGGCGCTGGCGGCATCCAGCAGTACACCAGCGACGAGGAGGAGGAGCGAACTGGGCTGGCCCGGCTGCGGTCAAACAAGAGGAATAACCCGACATGATTCGTGAACCAGTTCATTGTCAATACGCGGAAAGGTCTAATTGCCAAAAGGAAGTGATCCTCCTGAGCCTGAGCGTTCCATGACAAACCCTCAACTAATATTCTACTTCAATCGATCAATGGTCGTTAATCTAGACGTAATCTACTCACTAAGGAAAATGCTTTCGATGTCCGGTCGGGAGCCGTGCCCTGCGCTCAATTTGTGCGTAAACGCAACACTTCTGGAACTGTTAGTGCATTGTAAGATGTATTTTTTTTTCATTTACACCTTAATATACGTTTTTTGAGTACTTGTTGTATAATACATGTGTTTTATTCTTTTTATATTTCGAAATCAAAATTTTCAGGCAAATCGCCTTGTGAACGAAGAATTTTAGAGGAAAATAATTTTTCAGTAAATTGCATTGATTTTAATTTCTTTAATTAATATTTGGGACTTGAAAAAATACTAATTAGTTTCATTTACTTGAAATAGAACTGTAGCTGGAGTTAGAGATTAGAGTTTAGTCGTGGCAACAGATCTTTTATTTTATGAAATATTCTCACGTACAGCACAAATTTGTAACTGCAGTTGAAAATAATTTTTAGTGAAATTAAAAATTGTTACAAAATGTCTGACTGCAATGGAATGCGCCGTAATTTTCTTTCTTTCAAAATTTCGAGCCAACACCCAAATTTTTGTGCAAGCTCTGCAAGCAGATAAGATATGAAAGTTCTTAAATGATGAGGTTAATATATTTTATTTTTTCTATCCCACGCTTCAGAAATAAATCGTTCGTAGGTTTGGCAAAAATCTGAAAAGTTAAAGCTTATTATCTGCCTGCGGATGCAATGGATGCAAAGGCGGATGAGTTCTTGAAAAACAAGCCCTAATCTCAGCACCAATACATTTTTAGATTTAAATCTCTAGTACGGACCAAAATAGGACATGAGAGTTAGAAATTCTACGTACCATCAGGCTGCTCTGGATCCAAAGTTGTCACATGGTCACTATCAGACAATTCTTTTGTTAGGAAGTTCCAGGTATAATAGTAATAATTTAATTTAGTGCAACGGAAAATTCATACCCAAACCGCGAACTTTCAAGCAAAATAAATTAAAAATTAGCCCCTATTGCCGAATCTGAAGGATTTAAGATCTCCGCCACGAAACATTTTCACTTTCACTTGTCACTCCGCCGGCGAAACTGCCACTAAAACCCGTTAGATTCAGGCGGAACAGAAACGTCAAAATAACTTCAAGGGAGATCCGATCCCTTTGATTTCAGCCGGCGGATTCCGCAATAGGGGCCATATGAATGCAAAATTCCGCGGGTTCAATTAAATTCCAACATTTCCAGATAATAACCATCCTGTAATTGTAAAGGTTTCCAATAGAATTGAATTTCGTCGAAATCAAATGTATCGCAGAATAATTCATAACACGAATTAACATTTTTATGTTGTTCCAATTGATTAGAAGAATCTTTAATGTTTTAAATAATGAAATTCTTACATAGGAATTTAGAATAGTCTTGTTTATATGAACTCGAAAGCTTTTCGTTATAAAGATCACTCATGACTACAAAAGTCTTGCTAAGATCTTTAAGATTTTCGAAGTACCAAGGTTATGAAGTTTGTGGAAGATTGAACCCATTTTTTTTGAAAGGATGCGACGAAAACGATCCTATTTATTTAAATATACTTTTGTATTTTAATGTACGGTCTCTATTCATAAATATGAATTAACAATAAAGGAAAAAGAGGATTACATAAGTTATCATTTTCTAGAAATTATCCGTACCCAGTGGGGCACGCAGATGCTTCGCGTAATTCTGTTCGGAGGTGTGAAAGTGTAACTGAAAAAGGAAATAGTTTTGCAACTTGCCCACAAATCCCGAAAAAACATAAAAGAAAATTAATCCACCAATTCGGTGCTCCATCGTCTGAATCTGCTACCTAAATGTAATGTTGGTTTTTTTTTTTTTTGTTTGCATCTCTGCGCGGTTAATCCCCCAGTTTACGTTGTGGTCGCGGTGACTTGATTGACGCTAGGATCCATGGTGCTGCTGCTGCTCCCGCTGTCGCACTCCTTGTCTTCGACATCTTCAGTCTTGAGGCGTTTGCTTGAGTTCTCGCTGGTCTCCTCGCTGTCGCTTTGAGAAGTCGGCGACGAGCACCGCCTCTTGGAGGACGTAACTGTCGGGATCACCTCTGATTCTGTCGTTATCCTTGTGGGCAGTTCAGAGATCTTTGGCCTGAACTTAACAATCACTGCGGTCATGTTGTCGCAGCCTGTCCCATCGCCCAAAGTGTTTGGGGCAATGCAACTGTCGAAGAGCTGAAATGATAGGATTAGAAAATTGATATAAATGAATAAAAATGAATATGATTTACTTCTTCGCAGATCTTAGACATTTTCTCCTCCCCATCGTTGATCCGTTTCTTAATAAATTCAACCACATCATCACTGGACATAAAATTCCAAATTCCGTCACATGCTAGAATCATGAATTCGTCATCGGGAGAAATTATCAATTTCCTAACATCCGGTAGAGCTGAGATCATCTGGCACTCCGGAGGGAGATCTTTGCTCTGGTAAAGAAAATTGCTCAACTGAAAGGAAGTAATTTGCATTTAATACAAACCATTTTGTAGGCATGGTCACCAATTGCTCTCGAAAGGTTTAAACCACCATTAACTCGCCCATCGAGGGTGACCTTCCCGCCGGCCTTCATTATCCTATTGCTCTCCTCCTCGTCTTCTGGCTTGTGGTCCAAACTCATCTCCACAGCCTTGCCTTTACGGCACACTACGCATCTGGAATCGCCGGCGTTGGCCACATACAAGTCCCTGCCATGCAATAAGGCGACCACAGCCGTGCATCCACTGTCCTTCCCTGGCTCCTCAGTCATTTTTGTACAAAAATCTTCATCCATGCCACAATCCTCTTCATCTTCGGTCTCCCCATCCTCGTTTTCTTCGTCTGTATCTTCCTCAGCTGGGTCATCCACGTCTTCCTCCCCGTCCTCTGTGCTGGAGTTATCTTCCGCTAAGACATTAATTGAACATTCTCAGTATATTAAAATTTTTGATACAAAATCGTGGTGGCTAAATATGGGTCCATTGCTTTTATTTAACTGCACAAGTTAAACATTTCTATATGTACGTATTATTATCATTGATGTTGTTTTAAAATGTGGCACCTGTTCATGGTAAGAACTTCCAATATTATTTATACCTATTTCTTCCCAAATTTAAAAAGGTGGATCGACCCCAATTTTGTACTACTCAATCCTAAATATGTATTCTTTTTTATGAAATGTAACTAGAAATTAAAGATTTTCGGATTTTTTCCTTTACTTGTGCTGAGATCTTGCTTCTTGCCAAATTTCAATATTATACACATGTAGGTCGAGGGGAAGTACCCTATAGGTTTTGATTTTTTCACAGCTCCAAGCGATTCTAGATCTGTGTATTTGATATTAATTTCAACTTGATACCTCCACGCGTTCCTCAGAAAAAGGGTCGTGCCAGACAAACAGACAACGAAGTGATCCTATAACCGTTCCTTTTATCCTTTTGAGGCACGGAACCCTAAAAACCGTATAAAATTTCTAAAACTTTCTTTAAATCATATCAGTAACCTTTGACTTTAATTAATTTTTTTCGTACAAAATGTTAAAATAATTTCATTGGAAAAATCCAGTCGAAATATTATGATGATCTTTTTTGGTGTAAATAGAAAAACTTATAAAACGTATCTGGCGGCGCAACTTACAAAATATTAAATAAGCAATTTTACTTACCTTGAAAATCAGCGTCATCATCAGAACTGCTGGTGTCCTCCTCGGGCATCCCAGATGAAGCGATAGCCGCCTTTCTGCCCACATTTGTACTTGATGTTATATTGCTGCTGCTTGACGAGCCGCCGCCTGATTGCCTAATTTTGGTAGCTGACGGTGGGGATGAGGATAAGCTCGATACTTCGCCATTCTCGTGAGTGGAGGGCATTGGCTTCAAGGCACCTGAACCGACGGCGCTGCTGGACGACGACGATGACACAACCTCATTTTTGCTGGAGGAACCTGCTACCACTGCTGCATCATCTTTGTTTCCCTGACACGACGAGATGTCCCCATTCTGGACCTTCTTGTTGCCCAGTAACTTCACTAAGGAAACAGCCGAGCTGGTGGTACTGTTAGTTATTTCCTCAATATCATTTTGTTTATCTTTCCCTTCAGAGACTTCTGTTGCGGGTGTGGAATTGTCTGCCTTACTGCTGGAACTGCTTACGGTCGAGTCGACGTTGTCAGTATCCATCTTACAGTCTGCCTCCGAGTTCGGAGCTAGAGACGAGGAGCAGGACGGATCATCCATGTTCTCTTCGCACACCGCAATAACTGGATTTCGTCTACCCCTCAGGAATGGTGAAAGTGGTTTTGAAGTCCCCGATCCGGAGGCTCCCGCGTCCTCCTTCTTCAATCTAGCAAACTGTGGAAATTTCCCTGCCGAACCTTTGTACTTCTCGAGCACCTCTTCGATCGGCAGGGCGCCCTCTTGACACAATTCGGCTAGGTCCTCCTCTTCTTCCTCTTCGCCGAGCTCACTGTCCCTGTCGGGATTCTTTTCGCCAGCTAATTTTTTTAGAATGTCGATGATGTCCTCCTCGAGGAGAGTCGCATCAAAGCCCAGGAATGCGTCTTTCAGCGCCTGCTCAAAGTTCCCATCTTTGTAGCTCTTGAGCTCCTTTAGGAACTCGGGGAGCTTCTCGGCACAGTAGGTCGCCACCTCGGCGCCTCCATGACCGTCGTACACCGCAAAAAACGAGGTCTTCTCGTCAAAGCTCAAAATGCAATTGTGGGCATCCTGAAAGTGATCATAACCTCAAAACGCTTCCCAAATTAAATTTAAAAAAAAAAAAAAACACGCGCGACTCCGCTTCGGGCTTCGGCGGGTTGCGTGTGTCGTCCGTGTAAATTCGCGGCCCGTGGGGCGCACTCAACTCACCTCCTGGCTGATCCGCCAGCCCTGCATCGAGCTGGCCCCCACATCCATGTAGTCGTTCCCCTCGTCGTTGGAATATTTTTCAGTCACCGGCTCCGACAAATAGGCCCCCATTTTGGCGATAAAAAACAATCCGCCAGATCACTTGAAGCCCCCAAAACCCTTTACCACTAATGCGCGACTCCGGCCGCCACACTACCCACCGATTGACGAAACCCCACGCGAGCCTCCCTCCCAAAACGCAACGCTCTTGTCGCTGCAAAGCGCAAAGGAGCTGCAGGCCTTCTTCTATTGAACAAATTAACTTACTGCAGGGCGCAACCGAATCTCGCGCGATTCATACGCCGAAAACTAAAGAAAATTAATGCGCCGCCAATAATCGGAACTCCACCGCCTTTTTATGTGATAAAAACGAGTCGCAAACTCCTTCCGCCACCATCCACACAATTTTTATTAGCACACAAAAACAACTCCGCGTTCTCGCTTTATCGGGTATCGTCGCGACAGTGAGCGCACTAGCGACGGTGGGCCCTTCACACTGGGGACAGAAAAGGATGGAACTTCGGGCGGCCATGTTTATTTTCACACACTGCAATTTGACAGCGGCGGCACAGCCGGTCGCCTCGCTCGCTCTCATGGAGTCTTTCCAGCGCGGGGTGCCAATGGACATGCATGGCAACTGCGTACTTTTGTGCAATTTTCCGCAGAGCAGCCAACGCTCGAGACCTGAAAACCTGACATTCTGCCAGGTGGGTTTACAAAATAAGTTCCGATTAGAACTCGTTTACATGGCCCTGGCGGGAATTTTGAATTGTTTACAAAAATCCTTTGATTTAAACTAAACCTCCGCGAAAATTGTGCACACGATTCATTTACTTATTTATTTAAGAAATTTAGAATTTCGGCGTATTTTTGTCCTTAAAAAGGAAGTCAGATAAGTTCCCACTGTCCCATTGGAAAGATAATTAGTCTTGAAGTAAAATATGTACATATATCGTACAAAATATTTTATTATCTTTTCCGCTTTTCAGTTTCTGTTGTCGTAAATTTAATTTTTTGTTAAAAAGCTTTTATTTTTCACTTTTCAGTATAATTTTTTGTCGGTTTTATGTTTAGTTAAAAAGCTTTTATTTACCCTTGGGAATGGAATTGGTTTTTCAAATATGAAGGAACTCAACTTCGAGCTATACACATTCAATTAAAAAAACCGGCCAAGTGCGAGTCGGACTCGCGCACGAAGGGTTCCGTACCATTATCTATAAAAACGGCAAAAAAATCATGTCTGTTGAATGGGAGCCCCACTTAGGTAAATATTAATTTTATTTTAATTTAAATATTTATTTTTAAAGTGATATACATATAACCACAGACTGTATAACTATCAGACTATTCATGTGGCTGAAATCGAGAAAAATTTTCAAGTCCCAAAGATGCAAACATTGGGTTGTGCTTTCCAATGAGACTTCCACGCACAAGCAATCGGCGAACAGCGCGCTTCAGTCGCAGAGCCTGTGCTGTGGATTTGGAATTTGGAAAGGTTCCTTTTCCTTTCCCTTTTATCCCTTGCACTAGGTCGGGGCTTGTGGGGTTGCGCTGAGGTGAAACGTGAGGGGGATTCATTTGAATTTTTCTAGGAATCCTCTGACGAGTTGCGTATTTGTTCATATATGTACATTGAAAAACCGTTTACATATATCAAAAAAATAATCTGTGGTGGCTGAAGTGCACAAGTAAGAGTTTTACTTCCATAATCTTTACTTATAATCATGAATTCTGAAGGTAATTCAAGTTTTTCTGAAGAATGCTTCACCATATTTTGCTTACAAACTTCACAATTTAATTTTTTTGATGTTTTGAAAATAGCATAACCTAAAAAGTATAGTTTCGCTGCATCGGAAACTATATTTTTATTGTAAATATGGTATCTATCCAGATTTGCCTCAATCAATTTCTCTAGTATAATTA
Organism: Machimus atricapillus; assembly: GCA_933228815.1. Classification (NCBI taxonomy): domain Eukaryota; kingdom Metazoa; phylum Arthropoda; class Insecta; order Diptera; family Asilidae; genus Machimus; species Machimus atricapillus. The sequence continues at coordinate 30,439,200 of OW121786.1, read as the reverse complement.
CCTTCTCATTTTTTCATTTAGAGGTATTATTTCAAAATGTCCAATTTCACTGACTAGATCATTTTCGATTGAACACACAACATTTGTTTGTATTCACATCTAAGAGCAGATCGTCATCATCTTCACAATTTTTTCCACTGCATTTCATTTTGGTAATTTTTGCAGACGTAAGCCTAGCTACCGATATGTTAAATATTGCAGACGGATTTCTATTGTTACCATTTTTAGCTCTGATAAGTGCAAAAAAGTTTTCAATGAGATCTTGGTTGAATCTTGAAGTGAAAATAAACGTTAAGAAGAAGAATCCTCTTTGAAAATGGTTTCAGATAAAAGTATCCAAAACGATTCCTAAAAGTTATTTTTTTTTAAATAATTGTTTAAAATTAGTCAAAAACACCTAGCCACCAAAAATCCCTTGAAGATTTCATTCATTGAGTTGAGCAGAGCACGCAACTCAGAGGATTCCTAGAAAAATTCAAATGAATCCCCCTCACGTTTCACCTCAGCGCAACCCCACAAGCCCCGACCTAGTGCAAGGGATAAAAGGGAAAGGAAAAGGAACCTTTCCAAATTCCAATTCCACAGCACAGGCTCTGCGACTGAAGCGCGCTGTTCGCCGATTGCTTGTGCGTGGAAGTCTCATTGGAAAGCACAACCCAATGTTTGCATCTTTGGGACTTGAACATTTTTCTCGATTTCAGCCACATGAATAGTTTGATAGTTATACAGTCTGTGATATAACTAAATATTCCGTGAATATTTCAAGCGTCTACCTGTTGCCTTTATCAATATCGAGCAAAAACGAACAAAAAAATCACGTTTGTTGTATGGGAGCTCCCTTAAATATTTACTTTATTCTTTTTTTTAGTATTTGTTGTTATAGCGGCAACAGAAATACATCATCTGTGAAAATTTCAACTGTCTAACTATCACGGTTCATGAGATACAGCCTGGACAGACAGACAGACAGACCGACGGACAGCGGAGTCTTACTAATAGGGTCCCCGTTTTACCCTTTGGATACGGAACCCTAAAAAAATCATCGAAATCGAAAAACCCAGTACAAAGGTATTGCGTGGTAGAATTGGTTAACAGGTAAAAATTAAGTGGATGAACAATTAATCATCCCCTATTTTGTACCCTTGGGGGGAGGAAGTTTTTTTTAATGGATCCAAGTTTGAGGTATACCCTATCCAATAAAAAAAGCATTATCAAAATCAGAATTTTACAAAACAAGTACATTTCAAAAGTTTATTCATACCTGCCACTACAGACCACCTTCACACATTTACAAAATTTAAAATGCGGACAATTTAAAGAGATGTTTTGTTTTACATGCGCCACATCTGATCCTTTTTTTTATTTTATACAACGCAGATCCTTATTTTAACTAAAGATGAGAAAAGTTGTATCATTGCATAAATCTACATATATGTACAAGTATGCATGTTGTTGGCACCAGTCGGACGGGAGCTGTATGAGCTTCATTTTAATATTTATCTATCACTGAGTTGTCTCTTTCCTAAAAGGCCAACCTCAGGAATTATTGCGGCTTCCAATTTTTCATAAATCACGCATGCGTCTTTCAGAAAATAAACTTATTTTTAAAACGGCTGGTGGCAGTGTAAAAATTGGACGAGTTTATCATGTATTGAATGATTGGGTCGTTAAAATAAGTGATTTTTTTTAATATTCTTTCATAATTAGTCAAAATACGGTCTAGGCATTTGTTAATTCTATTTTTCTCGAAAATAAGAGCTGATCCAACATTTTCATTTCGAAATAATTAATCTACTATTAAATGGAACTGATCTAAACCGGGAGGAAACGGGTAAATATTTTTTGTAACCACCGACCATTTTAAGTTCTTAAGGCTGGTTATATCCAGATGTAATTTTCAAAAAATATTCAAATAAAATTAACTTCTGGTGAGAGTCCTATGAAAAAATTAGCGTAAACTGTGAGAATTAACATATGTACATATATATACAAATCACTACTATAATTTCATATATAAAACTAAACAATAAAACAAACAATTTTGGTGCAAGCATGTTAAGGTATTAGCAAATTATTTTATATAAAATTTGGCGCTTCATAATGAATTGAATAAATGGCAGCAACAGATGCTCCGGATTCCGTAATTGGCGCCATTAAAACATCCAGGAGGAAAATTCGGTCCCTGGAACCCGGGTCTTGTCCTGGTCCTGGGCCACTCGAATTCACCCTCGAGCTCGCACCAGGGACGGTTCCGTCTCATGCCTTCTACTCAGGAAAACCATTCGATGAAAGGAAATGTGTTTAGGATGAGAGCGATTGAAAGTTAATTTGGTATCATCAAATTGGCTAAATTGTTGGTCGCTGTCCATCACCTCCTGGTACTGCCGAGCGAGCCCCGGTGGCCCGGTCGTCGGGATTCCCTCTGCTGGAGCGCCGTGTGTGCGGGGAATCCCCGGCACGGCTGGCTGCCTGGCGTCGTTGTCGTCATCGTCATCATCATCATCCAGGAGGTTCGTCCGTTCTCCTTGTGCACCTCGCTCAAAATAAAAATGCCGATGTCATCACTTACCCCACGGGATCCTGGAAGGCACCACTCTTGGAAGGGTATCAAATCGTGTTATCGCGGGGGTGGCGAGGGCCGTGGGAGCAAGGAGCTTTGCACGTTATCCCTGATAAATTGCGGATAAGATAGGACCCATTAACGAGTAATCCGAGGTAATGTGGGAGCGAGGTATTCCAAAATTCCAGTCACATACTCCGCCAAGTGTTGTAAAGTCCGCTGGATGTGGCCCAGAAATAAAATTAACAATTTACACAGCTACAAGTGGCTGCTATTTGTAACCCATTCAGGCTGCACTGGATCTGTTGAATTCTACTGGGAAAAAAACCCGGGACCAGCCCCGGCTCTGTTCTTTATGCAGGCAGCCTGGCAAGAAACTCTTTTAAACGGGTGAGGTACACCAGGTCCCCTAGGAACTCTCTAATGGAATATTTACCGACCCACATTATCTAACCTCATTTGGAATGTGCAACTTATTTCTGTACTTACTTAATTACTTACACTGCACAAACTGTGAAAATGTAACTATTGCTTGAAAATTAAACTGCAGAACCACTCTTTGAGTAATTTCAATCATCTAGCTAGCATGATGACACAGCTTAAAAAGTATTATATCTTTCTTCTTAACGGCTTAAAATACACAGTACAATATAAATTTTTGTTTTAAGTAAGTTAAGTGTATTACAAATTAGTGAATTAGTTCTTCCCTTTTTGTATCTCATAAAAATGTTCTATATGGAATGAAGTTAAAATAAATAATACATATAGGCTTAATAAAAACAAGTAAGTTAAATTTTATTATCTGGAGGAACGATTTCCGCTGGGCTCCTTTTGTTAAATACTTAAATCTAATTATTTTGTACAAACAATGATGTCATTTAAAAAGCATTATAATAGGCGTAAAAAGTAAAAAAGACATATGTACATATAGATACATACAGTATATAATTTGTTGATTTTTTTACTCGTCTACAAATTCAAATTCAAATTGGTTAAGCGCAAGCTAATTTTTTTTTAAAAGCACACTTTTACAATCAAATACCTAAGATCGGTATATGTATATGTATGTATATATACCGACAAAAAAATTGCCGGTTATAAATATTATAGAATAACATTATCCTATCAATATGTCCCCCCAAATTCTTCATTGTACATTTTGACTCCCTCGAATGTGAAAAAAGATATCTATTGCCATTTGATTGTGAAACCAGTTTTTTAATTTTAGCCATAACTCTTCAAAATTAATCCACCTTAATATTTAAATGAAATTACTTTTTTCTTATTTATAAAATTATTTACGAAAGCGTGCTGTAAGCTTAATCGGAGAAACCGAAAAACTTGAAAGTAACCGAAATCCCTCCTTTAGATACAAACATGAATTTTATTTGATTAAACAATACGCAATCGTACAGTTGTGGCAAAGTTACGATCACATTATTATTTTTTGGGCATGTGCTAGCTCCTTTAAATTTCTTATATTACCTACATATATCACAGTTTTTCTAACTCATTAAATAAATAGTCTCGTAAAAATATAAGACCCCTAAACCTAAGAGCTACAAATTTGACCTCTTTTCGCAACCAAGTTCCTCGAATAGTGCGATCGTAAAGTTAGCCAAATGTTATCTCCTAGATATCCATTGAATTTCGCAGCTCGTAGAAAGATTTTCCCCAAAATTAGAAATCTATTTCAAACAAATGTTGAATGGGGAGGCCTTGCTTTACAGGGTATCCCGGTGGGGCCCTTCGTCATTAGAGTCCCACCATTTCGTATCCCGGAGCACGTGCTGAGCGCCGCATAAAATTGCTGCTCGAGTTTTCTCAATAAATTCAATTATGTGTGAGAAACGTGCATACTCCGGGATTCCCGCCCAGCGATATCATCCGGGACGTTAAAGTGAGCCGAGTCGACGGAAGGTATCACAGTGTCCTATCCCGAATTCAATCCCCGAAATGTTTCCGTATCATAACGCGGCACAGTCAGGAATTTAAATATGCAAAGATTTTAGGGTGCTCTGTGTAACATACGGCACCTCCCGGGGGATGTTTTATGGAGGGTGTGTGTGCGTTTCGTGGGACCCGGCCCACTTGATGATTTGTAAGTAAAGCACTTGTTTGCACATTTTTATACGAAGATTAATTCGGGAAATGTTTCTGCCTACAAAGTGCCGTCATATCGCTTCTGCAATTTCGGCTTTGTTTACAGGACGCCCCATTAATCCCCTAGAGCCATCCTAAACCTCCGAAATTGCGTCATAAAAAATTCTTATTGTCGGAAAGAGGTTTTTCCGGGAAATGCGGAGGCGGAAGGAGTCCTAGAGTTATGTTATAAGGCCTTGATTTTTCCGGGGTTCAATGGCGGAGTGATATCACGTTCCGGATTTCTGCGAAGCACAAAATCTATTGATTTGCTTTCTTTACGGTTCGAATGGCCTTGTGGGCAGGGGAAGAGCGCCCGCTCAAGTGAAATTTTAATTATTCAGCGAAAGTCTTCAGGTGGCGCCTTATAACCCAGCGTTTTCAGCTGTCCTTGGAAGGAGTTTGCCTGCGACACATTCCAAATTGTGCACTTGACTCGCACTCCGACCTGCAAGGACAATTGCAAAGACCCTCCGACCACCCGGTGTCCCCGGGGAAATTTCGCCCGATTGACCCAACCCCCGACGCGCTTTAAAGGTTAAGAAGGGCGCCTTTCTTCCAAGACTTTCACTCGACCGTTCCCCGCCCCATATTTGGGGCTTGAGTCGAAATAAATTCGGAAAAATCTCCGAGCCCTAGTTAGGCCCGGGCCCGGGCCCCGCACTTGCTTAATATTCGCACATGCATGGGAGCGGATTACGAGCTGGGGCCTGGAGAGTATCGTGTCAGGGGCACATTACACCAAAAATAAACCTGTCTAGACTCCTGTCTGTGCCCCTTCACAGGGCAGAAAATGACGTCGAGAGGTCCCGAGGGTTCGGGCCACAATGATATTTATAAATGGGTTTTTGGGGGAGTTTATGCCCCAGCGGCACGTAAACGAAAGGGTTTCATTAAATTTCGAAATGACTGGGAATTGTTAAACGCTGGATTTCACTTTAACTTTTCAATTGCACAGAGCAGCAAACCCGGGCCGGGCCCTGCTTATAGAGTTTACAAGGAAAGCGTTTTTGGCGCTAATTCAGCTTCGTTCGCGTAATAGCACCTGCTGAGACCTGCCCAACTCAAATGGGTCATTTTTGGAGTCAACACCTTTACGAAATCAGCATATTTAAATCCACAACAAGGTAAAAGGGATTGTGATAGGATTTTGAAAAAAACCTTTTTAGCTTTACGTTAATTTAATTGTGCCCTACCTTTATTTAGTTTAATTTAATAAAAATTTAGTACTTCTAATTTATATTTATTTATTATTTAGGCTTTAAATTTTTTATTTTATTTATGTGTATGACATATTTAGTTATTTAATTTTCTATATTCATACTTATTTTAGTTCTGTATTGTATATCTACATATAGACGACGTAATTTGAAATTTTAGCATATTGTAAATTATTTTACAAGCTTTTTATTAGCTTCACCGTGTGTCCTGGAATTTTGAAATCAATATTTCAACCACTTCCAATGAAGCTATTGGGCTGGAATTTTGCATACACCTTTAGTTCTGGGGGCAATGCAATATGCAATACTCAACATTGCAATATTTTTAATTAAAAATGGCCGCCGCCACAAAATGGTGTCCTAGAATTTTGCAATCAATATTTCACCCACTTCCAATGAAGCTATTGGGCTGAAATTTTGCATACACCTTTAGTTCTGGGGGCAATGCAATATGCAATACTCAAAATTGCAATATCTTTAAAATGGCCGCCGCCACAAGATGGTGGACCATGTATTTTTGGTCGACCCCCTTAATATGGGTATCAAATGAAAGAGCTTGAAGAGTAGGAAACGATAGTAACGCCATTTCTAAATCCAATATGGCGGACGTCACAAAATGGCGATTTATAATTTTCATAGTAACCCCTATGATATGGGTATCAAATGAAAGGGCTTTATAAGCGAAATACAATAAGTAATGTGACGTTATTCTAAATCCAATATGGCGGACGTCTAATATAATAACGCATAAGATCAAAAGAAGAGTTTCAAGATGCTAATGCACGATTCAGCTTCAAACGGTACCACGCACTAGTTACTCAGCGTCTTGCTAACGCCTTTTTGACATTTCAATTTGACGTTCTTTTACTAATAAAGACATCGTTTTTTAGTCTCAAAAAAAAATTAAATAAAAAAATATTTTTTAAAGACAAGCTTTTATTTAACAATGAAATATAAAAAATATACTAAAAAGGAAAAAATAAGTTTTTGCTAAAATTTATCAATTTTGGGCCTAATATACATATATGGGCGCTCATTAGATATTAAAATTATAAACAATAGCAGTAGTGAAACGAAGCGAAATATTGTGTAATTTTAGCATAATTTCGCTTGTAATGAGAGCGCCCAAGCTTTTTTATAGTCATACAAATACAGAAATACCGTGAAGAAATACGTTAAAGGTATATTTTGTTGAAATATATATTAGGCCCAAAATTGATAAATTTTAGCAAAAACTTATTTTTTCCTTTTTAGTATATTTTTTATATTTCATTGTTAAATAAAAGCTTGTCTTTAAAAAATATTTTTTTATTTAATTTTTTTTTATGTTTTGTTATTGCTACTATAGAATAAAATTATTCATTTGTGATAAACAGAACAAAACTTATGGCAAAAATAGGTTTTCTTCAGGACAATAGTCCTTCAATGGCATAGCAAACAATTCTTCAGAACCCTTTGATTATGCAAGGCAAGGACTGTCGATTTTGATGGCAAGTTCTAATGTATCAAGCTTACTAAACGCTCCCCATACAATCGACGATTCTCCATTGAAATTAGAAATTGAAAATACATAACTAAAATAATAATGAAAATATAGTTTTGAGAAAAACGTATCAAAACGTTTTACTATCTGAACCTGCTACTTTGGTTATTTTGTGATATCTGTAAAACTATTCATTGGATCAAATTGAAAATTTCAGAAAACATACATATTCTGAATATTATACTTTAAGAATATTTAAAAATAAATAAAATAATTTTTTTTAAAGAAGTTGACTATTGCTATACTATACTGCTTTAAGTATAAAAATCAAGAAGTAGGTATACCTACTTATAAAATGGTTTTTAATCAAATCAATTAATAATACATAAGGTATTCCAGGTGATGTAATACAACAAACAGCTCCCTTTAACTGTTTTATGTAATCAACGAGCTGTCCGTTCATCAAACAATTAAATTTAACATAGACAAAGCTAACCCTAGCCCTAATTTAACCAATTTAGATTTGCCTTTAGGCGCTGGAGGCACCCTCACTAGCTCCTGGACTATGAAACCGACGATTGGTGCCAATTTTCAGTTGCTGCTATTTACCCTGTGCTTTGCTCGACAAAAGTAATTCAGCGTGCTCCCCCACGTCAGCGTGGCTCGGTGAAGTGACGTTAATTGCGAAAATGGACATATCACCGGGCTCAAAAATAATTTCCACAATTCACCCCCATTCGGCGCAAATTGTTATTTTTGCCGGGCGTATAGAAGGGACCCGGACCGGGGGACGAGATCCGACCGGCCGGGTGGCGGTCGGATCCAATTTGCATTCAGATGAATACATTAGCATTAAAACGCTGAACGTCCTTCCGCTACATGCAAGGACTCCTCAACTCGCTTCTGACAATCCAAATGAAAATTTCCTGAGAAAAGTATCTTGGCACATTAATCAATGTGTTACCTTGATTCTGGACGTGGTTTCGAGCTAATTTGCATGACTTGCCCGTATGCACCGGGGGCCACAACCCGGCCGCTCGGGTGGCTCACGTTCTTTTATAATTTCATTAGGGGCGCAGGAAGTTGGGGCGGAGGACATAAAGTAGCCAACGTTCTTCGTTGTTTGGTCCCAAGGGAACAGGACGCGGGGGGTGCATCCTGCGGAGTGCACAACCTGCAACAGTCGGTGCAAGGAAGGAACGATTTTGAAATAGTGACTTTCTCGCCAGTCAGTCCCTTCCACCACTTTTCACTGTCAGGACGCGGCAATGGCGGCGGTGGCTTGTCCGGCAGACACCCCCGCAAATGCAATTCTCGAAACGCTCTGAATTTATTTCCCACGAACTGCTGACAGCCCATAGAGCTATGCGATTACGAAAATAGGTGAAGGCCAGCGGGGGAGGGCAAATCTGTTGCATCAATAGCACGCTCGGGCGGCGGTGATAAATGTGGCCATCGCTTTCGAGGATAACTCGACTTTGATTGAAAGTGGTTTGCTCCTTACGCCACCAAGAAATAGTTTAAAGCAATTTGTCTGCGACTGGAGACGTTGATTGAGTGAATTATTAGAGCGGACCGCACTTGAGCGGGCGGGGGTTGCATGCTTAAAGGGCAACTTTAAAAGGTCATCAGGTGAGGTAAAGAAACCACTTTAATGGTCTATCTTTTGCCATCTTATTTTATGATTTTGGAGTACATAGTTAAACTTGGTTATAATCAACTTGATGGCACCTAGGAAACGACAATTCGTTATATCCGAGCTCATTTTAACCGAGGAGTATCAAAAGATATATCAATAAAAAATATGCATTCGTTTGATAGGACCGAGAAGTTTGTTACATAATGAAGGATTCGTTTATAGTGAGGTTTTACGGCAATTATAGTAGCTGGAGGTTAGGTGTAAAAACTCTTAGGTTGGGAAATGCTAATCTTTGGAAATTATTTATCATTTCTGGATTATAATGTAATTGAATATTAGTACCATAACTGATAACATTTTAATTCAAATATATACAATATACATACATATATACATTTCGTTCTTAGAACTTTGGATGAATTATAGAAGGCTCATAACCATTTCTAAATTTATAATCTGTTTAAGATACGGAATTGCCAACCAAATGCAAGTCCTTGCTACATATTTGAATCGTTTGTTGTTTTGTTTATTTCCACTATAAATTATTATACATCCTTTTCACCTTGGTTTTCTATACTAGATATAAATCAACAACTTACCTGCTATCTGCTAAAACTTTGCAATTTTTGTGTAATAAATATTGAAGAAGGCAAACAAATTGGTTGCGTTTTTAGTTTTTACCGATTTTAGTAAAACTTTCGACCGAATTTTGCCACATAAAATTTCTTAGTTTTTTCGTTATGTTTTTTTGTGAAATGTCTTCGATGTTATTTGTATGAGCACTACCAGCAATTTGAGTACAACTTTATCTAGAGAATTATCAAATAATTTGAGTGTACCCTAGGGTAGTAACTTGCGTTTTATCTTTTTTTTTAACTCTTTTATTAATAGTTTCTGTTTCTACTAGTAGATGCAAGAGCTTTACCAAACCTTCAAAACATATTTATCTATTTCATTTTAGTGTATTCTTATGCATATCAACATGAAATAAATTACCTCGTGCGGTTAAAAGGAGGTTATTACATAAACTAGTCTCTAGAAGCGATATACATATAAATACTTGAAAATAATGAAAGTATTTTTTTTTAAATGTTATCAGCTCGAAATGTTTATACATCGATTTTAATGAATCTTTCTGATTTTAAAATTAAAACATTATGGATTCAAAATGATGGTCACCTAATCCTAAATATAAATAATCAAGGTGATTATACTTAAATCCTACAAATAAATACAAAAATAGCTAAGTGAGTCACTTTCTTTATTTCAATTTTAGTTTTAATTTTAAATGATACCTACAAGACAGATCAAAGATACGAACTTTGGGTTCAGCTTTATAAATTTAAATGAAGAATTTAATGTCGAATTGAATTCTGAGCAGTGGCGGCTCGTGGAAGTTTTCTTTGGTGGGGCTAACTACTGAAAAGGACGTAAGGTTATTTAATGAACTCATGAAGGTTTCCCATGTACCCAAGAGGTACCACAATCAAAGCGTTGAAGTGTTCGGTTTCCCTAAAAGGAAGTTTACATTTCACGGGAAAGTGTTATAATTAGAAAATACGGAATCTCTTATAGTATACTATAGGAATTTTGGAACAATTTTACTTTGGCGACAATGGCCCCAGGGCCATGAAATTTTGCAGGCTCCTTCCGTTTTGGCTAAAACGAAAGAATCTGAAGAAATTTTGCCGTGCTCGGCTATAATTTCCGAGATATTTAATTTTTAATTTTGCCAATCTGTCAAAATTAAAAATTAATATTTCCCACCCTAAAACTCCTTTCCACCGCGAAAATTTCACTGCACTCTGGGATCATGTCCACACTGCACATTTCACTTCATTTCCTACACTTAATAACACTTTAAAATGGAAAAATCTGCAAAAAATCCAATGAAGCGGCCATCACACTCCTTTTTGATGTCATTTTCTGATGTCATTTTGTAAAAGGAAAATCACTCCAGTAGGCATTTTTTAAAACGAAAATCATTCCAGTAGGCATTTTGTAGAAGGAAAATCACTCCAGTAGGCATTTCGTAAAAGGAAAATCACTCCAGTAGGCATTTTATAGAAGGAAAATCACTCCAGTAGGCATTTTGTAAAAGGAAAATCACTCCAGTAGATATTTCAGGTAAGTGTTTTGACGTTTAATAATAAAGATTGGATTTTTTGCAGATTTTTCCATTTTAAAGTGTTACTAAGTGTAGGAAATGAAGTGAATAGTGCAGTGGGGACATGATCCCAGAGTGCAGTGAAATTTTCGCGGTTGAAAGGAGTTTTGGGGTGGGAAATATTAATTTTTAATTTTGACAGATTGTCAAAATTAAAAATTAAATATCTCGGAAATTATAGCCGAGCACGGCAAAATTTCTTCAGATCCTTTCGTTTTAGCTAAAACGGAAGGAGCCTGCAAAATTTCATGGCCCTGGGACCATCGTCGCCAAAGTAAAATTATACCGGAATTTTATTTATTTGTAAAGTTCCTTTTAGGCCTATTTCACTTATAAAAACAAAATACTTTTTCATTTATAATAAATAAATAATAAATAAAATAAATTATTATATAATTACTATTTAGGAAAAAAAAAGAGACAAACAAACAACAAAACAAAGTGTTATAATAACACATATAATACGTAAACGGGCGAATTTTTTTCCTCACACTGTTAAAAATGTGGGAACTCAACTCCCACCTACGATATCATACTCAAACTTACACTCCGTTTCCATATGCAGAGTTGAAATATTTTACACTCTTTTTCCTTCGGGGCTACACTCATGTTAGCCCCATTCCACTCATCCACTCATTCATTCCATTCATTTTCCTTCGGGGCTACACTCATGTTAGCCCCATTCCACTCATTCATTCCACCCCTCATTTACCTTCGGCTTCGGGGCTACACTCATGTTAGCCCGATTCCACTCATCCACTCCATTCATTTTCTTTCGGGGCTACACTCATGTTAGCCCCAAACTGAGTATTTCACAGCGATCTGTGCACGCAAAATCGGTAATAATGTGTTAGAGGATAGCAGCACACATATTTAAAACCTCTCATTTCGCGGTGCTAGAAAATTTTAGCCCCTCGCGCTTAACACATTGAGCTAGAAGAGAAATAAAACCAAGAGCGAAGCATATTTGGCTGTCATCAGTGCTCAGTGCAGATGAGTGGCACACAACTGAAACCTTCGCTCAGCAGGGCTGATTTAGTTTGAGCCCCGCACGCAAGGAAATGCAACGGAAAAGAAGAGAAAGATATCAGGGAAAAAGACCAAGCAGCTTTGTTCTCGCTTATTTATTATTCCCTTAACCCTCGACAATTTGTTGGCTTGGGGCTCGATCTCTTTAGCCCTTTCTTATTGTACCTGCATTGAATATACGATGTTCTCTTCATAGCATAGTACAAACTAGCTAAATACAAGAGTAGCTGGCTTCTGTAGCGGAGAAGAGATATTTCTGACTTGAAAATGACTCGATTACAGTAGTGATGCGACAATTAGGATTCGGATGAATCCTAATCGCCGATTATCAGCATTTTACGATTAATCCCTAATCGGCGATTATTGGGTAAGAATCCCCTAACGATTCTTATTTTATTATTTTAATTACAAAATGCTCTAAGCCGCATCTGAAACTTCTAGCGCGCAAATATTTGTCTTTAAAAGCAGCCACAGTTTCGTCTGAACGCTTGTTTTCTACTGCAGGATTAATCCAAACTAACAAAAGAAATGGGCTGAACCCTAACAATTTGCAAATGCTGTTTTTTAAACAAAAACTTATCTGTTATTAATTTTGAATATTAATAATTATAACCAATAAAAAGAGTTATATTATGAGGTAGTTTAAGTCAGTCAGCATTTCCCTTCCTCACTAATCCTACTCCTAATCCTAATCGGGGATTATCAGATGCGATAATCCTAATCCTAATCGTAATCCCCAAAACAGGAATCGGTGCATCACTAGATTACAGTCGAGGAAAAAAAAGTCGCTCATTTGAGAAGCAAAATGCATCAACTTTCAATTTGAATTTTTAAGACTAGTTCGTTTGAGAAATTTATGGTGGGGCTAAGCCCCACTAGCCCCTAAGGTAGAGCCGCCCCTGGTTATAGGCCATAAAAGGAATGATGAATGATGAATGATGAATGGTGAATGGTGAATGATGAATGATGAATGATGAGTGATGAATGATGAATGATGAATGATGAATGATGAATGATGAATGATGAATGATGAATGATGAATGATGAATGATGAATGATGAATGATGAGTGATGAATGATGAATGATGAATGATGAATGATGAATGATGAGTGATGAATGATGAATGATGAATGATGAATGATGAATGATGAATTATGAATGATGAATGATGAATGATGAATGATGAGTGATGAATGATGAATGATGAATGATGAATATGAATGATGAATGATGAATGATGAATGATGAATGATGAACGATGAACGATGAATGATGAATGATGAATGATGAATGATGAATGATGAATGATGAATGATGAATGATGAGTGATGAATGATGAATAATGAATGATGAATGATGAATGATGAGTGATGAATGATGAACGATGAATGATGAATGATGAATGATGAATGATGAATGATGAATGATGAATGATGAATGATGAATGATGAATGATGAATGATGAATGATGAATGATGAATGATGAATGATGAATGATGAATGATGAATGATGAATGATGAATGATGAATGATGAATGATGAATGATGAATGATGAATGATGAATGATGAATGATGAATGATGAATGATGAATGATGAATGATGAATGATGAATGATGAATGATGAATGATGAATGATGAGGGATGAATGATGAATGATGAAGAATGATGAATGATGAATGATGAATGATGAGGGATGAATGATGAGGGATGAATGATGAATGATGAAGAATGATGAATGATGAATGATGAATGATGAGGGATGAGGGATGAGGGATGAATGATGAATGATGAATGATGAATGATGAATGATGAATGATGAATGATGAATGATGAGTGATGAATGATGAATGATGAATGATGAATGATGAATGATGAGTGATGAATGATGAATGATGAATGATGAATGATGAATGATGAGTGATGAATGATGAATGATGAATGATGAATGATGAATGATGAATTATGAATTATGAATGATGAATGATGAATGATGAATGATGAGTGATGAATGATGAAGAATGATGAATGATGAATGATGAATGATGAGGGATGAGGGATGAGGGATGAATGATGAATGATGAATGATGAATGATGAATGATGAATGATGAATGATGAATGATGAGTGATGAATGATGAATGATGAATGATGAATGATGAGTGATGAATGATGAATGATGAATGATGAATGATGAATGATGAGTGATGAATGATGAATGATGAATGATGAATGATGAATGATGAATTATGAATGATGAATGATGAATGATGAATGATGAGTGATGAATGATGAAGAATGATGAATGATGAATGATGAATGATGAGGGATGAGGGATGAGGGATGAATGATGAATGATGAATGATGAATGATGAATGATGAATGATGAATGATGAGTGATGAATGATGAATGATGAATGATGAATGATGAATGATGAATGATGAGGGATGAGGGATGAATGATGAATGATGAATGATGAATGATGAATGATGAATGATGAATGATGAATGATGAATGATGAATGATGAGTGATGAATGATGAATGATGAATGATGAATGATGAATGATGAGTGATGAATGATGAATGATGAATGATGAATGATGAATGATGAATTATGAATGATGAATGATGAATGATGAATGATGAGTGATGAATGATGAATGATGAATGATGAATATGAATGATGAATGATGAATGATGAATGATGAATGATGAACGATGAACGATGAATGATGAATGATGAATGATGAATGATGAATGATGAATGATGAATGATGAATGATGAGTGATGAATGATGAATAATGAATGATGAATGATGAATGATGAATGATGAATGATGAATGATGAATGATGAATGATGAATGATGAATGATGAATGATGAATGATGAATGATGAATGATGAATGATGAATGATGAATGATGAATGATGAATGATGAATGATGAATGATGAATGATGAATGATGAATGATGAATGATGAATGATGAATGATGAATGATGAATGATGAATGATGAATGATGAATGATGAATGATGAATGATGAATGATGAATGATGAATGATGAATGATGAATGATGAATGATGAATGATGAGTGATGAATGATGAATGATGAATGATGAATGATGAATGATGAGGGATGAATGATGAATGATGAATGATGAATGATGAATGATGAATGATGAATGATGAGGGATGCATGATGAATGATGAATGATGAATTATGAGTGATGAATGATGAATGATGAATGATGAATGATGAATGGTGAATGATGAATGATGAGTGATGAATGATGAATGATGAATGATGAGTGATGAATGATGAGTGATGAATGATGAATGATGAATGATGAATGATGAATGATGAGGGATGAATGATGAATGATGAATGATGAATGATGAATGATGAGTGATGAATGATGAATGATGAATGATGAATGATGAATGATGAATGATGAATGATGAATGATGAATGATGAATGATGAATGATGAATGATGAATGATGAATGATGAATGATGAATGATGAATGATGAATGATGAATGATGAATGATGAATGATGAATGATGAATGATGAATGATGAATGATGAATGATGAATGATGAATGATGAATGATGAATGATGAATGATGAATGATGAATGATGAATGATGAATGATGAATGATGAATGATGAATTATGAATGATGAGTGATGAATGATGAATGATGAATGATGAATGATGAATGATGAATGATGAATGATGAATGATGAATGATGAATGATGAATGATGAATGATGAATGATGAATGATGAATGATGAATGATGAATGATGAATGATGAATGATGAATGATGAATGATGAATGATGAATGATGAATGATGAATGATGAATGATGAATGATGAATGATGAATGATGAATGATGAATGATGAATGATGAATGATGAATGATGAATGATGAATGATGAATGATGAATGATGAGTGATGAATGATGAATGATGAATGATGAATGATGAATGATGAGGGATGAATGATGAATGATGAATGATGAATGATGAATGATGAATGATGAATGATGAGGGATGCATGATGAATGATGAATGATGAATTATGAGTGATGAATGATGAATGATGAATGATGAATGGTGAATGATGAATGATGAGTGATGAATGATGAATGATGAATGATGAGTGATGAATGATGAGTGATGAATGATGAATGATGAATGATGAATGATGAGTGATGAATGATGAATGATGAATGATGAATGATGAATGATGAATGATGAATGATGAATGATGAATGATGAATGATGAATGATGAATGATGAATGATGAATGATGAATGATGAATGATGAATGATGAATGATGAATGATGAATGATGAATGGTGAATGATGAATGATGAATGATGAATGATGAATGATGAATGATGAATGATGAATGAGGAATGAGGAATGAGGAATGATGAATGATGAGGGATGAGGGATGAATGATGAATGATGAATGATGAATGATGAATGATGAATGATGAATGATGAATGATGAATGATGAGTGATGAATGATGAATGATGAATGATGAATGATGAATGATGAGGGATGAGGGATGAAAGATGAATGATGAATGATGAATGATGAATGATGAGTGATGAATGATGAATGATGAATGATGAATGATGAATGGTGAATGATGAATGATGAATGATGAATGATGAATGATGAATGATGAATGATGAATGATGAATGATGAGGGATGAATGATGAATGATGAATGATGAATGATGAGGGATGAATGATGAATGATGAATGATGAATGATGAATGATGAGGGATGAATGATGAATGATGAATGATGAATGATGAATGATGAATGATGAATGATGAATGATGAGTGATGAATGGTGAATGATGAATGATGAATGATGAATGATGAATGATGAATGATGAGGGATGAATGATGAATGATGAATGATGAATGATGAGGGATGAATGATGAATGATGAATGATGAATGATGAATGATGAATGATGAATGATGAGGGATGAATGATGAATGATGAATGATGAATGATGAATGATGAATGATGAATGATGAATGATGAATGATGAGTGATGAATGATGAATTATGAATGATGAATGATGAATGATGAATGATGAATGATGAGTGATGAATGATGAATGATGAATGATGAATGATGAATATGAATGATGAATGATGAATGATGAATGATGAATGATGAATGATGAATGATGAATGATGAATGATGAATGATGAATGATGAATGATGAATGATGAATGATGAATGATGAATGATGAATGATGAATGATGAATGATGAATGATGAATGATGAATGATGAATGATGAATGATGAATGATGAATGATGAATGATGAATGATGAATGATGAGTGATGAATGATGAATGATGAATGATGAATGATGAGGGATGAATGATGAATGATGAATGATGAATGATGAATGATGAATGATGAATGATGAGGGATGCATGATGAATGATGAATGATGAATTATGAGTGATGAATGATGAATGATGAATGATGAATGATGAATGATGAATGATGAATGATGAATGATGAATGGTGAATGATGAATGATGAGTGATGAATGATGAATGATGAGTGATGAATGATGAATGATGAATGATGAATGATGAATGATGAATGATGAATGATGAGGGATGAGGGATGAATGATGAATGATGAATGATGAGTGATGAATGATGAATTATGAATGATGAATGATGAATGATGAATGATGAATGATGAATGATGAATGATGAATGATGAATGATGAATGATGAATGATGATTGATGAATGATGAATGATGAATGATGAATGATGAATGATGAATGATGAATGATGAATGATGAATGATGAATGATGAATGATGAATGATGAATGATGAATGATGAATGATGAGGGATGAATGATGAATGATGAATGATGAATGATGAATGATGAATGATGAATGATGAGTGATGAATGATGAATTATGAATGATGAATGATGAATGATGAATGATGAATGATGAATGATGAATGATGAATGATGAATGATGAATGATGAATGATGAATGATGAGTGATGAATGATGAATGATGAATGATGAATGATGAATGATGAATGATGAATGATGAGTGATGAATGATGAGGGATGAATGATGAATGATGAATGATGAATGATGAGGGATGAATGATGAATGATGAATGATGAATGATGAATGATGAATGATGAATGATGAATGATGAATGATGAATGATGAATGATGAATGATGAATGATGAATGATGAATGATGAATGATGAATGATGAATGATGAATGATGAATGATGAATGATGAATGATGAATGATGAATGATGAATGATGAATGATGAATGATGAATGATGAATGATGAATGATGAATGATGAATGATGAATGATGAGTGATGAATGATGAATGATGAATGATGAATGATGAGGGATGAATGATGAATGATGAATGATGAATGATGAATGATGAATGATGAGGGATGCATGATGAATGATGAATGATGAATGATGAATGATGAATGATGAATGATGAATGATGAATGATGAATGATGAATGATGAATGATGAATGATGAATGATGAATGATGAATGATGAATGATGAATGATGAATGATGAATGATGAATGATGAATGATGAATGATGAATGATGAATGATGAATGATGAATGATGAATGATGAATGATGAATGATGAATGATGAATGATGAATGATGAATGATGAATGATGAATGATGAATGATGAATGATGAATGATGAATGATGAATGATGAATGATGAATGATGAATGATGAATGATGAATGATGAATGATGAATTAGGCAGGCCGCACACTGAGTATTCAAATGCAGTACGCATGCAATGCATTTTTGTGCTTCATTCATAAAGCATTTGAATGATGCATGTGAAGTTGCACATTGGGACTTCATATGTACATCATCTATACATAGCAGCTGGAAGGGAAACTTTAAACTACCGAGACCCAAAACCAAAGTGGGTGGAATTTGTGTTTTTTTTTTAAATAAATTTGTTAATTAAATATGTTATCTTCAGAATCGGATGATTGGGTAGTACTTGCTGCAGCTTATAAGCTTTTGAAAAAGAAAAAAAGAAACGAATATGGATAAACCTTGAGAAATTATTTCGTAAAATGGTATACGATTACTGAAATTAATTTGTAAATAAGAATGTGCATGGTTTGCTATGAAATTCTTTGAAATCCTTTGCTACAAAATCCTATGAATGACTAAAATGCATTATCCAAGCTGAGCATGTTCAGCTCTATACAGCATGAATAATTCTTGACGATTGCATGATTTATACTTGCAGCTAGCGTGCAGTTTCAATGTGCGGATGCTCATTTAAATACAAGTGCGCTGCTTATATGATGCCTCTATGATGCAAGAAAACTGCATGCGTACCGCATTTGAATACTCAGTGTGCGGCCTACCTTATGAGTGATGAATGATGAATGATGAATGATGAATGATGAATGATGAATGATGAATGATGAATGATGAATGATGAATGATGAATGATGAATGATGAATGATGAATGATGAATGATGAATGATGAATGATGAATGATGAATGATGAATGATGAATGATGAATGATGAATGATGAATGATGAATGATGAATGATGAATGATGAGTGATGAATGATGAATTATGAATGATGAATGATGAATGATGAATGATGAATGATGAATGATGAATGATGAATGATGAATGATGAATGATGAATGATGAATGATGAATGATGAATGATGAATGATGAATGATGAATGATGAATGATGAATGATGAATGATGAATGATGAATGATGAATGATGAATGATGAATGATGAATGATGAATGATGAATGATGAATGATGAATGATGAATGATGAATGATGAGGGATGAATGATGAATGATGAATGATGAATGATGAATGATGAATGATGAATGATGAGTGATGAATGATGAATTATGAATGATGAATGATGAATGATGAATGATGAATGATGAATGATGAATGATGAATGATGAATGATGAGTGATGAATGATGAATGATGAATATGAATGATGAATGATGAATGATGAATGATGAATGATGAACGATGAACGATGAATGATGAATGATGAATGATGAATGATGAATGATGAATGATGAATGATGAGTGATGAATGATGAATAATGAATGATGAATGATGAATGATGAATGATGAGTGATGAATGATGAACGATGAATGATGAATGATGAATGATGAATGATGAATGATGAATGATGAATGATGAATGATGAATGATGAATGATGAATGATGAATGATGAATGATGAATGATGAATGATGAATGATGAATGATGAATGATGAATGATGAATGATGAATGATGAATGATGAATGATGAATGATGAATGATGAATGATGAATGATGAATGATGAGGGATGAATGATGAATGATGAAGAATGATGAATGATGAATGATGAATGATGAGGGATGAATGATGAATGATGAATGATGAAGAATGATGAATGATGAATGATGAATGATGAGGGATGAGGGATGAATGATGAATGATGAATGATGAATGATGAATGATGAATGATGAGTGATGAATGATGAATGATGAATGATGAATGATGAGTGATGAATGATGAATGATGAGGGATGAGGGATGAGGGATGAATGATGAATGATGAATGATGAATGATGAATGATGAATGATGAATGATGAATGATGAGTGATGAATGATGAATGATGAATGATGAATGATGAATGATGAATGATGAATGATGAGGGATGAGGGATGAATGATGAATGATGAATGATGAATGATGAATGATGAATGATGAATGATGAATGATGAGTGATGAATGATGAATGATGAATGATGAATGATGAATGATGAGGGATGAGGGATGAAAGATGAATGATGAATGATGAATGATGAATGATGAGTGATGAATGATGAATGATGAATGATGAATGATGAATGGTGAATGATGAATGATGAATGATGAATGATGAATGATGAATGATGAGGGATGAATGATGAATGATGAATGATGAATGATGAGGGATGAATGATGAATGATGAATGATGAATGATGAATGATGAATGATGAATGATGAGGGATGAATGATGAATGATGAATGATGAATGATGAATGATGAATGATGAATGATGAATGATGAGTGATGAATGATGAATTATGAATGATGAATGATGAATGATGAATGATGAATGATGAGTGATGAATGATGAATGATGAATGATGAATGATGAATATGAATGATGAATGATGAATGATGAATGATGAATGATGAATGATGAATGATGAATGATGAATGATGAATGATGAATGATGAATGATGAATGATGAATGATGAATGATTAATGATGAATGATGAATGATGAATGATGAATGATGAATGATGAATGATGAATGATGAATGATGAATGATGAATGATGAATGATGAATGATGAATGATGAATGATGAATGATGAATGATGAATGATGAATGATGAATGATGAATGATGAATTATGAGTGATGAATGATGAATGATGAATGATGAATGATGAATGATGAATGATGAATGGTGAATGATGAATGATGAGTGATGAATGATGAATGATGAGTGATGAATGATGAATGATGAATGATGAATGATGAATGATGAATGATGAGGGATGAATGATGAATGATGAATGATGAATGATGAGTGATGAATGATGAATTATGAATGATGAATGATGAATGATGAATGATGAATGATGAATGATGAATGATGAATGATGAATGATGAATGATGAATGATGAATGATGAATGATGAATGATGAATGATGAATGATGAATGATGAATGATGAATGATGAATGATGAATGATGAATGATGAATGATGAATGATGAATGATGAATGATGAGTGATGAATGATGAATTATGAATGATGAATGATGAATGATGAATGATGAATGATGAATGATGAATGATGAATGATGAATGATGAATGATGAATGATGAATGATGAATGATGAATGATGAATGATGAATGATGAATGATGAATGATGAATGATGAATGATGAATGATGAATGATGAATGATGAATGATGAATGATGAATGATGAATGATGAGGGATGAATGATGAATGATGAATGATGAATGATGAGGGATGAATGATGAATGATGAATGATGAATGATGAATGATGAATGATGAATGATGAATGATGAATGATGAATGATGAATGATGAATGATGAATGATGAATGATGAATGATGAATGATGAATGATGAATGATGAATGATGAGTGATGAATGATGAATGATGAATGATGAATGATGAATGATGAATGATGAGTGATGAGTGATGAATGATGAATTATGAATGATGAGTGATGAATGATGAGTGATGAATGATGAATTATGAATGATGAATGATGAATGATGAATGATGAATGATGAGTGATGAATGATGAATGATGAATGATGAATGATGAGTGATGAATGATGAATGATGAATGATGAATGATGAATGATGAATGATGAATGATGAATGATGAATGATGAATGATGAGTGATGAATGATGAATTATGAATGATGAATGATGAATGATGAATGATGAGTGATGAATGATGAATGATGAATGATGAATATGAATGATGAATGATGAATGATGAATGATGAATGATGAATGATGAATGATGAATGATGAATGATGAATGATGAATGATGAATGATGAATGATGAATGATGAATGATGAATGATGAATGATGAATGATGAATGATGAATGATGAATGATGAATGATGAATGATGAATGATGAATGATGAATGATGAATGATGAATGATGAATGATGAATGATGAATGATGAATGATGAATGATGAATGATGAATGATGAATGATGAATGATGAATGATGAATGATGAATGATGAATGATGAATGATGAATGATGAATTAGGCAGGCCGCACACTGAGTATTCAAATGCAGTACGCATGCAATGCATTTTTGTGCTTCATTCATAAAGCATTTGAATGATGCATGTGAAGTTGCACATTGGGACTTCATATGTACATCATCTATACATAGCAGCTGGAAGGGAAACTTTAAACTACCGAGACCCAAAACCAAAGTGGGTGGAATTTGTGTTTTTTTTTTAAATAAATTTGTTAATTAAATATGTTATCTTCAGAATCGGATGATTGGGTAGTACTTGCTGCAGCTTATAAGCTTTTGAAAAAGAAAAAAAGAAACGAATATGGATAAACCTTGAGAAATTATTTCGTAAAATGGTATACGATTACTGAAATTAATTTGTAAATAAGAATGTGCATGGTTTGCTATGAAATTCTTTGAAATCCTTTGCTACAAAATCCTATGAATGACTAAAATGCATTATCCAAGCTGAGCATGTTCAGCTCTATACAGCATGAATAATTCTTGACGATTGCATGATTTATACTTGCAGCTAGCGTGCAGTTTCAATGTGCGGATGCTCATTTAAATACAAGTGCGCTGCTTATATGATGCCTCTATGATGCAAGAAAACTGCATGCGTACCGCATTTGAATACTCAGTGTGCGGCCTACCTTATGAGTGATGAATGATGAATGATGAATGATGAATGATGAATGATGAATGATGAATGATGAATGATGAATGATGAATGATGAATGATGAATGATGAATGATGAATGATGAATGATGAATGATGAATGATGAATGATGAATGATGAATGATGAATGATGAATGATGAATGATGAATGATGAATGATGAATGATGAATGATGAATGATGAATGATCATCTATAGAGAATAATCAGTACGTATGGAAAATGGAAAGTTGCAACATGGATGTGATCAAGTTTTAGGTATATATGTATATTGTAGTATAATTTAATTTTTCTTTTTTTAACTTTTCAAATATTTCGTTAAAGTAGGTATCTATACATACAGATATTCCTTAATCTATACATATATGTATATAAAACACAAACTGTTTCTACCTATGACCTTTATAGACTCTGAAACCATCCAACCGATATGCCCCAAACCGGTTTCATTTCAAAGGCAATAATGTGAAGATGGTTATAGCATTCTGAGTGTCTGTCCTAAAGTCCTTTTACTTTGGAATTCTCTTTTGCTACTTGCAAAATTACATCTTAAAATTGTATTTGGTATTTAAAGTCAAAGCGAAAATCAAACTGACTGTCGGTGATATAATTTAGGAAGGTTTGTTTAGTTTAGACTTTTGGAAATTACATACATATTTTGTTATTGCTGCAGGCAGATAATAATAGTTTTGAAACAAATAAAAATATGATTATAAAACTATTAGTATACATACGAACGAGGCAATTTGAAACAAAACTATAATTTCTTTCTAAAATAAACATAATTTAGTTAC
This sequence comes from Machimus atricapillus, assembly GCA_933228815.1. NCBI lineage: Eukaryota > Metazoa > Arthropoda > Insecta > Diptera > Asilidae > Machimus > Machimus atricapillus. The sequence goes on along the minus strand of OW121786.1, from coordinate 30,414,525 downwards.
TTGGCGGTTAAGACGAAAGGACGTTCCGAAATCTTAACTGAATCTTGGTGTAAATAATAAATTATTAAAACACACCATAAGCACCAAGAGAGCTCGCCAGTCGACGTTTTAGAGTTAACCAGGTCAAAGAAGACTCTGATTCTTATCTGGCAAACACCTTAAAACGAAAAGGTGCAGGTCTGCGGGCGTCTTGAGGAACAGGTCCGAGGAAGCGACAAAAAAGATTAGTCGAAACGATAGCGTCGAATGTTGGAACATTCAGCAAAAGGAATCCCTTCCGACAATATCCACATCACTTGCGTTACCAGAGGCGGACATTTTTATCGTGCGACTACATCAAATTAAACTCCCGAGCAAAATTTCCTTCAAGTTGTATGGAGACGGGGGCGTTTTGTCGTTATCGCTAACATTACGTGCTAAAGCGTGTAAAAATACATGTTTATATGGATGTCTCGACACATATCGCTGGGAGCGAATGGGCGCTGTATCTGGTGCCAGTAAATTCCCCTAAGCTTATCAACATTTGAATAAGGATCAACAGGGATAATCTTAACCCTCCCTCATCTCCCAGTCCCCTTACCCCATGTCGTGGTGTACAAAATTGATGCTATTCGACTTTTTGCGAAAGCAAATGTTGTCCGGGCCTGAACTGAATACATTTGAATGGCGCCCTACTCAAAGGCGGCAGAAGAAAAAAAAATGAAATGAAAAAGTGCGGGGGAGGTCCTTTGATTCGAAATGTTTGCAAATGCAGGGCGCCATTGGGGCCTTCGTTAACCTAAAGTTTGGGGTAGATAATGTAGGGACAAATTGCCTATTAAAATAAATGGAGAGTCATCCAATTGTCCTGGGCTTTGAGCAACATGTCATTGGAGGAGCCTTTTAATTTAGCCATTTCCAAACACGAATCAATAAGGCCTTTTTTGGGTATAAGACCATTCATCATTCGATCGGCACAAAAACAAAGATTTTCGCAAAATTTATTTTTTAGAAAAGGGCCACCACTCATTTTAAATGAACCCAATAAATTGAATTAATTTCTTTTGAACCCTATGAGAATTTTTTATTTATTTCTAATTCCTGCAGAACATTGAATTCCCGAATCTTTTAGGAGCTAAATACATATGTATGTAGTTGTGACATGAGTTATTGTCTATAGTATTTTCTAAATTTTTAGACCTATTCTTCTAAATATTCCCAAGGATCTCATTTAAAAAATACCACAATTCTTCTGCACCTTTTTTAAAAATACACCTGCCTTTATATAGAAGTGGAAAACAAAATTTGTTTAAGCTGTTTTTTTAAGTAATTTGCATTCAATCAATCAAAATACCCTGAAGGATGAAAAAAGTTAAAAGTGAGTAATGGCAAGTGTTGCGAATAATGCAAAATAATGATTCATGGTTCTAGAATCTAGGTTAATATTTATTAATAGTCAAGTACAAGCATTGGTAGTAATGGTAAAAAAAACAATAAGAAAACAGATCTTCAATTTTGTAATACACCTAATAAGGGTTTGTGTAGCTGTCGCTTAAAGCAAAATAATCGATTAGGGTCAAAAGGGTTTGTCTTGTAACAACACACATTATTATAGAGATAAAATAAATTTATTATTGCCAAGCAATATCTGGATTTCTCAACGTTTGCGAGATAAGCGATATCAAATTAGTTAAAGTGCATGTGTATTACCTACATATATTTCGCAGTGCAGTTTTCTTTTATCTTGATTTGCTTTCAACGTCATAAAATTTGATTACATAGGAAGGGGACACATTTTATGTTGCAATTTGCAATGTTCGGCATGCCTACATGTTGTAATTTTTACCGCACATTATGCACACGATTGTCCCATATTTTGAGTAAAAGTATGTACGCGTTTGACTTTGAAAGCTTTTTTTTTTTTCTAAAATTTGAATATATACACTAGGACAGAGTAGTAAGAAGGTAGTTGGTAAATATAGGACAGAGTAATTGGGGCATCTATGTATACTTATGTAAGTAAAAAAGGCGCAAGCCCTGAACATATTTAGATAAAATTATCCTAAAGAATTCGAATATGTATTCACTTTAAGAAACCATGAAGTTTATTATTATTTAGTAGGCCAACAAAGCAAATTTTATCGTGAAAAACAGCCACGGAAATGTTTTTTTTGAAATAAAAAAGCCAATTCTTAGAATATGGACAAAATTTCCTACATATGTATGATCCTAAAATCATTTAGATCTACCTTTATTTGGTAGTAGTTTTGCAAAGAGATCCTTGTATAATTAACCTTGTTTCTTTTTATTTTGTGTATGATTTTCATTCAATAATAAAACTTGTTAAGCGATGGATAGTACGGTCACTGTTGAATTACGAAAAATCTCTATAACTCCATTTTGTATTGCGCATTTTGCAAAATTTACAATGGCTTTTCTCAGTTATAGTTTATTAAATATTTTGTGCCGGAAAAATTTGAAAACTCATTACCATGGGTAAATTTTGAGGGCAAGGATATATTGCAAATAACTCAAAGTAAATGATAAACGACTCTAAGACAAATCAGTAATACACAAATCGTCATCAGGCTAAGTGTATGCATTCATTCATAGCAAATTCCATCTACCTTCATTGCAAGGAGCACTCCCACGGCGCCATCTTCGTTACTTTAAGTGCTAAAGTGCAGATGGAGGGAGCACTTAAGCCGCTTCATTTCAGCCTTGAGCCGCCGTAGATTCGCTTGAAATCGCAGGATGTGTGCTTAATTCGGAACGGATTCCCCTTTACAATGTCTCGGGGATTAATAAAAGATCCTTGGACTAGTGATTCCGGCGAATCATTCACTACTTAATCGGGACAAGGCTTGAATAATAAATGAAAACTCAATGCGAGCTAGTGAGTTATAGCGCACCGGCCGGGCAGAGAGGCCATTATGTAAATTGAGAGCCTTTCTTTCCACGGGAAGCGGCTCGTAATCTTTTTATACGCCTTTATATCGCAATCTTGTAAAGTCCGGGCGCAACAAGCGC